>CM060444.1:140542216-141887746 GCA_030545235.1 Helianthus tuberosus | reverse complement strand
TTGACGAGTTTGACACTGCTCCTGCGAGTTTTATTAACTTTCCAATCCGTGACCTCAACAGGTTCTTCAGTAAAGTGGAGCGTATTGTCGATATGAACTTCGTCAGCAGGAATGATCACTGTATATTGTGTTGGACTTTTTCTCAAATTAGATACATGGAATGTATCGTGAACACCATGGAGTTCAGCAGGTAGGTCCAACTTGTAGGCTACAAGCCCAATCCTTTGCAGAATTCTGAAAGGGCCAATGTAACGCGGATTCAACTTCCCACGCTTTCCTAAGCGTGCCACCCCCTTCCAGGGTGAAACTTTCAATAAAACCATATCTCCAACTTGGAATTCCAAATGTTTCCGGTTTGGATCTGCATAGACTTTCTGTCTTTCGCGAGCCGCTTCGATGCGTTTTCGAATCTGCGCAATCTTATCTGTCGTCTCTTGGACGATTTCGGGACCAACAAGCTGTCTATCACCGGCGTCAGCCCAACATAGTGGTGATCGACACTTGCGTCCGTAAAGGGCTTTAAATGGCGCGGCTCCAATACTGGTGTGGTAGCTGTTGTTGTATGAGAATTCGGCCAGTGGTAAATGTTTATCCCAGCTACCACCAAGATCCATTACACATGCTCTCAGCATATCCTCCAATGTTTGAATAGTCCTTTCACTTTGGCCATCAGTTTGCGGATGAAATGCGGTACTTAGGTTCAATTGTGAGCCAAAAGCTTCTTGGAAGGATTGCCAAATCCTTGATACAAATCTCCCATCTCTATCAGAGATGATTGAGAGCGGCACTCCATGACGTGTAACGATTTCTCGCATATATATTTCCGCAAGTTTACTCGTATTGTCTTTCTCTTTGATTGGCAAGAAATGTGCAGACTTTGTTAGGCGGTCAACTATCACCCAAATAGTATCATGACCCCTGGGTGTCTTGGGCAGTTTCGTTATAAAATCCATTGAAATCTGTTCCCATTTCCACTTGGGAATTTCAGGTTGTTGCAGAAGTCCCGAGGGCTTCTGGTATTCAGCTTTCCCCTTGGCGCACGTCAAACATTTGCTAACATAAACAGCAACGTCGCCTTTCATTTTAGGCCACCAATAACAATCTTTAAGGTCCTGGTACATCTTATCCGCACCGGGATGAATAGAGTACCGTGATTTGTGTGCCTCATCAAAAATAACTTTTCTCAACCCACCAAACAGAGGAACCCAAATCCTTCTCACAAAACATAACGTTCCTTCCTTGTTTGGTACTAATTGCTTCTCCATCCCACGGAGATATTCTTCTTCAAGGTTTCTTTTCTTAAGAGCTTCTTTTTGCGCGGTATGAATGCGCAGGGAAAGATTTGTCTGGATAATCATCTCCAAAGCCCTAACCCTTATGGGCTTGATCCTTTCTTTACGACTTAGGGCATCGGCGACCACATTCGCCTTCCCTGGATGATACTTTATCTCGCAGTCGTAATCGTTCAACAATTCGACCCAACGTCTTTGTCTCATGTTCAGCTCTTTCTGGTTGAATATGTGTTGTAAACTCTTGTGGTCTGTGAAGATTGTACACTTCGTACCATATAGGTAGTGTCTCCAGATCTTTAATGCGAATATCACTGCGCCTAGTTCCAAATCGTGAGTGGTATAGTCTTTTCATGTACTTTCAACTGGCGTGACGCGTAAGCTATAACTTTCTGGCGTTGCATCAACACGCAACCCAATCCTTGACGTGAGGCGTCACAGTATACCACGAAATCATCTGTACCTTCCGGTAGTGCTAAGATCGGCGCATTGCAGAGCTTATCCTTCAACAACTGAAATGCTTCTTCCTGTTTGATTCCCCAATCAAACTTCTTATCCTTCTGTGTGAGGAGGGTCAGTGATTGAGCGATTTTTGAAAAATCCTCAATGAACCTTCGATAGTAACCAGCCAAGCCTAAGAATTGTCGAATCTCGGTTGGCGTCTTTGGAGTCTCCCAGTTCTTTATCGCCTTGATCTTTGTGGGATCGACATGGATTCCATTTCCATTAACCACGTGTCCAAGGAATTGGACTTCACGTAGCCAAAACTCGCACTTAGAGAATTTGGCATACAACTGTTCCTTTTTCAACAACTCCAGAATAGTTCTTAAGTGTTGTTCGTGTTCAGCCTTTGTCTTTGAATAAATCAAAATATCGTCGATGAACACAATCACGAACTTATCGAGATACGGCTTACAGACTCGGTTCATTAGGTCCATAAAAACAGCAGGCGCGTTTGTCAACCCAAACGGCATAACTAGGAACTCGTAGTGTCCATAACGAGTTCTGAAGGCTGTCTTCGGGATGCTCTCTTCTTGTATTCTTAGCTGATGGTACCCAGATCAAAGATCGATCTTAGAGTAAAAACTTGAACCTTGAAGCTGATCGAATAAATCATCGATTCTTGGCAGAGGGTATCTATTCTTGATTGTTAGTTTATTCAACTCCCGGTAGTCAATACACATACGGAAACTACCGTCTTTCTTTTTGACAAATAAAACTGGAGCTCCCCAAGGTGAGAAGCTTGGTCGGATGAATCCTTTGTCAAGAAATTCCTGGAGTTGTGTAGACAACTCCTGCATCTCAGACGGTGCAAGTCTATAAGGTGCCCTAGCTACAGGCGCGGCGCCTGGAACTAAGTCAATGTGAAATTCTACTTGCCTTTGGGGTGGCAATCCTGGCAAGTCCTCTGGAAAGACTTCAGGATATTCCCTTACGACAGGGATGTCTTCGATTTTCGGCTCAGCAGCTTTCCTATCCACGATGTGTGCCAGGAAGGCAGCACATCCTTTTTGTAAACACTTACGAGCTTTCAGGCAACTGATAATTCTCAGCGGCGTATCATGCTTCTCTCCGTGCACTATGATCGTTTCTTCATCCGTCAGTGGGATGCGGATGGTCTTCTTATGGCAAACGATCTCGGCTTTGTTACTCGTTAGCCAATCCATTCCCACTACCACATCAAAGCTTCCCAGCTCGACAGGTAGTAAGTCCAACGTAAACTCGTGCCCTCCTAGTTCAATCACACATCCTCGGACAACTTCACTGGTCTCAACTAGTTTCCCCTTTGCTAATTTGATGGAGTACGGCACGTCTAACTTGCTAGGCGTCAATCCAAGTATTTTTCTTAAATTCTAACGATACAAAGCTATAATCGGCACTAGTATCAAACAGAACAGATGCAAAGCGTTAGTTTATCGGGAACGTACCAGTGACAACGTTTGGATCCTGGCGCGCTTCCCTTGCGCCAATGTGGAATGCTCCCCCACGGGCTTGATTCGGCTTCGGGCTTTTCTTCTTGAAGTGCCCAATTTCCCCACACTTAAAACATCCTGGCCCTCGGCCATTCCCATTCCCAGCTTGATTCGCAACATTTCCATGGTTCCCGTTTCCGTTACCTCCTCGATTGTTGTTCCGATTTCCAAGACCTCCTTGGCCTCCCCGGCCAGCACTAGCCCAGCAAGAATCCTTCAAGTGGCCAACCTTTCCACAAGCTTCACATACTTTTGGCCCACACCGACCAAAATGATGATGCTGGCAGGTGTTACACTTGGGCAGAGTGCCCATATAACCCTTTCTTTTGTTCTCATTATCCGTTCGGGTATCTTCGGTGAGCTTTCTTTTGTTCTTTCTGGATGACTTTACCTGAGTCTCCTTCTTCTTGGCAGGGTTTGTAAGTTCTTCTAGTCTAAGTGCCTCCGTAGCGAGTGCCAAACCCATCTTACTTGCAGCATCAGTTGTTGGTGGCGTTGATGTTGTCATCAAGCTCAAGACTTGAGGCGCCAGTTCCCAAATGAATTGTTCCAATTTCTTTAATTCTGGTTTCACCAGGTACGGAACAACCCGTGACAAATCATGAAGTCTTTGCACGTACTCCAACACCTTCGGACCTTCCATCATCAGGCTCCGAAATTCATCTTCCCACTTCTGGGTTTCCGTTTGGGAGCAATACTTCTTATGCATCATTCCTTTCAGTTCACCCCAGGTTAACGCATATGCTGCAGTAGCGCCCTTTATACGGATCTGAAGATTCCACCATAATCGGGCTTCATCTAGAAACAGCTCAGAAACGTATGGGACTTGTTGTTCCGGTGTACAACCGCTCACTTGAAAGATGGAATCCATTCTTTCGATCCACTTCACAAAGGCTATGACACCTCCAGTGCCGTCGAACTTCGGAGGCTCGTAGTTGAGGAAGTGCCAGTAGGAACAACCGTTATTTTCTGAGGTACCTCTACTAGGTTCGGAGCGTAGGGCCTCGTGCTGTGCTATAGCTGCAGCAATTATCTCTTGAAGTTCCGCCTCTGAGGTGGGCATGCGCATTTCGCGTCTTGGCGGCATCTTCTAAAAGGTGTTTCACATAGGTTAGGTCATAGCAAGTAAAGTGTACGTATGTATTCAACAATATCAACACATAACATCTCATGCTATAAATAAATCAACCGCATAACATCTCATGTCATAGAACATAAACAATAGATCAAACATCACAAGTGATGAGAATACTGCGATTGCATTGCCATAAATCGGGACCACAATGTAAAGTTTACAAGTACACAACTGTATCATACAACATCAATGACTTAGTAGGGGACGACCCTAGACAAGTCGTGAGATCGCTGGACGTATTCAGGAATCTTTGGTTCGACCATTATCAAATTCCAGAACTCCACCTCAAGCTTCTGGATTCCAGTCCTAGAACAGCATCTCTTCTCAATCATTTCCTGCTACATGGGTTTTCATTAGCTTGGCCCGCAGAGTCCACCAGGATTTCTGTGCACTACAAGCCGTTATTACGTGGGCCCCCGTAATAATAGATTGTCTTGCACAGTTACCCCAAATTTTCTCTCGTCCAAGGAGATGATCAATCAAGGAGCAACAGCAGGTGCATCGGCATGAACAGGGTCATGCTCCAATGCGGGGTCAGGAGCAACGCCTGGCTCAGGGGCCACGGCTGGCTCCGGATCAACAAACTCCATCTCAAAATCAGCTGGATCAACAAACACAGGGGTTACAGGATCCTCCAAGGGCTGGTCTAAGTGTATGAACTCAATGTCATGGTCTGGATCAAAACCAGGTGGAAAAACAGGATCATCCTCAATATCGTGATCAATCTCAAAGCTGTGTGCAGGAGCAGGTGCAGCGGATGACGCCATATCCGGGTCGTCGTCGTGTGAGTGGTGCTGCACTCCCTGTGTATACAAGGATGCGGACGTTATAGACTCAAATGAGTCTGGGACAGGGGAAAGGGCATGAGCCTCCTCTGCAGGAGCGTCAGCAAGCAGTAGGCTATCACCAGCAGCAATAGGGCCTCGCCCTCAAGTGGGTCCTCCTCTAATGGTTCGACATCGTCGTCAGAGACAACGTCGGGGGCATATCAAAAACGGGATAAACGACCAGGGGCACAGGAACAGGGATCTCCACGAGTGGCAAATCCCCAACAAGATGGCCATCAGCAGGCTCTGCTACGGCATCAGGCAGCGCAAAGGGCTGAAAGTCGTCATCGTCTGTGCTGGTAGTATCGGAAATGTACACCTCGTGCTCCGATGAAACTATGTCGTCTGATACTATGGCCATGGGATCTGTAGTGTCCGACTCTCCAGTATCTGATGAAGGCATGACATTTTGTAATATAAACACACATATGCACAAATAATCAATCATATAGTCAAATAAACATATTAGTCACCAATAAGCAATCAAATAGCTCTCCTAGTCCCACTAGCCTCCCAGCCTCCCAGACTGACTCCCTAGTCCGACTAGTCTCCCAGCCTCCCAGACTGACTCCCTAGTCCCACTAGTCTCCCAGCCTCCCAGACTGACTCCCTAGTCCCACTAGTCTCCCAGCCTCCCAGACTGACTCCCTAGTCCCACTAGACAACTACCTCAGCCTCCCAGACCGAGCCTCAGCCTCCCAGACTGAGCCTATAATTAACAAATAAAATGTGCTCAACATTTGTTTGTAAAAACAGTTTGGATCTGGACTTTAAGTGGTATGCAGTGTAAAAATGTTTTCGTGAGAGCCCTAGTGATCATAGTCTAGACTCGAGGAGGAATCCTAGTTCGCTATGATCAGAGCTCTGATACCAAGCTGTCACACCCTGGCTTTGCGGAAGCGTGGGTTAATTTGGTGTGACTTCTTAATACCATAGCTTAATCACAACAAAGCTATATGAAAATAAAACATGCAGATCATCCATTGATTTAAGTAAAATACCACAACATTGTCTTAATACGTTGACACATGCAACGGAAATTACAACATAAAAACTTTGTTCTTAACACACAACCCCAAAATATAACATAACATTTGTTTAAGACTTGCGACTCGTCCAGGTAAAAGTCGCAATCCCTAAACATGGATGATCCTGTAATTCTAACACAGCGGGAAAACGTAGCATACCGGGCCAGATCCTTAGTTCCCTGAAATACATGTAAGTTGGAAAAATCAACACAATGTTGAGCGAGTTCATGCGTAAGTGAGTATGTAAAATCCTTGTAAGTAGAAAAACCCTGGTATGTAGCAAATAAGGAAAAAGAGATCACCAATGGTTTGCAAGGCCATTGATATGTGTGAAGTGCAAGTAGGAAGACTCAAACCTAGCGGATTTGTGCGTCGGGTACATAGTCACCCCAAGGTCCGTTAACTGTTTGGCCTGGGGCTGGGCTCGCTACACCCAGATAGATCTACCGCATTGTGTCCCTCGGTCCTACCATGAGGATTAATGGCCTTAAGTATCACCTACCCACTCACATGATCTAAGTAGTAACCCTCCTTACGCTAACCATACCATGTAAAAGTACTCGTAATCATAGTAACATGTATTTCACCCCCGCAGTTTAGAAAACTGAAAACAGTTAAGAGAAAAGGGGGACATGAACTCACAGTAATGCGTCCTCGAATAACAGCAAATCAACTCAGTCTGCAGCACGACAACCTACAACGTGCTAATATCTATTAGACGAGCGGACGTGCCTTAGCTTAGGGTCTTAATGTTCTTGGGGAAATAGTTAGACAACTATTTCGTGTTTAAATTTCTTGGTTAACGTATAAATAGATTCCTTCCCAAGGATGGGGTATTCGTACAGGTATTATGTATTTGGTGACTTAACGTATTAAAAAAAAATACATTTACAAGTCTCCTATCCAACACTTTAAAGTTTTATGTCAAAACTCAAGGCGAGGTTTAATTATGAGATATAAAGTTTCACATACACGATAGAAAAATAATTTTTCTAAGTCTTGGTATTTTTAGAAAAATTCGCCAGAACTTCCCCTAAAAACGGGAGTGTCCGTGCTAATACGCACATCATTTTCTTTTTGAAATCAACTCATAATCATCAACAATCAACCATTACGTTTTAACACGCAAAATACTACCCTTGTCGATTCAGTTTCAATTTGTGAAAACTGGACTGTTTTCGGACGTGTAAATAAATTACTTAACTTATTCCAAAAATTCCCAAATTTTTGTGGAACGTCATAACCGACCCACAAATTATTGTGTAAAAATTTCGGGGTCTAAATCATTACCAAAAATTTATAGAAAATCGTTTACCGAACTGTGATCAGATTTGTTACATTCTGATCACAGTTTACAGAATAATTCGCCAAAAATTCCTCGTAAGTCCGTTTGTCGAAAATCCAGTTCGAGGGTCACAAATACATCTGTGTTCATCTTTGATAAAAGTTTCAGGGGCTGGTTCGGTTCAGGTTTTAAGTTGTGATCGAAAACACACAGCCCAATTTTCTGCAGTAACAAACAGCCTTAGCTGCTGTCACGGAAACAGATTTTTAAAATAGTAACCGACATCAGAAAAATACGATTCCAGCGCCATTTTCTTCGTTTTTTGAAATGACACGATTTAGGCTTTTGAAATTCCGTTTTTCGAGTTTTTAAGGTCCGTTTACAGCCTGTTAAAGGCGGCTGAAACAGTGACTCAGCATGCTGTTTTGTGATTTCGATGTTATTAAATCGCGTTATAAGTGTCCGATTAGCGGGTTAAACAAGAAAACGACTTTTAAATATCAAGTATGTGTTATCCAACCCTTAACCCGACGAGATTCCACTTTATAAATCATACACAAGTAAACCTTTACGTAGATTTTTATGTTCATACTTATGTTTCATATTTTTCTAATATTCTTGCAATCTAGTGATTTAAACAACAATACTACATGTTAAATGCCATAATTTTCGAACAAGATGAGATCAAGTATGAAGAAACTCACTACTAGCCTCTAGCTAGGGAAGAATCTTGTGTAAAAATGATGAGAAAAGATGTAGAACCAAGCAAGAACAATGCTCCCTTGCAATGCCTTCAAGTTGCACCTTCCATGTTTGATCTTCAAAGCTTGAATGGTATGAGTAAATGAAGAAAGTGATGAATGTTGGAGTGTGGTGGTGGATTCGGTTGTAGTAGAACCGAATAGAGAGAGAGAGCTAGGTGAAAATGGGTTGCAAAAATCTTGTGAAGTGATGTACATTTATAAGGGACCTTACTTTTATTTATTCTTCACATATCTTGGATAGATAGACAAGCAAAACACTTAATACTAGATCATTGAATCCAAGCAAGAAGATAGGGAGTATGATGTTATGACATGTGGGGTCCCACTTGGGGAAATAAATTCGTTGGGGGGGGGGGGGGGGGTATTATGTAAATATTGTGACTAAAGTGTATAAGTGTAAGTAATGTGATATGTGTTAGTTGATTTATTTTAGGCGGGTGTTATGGCATACGGGGATCATGACTAGCCATAAATAATAAAATAAAGTATTTGACAAAATTTTAGTGCCCCGGGTAATGTCCGGTTATACGGTTAAGTACCGTTCCGTTAAAATGTTTAATTATACCGCAAAAGGTCCTTTATGTATATATTTTGTAACATAAATTATTCCCGGTACTTAGGAAAATATACGGGACCGTTCTGCAATGTTTTTGCACTGTATTAGAAATTTAAAATGCTGAGTTTTATAATAAAGCGCAGAATTTTGTATTTAAAGTACGTTTTAGGCACACCCGGTCACTATAAATCTCACCTAGTGACGCAGTTCTACAATCCTCACCGCCCTACACTCACTACCAGTGTAGCAATGTATTCCCGGCTCATACTAGCCTTAGAGGCAGTGTCTGCCTGATGCTGGTTATGTCAGCATGTTTACTGGGTATCCCGTATAGTGTGCTCACTGTGCTTTTTGTGCATCAAGGTTGTCACTGGTGTTAGTGTATAAATAATAGTGTGACAGTATAAAATGTGATGCATAAGTATGTATGTATCAGAAATCAGTAAGCAGTTTAAGCACAGTTTCAAGTAAGCACAGTAATTAAGCAGCAATTTAATATTAATTAATTTGTACGGATACCTGGTTTGGTGAGGGTTGTCACAAATTATGTGCGTTTCTCCTTTGTATTTGTTACTGAATCGATAAAATCATAAATCTACAGGAATCGGTGAAATATCTGTGGATTATGCGAGAAAACGATGGAGATCGACGATGAAAACAATACATGGGAAAACGTGTCAAAGAAAACAAAGAATTTGCCCTGGAGAAAGCCTTACAGACCGTAAGGCTCACACACTTACGGTCCGTAAGGACCTATCAGCAGACACTTTCTAGTGCGGGAATGGGCAGTAATGGAATGTTAGTTGGAAAGGTCTTACGGACCGTAAGGCTCAAACCCTTACGGTCCGTAAGGGGATCGCAGAAGCTCAAAACTTGGCCTATAAAAGGCACTCACTTCTTAGTTCGAAAACACACCTTTCCTACTTCGAAAACACCTCTCAAAGACTGCAATCAGTCAGTTCTAAGCAAGTTGAAGTGAAGTTCAAGTGCCTTGGAGCTTCTCGGGAGTCGTGGAAGCTTTCGGTTCGAGTTCTAAGCAATACGGGTTCGGTAAACATTCGTTTTCAGTTTCTATTCACTTTGTATTATGTCTTCAATTATTTTCAGAATTTGTTCAGTTGTATTAATGAATATTATGTGTAGCTAAACTTTGAAACTATCTAGGTTACGATGAACACTTGTTAAAATGTAATTTTTACCGGGTATTGTGTGATTATGGTTTGTTCTTGTGAAGTAAATAATTTAAGTTATATGTTTTGGTGTATATGCATATTTTAACTTGGTTAACATTTTGATCATATGTTTTACATAAATTCCGGTGAATGTCTTTTCATAAAAAGAATTAATGTTGATATTCAAGTCTTAAATAGTTTGGGTAATCATATGGTGGTTTGTGAAATAAACCATAAAAATAATGATCAAGAATTAATCCAGTTTTAATTTTCTACTATTTTTAGCGCTGAAAGGTATAAAAATATTAATAGATCGAGTTTAGTGTATTACTAGGATTGTGTTTTGTGAGAAACCCGGTTTTAGTTAAATTGTCGCTAACTTGTCTATTAAGCCAAATCAAGTTTTCTTAAATTGCTTTAGATTTAGAACCGAGAGGAAGTCAGTCTTTTCAAGCACTTTTCTAGAACACTAGACAACCGTAAGGAAGTCTAGTAAATCGGTAATCAAAATAAATCTTTAGAGTCACACAGGTGCCTTCCCGAGAATGATTGGGAATCCTATACGTCGTCTTTTAGGGTTTAATATCTAAAGATCCCGGTTTCATATCACACAATTACCCGGTAGAAAGTTTGTTATTAACAAGTGGGATTCCAACCTAGATAGTCCTTTATCATCATAAAATCAAACATTTGTCTTAATTTGTTTTTAGTTCATTTTTATTAATTAATTTTTAATTAATTTACTTTTCAAGTAAAACCCCCCCTTTAAATCAAAAATACAAAAATATAAAAATGTTTAGTGTGATGTCATTTTTAGTGTAAATAAATAAATTAACGTAATTCAACAGAGTCCCTTGGGTTCGATACTCGGACTTACATCAGCTATACTACACTGATCGGTACACTTGCCGGATGTGTGGTTTAGGTTTAGATCGAGTCTAAGTTTATAAATTTAAAGCTTAGAGTGTCTAGTTTAAGGTTATTTTTAAAGTTTGTCTTTTTGTACATTATTTGTAAAAATGTGTTTTTCGTGTCGGACATGTAGTAACTAGAAGGGTTAAGTACCGTTAGTTGGGAACTCTTGTCTAGGCTGGCATTCGTACAAATCTAATTATAAGGACCTGTTGCCTACCTGGGGACAATCCCAATGAGAGTACCGATACCTATTAGGCCAAAGCATGTCCAAAAGTTTAGTTTTTGAGTCAATCTTTATTTAACCATTTTTACAAGTTTCTTACATACCGCCACTAGAACAACAAGTTTTTGGCGCCGTTGCCGGGGAGTTCTTTGCAATTGTGTTAATTAGTTTGTTTATTTTTTTTATTTATTTAAATCTAAAATCCATTAGAGTATCTTGTATTTCTATTTTATTTTTATTGCAATTTTTATTTTCAGTTTTTATTTAATACTTAGTTAAGTTGTGTTTACTTGTTTATTTCAAATTCCTAGTTTAAATTTCATTAGTTTATGCGACATACACGCTCACGAGGACCACCTGAGTTTGAGCCACAATACGATCCTGAGCTTTTATTCTCTCAACGTACCAACTATCAGGAAGGAGAATCAGGTAACACAAGTGAATTCCAAGTTTTTGAAAATCCTTACTTTGAATCCGAAACAACCACAGAGACCGATTCCTTCGAAATTTCACGCTCTCCGAGTCCAGAAACCAAAGCTCAAATGGCTAACCGCACTGTTTACCAACAAGCCACAACCAGTTTCACCGGTCAAGCTTCACCCATCACCCTTCCCGAAATCACCAATGAAAGATCTTGGCAAATTCCATCCTACATCATGACAGCTATCACTAACTCTTGCCAATTCCATGGCCGTGACGATGAGGATGCACCCGCTCACATAAACTGTATCACCCGTCTTTGCACCACCTATTCTATTGAGGGTGTTAACCTTGAAGCCCGTTACCTTCAGGTCTTTCCATTTTCTCTTGCTGGACGCGAGCCATCTGGTTTGATTCGCAATCAGCAGGAACTTTCACCACCTGGGCAGGTCTTCGAGATGCCTTCTTAGCGAAGTATTACCCACCAGCCAAAGCATCCCGACTTCGCGATCAGATCCATTCATTCCGGATGGAACCTGATGAACCTTATCATCTTGCCTGGGAGAGATTTCAAACTTTACTTGCTCGTTGTTCACAGCACGGATTGTCAGATTGGGCACTTGTAGAGAAATTCTACAATGGTCTCACCCTAGAAATCAAATCCCGGTTTGACACTTCAGCTGGAGGACAGCTTATGGGAAAGAAGACAGTTGCCAACTATAACGATCTTTTCGAGAGTTTTGCCCATTCTAATATGGATTATAGCGCTGCCAGTAGGAAATCTATTCCTATGACTAACACCTCTTCGACCACTCGAGGGGTGAACCAAGTTGGCTTGGATTCATCGGTAGCTGTTGTTCTAGATCGGATGGAGAAGACTTTCACAAGAGAGCTTAATGAGATCAAGAAAAAAGTCGATAGATGTGAAGTATGCAAAGGAGGGCACGATACTGGAGATTGTCCAACACTTACCCTAGAACAAGTTGAGTTTATAGCAGGTCAAAACCGAGGTCCCAACAACCCATTCAACGCCAACACATTCAATAACAACTCTAATTGGCGTAGTAATTACCGCTCTTCTGGAAATCCTCCTGGATTTTCTTCCGGTCAGTATCAAAGTCGAGGACCAGGTTTCTATTCTCATAGTAATTCAGGTCAAGGGAATCAATTTGGTAATTCAAATCAAGGAGGTTAGTTTGGAGGATCAAGTTCGGGTAGTCAATTTGCTACAGGGAGTTCATCTCAAGAAGGTCAAGCTAATGGCAAAGGTTCAGAATCGAATCTAGGAAGAATTGAGGAGATGTTTACTCAATTAATGGCGAAAGATCAAGCTACTCAGAAAACTCTAAACGAACTTACTAACTTCGCTAGAAATCAAGATCAAATTAACAAAAATCAAGAGCTTCATAATAAAAATCAACAATCCTCTCTCTTAGATCTTCAGAGACAAGTAGGTGATATCGCCAAACAACTACACCAGAAACCTCCTGGTCAGTTCTCGGGAAACACCTACTAGAATCCAGCTAATCATTCAGCTAAAGCTATTACTACTCGTAGTGGCAAGATTCTAGGAGAGGTTGCTCAAGAGAGACCAGAGACAGAGGATGAAGACGAGGTAGATGAAGAGATTGTAATGGAAACACCCGGTAAGGTGCAAGAGAAATTAGATCCAGCAAGTACCACACAGACCGGAGAGCCTCAAGTTGAAGAGAAGGAAGAAAATCAACCAATAGGAGTTAAGCCATCCCCTTTGGTTGATCATTCGCGTGTTCCATATCCTGCTCGCCTCAAGCAGCAGAAATATGATAAGGAATATGGTCACTTTCTAGAAATCTTTAAGCAACTAAAGATAAATCTTCCGTTCATCGAAGCACTTCAAACCATGCCTAAATATGCTAAATTTCTCAAGGACCTTCTTAAGAGAAAAGATAAGATAGGTGAGCTTTCAAACATTCCATTGACGGGAGGTTGTTCCGCGGTAGTCTTAAATAAGCTACCTGAGAAATTAACCGATCCTGGCACATTCACCATTCCATGTTTTTTTGGAGGTACCATTGCTCCAGCTCATGCGTTAGCCGATTTAGGTGCGAGCATTAATTTGATGCCATTTTCACTCTACGAAAGGCTAGGTCTAGGAGAACTTACACCCACACGCATGTCATTGTCATTAGCTGATCGTTCGATAAAATACCCTAGGGGGATTGTAGAAAATCTGTTAGTCAAAGTCGATAAATTTGTATTCCCCGTTGACTTCGTTGTCCTTGACATGGAGGCTGATGAAAAAGTTCCAATCATTTTAGGCCGTCCATTCCTTCGAACCGCTAAGGCAGTCATTGATGTCTTCGACGGTAAAATCTCACTTCGTGCAGGTGACGAGATCGTCACATTCGAGATAGAAAGAGCCATGCAATATCCCAGCGGTACTGATAATGGTCCATGTCATTCCGTTTACTTTCTAGATTCCTTCATCTCATGCGTTGATCATTGTTTTAACTACATTAGTGGAGCCGATCTAGTTGATGAAGACAAGAATGAAGAAGAGGATGAGATTGAGATAGAAGAAGACGATCCAGAGCCGATTCCAGAATCACTGGAGCTTAATGAGATCAAGGAGGAGAATGAGAACAAACCCATAGAGTCACCACTAGAACTCAAAGTCCTTCCTTCCCACCTAGAATACGTTTTCTTAGGAGAGGAGTCCAGTTTGCCCGTCATCATTTCATCTAAATTGACGGAGGAGGAGAAAAGAAAGTTGATTGAGGTGCTACGAGAGCACAAAGATGCCATAGCATGGAAGTTGTCCGATATCAAGGGAATCAGTCCCACTTTCTGCACACACAGGATTCTCATGGAGGATAAATTCAAACCAGTAGTGCAACCTTAAAGGCGTTTAAATCCTAACATGAAAGAGGTGGTTAGGAAAGAGGTAATTAAGTTGATGGAGGCCGGGCTAATTTATCCGATTTCTGATTCCGCGTGGGTTAGTCCGACCCAAGTCGTTCCTAAGAAAGGAGGAATGACCGTTGTCATGAATTCAAAAAATGAGCTTATACCTTCACGTACAGTCACCAGTTTGCGAGTGTGTATCGATTACCGCAAGCTTAACGATGCCACTCGAAAAGACCACTTTCCACTCTCGTTCATCGATCAAATGCTCGAACGTCTTGCAGGGCAGCAGTTCTACTGCTTTCTCGATGGTTTTTCCGGATATTTCCAAATTCCAATCGCACCGGAAGACCAAGAGAAAACCACTTTCACTTGTCCATACGGAACATATGCGTACAGACGCATGCCTTTTGGATTATGCAATGCACCGGGGACTTTTCAACGGTGTATGGTTGCCATCTTTCAAGGCATGGTTGAGAGGTCCATGGAGGTGTTCATGGACGATTTTTCGGTATATGGCGACTCTTTTGAGCAGTGTTTAGCAAATCTTGAGGAAATGATGAAGAGATGTATTGAAACAAAGCTAATGCTGAATTGGGAAAAGTGTCACTTCATGGTGACAGAGGGAATTGTGCTAGGACACAAAATTTCAAGAGCCGGTATAGAGGTTGATAAAGCAAATATAGATACCATCAGTAGGTTGCCTCCACCGACAAATGTGAAGTCCGTTCGCAGTTTCCTTGGTCATGCAGGCTTTTACAGGCGTTTCACTAAGGATTTCTCGAAAATCACGCTCCCCATAACACGACTCCTCGAAAAAGATGTATCCTTTGTCTTTGACGAGGAATGCCTGAAAGCCTTCGACTTTTTGAAGGAGAAACTTGTAAGTGCACCCATTATTATTTCACCCGACTGGAGCTTACCTTTTGAGCTCATGTGCAATGCTAGTGATTATGCTGTAGGCGCAGTTTTGGGTCAAAGAATCGAAAAGCACTTTCATCTGATCTACTACGCGAGCAAGACTCTTAATGATGCACAAGAAAATTATACCACTACTGAAAAAGAGCTTCTCGCAGCAGTGTTCGCATTCGACAAGTTTCGTTCATATCTCGTTCTATCCAAAACCATCATTTTCACTGACCATGCAGCCTTGCGTTAACTTTTAAAAAAGAAAGACGCAAAACCTCGTCTCATACGGTGGATTCTACTCCTTTCCGAGTTCGACATAGAAATCAGAGACAAGAAGGGAGCGGAAAACACGGCCGTAGATCATTTATCACGATTGGAGGATCCTGAAAGAGAAGAGATTCGAGAGGAAGCAATTGGAGATAAATTCCCTCATGAGCATATAGATTTAATTACAGCTGAAAAAGAGGGTATGCCATGGTTCACAGATTTGGCAAATTACCTGGAAAAAGGGGTGGTGTTGAAAGGTATGACCACCCAAGAAAAGAAGAAGTTCTTTCAGGATGCAAGGAGGTACATTTGGGATGACCCCTTTCTTTTCAGGATAGGAGGAGACATAATTTTGAGAAAATGTGTGAGTAAGGAAGAAGGTTTAGAGATTCTTAGGCACATACATGAAGGTTTAACAGGATTTCACCACGGTCCACACACTACTGCACAAAAGGTCTTCGATTATGGTTTTTATTGGCCTTCGGTAGTGAAGGATGCGGTAGAGTTTGTGAAGACCTGTGATCGTTGCCAACGTACTAGAAATATCTCATCCAAGGATGAGATGCCCCAAAACCCAATTCAAATTGTTGAAATCTTCGATGTTTGGGGCATTGACTTCATGGGACCATTCCCATCATCCAGAGGAAATCGGTACATACTTGTGGCAATAGACTACGTTTCAAAGTGGGTGGAGGCACAAGCTCTTCCTACAAACGATGCCCGAGTAGTGGTTACATTCCTCAAGAAACTCTTCACTCGATTCGGTACTCCTCGTGCTCTTATAAGTGACCGTGGCACTCATTTCTGCAATGCAATCATGGAAAAGACATTGGCTCACTATGGTGTCACTCATCGTTTTTCCACTGCCTACCATCCCCAAACTAGTGGGCAAGTCGAAAATGCGAATCGTGGAGTGAAATGAATCCTAGAGAAAACCGTAGGGAAAAGTCGGAAAGATTGGACAGACAAATTTGACGATGTATTATGGGCATTTCGAACTGCCTACAAAACACCTTTGGGAACCACACCATTCATGATTGTATATGGCAAAGCTTTCCATCTTCCCGTCGAGTTAGAGCACGAAGCACTTTGGGCTCTCAAAACTGTTAATCTTGACTTAACGGAGGCCGCCAAGAGACGATACTTCCAAATCCATGAGTTAGAGGCCTTGAGAGATGCCGCTTACGAACGATCTTGGAATATCAAGGAGAGGACAAAGGCATTGCATGACAGGAAGCTTAAGGGGTTGAAGGAATTCAAAACAGGAGGTAAAGTGCTTTTATACAATTCACGTTTAAGATTGTTTGCAGGAAAGTTGAAATCAAAGTGGACAGGACCGTATGTAGTGAACGGAGTTTTTCCATACGGAACAATTGAGTTAAGGAATGAAGCAGATGGAAGCACTTGGAAGGTGAATGGACATAGGTTGAAACATTACCTAGGGGGATCAATTAACACCATCGAGACGGAGGTAACTCGTCTCGATGTCCCACCAATCACCATCGTTTAGGATCTTGAGTGAAAACTCAAGATTAGGGTAGATATTTAGTTTTATGTATGAGTCATTGTTAGGAGTCTAATTTAGTAGTTTTTGATGTCATTTTTCTCGGTACTACTTGGATTTTTGCTTGTTTTTGCATATGCAGGTTTGAATCATACCACCCGTACTCAATCTCCATTCGGGTGATTTCGGAACTGCTTACAAATTCAACAACATCTCCGACGTGTAATCTAGGTTTAAAATGCATCCTTTCGATTTCAATTTTCTTTATTGTTTACAATTTGCAAAACCAGGATTGCCTGTAGAACTCAAGGAGAAAATCTTTCTCCTAAGCGCTGACGTAAGAAAGGCATGGCTTCAACAAGACCAAAAACCGCCATTTTGTGGAACATCCAAAAGTGCAATGAAAAGAAGAGCAAAACGTTACGAGAAATGCATGGGATGTGGAAATTGGGCGCACACAGGAAAATGTAAACGAAGTCCAACCGAATCCCAATGTGAGTACATACAACTAATGAGGGTGGGCGCTATTAGGCTCGATGCCGAACGGTCCATTAGAGTTGGGAGTTATGTACACTATCGGATTAAGGAAGACTTAACACACATTTTCGAAAAAACCGGTCTTGATAAGCAGACGTTACAAAAATCCCTTGGTTTGTAAATAATTTTTAGTGGTGAGTTTTTGTAAATAAAATTTATTTTAAATATTGTATATATTTTATAAAAAAAAATTTATGTCTAAACAAGCTTACGGACCGTAAGCTTCATACCCTTACGGTCCGTAAGGGTTTCGTCAGGTCAAAAATAAAAACCCCCATTCGGGGTCGTCTTCCTCATTCAAACCAAACACCCCCCTCTGCACCATTCGATCGCCACCACCGCCAATACCACCACTACCACCATCTGCCACCGCCTCTCATCACCGAACACCACCACCTTCAGCCACCCCCTCTTCCGCTTCCTTGTCCGCCACCCTCAATCCACCGTCGCCACCTCTCCGATTCCCAACCACCGTTCACCACGTCCACCCCCATTGCCATCTCCGGTCAACCCTCCACCTTCTCCGCCCTCATTCTGACTCACTATACACCACCGCCATCATCACCTCCGCTGCCACCACCATTGCCGCCGCCTCTCACTACCGACGAACCACCGCTACCACCTCCAACCATCTTCAACCAATCCGGTCACCCCTCACTGGTCACCCCTCACTCACCACCGCCATCACCTCAGACCGCCGCCACTGTTCACACCTCGGACCACCGTCTTCGACCACCATCCGCACTCGACTTTCAGGTATGGCATCTTCCTCAGGCACCCGCAAGCGGGGACGCGCGGCTGCTCAGCGCCAGGAGCCGATTCCTGCGGTAGAGCCTCAGGTTCAACCGCAGATACAAGAGGACCAGCAGCAGCCGCGTCCTGCCAGACAGATACTATACGATACAGAGGCAGTTAGGCCAGACCAGCAGGCACCGATACCAGTACCTCTCCCACCTGTACCGAAGAGCACATTGTTAGACTTCCAGGCCGATTTAGATGAGCGTACTGCCATGCTTAGACTGCTAGGCAAGGGTTTTCAGAGAGCGAGAGTTATAGATTGGGATTTGATGGCGACGATGGGAGTTAGGGATAGGTTACGGGATATGCTGACACCTCGATGGTTGAGGTTGTTAGATGAGAGGCGCGTGCAGTATCAGGAGCTCACTATTGAGTTCCTTTCTACTTTTTCATTTGATTATGCGCGCCTCTCATCCGACTCTGCAGTCAGCTTTGCGTTAGGACGGCAGACACGTATCATGTCTATTGCACAGTTCGCCGTCCACGCTGGCTTGTATACTCAGGAGGAGACCACACAGGAGGTCTTCACTGAGAGTCTGATGGGATGGTCAGACCAGGAGCTACCTCGCTGTGTCACGATGACATAGTTGACAGCTTTCTGGTCCTCCATCACCGATGGAGGTTTTGTGCCCGGGATCGCTGCCTCCCAGATCCGAGATCTAGTTCATCGCTTTATCCACAGGGTCCTCGCCTGCACGGTCCATTCTCGATACATGAGTATCGAGAAAGTGACATATTCGGATCTTTTCGCGCTTTATTGCATCGTGCAGGGCCAGGAGCCCAATTTAGCCCTATTATTACTATTTTCTCTCGCTAGGGATCACGGGAGGGGCAAGGAGTCCCGTATCTATATGGGGAGCTACATTACCGTCCTGGCCGAGAGTCTGCGGGTTTTTGAGGATTTTCCGAGAGAGTGGCTGCATGAGGAGGCAAGGGGCACGCTGATTAGGAAGAGCGATATGCGACAGATTCCACAGCTTATGGAGCAGGGCGAGCCTCCGCGTTTCACACAGCCGAGAGCTATTCCGGAGGGCACCCCTGTTGTCGCACCTCGCCATCAGGTGCCAGAGAGAGAGAGCAGGAGAGCCCAGGGCCCGGCCCACTATACCAGAGCCTTTAGAGACTTTAGAGCAGGGCGTGGGTGAGCTTAGACAGGGTCAGGATGAGATCAGGCAGACACAGACAGAGATGAGGGGGATGCTTCAGCGCATCATAGATCATCTTCAGATTCCCCCTCCACATGATCAGCCTCCACCACCGTAGACTATCTTTATTATTTGTGTTAGACTTATTACATTTTGGTGTGTATTTACATTTACATTTACATTTACATTTACATTTACATTTTGGTTTGACTTTAGTGTGATTGATGATGTTTATTATGTTTATTTCTTTTGATGCGTTTATTTACCATGTTGCAAGCATCGCGCACAGGCATCGAGGCAGAATTGATATAATGTCGCGTTGCAACATATATACACGACATATCGCAACACATCAGGGAAGTAACATTTTAAATTTCAGTGTGCATTTTATATTGCATTTTCAGTGTGCAACATATTTTCTTATTTTTCACACATTGAGGACAATGTGTCCTTTAAGTGTGGGGATGAGGGAATTTTGTATTATATTGTATTTATTTGGTGTAAAAAAAAAAAAAAAAAAAAATAAATAAATAATGGTTTTATACTTGTCCCATTCCTTTAAACACATATAAAACATGAACATTTTCCAAAAACGTCTGTCAAAAAAGCAATTTAAATGTTGAACTTACAAAACCAAAAATAAATGTTTCTTTAAGTTGCGGGATAGTAGGTTGATTAAATCAAGTTTTTCGTGAAATAAAAATTTTTACGGGATGCCTAAGATAATAGATCCATCTGGAAAGTAAATTGATTATGCAATGCCAAAACCTATAACCCATATACTTCCACATGACGGTAAGATTTGAGCCTATAAGTGTTTCTTACATAAACACTATTTTCGTTTCATGTGTGTTTACCAACGTGTTGCATTACTTTAGAACTTGTACGTTTTGATACATTTCAAGACCTTTGGTTTGAACTTTGATACAAATTTGATAGAGGCATTAGGATCACCTTTTCTGTAAAAATTCACCATTTTCCTTTAGACACCGCTTTGAACCTAAAACCTTCTGTTGTTACCCATTTTAATCCGGAACGTATAATATTGTGATATTATTGATATCTTTGAAAAAAAAAAGCAAATAAAAAAAATAGAATAAAGTGATGGTCAAATGACCAACACATTGTTAAACTTTATTACGTGCTTTTCCGGTTTATCGTAAAATTCCCTGTTAACCAATCTCTCCCAAATAAACAACCTACCTTTTACCCTTACCTACCCATTTTTAGTCCTCCTTATTTGTATCAATTTCTAACAATTAGGTGGAGATCTGATTGACGTACAAGCTTATAATAGTCAAGCTTCACAGTTCGGTCTTTGAGGGTTCACTTGAAATTACATATATACTAGCCGAGAGAGGAGTGAATCTCGCAAGGGGTGTTAATATTGCATAATGAATTACTTGAAGGAAAGAAAAAATTGATTAGGTAGACTCGGTTTCTCGTTTCATTCTTTTGAATTATCAACCTTTTGAACGATGTAAGTCTTGGGAAACCCCTGTGTTTAATGATTTTGTAGTTCGCATTTTAATTTGCTTGAGGCTTGCGTTCTTGTAAATCATTTTTGTTGGACATGTTGTTTAGGATTTTGCTTAGGGACAAGCAAAAGGATAAGTGTGGGGATATTTGATGTGTTTAGAAATATACACATCTTATGTATCAAATTACCCATATTTTAGATCAATTATGTGCGTTTCTCCTTTGTATTTGTTACTGAATCGATAAAATCATGAATCTACAGGAATCGGTGAAATATCTATGGATTATGCGAGAAAAGGATGGAGATCGACGATGAAAACAATACATGGGAAAACGTGTCAAAGAAAACAAAGAATTTACCCTGGAGAAAGCCTTACGGACCGTAAGGCTCACACACTTACGGTCCGTAAGGACCTGTCAGCAGACACTTTCTAGTGCGGGAATGGGCAGTAGTGGAATGTTAGATGGAAAGGTCTTACGGACCGTAAGGCTCAAACCCTTACGGCCCGTATGGGGATCGTAGAATCTCAAAACTTGGCCTATAAAAGGCACTCACTTCTTAGTTCGAAAACACACCTTTCCTACTTCGAAAACACCTCTCAAAGACTGTAATCAGTCAGTTCTAAGCAAGTTGAAGCGAAGTTGAAGTGCCTTGGAGCTTCTCGGGAGTCGTGGAAGCTTTCGGTTCGAGTTCTAAGCAATCCGGGTTCAGTAAACATTCGTTTTCAGTTTCTATTCGCTTTGTATTATGTCTTCAATTATTTTCAGAATTTGTTCAGTTGTATTAATGAATATTATGTGTAGCTAAACTTTGAAACTATCTAGGTTATGATGAACACTTGTTAAAATGTAATTTTTACCGGGTATTATGTGATTATGGTTTGTTCTTGTGAACTAAATAATTTAAGTTATATGTTTTGGTGTATATGCATATTTTAACTTGGTTAACATTTTGATCATATGTTTTACATAAATTCCGGTGAATGACTTTTCATAAAAAGGATTAATGTTGATATTCAAGTCTTAAACAGTTTGGGTAATCATATGGTGGTTTGTGAAATAAACCATAAAAATAATGATCAAGAATTAATCCTGTTTTAATGTTCTACTATTTTTAGCGCTGAAAGGTATAAAAATATTAATAGATCGAGTTTAGTGTATTGCTAGGATTGTGTTTTGTGAGAAACCCGGTTTTAGTTAAATTGTCTCTAACTTGTCTATTAAGCCAAATCAAGTTTTCTTAAATTGCTTTAGATTTACAACCGAGAGGAAGTCAGTCTTTTCAAGCACTTTTCTAGAACACTAGACAACCGTAAGGAAGTCTAGTAAATCGGTAATCAAAATAAATCTTTAGAGTCACACAGGTGCCTTCCCGAGAATGATTAGGAATCCTATACGTCGTCTTTTAGGGTTTAATATCTAAAGATCCCGGTTTCATATCACACAATTACCCGGTAGAAAGTATGTTATTAACAAGTGGGATTCCAACCTAGATAGTCCTTTATCATCATAAAATCAAACATTTGTCTTAATTTGTTTTTAGTTCATTTTTATTAATTAATTTTTAATTAATTTACTTTTCAAGTAACCCCCCCCCCCCTTTAAATCAAAAATACAAAAATATAAAAATGTTTAGTGTGATGTCATTTTTAGTGTAAATAAATTAATTAACGTAATTCAACAGAGTCCCTTGGGTTTGATACTCGGACTTACATCAGCTATACTACACTGATCGGTACACTTGCCGGATGTGTGGTTTAGGTTTAGATCGAGTCTAAGTTTATAAATTTAAAGCTTAGAGTGTCTAGTTTAAGGTTATTTTTAAAGTTTGTCTTTTTGTACATTATTTGTAAAAATGTGTTTTTCGTGTCGGACATGTAGTAACTGGAAGGGTTAAGTACCGTTAGTTGGGAACTCCTGTCTAGGCTGGCATTCGTACAAATCCAATTATATGGACCTGTTGCCTACCTGGGGACAATCCCAATGAGAGTACCGATACCTATTAGGCCAAAGCATGTCCAAAAGTTTAGTTTTTGAGTCAATCTTTATTTAACCATTTTTACAAGTTTCTTACATACCGCCACTAGAACAACAAGAGTTCATGTGTTTTAAGTTTGTGCGCATCAAATGAATCTGAAAACATTTTAAAGTTTCAGTGTTGTAAGTTGGTATGTAAAGCGTCTATGAATTTAATGATCATTAATGTTTTGCAAGGACATTAATATGTGTGCCGACATAGCATGCACTCAACGTGGTAGATGATTTAAGTGTCGATTAACCTCGACTGGGACACAACAGCACTCTAAGTGGCCGCACAAGGACCGAGAGTGGGGCTCGCCCATACCCCATAGATATACCCCTTGTTTCGTGGTCCTTAAAAAGATTAATGGTGCCTAAGCTAGCGCCTATTCGCACGTGATCCAAGAATTCATTCCATAGCTTAATCATAGCCTTGTTAACATGTATGTCCCCCCGAGAGTTGTAAAACCGAAAACGTTAAAAGAAAAGGGGGACATGAACTCACAGTATTGCGTCAAGCAATAAGTTCTAGCAACCGTGTTCCGTAAGCGTGAGTCAACCTACAAGGATTGTAACTCAGTAGGCACGTCGTTCTTTCCTAGACCTTGTACTAATTGTTCATCTTGAACGTTTATTATTTGTGTTTTGTTTTTGCAACACTTGTATATTTTTAGTAATATGTTGGCATTTGTTTTATGTGTATGCTTTGATTCGAGGCTTTATATTTGTTCCTCAATTATAACTGTATATCTTTTATAGATATAGGTGTTAAAAATATAAATTTTTAACGTCGTGAATACATTGTCGTATGCGTATGATATCCTTGCGAGAGTACAGTTCAACAAGTGTATGTGAGTACATCATCATGTACTTGAGCCTTTTATTCGTGTACGTACACCGTATTTATAGGTGTGGTATACCGTATTTATACGTGTGGTATACCGTATTTATAATGTATTTTTACAATATATTTTTATAAAAAATATACATGTATTTTCATGGGCTTTGTGTCTTTGGGCTTAGTTCATGCATTTTGTCATTGGGCCTAGCCCATGACTTTAAGTTATTGGGCTTAGCCCATGTTATTATTGTATTTGGGCCTAACCCATATTGTTTATTATAAGTGGGCTTATTTTAGTGTTTATGGAAATGGGCCATTGCCCATGTATTTATGATATTGGGCCTAGCCCATTATCAATTTTAAAAGCCCACCGTTTTGTATTTTAGCCCAAAATTTGTGTTCTTGGATTTGTGGTAAATTTTTACTAAGTATGATATAACATATTAGTAAGCTTTTTGTAATTACACTTGATGTTATTCTCATTATTGAACTTTCCGGTTTTCGTTGTCATTGATTTATATAGATATAGGTGTTAAAAATATAAATTTTTAACGTCGTGAATACGTTGTCGTATGCGTACGATATCCTTGCGAGAGTACACTTCAACAAGTGTATGTGAGTACATCATCATGTACTTGAGCCTTTTATTCGTGTACGTACACCGTATTTATAGGTGTGGTATACCGTATTTATACGTGTGGTATACCGTATTTATAATGTATTTTTACAATATATTTTTATAAAAAATATACATGTATTTTCATGGGCTTTGTGTCTTTGGGCTTAGTTCATGCATTTTGTCATTGGGCCTAGCCCATGACTTTAAGTTATTGGGCTTAGCCCATGTTATTATTGTATTTGGGCCTAACCCATATTGTTTATTATAAGTGGGCTTATTTTAGTGTTTATGGAAATGGGCCATTGCCCATGTATTTAGGATATTGGGCCTAGCCCATTATCAATTTTAAAAGCCCACCGTTTTGTATTTTAGCCCAAAATTTGTGTTCTTGGATTTGTGGTAAATTTTTACGAAGTATGATATAACATATTAGTAAGCTTTTTGTAATTACACTTGATGTTATTCTCATTATTGAACTTTCCGGTTTTCGTTGTCATTGATTTATGTATGAAGTGTCTAAAAAAATAGCTTATTTTTAGACTTGTTGTAACGTTCAGTTACTATATATAGTTTTTGTGTCGAAGTTGTCCGTTTCGCCGACGAAGCATAAAGTGTCGTCCGATGTCCGTCGTTCGAGATCCGTCGTCTGATGTTCGTGCCTTTAGTTATGGTATAACAAAAATGGCCATTTTGAGCATGCTCGAAGGTTCGTGACCGTCATTATATTTGCGAATATTTGTGAGGTTTCGGTCGTAGCGTAAGTGTATATTTTTAAGTATTGTATGTATTATTTTAGTACATATTCCTAGTACTAATACATACACATAATTATACACATATTATACATCGAGTAGGGTATTTGAAGTATATATATAATTTTCTCAGAAACTATATTGATTATTATACTTATAATTTTTACCCACTTTATTTAATAAAAATAACTTGTAGTGTTTAAATAAACTCTTGGATGGTTAAGCCTCCTTGTCATTAGGGTTTGTCTAATCATGATTAAGGTTGTTAATCACCATTTCACTAATCACGATTAACCATGCTAATCACCCCGTTAATCTCTTTTTAATCGCGATTAAGATTTTTAAAAATTTCGCCATAGTTTCCTCTAAACTATGGCGTTTTCCCACGTTTTTAAAACGCGTTTAAAACCATTTTCAATTTACCAACATCATCATTTTACAAATCTCAACAATTTACCACTTCAAGTAAAAAAAATACTACCATTTATTTCCTTAAATCATGAGCTCTTATATATATATTAAATTTCTAAAAAATTCAAGACTTTTATGTTTTGAAATTCAAGACTTGTTAAGTGTAGTTTTCATAACTGTTTTGGTCAAAAATTACCTAAGTAATTAAGTGATCAAATTAGTTAAGTGAGGTAGTGTGCTAAAAGTATTTGTGAAAAATCTACTGATTAAGTTGTTAACAAAAACAGTTTCCAGGATACGGCTCAGGATATCGAGTTGTATCTACAATCAAACAATGAGCAAAAAGGTAAAGGATAAGACGAGATGTACGAGGAAAGCCCTTGATCAATTTAGATCGCCGGCACAAAACCTCGGGAGCTGACAATCGCAGCTGCCTTCTTCTTCTTATTACTTCAAATATCAGGATACAGTGCAGGATATGATGCGGATCAACTAGGTGTTACAATGCGATTCAAGTACAAGTGTAAGTGTGAGTGATTGCAGCTAGTAGGGAGCAAGAGTGTTCGAAGAATTATGTGTGTTCCTATCTGATCCGATAAATCCTATTTATAGTAAAACAAAGCTAACTAACTAGCCTACAAATACGGGATATAGCGAATCTTCCCTTTGTGAACGTTGTAGTCCACGTCTTCCGGCTTCAACGTTCCTATTTCAACTAATTAGTCCGGGTCTTTGGGAGAACAGGTCCACTCGAACGTTATAGGCTTGCTTCATTAATCTGTACGTGAAATGATTAGTCATTACCTGGATACTGTATCAGGATGTTACCAATCCTGATCCGGTATCCTGATCACAATAAAATAAACATAGTCAGAATATTGTCCAGGATATATGAGCAGAAAACCACCCATAACAATTGTCCCCAAAATATATTTGTTGGTATACCAATTCCAACGGATATATTTTAAAAATCTTATCTCGTGAATCAAGGCAATTAAGTTGATGTGTCGGTTGAAATGACTCGCTACAACTTCCAATGCGATATTTACTCAACACCCCCTATATCCAGCCTATATCTACTTGAATCGTTTGCTTTATGATCATAACAATCCAAGCGAATTTCAGGTATTCTTCTTCCCTATCTCTTCTGTTTTTTCCTTACTAAGATCCTCCATGGCCATCCGAACAAGATCCCAAACGGCACACTCTGTTCCTACCTTCCGTGAACAGCACCTACTAAAAGAACCTTCAAACGAGGTGTGCTTGTTCGATAATGCCGATATCGCAGCCTTACGAACTTTCGGTGCTTTCCCCGCAAGGGCAATTATCCATCCATTTGACCGAGAGGTCCGATCGGACTTTTGTTCCGACGAGTGGGTATGCTTTTTCGCTTATCCTTTCTCAATAAGGCTCCGATATCCATTTCCAGCCTTCATATCTCGCTTCTTTGATCTTACCGGCCTTAGTTACGCCCAAATCAGGCCTATGGTTTGGCGTGTGTTAGTCACCTTGGACCAAATTAGAGCTTGTCACATGCCTGACCTGTGCATCAAAGATCTTCCGATAGCATATCGTCTAAGATCCCATGGTAGTAGCCGTTTTCTCCTCTTCTCCACTTCTAAGAACCCCCTGATCCTCAAGGCCACTAAGAACGAAGATCAGTGGCAAAGAAAGTTCTTTTTCATAAAAAGGGATTCCATCGCCAAGGGTTTTGACCTGCCAGTTGAGTGGTTAACTTCGGGTAGGATTTAGGGTTTTAGGAATATCTCCAGTCATATCCTGAGACTGTATCTTGAACTGATATCCTGATATATTTATTTTTTGTAGTGAACTTCAAGGAATTGGCTCCTCCAATTGCTGAATCAGAAGGAAGGATAAAGGAAATCTACAAGCTCCCAGAAAGCGAAAGGACCTTTACCCTGTTATTCACAAGCTCAAGCCAAAGATCAAGTTCCAACATGTCTGGTAAGTATAATTCTACAAGTTATTTTCATCTATCAAACCGGTTATATTCTAAAAACATATAAATACTTAGTATTTTTTCCCTTTACACAGTGCCAGTCATAAATCTTGAAGGATTCGAACTCGAGGAGTTGGACAGCTATTCCGGTCCTGTGCAACTCAAGTAGGAAGTGAATCCTAAACCAACTATTACGTCGAAAACCTCCAGCTCCAAAGCCGCCACTGCTTCCAAGCCTTCCACTGCTTCAAAGCCTCGCAGCTCTGGTTCCCGTAAGAGGAACCAAATCACAACACTACGAGGACAAATACAAGGCGATGATCCAGGAACATCAAGCTGCCCTCAAGAAGGCTACCCAAGAAGCCCAGGCTAAATATGATGCAGCCCAGGTTCAACACGAACAGGATATGGCCTCCTATCGGGAAAGCCTTAAGGGCTCCGTCGCTCCTCCAAGCCAGGTTGAAGATGGCCTATGAGGCCAAGACCTTGGGCCTTGAATGCCCTTCGTGGAATGTTGAAGCTTGGGAGGCGAAGTTGAGGGATCTCAGTGGCAATCCCGTGGAGCATCCTGCGAAGCCTACTACTGAGGAGCCTGCTAAAGTGGCTGAGAAGGCGGCCGATGCTGGTGGTGATGCTGCTAAGGATGCTGGAGCGGATGCTGGTGCTGATGAAGCCATGGTCGAGGAGGGTGATGCCCCTTAAAAGCAGCGAAATGGGCGATGATGGATGTTGATGCCAGGGCCGGAGCCCATTTTTTTAATTTGTTAGTCTGTGGTTGTTTGAACAATTTCCCTTTCCTGTCTTTTAAACAATTTACTTTCCTCCATTAAGACAATATGATGGCCATAGGTGGATGGGTCCTGAGTTTCAGGATGAAGCCCTTGGTCATCAATTAGTATGGTTTATTTTGAACAATATAATAGTTGGAGGTGGATGGGTCTCGGTTTGAGATGAAACCTTCAACTGTTAAGTAGTTATTGTACAAAACTAATCGTGCTTTTGGTGGATGGGTCTTGGTTTGAGACGAAAGCAAAAAGCACAATCTTTTGTTATGTTAATAATATAACCTTTTTATGACCTTATCTATTGTTGTCTTTTTTTTTTTTTTTTTTGCAAAGCTTGTTTTGATAAAAGTTGTTTGACTCGAATACAGTTTCAATTTTTAACCTAAGTATTATATCTCAAACATTCCAACCAAATATCCTGAAATATATCCTGTGAATATATCTTGATCAGGATACTCATCAAGCTTTTGTTAAACATAGTTTCAGAAATTCAGACAATTTAGACAAGGCTTTTAAAGGAACAAAAAGGAAAGTTCATACCAGAGATAGAGTACAATCCCTATTCTTAAAGTTCAATCCTTTTGCAACCTTTCCACCGAAGATGTCCCCAGTCTGGGACACTTAGTGAACTAGGCCCAAGCTTGATCCTTTGAGCTTTTCACAATGCCTTAGCGGGAATGTCCCCTATACATAACGTCTTTGAATACTTAGAAATCAATTGCAACTATTTGTACAATTTTCATATTACAGGAGATAAACCCTAAAATATCCTGGAGATAGATCCTTAATATTCTGGGGATAAACCTTAAGTATACTGGGGAAAATCCCAAATTTTCTTGCGCTACAGGCGGGAGTGTATAAACTCCAAGACTTAGAAAGGTGAAAACCTTTAAACCTTAGAGAGTATGAAAATACATTTTTTTTTGCGAGAGAGGGTGATCAATCCTCATATACCTTTAGGATCCAGGATATAGCCAACAATAACGAAATTGTCAGCTACTTTTACATGGACTGGTCCCACTATCTTGAACTATCCCTGGATAACTTGCGCTCCAGGCGGGGTGTTTAAACCCAATTCGAGAGAAAGGTGAATACCTTTAAACCTGTGAAGGGATCAGGATCCTTTGAACGTGAGAGAGGGCCAATCCTCTAATCTTTCGAATTATCCTGAGTGTATATCCTGGAGGCATATCCCGAAGCATATTCTGCAAAACAACCTTATACTAAGGTGGGTGTTAGCCTGGCTAACACCCCTCCGATGCTTAAGTCAGTATTGGGTTCAAATAAAATAGAATTATATTTAAAAGAGATAGAATTCATACCATCTTGAGTTAGAAATTAAATTCTAAACTCACTTGAAATAGGCTTTGAGGAGTATAGCATTCCAGGATCTTGGTAGTACAACCCCTTCCATATTCTTAAGCCGGTATTCTCCTTTTCCGGATTCCGATTCAATCTCATAAGGTCCTTCCCACTTAGGAGCTAACTTTCCATCAGCAGGATTAATAGTATTCTGAAAAGCCTTCCTTAATACCCAATCTCCAACTTGAAACCTTATAGTCCTTAGATTCTTGTTATATGCTCTGGATATCCTCTGTTGATATGGTGCCATTCTCAACTTTGTCGCATCCCTTGTCTCATCAATAGTATCCAATTCTTGACATAGGGCTTCAGGATTCTTCTCAGGATCCCGGAGGTTGGATCTCGCTGTAGGTATCACCATCTCTGTCGGGATTACTGCCTCTGCTCTAAATAGTAAGGAAAATGGGGTTTGCCCAGTTGCATTTTTCACTGTTGTCCTATCAGCCCATAAAACAAAAGGTAATTCTTCTGCCCATCTTCCTTTCTTAGCTCCTAGTCTCTTCTTTAAATTGTTGACAATTATCTTGTTCGAGGATTCTGCTTGTCCGTTCACTTGAGGATGTACCGGTGTAGATGTGATCATTTTGATTCCCCAACTCTTACAAAAATCGATTGTCCTCTTACTGATAAACTGAGAGCCATTGTCACAAATTATCTTAGCTGGTACCCCAAACCTAGTAAGGATATTCCTTTTTATGAAGGATACTACTTCTTGGTCTTTGACTTGAACAAATGCTTCAGCTTCAACCCATTTAGAGAAATAATCAGTCATTGCCAGCATAAAGACTTTTCCTCCTGGAGCTTTTGGCAATTTCCCCACTATGTCCATTCCCCACTTCATGAATGGCCAAGGGGAAGCAATAGGATATAGTGGTTCAGCAGGTTGATGCAATATATTACTGTGCCTCTGACATGCATCACATCTTCGAGCATATTCTACAGCATCTTTCCTCATCATCGGCCAATAGTATCCTGTTCTTAACGCCTTTGAGAATAATGACCTGCCCCCAGTATGGTTACCACAATCCCCTTCGTGTATATCCTGAAGCACTTCTTTAGTTTCAGGATCCTCCAACCACCTCAGGTATGGTCCTGCAAGAGATTTCTTATACAAAACATCATTTATAATAGTGAATCGTGATACCTTCATTCTAAAGGCCTTAGGATTCTCATCCTCTAGTATGTGTCCTTCCTTGAGATATCTCATGATTGGAGCCATCCACGACTTAGGATCCTTCTCAGGATATCCATCATCAGGATCCTGGATACTTACTACTTCCTTATCCTGGGATTTGATAAGATCCACTGCAGGATGTAGGATATGTAGTATTGGTATTTGGGATCCCTCCGGTATCCTGACTGATGATCCTAGGTTTGCCAAGGCATCTGCTTCAGCATTATCTTCTCTGGGTACCTGTTCAAGTGTAAAAACAACGAAATATCCTGCTAATTTTTTGAGAATTTCGAGATACTCGCTTAACTTCTCACCTTTAACTGCATAGGATCCATTAAAATGATTAGTAATTAACAAGAAATCAACAAATACTTGCAAACTCTTAATATTCATATTTCTGGCCAACTCTAATCCTGCAATCAAAGCTTCATATTCTGCTTCATTATTAGTGGCAGGAAATTCGCACCTAATAGCATGAGGTAATATGCCCCCCTGTGGCGATTTTAGTAGTATACCCAATCCTACACCTCTCACATTAGATGCACCATCAGTATATAATGTCCAGGATTCTAAGTTTTCTCCTAGCTGCTGTACTTCTCGGTCTACTTCATTTTGAATATCACTACTGAAATCAGCCACAAAGTCAGCTAAAGCCTGAGACTTTATGGCATTTCTAGGTTCGTATACTAGATCATAGGCACTTAATTTTACTGACCACTTAGCCATCCTACCTGACATCTCAGGTTTCCTAAGCACATTTTTAACAGGATAATTAGTTTTTACATGAATCCTATGTGTCTCAAAATAATGTCTAAGCTTTGTCGATGCCATAACTAGGGCCAATATCAATTTTTCTAAATGAGAATATCTAGTTTCAGCATCTAATAAACTTTTGCTAACATAATAGACAGGATACTGCTGACCTTCGTGATCCTTCACCAGGACAGCACTTACTACATTCCCTGATACTGCAAGATACAGGGATAATGGTTCACCATCCTCGGGCTTCATCAATAGAGGTGCAGTTGAGAGATACTGCTTTAATTCCCACAAGGCTACTTCATGCTTCTCTCCCCATTCGAATTTCTTATTCTTCTTCAGGATATCATAGAATTCCTTGCATTTTTCCGAGGATCTTGATATAAACTTGTTTAATGCTGCTACTCGCCCTGTTAATCTTTGTACATCTTTCATGTTTGAAGGTGACTTGATATCTAGGATGGCTTTAATCTGTTCCGGGCTTGCTTCGATCCCCCTTTTAGTCACCATGTATCCTTGAAACTTTCCTTCCCCCACTCCAAAATGGCATTTGGCAGGATTCAGTTTCATGTTGTACTGGTCCAGGATATCGAATGCTCCTTCAATATCCTGGAGATGGTCCTCAGCCTTCTTAGATTTTACGACCATATCATCAATGTATACCTCCATGGTGTCCCCCAGTTTGTCTTTAAACATCATGTTCACCAATCTCTGGTATGTTGCACCTGCATTTTTCAAACCAAAAGGCATAGCAGTATAACAATAAATACCTGTTGGTGTCATGAAAGAAGTATCCTCCTGGTCCGAAGGTTCCATTTGTATTTGCTGGAATCCTGAGGATGCATCCATGAAGGTTAACATTTCATGACCGGCAGTAGCATCCACCATTGAGTCGATATGAGGCAGAGGGAATGGATCTTTAGGACATGCTTTGTTCAAGTCTGTGTAATCTACACAAACTCTCCATTTCCCATTTTTCTTTTTCCCCACAACTACATTTGCTAGCCATTTGGGAAATTTGACTTTCCTAATCATCTTGCTCTTTAATAATCTTTCAACCTCTTCCCGAATAATCGCGTTCCGTTCAGGAGCAAACTTCCTTCGTTTCTGTTGGACAGGCTTGAAAGACCTGTCAATTCCGAGCTTGTGAGTTATAATATCCCTGGAAATACCTGTCATATCCTCATGTTTCCACACGAATGTGGACATCCTGCATTTCAAAAAGTTAGTCAATTGATCTTCAATATCCTGAGGGATATTGGTTCCTACGAGCACCGAGATATCTGGATTATCCTGATCCAGTATAATTTTCTTAACATCCTACTCTGAAGCCTCCAAGATATCCTGGGCTCGCATTTTTAATTGCTATCCTGCTTTGGGTTTTGTTGAGGATTTCATTGAAGAAGAATAACACTCCTTCGCTTCTTGTTGATCACTTTCCACCTTGACAACCCCCCAAGGGGTAGGGATCTTGATACACTGATGATAGGTCGATGGTACATCTTTCATAGCATGGATCCATGGCCTACCCAATATAATATTGTAGCAGGATAATGAGTCCATGACACAGAAGCATTGCATTGAGTTGACCCCTTCAAAATAAACTGGCAACTTTATCTCTCCCACAGTATTCATGGCCTCTCCACTGAACCCGACAAGTACAGTAGATTTTGAAGTGATATCCATTGGGGAAACATTCATCCTTTTCAGCGTTTCTAGCTGAATAATGTTGACAGAGCTGCCATTATCCACCAGTATCCTGCGCACAAACTGATTAGCAACATACAAAGTTATTACCAAACCGTCATGATGGGGATCCTGGACAGTATCCCTGTCATCACTGTCAAATGTTATCACTTTATCGGTTGTGAGGGTTGTCGTCTTGGTCGGCTTATCTCCCCTTTCTGCCTTAGCTTCCTTTGCATGTCTTTTTGCTGCAGAATAAGAGGTTCCACAGATATCAGATCCTCCTGAAATAAAGTAAATTATCTTGGCATCCGCAGGAGGTGATGCTGCTCGTTCAGGATCCTTCTCAGTATCCTGACCCTTGTTCTTCTTTCTTCCCAGGAGATCCTTTAGATATCCCTTGCTCAGGAGATAGCTTATTTCCTTCCTCAAAGCAATGAAATCCTCCGTGACATGTCCAAAATCCTCATGGAAGGCACACCACTTGGACTTATCCTTCCAATCAGCTTTTTGTTGGTTCTTCCTAGGCCACCTCGCTTTATCTCCCAAACCCTGGATAGCATACCTCAGTTCAGGTATATTAACAGAAAAACAATATTCTGACAATTCAGGATACTCCTCAGGATCCTCGTCCTCAACAGCATTCACTTTCTTGCTGTCATTCCTGCCATAAGGCTTAGAGCGATATGGCTTGTAGGAGGATTCTAACTTCCTATCAGTTGATTCATAGGTTGAGGATGAATTCATCCTCTCTTGCATCTTTTTATCATCCTCTAGCCGAATATATCTTAAAGCCCTGTTTTGAGCCTCATCCAGGTTCTTGCAAGGATTCATTACAAGATCCTGATAAAATTGGGAATCCTTTTGCAAACCCATTTTGAATGATTGCACGGTTGTTGCAACATCAAGGTGTGGGATATCTAGAGACTCCCTGCTAAAATTGTTCACATAATCACTCAAGGATTCTTGAGGTCCTTGAGTTATCCTGTAGAGATCACTGGTTAGTTTTACAAAACTTCGACCGCAAGAAAATTGACTATTAAACAAATTGACTAGATGAGCAAACGATGTAATTAAATGAGGTGGAACATTTAAGAGCCATTTTAAGGCTGATCCTGTCAAAATAGAACCAAAACCCTTGTAGAGGCCCGCTTCCTTAAGATATGGGGGAATAGGATTAATTTCCATCCTTTCCCTATACTGAGCAATATGCTCTTCAGGATCCATAGTTCCGTCATAGAGCTTCATGTTGGAAGTTTGAAATCTTTTTAGGATTTCAGCATCACAAATATGATATGCAAACCGGGATATCCTGTGGCTGTCTTGGGATACTTCTGGAATTGGCTGGACCACCCCCGGTACACTGGATATAATGTCCTTAAATTTTTGAAGCTCCCTAGAAAATGCTGATGTCATACCTGCATCCTGCAAAGATCCAAGACCATTAGTAACAAGAGTATTTGTATTATTAGACACGTTACCAGTTTGAGGATTCTGGCCATATCCTGAAGCATATCCTGAGCTTCTCACAGTTGACACCCTAACCGAAGAGGGTATCTCAGGAATATGATTCTGAGTATGACTAGGCACAATATTGCCTCTTTTATCCTCGGTATACACTGCCAAACTGAAGTTCAAAGCCCTGGGCTACAAGGGAGTGACGGTATCCTCAGCAGGCCCGCTTGAGCTGGACTTCAAGAGTTGTATCTCTCTCATCAGCATCTGATTGGTCTCCTGCTGTTGCTTCATCTGATCCTGTATACTACCTAACAAAGTTAGAATTTCATCATTAGAAGCCAAAATAGGAGTATCCCCTGAGACAGCAGATCTTTGAACATTCCGAGTGGGGATAACATCCCGAGACACATGAGTTTCTGTTCCTCTTGAAAGATCCTGAGGCTGTGAAGAGGCTTGCATCTTCAGAGGTGGTGGAAACACCGAACCAATTGTTGCAGAGGTTGTGGCAGACACGGTAGAAGAGCTCATGTTTGATCTTGAGGCCATTGAAAATAGTGTAGCAAAAAGTTTTGAAAATAGAAAACCAAGTAATGATTTTGCAAAAGCTTTTAGTAGAAATAGCACCAATTGCCCCACGGTGGGTGCCAAATTGTTTTGGTTAAAAATTACCTAAGTAATTAAGTGATCAAATTAGTTAAGTGAGGTACTGTGCTAGAAGTATTTGTGAAAAATCTACTGATTAAGTTGTTAACAAAAACAGTTTCCAGGATACGGCTCAGGATATCGAGTTGTATCTACAATCAAACAATGAGCAAAAAGGTAAAGGATGACATAAGATGTACGAGGAAAGCCCTTGATCACTTTAGATCATCGACACAAAACCTCGGGAGCTGACAATCGCAGATGCCTTGTTCTTCTTATTACTTCAAATTTCAGGATACAATGCAGGATATGATGTGGATCAACTAGGTGTTACAATGCGATTCAAGTACAAGTGTAAGTGTGAGTGATTGCCGCTAGTAGAGAGCAAGAGTGTTCGAAGAATTGTGTGTGTTCCTATCTGATCCGATCAATCCTATTTATAGTAAAACAAAGCTAACTAACTAGCCTACAAATACGGGATATAGCGAATATTCCCTTTGTGAACGTTGTAGTCCACGTCTTCTGGCTTCAACATTCCTATTTCAACAAATTAGTCCGGGTCTTTGGGAGAACAGGTCCACTCGAATGTTATAGGCTTGATTCATTAATCTGCACGTGAAATGATTAGTCATTACCAGGATACTGTATCAGGATGTTACCAATATCCTGATCCGGTATCCTGGTCACAATAAAAGAAACATAGTAAGAATATTGTCCATGATATATGAGCAGAAAACCACCCATAACAATAACCATTTAGTAAATCACTTCTTTTATCTCAAAATCACACTTATTAGTCTTTAATCATCAAGTTTAGTCTATTAAATCCTTAATTGTTGGGATTGAACCCTACAAAGGAACAGTTGGTTAAAGCCAAAACTGGATCAGATCAGTGGATACACAATAAGCAGTTGTTTGCATCAGTCTTTCCCCTTGAATGTGACCTAACATCTGATGTCCTCTAACTACTGCCCTTCTACAACAACTGCTGATCTACATCAACTGCTGTTCACTCAAAGACTGCTGAAGACTAAACACTGATGAGTCAATCTGCTACTATAGTTCAAGTACTGCTGAAGATACAAAGCACTGCTGGGGCTAAAGCAGTGGAATGAAGAAGCAGTAGTAGTCTAGTATTTGTATTCATTTATTATAATCAGTTGTTAGATAACAGTGTTTGTATTAGTCAGTGGTTAGAGGTTGTTAGGAGGTTAGATGTCACTTTCATGGTGACGTCAGCAAAGATGCCACAATGGTTTGTTCTGTACTATAAATAGAACCGTACCATGTACTGTTCTATCAGCTCTCTTCATCACAAAGTCATTCTGTACGAACATTCACTGTGAGCTCAGGCTGAGGGGGAGATTGTATGCATGCATGCATTGTAATTGAAGATTGTAATAAATATAATCATTCGATTTCATGTTAAACATGTTTGTTGAAAACAATTCTCTCTTTGATTGTGTGTTGAAAGTTTGTTCCATTTAATTTCCGCTGCACTTAATCTTAATTCATCTTCATTATAATCAAACAAGCACAATCATAAGAAACTCAGATCCTAACAATTGGTATCAGAGCCTGGACAGTCAAACTTGATCTAACAATCATTTTGACGTAAAAGTTCAGCTCAAAATCGTTGATACTTTTAATTGTTCGTTTCGTTGAAAAACAGAGTAAGGTTTAATCACGAGCAAAGTTGATTAATCAGTTCCTGTAAAACAACCAGAATGACATCACAATCACAGGATATGAATAATAACATTGGTTCTTTCTTCAAACCACCTATGTTGAAGAGAAGTGAATACAACATCTGGGAGCGAAGGATGAGTCACATCTTAGCTCAACAGAATACTGGATGTTGGAAGTCGGTTATCTTTGGACCACATGTTCCAATGGTGCCAAGTGCTGAGGATCTAAAGGTTTTTGTTCCTAAGAAAATTGAGAACTATACTGACCAAGATTTTCAGAAAATTGAACTGGATGCCAAGGCATTTAGCATCGTTGCATTTGCACTACCAAATGAGATTTATGCTGGACTGTTACATTGTAACAGTGCCAAGGAATTGTGGGATGCACTTAAGGAACAGTTTGGGGGACTGAAGAGGTAATTGAAAATAACAGGGAAATTCTGAACCAACAGTATGAAACCTTTTGTCACATTAAGGGTGAAACATTAACACAGCAGTTTGAGCGATTTAGTTGTCTCATAAGTGAACTTAAGCTTGTTAAAACTGAATTTCCTAAATCAACTATAAACAGCAGGTTTTAAAGGTCACTTCCTGAAAAATGGGACACAATTGCTTTTGTAACCAGAAACTCTATTGAGTTCAAAGATCTAACCCTGACCCAACTTCATGGTAGACTCCTGACCTATGAAAGGGAGTTGAACAAGAAGAAGAAGTTACAAGAGTCTGGAAAAGTTGTAGATGATTATTCATTTGGCAGCACAGCTCTTTTGGGTCAAGAAGAATCTAGTAGTAGTAAGGATCATTGTTATGATCATTATATTGACATAACCACTGGTGGAGCCTTTAATAACTCTGATTCTTACTCAAACAACTATGCCTTCACAGCTAGTAGTGAAAACTAGAATTCTGACAATCTGTGCTTTGAACTCAATGATCTGCAGCATTTTGATCCAACTGACTTAGAGGAAATGGACATTCTGCACCAAGTTGCACTGCTGAGTGTTAGAACCATCAAGTTTTACAAAAGCATAGGGAGAAAATTTCCAGGGTTACAAGGGAATTTAAAAGTAGGGCTAGATAAGTCAAAGATTAAATGCTATAAGTGTAATAGGTTAGGTCATTTTGCTAGGGAGTGCAGGAGTCAAACCAATGGACCAATTATTACACATCCTGGCTCAAACCCTAGACCACAAAATAACCAAAACACTGTGCATTATGCCCAATATGCCCCTGCTGCTCATGTAAACACTACTCACTATGCACACCCTGCAACCCCTGTTCCTGTGCATTATGTTAAAACCACTGTTCCTCAGATACAATATGTCCAGGCCCCTGCTCCTCAGGTTCAGGGGCAACAAGTTGCACCTCAACAAGCTGTACCAGCAGTGGTTCAACCAAATCAGCAAAGCTTTTTCACCCAAGGCCTTGTTGACTGGAGCAGCTTACCTGAAGAGTTAGGAGACGAAAATTTTGCACTCCATGCTCAAAATAATGTTTCTAGTGATGATCTTTGTTTTGTAGCATTGGAGTTAATACAAGAAGGGCTGGAAACTGAAGAAGGACAGTCGAGTGATGAAACAGTGGATACAATTGTTGAAGCAGTGGTTACTGCTGTTGCTGATGAAATACTGCTGGGAGAAAGTTCAGAACCCCTGTTAGAACCACTGTCTGACCCGTGGTCTGAAGAAGAAGAAGAAGAAGAAGAAGAAGAAGAAGAAGAAAGATAAAATAAGGTGAAAAAAAAGAGAAAGCTCAAGAAGAAAGTGATCATACATGTGATTGTGCCATGATGGCTGCAACTAAGGTATCACCCCAGGTTCTCAAAAACCTTTGTTCAGATAAATGCATCATAGCATTTGCAAACATTAAGGAGGTGAATGAAAACCTTAGAGATAGGTTATTAACTGGTGAAGTTCAATTTGAAAAGTCTTTAAAAGAACTGAAAATCAAATTGACTGAAAAAGAAAATGAAATTTGCAGCATCAAACAAGAGCATAGCATAACCAAGGACCAACTCCAGACCATTAGAGAAAAATATCAAGTCTGCAAAAAGGAGTTGGAAGCCACCCAAATCACTTGTGAAAAATGGGTGGAATCCTGCAAAGGTTATGAGATTATGCTTGAAAAACAACTTGAAAGCAATGTAAAATTTGGCATAGGGTTTAGGAAAAATGACCAAATTGAAAACACTGTTGTAAATCAAACTGGTTCTATTGAAATCATACAAACAAACAAGAATGGCCAAGAAGTTAAAATAACTGATAAACTTGGTAACAAATCACTTTGGAAAGATCTGTGGGGTCCTCAACTTTTGAGGAGATTGAGAAATACCAATTCAAACCCCATGGTCTGATGAGTGTGACATTCTTGAAAATTTCAAACCCATGGACTTCACAACTGTGGATGGTGTCAAAGCTCCTAAGGCAAAGGTCATTCCTCTTAAGGATATCCCAACGGTAGTTCAAAACTCTGTTGCAAAGGAGTCTAAAAAGAAGAAAAGAAAAGGTTAAAAACCTATTTTGTGACTTCTGTGAGAAGAAAAATCATTTGACCAAAGATTGTTTTTATCTAAAAGCATATGATATTAACAAAACAAGCATCATTGTGCCTTCCCAGAGCTGCACCATCTGTGGTAAAACAAACCACCTCACTCAGGGATGTGTGTATCTTAAATCCTTTGATGTAAAAAAGAATGAGTACACTTCAAAAACATCCATGAGTTCATCAAAACCACCAATCAAGAAACAACCATTGTTTGTGCCAGTTCAAACAGATGTTACAAAAAAGCTGAACCAAACCTCTGTTAAAAGAGAGGTTCAGGTAACTGATGCACCCCCTGCTAACCAATACCAAAGAGGTAAAGGTCAACCACCATATCCTAGGGTCCCACACGTTATGAAGCCTATAAAAGGCCTTATAAACCAAGAGTGAACAGGCATCCCTATGGATATCAAGAACTGATTGGAAATGGCCCCCAACAGTGGTTAGAGAAACAAGCTGCAAAAATTAATCAATCCCCTGATCTAACCACTGTCCATCTTCCTGACCTTAACATAGACACTGTTGAGACCCCATCCAAAGCCTTATTGGCTTTGGAGACCCTCCTGAACTAATTAATTACTTGATGTGCAGGGAGCTTCTGCATGCTTAGATAGTCTTTGGTATGTAGATAGTGGAGGCTCCAGGCACATGACTGGATGTAGAGCCCTACTCAAAGAATTCAAAACTCATGGAGGGGGTGATATATCTTTTGGTAATAATAGTAAAGGGAAGGTGATGGGTTCTGGTACAGTACAGTCTGGAAATGTTAAGTTTGAAAATGTTAATCTGATAGACAATCTAAAATTCAACCTCCTAAGTGTCTCTCAAATGAGTGACAAAGGTTATGGTTCTTTCTTTACTAAGGAGTGTTGTAGGATTGTTGGACCAGAAATGGTTGAAAAGATTGAAGAAATAATAAAAAATGGAATAACTAAACTTGTTGCTCAAAGAAGTGGCAATGTTTATGTAGTTGATTTGTCAAAAGAGAACCCAAGAACTGATGCCTGTCAGTTCTCAGCTGCCTCTAACAAAGAGACAGAACTTTGGCACAGGAGATTGGGGCACACAAATCTTAAGACAATCACTGCTCTGTCAAAACAGGGGTTAGTAAGAGGTCTTCCTCAAAAACTGTTCACCTATCCTGAGCATTGTGTTTCCTGCTTAAAAGGAAAACAACATAAAAGCTCATTTAAGTCCATTGAAGAGTCCAAAAAAACCAAGTGCTTGCAAATGCTTCACATGGATCTGTTTGGCCCAGTTAAAGTCATGAGTCTTAGAAAGAAGAGATATTGTTTGGTAATTATAGATGACTTTTCTAGGTTTACATGGACTTATTTCTTACATTCCAAAGATGAGACTGCACGCATTCTGCAAGACCTTGTCACACAGGTTGAAAAGCAGTTTGACTTGCCAGTAAAAATCTTCAGGAGTGACAATGGCACAGAATTCAGAAATAGGGAGTTGGATGAGTTTTGTGTGTCAAAAGGAATTGTAAGGCAGTACGGCATTCCAAGGATACCAGAACAAAATGGGGTAGTTGAAAGAAAGAACAGATTTTTGATTGAGGTTGCCAGGACCATGCTTGCTAATTCAGGTTTGCCATTAACTTTCTAGGCAGAGGCTGTAAACACTGCCTGCTATGTCCAGAACAAAGTTTTAATAAACCCCAGGCATCAAAAGACTGCCTATGAAATTCTGTATAAAATAAAACCACTAATCTCATATTTCAAAGTTTTTGGTTGCCCATGTTTCATTTTAAACTTAAAAGATTCCGTCTCAAAGTTTGCAGCCAAAATTGATTGTGGTTATCACTTGGGATACTCAACCACTGCTAAGGCCTACAAAGTGTTCAACACTAGGACTAAAACAGTGGAAGAGACTTTGAATGTGAAGTTCAACGAACTCTCTTCAATGAAAATCCCTGCAAATCCTGCAGAATTATTTGATCTTGATAAATTTACCTTTGAAAATGTTTCTGTGAAGACTAACAGTGCAGGTCCATCTCAAATTTCTCCATCGGACTATGGATATGAAGTCATCATTCCACAACAAAAGTCTACATCAATTGGTAGAGCAGCAGATGTTCAAAACAGTTGTCAAAGCTCAACCACTGCTACCTCAACAGTTGTTGACCAAAGTAGCCCCTTAACCCCTGCTTCCACATCCTCAAGCACTGTTGATAAAAATCCCCAAACAGTCGATAAAAGTCAGCATGTTTCCACACCAATTCCTCCTATTCCTCCACCTCCATTTCAAGACCCTGTTGGATCATCAAAGTCACCAATAGTGGTTAACTCAGATGATTCACATCTGCAGCCTTCACCTTTAAATGCCATTGTTCCATACAAAGGAGATTTAATCTTCTTGAAGTCTTATCCACCTGATCAAATCATTGGCAACATCAGTGAAGGGGTGCTCACAAGAAGTCAATCCCAAAACATTTGTCTTTTTGCTGGTTTCCTATCACTTCATCAGCCAGTCAAGTACCAAGAGGCACTGAAAGAAAACAACTGGGTAGAGGCTATGCAAGAGGAGCTCCAACAGTTTAAAAGACAACAAGTATGGGAGCTTGTACCACTGCCAGAGGGTGTGAGTCCTATTGGCACAAGGTGGGTCTTTAAAAATAAAACTGATGAAAGGAGTATTGTTTTCAAGAATAAAGAAAGGCTAGTGGTTCAAGGGTTCAGATAGGAAGAGGGCATTGATTATGATGAAACTTTTGCCCCTGTAGCAAGATTGGAAGCTATCAGATTATTCATGGCCTTTGCTGTCAACCACAATATAAAGGTGTATCAAATGGACATTAAATGTGCATTCCTCTATGGTAAAATACAAGAAGAGGTATCCATTTAATCCAGATCATGTCTACAAGCTAAATAAAGCTTTGTATGGCTTGAAACAAGCACCTAGAACCTGGTATGAAACTCTTTCCACCTTTCTTCTCTCTATTGGTTTCACAAGAGGTAAAATAGACAAAACACTGTTTTTAAAATGGAGAGGGAGAGACTTGATGATTGTCCAGATTTATGGGGATGACAACATTTCTGGAAGCACGTGTTCTAAAATGTGTGATGAGTTCAGAAAACTCATGACAGCTGAGTTTGAAATGAGTGCAATGGGTGAACTCCAGTGCTTTCTTGGTCTCCAAGTAAGGCAACTGCAAAATGGTACTTTCTTCCATTAAGGAAAATATGCCAAAGAACTTTTAAAGAAATTTGAGATGGTGATTGTAAACCATGTAGTACACCCATAGCAACCACAAAAATAGTTATATCTGATGAAAAGGATGATTTGGTTGATCAAACTCTTTATAGAAGCATGATTGGGTCATTATTGTACCTGACTGCATCTAGGCCAGACATCATGTTTGCAACATGTGTTTGTGCAAGATCTCAATCAGCCCCTAGAAAGTCAAACCTTATTGCTGTAAAAAGGATATTCAAATACCTAAAAGGTGCTCCCACACTTGGTATCTGGTATCCAGCTGATGGAAATATCAAGCTTTCAGGTTTCTCAGATAGTGACTTTGCTGGATGTAATACAACAAGGAAGTCCACTTCAGGAGGGTGCCAATTCCTAGGCAGTTGCTTAGTGTCTTGGCAAAGCAAAAAAAAAAGCAGCTGTTTCAACATCCACTGCTGAGGCAGAGTATATAGCTGCTGCAAGCTGTACAGCCCAACTGCTATGGCTTCAAAATCAATTGCTGGATTTTGGTATCACTACCTTAAAGACACCTCTCATGTTGCACAGTCAGGCGGCAGAAAATATCATCAAAAAACCAGTCTCCCATTCAACCACCAAGCATATTGATATCAGACATCACTTTGTGAGGGATTGCTATGAAAAAGGTTTGATTTCTCTGCACCATGTTCCAACTAAAGATCAGCTGGCAGATGTGCTAACAAAAGCATTAGACACATCTACCTTTGAAAGCTTGATCTCTAGGATTGGCATGCTGATCATGGAATAACAGGTAACAACCTGTTTTTCTGTGAATAAAAGCATTAAAATGAATTCAGAAAATCAAAATTTCATGCTTAAAAATAGCTAAAAATGAAAATTTTCATTAATCCTTAAAAGTCTGCTATAACCACTATTTTGCTTCAAACATCTGTTCTTCTGATTATTGTCCACTGCTGAAAGTCAACCTCTGTTCCCTCATTTCCTTGTTAATCACTGTTGTCCAAAATCAGTGTTTTAACCCACTGATGGCTATCCACTGATAGTTAAAAGTCAGCCACTGTTTCATTTTACCATTGTAAACCACTGATAATTGATCCATCAGTGGTTTCCTAAACAACTGTCTTCCATTACTCATCAGAGGTTGGCGGGTGGACAGTACTTATCCGTCAGATCGTTTGTAACCGCTGCCACATCAGCATTCACTTTTCCACCTTATAAAACCCTGATCAAAACCCTAAACAAGGTTTCACTATCGAATCGAATTTAAAATTCCTTTCTCAAAGCAGTTTGTTGGTGCACGCATATGTTGTCTTCGTCTTATATCGAGTCTCGGGTTTGTTGCAGATCTGAACCAGAGTGATGTCATCTTTATTGATGATGACATCATATTAATGACATCATCTCTTGTATCATCATTGGAAATCATTTCACAACATACATCCATATCAGATTAGAAGGTTCGCTTGAAAGTCAATTATGATGTGTTTCGCTTGAATTGTTTAGAGGTTTCGCTTGAGAGGTTCGCTTGAAACTGACATGTATGTTTCAAGCGAGACCATGAGTACTATATATAGGTTAGTTGTCATTTCATTTGTAACAGATTTTTCAGAGTGATATCGAGGTGCTACCGGTATTCCTTGTGATTGTATTCGTTGTTAAATGAATATATAAGAGGATTATAGTGTGAATCAAGCTGTTTTCACATCCGTTTCTCTGTTTCCGCCTCTGAAACGGATTTGAGCTCTTCCGAACGACTCATTCGGGTCAAAATTCGATCCTTCACAGTTACCATCAATTTCTCTCAAATCTTCCATCGTCTTCTTCCTCTCGCAATCACACTTCAGTCACCATGGCTCTCCTATTAAAAACTCCTCATAACTACCTGTGCATACTTGAAAAACCAAGTCAAAGCACAACCTTGAACTCCGTCATTGATACTCTTTCGACCAAAGTACAAAACTTTGTTGACTTGTAATGCTCCTATCTACCTGGATACCCAAAGAGAATTCTGGAAAAATGCTAAACTTGATGTTAAGGACAAAAAGCCCTTAGCAATAAATTCATCCATCCTGGGTATTCCAGTTACCATCACACCTCAAACTCTTTCAGAGTCTTTGAAACCAATGATCTTACAGGTAAAAGCTCTTTTCCAAAAACAGAGTACCAAACTGATTTTCTTGAGAGAGGGTATGAAGAAAAAATGAAAAAAGACACTTTACAAAAGGGCAGTTTTCCTCCTGCCATGAGGTTTTTATTCCATACCCTCCTCGTGTGTGTGTCAAATAAAACTACTGCTTTCAATGAGATACCATTGATAATTCATTATCTGGGTTATGCTTATAATGAATGAAGAAAATTTTAACTACTCCCAGGAAATTTTCAATGACATGGTCAAAAATATTAATAATATTAAAGATAATAAGAAACCATTTCTCTTGTTTGCAAGGTTTTTAAGTTTTTACTTACAAAAGAAATTTTCCAAGGATAATGCACATGTGCTAATCTAAGGAAATCATTGCCAAATAAACAGCCTTTCTTTTGAAACCTTTACTAGGCTGTCAAAACCTTCAAAAACACAAACAGAGGAGCCTGAGTAGAATTTAGCAGCAACAACTGCTCCTCAGGTTACTTCTGTTGAGCCCACTGCTCAAGATGATCATAGCAGCACAACCACTGCTATGAAACCCGCACCTAAAATCACCAAAAGACCCAAAAAGAAAAATATCCAAAAGCCCCCCAAACCCACTAAAAAGGTAACTCTGGAAGATGAGATCCCAGAGATTATACCTTTGACAACACAAAAGTCACCAATAACCACTGCTGCTACTTCCTCACAGCCGTTGGATGACAGATCTCAACCTGAGCCTAAAATTCCTCCTGCATCCTCTCAAAAGGATCAGGTTGTATCCACAGGGACACCACAATATGAAACATTTGATTCACTTGAATCTATGATTCAACAGCCCAGCTCCCGGGGCAAATTCTCTTTTTACACCTATACTCACTGCCCAACTTCCACCATCAATGCTACCTTTGTTGGATGCACTTGATATAGCTCAGACAGAAATCAGTTCTTCTCAACCACCTGTCAATGAGAATATACCTCAGCAAGTGACTGAGTCTGGGCTCCCTATCTCTGCTAACCCACCAACAACTGAGGAGGTTACACTGCAGGAATTACAAGTAATTCCTGTCAGTAGTTCAATTGGAGCAGCTACTACAAGTGTTGAACCCACTGGTTTACATTTGGACAGTAGTTTCATTAGTAAGACTCCCTTGAAGGTAATTTCTTCTTTGGGAACCATAAAATCCACTGGTGTGTATCCAGTATACACTGGTGAGCTTAGAATGGTAACCTCTGCTGAAGAAAGAAGACCCCAGTACCAAGAAAAAGGGGCATCAGTAGATGACTTTTGGGACACTTTTCCTAAGCCAACCACTAATAAAACCACCACTGGTGGGAAATCAGATGATCCCATTAACTTGGGTGATGGTTTAAAATACAAAGAATTGACGGAGAGGGTTGACAAAATTGACACATCTGTTGCAGAAATCAAATCTATGTTGCAACAGTTGTTACAAGCTCAAAAGGCTACACCCACTGCTGCAACATCTGCTCCATCTCCTGCTGAGCTCTAGAATTTATTTCAACCTATGCTTCATCAACAGAGACAATATGCTAATCAACAACATGAAGTTCAACTTCAAATGATCAGAAATTTGATGGAAGCTAGGTTCAGGGATACACAGGCAGATATCAAGGCAATTAAGGCCCATTTACTACAAACCACTGGCACTGCTCCTCCTTCAATCATCTTTGTTGAAAATCCTCCTGATGATGCCAAAAAGGGGGAGAAAAAGAAGAAGGGATATGAAGATGGCCTATACATAAAACCAGATCCATTGTCAAAACTGGTTGTAGAAATCCCTAGGCCAGATGGTTCCAAAAAGGTTGATGAGACTCAAATGCTTTTGCTGCATTCAAAGCAAACATGAAAGAGTCAATGGAAATAAAAGGGTCTAAAAGGTTTGAGCAGGAGAAGAAAGTCTTGATGGAAAAGGAAGAGTAGGGTACTTCTGAACCTAAGGAAGAGCAGGTTATTCCTAAGCCAAGAAGAAGAAATCCTACTAGAAAAGTAAGCCAACCCAAAACCACAACTTCCAAAACCATCAAACAAACTCCCCAAATCCCCAAAAATCCTCTCATCAAACCTCCAAACCAACAGATGTTGAGACACCTGTTGTACCAACAGTTGTTGATACTTCAGTGGTTTCAACAGATGTTACCCCAACAAATGCCATCCCAAAAACAACATCACCACCACAAAAACCACCTGCCAAAAAGCAGAAGAAAACAGATGACACATCATCTGTTGTAATGACAACAGTGGTTGAAACACCAGTTGTTTCAACAGCTGTTAGTCAGACACCTATCACCTCAATCACTTCCACTCAACCCACAAATACACCACCAACCTCTCCTAAGCACAAAAGGAGAACGGTAACCAACATTCTACTGGAAGATGACACCTCCCCAACTCCAACATCTACACAACCATTGACCCTAGTCACAATTCCAAACCATGTTCCTTTATCTTCAGCTCAAGTTCTGAATTCAAACACTGTTGTTATTCCTGTGGGATTACAATACCCATTGAATCTTCCAGCAGTCAGGGAGGAGATCAAATCCTTTTACTCTGAAGATGACCCTGCAAAAAAGAATCTTCCTTCCATTCAAGGTTATCCTTTCCCAAGAAACATAGAAGAGTATCTCAAGATAAAAGCCCAACAAGAAGAAGATATATCTAAAAGAGATACAGAGGGAAAGTCTGACAAAGAGATTCAGAGAAATCTGCAATACCTGCTCACCAAGGTCAGAACTTTAGAATAGTTCTCAAAAGATCTTTGCCAAAAATTGTCTGAAAAAGATGTTGAAAGTATGAGGCAAGACTACCTTGAATATATATGGCTTACAAGAAGTACAGGGCAGAAAAGCATCAGTACAAAGAATGGACTATCAGTGAACTACAAGAAGAGATAGCCAGAATTCAAAAGATGCTTAAAGAAAATGTAAAACAAACTCCTCCGGTATGGGCTAAGTACAAGAAAAATGTACCAGAAAGGGCCTTAAAGCTGAAAAGAATGAAGGAAGAACTGATAGCTGCAGATTATGGGTCAAGGAACCAGGTTACAAGATGGTCAGAGGATAAAGTGTTAGCAACTTACAAAAGCTTGGAGGAGTTGAGGAAAAGAGATCCCACTACTCCTCAAAAGCCTGATTATCCAAAAGCAGTGGTTCCAGCAAAACAACAAAAGTTACCAATCAGGAGATCCACTGCTCCATCTGCTGCCATCCTTTATCAAAGAAGGACACAAAAGCAGATGGATGCAGAAACCAAAGAAGACAAGGATCAATAAGAGCTTATCATGAAGATGGTTCTTCAGATACTTTTGGCAAAAAAAACAAGAATCAGCACAATCACAAGACCCTGCCAAAGTTGTCATCACCAGGCCCCAATCTCCAAACTCATCTGCAATAAAAACTCTCCCAAGAAACCCATTAGATTCAAAGATACTAAAGTGGAAGTCTGATCAAAAGACCCACGTATTGACTCTGCTCAGATCTAATGGTGTGGTGAAGCAAATATCAAGGGAAGCAGCACTTGGCCTGGGTGTTGAAGATATGCAAGATCTCCTTGAGCTTCCCCTGTGCAGGGATGAGGATGATGAGGACTCTATGAACTTTGAATTACAATTTAAAGGTCAAGTTAGGGAACTCTTGATGAGACAATAAAGATCCAAAATAATGAAGAGTTTTGGCATCATCTGTTCCAGGGGGAGATTGTTGGGATTGAACCCTACAAAGGAACAGTTGATTAAAGCCAAAACTGGATCAGATCAGTGGATACACAATAAGCAGTTGTTTGCATCAGTCTTTCCCCTTGAATGTGACCTAACATCTGATGTCCTCTAAGTACTGCCCTTCTACAACAAATGCTGATCTACATCAACTGTTGTTCACTCAAAGACTGCTGAAGACTAAACACTGATGAGTCAATCTACTGCAATAGTTCAAGTACTGCTGAAGATACAAAGCACTGTTGGGGCTAAAGCAGTAGTAGTCTAGTATTTGTATTCATTTATTATAATCAGTTGTTAGATAACAGTGTTTGTATTAGTCAGTGGTTAGAGGTTGTTAGGAGGTTAGATGTCACTTTCATGGTGACGTCAGCAAAGATGCCACAGTGGTTTGTTCTGTACTATAAATAGAACAGTACCCTGTACTATTCTATCATCTCTCTTCATCACAAAGTCATTTTGTATGAAAATTCACTGTGAGCTCAGGCTGAGGGGGAGATTGTATGCATGCATGCATTGTAATTGAAGATTGTAATAAATATCATCATTTGATTTCATGTTAAACATGTTTGTTGAAAACAATTCTCTCTTTTATTGTGTGTTGAAAGTTTGTTCCATTTAATTTCCGCTGCACTTAATCTTAATTCATCTTCATTATAATCAAACAAGCACAATCATAAGAAACTCAAATCCTAACATTAATCCTTCAAGTTTAAAAACTTATATATATATATATATATATATATATATATATATATATATATATATAAAGCTCATGGATTAAGGGTGTTGATCTTTCTTGATTTAAACCTCTAAGTGTTTAAATCACATTTTTAAGACTAATCTCACAAGATCATCATTAATCTAGTTTACCACACTAAACATACAACATGATCATTATAAATCCTAAGTTAAACAACCTATTTTAACTAAAATCAACAAGAACATACAACTTAATCAACCCTAAAACACATAATAATCACATAATACTTCATGATTAGTAAGTTGTTAAGTTATGTTTAGGGTTTTAAGTGAGAATTTTCTTGATTTTCAAGATGATCAACTAGTACTTTCATGATCTACACATAATAAAAAGCTTAAATATGGTAAGAAAGAGGCTTACAACTTTGCAAGTACCTTAAGATGATGATTAAGAAGTGATTATGCTCCAAAAATAGCCCTGAGTGTCCTCCATGCATGCACCTTCCATGGATTATCTTGAAATGAGTTTTTAGAGGTTAAAATGGTGATTTTAATGGATCAAAACGAAGGGTTTATGGGGGTTGGGGGCTGCCGAAACCAAGAGGGAGGGAGAAGGGTTTCTTGGTTGCTTGTTCTTAAGTGAAAGGTTATGTGAAAGATGTGAAGTTGATGATTAAAAGGATGGTGTAATATAAACAATTTCTTTGGTCATACTTTGCAATCTTTCACCATAACTTAATAAGTTGTAGGTTGAATTTGTAATATAAACATATCGTCAATGTCCTTTTTGAGGCTAAAACTACTTAAGAATTCGAGGTTGAATTCGTAAGTAGACTGCAACGATGCCTCCAAAAAGACACGCAACGATCCCGTCACCAAACTGTCGTACCTCTCTCTCTACCCCACACTTTCTAGAGTGTCGTAACACATTTTCCAAGGCGGTTCCTCGTTCCTATCCTTTAGGGTTTTCATGCATTCCGCACAATGTGTGTGCTCGGTCTTGAACTTCAACCATTTATGTGGTGCCATTGTCTGCAGAGAACAAGTATTAAATAGTTAGGTGCGATAAATTGTGCAAAAAACTGAAAATAGGGGATTGGCACGACCCCGTGCTGCAGATTTTCAGGAGGCACGACCCCGTGCCCTCAGAGGCACAGCCCTGTGTTCGGTCACCAACCCGTTTCCCCTTCCGATTTGAGTATTTCCGTAAAAAACAAGGGTTTTGCAAAGATTGGTTGAAAGTTTTGATTTTTTCATAATGGTTGGATGATTTACTTGCTAAAACACTAGTACTACTACTAACAACAAGATCTAGGAAAATTTTTTGAACCGACACGGGTCTAGTTCAAGAACCCTAGATTTTTCTCCAAATCTTGATATTATTAAAAATGAAAAACATGAATCTAACTAATCTAATTGTTAGTTACATACCTTGTAAGTAAATCGTGGAAGAAGATTGTCAAAAAGTGTCAGGAGCCGCGAGGAACCGGAAGGTGCAGAGAAATGGGTCGTGTGAGTTGTGACAAAGAAATTGAGAAAAGAGGGGATTTAACCCGTCTGCAGATAGGCACGACGTCGTGTCTAAGAGACACGACCCTATGTCTTTATATTATATATTATTTTTTTATGTGTGTCGTTTCTCTGGCCACTTGGTTCCTCCTGCTGAACTTACCTAATTTGTAGACTTTTTGGTTGTCGTCTTCCAAAGTGTACCTACAAGATGGATTATTAAAATAAAACAAATATATACAAATTGTTACCATGTTCTCGTCACTTATCTATCTCTTCCAATGTCATTTCCATTTCTTCGTTCTTGAGAAATCCTTCATAGAATTTAAGCCTTTGCCCGTTAACTTTGAATGATTCTCCGTTTGGAGGCTTAATATCTATAGCACCATGGGGGTAAACTTTTGTGATGGTAAATGGTCCGGACCATCTAAACTTGAGTTTTCCAGGAAAAAGACGTAGCCTTGAGTTAAAGAGTAATACTTGATCTCCTTCCTTGAATTCTTTAGGTTCGCTTATATATTTATCATGTATTCTTTTTTACTGTTCCTTATAAATTTCAGAGTTGGAATATGCTTATATTCTTAATTCGTTTAGCTCATTTAACTGGTATAAGTGATATTTTCTTGAAGTTTCTTGATCTACGTTTGCGTTTTTAATGCCCAGTATGCTTTAATTTCTTCTGGGAGATGACAATTTTTTTTTACATAGACAAGCTTATATGATGTTGTACCTATTGGTGTTTCGTACCTTGTTCGAAATGCCCATAAAGCGTCGTCTAATTTAGGCCATTCTTTTCAATATTGACCCACAGTTTTTTCTAGTAATCTTTTTAGACCTCGATTAGTTACTTCAACCTAACCATTGGTTTGAGGATGATAGGCAGTTGGGAGACGATGATAAACCACCCCATATCATGTTAGAGTTTTTTCCATTTTTAGATTGCAAAACTGGGTACCGCTATCACTGATTAGGGCTTTTGGTGTTCCAAAATGTGAGAATAGCCTTTTGTGGAATTTTACTACCACTCTCCCATCATTGGTGGGGAGAGCTTCAGCTTCGGCCAATTTAGAAACGTAGTCGACTGCCACCAAGATGTATTTGTTTTCTTTTGAAGGTGGGAATTGTCCCATAAAATCCAATCCCCAAACATCAAAGATTTCACAAATAAGAATATTGTTTTGTGGCATTTCGTTTCTTCGTGATATGTTAGCTGCTCGTCGGCACGCATCACATGTTTTTATCAATAATAAGCATCTTTATGTATTGTAGGCCAGTAAAATCCTACATCGTACACCTTTCGTGCGCTAGCTATTCCGTGGTGTCCACCACATGGTCCTTCATGGCAATGGCGAAGAATTTGTCTTACTTCACGACCATGGACACATTGTTGAATGAGTTGATCGGCAAATATTCTGAAAAGATATGGATCTTCCCAAAATAGTGTTTAACATCAGCGAGGAATTTGTTTCACTGATGAAAAGTCAACCCTTTGACAATGGTGCCACTAACTAAGTAGTTAGCATAGTCGGCGTACCAAGGTTCTTCTCGATATTCCACCATTTCTAAGGATTCTGTGGGGAATTTCTCATTGATGAGTTCTTTTCATGTTCCTTCCAAAGCAGGGTCTTCAAGACGAGATAGGTGGTCAGCAGCTATGTTTTCTGCTCCTCTTTTGTCTTTTATTTATAGGTTAAATTCTTGAATGAGAAGAATCCATCTTATGAGACGTGGTTTTGCGTCTTGTTTTTTGAAAAGGTATCGAATGGCAGCGTGGTCGGTATAAACTATAGTTTTTGAGAGCACAAGATATGAAAGAAATTTATTAAATGCAATTACTACAGCTAGTAATTCTTTTCAGTGGTTATGTAATTTTCTTGAGCATCGTTAAGAGTTTTACTAGCGTAATATATGAGGTAAAAATGTTTTTCTTTTCTTTGTCCTAAGACTGCTCCAAGTGCAAAATCGCTTGCATCGCACATGATTTCAAATTGTAACTTCTAGTCTGGCGTGATCATAATTGGTGCTTTGACAAGCATATCTTTAAGGGTAAGAAATGTTGTCACGCAATCCTCGTAAAAGATAAATGGGGTATCTTTTTTGAGTAGCTTGGTTAGATGTCAAGAGATTGTTAGGATCGGAGGCTCTCATGATTGTGTTAGTTTGTGTAGTTTGAACAATGAATGAATAAGAAACAATGTAAAGTGTAGCGGAAATGAATAACAAACTTTGTAAACACAATCAAAGGAGAAAATAGTTTGATAAACGTTTGCTTTTCATAGAGTCAAAAGATTACAATTCAAAGCAAAAGATTACAATGCAAGCTTACAAACTAAGCTCCCCCTCAGCCAGATACTAGAGTGATCGGTTGCACAAGATGAAAGGATTGAACTGAGGAGAAGAACTCTCTCAGGACGAATCAAATGTAACAGTACAGAGCACTGTTCCATTTATAGACAATCCAAACCGCTAAGGCATCTCAGCTGACGTCACCATGAAAGTGACGTCTAACAGCCTAACAACCTGTATCTACTGTTCTTAGACAAACACTACTAAACCTAACCACTAACTATACATAAAACAGATGATATACTAAACTATTGCTCTCTCTTTATGTCAGTACTTTCCTCAAGGTTGATCAGTCCTTGATTGGGCAGTGCTTTGTCATCAGCAGTGCTTAGTTCTCAGCAGTCTTTTGGCTTCATCAGTAGTTAGAAGAGCAGCAGCAGTTGTATCCGGGCAGTGGATGTAAGACCATCAGATGTTATAATCACTTTCAAGGGAGAAGACTTAGTGTAAACTACAGCTTATTGTGAATCCACTGTCATGATCCGGTTTTGGCTTTCATTATCTGTTCCTCTGGCAGGGTTCAATCCCAACAATCTCCCCCTGGAACAGATAATGCCAAAACCCTTCATTATTCTGGATCTTTATTTCTCATCAGAAGTTCTTTGACTTGTTCTTTAAATTTCAGCTCAAAATCCTGAGAACTTGTATCATCTTCATCCCTGCACAGTGTAAGCTCAAGGAGATCTTGTAGATCTTCAACACCCAGGCCTAGTGCTTGATTCCTTGATATATGCTTCACTTCTCCATTGGTTCTGACCAGAGTCAATACGTGGGTCTTTTGATCAGAGAGCCACTTTAGTATTTTTAAACCAAATGGGTTTCTTGGGAGAGATTTGTTTGAAGATGAGTTGGGAGATGTTGGCCTTGTGAAAACTTGCAGACTATCAGACATTCGTTTGAAGGCCATTTCAATGACATTGTTTGCTGCAGCTATGTCTTCTGCAGTCTCCTTTTCTATCTGCTCCTGTCTCTTTTGTTGATCTGGCTCAATGTCTGAAACTCCTGAAGTATTTGGTGATGCAGGCTTAGTTAACACCTTCTTAAAAAGGTTTTGAAGTTTTTCTGAGCTCTCTTCTTTTAGACCCATTTTCATGATGGTTTCTGTGAAGTACTCAGCTTCCTTTTCCTTGACCTCTTCACTAGTCAGCTATTTTCCTTCTTCTCGGTTTGGCACAAGAATAGGATTTTCTGTTGACTTGAACAGTGTTTTGAGGTTTTCAATCTGTTGTTCAAGCTTCATCATTTGTTCATGCTTCTTTGAAGTGCCTGAACCAGTTATCTTCCTTTTCTTCAGCCTTTCATAGGCTTCATCAGTTTGCTGCTTTGACCATTTTGATATGGCGTTGGCAGTGTCCACTTTTGCATCCACCAACTCCTGTTTCTTTCTTTTGTACTCATCTGTTAGGTCAGTGATGAGCTTTTTGTATTTGCTCCAATTTGGAGCATTTTTCTTCTTTCTCGGATCGTTCTTGATTCTATCAATCCTATCAGCTTCATGCTTTAAAGCCACTATTGGCCATTCTTCAAATTGGTTTTCTTCAGCAGGATAAAATTTTTCTTGCATTATGTATGCAAGAAGTTTTCTTCTCATCTCTTTTCGTTGTTCTGCCTTTTCTTTGCTCAGCTCTTGTGCAAAATCTTTTATTTGTTTGACTTTTGTGAGCAGAAGTTCCAATCTTTCAGCAATGGCTTCATCACCTTGACCTTCACATTCAACCTTGGCTCTTATCTTAGCCTGTCTTGCTTTGAGTTCAAGATATTCATCCATGTCTTCTAGAACGATGAAACCAACGAGTGAAGGAAATCTTCTGTTTGAAGGATCATCATCAGTGTAGAATTGCCTCATCTCATTTTTTATAGCTTCTAGTTCCAACGGATATTTTGCAGCAGTGGGATCATATTTGTCCTCATCAGGCTGAGTAAGTTTTCTTTTTCTGGTGTAGAGCTTTGCTGGTTGTGATGTAGGAATGATGAGAGCAGTGGTGGATGGTTGACTAACAGCTGTTGAAACAACTGGTGTTTCAACTGTTGTTGTCATTACAACTACTGATGTGTCAGTAGATGTATTCTGCTTTTGAGCAGGGGATGAAGGTGGTGAGGTAGTTTTTGATGGTGGTGATGGTGGTGGTGAATCATCAGATATGACAATCCTTCTCCTTTTTATTGTAGGAGAGGCTGATGATGTCTTGGGTGGCTCAGTGGTTTGAGATGAAATGGCAGTGGTTTGTGATTGACTAACAGTTGTTGAAACAACTGGTGTTTCAACCACTGTTTTCATTACAACAGATGTTGTAACATCTGTTGTCTTCTGTTTTATGACAGGAAATGGTGGTATGGCAGTGGTTTTGGTGGTGTGTGGTGAAGTTGTGTGTGTTGATGAGGTGACAGCTGTTTGGCTACTGACAGCAGTTTTTGTAACTACTGTTGTATCAGCTGTTTGGATGACAGTTTGAGTTTTTGTGGTTTGAGGTTTAGATGTCTGTTTTTCTTGATCTGGTTCAATGTACAGGCCATCTTCTATTCCCTTCTTCTTCAACTTGATTTTCTTCCCCTTTTTGGCATTATCTGAAAGGGGGTTATCCATGAAGAGGATAGTGGAGGGAACTTTTCCACCTTGGGCAATCTTTTGTATGCTGGCCTTTATAGCCTTGATATCTGCTTGAGTATCCTTGAACCTTGATTCCACCATGTTTGTCAGCATTTGTACATGTATAGCATGCTGCTGATCAGTCATTTGTTTCTGTTTTTCAAGCATGGGTTGGAAGAGATTCCAGAGCTCATTTGCAGCAAATGCTTGTGGTGGAGCAGGTGCTTGAGGTGGAACAGCCGCCGATTGTGCTTTTTGAGCTTTCAAAATCTCTTGCACCATATCCTTTATTTCAGCAACTAAGGTTTCCAGTTTTTCAACTCTGCCATTCAATTCCTGATATTTTGAATCATCACCCACTTTAATGGGATCATCTGAATCCCCACCTGTAGTGGTTGTATCAATGTGTGACTTAGGAACTGAGTCCCAAAAATCACCCATTGATGCCCCTTGTTCTTGGTACTAGGGACTTCTTTCTTCAGCACTTGATAAACCTTTGATGGTACCAGTGGTTAGAACCAACTCACTGGTGGTTACCGATGGTGCTATGGAAGAAATTGCCTTCAAGGGAGTCTTACTAATGAAACAACTGTCCAACTGAAGATCTGTTGATCCATCAGTTGTAGTTGCTGCTCCACTTGAACTACCACCGAGAGTTACTTGTAACTCAGGGGGTGTAACCTCCTCAATTGTTGCTGGGATAGCAGAAGTAGTAACATCAGACCCAGTCACTTGTGGGAGTATACTCTCAGTGACAGGTGATAGAGAGGAACTGGTTTGTGTCTGAGCTATATCAACTGCATGCAACAAAGGTAGCATGGATTGTGGTAGTATGATTGGTGAGGGTATGGGAGTTGAAAGAGACATGTCCTTGGGATCAGGACTGAGGAAGATGGATCCGATTGAATCCAGAGCTTCATATTGTGGGGTCCCTGTGCTTACAACCTGATCCTTTTGTGAGGATGCAGGAGGAGTATGAGACAAATGTGGAGATCTTTCTACCAACTGCTGTGAGGAAGTAGCAGCAGTGGTTTGTGGTGACATTTGTGTTGTCACTGGCATTTGCTCTGGGATCTCATCTTCCAGAGTTGCCTTTGTTTTGGGTTTGGGGGGCTTTCTGGATGTTTTCTTTTTGGTCTTTTTGGTAGTGACAGGTGTGGGTTTCAAAGCAGTGGTAGTGCTGCTATGATCACCTGGAGCAGTGGGCTCAGCAGCAGATGTCTGAGGAGCAGTGGTAACTGCTAAATTCTGCTCAGACACCTCTGCTTTTGTTTTTATTGGTGCCAACATTCTAGTGAATGTTTCAGGTGTTAAACTTTTTATTTGAAAATAAACACCTTGTTTTAGCAAATTTTCATTTTCTTTTTCAAATTTTTGGTTAAAATAGTAGCTTAAAAACCTTGGAAAAAGTAAAAATGCTTTGCTATCAACGTTTTTGACCAAGTCATTGAAGATTTCATGGGAGTAATTGTAATCTTTATTATTTAAAATAGCATAGCCCAGGCATTGAATCTTCAATGGTATTTCGTTAAACGCTGTTGTTTTATTTGAAACACACATCAAAAGTGTGTGAAATAAAAATCTGGGTGCAGACGGGAAATAACCTTTTTGTAAGGTATCTACCTTTGATTGTTCTGCATATCCCCTTTTCAGAAAATCAGCTTTTAACTCGTTTTTATCAAAAGAAGTTTTACCTTTCTGATCATCGAGTTTGAAGACTTCTGAGATTGATTACGGAGTGATTTGAATCGCTTTACCCTGTATCGAGGAGTTAACGGTTACTACTTTTCCGTCTTGTTTTTCAAGCGTAGTATTTTTCCAGAACTCTCTCTGGGTTTGCAAGTAAATGGGAGCGTCTGCTGTTAACAAAGTTTTGTACTTTGATGCTGATATGGTGTCGATGATGGAATCGAAGGTATGGTTGTTTGAGGGTTTCCTAAGTAAACCCAAATAGTTGTGTGGAGATTTGTACTGGATTTCAATGGGTTCTTCGGCCGTTTGAGCGACCTCTTTTGAAGATGATGGTGATTTTGGTTTTGATGTCGATTTTGATTTTGATTTCGTCATTTTGAAACGGAAGAATAGAGAATGATTTGGGATGAAGGGTTAGAAACTGCTTTGAGAAAAGAATTTTAGAATTCAATTCGACAGTGTAAAACCCTGTTTGGGGTTTTGATCAGGGTTTTATTTAGGGAAAAGAAAAATGAATGCTGATGTGGCAGCGGTTACAAAGATCTGAAGGCTAAAAAATGACCACGTGTCAACCTTTGATGAAATGGATGAAGTGTGGAAGACAGTTGTTTTGAGAGCCACTGTTGAAACAAGCATCAGTGGTTACAACGGTAATAATGTAACAACAGTAGATGATTTTTACTATCAGTGGATAGCATATCAGTGGATAAGACACTGATTTTGAGCATCAGTGCTTGCCAAGAAAATGAAAGGAACAGAGGTTGACTTTCAACAGTGGACAGTATTTAGGAAGCAGATGTTTGAACAAAATAGTGGTTAAGGGTAATGTAATGGTAATGATTTGAAAGACCAGTATGTCAGCAACAGTTTTGAAAATTTTCATTCAGGATTTTGCCACATGTCAATATCACATTTTGAAGCCTTTACAACTCCTTGACAGTGGTTTTAGTACCCCAGATGATGTGGACTTTTTACCAAAGCAACTCATCTTTGTTATAATATTTGAATTAAAACATGAGTGCCCAGGTATTTTAAGATCTGTTGACAATCAATCCTTTTCATAAATTAAGAACAAACTTAAGTTTGACATGACCATGACAAATATACCATTTCCTTTTGATCTGCTTGAGGATAATGTTACCAACAAAAACAAGGTCATATATCCTGACAGGGAATTGAAACTTTTACTATCAAAAATCAGTAAGAAGTTCAAAATATATTATTCCTAAAGTAAAATAAGAAATAATATATCCTGCATTATTCATGAAAATCCTTTTTCAATAAAAAAAATTAAAGGATTTTCTGAAAACAGCATCAAAAGAACCTGGTAGACTTTCACTGAAACTCCTAATCATATCAATCCCAAGTTTATGAAAATGGTCAGTGGTTTGACACCAGTGGTATGAAATTTTAACTACATTTTGACCACTGTTTGGTACCATTCTCTAGTTGAATGATTGACAACAGAAATGAGGACACGTGTTCACATGAGTTTTTGAAAACTCAGTTGTAGACTTTGTTACCATGTGAAGATTCTGAAAATTTGTCTAGTCCTCCTTTAAATACATTTACTGGGAATACCAGTGTTCCCTGAATTTTCTTAAACCAATGATTGCACATAGTTGCTTAATGACCACAATTACCCCACCCTTTGACTCTAAAGTGTTTTATGTTTATACTCTTTTCTTTTGACTTCAAAAGTTTTGAGATAAACACACTTCTGAGCTTTTGTTAATTTTCTTCTTCCCCTTTCACCCTTCCCATTTATAAGTAATAAAATACTTACTGGGAGGTTTTATTAAAGGAATACTTAATCCAGAATCATTTTGCAGTAATGTTTTAAGAGGTTTAGCCATATTTATACAAATTTTTGACCAATCTCACATTACATATGATACGGACTATCTTGACTCCTGTTTTCTTAAAGTATTTCAACAGAGTTAATTTGTTCCTTTTGAGGATCTCAACCTGTTTTCAACACATAAGATCTAATGACTAAAGTTTAATTTCCCTCTTTTTACATTAGCAAAAACACTAATGTTTTTATGAACATAGGTTTTTGTTAATCCGAGGTTCATACTTTAGCATCTAATAAAGTGACATCACAATTTTCAAAACAACAGTTGAAATCAATTTTGAAAATAAGAAATAATCCCATAGTTTAACAGATATGTTTTCAGATCTGAAAACCATGTGTGATTTGTGTATGATATCACTTGTTGTGTGAGATTTGTGTGTCATATGACATCTTGGTTGATTTACAGAGTTTTTGAATAACCATTTTGATCATGGTTTACTCGTTACTCTGTTTTTCAACTGAATACAACCAACCTTAGTATCAATGAATGTTGAGCCGAACTGTTATGTCAAATTGATTGTTAGATCGAATTTGACTGTCCAGACTCTAATACCAATTGTTAGGATCGGAGGCTCTCATGATTGTGTTAGTTTGTGTAATTTGAACAATGAATGAATATGAAACAATGTAAAGTGCAGCGGAAATGAATAACAAACTTTGTAAACACAATCAAAGGAAAAAATAGTTTGATAAACGTTTGCTTTTCATAGAGTCGAAAGATTACAATTCAAAGCAAAAGATTACAATGCAAGCTTACAAACTAAGCTCCCCCTCAGCCAGATACTACAGTGATCGGTTGCACAAGATGAAAGGATTGAACTGAGGAGAAGAACTCTCTCAGGACGAATCAAATGTAACAGTACAGAGCACTGTTCCATTTATAGACAATCCAAACCGCTGAGGCATCTCAGCTGACGTCACCATGAAAGCGACGTCTAACAGCCTAACAACCTGTATCTACTGTTCTTAGACAAACACTGCTAAACCTAACCACTAACTATACATAAAACAGATGATATACTAAACTACTGCTCTCTCTTTATGTCAGTACTTTCCTTAAGGTTGATCAGTCCTTGATTGGGCAGTGCTTTGTCATCAGCAGTGATTAGTTCTCAGCAGTCTTTTGGCTTCATCAGTAGTTAGAAGAGCAGCAGCAGTTGTATCCGGGCAGTGGATGTAAGACCATCAGATGTTATAATCACTTTCAAGGGAGAAGACTTAGTGTAAACTACTGCTTATTATGAATCCACTGTCATGATCCGGTTTTGGCTTTCATTATCTGTTCCTCTGGCAGGGTTCAATCCCAACAGAGATATTAGAAAATTCTTTGATAAATCGCCTATAAAATCCGGCATGTCCTAGGAAACTTCGAATGGCTCGAACGGATGATGGAGGAGGTAGTCGTGAAATAGTATCAATTTTTGCGCGGTCGACTTCCATTCCTGCATTTGAGATTTTGTGACCGAGTACTATTCCTTCCGTGACCATGAAATAACATTTTTCCCAATTAAGGACGAGGTTAGTCTCTTCACATCTAGCTAACACTCGCTCAAGGTTATCAAGGCATTGGTCAAATGAATTGCCAAAATAGAGAAATCATCCATGAAAACTTCCATGGTTTTTCTATCATGTCATGAAAAATGGCTACCATGCATCGTTGAAACGTTGCTGGTGCATTGCAAAGACCAAATGGCATGCATCGATATGCAAAGGTTCCGTAGGGATAAATGAAAGTGGTTTTCTCTTGGTCCTCTAGGGCAATAGGAATTTGAAAGTACCCCAAGAATCCATCGAGGAAACAATAAATTTATGACCAGATAATCTCTCTAGCATTTGATCAATAAAGGGTAAAGGAAAAATGGTCTTTTCATGTGGCTTCATTGAGTTTTCTATAGTCGATACAAACTCTCCATCCAGTGACGGTTCTTGTCGGTATGAGCTCATTTTTTCATTGGTTCAAACCTTCATTCCACCGTTTTTCGGCACTACATGGACAGGACTTACCCACGGACTATAGAAGATAGGGTAGATAAGACCGGCGTCTAAGAGTTTTATTACTTCTTTTTTTAATACTTATTGGACATTGGGATTAACGCGTCTTTGTGGTTAAATTACCGCTTTGTAGTCATCTTCCATTAAAATTTTATGTGTACACATGGAAGGACTTATTCCTTTTATGTCCATTAATTTCCTCGCAATCTCCGTTTTATGTCTTTTAACTAGATTTAATAATTTTTCTTTTTCGTGAGATTGAGATACGAAGAAATAATGACGAGAAGTTTACCTTTATTATCTAAGAAAGCATATTCTAAGTCTTTTGGAAGCTATTTGAGTTCTAAAGAAGGTGGATCTTCAATAAATGGCTTAGTTTTTGGTTCGTCATTGTGGTCGATGGAAGAAATGCTTAGGTTGGTGGCTACTTCCACTTCATTGGATTGGTCATTTGATTCTTCTGTATTGGGTGGCTCAACTTCATCTTCCAACAAGGGGTCGTCATTGCTGATTGGATACTTCATTGCATTATTTAAATTAAAAGTTCGTTTGTCGGCCCCAAGTTTTGTGGGAAGATCTTGATTTTTTGTTTAATAAAAGTTTGTTGGGTTTTAAGAAAATGTTGTCTCAACACGAGTCGGTTTAAAGTTTTAATAGTAGTTTGTTTATAAGGGATTACAATCCATTCTTACTTCCCCCAATATGATGCTATCTGCCTCAAGGGAAGTCCTAATAAGCTTGAATCAGGTTCTCGCATGATCTATACACTGAACGAGGCAAGAACTTTACCCAAACCACCCTTCTAACCCCCTTCCAGGCAGTTAACGTGCTTTATATAGACCTTAAAGACAAGAATAAGTGAATCAACGAAACATGAAGAATGATAGAGTAAAAATTCACTTTTAATATAAAAAACTAGCTATTAAAGTCATTAATACATACCCAAATAAAAAGTGACCAAAGGTTGGAAATCAAAAGTAATACATAAAAGATTTCATCTTCACCAAGTGATGTAAGAGATTAGCCAAGAATGGCCATAGTTTGACAAAATCTCTTACTATTGATCTTGGATCCCGAGACTACTCTAACTCTAACTAATGTGGTGGAATATGATGGTGTTGTGGTGGTGGAAGTGAGAGAAATGGTTTGCCAATGGATGAGTTGTAAGTGAGCCAAGCACCTTCTTTTATAGTTGAAAACAGTAGCTTCACATGGCCCCGTGCCTACCAGGAACGGCCCCGTGTCTTCTGTACTTGTTGTACGAACCAAGATTTGCAAATCTGAGAGTTGACCACAACCCGTGCTTAGGAGACACGACCCCGTGTCCCTTATCGTATTTTGTTTGTCTTTATCCTCTGGGAATCTTGAGTGGGGGCACAGCCCATGCCCAGCTGGCACGGCCCCATGCTTGGCCTCTGGTTTGTTGTTTTTGTCTTTAGGGTGAAGCTTGGGGGTCGGCATAGTGTATCAACTTTCCTTTCTTCGTATTAATGTTGGTTTTCGCCATTATTTTGTTCCTTTTGTCCATTTAAGCACTTTTAATCCGGAAAATCAAAAGTAAACAAAGCAACGTGCTTTTTCGAACATTAGTACTAAAAAGAGTTGTTTTAATACCTTATTTGATATGATTTATATGTTGCATTTTGTGCATATCATTATCAAAAATTTCGACGCAAAAAAAAATAGTCGTAAATTGCAACACATTTGTGACGCATTTCCAATGAAAAAACCCTAGTTTTTGAAACAATTTTGCAACACAATAGCGAAGGAAACAAATAAAACCTTGGTTTTATGTTTCTAATGTGTGGGAAATACTTTTTTTCATAAACAATTAACTTAATATTATCATATACAATTTTACTGTTTGCGATGCGTTTTCGACGACAACCTAATTAAAAATACTAATTCTAAGTATTGTGTAGGAAGTATTGATGAGTGTGAGAGTTGGTAATTGTTATAAGGCTATAGGGTCTGGGGTGGTGGATTAGATCATGGATTGCCACACGGGACATGGTTCTTGTGGAACACCGCCCCCTTCCCAAACCATGGTGGTTCACATGGTTTAATCTATGACAACCATAACCTTTTTTCAATTATTTAGGAGATTTTGATTGGTGGGGGAGAATAATGGATGATAGTGAGGGTCATGGTCTACACCATATAGGGTGGTGGATTAGGTTGGTGGATGAGGGTGTTGGTGATCATTTGGGTCATGACAACACCACATGGTCTAATGAGATAATGAACCGTGTTTTTGAGAATATATATCTTTAATAACGCCCCGCTTGCGGTATGCGCATATAATGTATATATGTGTGGGCCATCGGGGGGCAAAAGTAAAAGTGCACTAATTTTAACGTTATTTTACTAATTTCGTGAAAATAACGTTAAAAGTGCAGGACGGTTAATCATGCATCATGTGGTGGCGTTGATAGCTGAAAGACAAAAGGGTACATGCACTAATCGGTCTTTGTCCCGATTGCCGAGTGTTATGTGCCTTATGTCCAAGGCTTGATGCAAAACTACTATCGAGCCGGGGGTCTCACTGGAAGCAGCCTCTCTATTCCTACGGGGTAGAGGTAAGGCTGTCTACATCTTACCCTCCTCAGACCCTACCTTTGCTTTGCTATTGGTGGGATTTACTGAGTATGATGATGATGATGATGATGATATCTTTCATTTTAATAAGGTAAAAGTGGAAAATTGTGTTAGAATATAGACTCACGAGTGAAAATCCACACCTTTTAGTACGTTGGGACATCTTTAAGCATTATGAGAAAGCGGCATCATGACATTCTAAATCTGGTAGAGTTTTTCATCTTGTGGTTTGGTGACTTTTCTCCACTTTCATTAAGAGTAACCTGTTTTTTTCGTCTTGTGGTTTGGTAACTTTCACCCTTCCATGCAAAATATTTTTTCCACCTTGCTATCTTTATAGTTTCTAAAATTTATCATTTCCATTCACTTCATTAACCCCATCTTATTTTCATAGTTAAATGAGGAGACTTTGCGTCCTTTTACACATTTTCTAATCACCCAGTCTTTACTTTTTACACGAAATGTGACATCTCGTACTTTCAGGTTAACGTCGTTAACCCTTTTTTTGTTAATTACAATTTTTAAATGCACAAGTTAGTAACACGCGAACAAACAAATGTATTTAATTTAATTAACTTTTCAAAACAAGGGACTTGTGTGTCATTCACTAAAGTTATTTTGATTTCTTGTCCAAGTTTGAGAATTGGAAAACTTGGAGGACCTTTTGTGCATTTGCTAAAGTTTTTTTTTAATATAATAAAACCAAGCCCAACCCAGATCACCCCCATTCCCCATACGTCGACCTCTATCCCTCTCTCTCTACTCTCTCCCTAGAAAACTAAAGAAAAAGCTAGGAAAACTCATCTTTTTCAGGTTCTTGATCTCCATCTCTATCGTTCTAGGTAATCCCTCTAACATACACTCATACCTTGTTATTCATGGCTGCGTTACTTGATTCTACATGAATTCTTGATCTTGTTATGATTATTGACGCATGATAACATGCATGCTATGTGTTAGGTTTTGCTAGAATCATGTATTTTAATGTGTAGATGATGATACTTGCTAGTTAGTAACTCTATGATCATGTATGCATGCTAGGGTTTTGATTATGTTTGATGTTGAGAATGAAACTTAATGCCAAAATTCGTGTATGTGATGTTGTTGGGGTGTTGATTGCTGAAAATAGGGTTTATAGTGTCATAAACATGTTATAATTGAAAGTTGAATCCAAACAGAATCTGATCAGAATTTTATAGCCGACTTGTATTGGATGTAATGTGGACAAAATTTTACAAAAGCATTTGTTTCTTGAGTCTAAAATGTAATTACAGGAAATAGCTTTAAAGCCCCACTAGAATTGCATTTTTTCGATGACAATTGAATGTTTTATGAATTTTTTCGTATCGAAGGTTCAGGTTGTGTTTTCTGGCAGAATTTCCAGCCCATTACGAATGTCATAACTCAATTTAATAATTGAATTATGATCTCAAATTTTTATTGTAGGTAGCTTCAGGAGGTCACGAAAATCTCCAATTGGAATTATGTCAATCGGATAATCGAGAATTTTTAAATGAATTTTTCCGTGAGCTTCGGTTAGAAAGTGACGAATCTGATTGTTTCTTAGTATATATTTTTATAAATTTTTGGTAAAGAATTAGTCTCTAAAAATTTAGCACAAGCCCAAGCCCTCCGAGGGGCACATCACATAAAAAGATTGTAATTTTTGCAATCTCGTGAGTAAGGTAAACAAGCATCCTAAAATAGCCTATTTTCAGTGAGTTTTGCTATGCATGATTGTAAGCTTATAAAGTGTCGAACTTGCTACCTTTAGTGTCCGAATATGTTTAATGATTGTATAAATGGCGTATAGTATGTCGTAGTGTATATTATGAACATGTGCTTAAAAACTACTTGGAAATATATTTGTGTTAGGCCCTAATTAGGTTTATGGATTAGTGGATAAGTGGATATGGAGTGGGCTTTTGTGAAATGGGCCTAGGGTTTATGGAGCATGCTCCCTAATCACTTACTATATATAGTGAATCATGTTTAGGAGACTAGGTTTTGGTGACATAATAGCAAATCTTGTATTTGACAATCCTTTGTATGCAAGATCTAATCATCAATCATAATCTTTATACTCCATCTCCTTTCTTTTGTTGAATTATTGCTTGGTTTGTGTGATTCCGCCACCAAACAAGCTTGTGTAATATCATTGTGATCTCGTATCGGGACTTACAATTGGCATCAGAGCCTGTTGAACCTGTTTCCAGGCTCAGATCTGATATCAAACGGATTCTGGATCTCGGACTGTTGCTGGTTGTTGTTTCTGTTTGTTTCTGCTGAAGATCTGATCATCTCGGACTCATCTGCTTGAAGATCTTATCATCTCAGACTGTTTTACACCCATCTCGGATTATCTTCATAGCATCTCGGATGATATCAGAAGTCATCCCGGATCATCGGTGTTATGGGTGGTTTTCTGAACCCTTATCCTGAATTATATCCTGACTTTATTATTTCTGATTATGACCAAGATACCGGATCAGGATATTGGTAACATCCTGATGCAGTATCCTAGTAGTTACTAATTATTCACGTGCAGGTTATGGCTGCAAGCTTGTTACGTTCATGTGGACTTATTCTCCTGAAGACTCGCTCCAATCAGGTGGAAGAAAGATGTTGAAGCCGCAAGAAGGGGTCTCCAACGTTCAAAAGGGAATATTCTGGAGTATCCCTAGTTTATAGGAAAGTTAGTTCATTAATTGTAACTATAAATAGTAGGCCAGATCGATAGGAATACACACTTCACTCTCTGCTCTCGAACTCACACTTCTTTTTTCTATTTTCAATATTTCACCAGATGAGAATGATCTAAAAAGGAAATTATTAAAAAAGGTATTGGGTTAGAGTATCATCAGGTTCCACCACCGATGCATGGAAATTGTACTTTTTATGATGATGAGAAGGTGGAAAAGGTAATAAACAAGGTTGATCAATTGCCTGATAATATTGATGTGACCTACACCAAATCTGATGTTGGTGAATCAGGATTGGTGAAAAATATGGTCGAAAATATTTTGAAAGAAGAAAATCAAAATAATTCCACCAAAAATGAAAATTCCAAATCACAGGTTGAAGATGAAGAGAGTTTTCACAAGAATTATCTGAAAAATTCAAAATCTGATTCAAAAATTGATGATGTTCCAATAATGTTGGCATATAAAATGGTTGGATCTGACATACTATTTTCAGATATTGAATTTCCGATTCAAAATGTGATTGTGGAAAAGACCGAGAAAATTTTTATACGTGCGTTACTTTTACAACACCATGATTTATTGCGAACTAAATATGTAAACATGATATACCTTAGGTGAGAATGAATTCCTAACTCTAATTCGAAACCGGTCGTTCCTGAACCACCGACTCAATTACAATACCCAACCCATTTACTCCATATCAAAAGGTTGCAAGCTCGGCTTAAAACCATTCCAAACCATACAACCAACGCGTCTATTCGCGTACAATACCCATGATTTAACGTTACCGAAAAAACGTCCACAAAAGTCATCCACGACATTTTTCTCATATTCCAAGATAACCCCCAACAATGAATATAATAAGTTTCTAAGGAAACATACCTTTGCACACGTGATGTTCTTGGGCGTCTATTTTACTCTGAACTCCTTACACAAAATGCGAGTAAAATCTTGTTTCACCCATAACTTGACCATACGACACCCGTTTCATGTGTTCTACCTATCCACACGATCGTCTCGACATGCCCGACATCTAAAAATTATTGGTGTCATCCGCCGACGCTGCCACTGCTGCCAGAACACAGATCGGACGCTTCATCCGTTCGGTTTTGCGCGTCAATATTCGAGTAGACCGGAACCGACCCAAACGAATTCCGATTTAGGCGAATAATATGTCCACGCATTCGTGTCGACGAACCCCAACATCTCCACCTGTTTCCGTTGCCGGAAACAACCGCTACATTCGCCGGAAAATGAAACAGTGGCTGGAAGTCACAATTTTGTGCAATTGTTATTGTGCAGCTTGAAACTCTATCATCGAAACTCCGTTTTGGACAAATGATATATCCACGTGATCGTGATGAAATGAACTGTCATGTCATGCCATTAATGTTGCCAGCCGCTACTAGAGCGGCCGCCGGTGATCAGAATAGTTGTCAAAATTCTTCGGTTATATGCCGGATTCTTTGTTTTTCGCTTAATACTTCGCCTAAGCATTACCAACCTCCTGTTCCATTGATCCACAACTGAAATATCGAAATGCTAATAATCATATCACGATACTCATCGATCACAAGGCTACCTGTAACACCTCGAAAAAATTCACGTCCCATAATGTGTAGACACGCGTCATATGTTTAAATGTGTGAAAGAATATTATGAAAGGACTAAAGTTGACAAATATGGAAAGTATATGAATATACGTATTCTAAGTGTCAACAGTGAGTAAATATATTGTACATTAACCCTACATGATGTTTATAACGTCAAACGAATAAATCATGGATCATGCAAAGCTAAAAAGTGAGAGATTACAAACTACAGGGGCTAAATGTGTCAACATGTTTAAGTTATACCTCTGAGTGACCTTTCGACAAACCCGAAGCTTTGTAACAGTTAATTATGCTCACTAGAATGCACGATTTAAATTTCGTAAAGTTTCGTTATCGTATGAGAAAGTTATGATCAAATTCGTGTGCGAAGGGTTAAAGCGTAAACGTTGAAAGTTAGGACTTTTCGGGTAACAATAAAGTTAACCAGGGACTTAACAAAGTGGGTATATGTTTTAAATCCCTTATAGATCAATTATGGGCGTTCATAATGTAAGAAACAAGTGCCTAAATGGAGTTTGAAGAGCCAAGGATCAAATAGCAAAAGATCAAAAATTCTGATTTGCTGCAGAAGGCCGTCGCGCCACGCGAGGGGGCCCTCGCGCCACGCGAGGGACTCCCAGCTCCGAAAATGTTGGGTTGTTGTCTGCCATGGCCTTTGTGCGCGACTTTAACCGATTTTTCACATCTTGTGCGACCCCTAGGCACCCCCTAAACACTTAGGGACATGTGTTAATCAGTTGTGGAGAGTTGTAGACTCATGTGTCAAAGAATTGTGGTGATTAATTCACTATAAAAGGGCATGATATGCAACCATTGTTCTTCACGTCTTCCTCTTGCAATCTGATCATTTCTGGAGCTCCAAGGCACTCTCAAGTGATCACTAATCAAGCTTAGGACTTTTGTAAGTTGCTAATCCTTCTTTAATTGAGTTTAGCTTAGTTATTTAGCTAAAAGTCAAACCGTCGTAATTACGGTTTGACTTCGAGATTAGTTAATAATGGCTCAGTCATATCTCGAATTAAAAGTACATCTAAGTAGGTAATTATGTGGGTAGTAAAACCTCAAAAGGATTCCCCCTGATTCCCACTCTAAATAGGTCAAATGTCGGGTCAAACTTACTAATAAAAAGTCAACAGAATGTGTAAATTACAATTTATGCATAATTAGCAATGTAGAGCACATACAAACTGTTTGATCATTAATATAACTTGGTAATTAGTGTAAGAACATGTCTAAACATGTTCAACCCGACAATTTCCTGTTTAGACCCGGTTCGGAACCGAAAGTCGCATAGTTTGACTTATACTTTGACTTTCAGTTCTGACCTGTTATGGCATGTTTTAGAAATTCCTTAGAGCTTTATTTGGACCGGGTTACATGCTAGTATAACCCTCTATGATTATACACCTCGGATCATTAGTTATCCAATTAATATGCATGATTCCGTTAATTGCTCATATGTTGACCATTATGCCCTTTTCACCTTAAAACGTGATTTTTGGAAATGTAAAAGAGTAGAAACCTTAATTACTGATATATAAACTTGCATACAAAATTTGACATCAGTTTGAAGTGTAGGTTAAGAGTTATGCTCGTTAGCGTAAAATTAAAGCTTTAAGTTAATTAAACGGCGTATTTAGCGTATAGCCTACTTAAACATACTTTTTGATATCAAAACTTTTACCCACTGATGTAATATATTATTTTGGGATTTTTAAAGATTTTTAATTAATTTTAGGCTGAGCATAACTCATAGTCGTAGGCTTAATCCGGTACTTGTCGGTTTTGCCCTAACGGGCCATAAAATGAGTTTTACATATCTAAACGACTCCAAACCTTTTGCTACTGATCACATATGATAAATGAATTATTTTAAGCCTTCTGGAAATATAAAAATATCAGATTTATGTATCAAACCCGGAAATGGCCTATAATCGCCTTTTTAAGCGTTTTTAACGCATAGTATGTACTAAAACTATTTTAAACATACAAGGGTTGATACCTACTGATATTGGAGGAAAATTATAATATTTTAACAGTAAGCAAAGGTTGATAAACTCAGACTTCAGTTTTGAGCTTTTCGGCTTATGTGAAATTACCAAAATACCCCTACGGGGCATAGTTTGGTTATAATTGATAAATTTCACTTATATACTTTAACCTACTGATATAACTTAGCAAATTGAGTATATTTTCTGATTACATCAGGCCTGTAACTCAGGTTGACACTTAAACTCTTTTACAACCTTTAAAATGACCAAACTACCCCTACGGGGCATAGTTTGTGATTAAATTCATTTCGGGCATAATAAAAGACATCTTACTGATGTCACAACATATATGAAGCATATTAACTTAGGAAACCTATAAATAGCTCTCATGAATACCCGTTACGCTTATTACGCGTTCGGTTCGGTTTATGTAACTAGTTTACATAAATTAGCCTAAACGGGTCAAACCTTAACGGTTTTAGCTAAAAATCCAGAATGTGTATGAAATACCCATATTAAAAAAGTCTCTGAACTTTTCGGGTCTAAATCACATTCTATCCGGTCTTCGCTTAATCGTGCGTACGAACCGTGTCTTTGAAACTAACCGGTCTAAGCTTAACCTTAACTAAAGACCCGTTAGGATTCTAATAGGTTATTATAAACCTTCGTTCCAGATTAGGAGTACCAGTAAAAGCTACGTGCATTTTGCTTATTGTGATTTATACATTGCTCAGGTAAATACTTTTAACTTATTTTCCCTATACGGGCTTGGGTTACGGTATATAGCATACCGCTTGATCGGGCATCAAATCTTCCATCGTTGGGTGGTTAATTGAATAATTTGATCGGCTCGTTTAAACAGTCTTGTTACTTAAAGCCTTTGGGGGGTTAATGACCATGTCCCGGATATCCTTGGCATCATTTTACGAAATGGCCACGACTTAAGCGCGGGGTGTAGGCGTACACCCGTCAGTGCACAAAAGAATATTGTGGTGTGTCTATTGATCTTTAACCCGGACAAGATCCGGGCTACTGAACGCACAAGGAACATGTAATTCGTTCACAAGATTATATATATTTAAATAATTCTCCCAAGTTAAATAAAATGTTTATGCCATGTGCATCCAAACCAATTTTCAATCATTTTCCAAAATGAGTCAGTTGATTGTATTTACCAGTGTAAACTGACGTATTTTCCCAAAAAGATTAAATGCAGGTACTAAGCGTAATTGGCTGGGATTTCTCCTTAGCATCATTAGAAGTCTCGCAAGCTTAAGATGCCTGGAGTCTGTTGAACTATTGTTTCATATTTTATTTTCGATCCTTCTGTGGATAAACTCCCGAATATTGTGACATTTGATATTACAATATTAAATTCGGTTGTATTACATCTTTTAAATTGCTTCCGCTGTGCATATTAAATATTGTGTTGTTTGACTATTATGTTGCCAACCACGTCACGATAATCCCCCACCGGGCCCACCGGTGACACGTGGAAATCGGGATGTGACACTACCCTCATTACCCTGTTATGTGGCTAATCCTTAGTCTAACTTGATTTACACCTTAGCGTATCCGACACTGCAAACGGATTTTCACAAATGGTTCCATGGTCTTAGGGACACTGGATGACGGAGAAACAAATTAGTCAACCCCCAGATGAAACGCAATGATTGAAACATATACCTTAACCCCCCCCCCCCCCCGGTATATTGCAACAGTCGTTATTCCAAGAGAGTTTTTCTTTTATACGAATCTTTTCACTACCCTTTGCATTGGCCGATCTTTAGCGTTTAATGCGATATACCTAACTCCATTCTACGCGAATCCTCTCTTAGGTAAATCACCCTCTACGAACATCACTCGAGAAGCAACGAGCCATAGATACCCCAAAGATGAAGATATCTCAAAGACTGCCTTCAGAACTCGATATGACCATTACGGGTTTCTGGTTATGCCATTTGGGTTAACCAATGCACCTGCGGTTTTCATGGATCTCATGAAATGAGTATGCAAACCTTACCTTTATAGGTTTGTCATTGTTTATATTGACGACATCATAATCTATTCTAAGAGTTAGGAGGAACACGAGCAATATTTACGCCTTACCTTGGAACTCTTACGAAACAAATAGATTTATGCTAAATTCTCAAAATGCGACTTTTGGCTTCGTGAAGTCCATTTTCTCGATCATGTGCACAACCCCTTACTGCTCTAGCTCAAAAGAGTATCACCTACAAGTGGAGTGATGCTCGAGAATTCGCGTTCCTGCAATTGAAGGATAAACTTTGTAGTGCACCTATTCTACCCCTACTTGAAGGCACTGGAGATTTCATTATCTACTGCGATGTATCCATCCAAGTCATCGCCTACGCGTCTAGACAACTCAAAGTTCATGAAAAGAATTACACTACCCACGACCTGGAACTGGGAGCTATAGTCTTCACACTAAAAATATGGAGACACTACATGTATGATACCAAGTGCACAATTTGCACCGATCACAAGAGTCTTCAGCCCATACTTGATCAAAAGGAGTTGAACATGCGGCAACGCAGGTGGGTCGTACTCCTAAACGATTATGAGTACGCGATCAGATACCATCCGGGCTAGACAAGCATCATAGCCGATGCCCTCAGCCGAAAGGAAACTAAACCTAAACATGTTTGCGTGTTACAACTAACCATTCATTCGAACTCCCCGAACGAATCCGAAAAGCTCAAATTGAAGCCCTGAAGGAAGAAAATCTTCCAGCTGAATCCATGCGGGGCATGGAGAAGCAACTTGAACTCAGGAATGATGGCATACACAACTTCATGGAACGTATATAGGTCCCATTCTACGAGAACCTATGAGAGCTTATGCTGGACGAAGCACACAAGTCTCGCTACTCGGTACATCCTGGTTCCAACAAGATGTATCGACCACAAAGCTTTATACTGGTGGCCTAATGTGAAAGCGATAATCGCAAAGTGTGTTAGCAAATGCTTGACCTGTGCTAGGGTCAAGATCGAATATCAACAACCGTCAGGACTACTGCAACAACCGAAGTTACCAATGTGGAAATGGAAGCAAATTACCATGGATTTTGTCACCGGTTTACCTAAATCGCAGAGCGGGAATAACACCATTTGGGTGATCGTAGATCGCTTAACTAAATCTGCTCACTTCCTCTCAATCAAAGAAACCGACAAGTTTTCTAGACTTGCAATGTGACACCTGTGTCACTTCAACCATCAAACAAATGCCAAACCAATGAAATATTGTATTTCATACTTGGGATTTGTAAAAATATGTGTATCGTTTGCACATATCAACTCTTGTTCGATTTCAAGCTCTAAATCACTTTCTGGAAGGTTATACGCGCACTGATGCGTAAATATAACCAGTTTAATGCAACAAACACTCCGGAATAGTGAAATAGGCTTAACATACCTTAAATAACCTTTAAATAACTTAGAAATAAGTTTTGAAGGCTTTGGTATGGCAAAATCTAGTTAAATCGCTTACAGGGACTAAATTTGACAAACTGCGAAAGTATGCCAATTTGAACTGTAACAGACATTCCGGAACATGACCATAAGTTAAACACACCTTAAATATCCTTTACATAGCTTAGAAATAGGCTTTAAGGGGTTCGGTGTGCTAAAATAAACTTTTGGGTCATTCAGGGACTAAAAGTGTCAAAAAGTGTACAAGTTTGCACTTTCGCCATAACTCACGTTCTGAATACATCCGGGCATCCAAAAATTTATGTAAGCACTATAATATTTTATTTTAGTGTTTGGCATGAGAAAAATCCATTCGTTGCGTCATTTGGATCGTTTTTCGCGCTTGTGCGCATTCCGTCGTAATTAAGCGAACATCGCGTTCGTACGACCAAACGAACCAACATCCGACATATTTTTGAGCATGTTTCATGTCCACAATGTTTAGGCATCATTTTAGGGCCTTAAAGTTGGCTTTACGGGCCTTAGAAGTGTCGGAAATGGCCTTAAACATGTGCAGGGACCAAAACTATAATTTCTGAAAACTTGTTCTGATCAGACAAGGCCAGGCGGCCCGCCTGAGTTTTGTCTGATCCTGAAGCGGGCTGCATCAGCCCCCTGACAGCAGAAAACATGCAGAAACATTGGATCTGGTCCTTTCCTCTTGTGCACATGGTTTTGGGCAATACTAGGGGCTCAAATGGTTTTCAAAAACCACTATCTTGAGGTGTATGGCCATGATCAAAGCACGGTTTCCTAGAAACGATCCTAACGGCTAACCGAACACTATAAATACCCCATGCCTTCCATTTCAAAACCCACAAGAATTTTGATCTTAGAAGCTCTAAGTTGAAACCATTGTTTCATACCTGAGTTACTTGGATCGAGATTAGCATTCGGGGACCCTTCGTAAGTATTCCTTCGTTCTTTTATTGCTTTTCGAGTCTTTTCGAGTTTGAAAGTCAAACTTTGTTTGACTTTCTGCGTTGACCAGTTTATGGTCAATGCGAAGTTCGTTTGAACTTCGCAACGTGATTGTAATCACGATGGTCATAGTCCCTTGGGACTATGCCTACTGATTACCACGTTGTCTAGGGTCGTAGGGTAAGCGATCTGATAAATCGCTTATACCTTCGAACCCGACCCATTTGGTCGATCATTAGGATCCGACCAACTACATTAGGTGACCATAGTAGGTAGGGAATAACCTTCCGAGGTTATACCCTATGGTCACATCGTTTGATTAGTTGTATGATAGGTAGTTTATATGCCTTAGGTAAATTACCAGAATACCCTTTTCATGTATAATTGGTAATTAAGCATATGTAACCTAAACTTTTGTCACATAACTGATTATGTAACATGTTTAGGCATATAACACTTGTCATAGGACTAGTTAGACGTTCCGAACGCGTTTCACGCGAATGACGCGTTAAAGTAGCATAAGCTACCTAAACGGGTCGTAATGGGTCGAAAGCACATAGGTTAGGTTTCATTTAGTATGTAGGCTTTGTTAAACCATATGACACGAGTCTCCATACTCGTTTGGTTTACGAACCCTCATTCTATCTAAATCCTCCGATTTAGGTCCGGTTTATTAACATAGTTACCTATATTAGGTGTCGTTTGATATCCGCGATCTCTAGCATTGTTTGGTTGTTACTCAAGGACTACTAAGCAATCTCAAGTGAGTACATAGACCCCTCTTTTACTGTTTTCCAAACTGTTTTGGGGTGAAACACATGTGCCTACTTGTTACTTTCATGCTTTCCTGTTTTCACATCATATACTCCCTACGTTCATTAGTACATTATAGTACATGATTTCATTACATTTTATGCTATGTATGTCCATTGTGTGCATACTTAGTACATGGTTCTACATTACATTTCTGCTATGTATGTTAACTGATAGCATGCTAGCACATTGATTTACATGACTTTTCTGCTTTGTATGTTAACTTAGCATACTTAGTACATTTCTTATTCATCATATGCTTACATTTTGGTATGACATTTGGTTTGTTTAAACTATACTATACATTCATTAACACCGATCATGCCGCTCGGTAGTAGGTAGTGGTACCATAGGACTTGACAAATCCCATTCCTGTAATCTCGGGTTTGTTTGGATGGAAGGAATGACCGAATCCGAATACATATTTTGATAACCTTTACTAAAAGGGTTATCCGACTGTCGCAAGGCTTGGATGTATGAATTTTCACAATACCGCATAAATGTCTATATCAGTATAGCATGCATTTACTACACAAAACATAACTTTGATTTAAACCAAGTTTTACTTCAATACTTTGTTTTGTGCATTTCACCTATGGTTTAGTTGATGCATTTCACTAGCCATACATATCATTTTGGTTACACATTACATGATGTACATTTGACACATAAACATTTTCAACATTGGTTATACGTTGCATGATTCACATCTTGACATAAACATTTTGGCATATTATTCAATACATTTGACAATTGGTTTAAACATAGACATCTTACATTGTTGGTTTGGTTTGAGTAAGTGATTTAAGTAACGAGGCGTGTGTAATATGATACAAGCATGGTGGATACGCCGCTGGTACTTCCTATATATAAGTGATTGTATGGTATTACATATCGTAGCGTTATTTGAATCATTTCAATTTGGACATATAACATTTTATACAAATAACATACTTTTCACAATACATTGTTTTACAAACAACTTATCTTATACAAACTCATTTTACATGGTTATTCATTTAACCCTACATTATTCTCTTATTTATACATATCATCTGATCTTATCGTTTTTCTAATGATTTACAAGACAAAGCAAATTACAAGGTTCATGACTGAACATTTTATCAAATATAAGTCATGAATCCTATTTTCACAAACCTATGTATCTCACAGGCATTTTTATGCTGACGTACCTATTTTCACATGTGTTTTCAGGAGATGATGCATAGGACTTATCAAGACATACTTAGGCGGACATGTGCCTTAGTGACTTAAAACGAGACAAGAACTAGTTAATTTATGTTATGTACTCTTTGGTTCTTGTTTAAAACAATGTAAACTTTCATGTTTGATTAATAAAACGAAACTTTGATTTCCATGGTTGTGAAACATTAATTCTGTTACAACACTCCCCGACGTTTCCACCACGTTTTGTATGTTCTACGTGGTCGGGGTGTGACATGCAAGTATCTACCTGAAGGAAGTAGTTGCTAGGCACGGAGTACCAAATTCCATCACCTCTGATCGTGACCCACATTTCGCGTCTGATTTGTGGTAAGCGATGCACAAATCTTACGGCTCATGTCTAGACATGAGCACAGCTTGTCACCCGCAAAGGGATGGTCAAACTGAACTTACCATCCAAACTCTTGAAGACATGATGCGAGTATGTGTCATTGACTTTGGTAATGGCTGGGAAAGACACCTACCCTTGGGAAAGAAAACCGTTGGAATTCCGAGTTGGAGGCAGATTTCCGTTAAAAGTCTCACCTTGGAAAGGTGTTGTTCGTTTTGGTAAACAAGGCAATGTCAATCCGCTTTATGTCGGACCATTTGGGATCACCGAAAGAATTGGTACAGTGGCGTATAGACTGGACTTACCTGAAGAACTCAGTGGTGTGCACAACTTCTTCCATGTATCGAATCTGAAGAAGTGCCTATCTGATGAGACACTCATAGTTCCATTCAAAGAGCTCAAGATTGATGATCAACTCCGTTTTATTGAGTAACCAGTTGAAATCATGGATCGAGAGATCAAAACACTCAAGCGCAGTAAGATTCATGTTGTTCGGGTTCGTTGGAACTCTAAACATGGACCGGAGTTCACGTGAGAAAGAGAGGACCAGATGAAAGACAAGTATCCTCACCTTTTTGCAACCGAAGCACAAGTTGCAGATAGCACACACTGAACTTCAGGACGAAATTCTTCCAACGGGGGGATGATCTGACAACCCTGAAAAACTCAATCAAACTTAGCGACACAACTCATGCGTACTCAATTTTCGGGACGAAAATTCTTTCAACATGGGGATAATGTGACATCCCGTACTTTCAGGTTAACGCCGTTAACCCTTTTTCTGTTAATTACAATTTTTAAATGCACAAGTTAGTAACACGCGAACAAACTAATGGATTTAATTTGATAAACTTTGCAAAACAAGGGACTTGTGTGTCATTCTACATAAGTTATGTTGATAACTTCTTGTCCAAGTTTGAGAATTAGAAAACTTGAAGGACCTTTTGTGCATTTGCTAAAGTTTTGTTTTTTTTTTTTTTAATATAATAAAACCAAGCCCAACCCTAGATCACCCCTATTCCCCAGACGTCGACCTCTCTCCCTCTCTCTCTACTCTCTCTATAGAAAACTCAAGAAGAAGCTAGGAAAACTCATCTTTTTCGGGTTCTTGATCTTCATCTCTATCGTTCTAGGTAATCCTTCTAACATACACTCATAACTTGTTATTCATGGCTGCGTTTCTTGATTCTACATGAATTCTTGATCTTGTTATGATTATTAATGCATGATAACATGGATGATATGTGTTAGGGTTTGCTAGAATCATGTATTTTAATGTGTAGATAATGATACTTGCTAGTTAGTAACTCTATGATCATATATGCATGCAAGGATTTTGATTATGTTTAATATTGAGGATGAAACTTAATGCTAAAATTCGTGTATGTGATGTTGTTGGGGTTTTGATTGCTGAAAATAGGGTTTATAGTGTCATAAACATGTTATAATTGAAATCCACCTGATCAAAATTTATTGTCGACTTGTATTGGCTGTAACGTGGACAAAATTTGACAAAAGCATTTGTTTTTTAGTCTAAAATGTAATTCCAGAAAATAGCTTTAAAACCTCACTAGAATTGCATTTTTTCGACGAAAATTTAATGTTTATTGAATTTTTCGTATCAAAGGTTCAGGCTGCGTTTTCTGGCAGAATTTGCAGCCCATTACGAATGTCATAACTCAATTTAGGAATTGGGTTATGATCTCAAATTTTTACTGTAGGTAGCTTCAGGAAGTCACGAAAATCTCCAACTGGAATTATGTCAATTGGATAATCGGGAATTTTTAAATGAATTTTTCCGTGAGCTTTAGTTGGAAAGTGACGAATCTGATTGTTGCTTAGTATATGATTTTTTATACATTTTTGGTAAAATATTAGACTCTAAAAATTTAGCACAAGGCCAACCCCTCCTAGGGGCACATCACAAAAAAGATTGTAATTTTTTCAATCTCGTGAGTAAGGTAAACAAGCATCCTAAAACAGCCTATTTTCAGTGAGTTTTGCAATGCATGATTGTAAGCTTATAAAGTGTCGAACTTGCTACCTTTAGTGTCCGAATATGTTTAATGATTGTATAAATGGCGTATAGCATGTCGTAGTGTATATTATGAACATGTGCTTAAATATTACTCGGTAATATATTTGTGACAACTTGTGCGCATGTTACTTGTTAGATACATGTAGAACTTACGTGAATTTGCATACATAAGCCCTAACAATCTTGGTAACCATAATAGGGTGTGGTTAACCAACATAACACAAGTAATTTAATCTGCCGAGCTAAGGTAAGATGAGTTCACACATTTTACTAAAAGCATGTATTCCCGGTGGTTGGGAACGAACAACACTTTCCCTAGTTTGGAATTGCCTAGTATTCCTAGGGATGGAATACTGTTAATTTACTATTTATACTTCATGTCTTTAGCGGACTAAATGAAACTCTATCTGAAAGTCCCCGCACATTTGTACCGATTAATCGCCAGGGCCTGGAGAATGGGATGTTAGTAGCTCTATTAGGTTTGACAAACCTCACACCATGCCACAGAGGACGGGAGTGAACTTTTATGCCTGGACAACTGGTCAATGATGATAGACATTGACTTGGGGCACCAACAACATTTACAGTTAGTTTCGGTATTGCATAGTTTAGTAGCTTAAAGATAGGGTAGCTCCCCATGACATGTTTTATAAAACTGAGTAACTTAACAACCTACGTTTTTTAAACAACATCAGTAAACTGTGAACTCGCCAACTTTATGTTGACACCCTACTGCATGCTTTGCAGGTTGTTAGGTACAGCTACGGACGGGCGTTGTAATCGGCTGGAGTGTGTGTGGTTTGTAAGCTTCAAGTTACGTATATATATTGAACTTGTGGTTTTACGTTATAAAGGGTTTACTTTATATTTCCGCTACTAACTTAAACTGTATTTTGGACTTTTAAACATTGATCACTAATCGTGTTGATTTATAACTTACATAAATGGTTCAACGTGATTAGTGGCTGGACCCTTGTCAGTGGCACGCCTCCCGGTAATCGCAGGGTGTGACACGAAAGCTAATCACAGGTTTCAGATATGGCTCAAGCTTCAAGATCGAAGTTTCACAACCGCTAGAGAACATACATAGGGTTGTGAGGATGGTGGAGGTTGAACCGAGATCTTGGAGTGGGTTAAAGAAGGTGTCTACAATAGTGATAGCCAAATTCATAAGTTTGCTACAATAGTGATGGCCAAATTCATAAGTTTCCTAAATAAACGATCTTGGCCAACCCTCATGTGTGCCGGGTGGGGGGTCGCACAGGCTCCATTTTTTAAAAATATTTAATATATATATAATTATTCTAAAACAACAGTCTTTAAAATTTAAAACCTAATATAAGTTTTTAAAAGGGGTGTCTTGTTCCCACACCCCCTATATCTTATTTTCACATCTCCTAGTGTATACGGGCCGTATACACTTATACAGACCGTATAGAATGTTTTTGAATAGGAAAATACGCAGAGAATGTTTTTTTAATTTATTATATACGGCCCGTATATAGTTATATGAGCCGTATACATTGGTATACGATTTATAAAACGTATATGGCTCAATGGAATTATTTTGGGAGGTTTGTGATGTTACTATATTTATACGGGCCGTATAACTGTATACGAGCCGTATATAATGGTATTTTTTTTCAAGTATCACGTTTTTTCCAGTAAAAACACAATCATTCTAGGGTTTCTAAACTCTTCATCAACTTTAAAAATGTCGATAAACGTTGATCGGAACACGCCGCTTAAATCGGAGCACAGGTAGAGTAACGTTACCGATAAGTCCGTTGATGGAAACCTTAGCGATCGCAGAGATCTTCGTGTTGGTTATTTATCGATTCCGAATAACTAGCAGAAGAACCCGACACAAACAAGTTCTCCACAGTTTATTATTCAGATCTATGTTCGGTCATCTTTCCAAACTACAACACACGATAACTTTAAACTTTATATTGTGTGATTTGGCCAGGAAATGATTGGAGGTGATTGCTACTTTTAATAAGCTGTCATAGTTGTCAAATTCGATTTCAACAAATCTTTTCCTTTTCCTTCAATATCTAGAACATTATCCGTAACATGAAGACGTGTCAGGTTCTTCTACTAGTGGTATTTTAATGAAGTATTGAAGATTGAATGTGCAAACCGCAACCGTTTTTTACTACGGAAACGGTGGCTATGCGAAATACAAACCGCAATCTTTTGTGACTATGGGAAACACAAGTTTTCTTTTTGAGCTTGATGGATGTCCGTTATCTCAGTTGAGGCGTGTGTGTCACATCCATCCTGTGATAGCAATCGAGTTGGGGAGATTACAATTGTTTTGAGTTTTGTCAGATAATACTTCATTTGTCGAGAAACCATACTGTCAAGAAACTAACACTTTTTGGACCTCCCCTGTCTTGAAACTTGAGCGCAGGAATCAATTCAAAACCCTCCCCCTCCCCTGTCTCTCTCTCTCTTTCTCAAAATCAACCAAAAAACCAAAGGAAAAAGGGCAGATAATGCCTGATGGTTCTTCGTTGAGGAAACCAAACGTAGACGGAGATGATAGGCCTGGTAACCGGAAGAGAAAAAACCCCAGCGACGACGTCGACGAATATTCTGAAGCCGACGAGAGCGACAATTGTGAGATCAGGAAGCTCAACTTGAATGGACGATATGTATCTTCTATCATGCGACGGACCCAATTCTTGCTCAACTCTTGTGGGCCCGTATCAGAATCAGGTGTTGGAAGGATTGTAGTAGTAGGACATTGGCACCACTGTGAAAATCAGTTGTATTTTTTTTAGTTGCTTCTCTTGTTAAGTTTCTGAACCAACCGAAATCCATAAATTCCAATAGTTTCTTCGTAGATTCCATCGGGTTTTCAAAGCCGGTTGATGAAACCAAAGCTGTTATTTCTGTAAAAGAGCCTGTATTAGAAACCATCCTATGTCTTTTACCAACCGAAGAGGCAGCAAGGACAAGTATTCTCTCTAGGGAATGGAGGTACAAGTGGACCAATATTCCAAGCCTTCGGTTTACTTTGTGTAATAGAACTTCATTTGTCGAGAAACCATGCTTGATTTATGTAAAGATCTCTACACAAACTCTTCTACATCTTTTAACCAATTGTCCATCACTTAAGACCTTGAAACATTTGTTGAAATCGAAGAAAAGAGTAACTAGCAGAAGACGTGTCGGGTTCTTCTGCTAGTTATTCGGAATGTTTCGAATCATCACAGAAGACGTGTCAGGTTTGTATTTCCCACAACCACTGTTTCCATATTCAAAACGGATGCGGTTTGCATATTCAATCTTCATTGCTTCATTAAAATTACAACACACGATGAGTTGGTATTGAACCAACATTCCTTCAAATATTCTAAACCCTACCGGGAAACCGGTGCATGTGCTTGTGCTGTAGTTAAACAGACTCTTTCACTCAAAGTTAATATTCACTGTGGTAGACGATTTAAGTGTCGATTCACTTCGACAGGGACACAAAAGCACTCTAAGTGGCCAAAAGAATGCATACACAAATAGTTCTAGTGGACGAAGCAAAGAGACCGTTGTGTATCTGAATCAGGTTATCCGAATGTAAGTGGATTGAGTGATACGCTTATCTATTCTGGTCAAGGTGGGCATGGTTTGTTCGGGAGTAAATCACCACCCAAGGATCAACAACTTGTGAGTGGTAATATGGCTATGAAGAATAGTATGGATAAGAAATCACCGATTCGGGTGATAAGGAAAGTTGCCTCGTTCTAATAGATTAAAAGAAGGATCCTTCTAATAGATTAAAAGAAGGGGTTTACGTCGCATGATAGAAGATACATATCGTCCGTTCAAGTTGAGCTTCCTGATACATATCGTCCGTTCAATTTGAGTATTTTTCTAACTTTATGCTTGCATCCATTGGTCAAATCACACACTATAAAGTGTAAACTTATCGTGTGTTGTAGTTTGGAAAGATGACCGAATAGAGATCTGAATCAGGCGTTGTTCTTGTTGTTGCATCGGGAACGAAGGAGGAGACTCAACTGTCGCTGCACTGTTCTCGTTGTGGTCGACGTATACCAACGGTTCTGCAAAAAAAAAAAACATCATCTGTTCATCATTGTTCTTGAAGATGAAGATGAAGAAACGAGGGTTTATTCTCTTTAATCTATTAGATCGATCCTTGTTTTAAGAAGCTGATTCTGATTTAAACAATGCACAACATGTCTGTTAGTGGTTTCTGTAACCAATTGACGTCTGATGTCCAAGTTTGATCACATTTGACTTTGTTCTTCGTTTTTTGGATCGTTCTAATAGATTAAAGAGAATAAACCATTTTTTACCCTAAGAATACGGGCCATATACTATTATACAGCTCGTATACACCATGTGAAAAAAAATTACCAGATCATTTTTTACCATGTTAATACGAGCCGTATACTATTATACGGCCGTATAGAGCAGGTGAAAAAATTTAACCGATCGTATACAATGTATACGGGGCCGTATACAATCTATACGGCCCGTATACTATGGTTAAAAATTGGTAAACAATGGTTTATTCTCTTTAATCTATTAGAACGATCCTTGTTTTGAGAACCCCGATTCTGATTCAATAAATAATATCTAATTGAGAAGCACTAAAACGGTTGCGATTGTCCAATTCCAGACCAGTAATGTAAGGAGAAGCGTTGAGATAACGGACATCCATCGAATACATCTTTAAAACTTTCAAAATTCAAATCAAACTAACACAAAGTATCTAGATATGGTTGGTGTAAAAGCTCACATTTTACTACGTTGACCATGCTTTTTGGCAAATCATCTGCTTCCTGAATCTGAATCTGAAAGTTAACTGAACCAACCGAAATCCACAAATTCCAACATGAACGGACGATATGTATCTTCTATCATGCGACGAACCCAATTCCATCCATATATCTTGCAAGTTAAATCCACAATCAACGTATACAGGTGCAAGAGAATGGCGAGTTATTTTAGTTATTTCTGTTGATCCACAAATTCCATCAAATTGTGTCTGATATAGAAAAGGACGGGAGATAGTCTGATACAATCATTTTTTACCCATAGTATACGATCCGTATAAGTGTATGGACCAGACACATGTCACATAGTTTGTCAGTGAACAAAAGATATAGATGTAGGAATATAACTAGATGTTACGTGTAGCTTCATTAAACCAAGAACAAAACCTATTTCAAACCAAGATATAGATCTCTGCCTTAGATCGGTCATTCCTTGTGATACATGAACGTTGTATTCTTGTCTTTCAGAAGAGTTAGTATTGAACCAAGAATACTTCAAACATTCTAAACCCTACCAGGAAACAAACCAACAAAATCCTGATAGTGAAAACATCAGCAACATTTTTTTTCTTTTCCTTCAATTTCGAGAACATTCTCCCTGTGTATGTGCTTGTGCTGTAGAAACCGGTGGTGAATTTGCGTACACAACTGAAGGTTCAATGCACGAAAAGTTTCTTACGAAATGTACGTGACAAAACGAGTATGTTGGGAATTAAACGCATGTACGTGACAAAACAAGAATCGTTCTAATAGATTAAAGAGAATAAACCGAGTACTAATCATCTGCTTTCTGAATCTGAATCTGAATGTTAACTTTGACTCATAAACCCTTGAACCCCATCGCTTCTCTAAAAAAAAATTGTTTCTTTCCTTTTCATGAGGTAAAACCGGTTTCAACATCAAGGGTTGTTTTTTCACCCTGTGTGAGCATTGGAAGCCCGACAAACAGTCTTCCAGTTACGTCTTCAATGAAGACCGCATTGTTAATTTTAATGACGATTCGAAACATTCCGAATAACTAGCAGAAGAACCCGACATGTCTTCTATGATGATTCGAAACATTCACGAACCACAATGGACTCAGACTCCCCTGAGAAAAAGTTTTCCCGACGACTCAAGATAAAGCAGTTGGTTTGTGTTCATATCAGCGTTGTTTATCACTCTGTGTGAGCATTGGAAGCCCGACCACTAGCAGAAGAACCTGATATGTCTTCTATGATGATTCGAAACATTCACGAACAACAATGGACTCAGACTCATTGTTGCGAATTTGGTTTCTTCGGTACAGGCTGATGAAACCGAAGACTCAGACTCCTTACAACTCTCATCAAATGTCTCACCCTTCCTTTTATTCTGTAAATATTAAATAAAGAATAACACCATACTCGTAATCCCGCGTTGATAGCTTCCGTTTTATTACAGTCATACGACACGTTTTTTTGTTCTTCAATCTTTGTTACTTGTTAATGTTTTATTTTTTTCTACTTTTAGAAAGTTTGAACACCTCACGACTGTAAAATGTCTCGTGTGATTGACACCTTAAATCCCTTAAATACTTTGAGAAAAATCTAATTTTCGAAGAATACGGGCCGTATAAAAGTATACGGCCCGTATAAACGTTCGTATACATTGTATACGACCAGACAACTTATTTACACATGGTGTATACGGGTCGTATAATGTTATACGACCCGTATACACCATGTGTAAATAAGTTTTTGCCATGTGTTAATATTACGACCCTTTTAAAATCCAATAACCTTTTTAAAGCCATTAGCCCATCTAAACCCGATAATCTTTTTAAATTATATAAATTAGTCCAGCTAAACCTAATTAAACAATTTATAAAATCAAACCAAATTAACAATTAAATCTAAATAGAGATAATTCAAATTTCTAAAACTCAAAAAACCAGACGTGGGAGTTAGGACGATTCACAATTGGCAAAGTCAAATGATGGATTAACCGACTATCAAATCCTCAAATCTGATCGCCATCCATCGATTGAGGGAGTGGGGACAATTCCTCTAAGGTCATCCGTAGTCATAAAGCCCCTTGTGGGGCGTTATGCGACACGTGTCGTGCCACGTCACACGGGGGCTTTATGGGGCGTTATATCACTAGAGCCCGTAGTCATAAAGCCCCTACCTATCATTACCTATTCAATAATTTTCAGTTTTATTAATTAATATAAAAAAGGTTGCTGAAATGTGATTGGTCCAATCTTTTACCACCCTCCCCATACCGCCGCGAAAATTTTCGCGCTGCCCCCCTTGTTTCTGAAACATGGCGCCCGGTGTTTTGGTGTTCCTGGGCGTTTTCCGGTCATGGCGCCGGGCATACCGCCCCATTACGCATAGACTAATCAGCGGATATGGGAGTAGGGTAACAGACTAACAGTAACAGAGCTGAGAACAAAAAAATCAGGTTTCATTGATTGAGGGAATAGAGACTCGGGCCAGCTCAATCTTAACACAATAGCAAACCGATTCTTCAAGGGACAGTCCATCTAAACCTAATTAACCAACTTATAAAATCAAACCAAATTAAAAATTAAATCTTAATAGAGATAATTCAAATTTCTAAAATTCAAAAACCGGATGTGGGAGTTAGGGTGATTCACAATTGCTATTTTTTGTGTTATATCTTCAATGATGGAGATCAGGATTCAAATAGCAGATAATGGTAACATAGTTGAGAACAAAAATTCAGGTTTCATGTGTTGTGAATTTTGTTTGCAGTTGATATTTTCGTGTTATATCTTTCATTTTTTACACCATTGGATGCAAATCTTTGATCGTGTAATTTATGAACTCTTAGGTCCAAGTATCATCTTTGCAAGAGAAAATCACGCATAGCCATTCTCCCGAGTGTGTTAGGCATGTTAGAGAAAAATCATGTCTCTAACCATGGGATACGCGACTCTAACTTATAATTTTAAAAATTATACTTTGTTTTGAACTTTTGGTAGCATCTTGAAGGAAAAAATAAAAACTTCTTACAGCATTCAAAGTGGATCTCTTATATTTATGTGAGTGAGAAAACTTATATTAAGGAATGATTGTGAGTTGTTTTGAGTGATTATGAGTGGAGGAGAGAGAAAATATTTGAGAATGTTATTGTTTAATTACCGTTTTAGCCATTTTCGAGGGGCATCTGGGTGAAGGGATGAATCAGGACTTGAATCCCGGGTTCGAACTTGACGGAGGTCGAGGGTTTACGAATTCCATCTGGTTCCCGTGCATCAGATGGGTACGGTCTCATGGCGGTCGAGGAGTCGATCTTGGACATAGCCCCGAACAGGGTGGATTTATACGTGAGATTCTTTGTCGTTAAAAAAAATAATAGAACACAAGAATTTTACGTGGTCCAATCCCAGTAGAGAACTTACGTCCATGGATTGCAACTAGTTATTTTATTTAGCTTAAAGGCACACAGATTACAATATATAGACATGATATACATTGAGGGAGAACAATTAGATTGTTGAACAGGAAAACCCAAAACCGGCTTCTAAACACCCAATTAGAACAAGCCCATAACACATAGGCGGAACCAAAGGAAGGTCAAGAGGGTCTGTTGATCCCTCGATCACCAAAAGCTTAGCTATTTTAGAATTTGACTATGAGACTAAAAAGTATTATTTCCGTCAATTGGACAGCCCTACACTCTACGCCTTGTTGTTTTTGAACTACCACCACCTAAACCATCAAAATCTATCAAAAGTTTTGATTCAAAAAACATACGCTCACAACTAAATGTAGAACACATAAAATTAGGGGAAATAGCAAGATTGGCCAAAGAATGGTCAACTTTTCAAAAATAGCCATTGGAAACGTCTCAACGAGTCGTTTTAAGCAGTTGAAATGGCTTAAAAATCATTTCAAGTCAATCAACCCATGATTGCCACGTGTACGGTTGAGATATTTTTATTGTTTTCTTAGCCGAACATTTTCAACATGGCTTAAGCCTTTTCAGTGTAGCAGCTTGAGAACTTTCAACACAGCTTGAGATATTTCAACACGGCTTGAGAACTTTCAATACGGCTTGGCTTGAGAACTTTCAACACGACTTGAGAACTTTCAACATGGCTTGAGATCTTTCAGTGTAGTGGCTTGGCTTAAGATCTTTCAACACAACTTGAGAACTTTCACCACGGCTTGAGTTCCTTCAACGTAGTTTAAATATAAACGAAAAATTAAAAAAAAATCTCAATTAAATGTGAGAGCTTGAAAATCTCAATTAAAAAAATCTAAAAGTTTTAACTTGAAAATAAAAAATTACTAGGTTAGAACCATGTGTATTACACAGGTTAAAAAAATGTAATTTTTATACTAAATAATAAAAATATAACTTTAAAACCTCGTGTATTGTACGAGTTGAATATGTGTATTACACGGGTACAATACACGAGTTTTTTAAAGATATTACTTTTTTACAATACACGAGTTTTTTTAAAGATATTACATTTTTATTATTTAATATACAAAATTAAATTTATTTAACCCGTGTAATACACAGAGTTTTAAAGGTATAACTTTTTTCATTATTTGGTATACAAAATTACATTTATTCAACTCGTACAATACACGAGATTCTTAAATATATAACTTTTTATTACTTAATATATAAAATTACATTTATTCAACTCGTGTAACATATGAGATTTTTAAAGTTATATTTTTATTATTTAGTATAAAAGTTACATTTATTTAACCCGTGTAATACACGGGGTTTTAACCTAGTAATTTTTTTATTTTCAAGCTAAATATTTATTATTTTCAAGTTAAAACTTTCTTATTTTTTTTAATTGAGATTTTCAAATTCTCACATTTAATTGAGATTTTTTTAATTATTCGTTTATATTTAAACTATTTTGAAAGATCTCAAGTCGTGTTGAATGTTTTCAAGCCGTGTTGAAAGATCTTAAGTCAGGCCAAGCCGCTACACTGAAAGATCTCAAGCCGTGTTGAAAGTTCTCAAGCCGTGTTGAAGGTTCTCAAGCCAAGCCAATTCGTGTTGAAAGTTCTCAAGCCGCTACATTGAAAAGGCTTAAGCCATGTTGAAAAGGCTTGGCTAAGAAAACAATAAAAATATCCCAACCGGACACATGGCAATCATGGGTTAGTTAACTTGAAAGGGTTTTTTTTAAGTCGTTTCAGCTGTTTGAAACGGCTCTGAAATGGCTCTAAAGATGTTTCCAATGGCTATTTTTGAAAAGAGTAAACTGCCATTTTGGTCCCTGTGGTTTGGGCAGTTTTGCCATTTTAGTCCAAATCTCAAACTTTTTACATCTGTGTCTCTGTGGTTTGCATTTTGTTGCCATTTTAGTCCAAAATCCAAAAACCCTATTTTTTTAACTGTTGCAACCTCCTATTTTGTCTTTTAGTTCAGGGGCATTTTGATCATTTTGCTTTTCATTTAATATTTTCTTAATTCAAAAATTAATATATATATAATCAGCTCTCTCTCTCTCTTATTAAAACCAGAAACAAGGAAACGTTGACAAATAGACATTTGTTTACATCAAATATGCTTACCCAATACAGAAAAAAAGTATGAAGCTTGTATGAATAAAAAATGAAATCTTGATTAAAACCCCAAGTGGGTTTTGGGTTGAAGACGAACCCTAGAAGAAACAGGACGGTCAAGATCGATGGGAAGAATCAGGAGACCAAAAAAGGTCAAAATCGTTGTGCTAATTCTGAATACACAGCTCAGTATTTGTCAACGTTTTCCTTGTTTCATTTGATGTAAACAAAGGAGGTGGTGGTTCTCCGATAACCACACACCCACACCACCACCACCGCCGTATCCGGCCACTACAAACCCACACCACCACCACCTCCGGACCTCACCGACCAGCGCTGCTACTACCCAACCTCAACCACCACCACTGGAAAAAAGCCCTAACCCCTAATCCCCTTAAGTTCCCCAAAATCTTATCAACACCACTACACTACCAGATCCACAACAAACCCACAAATCTAACAACACATGGTAAACCGATTTGTGTGGAGGTGCTCACCGGATTGACTTGCAGGTTCACCGGATTGTGTTGCAGGTTCACCAGATCCACAACAAACCCACAAATCTAACAACACATGGTAAACCGATTTGGGTGGAGGTGCTCACCGGATTGAGTTGCAGGTTCACCGGATTGTGTTGCAGGTTCACCGACGGGGGACTGATGTAAGAGAGAAAGAGGGCCGGTGGTTGCAGGGGGTGCGAGAGGGTGGTGGCAGGTGGTGGTGCTTGGCGGCGAGAGGGTGGTGGAGGGATGAAGATGTGGATTGTTGAAGATGAGAGAGAGGGAGATGAGGGATGAAGATGAGGATTGTTGAAGATGAGGGTTGTTGAAGCAAAATGTCTATTTGTCAACGTTTCCTTGTTTCTGGTTTTAATAAGAGAGAGAGAGAGCTGATTATATATATATATATATATATATATATATATATATATATATATATATATATATATATATATTAATATTAATTTTTGAATTAAGAAAATGTTAAATGAAAAGCAAAATGACCAAAATGCCCCTGCACTACAGGACAAAATAAGAGGTTACAACAGTAAAAAAAAATAGGGTTTTTGGATTAAAATGGCAACAAAATGCAAACCACAGGGACCCAGATGTAATAAGTTTGAGATTTGGACTAAAGTGGCAAAACTGGCTAAACCACAGGGACCAAAATGTCAGTTTACTCTTTTGAAAATTCAAGATCATTCTTTGGCTAATCTTAATTAAAAACTCAACTGAAACCTCTAACCGTACAATCGAGTAGGGTTACTATTGATGAATAGTGACAAAACCTTTAAAGGAGGAGGGATTGTCACTAGTGATAGATTTCTATCACTCCCACTATCCAATCAAATCATGCCATGTCATCACCCAATATTCTATCACTAGTGATAGAAATGTAGGGGGGTGGTATCACTAGTGATGGAATTCTATCACTTCCAAATTTTTTTAATTTTCATTTTAAAATTAGAAATTAACAATAAAATTTAATGACCGTGTTGCACAAAAATTGCAAACATTCACGTGAAGTTCTTTCCGACATAGCTAGGTATTCATCATATTGATCGGGAGGGTTACCTGTCGCTAGTTGGCGAATGGCGGACGTGCATTTTTGTATCGGTGTGAAACTTGGTTTGCCCCTCGCATCGTAACCTTCTTGAAACCATTCCTCGCTTGCTTCGATGTCTCCAACAATCTTTAAAAATAATTCTTTGGGTAAACGAAACCGATCTCTAAACGTTTAGGCATTGTAGAGCGGATTTTCCACAAAATAATCGTTCATCAAAACTTCGTTGGCACGTATACGATCACGGTCGACCATCTTCTTCTTTGGGCGGGACGACTCGGCATCAAGTTCGTTATACACCGACACAATATTTTAGCGTTTCGCTGTCGGAAGACGACTCGGTATCACTATCGCTAGACATCGGAAACGTCGAATCCGTAGGGAATTCCATTTGAGAAAGATACAAAAATTGTGTGAAATGGGTTTAAAATGGTTTAAAAGATGTAGATTGGTGTGTGTAAAATGGTTTAAAATGAAGATATAAATAGATAAATGGTTTAAAGGTTTTTTTTTAATGAATATTACCGTTTTAAAACGGTCAAAAAATCAACAACGGTCCAATTTTTCAAAAGTTCAACGCGTTATCGGTTCAACGCGTTTTGTTTTTCACGCGTTATGGATGGTCCGGCGGCGGTGTTTCGTGATGGTTCAATGCGTTATGGATGGTCCATAACGGACCACCCCGCCTAGCCTAATACAGATAATTAAGTGGGGTCAACTCAAACTTAAATGTATCAGTCGACTCAACTCAATTACGTCCAAACAAATACTCTATAGCATTGAATTTCCGGTTTCATTGATTTGAAACTTTAGACAAATGCACACACGAAAACATCAAAGTGGAGCCATTTGAAGCCATATTATTACAATTTGATAACTCAAATGATCACAACAAGATGAAGAAAAACATATCCACCGCATGCATCACATAAACTCATTGTTGTATAGAGTACCACCACGTAAGAGCATTCACATTCTATCCATCAAAATATGTGAGTGAGGGTTTTTATATTATAAAGGGTATAAAAAGTGATTGTGAGTGGAGGAGAGAGAAAATGTTACTGTTCATCTGTATATTTGGGGGGACACTGTTCACCCAGTATAATTTTTTTAATATATATTGAAAGTGGTTGTGAGTGAAGGAGAGAGAAAAATGTGATGATAATATTATTTAATTGAAAAGGAGAGAGAAAAAGTATTTGTTTTTAGTGGAAATATATTGATATAGGAGTTGTTTTTTAGTGGAATGTATGTATAATTTGATGGTTTGGATGTGAATGCTCTAATGCGTACTAAATAATAATCAGAAAACAATGTACAAACATCATTAGTTCAAAGGGTAGGGTTTGGGTCCAATTGACAAAGCCGTTGAGTTTTGAGCTCCCCCGAATGTCAAGGGTTCGAGCCTTGAAAGAAACAGTCTTTCAAAAAAGACCACTAGCTCAAAACCCTAACCCAGCCGCGCCGACACCAAATGTGCCTCGGCTCAGCCGTTCCAACTTCCTGTTTTCCAACACACAACTCTCAGGTAGCAGCTTAGCCGCAGCCGACTTCATCGGCTCCGACTTACACCTCGTTAACACAAACGGCTCGTAACCCACCGCATTAGCCAACTTCTGCTCTAACACCATAGCCATCGAAGCTGCCACCGGTAATGAACATGACGACCGCCCCGGCTGCAGTAACACCGTCGGTAATCCACCGTCGGATGAGATCGGCGGCGGTGGATGTGGCGGCTTTCTTCTACTGGACTGGCGTTGGATGAAATCTTTCTGGCAGACCCATGTTTCTTTTGATACCTCCATTGATAACTTGGGCTCATACATCATCATTAACAAACAATCAGGCAATACTTTTTCACTTTCTCTATCCTCTTTAACCTCACTTTCTCTCTCTAAAATTCCATTGTTATGTTCTTCTACATCATGTTCTTGAATCTTGCACTCTTGATTCACTATTTCCCCAAATAATGACAAAAGATTGAAACTTTCTTCTTCTTGACATTGACCCACTTGATATTCTTGCAAGTTTTCATGTTCTTGATCTGGACCCACTTCATTTTGATGCACATTATCTAGTTCTTGATCTTGGCCCACTTCATCTTGCTGCACATGATCATGTTCTTGATCTTGAGTACCTTCATCTTGCTGTACATTAACATGTTCATTATCTTTATTACTTTCATCTTGTTGCACATTAACAATTTCTTGATCTTGATCTTGATCATGATCCAAGATCATGACTTTCTTCTGCCCCACTTGAAGATTTTCTTCCAAATCTTCTTTGATTTTATCTTCATTGTCAAAAGGTTCATCTTCTTCATCAGTTTTCTCAACATTTGGTTCCCAAGATCTACTAATACCTTCAACTTTAATGGTATCAGATCTACATCTCATCAACAACAAAGCATTCTTTGGTGGCACACAAACACTCACTCTTGCTTCATCTTTATACCCTTCAATTCTATCACCAACAATCTGCAAATCATCAAACACATGTCTCCTTTTCCCAACACTTTCTCCATCATCATCATCATCATCATCATCTTGTTCTTCATCTCCAACAACCAACTCAATATCTTTTCCACCGTCCTGCACCGCCACCAGCCACTGTGCCACCGTTGTTTTCTCTCCTCTCCGGCAAGGAAACAAGCAACTGAACTCTGATCCAAACGCCCTCAAAGCATCACAAACAGTCACCGGAAAATGCACCCATTTCCTCTGCACCTGTGAACATTCTTGATCTTGATCTTGATGGTCATTTTGAGCACCCTTTGATCCAAGATTCAAACTTTCTTTATGTTTATGACGTTTTGAAGGAAACCCATCAAGGGTATGATCAAATTTTCTAAAGCTAACATCATCAGCTGATTCAGCACTATGTTTTCTTGATAAAGTTTTGAGCTTTTTGGCATTTTTCTTCTTGCTTCTAACTCTAACTTGACCAATGCAGGTGACTTTAGGGGAAGATGGTTCTGGGTTCTGGAAAGTTCCTCTCTTTTGGACGGTGGTGGTGAACACGCGCGGAGACGCGCCGCCGTTGACGCTGGCGCATGTTCTGTGCCTCCGGCTGAGTGAGGTTGAGAGGGTGGTTTGACCCGGGGTCAAGATTGATTTGGATGAGATCTTCATGGGTTGTAATGTGGACTTTGTGGTGGTTATATGGTGGTGGGGTTTGTTCTTTTTTGCAAGATTTTTTGATTGTAGGAAAACAGGGGAGGGGTGAAATGACGGTCTTGCCCTTGTTCCCAGCTTGCTTTTTTTATATTTTATCCACGTCGGACAAAATTATTGGGGATGGGTAACATGCGTTAAATATTAAAACAACAAACCTTGATTTGTGCTATAGAAAAATAAGCACTTGTTAATGTATGATATATTTCAGACAAACTAAAGTTTATGCTATACAGTTGACAAGTTTATAAAATAAGCCTTGTAAATATAGTATTTATAATTAATTATACGCTTCATTTTTTTTGTTTTTATTTGATATTACATCAACTCTTTATGCTTGCACTCGTTTTCAGTCCTAGTTTGATTGAAACCGAATATAGGGTAAGACTAACTGAAACATCCAGCATGCGTGATACATGACAGATAAACAATTTACCCGATCTGATGGGTAACAAGTTATCACATATCAAACAGATGTGGGAGACAGCTTTACAATCGAGTATGAGACTTAGTTCACCGTTATTCGTTCTATTATAATATATCCCTACCTTATCGGATGTCCTTTTTTTATGTTTTGTGTTATTTTTCATATAAATACAAACAAATTCTTTTGTAAAGACAACAAATAAAAGGGGTTAAAAGGAAAGGCTACTTTTTAGAGGGACAAAAAGAGACTGTCTACCGAATGTGAGCAGAAAACAGGGGCGGATCTATTAACAAAGAACGGGTTCCCAGGAACCCATTCGGTTTTTAATTTTTAGTGTAAATATATATAACAAACTGAAAAGGAACTCATAAGTAAAATATAAAGGGAACCCATAAACAAAAAGACTTTGGTTCTCCACTGGTTATGTACGCGTTATTCTCTCCAAAACACCCGGGTTCGAATCCCCGTATGAGGCATAACTGATTCTTTTTTTGTTCCGTTTTTTTTTTTGTTTCTCTTTTTATTTTTTTCCTTTAATAGGGTTATAACACTCCTCGCCTCCACCAGTGCAGCTATCCTGTTTTTTCTTCTAGCCTAATAATGTTCTTTTTTTTTATTACAAGTGCAACTTTGAATCTTTGATTACTAAATAAGTAAATATAGATATGTCAATGAATTAAATTTTATTGACCACTGTTGTTATGTAACTGTATGAGGCTATAATGGCTGAAGGGAAGCAACATAATACTCTTGCAAAAGATTTGCAAGTAAAATAAGGCCACTATATGAGGCCACTGTTGTTAAATGTAAAACAGAACCATGGGCTTTTATGTAGAGAGCCTATCGACTTATTACGATCTTTATATGTAAATAAGCACCTTTTGAGTGTGTGAATGATATAAAAGTTCCAAACTTTTAACTAATTCCGACCTGTGTGAAATACGTTGCTGTTGATTCATGTCCAAGTAAAAGAAACATTTCAATTTTTGTGCCCAAAACAACCATTTACCAGTGCAGAAGCAATAGTACAGGTCCATGTAGCAACTCCACGGGTCAGTGTTTCAGCTTTGCCACCAACACCCAATCCAAAGGCTAACCAAATCAAGCGTCCTCATGTCGGGTCGGCAGGTACGTTACTAAAAACCGATTACTTAGATAACTATGAATTCAAACCTACTGGTTGCCAATCAGCAGGTTTGTATCGTACTTTTATTATGTGATGAATCTTACCCGATCCGAACTGTCGAACCGACCCGAAATTTTTTATGTTCAGTCATATGAAAAAAGTGAACCCAGTGAAAAAAATTCCTAGATCCGCCACTGGCAGAAAAAGGATAGTGGCATTGTCGTTAGATAATAACCAAAGCCAAAGTCACATGGGCAGTCTTGTAATATTTACAACACATAGAATTCAAGAAGGCACATGACTAGCTGAACAAATTGCTGGTTGAGACGTGTGCTTCATCGCATCATTTCTCTCTAAATATCAAGATTCATGACGGTTCAACGGTGTAAACTAGTCGAGTCGAACTTATATAAGTTTGATAATAAATAACACATAAGCCAAACTTGAACTTGAAAACTTTCTGAAGAACCGATCTCAAGTTTTGGATATAGAGCCAGGGGCGGACCTGTAGGCTTAACGGGCGTAGCCCGGGCTACGGCTCAAGTTTTGACCAGTAGTGTAAAAAAAAAAAAAATTCCGATTTTTATACACAGGACACCCCTTTTTTTCCGATTTTTATACACATGACACCCCTGAACAAGTACGAGAACACCCCTAAAAAATTTTGGGATACCCCTGAGTTGAAGGTCTAGTTCCGCCACTGTATAGAGCAAAAGAGCCGAGCTCAAGCTTTGTAAAGCTAAACGGACAGTGCTCAAGTCCGTTCAACGGTCGGCCAAATCTTAAAAAACCAACGGGTCAGCAAAAGAAAGAGGCGAGCATTGACAGTTTTACGATGTTTTCCACTCATTTTCATCGGTTTTTCACTCATATTTACCCTTACATGTGAAAAATTAAATAAACAATTTAAAAAAAAATATCTAAAAACTTGTTAATGAGAGTTAAAACAATTTAAAAAATATCTAGACAAAAGATCAAATACAAATAACTTTAACGTACAAAACGTACGAACTGAAGGTTTTGCTGAAAAAACGCGGTGGCATTTTCATAATTATTAGTAATTATCAAAATTACTCTACAAATGATTATGTACATTAATTTTGATCTTGTAGAGTAATTAATGTTCTTGTAGAGTAATTTTGATCTTTTATGGTAATTATCAAAATTACTGTACAAGTGTATCTTGTAGAGTAATTTTGATCTTGTATGGTAATTATCAAAATTACTCAACAAGTAATCAAAATTACTCTGCAAGTTTATCAAACAACATACGATTCAAAATTACTCTACAAGATCATTTGTAGAGTAATTATGATACTCTACAAAATCAAAATTATCCTAAAAAAACATTTTACAAAATTACAGTACAAGATCAACATTACTCTAGAGGGTCATTTGTAGAGTAATTTTGATAATTACTCTATGAGTAAATAACTACGAAAATGTCACCGCGTTTTTTTTTGTTTTTTTATGTCTTTTGTACGTTTTATATGATAAGGCAGTTAGTTTGTACGTGAACTTTACTCAAACTATCTAATACACTAAATCCATTTTATAACAATTTAGCTTTCTTTTCGTCAATCTATGTATTTGGTTTTTTATAGAACATCATACCTACAAAGAATATCACAATGAATTATTATCATGTTTAATAAAATAAACATCCATTATTTTAAAGGTTATATTAGGTACAAACCACTCCATCTGAGAATTAACTTGTGGGAGAGTTCTAACTGAAGCTGAGTTGACCCTCAATGCAAATTAGTCCAACAGATGAAACTACAAGCTGCGTTATCAAGAATGTGTGTAAGTTAAGCACAACAAATTCTGCAAAAAGTACCAAGTTAACTCACTTGAAGAGGCAGCATGCACCTTTTACGATAGCGGAATCCTCTTGAGCCATCCATTTGTGTTACGTTTAGCTTTTGCCGCTTTAGCTCCGATAGCATAGCGTCTATTTTGCAACCAATTCCACACGTGTTTCATATGAACTTCAATCGTTACTACACAAAGAGATAACTGATAAGACATCTAATGTGACGATGATAAAAGATAGCCTAAACACTTAAGAATGTGCTTAAATTTTAAATAAGTTGTTATATACCTGAATTTTTCAGCTAGAGAAACAACAACTTGACGTTCAGGCATAGCTGTTTTGTGTGCTTCCATTTCCACAATCTTTGAAGGAGAAGATAGTTATTAGTACCAACTTTATATGTATGAAAAAAACTAGATATCATATCATTGTTGCATATATAATATAGGGGAAGGATCCACTAAAAAGTGCATTTTGCCTAAGTAACCTAAGAAGGATTGTGATGATGACATGTGGCACTCCTAACAAGTAGGAATGAAGGGCATTTTGGTCCTTATAAATAGGAGTGAAAATGACATGTGCCACCCCTTTTGTTTTTTTTAAAATACAATAAAAAAATCTAGTAAAAAAAATCTAGCACAAAAAATGTAGTACAAAAAAAATATAGCACAAAAAAAATATAGTACAAAAAATATAGCACGAAAAAATTCAGCAAAAAAATCCAGCACAAAAAATGAGAAAAAAATTAAGACAAAAAAATTCAGTACAAAAATATGGTACAAAAATCCAGCACAAAAAATGTTATACAACATAGAAATACAACACATTTTAGTGGGTTTTTTTAGTCTTCATGTTTTATATAGCAATATGGTACTCAAATTAAAGATAAAAAGACGTTTGATTTTATGGTGAAATTTTTATCAAAAAATAATGTCGTATAAAAAAGTTATGAACGTTTAAAAAATGGAGGTGAAATATGCATGTGCCTTGCATGTGGAGAGAGAAAGTCCATAAATATGATTTTCCCAAGATACCCTTACACTCCTCCTTCCTCCTACACTTCCATCTTAACCATTGATTTGAAAAATGAATGGTTAAGATTACTTCTCATCCTACTTAGGCAAAACAAACTTTTTATTTGATCTTACCCCATATAATATATATATAGGTAAAGAGTATGGTACAAATCTCCTTATCGTACATTATGTACGCGCTACCCACAGCCATACACGTGTCCTGATTCAATTTAATTAAATAAGAATATATTAGACATTATATTCGAACATCTGAGGGCTAATCAGGGAATTCCGTCATATAGGAAGCAGATATGGTGTTCGTTTCGTAACCGTCCCATTTAATTGTTGTTCGTATCAATTCGATTTGTAGGTTTTTTGATTGATTCCTGACCGAACCTGGATTCGTCATTTAGGATTCATCAATAGTTTTATTAGGTTGAGTTTTGGGTTTTATTTGATTGGGAGCTTTTTTCATTTTATTATTTTGTAATGAGGGTTGAAGATAAGTTGTTTCTTGTTTTTTTTGTTAGGTTACCATATCGCATGTGTTTTTTGTTATATCGCATGTGTTGTTTTAACATAGTCAATGTAGTTAAGGATGGATCCTTATGTATAATTTCGCATGTTTTAAATTAGACATTTTCGCACACAATGAAGTTTAATATTTAATTTCGCATGCTTAAGTTGGAGATTTCGCAAACCTGAAAGTATTTATCAAACACAGCTTTTAATTTCGCAAGCTTTAATAATAATTAATTTTATTTTCACACAGTGTGTTTCATAATTCAGTTCAATAATTGAAATCAAATAATTCTGTTCAATAATTCATATCAATAATTTTTCTTTTATTATATATTTTATATTTTTATCACTATTCTCAAACATTCTATTAAAAATGGCAGATCTACCAACATCCTCTTCTTCTGAACCATGTATCAAGCAGGCTTTGAGGAAAAGGATTGAGCAACAAATTCAAGAGGATCGATCATGTCAAGAGATGTTGGAGGCCAATATTTCTCGTGTAACAGAAAACATGAAGAGAAGACAAGAAATTTTGAACTTGCTATCTCAGATGCAAGTGAGTAGTCTTAAAGAAATTGCTGTTATGTTTATGGTGGATTTGGGTGAGAGGGATGAGAAACAGTTGAAAGAGTTGGCTGATGCAATAACTGTCTTAAGATTCTCAATGAAGATGAAAATTGAGTTTCTTTCATCTTTTGAATGAACTTTTGTTTATTTTGGTGCATTTTTCAATAAATTCCCATGTTTTGTTATGGAATGGATTGTATATGCTGCATGTTTATATTCACCTATTTATTGCAAATTTTAATAATTCATTGTCAAATTTGCGATTTTAAACATAACATGTGCGAAATTAAAAACACAAATGCGAAATTAAAAACACTAATATATGCGAAATTAGAAACAGTAACAAGTTTAAATTTTCAACATAAATTCAACATTAAACAAGTTTACTTTGGCCTTCCAAAATATTTACTCATCCTTTCTAGGATTATAGTATCCAAATCTTTCATATACCTTTCTTTGTCTGGCCTTTTATCGAAAGCATTTGCCCTTTTAATTATGTGTTGACGATGGATATTGTGTTCGGATAGAATGATTTTACTGAGATATCTGTGCCTTAGAAGATGAAGTTGTGATTTCTGTCTGTTGTTTACTTCATCTTCTTTCACAAATCCAGTCACCCATGGTATTGTGTCTCCTTTGTATGTTTCCATGTGACGCATTGTAAACACTCCACAGTCGACACCGTTATTCTTCATCCTCCAATCCATTTCTTTTCTTTCTATAACTGAGGTTGTAAGTTCTTCTATACCCGGTGTTGGTTTTAAAGCCTTTTGTAGGTATAAAACCAATACCCTTCTCTGTAACATTGCAACATTTGTGTTAGTAGCTTTTACATAATATATAACATTTATATGAAAAAGTTTTTGTATTACCAGTGTGTCTGGAAGCCCCTTGTATCTTTCCTTAAATTCTTGTTTAGCTGCTGAATTGTCAATCAGCTCAATTTTGCCGGATTTCAAGTTGAAGCACAAGACATAGAAGTGTTCACCTTGAAGTACCGGAATAAACACTAGGTCAACCGAATCAAGTTCTTTTTACCTCATATCTCAGTAATATGTCTTCAAAATTTGAGGCAAATATTTTTAGTCGTTGGTTGTCTGTGTATTTCTCCTCGTCGTAAAAGATATCCGGCTGTATGTTATGTAATTTGAATCAAAGTTATGCAAACAATGGATTTTTTTTCACATGCGAATAGTATATATAACACATGCGAAATTACAAGAGTATGAGAAATGTTGTTTCACATGAAAACTTTCTTCTATACTAAATGCGATTTTAGATATAATCAGTGTGCGAAATCATTGAATATGCATTTAATGATTATAATTTCAAAATACCAAAATGTATATGAAAACATACCATCATTGTGCTAAACAAGAAGAGTCTCTATGGTGGTGATTTTCTATCCCTCTTCTTCTCTTCAAGGTTTAGAACATCCACAAATGCATCTATTCCGTTTGATGCTACGTATTGACCCCTGTAGAAGCTTTCAAATATAGCTTTGAATGTGGCAACCTCAGTTTTTGATCGGTAAAATTCTTCCCTGCCAGTCATAAAATAAATAATTAGTATTTGTTGTGTGTATATATTTTTAGATGTTTGTTAGTTGATATAACTACTTTTTACTTACCCTATGTCTGCAAATGTAGCAAATGTATACCGAATCACATTCAATTCTTGAGTCAATAGTGTTTTGTGCATGTTTACCACTCTGTTGCAGTAAGGGGAACAGAATTTGTCTCCAAGCTCTTTACATCTTTTTTCACCTCGAATTTTGGCTTGTTCTATTGTCTTATAAAGCAGTTCATTTAATCCTTTTGATATAATTTGTTTTGGAACTTGCTTTGGCTTTGAGTTTTTTTTCCCCCTAGTTGTTTTTTTTTTCTTTGTTATCTTCCATGCTGGGTCCCAGGCTCAAAAGCAACTCAACTGAATGCAATTCCTCAGCCGTTACCTGGGGGCATTCAACTTCCGGTTCCTTCTCAACTTCGATTCCCGAATCGGGTTGTTGATGGTCTTTTTGTGTTGTTTCTTCTAAAGAAACTGCTTCCACTTCTGGCAATTTTTCTGGCAGTTTTTCTTGAACTTTTTGTTGTATGTTTTGTGTAGATTCTGCCAAGTTCACTGTTTCTTCGATAACAGTTTCGTTTTCACCTCTTTCTGCAGGCCAAAGTAATTTAAGAAATACAATAATTTGTGCTTTTTAATTTTTTTCTTAATATAAAGTGTCTTTTTTCCTTTGTCATGTGGGTTGTAAGTGTATACACCTGGTTCACAGTTTGAATATTTGCAATAAGGGTGTCTGTGACTCCTTCATCATCTGGCTGCAGTACACCTATAGATACAAATTATTTTAATTTTAATACATTATAATCAAAATCGCAAGGTATACATGACATCGCATGCGAAATCAAATTTGAAGTGTTTTTGTTGGTTTCGCATGTGCATAAAAAAATAGTGATTTTTTACATAGTTTCGCATGTGTTAAATAATGAGTTCGCATGTTTTACCTTCTGATGCCATTTGTACCAAAACAGTGGATATTACTTTTTGAGCTTCTTCATCCTGTCTACCTTCTTCGTTTGTAGTAACTTCATGATGAACCTCAGAAGTTGGATTTTCAGGCTCTTGATGTAAAGGAGAGGGTGCAGTTTCATGCTCTTGAACCGAATCTGGCGGCACACAAATGGGATTATTCCGAAGCGTCTCATCCCACTGCTTACAGGCCGCCATAATCTCCGGATCCCAAAAACACTTAGTTCTTGCTTCTGAAACTAAGTTGTTCATCCCTTGAACATCTTGAACCATTTTAATGTACTTTTTGACATTTGCTTTCATTTTTTTCAACAGGTTCTGTAATATTTTTCGAGTTAAGATACTATTAATTGAAATGTTAAATATAAATGGATTAAGTGGAATTAATAATTTTTTGTGCTTACCTTTTTGTGGGTTCTCGAAGCCTCTAGTTCTCGTTCCTGGGCTGTGTCATAGAATACGGATGGTGAAAGTTGAACAGGGGTGTTGCAATAATTCATCATTTTCTGTGTTTGTGTTCCAACTCCCATCTCAAGGTTCAACTCAGACATTTCATGGATTTCAAAACTGAAATCCATGAAATCATCAATGTTCTCGTTATCTTTTGGCTCTTCCCCGGTTTCTTTGTTTTGTACTGCACGTGCAGTCCTTCTTTTATAGCTTATTGTGGTGTCAACCGGTGGTCGTAGTGTATAATCCTCCGTTGAAGGACCCTCTTCTTCTTCATTTTCTTCTTCATTTTCTTCATCATTTTCTTCTTCTTCTTCACTCTCACTTGATATCCATATAGGTCCGTTATCCGAAATATGATCTTCGACTTTATCAATATCCGAAGATGTGATATAACGAATAACCGGTATCTCCACGGCTTTCTCAAACAGGTTAAGCCTCTTGTTGTACTCATGCGTGTATAGAAGCTGTATAAATCGCAAGATCATTTAATTATATAACAAAACAAACTAGTATTTGAAATATGTTATTAAAATGTAGTAATGTATACCGTAAGAAAGGCAACAGGTCCCACGAACTGTATTTTATAGTTCTTCCAGCCGGCTCGTGTACGACGCATGGTGTCGAGTAGATATGAGCACCAATCTAGATTCTGTATTTCCTCAACATCTTCTACACCAAGCAAACATCTATCATTTGCAAGTGTTGCCTTTGTAATCTCCGCAAAGAAGGTCATCCAGTACACAAGGAAATTTAATTTAAACAGGCTCCCACCTTCTCTTTGATTTTCCATTGTATTTGCAATTAAGCCATGGGTTATTTTCGCGTCCCCCCCCCCCTCCCCCCACTGGCTGAGGAAGGTATCCCTGACAGCATTTCCCGGTTCTTTACTTTTTTCAATTTTCTCTTGCTTTTTAACTTTTCTCTTATCGGTTATTATCTCAACCTTCTTTGGCCCCTTTGGTATTCCAAATACCTCATAAACTGTGTCCGGTGTTATTTTTATTTGGTGTTTTCACACGTTTAGCTTATCGAACTTCTCGTCAAAGTTTCTTGCTAGCCAATATGCCAATCGTGTCGAAATATGGTTGATATTGATATCTAGAATAGCACCAAATCCCATATTCCTTATCTCTTTAACCTTTTTTTTTAAATCTCTTCACAGTATCCATGTATGAGTTAGGTTGGCATCTCAGCAGTATTGTTTCATTGCTGTATTTGAAGAATTCCCTATGTTCTGTTTTGGGTTGTTCCACCTTTTTTGAATGTTTTTTTGTCTGTATCTTTGATTTCCTCTCATCTTTTTTTCTTTTTTGGGAGTGGCTTAACAAATTCATCCTCTTCAAAACTTTCTACAACTATCCTTCTCTTTCTATTCTTGTTGACTTTTATCAGTCTTGATATTGGCCCTTCAAAGTCATCATCAGGTTCTATTTCTACAAAATCGCATGCTATAGTCAAAAAACTTTACAAAATCGCATTTATCAGTTAATCATGTACATTAAGTCACTAAGTGATAAAATCGCATGAATTAGTTATCAATTCGCAAATTTTAATCATTCATTGCAAATTTTAATAATTCATTGTCAAATTTGCGATTTTAAACATAACATATGCGAAATAAAAAACACAAATGCGAAATTAAAAACACTAATATATGCAATGAATTATTATCAATTCGCATGAGTGAGTTATCAATTCGCATTTGTTAGTTAAGCAATACCAAAACTAGTCAATTTTTATAATTCGCATGCCTTAAGGATCAATTCGCATGTGTTAGTTAAGCATTACCAAAACCTTCAACAAACAGTATTTTATCATATGAAATCGCATTTGTCATACAAAACCCTCACAAAACCTTATATGATATCGCACATATATCATGTATAATTAAGAAAACTGCATAATCATGCCAAACCTAATAAATAAACATACCAGTCATAAACCCTAGCAAAATTGTAGTTGTGACCAATATTTAATCTTATAAAACTATATGTTTCAGTTAAAAGCTTAATAAACAAACAAAATCGCATTTGACATTAAAGTCCATGTATATTCCACTATGAAATCGCAAATTTCAATTGATACCTGGATTCATCTTCTTCGCTTGTGGTCTGTCGTTGTTTGCTTTGCTTCGTTTCTCAAAACTCATGAATCTTAGTTGAATCGCAACGGAGAGTAGCAGGGAACTTTGTAGAAGGAGAATGCAATGTTGATTTTGGGTTTTACGGTATGTTTTGGGAGTTATTGCGTGCTGATTATTAGGGGTTTTGATCTCGCATTTGACGATTTTAACCTTGGCGGTTTCTTTTTATTAATTTTAAATTGATAAATTTAATAGTAAAACACGTTGTTTAAATGAGATGATCTGACGGTTGTGGATGAAGCGTACATAATGTACGATTAGAGTATTTGTATGATAACCGGCCTCTCTCTCTCTCTCTCTATATATATATATATATATATATATATATATAAAGAGAGAGAGAGAGAGAAAGTGTACTGTACAAATGCCCTTATCGTACAATACGTACGCGTCAATCTCAACCGTCAGATCTTTCATCCCGCATTGAAATCGCATGTTGGTTTTTTGTAACAATTTCACATGTGATAATTTTTGATGAAATAGCATGTTGTGTTTTTGTAACAATTTCACATGTGGTAATTTGATGAAATCGCATGTTAAAAAAACATGTGAAATTGTTACAAAAAACAAACATGCGATTTCAATGCCGGAAGATGATCTGACGGCTGAGATTGTAGCGTACGTAATGTACGATAAGGGCATTTGTACGTTAACCTAACCCTATATATATATATATAGGGGGGAAGGTTCATTGGGGAACACTAAAAAAGTACGGAACAGCGGGGAACCGACTCAAACGAACTCTGATTGGACTCATTCCAGCGGCGTTGGAACCGGCTCGTCGAACCATAACTAAGATCTCTTAACCCTAAACCCTAAATCCTAACTACTAAACTCTAAACCTTAAAGTTAAAAAATAAGGCTAAAACCTAAGCTAAATCGTAAAATCTAAACTAAAAACCCTAAAAGCTAAACCTATAGTTAAACCCTAAAGCTAAACCCTAAACCCTAAAGCTAAACCCTAAAGTTAAACCCTAAAGCTAAACACTAAAAGTCAAACCCTAATATATTTAGGGTTTAGGGGTTATGATTTAGGGTTTAGGGTTAAGAGATCCTAGTTAGGGTTCGACGAGCCGGTTCCAACGCCGCTGGAATGAGTCCAATGGGAGTTCGTTTGAGTCAGTTCCCCACTGTTCCCCAATGAACCTCACACTATATATATATATTACAAGACCTGTCTGGTAACTTGGTTATGTTGCGTTATGTCATGTACTAGTTTTTGCCCCGCCCGCGTTGCTGGGCGATAAACCAAATATTTCTCTCTCATAACATGTATGTCTGTATAGAGGGCAAAATCGTAAATATATTTTGAGCTGGAGGCGAAATCATAATTTTAAACTGAGAGCAAATTCATAATTTTGAGCTTGGGGGGGGGGATCAATCGATCATAATTTTATTTTGAGCTGTGGGAAAAACGTAATTTTGAGCTGAGGGCAGAATCGTAATTTTAAGGTAGAGGGAAAACCAACATTTTATTTTGAACTGGGGGCAAAACCGTAATTTTAAACGAAGGGTGACACCGTAATTTTAAACTGTGAAGAAAATTAAAAATGAGTTTTTGAACCGAGGGCAAAAGCGTAATTTTGAGCTAGGGGCAAAATTATAATTTTATTTTGAGCTGGAGGCAAAACGTAATTTTAAACGAATTCAAAGTTATGTTAATTAAAATATTATAAAAAAGGAAATAATTATAATAATGTTTTTCTTATAAGTGATTTCTAAAAAATATTAAATATTTAATGTGGTCGATTTTTTGAATGGTAAACTTATGTCAAATGTTAAAAAAATAGGTGGTCTTAAAAAAATCAAATTTTAGTTCTTAATTTTTATTAGTATTAATATTTCCATAAATCTATAATTGTAATTTAAGTTAGCTTAGCTATGTTAAAATGATATTAAAAGGAGTACGTACATTTAAGTTTATATTAACATTTATCAGTTATATAAAAAAGTTACACAGTTAAAAAATTGTTTTATAAATAAACAAATGTCACTTTAAATTTCAAATTTTTAAAGACATATCTTAATGATTGTGTGTGCAAACATATGATATTATATTTATTTAACCAGTGTAATATGTAGGTTTTTAAAAAAAATAATTTTTATTAGTAAATATATAATATTACAATCACTACTACAAAAAGAGGCATTTGCTATGAAGTTTTGCTACGGACTAAAATCGGTCGCAAATTTTGCTACAAATTAGCTACGGACACCCTTTGCTACCATTTTGCTACGAATACTCCGTCGCAAATGAAATACGTAGCAAAATCTGTAGCAAATCCGTAGCAAAACTGAGGTAATAAATATAGAAAAAATAAACAAGCAAAATTCGTAGCAAACCCCGTAACAAAACCAATAAAATAAATATTTAGAAACTAACTAAAAAAACTCAAATAAAATCCGTAGCAAAATCTGTAGCAAAGTGGAGAATATAAGTATTTAAAAAATAATTAAATAAAATGCCTAGCAAAATTCGTAGCAAAATATTGAAAAAAAAAATCTAAAACCAAACGTAGAAAAACTAGTAGCAACATCTGTAACAAAACTGAGGAGACAAGTATAAACTAACATAATGTAGCAAAATTGGTAGCAAACCAATAAAATAAATATTTGAAAATTAACTAAAAAAAGTTGGATAAAATTCGTAGCAAAATTGTAGCAAAGTTGAAAATATAAATAATTAAATAAAATGCCTAGCAAAATCTAGAAAAAAAAATCTAAAACCAACATGAAAAACTTGTAGCATCATCCGTAGCAAAATCCGTTGCAAAATCGAGAAAAAAATATTTAGAAACAAATTAATAACACCGGTACCAAATTCCATAGCAAATTTGACAAAATAAATATTAAAAAAAATAAGTTAAAACCCGTAACAAAAACCATAGCAAAAATCAAGAAAATAAGTATTGAAAAATAATTAATAAAATATATAGCAAACTAGAGAACAAAAATATTAAAATATTTTAATAAGTATACAAATAATTTTATTTTTACTTAGGCTAAGATTTAGGTTTTGTTTAATGGCTATAAAGATTAATAGTGACAAATCGTTGGTCTTAATAGATTGCCTGTTGTGATGTTGTGATCCATTAAGGCCCCATATTGTCACGGCCCCCGACCCGGTTTGACCCGTTTCAGGAGCCGCGGGACAGAAATCCCGTGGTATTTAATTAACAGCGGAAGTTTCTTCAGGATCTTTTTAAAACTGAAATATTTCCCTATTATTTTATTTCACAACTCGGGATAAAACCCGGTAATTTACAATATTGAGATTTCACGGAGAAATCTTTATTTTACAAAACATGTTTCTTTATTTTATACTGAGTCACTTCCTTAAGCTTGTAGTGCTTCTCGGCACTTTTCCTGGATCACAACAGATCACCTGAAACATGTTTGAAAAAGGTTTTGTCAGCGGGAAATACTGAGTGAATCATTCTTTTTATGAAAATGACTCGTTTGTTATAATCTACAGTATTAAGAGAGATTACAATGTTTCCAGATATCAAACCAACTACCCACAGTACTTGTCACTCGAACATCCATCGATAGCCTCTTTGCCCGATGGTGTCTGTGACTATGGTCATATCACTCATTGGCTAACTCGTTGTCCAATAGTGACGGTTATCAAGTAATGTATACAAAACCCCATATACCGGCTGTAATATGGTGATTACATAAACTTAATCCCTGTAATTACAACTTTGAAATAAATAGGGTTTTGTAAAGTAATTTGATAAAAAGAGAATGACTCACATTGCAGAGTTAATTTGAGCAGAGTTTAGCCTACTGATTAGCCTTTTTAACCTAAATTTAATAACATGCACACAATTCGGGGTTAGTAATCAATACAGCATTTACGATAATTCACGAGATCAAATTCTCACAACGAACGACAAAGTGCGATACTTAAACATCCATCGAATTAACGACGAATGACAAAGTACGATATTTAAACATCCATCGATTTAACGACGAACGACAAAGTATAACCCTAATGTGGGCGGCACTTAAACATCCATTGGATATATTGATCGATCGGACAATGAATCGTAATAGCGATCGAGTTATTACCCTGATTGCGGCGTCGATTAGTGAATCGTGTGTGTTAATTGTAGTAAACAGACGATAACTCGAATTATATTACGAATTCTTTCGTCGTTTTAGTGCCCAGAATCAAGTGCCAATGTCCTCTATTTATACCCGAAATTTGGCCAGGCTTACGGACCGTAAGACTTAACCCTTACGGTCCGTAAGGGACACCTAATTTTTATAGAGTAGCCACGTCTGGGACTAGCCTAGCTGAGTCAGTAGTTTCGTAAATTTTAATTTTGACAGCGTTTTAGGTAGATAATCGTTAACTAGGAAATACCCCCCCTGAGTTTTAGGGGCCCTGATCCTGATTTTGATTGTTCTGAAAATTTTAGGGTTTGCGCAGAATCACTTGGGTGTCTTAATTATGGTTTCCTATTGGTCAAATTAATTTAATAAATATGAGTTTTGATGAGAGTTGTTACATTCTCCCCACCTTAATAAAAATCTCGTCCTCGAGATTTATTGGAATAATTGAGGATACTTTCGCTTCATTTCTGATTCCAGTTCCCAAGTGTATTCAGGTCCTCTTTTCGAATCCCACTTGACTTTAACTAGCACTAGTCGTTTGTGCTTGAGAAACTTCACTTTTCTGTCTTCTATCTGAAGAGGCTTCTCTACAAATTTTAATTTTTCGTTTACCTCTATATCTTGGAGAGGTACTACCAAAGATTCGTCTGATAGACATTTCTTGAGATTGGATACATGAAATACATCATGTACTCCAGCTAACTCTTCTGGTAGTTGTAAACGATAAGCAACTGGTCCTATACGTTAAATCACTGGAAATGGTCCTACGTACCTTGGACTTAACTTTCCTTTCTTACCGAATCTAACAATTCCTTTCCAAGGGGAAACTTTCAACAGTACTCTGTCTCCAACTTGGAATTCTAACGGCTTACATCTATTGTCTGCATAACTTTTCTGGCGATCTCGAGCAGTCTTCAGCCTTTCCTTGATTTGAGTAATCTTATCAGTCGTCTCTTGCACTATTTCAGGACCTGACAATTGATTTTCTCCTATTTCTGCCCAACAAACTGGAGTTCGACACTTTCGTCCATACAGTGCTTCGAATGGGGCAGTTTCAATACTTGAATGATAACTATTGTTATAGGAGAATTCAATTAATGGTAAGTGATCGTCCCAATTTCCACCAAAATCTATTACACATGCTCGGAGCATGTCTTCTAGAGTTTGGATCGTCCTTTCACTTTGCCCATCTGTTTGTGGATGATATGCTGTACTCAGATTTAGTCGAGTTCCCATTGCTTGCTGGAAACTTTTCCAGAAATGAGAAGTGAAACGACTATCCCTATCTGATACAATGGAGAGTGGAACTCCATGTAGAGATACGACTTCATCTACATACAACTTTGCCAATATTTCCATGCTAAAGGTTTCTTTCATAGGCAGAAAGTGAGCAGATTTGGTTAATCGATCCACAATTACCCAAATCGCATCATTACCTTTTCTGGTTTTGGGTAACTTAGTAACAAAATCCATTGTTATAAGTTCCCATTTCCATACAGGCATCTCTAATTGTTGTAGTAGACCTGAAGGTTTCTGATGTTCTGCCTTAACTTGTGAACAAGTAAGACACTTAGAAACATATCTAGCTATATCCTTTTTCATACCTATCCACCAGAAATTCTTCCTTAAATCTTGGTACATCTTATTGTTTCCTGGATGAATTGTATACCTTGACTTATGGGCTTCTTCTAAAATCTTATTTCTTAATTCTCCTTGCTTAGGTACCCAAATTCTGCTTTTGTGGAATCTCCAAATTCCATCAGCTCCTTGTTCTAATTCTTTTATTCGCCCTTTCATTCCTTCAGCAACATCCGCTATTGCTGTTTCTTGAACATTCTTCAATTGCTCCATTAAATCTAATTGTAAATTTAATCTGAGAGCACGAACTCGTCTTTGGTTCTCATGGTACTTACGACTTAAGGCATCTGCAACTACATTTGCCTTTCCTTCATGATATTGAATATCACAGTCGTAGTCGCTTAAGATTTCCATCCACCTCCTTTGCCTCATGTTTAACTCTTTTTGCCCGAATATATATCGTAGACTTTTATGATCTGTATAGATAGTAAACTTACTTCCGTACAGATAATGTCTCCAGATTTTCAGGGCAAAAATTACGGATCCTAATTCTAAGTCATGATAATTTTCTTCGTACTTTTTCAACTGTCTTGAAGCATACGCAATTACCTTCTTGCGTTGCATAAGCACACATCCAAATCCTAGTTTTGAAGCATCACAATATACTTCAAAATCTTCAATTCCTTCTGGTAAGGCTAAGATTGGAGCATTGGTTAGTTTCTGTTTCAAGATCCTAAAAGCTTCTTCTTGTTTAGGTCCCCATTCAAACTTAACTGCTTTACAGGTTAGCTTAGTTAATGGTACAGCTATCTTGGAAAAATCCTTAATAAACCGTCTATAGTATCCAGCTAAACCTATAAAACTTCTAATTTCCATTGCAGTTTGTGGAACCTTCCAATTGGTAATTGCCTCTATTTTAGCAGGATCTACATGAATACCTTCGTGATTCACCATGTGTCCTAAGAATTGTACTTCTTGTAACCAAAATTCACACTTTGAGAATTTGGCGTACAACTTTTCTTTTCTTAACAAAGTTAAGAGTGCATGTAAGTGCTGACTATGTTCGTCCTGACTTTTTGAATAAATAAGTATATCGTCTATAAAGACAATTACAAATTTATCCAAATACGGTTTACAGATTCTATTCATCATGTCCATGAATGCTGCAGGTGCATTTGTTAACCCAAAGGGCATGACTGTAAACTCGTAATGACCATACCTAGTTCTGAAAGCAGTCTTAGGTATGTCTTCTTCTTGTACCTTCAATTGATGATATCCAGAGCGTAAATCTATCTTAGAAAAATATCTAGCTCCTTGAAGTTGATCAAAAAGATCATCAATCCTAGGTAATGGGTATCGATTCTTAATAGTAACCTTATTCAATTCTCTATAATCGATACACATTCTCATCGAACCATCTTTTTTCTTAACAAACAACACTGGCGCTCCCCACGGGGATGAACTAGGTTGTATGAAACCTTTACTTAGTAATTCATCTAATTGCTTTTTCAATTCTAACATTTCTGTGGGTGCTAACCGATAAGGTGCCTTAGCTATTGGCATAGTTCCTGGAATTAGATGAATCCTAAACTCTACTTCCCTATCTGGTGGTAATCCAGGTAAATCTTCTGGAAATACATCTGGGTATTCTGAGACTACAGGAATTTCCTTAAGTTCTTTTCCCTTAGTACTAATGATTAATGAAATCATATATACTATTCCTTGTTTTCGTTCATAATTAGCAACTTTCATTACTGATATGAACTTCATAGGCTTACGTGGTTTATCTCCTGTAATCACAATTACTTCTCCGGTGGGTGTCTGAATTTCTATGGAGTTCTTATCACAGAGAATTCGAGCATGGTTGGCTACTAACCAATCCATTCCTAATACAACATCGAATTCAGCTAATTTCATAGGTAATAGATTTGCAAAGAATTTATGACCTGAAAGTTCTAATTCTACATTTTGCAAAATCTTATCTATTTTAACTGAATTCCCATCAGCCGTTTCGACTGTAAAAATCTGCCTAATGTTGGTTAAGGGTATATTAAAAGCTTGGCAGAATGAAGTATTGATAAAACTTTGGTTCGCACCAGAGTCAAATAATACTTTGGCGTAAATGTTGTGAACTAAGAACATACCCGCTATCACATCTGGGATCATCTCGGCTTCCTGAGTGGTTAACTGAACGGCTCGGACATTCTTCTTAGTAGCTCCATCGGTCGCCTTGGCTTTGTTGTCTGATGGTTTGACCAATTTAGGACATTCTGGTCTAAAATGTCCTGTTTCTCCGCAATTATAGCAGACTCTTGTTTTCTTTCTGCATTCCTCTTCACGATGTCCTACCATTTTACAAAAATTGCAGGTTACATTACATCTTCCAAAATGTTTCTTTCTGCAATTCCTGCAAAACGGCGGATTTGAAGATTGCCCTGTTCCTCTTTTCTTGAAGCTGTTATTATTACCCATACAAAATCCTTGGGTAATTTTCTGAGCCAGTTCCTTCTTCCTGTTTTCATCTTGCGTGCGTACTAGTTCGTCGGTTAGGGTATTGGCTAATTCCACAGCATCGTCAATCGTACGAGGTCTCGCAGCTTTAACGATGTTACGGATTTCACTAATCAGTCCCCAAATATAGCGAGAAATGAGTACCGGTTCTGGCGAAGCCAGCGTTGGTACCACTCTAGCATATTCAAAGAATGTCGAAGTATAATCGCGACAATCTACACCCATCATTTTATGGTTTAAAAACTTATTTTCCATTTGATCTTTTTCATATTCGGGACAGAATTTTCTTTCTACAAGATTCTTAAATTCTTCCCAGTTCATGGCATAAGCCCTATTTCTTCATTTGGCTTGTAACACCGTGTTCCACCATTCTAGCGCCCCTTCTTTGAAAAGATTTGACGAGTACATGACCTGATCATCTTTAGCACATTTACTTATTGCAATTACTGCTTCGGTTTTCTCTAACCAACGCAGTGATGCAGTTGCTCCTTCATTGCCTGCAAATTCAGTGGTTTACAAGCAAGGAATTCTTTGAAAGTGCAACCAGGTGTTGCAGCTTTCATTTTCTTAGGGAGCGGAGCTTGCAGTGGTTCATTATCATGATTAACATGATCATTGCCTCCGTTTACATTATTACTGAAGTTATCTTCAGAAATACGTTTGCTAGGAACGATTTGTTGCGGTTCTATTGGATTTTTAACAGCAGCAACGAATGCTGGAATAGCATTGGCTATCCCTTGAGCAACGATATTTTCTATATCCTGCCTAGTCACATATTGATCCCCCGGTTGTTGCTCAGATTGATTAATCTCATTAACTGGTTCATTATTAGCATTTTCCATCTGATAATTAATATATATAATTTATTAGTATCTAATAAATAACAATTACACAAAACAATTATACAGAATTCATAACACCAATATAGTCAAAACTATCGATTCTCGATTTCCATTTATATTTAATAGTATGCATCAATACACACTATTATCTTACAAAGTTTTATTTGTAGTTATTTTACAGACTGATTTTACTTATTACTATTACACCATTACAGTTCCATAAACCCCCTATCTTTTGTCAGTTGGTATTCTAGTAACGACGTTCCCTCTTATCGTAAGTCCAGCAGATCTGTCCCAAAATCTCTTGGATCCTATTCCCAGCATCCACTAGTTCTTTGTCAAAATGGCAGAGTTCATCCATTTTCTCGTTACTCATTGGTGGATTTGGTAAAGGTTCTAGATTGTACTGAGGAAAAAGCTTATAGGGATTGTTTTGTATCTGTATTTCATTGGTCAACCATTTGTCTATTTGTGAGTGGATTGAAGGGTTTGGAATAGCTGGTTTTAAGTTCATTGGTAGTTGTGCTTCAAGAGAATGAATAAAATTAATTTCATTAACAGGCTTAATAGTATCATAACTTGTCAATATCAGATCTAGCCCTTCCTGAGATGGTAACCCCTCAATTTGCCTAGAGCTTTCCCCAATTTCCATTTTCTTAGGCTTGGGTTTCTTGAGAGGTAAAGCATTGAATTCTCTAGGTTCTTCTATGTCTGGTATATACCTATTGAAATCTCTGGAAACCTCTATTCTTACTGGATAGAGATTTAAATTCTGAAAGGCGTCAGACAAGTCACTCATGCTGTTTAAAATACACACAATTAAAATTTATATCAATTAATAAAACACATAATCACGTAATTGGCAATCAGTAAAAATTTAAGTATTTCTAAATACTTAATTGGCTTAAATCAGTGGCTCTGATACCACCTTTTTCTGTCACGGCCCCCGACCCGGTTTGACCCGTTTCAGGAGCCGCGAGACAGAAATCCCGTGGTATTTATTTAATTGAGTTTAATAGCGGAAGTTTATCATCAGGATCTTTTTAAAGCTAAAATTTTCCCGATTATTTTATTTCACAACTCGGGATAAAACCCGGTAATTTACAATATTGAGATTTCACGGAGAAATCTTTATTTTACAAAACATGTTTCTTTATTTTATACTGAGCCATTTCCTTAAGCTTGTAGTGCTTCTCGGCACTTTTCCTGGATCACAACAGATCACCTGAAACATGTTTGAAAAAGGTTTTGTCAGCGGGAAATACTGAGTGAATCATTCTTTTTATGAAAATGACTCGTTTGTTATAATCTACAGTATTAAGAGAGATTACAATGTTTCCAGATATCAAACCAACTACCCACAGTACTTGTCACTCGAACATCCATCGATAGCCTCTTTGCCCGATGGTGTCTGTGACTATGGTCATATCACTCATTGGCTAACTCGTTGTCCAATAGTGACGGTTATCAAGTAATGTATACAAAACCCCATATACCGACTGTAATATGGTGATTACATAAACTTAATCCCTGTAATTACAACTTTGAAATAAATAGGGTTTTGTAAAGTAATTTGATAAAAAGAGAATGACTCACATTGCAGAGTTAATTTGAGCAGAGTTTAGCCTACTGATTAGCCTTTTTAACCTAAATTTAATAACATGCACACAATTCGGGGTTAGTAATCAATACAGCATTTACGATAATTCACGAGATCAAATTCTCACAACGAACGACAAAGTGCGATACTTAAACATCCATCGAATTAACGACGAATGACAAAGTACGATACTTAAACATCCATCGATTTAACGACGAACGACAAAGTATAACCCTAATGTGGGCGGTACTTAAACATCCATTGGATATATTGATCGATCGGACAATGAATCGTAATAGCGATCGAGTTATTACCCTGATTGCGGCGTCGATTAGTGAATCGTGTGTGTTAATTGTAGTAAACAGACGATAACTCGAATTATATTACGAATTCTTTCGTCGTTTTAGTGCCCAGAATCAAGTGCCAATGTCCTCTATTTATACCCGAAATTTGGCCAGGCTTACGGACCGTAAGACTTAACCCTTACGGTCCGTAAGGGACACCTAATTTTTATAGAGTAGCCACGTCTGGGACTAGCCTAGCTGAGTCAGTAGTTTCGTAAATTTTAATTTTGACAACGTTTTAGGTAGATAATCGTTAACTAGGAAATACCCCCTTGAGTTTTAGGGGCCCTGATCCTGATTTTGATTGTTCTGAAAATTTTAGGGTTTGCGCAGAATCACTTGGGTGTCTTAATTATGGTTTCCTATTGGTCAAATTAATTTAATAAATATGACTTTTGATGAGAGTTGTTACACATATGACCTACGATTTCCCATTTTGACCCATTAAGGACTCATATGGTCCATTAGGACATATATGACCTACTATTGCTCATTATGATCCATTAAGACCTAGTATGATCCATTAAGACAAATATGACCTATTATTACCCGTTGTGGACCGTCAAGGCTCAATGATGTCCATTAAGACATATATGACCTACTATTGTCTTTTGTGATCCATTAAGGCCCAATATGGTCCATGAAGGCAGATATACCCTACTATTGACCGTTATAATCCAATAAGACCTAATATGGTCATTTGAGACATATATGTTGTACTGTTGCCCGTAGTAAACTAATAAGGCCCAATATGGTACGTTAAGACACAATATCTAATATTACCTGCAGTAATCAATCAAGGCCTAATACGGTCCATTAAGACATATATGATTTACTATTGCCCGTTGTCGTCCATTAAGGCCCAATATGGTCCATTAAGACATATATTATCTACTATTGCCCATTGTAGCCCATTAAGGCTTAATATAGTCCGTTAAGACACATACGATCTACGATTGCTCATTATGATCCATTAAGGCCCAATATGGTCCATTAAAACTACATATGACCTACTATTGCCGTTGTGATCTATTAAGGCCCAATATTGTCCATTAAGACATGTATGACATACTATTGCATGTTGTCATCTATTAAGGCCTAATATGACACACTAAGACACATATAACCTACTATTTCCCTTTGTGATCCAATAAGACCTATATGGTCCATTAAGACACATATGACCTCCCATTGCCCGTAGTAAACTAATAAGGCCCATTATGGAATGTTAAGACATATAATATCTACTATTACATGTAGTAATCCATTAAGGCCCAACATGGTCCATTAACACATATGTGACCTAATATTTCCCGTTGTGATCCATTCAGGCCTAGTATGGTATGTTAAGATATATAATATCTACTATTGCCCGTTGTGGCCCATTAAGACTTAATATGGTCCGTTAAGACATATGGGACCTAATATTGTCCGTTGTGATCCATTAAGGCCCAATATGGCCTGTTAAGACATACATTATCTATTATTGCCCGTTGTGGCCCATTAAGGCTTAATATGGTTTGTGAAGACATATATTATCTACCATTGCCCGTAGTAAACTAATAAGGCCCAATATGGCACGTTAAGACATATAATATCTACTATTACATGTAGTAATCAATTAAGGCCCAATATGGTACATTAAGACATATGTGACCAAATATTGGCCGTTGTGGTCTATTAAGGCCTAATATGGCCTGTTAAGACATACACTATCTATTATTGCCCGTTGGGCCCGTTAACGCTTAATATGGCCCGTTAAGACATATATGATCTACCATTTCCTATAGTAAACTAGTAAGGCCCAATATAATACACAATATAATATCTACTATTACATGTAGTAATCCATTAAGGCCCAATATGGTCCATTAAGACATATGTGACCTAATATTACCCATTGTGATCCATTAAGGGCCAATATGGTCTGCTAAGACAATATGACCTACCATTGCTCGTAGTAAACTAATAAGGCCCAATATGGTCCGTTAAGACATATATGACCTAATATTGCACGTTGTGTTCCATTAAGACCCAATATGGTCTGTAAAGACATATACTATCTATTATTGCCCTTGGTGGCCCATTAAGGCTTAATATGGTGCGTTAAGACATATCTGATCTACCATTGCCTGCAGTAAACTAATAAGGCCCATTAAGGTTCCTATGTGAAATGAAGAATTTCCAAGCCAGAATTGGAGATTACTAAAGACAAGTAGAAGGGAGGCCCAATCCATTACCTTACGGGTCGTGAACAAGAGTGTGAACTACGAGTTATGGGCCTTAAGTTAGTGCACCGAGCTAAAGATTGGAAACTCTAAAGTGAGAAGGCAACACGTGGCAAGTTTACGGGCCATAACCCAGATCTGGTTTACAGGTCGTAACCCACCCAAACCATACTTGGATTATATTTAAGGATAAGACTGTGATCATAATGGAAAATCATATTTTATATCTATCTTGTTTAAATCATACATATACAATATGCAATCAATCATCAAATACGCGTTTATATACAATAATAATACAAGGGTATTTTAGACATTTCATCAGTCAACTAACAACTTATGTCAAGAGGGACCTTATTGATTCATATCGACAACCACAAGGACTTAATTGCTCAATTTGCCAAATCGAGACTCACAGTGCCATTGGGTGTTAACCATAGCGACTCAAATTGTAGTTTACTCTAAAAAAACGTAATTTTTTTGGTATTGTAAACTATACGAGTGTAGACACCATATCGGTACCGTGACGAGCCAAACCGATTTCGATCAAACAAAATCAGTACCAGTATCGGTATTATCGCAACTGATATTCGTTTTAATGGTATTCGATTGATTTAAAGCACGTGTCGGTATCATTTTGGGCATATCATCCCTTTATATTCCTAATTTTCTGTTTTAGCTGCTAAAGCGAATGCTATTGCCGGAACCAAACGAACATATACCATCCGAGTTTCCTTCGCGTAGTATGGGGGAAAGCGACTAGTTGTAACTAAATAAAATTTTTGTTAAAACTATGTATTTGTTAAGGAACATAAGAATTTTTTTAGACCATGGATTGTTATTGTTCTTATATTTATTTATATCCCTTACTTAAATATAATTACCAAAAAAATGAAAAAAAAATCAAAATTTCTAATCTAATTTGCCGCCCTCACTACCAAAAAAACTAAAAAAAATCAAAATTGTTTATCTAATTTGCCGCCCCCATTTCCCGCTCCTACTTTTCCGAAGCAGTTCCGTCAAATCCACGCATTTAAACCCCCTCAACCCTCAATATGCAAGATGCGAACCACCACCGGCCGAACATTTCCATACGACGACTACCGTCTGACAATGGCAGTGGTTGTTGTTCATAGATTTTAACGCTCCGTTGATGGATTTCTTGATTTGCCATTGAGGTATCAAATATTTTTTTTTGTTTATTGATTACGTAATAAGTACATCATGTATATATTTTATTGTACCGATTTTGAATATAGTTTCTGCTGATCTTAGTTTTGTTTAATTCTTGGTCGGGTTAATTCAACTTCAATTGTAAAGTATTATGTAGTTGATAACATACAATTGATTCTTCGTAAATACCCAAAATCTATTAGCAGTTGATTACAACCCAACTCTCTCTCACACAATTCTTTTTTTTTATTGATTTTTTTTTTTGCAGCCATATGCTTTCTTTGTGACCTTACCTACGTGTGGTTAGTACAACATCACCATTGCATTCAAGGAACAAATTTTTAATAGTTAAGAGATGATTATTCAAGTGACGTACAACAACTTCCCTTTTCTTTTTATTTTTTGCAAGTGAACCAGGTTTGGCAAGCTTATATTTGCATCTGAAGGCAAAACATGGATTTTGGATCTCATTTGTGTATTGACTATGATGATCACGAGAAGTTACAAAGAGGTATTCTATTAAACGTTTAATACAATTTATAATTTTACATGATAAGCTCATGTATTTGGTATTTTTTTTTGAACGGCAACAACTCTATATATTTATATATATAGGGCCAGCAAGAAACTAGAAGGGAAACAATACAAGCGAAGATAAAAAAAAGAAAAAGAAACGGACGACGCAAACAATGGACTCATAAGACGTCCATTACATTGAATTCTATCCAGTTCTCCCATCTGGGATTATGGATTTTTGCCCTATTACAAATCCATAGAAAAGCATCTTCTTTGATTAGCTCCATAGTTTTTTGGACCGGGACGAACACGTCTTCAAAATCTTTTGTATTCCGAGCATGCCAAATTCTCCAGACAGTTGTCGTTGCTATAGTGTTCACGAGTCTTTTCCACACTTTGCTTCCTGGACAATCTGATAAAGTCTTCATTATATTCGGTATAATGTGCTATTAATGATGGTGTATTAATTTATTAATTATAGGTGCCTTGGATTATCAAACGGCAGACTTGGAGTGGAAAACTAAACATGCTATGTTGGAGAAGATTGAAGACACATATTCACCAACTTAATATATGTTGAAATTCATTGTAGTATTTGGATAATGTATTTTATTGTGTTATAAATTGCCGTTCAAAAAAAAAATAGTTAGAGAAATTGATATCTTATTTTTATTTGGTTTGGATATTTTTTCTGTGGTATGATTTTTATATTTACTTGATATTCGAATATAATAATTATGGGAATGAAAATTAAAAAGTAATATAAAATCGGTACCAAAAGTGAACAAATTCTGTAGTCATATCATTGTGAATTCGTATCTAAGTTCTATAGCGGAACTGGTAGCAAAAAAAATGCAAAAGGTAGCAAATTTCCGTAGCCAAACCATAGTAAGTTCTGTAGCAAAAATGGTTGGAAAACGTAGCAATTTTTCGTAGCCAACATTCGTAGCAAAAACTACTTTGTAGCTAAATACCAGTAGCAAAATTCTGTAGCTAAAGACACTCGTAGCTAAAAATCCATAGCAAAATTCCATAGCAAAAAATATTCGTAGCTAAAATTTCATAGCGAAATTCCGTAGCAATCTGTTTCGTAGCAAATTCATGGCTAAAATAGCGACGCCTTTTTTTGTAGCTAAAGTCGTTGCAAATATAATTTCCGTAGCTAAAGTTCGTAGCAAATAAATTAGCGACGGGACTTGTAGCTACGGACCAAATCCGTAGCAATTCGGAAGCAAAATGGGTGTTTGCTACGGATTTGCTACGGATTTGGCCGTAGCAAATGCCTATTTCTGTAGTAGTGACATGTGGCACTCCTAACAAGTAGGAATGAAGGGCATTTTGGTCCTTATAAATAGGAGTGAAAATGACATGTGCCACCCCTTTTGTTTTTTTTAAAATACAATAAAAAAATCTAGTAAAAAAAATCTAGCACAAAAAATGTAGTACAAAAAAAATATAGCACAAAAAAAATATAGTACAAAAAATATAGCACGAAAAAATTCAGCAAAAAAATCCAGCACAAAAAATGAGAAAAAAATTAAGACAAAAAAATTCAGTACAAAAATATGGTACAAAAATCCAGCACAAAAAATGTTATACAACATAGAAATACAACACATTTTAGTGGGTTTTTTTAGTCTTCATGTTTTATATAGCAATATGGTACTCAAATTAAAGATAAAAAGACGTTTGATTTTATGGTGAAATTTTTATCAAAAAATAATGTCGTATAAAAAAGTTATGAACGTTTAAAAAATGGAGGTGAAATATGCATGTGCCTTGCATGTGGAGAGAGAAAGTCCATAAATATGATTTTCCCAAGATACCCTTACACTCCTCCTTCCTCCTACACTTCCATCTTAACCATTGATTTGAAAAATGAATGGTTAAGATTACTTCTCATCCTACTTAGGCAAAACAAACTTTTTATTTGATCTTACCCCATATAATATATATATAGGTAAAGAGTATGGTACAAATCTCCTTATCGTACATTATGTACGCGCTACCCACAGCCATACACGTGTCCTGATTCAATTTAATTAAATAAGAATATATTAGACATTATATTCGAACATCTGAGGGCTAATCAGGGAATTCCGTCATATAGGAAGCAGATATGGTGTTCGTTTCGTAACCGTCCCATTTAATTGTTGTTCGTATCAATTCGATTTGTAGGTTTTTTGATTGATTCCTGACCGAACCTGGATTCGTCATTTAGGATTCATCAATAGTTTTATTAGGTTGAGTTTTGGGTTTTATTTGATTGGGAGCTTTTTTCATTTTATTATTTTGTAATGAGGGTTGAAGATAAGTTGTTTCTTGTTTTTTTTGTTAGGTTACCATATCGCATGTGTTTTTTGTTATATCGCATGTGTTGTTTTAACATAGTCAATGTAGTTAAGGATGGATCCTTATGTATAATTTCGCATGTTTTAAATTAGACATTTTCGCACACAATGAAGTTTAATATTTAATTTCGCATGCTTAAGTTGGAGATTTCGCAAACCTGAAAGTATTTATCAAACACAGCTTTTAATTTCGCAAGCTTTAATAATAATTAATTTTATTTTCACACAGTGTGTTTCATAATTCAGTTCAATAATTGAAATCAAATAATTCTGTTCAATAATTCATATCAATAATTTTTCTTTTATTATATATTTTATATTTTTATCACTATTCTCAAACATTCTATTAAAAATGGCAGATCTACCAACATCCTCTTCTTCTGAACCATGTATCAAGCAGGCTTTGAGGAAAAGGATTGAGCAACAAATTCAAGAGGATCGATCATGTCAAGAGATGTTGGAGGCCAATATTTCTCGTGTAACAGAAAACATGAAGAGAAGACAAGAAATTTTGAACTTGCTATCTCAGATGCAAGTGAGTAGTCTTAAAGAAATTGCTGTTATGTTTATGGTGGATTTGGGTGAGAGGGATGAGAAACAGTTGAAAGAGTTGGCTGATGCAATAACTGTCTTAAGATTCTCAATGAAGATGAAAATTGAGTTTCTTTCATCTTTTGAATGAACTTTTGTTTATTTTGGTGCATTTTTCAATAAATTCCCATGTTTTGTTATGGAATGGATTGTATATGCTGCATGTTTATATTCACCTATTTATTGCAAATTTTAATAATTCATTGTCAAATTTGCGATTTTAAACATAACATGTGCGAAATTAAAAACACAAATGCGAAATTAAAAACACTAATATATGCGAAATTAGAAACAGTAACAAGTTTAAATTTTCAACATAAATTCAACATTAAACAAGTTTACTTTGGCCTTCCAAAATATTTACTCATCCTTTCTAGGATTATAGTATCCAAATCTTTCATATACCTTTCTTTGTCTGGCCTTTTATCGAAAGCATTTGCCCTTTTAATTATGTGTTGACGATGGATATTGTGTTCGGATAGAATGATTTTACTGAGATATCTGTGCCTTAGAAGATGAAGTTGTGATTTCTGTCTGTTGTTTACTTCATCTTCTTTCACAAATCCAGTCACCCATGGTATTGTGTCTCCTTTGTATGTTTCCATGTGACGCATTGTAAACACTCCACAGTCGACACCGTTATTCTTCATCCTCCAATCCATTTCTTTTCTTTCTATAACTGAGGTTGTAAGTTCTTCTATACCCGGTGTTGGTTTTAAAGCCTTTTGTAGGTATAAAACCAATACCCTTCTCTGTAACATTGCAACATTTGTGTTAGTAGCTTTTACATAATATATAACATTTATATGAAAAAGTTTTTGTATTACCAGTGTGTCTGGAAGCCCCTTGTATCTTTCCTTAAATTCTTGTTTAGCTGCTGAATTGTCAATCAGCTCAATTTTGCCGGATTTCAAGTTGAAGCACAAGACATAGAAGTGTTCACCTTGAAGTACCGGAATAAACACTAGGTCAACCGAATCAAGTTCTTTTTACCTCATATCTCAGTAATATGTCTTCAAAATTTGAGGCAAATATTTTTAGTCGTTGGTTGTCTGTGTATTTCTCCTCGTCGTAAAAGATATCCGGCTGTATGTTATGTAATTTGAATCAAAGTTATGCAAACAATGGATTTTTTTTCACATGCGAATAGTATATATAACACATGCGAAATTACAAGAGTATGAGAAATGTTGTTTCACATGAAAACTTTCTTCTATACTAAATGCGATTTTAGATATAATCAGTGTGCGAAATCATTGAATATGCATTTAATGATTATAATTTCAAAATACCAAAATGTATATGAAAACATACCATCATTGTGCTAAACAAGAAGAGTCTCTATGGTGGTGATTTTCTATCCCTCTTCTTCTCTTCAAGGTTTAGAACATCCACAAATGCATCTATTCCGTTTGATGCTACGTATTGACCCCTGTAGAAGCTTTCAAATATAGCTTTGAATGTGGCAACCTCAGTTTTTGATCGGTAAAATTCTTCCCTGCCAGTCATAAAATAAATAATTAGTATTTGTTGTGTGTATATATTTTTAGATGTTTGTTAGTTGATATAACTACTTTTTACTTACCCTATGTCTGCAAATGTAGCAAATGTATACCGAATCACATTCAATTCTTGAGTCAATAGTGTTTCGTGCATGTTTACCACTCTGTTGCAGTAAGGAGAACAGAATTTGTCTCCAAGCTCTTTACATCTTTTTTCACCTCGAATTTTGGCTTGTTCTATTGTCTTATAAAGCAGTTCATTTAATCCTTTTGATATAATTTGTTTTGGAACTTGCTTTGGCTTTAAGTTTTTTTTCCCCCTAGTTGTTTTTTTTTTTCTTTGTTATCTTCCATGCTGGGTCCCAGGCTCAAAAGCAACTCAACTGAATGCAATTCCTCAGCCGTTACCTGGGGGCATTCAACTTCCGGTTCCTTCTCAACTTCGATTCCCGAATCGGGTTGTTGATGGTCTTTTTGTGTTGTTTCTTCTAAAGAAACTGCTTCCACTTCTGGCAATTTTTCTGGCAGTTTTTCTTGAACTTTTTGTTGTATGTTTTGTGTAGATTCTGCCAAGTTCACTGTTTCTTCGATAACAGTTTCGTTTTCACCTCTTTCTGCAGGCCAAAGTAATTTAAGAAATACAATAATTTGTGCTTTTTAATTTTTTTCTTAATATAAAGTGTCTTTTTTCCTTTGTCATGTGGGTTGTAAGTGTATACACCTGGTTCACAGTTTGAATATTTGCAATAAGGGTGTCTGTGACTCCTTCATCATCTGGCTGCAGTACACCTATAGATACAAATTATTTTAATTTTAATACATTATAATCAAAATCGCAAGGTATACATGACATCGCATGCGAAATCAAATTTGAAGTGTTTTTGTTGGTTTCGCATGTGCATAAAAAAATAGTGATTTTTTACATAGTTTCGCATGTGTTAAATAATGAGTTCGCATGTTTTACCTTCTGATGCCATTTGTACCAAAACAGTGGATATTACTTTTTGAGCTTCTTCATCCTGTCTACCTTCTTCGTTTGTAGTAACTTCATGATGAACCTCAGAAGTTGGATTTTCAGGCTCTTGATGTAAAGGAGAGGGTGCAGTTTCATGCTCTTGAACCGAATCTGGCGGCACACAAATGGGATTATTCCGAAGCGTCTCATCCCACTGCTTACAGGCCGCCATAATCTCCGGATCCCAAAAACACTTAGTTCTTGCTTCTGAAACTAAGTTGTTCATCCCTTGAACATCTTGAACCATTTTAATGTACTTTTTGACATTTGCTTTCATTTTTTTCAACAGGTTCTGTAATATTTTTCGAGTTAAGATACTATTAATTGAAATGTTAAATATAAATGGATTAAGTGGAATTAATAATTTTTTGTGCTTACCTTTTTGTGGGTTCTCGAAGCCTCTAGTTCTCGTTCCTGGGCTGTGTCATAGAATACGGATGGTGAAAGTTGAACAGGGGTGTTGCAATAATTCATCATTTTCTGTGTTTGTGTTCCAACTCCCATCTCAAGGTTCAACTCAGACATTTCATGGATTTCAAAACTGAAATCCATGAAATCATCAATGTTCTCGTTATCTTTTGGCTCTTCCCCGGTTTCTTTGTTTTGTACTGCACGTGCAGTCCTTCTTTTATAGCTTATTGTGGTGTCAACCGGTGGTCGTAGTGTATAATCCTCCGTTGAAGGACCCTCTTCTTCTTCATTTTCTTCTTCATTTTCTTCATCATTTTCTTCTTCTTCTTCACTCTCACTTGATATCCATATAGGTCCGTTATCCGAAATATGATCTTCGACTTTATCAATATCCGAAGATGTGATATAACGAATAACCGGTATCTCCACGGCTTTCTCAAACAGGTTAAGCCTCTTGTTGTACTCATGCGTGTATAGAAGCTGTATAAATCGCAAGATCATTTAATTATATAACAAAACAAACTAGTATTTGAAATATGTTATTAAAATGTAGTAATGTATACCGTAAGAAAGGCAACAGGTCCCACGAACTGTATTTTATAGTTCTTCCAGCCGGCTCGTGTACGACGCATGGTGTCGAGTAGATATGAGCACCAATCTAGATTCTGTATTTCCTCAACATCTTCTACACCAAGCAAACATCTATCATTTGCAAGTGTTGCCTTTGTAATCTCCGCAAAGAAGGTCATCCAGTACACAAGGAAATTTAATTTAAACAGGCTCCCACCTTCTCTTTGATTTTCCATTGTATTTGCAATTAAGCCATGGGTTATTTTCGCGTCCCCCCCCCCTCCCCCCACTGGCTGAGGAAGGTATCCCTGACAGCATTTCCCGGTTCTTTACTTTTTTCAATTTTCTCTTGCTTTTTAACTTTTCTCTTATCGGTTATTATCTCAACCTTCTTTGGCCCCTTTGGTATTCCAAATACCTCATAAACTGTGTCCGGTGTTATTTTTATTTGGTGTTTTCACACGTTTAGCTTATCGAACTTCTCGTCAAAGTTTCTTGCTAGCCAATATGCCAATCGTGTCGAAATATGGTTGATATTGATATCTAGAATAGCACCAAATCCCATATTCCTTATCTCTTTAACCTTTTTTTTTAAATCTCTTCACAGTATCCATGTATGAGTTAGGTTGGCATCTCAGCAGTATTGTTTCATTGCTGTATTTGAAGAATTCCCTATGTTCTGTTTTGGGTTGTTCCACCTTTTTTGAATGTTTTTTTGTCTGTATCTTTGATTTCCTCTCATCTTTTTTTCTTTTTTGGGAGTGGCTTAACAAATTCATCCTCTTCAAAACTTTCTACAACTATCCTTCTCTTTCTATTCTTGTTGACTTTTATCAGTCTTGATATTGGCCCTTCAAAGTCATCATCAGGTTCTATTTCTACAAAATCGCATGCTATAGTCAAAAAACTTTACAAAATCGCATTTATCAGTTAATCATGTACATTAAGTCACTAAGTGATAAAATCGCATGAATTAGTTATCAATTCGCAAATTTTAATCATTCATTGCAAATTTTAATAATTCATTGTCAAATTTGCGATTTTAAACATAACATATGCGAAATAAAAAACACAAATGCGAAATTAAAAACACTAATATATGCAATGAATTATTATCAATTCGCATGAGTGAGTTATCAATTCGCATTTGTTAGTTAAGCAATACCAAAACTAGTCAATTTTTATAATTCGCATGCCTTAAGGATCAATTCGCATGTGTTAGTTAAGCATTACCAAAACCTTCAACAAACAGTATTTTATCATATGAAATCGCATTTGTCATACAAAACCCTCACAAAACCTTATATGATATCGCACATATATCATGTATAATTAAGAAAACTGCATAATCATGCCAAACCTAATAAATAAACATACCAGTCATAAACCCTAGCAAAATTGTAGTTGTGACCAATATTTAATCTTATAAAACTATATGTTTCAGTTAAAAGCTTAATAAACAAACAAAATCGCATTTGACATTAAAGTCCATGTATATTCCACTATGAAATCGCAAATTTCAATTGATACATGGATTCATCTTCTTCGCTTGTGGTCTGTCGTTGTTTGCTTTGCTTCGTTTCTCAAAACTCATGAATCTTAGTTGAATCGCAACGGAGAGTAGCAGGGAACTTTGTAGAAGGAGAATGCAATGTTGATTTTGGGTTTTACGGTATGTTTTGGGAGTTATTGCGTGCTGATTATTAGGGGTTTTGATCTCGCATTTGACGATTTTAACCTTGGCGGTTTCTTTTTATTAATTTTAAATTGATAAATTTAATAGTAAAACACGTTGTTTAAATGAGATGATCTGACGGTTGTGGATGAAGCGTACATAATGTACGATTAGAGTATTTGTATGATAACCGGCCTCTCTCTCTCTCTCTCTCTATATATATATATATATATATATAAAGAGAGAGAGAGAGAGAGAAAGTGTACTGTACAAATGCCCTTATCGTACAATACGTACGCGTCAATCTCAACCGTCAGATCTTTCATCCCGCATTGAAATCGCATGTTGGTTTTTTGTAACAATTTCACATGTGATAATTTTTGATGAAATAGCATGTTGTTTTTTTGTAACAATTTCGCATGTGATAATTTTGATGAAATAACATGTTGTGTTTTTGTAACAATTTCACATGTGGTAATTTGATGAAATCGCATGTTAAAAAAACATGTGAAATTGTTACAAAAAACAAACATGCGATTTCAATGCCGGAAGATGATCTGACGGCTGAGATTGTAGCGTACGTAATGTACGATAAGGGCATTTGTACGTTAACCTAACCCTATATATATATATAGGGGGGAAGGTTCATTGGGGAACACTAAAAAAGTGCGGAACAGCGGGGAACCGACTCAAACGAACTCTGATTGGACTCATTCCAGCGGCGTTGGAACCGGCTCGTCGAACCATAACTAAGATCTCTTAACCCTAAACCCTAAATCCTAACTACTAAACTCTAAACCTTAAAGTTAAAAAATAAGGCTAAAACCTAAGCTAAATCGTAAAATCTAAACTAAAAACCCTAAAAGCTAAACCTATAGTTAAACCCTAAAGCTAAACCCTAAACCCTAAAGCTAAACCCTAAAGTTAAACCCTAAAGCTAAACACTAAAAGTCAAACCCTAATATATTTAGGGTTTAGGGGTTATGATTTAGGGTTTAGGGTTAAGAGATCCTAGTTAGGGTTCGACGAGCCGGTTCCAACGCCGCTGGAATGAGTCCAATGGGAGTTCGTTTGAGTCAGTTCCCCACTGTTCCCCAATGAACCTCACACTATATATATATATATATATTACAAGACCTGTCTGGTAACTTGGTTATGTTGCGTTATGTCATGTACTAGTTTTTGCCCCGCCCGCGTTGCTGGGCGATAAACCAAATATTTCTCTCTCATAACATGTATGTCTGTATAGAGGGCAAAATCGTAAATATATTTTGAGCTGGAGGCGAAATCATAATTTTAAACTGAGAGCAAACTCATAATTTTGAGCTTGGGGGGGGGGGATCAATCGATCATAATTTTATTTTGAGCTGTGGGAAAAACGTAATTTTGAGCTGAGGGCAGAATCGTAATTTTAAGGTAGAGGGAAAACCAACATTTTATTTTGAACTGGGGGCAAAACCGTAATTTTAAACGAAGGGTGACACCGTAATTTTAAACTGTGAAGAAAATTAAAAATGAGTTTTTGAACCGAGGGCAAAAGCGTAATTTTGAGCTAGGGGCAAAATTATAATTTTATTTTGAGCTGGAGGCAAAACGTAATTTTAAACGAAGGACGAAAGCGTAATTTTAAACTAGGAATAAAATTAAATTAAAAAAAATTTAGTTTAATGGAGAAGTATCAGGCAGCTGCCTAGCACTATTCCCCCCAACTTACAAATAGAAATGCATATGTAGTATAACTAGGTGTTGCCCCGCCGGCGTTGCGGGGCGATAACCGAATAATTCTTAACCAATTAAAAAAGCAGTACCATAGTTTTGCTAGAAAAAAAAAAGTAAAAAGAGTGTTAGGCAGCTCCTTAACACGAATTTTAGCTGGGGGCAAAGTCATATTTTTATTTTTACTTGGGGAAAAATCAATTTTTTTTCCGAGGGTAAAATCCTAATTTTTAGCTAGGGGAAAACCATATTTTTATTTTACACAGGGGGCAAAAAACGTAATTTTGAATTGATGGTGATATCGTAATTTTAAACCGAGGGGAAAATCGTAAATTTTAGCTGGGGGCAAAATCATAATTGTATTTTGAATTGGGGCAAAGACGTAATTTTAAACTGGGGAAAACAGTAATTTTAAAATGGGTATAAAATAATAAACTGGTGTAAAATCGTAATTTTGAGCCGGGGGAAAACAAAATTTTATTTTGAACTGGGGCGAAAACGTAATTTAGGCTGAGGGTAAAAGCGTAATTTTTTTACCAAGGGCGAAATTGTATTTTCGGTTTAGTTGGGTGTAAAGTCATATATTTATTTTGAACTGGGAAAAATCATAATTTTGAACCGAGGGTAAAATCGTAATTTTAAGGTAAGGAAAACCATAATTTTATTTTTAGCTGGGGGCAAAAAAGTAATTTAAATTGAGTGTGAAATCGTAATTTTGAATCGAGGAAAAATCGTAATTTTAATCTGAGGGCAAAAGTATAATTTTATTTTGAACTGGGGGCAAAACTGCAATTTTAAAATGGGTATAAAATAAAAAGCTGAGGGTAAAATCGTAATTTTAGAACCGATGGGAAAATCGTAATTTTAGCTGCTGGCAAAAGGATTATTATATTTTTTAGTTGGGAGGAAAGCGTAATTTTAAACTGGTGGCAAAATCGTAATTTTAAATCGGGATAAAATCGTAAATTTGTTGGGCTAATAGGAGAGTGCCAGGCAGCTGCCTGACACTATTGCTCTAGCCTAGCCGCCCATTTGACCCGATCATTGTAAAACACTGTTCCCGTATCTTGAGAATGTAATATAGTAAATATAATATGCGAGTGACAATTCATAGCCACAAAAACCAAACCATTTGTATCTAAAACCAGCCAACTCTGTTATGAACTGGAGCTGAGCCCAGCCAGCCCAGTAAAGGAGGCCCAACAAATTTGATGAATGTGGTGGTTTCATCTTCTATGTTAGTTGTTTGATTTCTCATTGTAATTGCTCTATGAATCGGTCGAATCACAATTAATTACTTTTTAATTTAATATCTATTCATTTGAGTACACATTAAACTCACTTCGATTTGTGTTTCAACAGTTTAAGAACACCCCTACCTTTACTTATTTGTGTCTAATCGAAAAGTAATTTTTTTTCAAACTTGATTTAGATTTGTAAAATTCAAGCACCTCATTTTTTTTCACTCAATTGTATATTCCAAGAAAATTTTGTTTAAGTATCATGTTTTTCCACAAAATTTCAGATGAATTCTAATTCTAATGCCCTTTTGTTGTTCATCTAATCACTTATCACTATTAGATAAAGTTTAGGACGGATACATTCCACTAATAAACGTAGCATCTTCATTCTTTAGGACGGATACATTCCACTAATAACAATTCAAAAATGTCACAAATCCCACAACCGAAGTCACAAAGCCCTTTTGTTTTTTCTCAAACTATAATAACTCATGATTGTTATATGCATGTATATAACCTGAGCATACATACACATGATATTTGGGGACCTTTATATGTGTTGTTACGACGGGCGTGTCAATACTACACTATCCATGTGTTAACGTCTGTGGTGTAGTAGGCAATGATTATAGTGGGATGTAAGTCACGGGGTCCATGTGTTGGGTGTCGTTGATCACGTCGGGTTATAATGCCATGAGCGGTTACAAGTCATGATTGTAATAATGTGATTTACAACTTGCGTATATTCATGGACTCACCAGTGTAAGCTGACGTCGTCTTTTAAACATTGTGTATGAGGCTTGATGATAGGCAGTTCTAGGGTTACTTGTGACAACCCGAGATTTCAAGTTCCTTCCGTTACGCGATACTTGTTTTACAATTTGGTTTTCATGGTTAGTTTTGAGTTGTGCTTGTGCATGATTAGTATCTAGTTGAGCATTGTGATGTGTGGTGTTAGTGAATAATAATTTAACAACTAGATTTTGCCCCGCCCGCGTTGCGGGGCACTAAGCTGAATATTTCTATCTCATAATATGTCCGTCTGTGTTTCGATTACTTGTACATACCACTCATAACACACGATCTAAAAAAAATTTACATTGAGTCAACCAATTAAATTAAAACACTATCATACTTTTGCTTAATAAAAACAAAAACGATAGAAAAACAATAATTTTAAACTGGTGGAAAAATAAAAATTACACCGAGTCAAACAATTAATACAAAGTACTACTATAGTTTTGTCAAAAAAAAAAAAAAAAAAAAAAAAAAAAAAAAAAAAACTAAAGCGATCGCATGACTGTAATTTTACACTGGGGTCCAAATCGTAATTTGACTGGGAAAGCAAAGGAAAACGATGGCAAAAATGTAAATTTAGATTGAGGGCAAAATTGTAATTTGGCCGGGTGGGGAAAAACAAAACTAATGGCAAAACTGTAAATTTCTACGGTCAAAATCGTAATTTTGAATCGAGGGCAAAATGGTAATTTTTAGTTGGGGGCAAAAGCATAATTTTATTTTGAACTGGGGGTAAAAAAGTAATTTTGAACTGATGGCAAAATTGTAATTTTAAAGCGAGGATAAAATCGTAAATTGGTTGGGCCAATGGGGGAGTGCCATGCAGCTTCCTGACACTATTCCCCAATCTTGTGTCTGTAGTTATACACTGGGGGCAAAATCGACTGGGAAAGCAAACAAAAACGATGACAAAAATGTAAATTTAAATTGAGGGAAAAATGGTAATTTAGCTGGGAGACACAAAACAAAACTAATAGCGAAACTGTAACTTTAAACGTTGATAAAAAGCATAATTTTATTGTGAACTGGAGATAAAAACGTAATTTTAAACTGATGATAAAATCGTTATTTTAAAACAGGGACAAAATCGTAATTGATTTGGCCTAAATTAGGTGAATTAAAAGAATGTAATAATCAAAAGTATTTATAATATTATAAGAATATTTGAGCACTGTTCATCACAACTATGTTTTAATATGTATAATAATAGTAATATTCTGTCACACCCCGAAATTATCAGAGCTTGGCGTGACTGGACTGGTATCGTCATTGCACAGCGGAAGCAAATAAGCTAAGTCTTTTAGAAATTGAACGCCCACTAAGTACTCGAGTCTCCAATGGTTCTCCTATTCCAACCGTGCCTTGTCTTAAAATGCAACCTGAGAAAGAAACATGCGAAAAAGTCAACATAAAGTTGAGCGAGTTCATAGTTTGTTTGTAAAAGATTTGAGATAAATCTTTTGAGTTGTGAAAGGTTTGAAATAAATCTTTGGTATTGTGAAAGATTTGAAATAAATCTTTGGAATAACCGGTTTTTGAAATAGTATTAGGAAAATGAATTTAAAAATCATTTTCTTGCCAAGTTATGTGGAAACGTTGTGTTTGTAACACGTTATGTTCATAAAACCATGTATTTGTAAAGTCTTGTATTTGTAATGTTCGCATAACCGTCATTGCCCACCCTGACTTGACCCGCATAATTCTTTGAATTTGTATAAAACATGGTAGTTAATTTGTATGAACAAGAAGTTTCCGTAAATATAAAATCCCTGGTATGTAGCAAATAAGGAAAAAGAGATCACCAATGGTTTGCAAGGCCATTGATATGTGTGAAGTGCAAGTAGGAAGACTCAAACCTAGCAGATTTTGCGTTGGGCACAAAGTCACCCCAAGGTCCGTACTGTTGGGCCTGGGGTTGGGCTCGCTACACCCAGATAGATCTACCGCTTACGTCCATCGGTCCTACAATGAGGATTAATGGCCTACAGTTCCCGCCTACCCACTCACATGATCTAAGTAATAACCCTCCTTACGCTAACCATACCACGTATAAAATAAATCCCTGGTCACCCTGACCAGATTTCCTGGTTACCCTAACCAAATCCCCGGTCACCCTGGCCGAATATCATTCACATTTCGAAAATAAGCATTTGTTTTTGTAAAAACCGGTATGTTTAGTGTAAACCTTTCGTAATTCATTTGTGTTTCCCCGAAATCCCTTCGTAATATGATTTAGAAATACGAGTTTTGCGTTAGTTCAAAAACTTTGTATGTTTTTGCAAAACGTGCATGTCTTTCCACCCCGAAAACATTTATAAAAAATGTAAAGCCGTAAAAAGTGGGGTCATGAACTCACCTGAATATTCCTGTGCAAATCTAGCTAAATACGACTTCGTGATGTCGTTTCCAAGACGAGACTTGCTAGCGTGCATTCTACAATATTCCTAACACGGAATATCTAATAAGTTTCTAATATAAACGTAGTAACTAACTACGTGTCACCGAGCTCTACCGAATCGTTAATCGAACGATTTAACTGTAAGTTGTCAACTTAAAAGAAGCGAAGAAGTTATACTTGTTAGCTCGTTTTAAGAAGTCGTATGTTGATATAAAGGAATATTCGTATGAAAGTAATATATAATAAATTTGTATTATATATTACGTCTTGTATATATACTTGCCATAATATACGTATACGCCGTTTCGGCGTTCGTAATAAATATAAAATATTATATTTATTTTATAAGAACTTCATCGAGTCGTTGAATAGATAAACTGTATCTATTTTGTAAAAGAATTCGTGTGTTTGAAATAAATATATATCTATATTTATTTTATAAAACAAGATCGTGTTGTTTGAAATTCGAAATAAATATATAAGCTATATTTATTTTGTAAAAGGTTACGAGTTAACGACGTTCGAAATAAATATAACATTATATTTATTTGTAAAAGCGTTAGGAAATATCAAGGTTTGAAATATTAAAAACTCGAATTCCGTTAAACGTCGTTATTGAAAAATAATACGTGTCGTGTCATTAATATTTGAAATAAATATAAACTATATTTATTTTGATGAAACGAATTCGTGTTACGCGATGCTTGAAATAAATATATATACTATATTTATTTATAAAAAGATTCGAGTTTGTTTGAAATAAATATAATAATAACTATATTTATTTTTGTTGTCAAAATAATTTCCGTATCGTTGTTCTCGTAAGTTGTAAGTTGTGGTCGAAGGAAACTTTATATCCGTATCTCGTTTTATAAAAGTCGCTCAAAAAGCACGTTTTGTTTTATAATAAAACTTTGATTTTCTCGAAAAACGGGCAGAGTTTCCTCTGTTTTTGGACGCCCCGGACAACCAAGTTGTCGTTATATTTTCAAAAATTCAACACAATTTAATCAAGATTCAACTATATGTAAACTTTGCCAAATATATAACAAATGCAATTTATAATTAGTCGGTTCGAGCTCGTTCACGAAATAAATAAAATTATGAGAATAACGGAATGTATTGCGCCGTAAAATCTTTACCACTCTGCGTGTCGAAACGTTAACTGAGCTGACCGGCTGACCGAGTCAACCGGGTTGGCTGTGTTGAGGCTCAAACTCGCCATGAAGCTGCTGTTGACCGAACCCGGACTGAGTTGACTGTTTGACCACGTTTGACCGGCTTTGACTGTCGAACCGAAACCCGAACCGTGTGAACCGATAACCGAGCAGAGCTCCGAAGTAAAAAAACCCGAATCATAACGGTAACACTACCAACACCAACTTCCATTCTAACAAAGAATTTAACATCAGACATGGAAATGGGAATGAAATGCTCAAAACAAGACGAAGTTGAACCAAACGGAACCGAAGGGGAAACTGACCTGGACCGAACATCCTGACTTATTGTACTGCACCGAGAACCGAAATGAAGCTGAACCAGTCCCGAACCCAACTCGAACCAGGACCCGTCGTGAACCCGAACTCGAACCCAACGACGAAACCCGACGGTCAATAACAAAGACCGTCGGTCCTTGACATGAACCACCGGTCTGAGACTCGAACTACCCGTAACCGACTTGAACTTGACCTGGGTCGAACCCGTAACCGGTGAACTCACCGGGTAATGGCAATGTCCGGCGGTCAATGGTACCGACCGCCGGTTTCTTCACTCTTCTCGGCTCTCTCTCTCTCTTCTCAGCCTCTCTCTCTCTCTCCTCTTCTCAGCTTACAGCCGCCGCCCGCCACCTCCTTCGCGCCGGAAAACATCGACGCCGGCTTCGCCGGTCGTCGGACCTGAATCAGAGAGGGTGTGAGAACAGGGGGGTGGGTGTGAGGGTTTACCGGAGCTCCGAACGGAGCCGGTTCGTCGCCGGAATAAGCACCGGAGAGGGAGAAGGGACCGAGTGGTAGGGGAGTGTTGTTATTGTCTGTGTTATGGTTTTTGTTTGTGAGGAAATTGTTTTCTCCTTGATTGTATATGTAGCAGTAGAGATCGAGAGAGAGGGTGAGGGTAGGAGATGAATTCTCTGTGTTTTTAATTCTTGTGGGTGTGAGGAGAGATGGAGGGGTCTCCATTTATTATAGAACAAAGTGTCTCCTATGACCATTGAGCAAACAAATGACATTCAGGTCATTTGCTTTATTTTTAGGATTAAAATCTTTGGTATAGATTTTGAATACTTTGCAAAGATTTTGTAGGGATTTTGCCTATTGTGTGTAGGTTTAGGTCTGTGGGTTTCGGGCTTGGGCCTAGGGCCCACAAGCCCGTCTCATGTGTAAGTGGTTCGTAATTTCTACGGGACCCGCTATCGCAACCCATACTCCGTAAGCATAAAATATTCTTAGAAATCTGTATTTGTCGGTGTCGTCAGTATTTTGCACGGTATCAGTCCGTTGTCGCGTAATATTCAGCAGCTTTTCTGTAAATTACCACACGCGCACTGTAAAGTCGGATAAACGTTCCTGGGCTCTCCAAAGGCCTATTTAAGCTAATTTGCGCTGTCAACACTATTTATTATCGCGTTAATTACTTGTTAATCACATAATTAAGAGCCGTAAATCACGGGTTGTCACATATTCCCCGCGCGTTACGGCGGGTCTAAGGCAGTATCGGTTCGATTTACAACGGGACCTGTATGATATCGGCACTCGATATAGTAACCAAAAGATACAACGAAAAAATTAAAGTAATAATATGACCAAAATGATGTCAACACGTGTTTTACAATGGTCGCAAGACGAAAACCATAAAAACGAATATCGGTTCCAACAATAATGATACCAGTACCAATGTTATTCGGTCGAAATCGACAGGGCATTGATGTTGCTAGGACGGTGTCAGTTTAGTTAGTCAAGGTAATGGTATTATACCAACACTCGCTATAGCTTACAATATATAAAATATACTCTATACTGCTACCGAAGTTGTTCAAACGGTATTGGTTCGGTTCGTCACAATTAAAAAAACAAAAAAATCAAGCGATTCAAACAAAACTTATATTTAAATATGGATAAAAATAAGCATGTCGCAACATTATATTGGAAATTTTATAAGGCATTACTTGTATTATTAAAATAATGTAAAGGATAAACGGCGTCGACATATAATAAAAATGCTAAGGGGTTGTTTGTTTACCTCTTAATGAGGCTCTTAATGGCTCTTACTGGTTCAGCACTTAATGGTTCAGACTGTTTGTTTCATGAGCAGATGTCTGAATGGTTCTGACATTTGCCTCTGAATGGTTAAGATTTATACAGAGTCTGAATGGTTAAGACCTCTAATCTGAATTGGTCAGACATTTGCCTCTGAACGGTTAAGCATTATACAGGTTCATACCTCTTACTGGTTCAGTACTTAATGGTTCAGACCTCTTACTGGTTCAACACTTAACCATTCAGATGTTGCCAAACAACCCGTAAAACGTAGATAAAAAATAGACACATCGTAACCGCATACTCAAAATATAATAACATATATAATTTTAATTTTATTTACTGTTCATGCCCAGTTTCCTAATTAAAAGCTAGAAAAAATACAATAACATATATAATTTTAATTTTATACTGTTCATGCCCAGTTTCCTTTAATATGTATAAGAAAAAATACAATAACATATATAATTTTAATTTTATACTGTTCATGCCCAGTTTCCTTTAATATGTATAATATAATATAATATAATAATAATAATAATATAATATAATAATATAATATAATAATAATAATAATATAATTGTGAGGAAGCATCTCAACAATAGAAATCACGTGACATCAATGGACATTAATCATAGTGGGCCAACAGTTTTGGACTTGAGAGGATTTATTATCTTCTGTTTGGGCCGCCATATATGATCATCATCAAATCACACGTGAAAGACTTTGGAAGTCTCTTTTGATTGGGCCGCCAACATGAAGGCAGACATCATATGGTGGGCTGTCAAACTTGAATTAAATGCAACAACTTTATTGGGTCTCTAAAGTCACGTGATGGTCTTATTGTAATATGAGTATTGTTGTGGACTTTCGCCATAATCGACGAAACATCACTTTCGCCATCTATGCCTTTGACGAAACAGGTCTTTCGTGAGGATATTAGTCGCCAACAGGGGCTTTCGGCCCAGCTCTTTCCCCAGGCCCAACCCACCTTCTTTAGTTTATAAACGTGTAACTGTGCATACTTTACATTTATGTAACCCTAGAACTTCTTGAACTCCACGACAGTAAGACCATTCGAAGAACTACACTCCACTCGCTCCAATGCATTTTCTATAATCTTGTGGTTAGTATAATCCCATTTGTTTTAATTCTGATTAATTGTTTCTGATCATTGTGCGGATCTGTGTAAATTGTAATGTGTGGGTTATGATTGGATAAACCTTGTTTCTGATCATTTTGCATGATCTAGGAGTGTGTTAGATAAACCTTGTTGGTAAGGTAATCATGATGACAAACTGATATTACGTGCAACCTGTTAAGATGAATTTTAGGAATACAATTTGAATTGTGATCATGATCTAGGGCCTTAGTAGATATCGTTATGAACAAGGTTAAGTTGCATGTATAATATCAAATGATCTGGATTGTATGATTGGTAATCTAGTGATGATTAGGGTGGCGTGTTTCAATGATTAGAATTGTATGTGTGAATCTGAAACTGTTATGATGATTATTCATATTAGGGTTTGTTAGATGATACATAGTAACCGTTGCTTGATCCATTGAATATGTTGATTATGTGCTAACTGTTGGTTATTAGACTAAGAAGCTGTAACTGATTGACAAACCCTAGTGATACTTCGCCGAAACTCTTCAGCGACGAAAGTTAGGTGCCTCGACGAAACATATGGCCTTTCGTCGTGATTAGGTGACGACGAAACATATGGTGTTTCGTCACCTGTGACATCGATGAAAGACTGGTGTTTCGTCAACCATATGGCGACGAAAAATATGTATTTCGTCACCTGGATTCTTCTGTGTGCCTTGGGCTGAACAAAACAGTATCAATGATGAAATGTTTATGGTTGGTATATACTTGTGTCTACAAAAGCTACATGATTGCATGATGTAAATTTGGACACAGAACAAGAAACCTAATTTGCATGGCTAGAACATTCACCTGATGTGTGTTGATTTGAGATTTGTATGAAAGGTGGTCTTGTTGTAAATTGAATGTGGGCCGAAGAGTAACAGTGGGTCGCACAAAACATAAGTGAATTATTAACTTGATTAATAATTATATTCTTGTGTTGCTAGATTGACTGTATGACCTGAACTACGTGCTACGTGTACAGTAATTACGTGATATGTGAACCATGAGTATGTGAACTATTTGTACATGAGATATGTGGTTCAGTTGCACATAAAAACTGATTGTTACTGGTAACATGTTAGGACGTGTGTAATCAGCTGTTAAACAAGTAACTAATCATACCGAGCAAACCAATGTGAGTTCACTGCTCTTTTTCCAAGCATGCGTCCCGGGTTGGGACATCTGGTAAACGTTCCGAGGAGGAATGTCGGGTAATGGGTTTGACAGGAATGTTAAACCTGGGTTGTTGGTTAATACACGTCTATATCTATCACTCAAGTCCCTCCTACCGATTGTTGCTTGTAGGGCAACGGGGTATTAGTTAGTAGCGCTACTTAGGTTTGGCACCCTCACACCGCACCGGAGAGGTCGGTGATGAACTAATGACCCCCATCTTGACCATTACTTTGATAGAGGCAATGGGGTTTAGGGCAAATAATCTGGAGCCATCTGCGGTAAGCGTGTGATTAACAACATCGAATCTGTGAAACATTTTAATCTGGTAACTGGTAGCTAAACGCGTTAACAAAACTTTAAACTCACCAGCGTCGTCTGACACACTTGTCTGCATGCTTGCAGGTCTATAGGGTTGTGACATTGGAACTTGCTGTCTGGAAGGCTGGAGTGGTCATGGGTCGAGACACATGGAATCGTAACACAAGACTAATGGTTTTTTCATGTGGTTTATGAAACACTTAACAAATGAGTTATGCTTCCGCTGTATATTGTGAATTATTTGTAACGTTTGTAACACTTAATGTTAATGAATGAAAGTTTTATTTAAATATATCTATGAGTTCATGTGATTGGTGGCTAGACCCTGGTACGTCGCATGCCTCGCGGTGTTTCCGCAAGTGGTTTTTTGGGGGTGTGACATTACTCTTAATCGAAGATTTGTGATAAGTCGGTGAAATGTTGTATCCCAGGTTTGCATAATATGGTGGAATGTTGTAAATCATGCTAGGATTAGTATGATAGAATGTTGTATTTTCCCCCAAGACAAAGTACAACAGTTGTGTATTAATAAAAATGGATATGTTTTTGCTGCTAAGTCTGTACCAATTATGCATGATCACCCAGATTACGGGTGTGGTGTTACATATGGGCAACAAATGTGTTGGAACTTACAACTGGTTACAGAATGTATAGTAAATTACCAGACTAATCTTTATAATTGAGCTTTTTTGTTAATGTTGTAACAGTTTGTGTTCTATGAAGTTGTTCATGTATATATAGTAAATTTAGTTTTACCGTGTTTGTTTTATCAAACATTCTATATGATTTGTGGTTTCAAACTTCTTAGAGTTGCTTTTTACAACTGTGTTTGTTATTTTACTCGTGTTCTATAAAATTATTCATGTATATTGAATTTAGTTTTACTAATGTTCGTTATATCCTACATTCCTATATGAATTGGGGGTTTTTAACTTCATCTTAGAGTTGTTTTTTAAATATTTTTACAACAAGAAAGTGTTCAAAATGCTCAAAAGCTACGAAATGAGGCAAAGTTTTTCATCAATTCTTGAAGCCATTAACAAGAAACATGATGATATTGCAACTTAATGGATTGACTTATCGAATGATAAAGTTAATGGGCTTGAATAATGCTACACTTTTGGTCATCATTATGATTTATGAGCGCTATATCCCTATGTATAATACTTATTGTGTGGTTTTAACAATTATATAATCTATATATGCTTAATAATTAAACATATATCTTTTTTTTGAAAGGCAAATTTAGATTACTATGGACCACTAGTAAAACTGAATAATCTATATATGCTTATAATAATTAAACAAACTAGGTTTTAATGCTACGCGCTGCGTTGCGACGCGACGCGACAAAACTAAGTCATTGTAAAACTATTTATTGCGACTAAATACTTGGTTGTTATTAAAGCTGTGCTATTCAGTGTCTTATTTTTAAGTTGACAAGTGGAGTTTTCATACAACAGAGCCGTTGGTAGCAAGCGAGTTAGTAACTCCTGGCGATGACGACTATTGCGATGTCTAAGCATCCACTAACCCAACAAATAAGGAATAAGAATTGTATAAATACAATCAGAAAAACGTGTGAAAGAGGAGAAAAAGGAAGATGACGTGAAGTTATGTACGCATAAAATGGAAAAAAAAACCCGATGATTTGAATTTGAGTCTCTTTAAAACACATACAACCACAAAACCACTCCACCATGATGAACAATCTAACTAACTTTGAAGAAAATGGATATATATACACACTTAAAAAGGGTATAGAGGAAAAAAGTCAACAAAATATGACTTGAAGTTATGTATATTTACTATTCATGACAATAAATAAGGAAAGTTTACTATTCATTATGATGTGACAACTACTATTCATTAGCTTTGTTTTTTAATATATAGAATAATATTAGTAAAACTAAATATAGAACTTTGCACAAATAAACACAAACGATGAGTCAAAAGTAACTGAGGTAATCTTTTCCATGAATCCATCCCTTCAATTTCATATAGTTCATGTATTCGAAGTTGTGAAATCACAATAAATCGATAAATCCTTAAAAATATTTATAGAATCATCTGCTTTATAAAATCACAAAAAAAAAAAAAACGATAAAAGGATTGGTCTGGTTATATAACCAGTTAAATTACCGATTAGGTTAAGAAAACTATTGCTTTGAATTAGGGATGTTCACCGAAGCGAATCGAATTTATTGAATTTTTTTTACCTAAATTCATATTCGATTTAAATTTGATTTATTTGATCTGATTGATTCGTATTTAAAACTCAAATTTGATTTAATTCAGATTACCCAAAAAAATAACTTTTTTTAAACTACTACAAACTAATTATTTTTAACATAAAAATATACTAATCTACAAAATTAATAAAGTATCAATATATCAGAAGACAAGAATTTAGAAGTGAGGTTAGTTGCTGGTAGCGATCTGAGTTAGGTAAGAATTTAAAAATATGTAGTATGAGTTATTTATCATTTGGGTCTAGTAATGTTATGAATAATAGAATTGTCACTTATTGATGCAATTTATACTTTGGCCTAAATTTAGAGTTATGTGTGTGTGTGTTTATATTAAAAAGTATGTATAAACTTAATTCGAATTTTGAATCGAATCGAATTGAAAATCATAAATCCGTACTTAACTAGATTTCGATTACTGAATTCGAATACGAATCAAATCGAATTCGTATTTTTAAAGTTGAATTCGAATCTTGATAATCGAACTCGAGTACAACGAGTCAAATTTTTTTTTTTTTGACAAGAAGAATCATATTTATTACAAATTAAAATAGAATTTTTTTTAACACCAATACTTTGAATAAACCATCATCAATTACCAAACCATGGCCAACCACACAAGTAACTTATCACATTGTTATTCAAAGTAGAATCTAATTCCTAAACATTTTATGATTACATTCTCCTTTTGAGGAACAAGGACAACTTTATTGACTTGAATTGAATTATACATATTATATATTATATTACTATATTGAATTCATATTAAAATATACATGTGAGTTGTCACACTTAAAACTTATTTATGTTTATCACAAACTTATTTATGTTTATCACTTTTTATGGACGAGGACCACTCTATTTATTTGTATTGAACCAAACATATTTATATATTTATTACTTTTTATTTTTTTTTCCTTCACATGTCAAATATTTTCTAAAGTTAAACCATCTATTCTCACTTGCTGGAGTATTTGGAAAGTTAGAAACAATATGGTATTCTCAGGGAAGATCTTTAGCATTAATGAAGTTTTTAGTGAAATTAGAACCTTGGGATTTGTTTGGTATAAAAAAAATAGATCGAAAAATAGAAGTATTATGTGGAAGGATTGGTGTACATTTGTAAATATGTAATTGGGGTCGGCCGCTCGGTTTTGAGTGGTTCGTTTTGTTTTAACAAAGTTTTCCTTTCAAAAAAAAAAAGTTAAACCATCTAATGTCAACTATTTTCTAAGCATTGAATTATTGTATAAAACTTTCATTTAGCTCGAAAAAAATATTTTTACAAAGTTTCGTAATAATGTGCAAACACTAGTTTGAACCTGGTAAGTGATGCGGTACCTCGTCTTCATTGGAACTTCAATTTATTGACATCTTAGTATCTTCACTCTAGTGGCAAACGTATATATTGATCCCCATGCACTTTTGCTTGAGATGAGTTACAATATTTGTACATATATATAGCTAAAGCTTTTGTTAAGTTTGCTAAACCATTACTTCATTAAGACTTATTGAAATATCAGTTGTAGTAGCTCTACGATCTCCATTATTTGATGAAAGACTTTCTTTAAATAAACATGAATTATGAATTAGTTGTAGAACATGATTTGTTGAACGACTTTTACCTAATGTTTCTTTTCACTTTGTTGATATAAAAAGTTGCCGATATATAGAATAGAACATACTGATTGGATATTTTATTATAATCCAACCAATTCAAAAATATAAAGAATAATGGATTTTAATAATCCCAATTATTAGTTGTTGGCCGGCAACAGTTTCAATTTCAAAAATAACTAGTGGTGGTACAACATTTTCACATTTTTATTAATAGAACTTTAATTTTTTTTGGTCCACTTTTTCTTTTATATTAGCAAAGGTCTATTGGTTTACAATATGTATCATCAGCGGCGGAACTAGCCCAAAAATTTAGGGGTATCCCAATTTTTTATTTTTTAGACCAGGGGTATCCTTTGTATAACGGAGACGAAGTTGCGGGGTATTTTTACACTACGGAAACGGAGTTAAGTGCTATTTTTACACCACGGAGACGGGGTTGAGGGGTAGCCCGTGCTACCCCTACTCTACTAACATTGTAAGTCCGCCACTGTGTATCATAAACATCATTGTAATATATTAGACGTATCATTGTAATGAGTTGCACACTCCTTTAAACGGAGTTAGGGGTTACTTTGTAATACATAGACCATTTAATATTTTATAAATTAAACAAAATTTTAGAGAATACATGAATACATTTATAGATTTTATGTTATAGTTATTAGAAAAATAAAGTATATTAAAGTAAAGTTAGCTTACAATAAATTGAGTTTTACTAAGAAGAATAAGAATTCTTATGGACTATTACATTGTAATTATGGATGTATGTATTGAATAGTGATACTTTTGTAAATTGTGTTTTATTTTTAATGATTGATTTAATGGTATAGGGGTATAAATGTAATCTTGATGTGTTATAAAGTCATCAGAAACTAACATGCAACTTCCCTCATCTTTTTTAAATGTTAATAATTTTTTTATACGTAATTATTTTTTTAAATTACATCATAATAACGAGTATTTTTAATCTTTAATACGATTACCATATTAATATATAAAAATTACGTTTCAATTAAGTGTTTTTATTTTTTATTCCATGATGTTTTTGGTTATGTTTATCCAATAGTGTTTTATTTGTAGCAAGTAAATTGGTGTTTTATTTTGTATGTGACAAATGGTTCATTATCTACTATTTTATTAATAGCAGGTAGTGTGTTTAATTTTTTGTTAACAAAGGGTACATGGTGTTATATTTTGCATATAATAACTGATATATTTTGTTTACTTTGTAGGAACACAATGTTTTTATTTGTAATTGAATAATCGTCTAATTTACTCTCAAACCTCTCACCCTTAATTTTAGAGATTGTTATATGTCTAATTCTTATGACTTCTAGACTTTTTAAAAATGTAACCCTTTATAGACAGACCCTTATCTATTAAAATATTAGGGATTAAAAAACTAGATGGAAACCATTTTATATTATTAATGTCATGTGTAATGGACATTATAGAGGTGTGAAGGAGCTTGATAACGCCTCCAACACCGCCCCCTGGGTGTTATATGGCATGAATAGGAAGAGACGTTTTTAATATAACGGCAAACGAGGAGAAAAAATTGGAAAGTAATGATTGAAATGGTATTAAGAGGTGTTAACCGTTACATATTTTTTAAGAAGTGTTATTATGTTTATGTGGCGGAAAATGCCTCATATGAAACATTAACCATTACGGATGCTGTAAAAGTTTGCTATTTCAGATGCGATTAACTTCATATATTAGTTACAACTAGTAATAAGACCCACGCGCGTTGCGGTGCGGGTACTTCGCAAATATCGAATGGATTAGTCCAAGCGTTATGTGATGTGTTAATCATATGAAAACGCACGTTTTGACGTATCCGATTGAACTCAATGTATCATATAGTTGCATTGCTATTCGATCAAAATGTGACGTAAATCGAATTTATATCGTGCAATCATAACGTATTATACGCGACCCAACTAACTCGAATTTATATCGTCAAGCCAAAAACCCTCGAGGGGGTAAAAGTGGCATTTACAAAGTTCATAAAAAGTTAAGTTGGTTAAAAATTGAATTTCCTAAACTTAAGGGCTAAGAAAGGGTAAAGATAAAATTTGATAAAGTTTTGGGGTAAGAAGTAAACTATAACAAAGTTGGGGCTGAAAAAGAAACTACCACAAAGTTGGGGTGTCAAAAGCAAACTATTTGTAAAATGGAGTAGTAGTTTAGGGACTAAATTTGTCATTTTATGAAACTCTGAAGGTACCAAAGTCATGGGCTAAAATTGCAACATCGTGAAAGTATGGATGAGTCAAAGTAGCATTTACAAAGTTCATAAAAAGTTAAGTGGTTAAAAATTTCAATTCCTAACCTTAAGGGCTAAGAAAGGTTAAAGATAAAATTCGATAAAGTTTTTGGGTAAGAAGGAAACTATAACAAAGTTGGACCTGAAAAGGAAACTGACACAAAGTTGGGGTGTCAAACGCAAACTATTTGTAAAATGGAGTAGTTTAAATACTAAATTTGTCATTTTATGAAACTTTGAAGGTACAAAATTAAGAGGCTAAAATTGCAATATCGTGAAAGTAGAGGGGTGGGAAGGCAAAGCCGGTGGGGTTTCCACCGAAAGCCGGTGGGGTTTCCACCGACTTTGTCCTTTGAGTATTAGTAGAATATTACCACACGTCAACTTAACTATAAAATTGACGCGATCTTCCAATATTGGCCCTACACTTTTTTTTTTATAAAAATAACAAATACGATTATACAGAGTGAACATGGATCAAATAGAAAATTTTCTTTTTTGGTATGGAGTGTAAGAAGTGATTTTGAACAATTGATCAAGGTTTTTCAATATTAAGACTGATACAATGATAAGTTGTAAATAATAAAACAGCTAAAAATGGCCTACACCGCAAAAAAAAGGGAAATTTTCTAGACAAAATTACACAAAACAACCTTTATGTTATACCTAAACTATATTTTATACCTTTGACTATGAAATCAGTCAAATCTAACCTTTATGTTCATGTTTTGATACAGGAGTCAACCTTTAACACTGACTCTGTTTAATTTCTTGGTTAAGTTACCTCACATGCAAAGCATGTGAGGGTATTATGGTCTTTTTAAAAGCTTATGTATTTTTCATTTTTTGTTTCACCGGTCAACACCTAAAAGTCAAAATACTCAATAACCCGTCACCCCCAATTTCCATTTTCATCAAATCGAGTAATATTATCCTGATTTATGGTTTTAATCTTCATTTCTTTTTAAATGATGTTTATTAATCGAGATTTTGGGGCTTTATTGGTAAAAATGGAAACTGGGTCTCTAAACCCGACCCTTTAAAATCTTTTGGGTATCAACCGTGTTCCTCCAACCCAACCCAACCCAACCCATAAGCTAACCAAATATACTGTGAAATGCAAGCAACCCTGAATTATCTATTTACCTATACCAACAATAGAATATGTAAAATGGGGTTTTATAAGTCGGTTTGTTTCTGGTTGAAAGCGGACTGTAAACATAACATGTAAGATGGGGTTTTATATGTTGAAATATAGATAAAATATTTCCAAAAGGAGGTTCAACTTAAGAACCAATTTTAATCATATCAGAAATAGTGGGCGTCTTTGAAATAGATCTAGAATCGAATCCAAACAGAATTAGGTAGTGCAGCTAGTGGCTCTGTCACGTGCGACTGATTTCACATCCCTAAACCAGATGGGGGCGGCGGAGTAGTGGTGGTGGCGGAGACGGTGGAGAGGAAAAGGGAGACCGAAGACAGTGGTGGGGATGGGGATTTTGGCTTTGAAGATGATTGTCGCTTGATTTTGTCGTTCTTGATCTTCGAGTTTCAAAGATACTTTCATGATTTTGTTGATAAAAGTTAGAGAAATTTGTGGCTTTTTTGTAGAAATTTGAAGCTTTTGTTGTTCGGATAAAGATGTTGTGATGTGTTTGAGACTTGAAGATGAACTTTGTTGCTTACCCTGTTAAAAAACATATGTTAAACAAAAGACATTAGTAAGCTTCTTCCAACTCGCCTTCAGAGGTGGAGGACGTGGAGTCAACTCAAGCTCCAAAACTATACGACTCAATACCTCAAACTGTAACTGCAAAGACAAAAGCAACTCATCCCTTGTGTAGCCAACAAAATGGGAGGGATGATAGGGGTCTGAGATCGGCATAGAGTATGGTGGGAACCATCGGAATGGCTCGTCAAGCGGTGTAGAGGTGAAGGGAGCAAATGGTACAGTCTGAGAAATCGGAGGAAATGCTACTGAAACAAAAGGATCGTAACTAGGATGCTGGCCCGAAGTACCTTCCCGTGGACGGGGTGCAGGGATGTCCTGAAGGAAAACAATCGGCAAATCAGTGCGGTGGACATCAAACTCTACGAGAGGGAGAGGAGCAACATCAGTGGGTGCGGGTGGAGGAATAAATGGCTTAGCAGGAGAAAGACCAACAGGTGCGGGTACTGGGTCTAGAATAAGAGGTGCGATATCAGGTAATCCAAACAGGACATGGTCAGGATCAAGAATCGGCCCAGGGTCAATAGGTGCAACATCAGGCTGACCAAAATGAATAGGGTCTGGCTCGGGGACATGCTCGGGGTCATGTGGAGGCGTAGGGTCACGAACAGGAGATGGTGCAGCAGACATAGCGGGGTCGTCGTCAGAATCGGTAGCATAGAGCTGTAGTCCCGCTGCCCGTAAGGCTGAAGAAGTCACAGACTCAAAAGGAGTCTGAACCCGAATGTAAACCGGCGTCAGAAGATATCTCAATGACAGGAATCGCAGGAGGTGGGACAGCTACAACATCCTCATCTATATCCCCATCGCCCTTGGCGTCAACTGGGGGACCGTCTACAAACAAATCAACATTGTCATCGAACAAGTCATCGAAAGGCCAATCCTCAGGAGGAATGACCACAAAAGGAATGAGATCTAGGATCGCAACCACGATGTGCTCACCATCGGGGTGACCAATGATGAGGTGATCATGGACTGGAGCGGGAATGTTAAAAGGATCCTCGTCAGGGAAACCATCAGCAATAGGTAAATCATCGCTAAATTCTGGTAGCGCGAACGGCTGGAAGTCGTCCTCGTCCTCGGACAGCATGTCAGGATCACTCTTAGTGTCCGACGTATATATCTCTGGCGCGGGCATAACCTCGTCGTCTGATACGACAGCCATCGGGTCGTGGGCATCGGACAACCCACTCTCCGAAGATTACATGATGCCTGTAACATAGTAATCATAACATGTGCACATATATTAACCACTAACACTCAGTATATGCAAACAAAGATAGTCTATCATGTAATCATGTATTCACATTATCCTTCACGAAACTTTTTCTATCTTTCCTAGTCTACCCCATGCATACTAAACCACCAACGTGACCTTGCAATCGTGTTTCTTGTTTTTCCTTTTTGTAAAACGTTTGCTCCATGGATCTGGGCGTTTTGTGTATATGCAATGAAAAATATGTTGTAAAAATATTTTCGTGAGAGCCCTAATGATTGTAGTCTAGACTCGAGAAAGAATCCTAGTTCGCTACAATCGAAGCTCTGATACCAAACTGTCACACCCTGACTTTTGCGAAAGCGTGATTATGTGTGACTTGCTTAATATCATTGCATTTAACCATAACAAACAACTATATGATTTAAACCATGATGTCCATCCATATTTAAGTTTCAAAACATTACAACCAACATTGTTTTAAATCCAAACACAGACTTCATGTTTAAAATACAACACAAACAAAGTTTTAAGTTCCATGAGGACTTGACACGATACATTAATAAAACAAGGCTTTAAAATGTATGTCTGATCTAGGATGAGACATCCATTCCAAACCCTACAAAAGATGGGATGACAACATTTATTTCAGACAGTACTTGAAAACCTTCAACGCCCACCAGATCCATAATTAGTTTCCTGAAATACATGTAGTTTGAAAACATCAACAAAGTTGAGCGAGTTCATGTGTTTTGTATGTCATCTCATAATAAACTTGTAAACATTGTGTGTATGTATTCGTAAACCCGGTATGAAAGCAAACAAGGAAACAGATCAATTAATGGTTTGCAAGGCCATTAATATGTGTGACGTGATGCAGGAAGGCTCAAACCTAGCGGATTTTGTACCGGGCTTCCGGCTGGAAGACATAGTCACCTCATGGGCCAAATAGCGGTCCTCATGGGTGGGACTCGCAACACCCAAATAGATCTATCACTCATGTCCCTCGGTCCTACTACGAGGATTAATGGTCTTAAGCGTTGTACCCACCACTCACATGATCTAACAGTTCATTCCTTAGTTAACCATACCATATGTAAACGTTTGTAAACAATTTGTAACATGTACTTCACCCCCGAAGTTGTAAAACTGAAAACAGTTAAAAGAAAAGGGGGACATGAACTCACTGTCTTGCGTCTCGAAATCCGGTGTAACTCAAAGCTGCTACTCGTTCACACGACTACCTACAAACGTACTATGGTTTATTAGACGGATGGGTCGTGCCTTGACTTTAGTCTTAATTAGTATCTTTGAGTTACGTTTCTTTGTGTCTTAATATTATTCCAAAGTATATAATTATTTGTTAAAATAATAAATATTTTAACTTATATTATATTTATTAAATTTTGGAATATTAGTTAAAATAATATATTTTAACTTGACACATTATGTACTTATAGATGTATATCTTCCCCAATGATGGGTGTATTCATTCTCATATTCATTAACTTGTATATTTTTGCCAAGTATTGGTGGCGTATTCCGGTGTGTATTTATACGTACGAGAATACGTATTTTTATTGTGCTTATTAAGTATTCTTATACTTAATTTTGTATTAAATTTTCCGGAATAATATTTCTAATAAAAATTCACCAACATATATTCTTAAAATATATATTTATTTTAAGAAAGCACGTATGGAAAATTTATTTATATTTCTTCCTTGACAAAAATATTTATATTTTCATAATAATCTCAAAAATAAATATTTTCAAGTTTAACTCAGAATTTCGATATTGGTGGTTTCTCTAATAAGGACACCGCCCCCTAAAGCCCAGAATGCTTTGGCTAGTGCCCTATTTAGTAGAACTGTCCAGAGTTTGGGAGAGAAGTTTAGTCTATCCCCCCGTCAGAAAGCCGTGTTCGATTGTCTCCGGGCTCCTCATGCTCAAGATTTTCTGACAGTCATCCCCATTGAAGGACTAGGCCAACACATGTCGGCAGTGGAATACCGGGTAATCCTTAAGTACCAGTTAATGATCCCTCTGTTTCCGGTTGATGAGCCATGCCCAGTTTGCCGCAAGGTTTGTTTGGATACTTTTGGCGAGCATGCGGTTCATTGTAAGGAGTTGCCTGGTTTTAAATACAGGCATGATTTGGTAAGGGATATTTTGTTTGATATTTTAAAGCGGGCAGGGATTTCAGCAAAAAAGGAGGCTCCGGTGAACTTTCTGACCGATCCGCTCGATGGGAGGTCTACTCTTCGACCAGCTGATATTCTTGTGTTTGGGTGGGCCAGGGGAAAACACGCTTGTGTGGACCTTACAGGAGTGTCCCCTCTTGTTGGGCTCAGGGATAATGGGTTTGTTGCTGGCCAGGCTGCGTTGAAGGCGGAATCAAGTAAGGTCGCTAAACATGAGAAGGCTTGTTTAGAGAATCAACATGTGTTTATCCCATTCGCTTTTGATACATTTGGTTCCCTAGCCCCAGAGGCTGTGGAATTCCTAAACCGGGTTCAACGGGTTGTGAATAGTAATCTCTCAACCTTTAAGGGTCGTTTCGTCTTTAGCAGGATTGGTTTTGCAATTCAAAAGGGGGTTGCGGCGCAGCTTGTTGCCCGTTTACCTGCCTGTGTTTGTAAATTGTTAGTTTGGCATTTTAATGAAAAGCGATTTATTATCAAAAAAAAAAAAAAAACTCAAAAAATATATATAAATCCATTTTTCACCCCAAAAATAATATATTCTGAATTTATTTAAGAAAATATATATTTTCTCCAAAAATATTATATTTTCTAATGATTCAAGAAAACATATATCTTTTTCTTTACCCAAAAATAATATATTTTCTTCTTGTAAAAAATATGATATATTTTTGTAATAATTATGAAAATCATATTTTCGTTTCCTTGGTTTCCAAAATACCGTTTACCAAAATATACTTATGAATTTAGTTCCGGAATATTTATGTAAGTTATATTCCTTGTTCGGTTTCTCAAAATTTTAGGTATAAATTATATATTTATTTCTTGGAATTTTGGTAATATTTTGTGTTATATTTCTTGGTATTTTGGTGAGTTATAAAATTTCAAGTCCTAAAATAATATAACTAATACACATAATATACAAGTAATCACACACATTGTGACATCTAAATGTATACTTTCCTAAATACATATTTAGTCATTTTTATTTATCAAAACCAACCTCTAATATTTATAATTTTTGTAACAAAAATTATGGAAAATTTTATATGAAAAGTTAGGGTTAAAATACACTTGTAAACACTTGTTTAAAAATATTTTTCTAAGTGCTTAATTTTTAGAAAAAAATTGTCACAGTTTCCCCTTAAAAATGGAGGTTTCCATGCTTTCAAAGCATATCATTTTCTTTTAAAAATCATCACAATTCATCAACAAAGCAAACAATACTTACCAAGTGCCAAAATCAAGCATTTTACACTACTTCATGAACTTGAAAATTTATAAAATATTTGTAGTAACCTAGTAGAGTGTTTAGTAAGCTTAGTTACCCTTTAAAGTGTGGTTATTTGTTTAAAACATCATTCTTGAAGATTTTAGATGTTTATAACTTGTAAAATGATTTTCTAAAAATATTTCGTTTTGAATTCTTCTTGTTAGTGACATGTTTCTACACTTAATTAACCACTAAAAATGTGATTAGTTTCCTTAAAAACCATGGTTATGCAAATCTTGTATTTTAACTTAGTTTCTTGAGAAAATAATTTTTGAAATCACATATTTACAAGACTTACATTACACTTTGATCATCATCATTCAAGAAAAACACTTAACCTTTCAAGTTCATGTTTCACATAAGGATGATCATCTTGATCTTTCACAAGATCATCCACTCATCTTGCTAGATCATGTCTTTAATCACAATCTAGCAAGTTCATATGATGTTCAACATCATTAACACAAACAATCAACAATCAAGAAGCATAATAACACTTAAACAACATGATTCATGGTGATTTTTAGTCTTATGTTAAAGATTATGTTCTTGATCTTTAATGTTTTTCAAGATTGGTGATTTACATATACTTTTAACCAACATAACAAGATGTAAAATGGGATTAGGAAGATCTTACTACTAGCACAAGGCTAGGGATGATGTTCAAGTAGATGAAGATGATGAACTTGGTGGTTAATGGCTTGTGAGAGAGGTCCTTCCACTTCCAAATGCTCCTAGCTTCTTATCCTTGCTTCTTACACCTTGTGATCACTAGAGAATTGATGGATTTGAAGTGAAGATGGTGGTGGTGTGCTTGCTTGTTCTCGGCCAAGAATAGAGGGAGAAGAGGGAAGAGGTGAAGTGTGTTGGTGTGTTTGAGAATGAGAAGTTTATGGACTTGTGGTTACATATAAATTCTTCCAACAATGCTAAACCTCTTGGATATTATGCTCTCAAAAGCATGGGACATGATCTAATAAAATAACCAAATAAAATCAAGAGTGGGCCACCCTATGGTGACCGTAAATATGAGGGGGGGGGGTCTTAGTTAGTTTGAAATGGATAGTTAGGAACTAGTTAGATTATAAGGAGTTTAGTTAGTGAATATAGTTGTTATGATGTTATATAGTGTGTTATGATGTTCGGGGACCATTACTAGCTTGGAAATGATAAAACAATGATTCTAGTGAAAATTTGGTGTTTTGGGTAGTGTCCAGTTGTTCGGTTGGTTACCGGTTCATTAAGGTGCTAAACTATGAAGTTTAGTGTGCTTTATGTTACCTTTTATGATAGTTTTGATTCCCGGCACTTAGGAAAGCATTCTGGACCATTTAACCATAATTCTGCATAATATTAAGTTGTCTAAAAGCTGATTTTTGCTGAATTCTACAAAATTCTGCAGTTTATGTGAGTTTTAGGCACTTTCCGGCTCTTAAACTATCACTAGGAAGGCAATTTTATGATCCTTACTTTCCTACACACTATACTAGTGTAACTCTTGTTTTCTGGACCATTCTGTGTCTCAATACCATGTCTGTCTATGTACTGAACTCCCGTCAGCATTTTCCTGATTTGTCTGATAACTGTGCTTACTTTGTTTCGTGCATCATTTGAATCAATAAAGTGTTGCATACAATAATGATATGACATTATGCAATATATGATGCACATATATGTATATGACAATAATCAGAAAGCATTCATGTCATTAATTTAAATCAGCACAGTCATTAAAGCACTAATTACTATTTAATCATTGTACAGATACATGAAATTTTGACAATTGTCACATTCTCCCCCTGTTAAGAAAATTTTGTCCCGAAATTTTTAAGTTGCGCTAACGGTTGTAGGGGAGTTAGGGAAAAAATGCGGATATTTTGCTTTCTTACGATCTTCACGCTCCCAAGTAAACTCTGGGCCGTGATGTGCATTCCATCGAACCTTGACAAGCTTAACACTACTCCTCCGAGTCTTGTTAACCTTCCAATCTGTAACCTCAACGGGTTCTTCTGTGAAGTGGAGTATGTCGTCTATATGCACTTCATCCGCAGGGATGACAACTGTTTCTTGAGTTTGACTTTTCTTCAGATTAGAATGTATCATGAACACCTTTAGTTCCCTTGGTAACTCCAACTTGTATGCTACAGTACCAACCCTTTCCAGAATTCTGAATGACCCGATATAACATGGGTTTAACTTGTCATGTTTCCCAAAACGCGCTATACCTTTCCAAGGTGAGACCTTTAACAAAACCATATCACCCACTTCGAATTCCAAGGGTTTTCTCCTTTGGTCCGCATAACTCTTTTGTCAATCACGAGCCGCCTTTATGCGCTCTCGGATCTTCATGATCTTATCAGTCATTTCTTGGACCAGTTCGGGACCAACCATCTATCTATCACCTGCATCTGCCCAGCACAACGACGAACGAAACTTACGGCCATAAAGAGCTTCGAATGGAGGGCTTGAATGCTCGTGTGGTAGCTGTTGTTATAGGAAAACTCAACCAGAGGCAGATGAGTATCCCAACTGCCACCCAAGTCCATTACACAAGCACGTAGCATATCTTCCAACGTCTGAATAGTCCTTTCGCTCTGTCCGTCAGTCTGCGGGTGAAAAGCTTCTTGAAAGGATTTCCAAATCCTTGACACAAACCGTCCATCTCTATTAGATATTATCGAGATAGGCACTCCATGACGTGCTACTATCTCCCTGAGGTAAAGCTCAGCTATCTTACCAGTGCTATCCTTTTCTCGAATCGGTAAAAAGTGCGCAGACTTTATCAACCGGTCTACGATTACCCAAATCGTATCATGTCCTCTAGGGGTCCTGGGTAACTTTGTTATGAAATCCATCGAAATCTGCTCCCACTTCCACATGGGTATTTCTGGCTGTTGCAGGAGACCTGAGGGTTTCTATTACTCGGCCTTTACCTTGGCACAAGTTAAGCACTTCCCAACGTAGATGGCAACATCACTCTTAAGTCTTGGCCACCAATAGTAATCCTTCAGATCTTGGTACATCTTGTCTGATCCTTGATGGATCGAGTACCTTGACTTATGAGCTTCATTGAAAATAACCTCTCTAATACCACTATAAAGCGGAACCCAAATACGTCCCATGAAATACAAGGTTCCTTCCTCGTTAGGCTCCATTTTTTTCTCCATTCCTCAGAGGTATTCATCCTTAATGTTCTCTTTCTTAAGAGCTTCTCTTTGTGCAGCACGAATATGAGAAGTGAGATTCGTCTGAATGATCATTTCCAAAGCCCTAACCCTTATGGGCTTGATTCTTTCCTTTCGGCTTAAGGCGTCTGCTACCACATTCGCCTTTCCGGGATGATACTTGATTTCGTAGTCATAGTCATTCAGCAACTCAACCCATCATCGTTGTCTCATATTAAGCTCTTTCTGATCAAATATGTTCTGAAGGCTCTTGTGATCCGTAAAAATAGTACATCGAGTACCATACAGATAATGTCGCCAGATCTTCAAAGCAAATACCACTGCGCCTAATTCCAAATCATGCGTGGTATAATTCTTCTCATGGACCTTCAGTTGGTGCGAAGCATAAGCGATAACCTTTTGGCGTTGCATTAGCACACGACCCAATCCCTGACGTGAGGCGTCACAATATACCACGAAGTCGTCGGTGCCTTCGGGTAGGGATAATATAGGGGCATCGCATAGCTTATTCTTGAGCAGCTGGAAGGCTTCTTCTTGTTTATCTCCCCATTCATACTTCTTGTCCTTTTGAGTAAGGGATGTCAACGGTTGAGCTATCTTGGAGAAATTCTCAATGAACCTGCAATAATAACCTGCTAAACCCAGAAACTGTCGGATCTCGGTCGGCGTCTTCGGAGTTTCCCAGTTCTTGATTGCCTCGATCTTGGTGGGATCCACATGAATACCATTCTCGTTTACCACGTGACCGAGGAACTGTACCTCACGTATCCAAAACTCGCACTTTGAAAACTTAGCGTAGAGCTTTTCCTTCTTTAGCAGCTCTAGATTGGCTCTGAGGTGTTGTTCATGATCTTCCTTTGTCCGCGAGTAAATCAAAATATCGTCGATAAATACGATCATGAATTTATCGAGATATGGCTTGCAAACCCGATTCATCAAATCCATAAATACTGCCGGTGCATTTGTCAATCCGAACGGCATCACTAGAAAGTCATAATGTCCATAACGAGTTCTGAAGGCAGTCTTCGGTATACTTTCCTCTTGAATCCGCAGCTGGTGATAACCTGATCGAAGGTCAATCTTAGAATAGTAGCTTGATCCCTGAAGTTGGTCGAATAAATCATCAATCCTCGGCAAGGGATACCGATTCTTGATGGTTAACTTGTTCAGCTCCCGGTAGTCGATACACATTCGAAAGCTACCGTCCTTCTTCTTGACGAACAGCACTGGAGCTCCCCAAGGCGAAAAGCTCGGCCTAATGAATCCCTTATCCAATAACTCCTGAAGCTGCGTTGATAACTCTTGCATCTCTGAAGGCGTAAGTAGATAAGGTGCCTTGGCTACAGGCGCGGTGCCTAGAACCAAGTCAATGTGGAATTCGACTTGTCGTTGAGGCGGTAATCCTGGCAAGTCTTCGGGGAAGACTTCAGGATATTCCCTTACCACATGGATATCTTCTAGCTTCGGCTCTTCGGCTTCCTTATCCACAACATGAGCTAAGAAGGCAACACATCCTTTACGTAAAAAATTTCGTGCTTTCAAACAACTAATAACCCGTAGAGGTGTATCATGCTTCTCTCCATGAATCACGATCGTTTCTTCATTCGCCATCGGGATGCGGATAATCTTCTCATGGCACACAATCTCAGCACGGTTGCTAGACAACCAGTCCATCCCAACTACGACATCAAAGCTTCCCAAATCAACTGGCAGAAGATCTATCGGAAACTCACGCTCGCCAAGCTCTATAACACAACCTCTAATCACCTCATTAGCTTCTACTAGCTTCCCATTAGCTAGTTCTATTGAGTACGGGACGTCTAACTTACTTGCTACTAAACCAAGTATATTCTTAAACTCAAGAGATACGAAGCTATAATTGGCACCAGTATCAAATAGCACAGATGCATAGCGTTGATTAGGGCTGTAAACGAGCCGAGTCGAGCCGAGCTAGACCCAGCTCGAGCTCGGCTCGAGCTCGGCTCGAACTCGGTTCGAGTTGGCTCGGCTCGAGCTCGAATTTCAAATCGAGCTGAGATTTGAGGCTCGAGCTCGGCTCGATTAGAATTCGAGCTAGCTCGGCTCGGCTCGATCTAGCTCGAACTAACAAAAAACCGCAAAATTTATTACTTAAAAAGCCCTTAAAAATGAATTTCTTCATAGCCTAAGGGCCATAATTGTCATTTAATTTAACCATATGGCTAAATATGCAAGTATAAATAGTTAATTCACTTTCTCCATTGTCTTTACCTACTTTTATAGGGGAGATACTCCCTTACCTTTTGTTTTTTAAGCGATGTGGGACAAAAAATGAAGGATGTAAACCTTATCGAGCCAGCTCACGAGCCGAGCCAGGCCAAGCTCGAGCTCGGCTCGTTTACAAATCGAGCCGAGTCGAGCTGGCTCGTTTACAACCGAGCCAATTTCGAGCCGAGCTTTCTTCGAGCTTTTTTCGAGCGAGTTTCGAGCGAGCTGCGAGCCACGAGTTTTTTGAACACCCCTAGCGTTGATTAATAGGGAACGTACCAGTAACCACATTCGGATCCTGGCGGGCTTCCCTAGCTCCAATTGTGAACACCCTTCCACGTGCCTGGTTATTCTTAGGGCAGTCCCGCTTAAAGTGCCCTACATCGTCGCAACCATAACAACCTTGGCCGCGTCCATTTCCATTACCACCCTGATTATTGTTGTTATTGTGTCCACCTCGGTTTCCATTTCCTGCCTGGTTTCCGTTTCCACCACGATTCTAATTACCATTCTGCTTCCCATTACCACCACGGTTGCCATTGCCATTACCATTTCCATTTCCTCCTTGCCCTCCATTTCCACGACCAGCTCCAAACCAACACGTTTCCTTAGAATGACCATTCCTTCCACAGTTACCACACTTCCTATACCTGCACTGACCGGCATGATGAAACTGACATACATCACACTTTGGTAGAGTACCCATGTACCGTTTTCCTTTGTTTTCAGCACTTGCAGCGCCAGTCTGTGCCTCAGCTGGCGGATTAGCGTGTCTGCGCTTGTTGGCATTTTTGTTGTTATTTTCCCGAGTACCTTTCTTGAAATTTGAAAACTTTTCTTTTATTTTTCCCCAGACGAATCTACATGAGTCTCCTTCTTCTTTGTTTCAGAAATCGTGAACTTGCCCAACCTGATCGCTTCTTCAGTCAGTGCCACACTCAAGTCAATTGCCTCAGTAATCGTTGGAGGCTTGGACGCTGTCACCATGCTTAGTATCTGAGGTGCCAATCCCCAGATGAAACGTTCCACCCTCTTTAATTCTGGCTCCACCAAATACGGAACCACCTTAGACAAATCATGAAATCTCTGCACATACTCAGCTATCTTTGGACCTTCCATTTTCAAGTTCCAGAATTCAGTTTCCAACTTCTGGATTTCGGTCCGAGAACAATACTTCTTACGCATCAACTCTTTCAATTCATTCCATGTCAAAGCATACGCAGCAGCCTCACCCAACGTCTGAACTTGAAGGTTCCACCATGACAGAGCCCCATCTAGAAACAATCCAAAATTATACGTGACTTGATGCTCTGGTGCACATTTACTTATCCTTAGAACAGAATCCGTCTTCTCAACCCAGCGCACAAAGGCTACGGCACCCACAGTGCCATCGAAATTCAGTGGCCTACAGTCCAAAAACTGCTTATAGGTACAGCCTGCAACACAAGCAGCATCATTCACAGTAATCATTAACAAAGCACACTTGGAAATGTCCGAACGTATTGTAATGTGTCTTAGATGACTAAACATTACCGTTGGGTGGGTTATTCCCTGAGGTACGCCCGCTGTGTTCGGAGCGAAGGGCCTCGTGCTGTGCGATGTCCTGTGAGATGCGCTCTCGCAATTCCTCCTCTGTCGTCAGCAGAGGGCTGCTGGTATCAGTGTTCCTTCGCGCGCGGTATCTTTCTTCTAAAAAGAAGATCGGATGGGCCAGGTCTTATTCGTTATATAAATAAGTAATTGTCTAGAGGTCGTATGTACATATATACAAGTAATCATCATATCAAGCAATCATGCAACAACACAATCATAGCATAAGCAAGTAATCCGACAATGTGTTTAGTGAGAACATGACGATTGAGCTTTCATTAATTACCGACCACAGTTACATTGTTTACGAAGTGTATCACATCAAAAGGGACATAGGGTCACCCAACACTTGTCCAATAAGTCTGTCAATATACAAAAATCACATGGTCAAAAGTGGTCTTCAAAAGGCTTCACAATCTCGGCTCAATAGTAGTGCTCTCACCAAACGTAATGCATCTGCATAAGACCAAAAACCTACTATGCTGATGGTGGAGGAGGAGGAGGAGGAGGGAAGAAAAGCAAACTATGAACATGTGCGAGCTCCTCTTCGAGCTCATACACACGGCGAAGCAAGAAGCTGATCTGCTGCTCGACAGTAAGGGAACGGGAATCAAAACCCGGAAAAGGAGCAGGAGCAGCAGGTGGATGTGCAAAAGGAGATGCCGATGAATGTGGAGGAATAAAAGTAGACTGACAGGGACAAGGTGGAGGACGTGGAGTCAACTCAAGCTCCAAAACTCTGCGACTCAATACCTCAAACTGTAACTGCAAAGACAAAAGCAACTCATCCCGTGTGTAGCCAACAAAATGGGAGGGATGATAGGGGTCTGAGATCAGCATAGAGTATGGTGGGAACCATCGGAATGGCTCGTCAAGCAGTGTAGAGGTGAAGGGAGCAAGTGGCGCAGTCTGAGGAATCGGAGGAAATGCTGCTGAAACGTAAGGATCGTAACTCGGATGCTGGCCCGAAGTACCTTCCCTGGACGGGGTGCAGGGATGTCCTAAAGGAAAACAATCGGCAAATCAGTGCGGTGGACATCAGACTCTACGGGTGGGAGAGGAGCAACATCAGTGGGTGCGGGTGGAGGAATAAATGGCTCAGCAGGAGGAAGATCAACAGGTGCGGGTACTAGGTCTGGAATAAGAGGTGCGATATTAGGTAATCCAAACGGGACATGGTCAGGATCAGGAATCGGCTCAGGGTCAATAGGTGCAACATCAGGCTGACTAAAATGAATAGGGTCCGGCTCGGGGACATGCTCGGGGTAATGTGGAGGCGTAGGGTCACGAACAGGAGATGGTGCAGCAGACATAGCGGTGTCGTCGTCAAAATCGGTAGCATAGAGCTGTAGTCCCGCTGCCCGTAAGGCTAAAGAAGTCACAAACTCAAAGGAGTCTGAACCCGAATGTAAACCGGCGTCAAAATATATCTCAATGATAGGAATCGCATGAGGTGGGACAGCTACAACATCCTCATCTATATCCCCATCGCCTTGGGCGTCAACTAGGGGACCGTCTACAAACAAATATACATCGTCATCGAAAAGTTGGGATGACATCATTTATTTCAGACAGTACTTGAAAACCTTCAACGCCCGCCAGATCCATAATTAGTTTCCTGAAATACATGTAGTTTGAAAACATCAACAAAAGTTGAGCGAGTTCATGTGTTTTGTATGTGAGCTCATAATAAACTTGTAAACATTGTATGTATCTATGTATGTATTCGTAAACCCGATATGAAAGCAAACAAGGAAACAGATCAATTAATGGTTTGCAAGGCCATTAATATGTGTGACGTGATGCAAGAAGGCTCAAACCTAGCGGATTTTGTACCGGGATTCCGGCTGGAAGACATAGTCACCTCATGGGCCAAATCCCGGTCCTCATGGGTGGGACTCGCAACACCCAAATAGATCTATCACTCATGTCCCTCGGTCCTACTACGAGGATTAATAGTCTTAAGCGTTGTACCCACCACTCACATGATCTAACAGTTCATTCCTTAGTTAACCATCCCATATGTAAACGTTTGTAAACAATTTGTAACATGTACTTCACCCCCGAAGTTGTAAAACTGAAAACAGTTAAAAGAAAAAGGGGACATGAACTCACTGTCTTGTGTCTCGAAATCCGGTGTAACTCAAAGCTTCTACTCGTTCACACGACTACCTACAAACGTAGTATGGTTTATTAGACGGATGGGTCGTGCCTTGACTTTAGTCTTAATTAGTATATTTGAGTTACGTTTCTTTGTGTATTAATATTATCCCAAAGTATATAATTATTTGTTAAAATAATACATATTTTAACTTAAACTATATTTATTAAATTTTGGAATATTAGTTAAAATAATATATTTTAACTTGACACATTATGTACTTATACATGTATATCTTCCCCAAGGATGGGTGTATTCATTCTCGTATTCATCAACTTGTATATTTTTGCCAAGTATTGGTGGCGTATTCCGGTGTATATTTATACGTACGAGAATACGTATTTTTATTGTGCTTATTAAGTATTCTTATACTTAATTTTCTATTAAATTTTCCGGAATAATATTTCTAATAAATATTCACCAGCATATATTCTTAAAATATATATTTATTTTAAGAAAGCACGTATGGAAAATTTATTTGTATTTCTTCCTTGACAAAAATATTTATATTTTCATAATAATCTCAAAAATAAATATTTTCAAGTTTAACTCATAAAATATATATAAATCCATTTTTCATCCCAAAAATAATATATTTTCTATTGATTCAAGAAAACATATATCTTTTTCTTTAGCAAAAAATAATATATTTTCTTCTTGTAAAAAATATGATATATTTTTGTAATAATTATGAAAATCATATTTTCGTTTCCTTGGTTTCCAAAATATCGTTTTCCAAAATATACTTATGAATTTAATTCCGGAATATTTATGTAAGTTATATTCCTTGTTCGGTTTCTCAAATTTTTTGGTATAAATTATATATTTATTTCTTGGAATTTTGGTAATATTTTGTGTTATGTTTCTTGGTATTTTGGTGAGTTATATTATTTCAAGTCCTAAAATAATATAACCAATACACATAATATACAAGTAATCACACACATTGTGACATCTAAACGTATACTTTGCTAAATACATATTTAGTCATTTTTATTTATCGAAACCAACCTCCAATATTTATAATTTTTGTAACAAAAATTATGGCAAATTTTATATGAAAAGTTAGGGTTAAGATACACTTGTAAACACTTGTTTAAAAATATTTTTCTAAGTGTTTAATTTTTAGAAAAAAATTTGCCATAGTTTCCCCTTAAGAATGGAGGTTTCCATGCTTTCAAAGCATATCATTTTTTTTTAAATCATCACAATTCATCAACAAAGCAAACAATACTTACCAAGTGCCAAAATCAAGCATTTTACACTACTTCATGAACTTGAAAATTTATAAAATATTTGTAGTAACTTAGTAGAGTGTTTAGTAAGCTTAGTTACCCTTTAAAGTGTGGTTATTTTGTTTAAAAACATCATTCTTGAAGATTTTAAATGTTTACAACTTGTAAAATGATTTTCTAAAAATATTTCTTTTTGAATTCTTCTTGTTAGTGACATGTTTCTACACTTAATTAACCACTAAAAATGTAATTAGTTTCCTTAAAAACCATGGTTATGCAAATCTTGTATTTTAACTTAGTTTCTTGAGAAAATAATTTTTGAAATCACATATTTACAAGACTTACATTACACTTTGATCATCATCATTCAAGAAAAACACTTAACCTTTCAAGTTCATGTTTCACATAAGGATGATCATCTTGATCTTTCACAAGATCATCCACTCATCTTGCTAGATCATGTCTTTAATCACAATCTAGCAAGTTCATATGATGTTCAACATCATTAACACAAACAATCAACAATCAAGAAGCATAATAACACTTAAACAACATGATTCATGGTGATTTTTAGTCTTATGTTAAAGATTATGTTCTTGATCTTTAATGTTCTTCAAGATTGGTGATTTACATATACTTTTAACCAACATAACAAGATGTAAAATGGGATTAGGAAGATCTTACTACTAGCACAAGGCTAGGGATAATGTTCAAGAAGATGAAGATGATGAACTTGGTGGTTAATGGCTTGTGAGAGAGGTCCTTCCACTTCCAAAGGCTCCTAGCTTCCTATCCTTGCTTCTTACACCTTGTGATCACTAGAGAATGGATGGATTTGAAGTGAAGATGGTGGTGGTGTGCTTGCTTGTTCTCGGCCGAGAATAGAGGGAGAAGAGGGAAGAGGTGAAGTGTGTTGGTGTTTTTGAGAATGAGAAGTTTATGGACTTGTGGTTACATATAAATTCTTCCAACAATGCTAAACCTCTTGGATATTATGTTCTCAAAAGCATGGGACATGATCTAATAAAATAACCAAATAAAATCAAGAGTGGGCCACCCTATGGTGACCATAAATATGAGGGGGGGGGGTCTTAATTTGTTTGAAATGTATAGTTCGGAACTAGTTAGATTATAAGGAGTTTAGTTAGTGTATATAGTTGTTATGATGTTATATAGTGTGTTATGATGTTCGGGGACCATTACTAGCTTGGAAATTATAAAACAATGCTTCTAGTGACAATTTGGTGTTTCGGGTTGTGTCCGGTTGTTCGGTTGGTTACCGGTTCGTTAAGGTGCTAAACTATGCAGCTTAGTGTGCTTTATGTTACCTTTTGTGATAGTTTTGATTCCCGACACTTAGGAAAGCATTCTGGACCATTTAACCATAATTCTGCATAATATTAAGTTTTCTAAAAGCTGATTTTTGCTGAATTCTGCAGAATTCTGCAGTTTATGAGAGTTTTAGGCACTTTCCGGCACTTAAACTATCACTAGGAAGGCAATTTTACGATCCTTACTTTCCTACACACTATACTAGTGTAACTCTTGTTTTCTGGCTCATTATGTGTCTAAATACCATGTATGTCTATGTACTGAACTCCCGTCAGTATTTTCCTGATTTGTCTGATAATTGTGCTTACTTTGTTTCGTGCATCATTTGAATCAATAAAGTGTTGCATGCAATAATGATATGACATTATGCAATATATGATGCACATATATGTATATGACAATAATCAGAAAGCATTCATGTCATTAATTTAAATCAGCACAGTCATTAAAGCACTAATTATTGTTTAATCATTGTACGGATACATGAAATTTTGACAATTGTCACATTTTCAACACCTTGGTTTGTCACTAGGAGCTAATATGAAATTAAGAAAGCATTGGGAACCGGTAATTAAAAAGTTCAAGGATCGGTTAAGTAGCTGGAAAGCAAAAGATCTCTCCTTTGGTGGGAGATTAACCTTGGTTAAGTCGGTTCTTGGCATCCTTCCTCTATAATTTTTCTCTATGTTTAAGGCTCTGGTCTCCATAGTCAATCAGTTGGAAGGTGTTAGGAGACGTTTTTTATGGGGTGGTACCTCGATGGGCAGGAAAATAAATTGGGTGGCTTGGGGGGAAAATTGTGAAGGCAAAAACAAAAGGCGGGTTAGAAGTGGGCAACTTGAAAGATCTTATTCTGGCTTTGCTTATCAAATGGAAATGGCGTGCTCTTACAGATCAATCCAGTTTATGGGCTACTGTAGTCAAAGCTATTCACAAGGTATCTTTTTTCCCCAGATGACACTGGTAAGACTTCGATTCGTGATGCATGGTCGCAAATCGTGGCTGCGGATAAGATGATAATGGATGAAGGTCTGAATCTAAATAGAATTATCGGAAAGGAGGTTGGGGATGGTAATCACACCCGCTTCTGGAGCCATGCTTGGTTTGGTCATTCGCCTTTCATGGACCTATTCCCTGCCCTTTACAACCTTGAGAAACAAAAAAGATGTTTGGTGACTCAACAAGTGATCTTTCAACCAAACGACCAGATCTCGTTTAACTGGAACTGGAATAAGAAACGCCTTCCAGTGACTATTAAACAAGAGATCGTTGACCTTCAAGAAATGATTTCTTCATACCAGTTCAATGGAGGTACAGACTCTTTGTTATGGACTATGGAGAGGGATGGACACTTCTCGACATATTCGTGTAGGAAAGGATTGGGTCGGATCACGGAGACGATCCTCTAATTAAAGTTTCATGGCTGAAATGGATTCCATTAAAGATCAGGTGTTTTCTTTGGGGGTTGTCTCTAAACCGAATTCCCGTGTTTAGTTCGCTAATTCATAGGAGCATGCACCTTCCAAATCCGGCTTGCTCTATATGTTACTCTGAACTGGAGGATATAGACCACCTACTCGTCCGTTGCCCGGTTGCAGTTTCAGTTTGGAGAAAAATTTCCTATTGGTGTGGGTCTGATCTCTCCCCATTCTCCTCTGTCCAGGGGCTTTTGGAATATTGCATGGATATGGTAGGTTCTAAGCTTGAGAAGAACACCTCCCTCTTAATTATTTACTCAATCTTCTGGACTATCTGGAAAAATCGCAATTCATGGAAATTCTCCACTCAAAAAAAAAAACCTCGACAGATCAACTGGTAGAAGACATCATGGTTAATAGCTTCAACTGGATCAAAGTTAGGTCCAAGAACATTGTTTTAGATTGGGAGAGATGGAAATTACATCCCTATACTGATATTCTTAAGGTTTAAACTTGGATGTAAGGGGTTTTCGGGGCAGTTTATCCTTTTCTTGGGTGTCTGGTTGTATCGGGTTTTTTGCTAGTCTCCCGCTAGCTCTCTTTGATATAAATTTTTCACTGTTGTTCAACAAAATAAAAAAAACCAAAAGACATGGGAAAGACTATAATACTCTCACATGCAAAGCATGTGAGGTAACTTAGCTAAGAAATTAAACAGAGTTAGTGTTAAAGGTTGACTCCTGTGTCGAAACATGAACATAAATGTTGAGTTTGACCAATTTCACAGTAAAACGTATAAAGTGTAGCTTAAGAGTAACGTAAATGTTCGTTTGTGCAATTTTGTCAATTTTCTATTATCGTCTATTTTTCTTTTGAGTTAAATATAGTTTCATCAGTTAAAAATTGCCTACAGGACAAAAAGGGGGAATTTTCTATTAACGTCTATTTTTCTTTGAGTTAAATCTAGTTTCATCATTTTCATAAAAATCAAATAATTTTTATATACATGTTACATAATTATTCACATAATTATAACATTGTGTAATTATACTGACACATATACCCTTCGCATGAAATACACGGTTACACCTAATTATTTCCAATGTTTCTCAATAATATCATTTTTTTTTTCTTTCCAACAACGGACTTTATATTATGTCGCACATCCGTTTATAACGTTCAATACTATTGCTTACTTTAGGATTTTGATGAAAGTGATTGCATATCATTTAGGCTACATGAACGGTTTACAAGTTTGGATATGACTTTTTTATAATATATGATTTGATAGGTAGTATATAAAATAGGGTCAGGAGAAAACGCTTAAAAGTGTGAAAATGATAAGAACAATTGGTGTTGACATGTGACATTGGTGCTAACATACACCAAGGACAATATTGTTAAAAAGTCCATGCACATGCAAGTTACATGCATTTTCACCATCTTTTTTTAAACTACATTATAAAATCGAGTGTTTTATTATCTTTCCAACGAGTATACTATTACTATACTTTTAAAATAAAAATAATGAATTAAACTGGGTGTTCATGAAAGTGGGTATTTTTATGGAGTTTTTGGAAAACATCATGAAAAATGTCCAAAATAAAACGTCCTAAACATTAGGCTGTGCGGGTATGGGGTACGTCCCCATACCCGTCGAGGACCGGCGCCGCCTTCACACCATCCCTCCCCATCCCCGTCCTCTCCGTCGACATCAAGACGTTCGAGACGATCCAAAAACGGTGGCCCCCATTTTGCTTTATGACCGTTAAATAAAAAAAATTAATTTACGAAATTAAAAAAAAACAACGTTAACATTCACACAAATATATAACATTCAAACCTTTTTCACCTTTATTCACCATTTTTAACCCTTTTTCTCATCTCTCTCCCTTTATTTTTTATAAAACATCTTCCACTTTTATAAACTTATCTCATATCTCTCTCACATTTTATAAACTCTCTTCCAAAATATATAAAATTCAAACCTTTTTCACCTCCATTCACCATGGATTCACCTTCTTCCATTTATTCATCTTCTTCGTCTACGTGGTATTCATCATCTTCGGAAGAGAATGCATTTATGGAAAACATGATTATGAACACGGCTCAGGTCTTCATGGCGGGTGATGAAGCGTCGTCCCAACGGCTAACTAGACGAGCAAAATTAAACCGAGACCAAGAAGGTACTTTACTATTTTTTCCATATGTTTTATATAGATTTGAAAATGTATTTTATAATTAATTTCATTTATGTTTCATTTTAAATATATAGCCGCCCACGATAAACTAGTAGCCGATTATTTTGCCGACGAACCCGTGTACACAGACGAGATGTTTCGACGTCGGTTCCGCATGAGTCGTCGACTTTTTTTACGTATCGCAGGCGACATGGCCTACTCTGATCCGTTTTTTACACTGCGATACGACGCTAGGGGGCAAAGGGGTTTCAGTAATTTACAAAAATGTACGTCGGCCATTCGCCAACTGGCATACGGTTATGCACCCGATGCATTAGACGAGTATTTAAGGATGTCCGAAAGAGCCCCACGTCTATGTTTGCACAAGTTTTGCGAATTGGTTGTCAACTTATATAACAAGAGATACCTGCGGAGACCGAACGCAAACGACGTTCAAAAATTATATCAAGCACACGAACAGAGACATGGTTTCCCAGGAATGCTCGGGAGCATTGATTTCATGCACTGGTCGTGGCAGAACTGCCCAGTTGCCTGGCAAGGTCTGTATACTAGGGGAGATCATGGACATCCGACTATTATTCTAGAGGCTGTTGCGTCACAGGATCTCTGGATCTGGCATACTTTTTTTGGTCTACCTGGTTCGCTCAATGACCTTAACATCATATACCAGTCACAGATATTTGACGATTTAGTGGCAGGAACAGGTCCAGACACAAGTTTTAAAGTTTCGGGGGTGGAATACAGGCGAGGTTACTACCTAGCAGATGGAAATACCCAACGTACTTGACAATCGTTAAAACTATTCCGCACCCGATAGACGAAAAAAGAAAAAAATGAGAAGTATCAAAAGGGTGCGAGAAAAGATATTGAACGGGCTTTTGGTGTTCTACAAAAAAAAATGGTATATCATTGAACATCCAGCACGTTCGGTTACACCAAACAGGTTACGACACATTATGTACGCTTGTATCATCCTTCATAACATGGTCATTGAAGACGAAGGTAAAGCGATATGCGAGTACGACGAAAACGCGTCTACCGGAAATTCTGTTCCAGTTAGTGGGGAACAACAAGATTTGAACATGTTCGCTCTACGTAACGAGTACACACATCATAACCTACAAGCGGACTTGGTGGAGTACATTTGGAACAACGCTCAAAACGAACCAGACGACCACATGCAGGACGAAGACTAGTAGCTTTTTTAATATATTAGGATTTTTTTAAGTTTATTTTTTTAGTCTATGTTTTTATTTTTAAGTCTATGTTTTTTTAAGTTTATTTTTTTTTTTAGTTTATGTAATGTTTTTTAATATTAATGAAAATAGTTTTATTAATTTATTTGTTAAATATTAAAAAAAGTTGAAGATTAAAAAAATATAAAATATAAAAGTGGTGGGGTAGGATAATCTAGGACCATCATCCCATTTCCACTAGTTTTGTGGGATGACCATCATTGGGAGGACTATGATGTGGCGCCTACGTGGCGGATCATCCTCCAAGGGAGGATGGACACCATACTCTCTAGCCTTATGTTGATCAGTAGTTTCAATTTGTTGTTAAAAAAATTAACGTGTGCAATATACGAGATTCTAAATTTATTATAACATTAACTTTTTAATAAAATAATAAATGATATGACAAATTTTGTTGCATCATCACAAGTGAGACCGTCACCTTCTTTGAAAATGTGAACGCATAATTTTCATCCATCACATTAACTTTTACAACTTTTTCATTTTTTACTTTTTTTTTTCATTTTCATCCATCACATTAACTTTTACAACCTTTTCATTTTTTACTTTTTTTTCATTTAGCATTTATACATAACTAGTGAATGCTCCGTTCGCGTTGCGGAGTGATGGCCGAATAATAAGCGAGTGTTAGGTAGCTCATTGACACGAAAAACAATCAAATCGAGTCAACTAATTAAAACAAAACATTTTTATAGTTTTGAAAAAAAAACTAAAACAATGACAATATTGTAATTTTTAACTGAAGGAAAGTTGTATTTTTGACTGGGGTAAAATCGTAATTTGCCAACAGCTAAAGTGATGGCGATACCGTAAATTTGAACCAGTGGCAAAATTGTAAATTTTCACAGGGACAAATTCATAAATTTGAACTTAGGGAAACAACGTAATATAAATTTGAACTAAGGGCACAATCATAATTTTAAGCTGCAGGCAAAACCACAATTTTATTTTGAACCGAGGGGAAAATCATAATTTTGAGTTGGGGGCAAAAGCATAATTTTATTTTGAACCGGGGAAAAAATGTAATTTTGAACCGATGGCGAAACCATAATTTTTTAAACGGGGACAGAGGGAAAAATCGTAATTTTTAGCTGGGGGCAAAAACAGAATTTTATTTTGAACTGGGGGCGAAAAGGTAATTCTGAGCTGAGGGCAAAGCTACAATTTTATTTTGAATCGAGGGAAAAATCATAATTTTAAGCCGAGGACAAAAGCGTAATTTTATTTTGAGCTGGAGGCAAAAACGTAATTTTAAAATGGATATAAAATAATAAACCGTTTGGTCCAATGGGGGAGTGCCATACAAAATCGTAATTTTGAATTGAGGGCAAAATCGTAATTTTGAGATGGGATAAAAGCGTAATTTTATTTTGAGCTGAGGGCAAAACGGTAATTTTAAACAGAAGAAAAAACATAATTTTAAAATGGATATAAAATTATAAACCGCTTGGTCCAATGGGGGAGTGCCAGGCAGCTGCCTGGCACTATTCCCCCAAAAATCTAGTACAAAAATCTAGTTGATGCCCCGACCGCGTTGCCGGGCGATGGTCGAATAATAAGCGAGTGTTAGTTAGCTTATTGACCCGAAAAACAATTAAATCGAGTCAACCAATTAAAACAAAACACTTTTATAGTTTTGATAAAAAAAAACTAAAACAATGGCAATATTGTAATTTTTAACTGAGGGAAAGTTGTATTTTTTGACTGGGGTAAAATCGTAATTTTCCAAAAGCTAAAGTAATGGCAGTACTGTAAATTTGAACCGTGGGCAAAATTGTAAATTTTCACAGGGGCGAATTCGTAATTATGAACTTGGGGTAACAACGTAATATAAATTTGAACTAAGGGCACAAACGTAATTTTAAGCTGGAGGCAGAAACACAATTTTATTTTGAACCGAGGGCAACATCGTAATTTTGAGTTGGGGGAAAAACATAATTTTATTTTTAACCGGGGAAAAAACGTAATTTTGAAATGAGAGTGAAATCACAATTTTTTAAACGGTGAAAAATCACATTTTTGAGCAGAAGGCAAAATCGTAATTTTTAGCTATGGGCAAAAACAAAATTTTCTTTTGAACTGGGGGCGAAAAGGTAATTCTGAGCTGAGGGCAAAACCACAATTTTATTTTAAATGGAGGGAAAATTCGAAATTTTGAGCTGGAGACAAAAGCGTAATTTTATTTTTAGCTAGGGACAAAACCGTAATTTTAAAGAGGGACAAAAACGTGATTTTAGAATGGATATAAAATAATAAACTGATTGGTCCAATGGGAGAGTGCCAGGAAAAGTCGTAATTTTGAATTGAGGGCAAGATCGTAATTTTGAGGTGGGGACAAAAAGCGTAATTTTATTTTGAGCTGGGGACTAAAACGTAATTTTAAAATGGATATAAAACAATAAATGTTTTGGTCCAATGAGGAAGTGCCAGGCAGCTGCCTGACACTATTCCCCCAAACTTGAAAATGTATATGTTGGAAATGGAAATTGGAAATGGAAATGGAAATTTATACATACCTAACATTTATTCACATGGTCAACAACAGATTTAATATTTTATTAATTTCATTTTCACTTGAATTTTAGTATTATACGTTTTTAAGCTATTTAGTTTTTTCTAATTTAATATTTCTTTGATAGTCTGTGTTCGTTAGCTTTTATTTAAGAAAAAAAGAATTTAATATGGAGTTGAGTTTAATTTTTTTAACATTTTGATATAAGTTTTATTGATAATAGAGTTGTATTCGAAATATAGTATTTTTTGGCATCATATGTTATAATGGCTTGTGAGAGAGGTCCTTCCACTTCCAAATGCTCCTAGCTTCTTATCCTTACTTCTTACACCTTGTGATCACTAGAGAATTGATCGATTTGAAGTGAAGATGGTGGTGGTGTGCTTGCTTGTTCTCGGCCGAGAATAGAGGGAGAAGAGGGAAGAGGTGAAGTGTGTTGGTGTGTTTGAGAATGAGAAGTTTATGGACTTGTGGTTACATATAAATTCTTCCAACAATGCTAAACCTCTTGGATATTATGCTCTCAAAAGCATGGGACATGATCTAATAAAATAACCAAATAAAATCAAGAGTGGGCCACCCTATGGTGACCGTAAATATGAGGGGGGGGGGGGGGTCTTAGTTAGTTTGAAATGGATAGTTAGGAACTAGTTAGATTATAAGGAGTTTAGTTAGTGAATATAGTTGTTATGATGTTATATAGTGTGTTATGATGTTCGGGGACCATTACTAGCTTGGAAATGATAAAACAATGCTTCTAGTGAAAATTTGGTGTTTTGGGTAGTGTCCGGTTGTTCGGTTGGTTACCGGTTCGTTAAGGTGCTCAACTATTAAGTTTAGTGTGCTTTATGTTACCTTTTGTGATAGTTTTGATTCCCGACACTTAGGAAAGCATTCTGGACCATTTAACCATAATTCTGCATAATATTAAGTTGTCTAAAAGCTGATTTTTGCTGAATTCTGCAGAATTCTGCAGTTTATGTGAGTTTTAGGCACTTTCCAGCACTTAAACTATCACTAGGAAGGCAGTTTTATGATCCTTACTTTCCTACACACTATACTAGTGTAACTCTTGTTTTCTGGCCCATTCCGTGTCTCAATACCATGTCTGTCTATGTACTGAACTCTTGTCAGCATTTTCCTGATTTGTCTGATAACTGTGCTTACTTTGTTTCATGCATCATTTGAATCAATAAAGTGTTGCATGCAATAATGATATGACATTATGCAATATATGATGCACATATATGTATATGACAATAATCAGAAAGCATTCATGTCATTAATTTAAATCAGCACAGTCATTAAAGCACTAATTACTATTTAATCATTGTACAGATACATGAAATTTTGACAATTGTCACATTCTCCCACCGTTAAGAAAATTTCGTCCCGAAATTTTTAAGCTGCGCTAACGGTTGTAGGGGAGTTAGGGAACAAATGCGGATATTTTGCTTTCATACGATCTTCACGCTCCCAAGTAAACTCTGGGCCGTGACGTGCATTCCATCGAACCTTGACAAGCTTAAGACTACTCCTCCGAGTCTTGTTAACCTTCCAATCTGTAACCTCAACGGGTTCTTCTGTGAAGTGGAGTATGTCGTCTATATGCACTTCATCCGCAGGGATGACAACTGTTTCTTGAGTTGGACTTTTCTTCAGATTAGAATGTATCATGAACACCGTTTAGTTCCCTTGGTAACTCCAACTTGTATGCTACAGTACCAACCCTTTCCAGAATTCTGAATGACCCGATATAACGTGGGTTTAACTTGTCACGTTTCCCAAAACGCGCTACACCTTTCCAAGGTGAGACCTTTAACAAAACCATATCACCCACTTCGAATTCCAAGGGTTTTCGCCTTTGGTCCGCATAACTCTATTGTCGATCACGAGCCGCCTTTATGCGCTCTCGGATTTGCATGATCTTATCAGTCGTTTCTTGGACCAGTTCGGGACCAACCATCTGTCTATCACCTGCATCTGACCAGTTCTTGAAAGGATTCATCAAATCCATAAATATTGCCGGTGCATTTGTCAATCCGAACGACATCACTAGAAACTCGTAATGTCCATAACGAGTTCTGAAGGCAATCTTCGGTATACTTTCCTCTTGAATCTGCAGCTGGTGATAACCTGATCGAAGGTCAATCTTAGAATAGTAGCTTGATCCCTGAAGTTGGTCGAATAAATTATCAATCCTCGGCAAGGGATACCGATTCTTGATGGTTAACTTGTTCAGCTCCCGGTAGTCGATACACATTCGAAAGCTACTGTCCTTCTTCTTGACGAACAGCACTGGAGCTCCCCAAGACGAAAAGCTCGGCCTAATGAATCCCTTATCCAATAACTCCTGAAGCTGCGTTGATAACTCTTGCATCTCTGAAGGCGCAAGTAGATAAGGTGCCTTGGCTACAGGCACGCCGCCTGGAACAAAGTCATTGTGGAATTTGACTTGTCGTTGAGGCGGTAATACTGGCAAGTCTTCGGGGAAGACTTCAGGATATTCCCTTACCACAGGGATATCTTCTAGCTTCGGCTCTTCGGCTTCCTTATCCACAACATGAGCTAAGAAGGCAACACATCCTTTACGTAAAAACTTCCGTGCTTTCAAACAACTAATAATCCGTAGAGGCGTATTATGCTTCTCTCCATGAATCACGATCGTTTCTTCATTCGCCATCGAGATGCGGATAATCTTCTCATGGCACACAATCTCAGCACGGTTGCTAGACAACCAGTCCATCCCAACTACGACATCAAAGCTTCCCAAATCAACTGGCAGAAGATCTATCGGAAACTCACGCTCACCAAGCTCTATAACACAACCTCTAATCACCTCATTAGCTTCTACTAGCTTCCCATTAGCTAGTTCTATTGAGTACGTGACGTCTAACTTACTCGCTACTAAACCAAGTATATTCTTAAACTCTAGAGATACGAAGCTATAATTGGCACCAGTATCAAATAGCACAGATGCATAGCGTTGATTAATAGGGAACGTACCAGTAACCACATTCGGATCCTGGCGGGCTTCCCTAGCTCCAATTGTGAACACCCTTCCACGTGCCTGGTTATTCTTGGGGCAGTCCCGCTTAAAGTGCCCTACATCGTCGCAACCATAACAACCTTGGCCGCGTCCATTTCCATTACCACCCTGATTATTGTTGTTATTGTGTCCACCTCGGTTTCCATTTCCTGCCTGGTTTCCGTTTCCACCACGATTCTAATTACCATTCTGCTTCCCATTACCACCACGGTTGCCATTACCATTTCCATTTCCTCCTTGCCCTCCATTTCCACGACCAGCTCCAAACCAACACGTTTCCTTAGAATGACCATTCCTTCCACAGTTACCACACTTCCTATACCTGCACTGGCCGACATGATGAAACTGACATACATCACACTTTGGTAGAGTACCCATGTACCCTTTTCCTTTGTTTTCAGCACTTGCAGCGCCAGTCTGTGCCTCAGCTGGTGGATTAGCGTGTCTGCGCTTGTTGGCATTTTTGTTGTTATTTGCCCGAGTACCTTTCTTGAAATTTGAAAACTTTTCTTTTATTTTTCCCCAGACGACTCTACATGAGTCTCCTTCTTCTTTGTTTCATAAATCGTGAACTTGCCCAACCTGATCGCTTCTTCAGTCAGTGCCACACTCAAGTCAATTACCTCAGTAATCGTTGTTGGCTTGGACGCTGTCACCATGCTTAGTATCTGAGGTGCCAATCCCCAGATGAAACGTTCCACCCTCTTGAATTTTGGCTCCACCAAATACGGAACCACCTTAGACAAATCATGAAATCTCTGCACATACTCAGCTATCTTTGGACCTTCCATTTTCAAGTTCCAGAATTCAGTTTCCAACTTCTGGATTTCGGCCCGAGAACAATACTTCTTACGCATCAACTGTTTCAACTCATTCCATGTCAAAGCAAACGCAGCAGCCTCACCCAACGTCTGAACTTGAAGGTTCCACCATGACAGAGCCCCATCTAGAAACAGTCCAAAGTTGTACGTGACTTGATGCTCTGGTGCACATTTACTGTGACAACTCGAGTTTTCAAGGTCTTTCCTCTATAGAATACTTGTTCTATTCTAGCTCGTGCATGCTATTATATGATTAATGTGTAATGTGTTTAGTTTACAAAGATATGAATCATGAATAAGTTAAAGATCTATACTTGACAAAACTTGGGATTTCACCATCACACTGCCCGACGAAACTCTAGTGTTTCGACCACACTCATGCTCGACGAAACTAGGGAGGTTTCATCATGACCATTACGATGAAACCTGAAGTTTCGCCGGCCCAGGGTTTCGCCGAAGCCCATTAAGGGCCTAGTACACTTAACACTTATGCGCGTATATATTACGTGGAACCGTTCATTCGTCATTTAACTGGCAAGTTGAAAACCCTAGAGTCTCTTCCTATCCCCTGTGTGACGGCAGCCCTCCCCTTTGAAGCTAGATCCTCCCTGTTCGATCCTTCTCACTAGAAATCCGTAACTCGGTTAGTAATCACACAGCTAGTTGGTTTGAGTTCTAAGTACATCTGATTGTGTTCATGGTTATGGTGTTTTGAACAGGTTCTTGAATGCGATATGTATTAGATACGTATGATTAATTGGATACATGCTATTATGTGAGTTATGATTTTGATTTAGGGTTCTGTTAAACAATGTGTGCTTGAACAGGATTTTATTATGAGCATGTATCTTGGAATATGATTAACGAATCTAAATTGTGTGGATCTACTGATCGAATAGAAACTGGGATGAGTGGTATTGCTTGATTTAAACTGTTGTTGAAATCTTTAGTCGGGTTTGGATGTAAACTGCGATGTATATTGTTAGATGACTTAGGTTAATATAATGTTAGATTGACAAATGAAACAACGAATGGTTGATGTGGTTGTATAAATTGATTCGATTGAATAATAGTTGTTGACTGCTAAACTGTTAGGGTTTTTGTGTTCATCAACTGCTAAGAAGTGACGAAACCAGTGAGGTTTCGCCACATTGTGACTTGACGAAACTATATAAGTTTCGTCACCTGGTGTCTCAACGAAACCCTATAAGTTTCATCATCCTGTGTCTCGACGAAACCCTATGAGTTTCCTCGTCTAGGGTTTCGCCGACTAGTGTCTGATTCACAACATAATTATGTTCAACTTGTGTATGTGACCTGAGTGCTCATTGCCTGACTGTTATTGATCTTTTATCATGATTTAGAAAGTAGGAACCTGCATGCGAAACATGAACATGAACCGTATGCTTGATTAAGTAATATAACTGTTATGTGTGAATCAGTGTTCATAATTTTCGTGCATTCTATGATTGTGAATTAAGTGAATATAATGCAAACATAAACTGATCACGTGTGTATGAATACCATAGGCTTTGATTGAATTAATTGGAAACAAGTAGTTAAGCATACCGAGCAAACCGAGGTGAGTACACACTTTCTAAGGCATGGGATTCCCGGTGGTTGGGAATGGGGTAAAGAACTGATACGGAACCTACATATCCTCCTTGGGTAGGATATGTACGGCCATCCTCCTTGGGTAGGATACCATTATTAATCTTGCGTATTATCCTTGGGTAGAATACGTACGTACGTTCGTCCTCCTTGGGTAGGACATGTCACACCCCGACCACGTGAGACAACGAAACGTGGCGGAAACGTCGGGGAGTGTTGTAACATAATTAATTGTTTCAAATCCATGGCAATTAAAGTTTCGTTTTATTAATCGAACAAGAGAGTTTACATCGTTTAAAACAAGAAACGAAGAGTACATAACAAAAATTAACTAGTTCTTGTCTCGTTTTAAGTCACTAAGGCACATGTCCGCCTAAGTATGTCTCGATAAGTCCTATGCATCAACTCCTGAAAACACATGTGAAAATAGGTACGTCAGCATAAAAATGCCTGTGAGATACATAGGTTTTGTGAAAATAGGATTCATGACTTGTAAGTTTAAGAAAATGTTTAATAATGTTTAGTCATGAACCTTGTAAATTGATTTGTTTTGTAAATCGTTTGAAAAACAATAAGTTCAGATGATATGTATAAATAAGAGAATACTGTATGGTTAAAGGAATAACCATGTAAAATGAGTTTGTATAAGATAATTTTTTTGTAAATCAATGTCTTGTGAAAAGTATGTTATTTGTATAAAATGTTATATGTCTCAAATTGAAATGATTCAAATAACGCTACGATATGTAATACCATACAAACACTTATATATAGGAAGTGTCAGCGGCGTATCCACCGTGCTTGTATCATATTACACACGCCTCGTTACTTAAATCACTTACTCAAACCAAACCATCAAGATGTAATGTTTAACAATTGTAGAAATGTTTAGGTATAGTCAAATGTCTATTGTCAAATGGTTCACATGGTTCAATAGATACAAATGGTTCACATAATGCAATATAATGTGTTCATATGCTGGATGAGCATATGCAACAAAATGTAATGTAAAACAATGTACTAAGTATGCACACAATGGACATACATAGCATGAAATGTAATGTAAAACAATGTACTAAGTATGCACACAATGGACATATATAGCATGAAATGTAATGTAAATCATGTACTATAAATGTACTAATGAACATAGCAAGTATACGATGTGAAAACATGGAAAGCATGAAAGTAACAAGTAGGCACATGTGTTTCACCCCAGAACAGTTTGAAAACGGTAAAAGAGGGGTCTATGTACTCACTTGAGATTGCTTAGTAGTCCTTGAGTAACAACCAAACAATGCTAGAGATCACGAATATCAAACGGCACCTAATATAGGTAACTATGTTAATAAACCGGACCTAAATCGGAGGATCGGATAGAATGAGGGTTTGTAAACCAAACGAGTATGGAGACTCGTGTAATATGGTTTAACAAAGCCTACATACTAAAATGAAACCTAACCTAAGTGCTTACGACCCATTACAACCCGTTTAGGTAGCTTATGCTACTTTAACGCGTCGTTTGCGTGAAACGCGTTCGAAACGCCTAACTAGCCCTATGATAAGTAAAATATGCCTTAACATGTCTAATATTGTTGCCAAATCAGTTTAGATATCAAAAGTTATGTTACATATGCTTAAAATGAATTTTGGCGTAAAAAGGGCATTTTGGTAATTTACCTAAGGCATATATACTACCTATCATACAACTACTCAAACGATGTGACCATAAGGTATAACCTCGGAAGGTTATTCCCTATACAAATATGGTCACCTAATGTGTTTGGTCGGATCCTAATGATCGACCAAACAGGTCGGGTTCAAAAGTATATGCGATTGTTTAGATCGCTTACCTTACGACCCTATATAAGCACTAAACTAAAAGTGACGAGCTAAGCATGTTAAAACATGCTTAACTAAGTTTAGAAAATAGGTTTGGTATCAAAACAAACGGTTTTGATACCCAAGAGTAGTTTGGTTACAAAATACGCGTAAATGCGCATTTTGGCCGAAACTACGACTCGTCACTGAGCCTAGATAACGTGGTAATCAGTAGGTATAGTCACAAGAGACTATAACCATCGTGATTACGCTCACGTTATGAAGTTCAACCGAACTTCGTGTTGACCATAAACTAGTCAATGCAGAAAGTCAAACAAAGTTTGACTTTTAACGCTTAAAGAATAAAAGAACGAAGGAACACTTACAAAGGGTCCCCGGAAGCTTTGATTTCCAAATATTTCTCAGGTATGAAGTGATAGAACACCCCAACTTAGAGAAAAATCAGATTTCAAGTGGGTTTTGAGTTGTGAATCAAGGGGTATTTATAGGATTTGCAAGACTGTTAGGATCGTTTATCGAATAACGTGCTTTGATCTTGTCCCTACACTTGTTGGAATGTTATGGAACATCAATTGGCCCCCCACCATCAGGTATCAACATGTGGCATTGGGTTTGGGAGTGGTTAACATCCGTTAACAGTTGTTTAGAAGTTTCTGATGTGCTGGGGACCCCTTACGGACCGTAAGGGTGGTGGCTTACGCTCCGTAAGCCATCAATTATGCAGAAATGACAGTTTCAGTCCCTGCACCTTGTTTCGTTGCGTAACGGCACTTCTAACACCCGTCAAACCCAATTTCAAGCTCCACAATGATGTTAAGACACAGGGAACATGAAATATGCTTGAAAACATCTCGGATCTCGGTTCGTTTGGCCGTACGGTTGCGATGTTCGCTTAATTACGACGGAATGCGCATAAGCGCGAAAAACGATCCAAATTGCGTGACGAATGGATTTTTGACAAGAAAAACACTAAAGCATAATATTATAATGCTTATATAAATTTTTGGATGTCCGGATGTATTCAGAACGTAAGTTATGCGCGAAAGTGCAAACTTGTGCACTTTTTGACGCTTTTAGCCCCTGAATGACCCAAAAGTTTATTTTAGCACACCGAACCCCTCAAAGCCTATTTCTAAGCTATGTAAAGGATATTTATGGTATGTTTAACTTATGGCCATTTTCTGGAATGTTTGTTACAATTCAAATTGGCATACTTTCATAGTTTGACAACTTTAGTCCCTGTAAGCGATTTAACTTGATTTTGCCATACCAAAGCCTTCGAAACTTATTTATAAGTTATGTAAAGATTATTTAAGGTATGTTAAGCCTATTTCACTATTCCAGAGTGTTCGTTGCATTAAACTGGTTATATTTACGCATCAGTGCGCGTATAACCTTCCAGAAAGTGATTTAAAGCTTGAAATCGAACAAAAATTGATATGTGCAAAAGATACACATATTTATACATATCCCAAGTATGAAATACAATATTTCATTAGTTTGGTATTGGTTTGATGGTCGCAGTGACCCAGGTGTCACAGGACAACAACCTTAAACTTACTAGACAAAACTCTATCATGAAGTCCCTCATTTTAATATCGACTTAATCGTCGGGCCAATGGCGAGCGGATCATTAGTTAATAGCGCTATTAGGGTTGACAAGCCTCACACCATGCCGTTCGGACGGGCGTGTACTAATGGATCTGGGCAAACTGTCAATGATGATAGACAATGACGTAGGGCACAACTATTGTTCGTCAGTTGTCGATATGGTAATGGTCTAGTGGTTCACATGGGGAAGCCCCCACTGATTATGGATATGGTTTGGGAAATAAAGGAACTGGTTAACTCGTGGTTTACGAAACAACTTGTGGTTTTCAAAACAAACTGGTACAACTAAACAAACCAACTGTGAACTCGCTCAACTTTGTTGTTGACTCGTTGTTGCATGCCTTGCAGGTCGTTAGATGCTTATGGAGTTTGCACGAGGAGGAGGTCGTTGTGGGATATGGATCGTTATGTCCCATACTTAACATTTGAACTTTAAACTATGTTTTGGTTATTTAAACATTACTATGCTTCCGTTGATTGTTTGAACATGTTTGGTTTCTTTTAAACACCAATCATATTGGGTTTGGTTTTAATTACTTGATTGCTTAGTTCAATATGATTGGTGGCTGGATCCTGGTCAGTCACGCCTCCAAGCGGTGATACTCCGCATGTGGATTTTTGGGGGTGTGACAGATTGGTATCAGAGCCATTGGTTATAGTGAACTTGGTTTTAAAAAGGGGAAAAGCTTTTTGATAAAACCAGACTATAACCTGTACAGTGCTCAATGATCCACAACGACGCTTCACTCCATGTGCAAGACTCAACATTCTAGGTGATATGGTTTATGTTTATATTACCTACCTGTTAGTTACATAGTACATTGCTCATGGCATGCTTAGATATAAGTAGCAGCTATTGTTTGAAACTCATATGTGCTTACTCCCTTCTGTCATCGCACTTTTGCGACACCTTTCTCATTCATGTTTGCTTTGATATGAAGATCATGAGTGGACGTGTCAACCTAACTCAAGCGTAGCTGATGGCTTTAATCAATGAACAAGTTACTGCAGCACTCGCAGCCACTCAGGCAGGAGGTATAACCTGCCATAGCAACTTACTCTAGGATCTTTAGATCCTACACTCATAAACCAACACTTGTGCTTAACCTTGTCTCTTCTTGCTCGCACGACAGGTCAACACGCTCAACCTCCTGTTTGTACTTTCAAAACTTTTATGGACTGCCGACCTACTACTTTCAACGGCACTGAGGGAGCTTTAGGCCTCCTTCACTGGTTTGAGAAGCTCGAGTCTGTTTTCGAGATGTGTGAATGCCCTGAGGCTCGTAGGGTGAAGTATGCCACTGGTACTCTTGAAGGTGTAGCGCTCGCGTGGTGGAACGCTCATGTTCAGATGCTGGGGTTGGTCGCTGCTAATGCCACCCCATGGAATGATTTCAAGGAATTAATCAAGGAAGAGTACTGTAATCGTGATGACATCCACAAGCTGGAGGTAGGGTTCTTCAACTTAAAGATGACGGGGTCGGAAATTGAAGCGTACACGAAAAGATCGAACGAGCTGGCTATCTTGTGTCCTACTATGGTGGATCCTCCTATTAAGCGTATCGAGCTGTACCTTGAAGGTTTAGTGCCAGAGATCCAGAGCCATGTGACTGCAGCGAATCGCGCCACCATCCAGCAAGTTATTCGTTTGGCTCATCGACTCACTGATCAGGCAGTCGAGCAGAACAGGCTGCCCAAACGTATTGGTACTACCACTGCTACTACTACTTCTGATGCCCCCAGCGACAACAAGCGCAAATGGGATGGAGTCTCAAGCAAGGGTTCAACATCAGCTCAGTCTCAATCTCAGCAGTGAAAGACTGATGACTACCAGAGTCCTGGTCAGCAATCCTCTGGTAGTCAAGGGCAGGGTGGATATAGGGGAAACCACCCCAAGTGCAACCGTTGCAACAAGCATCATAGTGGGCAGTGCAACAAGGGTCATTGTCTGAGGTGTAACAAGTTTGGTCATGAAGCAAAGGATTGCAGGGGCACATGACCTGCAAATCAGAATCGTCAACAACAGCCACCAGCTCCACAGAATCAGCCGCAGCAACAACAGGGTAACAGGGGATGCTATCAGTGTGGTGCTGAAGGTCACTTCAAGAGGAACTGCCCCCAGTTAAACCAGAATCAGAACAACAACAATAATCAGGGGAACGAGAACAATAACGGAGGTAACAATGATGGCAATGGTGCCAGGGGACGTGCTTTCGTGCTTGGTCAGGGTGACGCGAGGAATGATCCCAACATCGTGGTGGGTAAGTTCCTACTGGACGACTTTTTTGTTACTGTTTTATTTGATTCGGGTGCCGATACCAGTTATGTGTCCCTAAAGGTTAGTCATATGCTTAAGCACACTCCAATACTTTTGAACACCAAACACACGGTAGAACTAGCAAACGGTAAAAGTCTCGAGGCCACACACATAGTTAAGGGTTGTAATCTCGTCTTAGCTTGTCAGACCTTCTCTACCGACCTTATCCCTATCGTACTTGGTAGTTTTGACGTTGTTATTGGAATGGATTGGTTATCTCAACATCAAGCAGAGATTCTTTGCAAGGAAAAGATCGTCCGCATTTCTCGTTCTGGTGAAGAACCTTTGGTAGTTCATGGCGACAAGAGTGGTGCCGTGGTGGGCATCATTTATTTCCTTAAGGCCCAGAAGTGTTTACGAAAGGGGCACACTGCTATCTTAGCCCTCGTCACTGACACCTCAAAGAAAGTGAAGATGTTAGAAAATATCCCGATCGTACGTGACTTTCCTGAGGTATTTCCTGAGAAATTACCTGGTCTTCCGCCTCATCGTCAAGTTGAATTTCAAATCAAGCTAGCTCCTAGAGCAGCGCCCATAGCTCGAGCACCTTATCGTCTAGCCCCATCAGAACTTGAAGAACTGTCCACGCAACTACAAGAACTATTGGAAAAGGGTTTTATACATCCTAGCTCTTCGCCTTGGGGAGCTCCAGTGTTATTTGTGAAGAAGAAAGCCGGTACCTTCAGAATGTGTATTGACTACCGCGAACTCAACAAGGTGACTGTGAAGAATCGTTATCCTCTACCACGCATTGATGACTTATTTGACCAGTTGCAGGGGTCGAGTTTCTACTCCAAGATTGACCTGAGTTCAGGTTACCATCAACTGAGAGTCCGAGACGAGGATATCTCTAAGACAGCATTCAGGACTCGGTATGGGCATTATGAGTTTCTGGTTATGCCATTTGGATTGACGAATGCACCTGCGGTCTTCATGGATCTTATGAATAGAGTGTGCAAGCCTTACCTGGATAAGTTTGTCATAGTTTTCATCGAAGACATCCAGATCTAATCGAAGAGTCAGGAGGAACACGAGCATCACCTGAGACTTATTTTGGAACTTCTTCAAACAGAGCAATTGTATGCCAAATTTTTGAAATGTGACTTCTGGCTTCGCGAAGTCCATTTTCTAGGCCACGTAGTAAACAAGGATGGGATTCATGTTGATCCATCCAAGGTAGACTCGATTAAGAACTGGCCTGTACCCCGTACGCCAACAGAAATCCGCCAATTCTTGGGTTTGGCGGGCTACTACAGACGGTTCATCAAGGATTTCTCTAAGATTGCGCAACCCCTCACCTCGCTACCTCAGAAAGGTGTCACCTATCGTTGGGGTGATGCAAAGGAATCTGCATTTCAGCACTTAAAGGATAGACTCTGTAGCGCACCTATTCTCTCATTGCCTGAAGGCACAGATGATTTTGTGGTTTATTGCGACGCTTCCATCCAAGGACTTGGTTGCGTGTTGATGCAACGTGACAAGGTCACTGCTTATTTGCCGTGGCAACTTAAGGTTCATGAGAAGAATTACATTACTCACGATCTGGAGCTGGGAGCAGTTGTTTTCGCACTTAAGATATGGAGACATTACCTGTACGGTACCAAGTGCACCATTTACACCGATCACATGAGTCTTGAGCATATCTTCAAGCAAAAGGAGTTAAACATGAGACAACGTCGACGGGTCGAACTCTTGAATGATTACGAATGCGCGATCAAGTACCATCTGGGCAAAGCCAATGTTGTGGCCGACGCCCTCAGTCGAAAGGACACTACACCTAAGCGCGTGCGAGCGTTACAGCTTACCATCCAATCTAGTTTTCCTACTCAGATACGAGATGCTCAGGTTGAAGCATTGAAAGCAGAGAATATCAAGGCTGAGTCCTTACGAGTATCGAGGAAACGGTTAGAACAAAAGGAAGACGACGCTTATTACGTAACAGGGCGTATTTGGGTCCCACTTTACGGAAACTTACGCGAGCTTGTGATGGATGAAGCGCATAAATCTCGTTACTCTGTACATCCTAGTTCGGATAAGATGTACCACGACCTAAAGACTACATACTGGTGGCCTAGCATGAAAGCCAACATAGCAACTTACGTCAGTAAATGTTTGACTTATGCGAGAGTCAAGATTGAATACCAGAAACCATCAGGCCTACTCCAACAACCAGAGATCCCGACATGGAAATGGGAGCAAATTTCCATGGATTTCGTTACTGGCCTACCTAGATCTCAACGCGGGAATGACACTATTTGGGTGATCGTGGATCGACTCACAAAGTCTGCACACTTCTTGGCTATCAAGGAAACGGATAAGTTCTCCACTCTAGCAGACGTTTATCTTAAGGAAGTTGTTTCGAGGCACGGAGTGCCAACTTCTATTATTTCCGATCGTGATGCGCGTTTTACTTCTGAACTGTGGCAGGGAATGCACAGGTCTTTTGGCTCTCGATTAGACATGAGCACAGCATATCACCCGCAAACAGATGGGCAGTCTGAACACACCATCCAAACCCTTGAAGACATGCTTCGAGCATGTGTAATCGATTTTGGCAATAGTTGGGAAAAGCACCTCCCTTTAGTGGAGTTTTCGTATAATAACAGCTACCACACCAGTATCCAGGCTGCTCCGTTTGAGGCATTGTACGGGCGTAAATGCCGATCACCTCTTTGTTGGGCAGAGGTTGGTGACAGCCAAATCACAGGCCCAGAACTTGTGGTAGACACGACTGAGAAGATTGCTCAGATACGACAACGAATGGCGGCGGCTCGTGACCGTCAGAAAAGCTACGCTGATAAGCGCAGGAAACCACTCGAGTTCTAGGTTGGGGATCGAGTGCTACTTAAAGTCTCACCTTGGAAGGGTGTAGTTCTTTTTGGCAAACGAGGCAAACTCAATCCGCGTTACGTTGGACCGTTCGAAATCGTTGAGAAAATTGGCAAAGTCGCTTACAAGTTGAACCTGCCTGAAGAACTCAGCAGAGTTCACAACGTATTTCACGTGTCAAATCTGAAGAAATGTCTGTCAGATGAGACCCTCATAGTTCCTTTGAAGGAGCTCACTATCGACGATCAGTTGCGATTCGTCGAGGAACCTGTGGAGATCACAGACCGAGACGTTAAGATTCTCAAGCGCATCAGAATACCTCTTGTTCGAGTTTGTTGGAACTCCCGTCGTGGCCCAGAGTTTACCTGGGAACGAGAAGACCAAATGAAACTCAAGTATCCCCAGTTGTTCGAGAAAAGTGCAACCACTACTGAGGCTGAAGCTACTGCGGAATTTCAGGACGAAATTCCAAATCAACGGGGGGATGATGTGACACCCCAGGAAAACCAGGAAACCACACAAACTTAACTAGCTTCCTCAGTAACCATGTTCTATATTTCGGGATGAAATTTCTTTCAAGTTGGGGATGATGTGACAACTCGAGTTTTCAAGGTCTTTCCTCTATAGAATACTTGTTCTATTCTAGCTCGTGCATGCTATTATATGATTAATGTGTAATGTGTTTAGTTTACAAAGATATGAATCATGAATAAGTTAAAGATCTATACTTGACAAAACTTGGGACTTCACCATCACACTGCCCGACGAAACTCTAGTGTTTCATCCACACTCATGCTCGACGAAACTAGGGAGGTTTCATCATGACCATTACGATGAAACCTGAAGTTTCGCCGGCCCAGGGTTTCGCCGAAGCCCATTAAGGGCCTAGTACACTTAACACTTATGCGCGTATATATTACGTGAAACCGTTCATTCGTCATTTAACTGGCAAGTTGAAAACCCTAGAGTCTCTTCCTATCCCCTGTGTGACGACAGCCCTCCCCTTTGAAGCTAGATCCTCCCTGTTTGATCTTTCTCACTAGAAATCCGTAACTCGGTTAGTAATCACACAGCTAGTTGGTTTGAGTTCTAAGTACATCTGACGCTTTTAGAACGTAAGTTATGCGCGAAAGTGCAAACCTGTGCACTTTTTGACGCTTTTAGCCCCTGAATGACCCAAAAGTTTATTTTAGCACACCGAACCCCTCAAAGCCTATTTCTAAGCTATGTAAAGGATATTTATGGTATGTTTAACTTATGGCCATGTTCCGAAATGTTTGTTACAGTTCAAATTGGCATACTTTCATAGTTTGACAACTTTAGTCCCTGTAAGCGATTTAACTTGATTTTGCCATACCAAAGCCTTCGAAACTTATTTCTAAGTTATGTAAAGATTATTTAAGGTATGTTAAGCCTATTTCACTATTCCAGAGTGTTCGTTGCATTAAACTGGTTATATTTACGCATCAGTGCGCGTATAACCTTCCAGAAAGTGATTTAAAGCTTGAAATCGAACAAAAATTGATATGTGCAAAAGATACACATATTTATACAGATCCCAAGTATGAAATACAATATTTCATTAGTTTGGTATTGGTTTGATGGTCGCAGTGACCCAGGTGTTACAGGACAACAACCTTAAACTTACTAGACAAAACTCTATCATGAAGTCCCTCATTTTAATATCGACTTAATCGTCGGGCCAATGGCGAGGGGATCATTAGTTAATAGCGCTATTAGGGTTGACAAGCCTCACACCATGCCGTTCGGACGGGCGTGTACTAATGGATCTGGGCAAACTGTCAATGATGATAGACAATGACGTAGGGCACAACTATTGTTCGTCAGTTGTCGATATGGTAATGGTCTAGTGGTTCACATGGGGAAGCCCCCACTGATTATGGATATGGTTTGGGAAATAAAGGAACTGGTTAACTCGTGGTTTACGAAACAACTTGTGGTTTTCAAAACAAACTGGTACAACTAAACAAACCAACTGTGAACTCGCTCAACTTTGTTGTTGACTCGTTGTTACATGCCTTGCAGGTCGTTAGATGCTTATGGAGTTTGCACGAGGAGGAGGTCGTTGTGGGATATGGACCGTTATATCCCGTACTTAACATTTGAACTTTAAACTATGTTTTGGTTATTTAAAGATTACTATGCTTCCGCTGATTGTTTGAACATGTTTGGTTTCTTTTAAACACCAGTTATATTGGGTTTGGTTTTAATTACTTGATTGCTTAGTTCAATATGATTGGTGGCGGGATCCTGGTCAGTCACGCCTCCAAGCGGTGATACTCCGCATGTGGATTTTTGGGGGTGTGACATTTACTTATCCTTAGAACAGAATCCGTCTTCTCAACCCATCGCACAAAGGCTACGGCACCCACAGTGCCATCGAAATTCAGTGGCTTACACTCCAAAAACTGCTTATAGGTACAGCCTGCAACACAAGCAGCATCATTCACAGTAATCATTAGCAAAGCACACTTGGAAATGTCCGAACGTATTGTAATGTGTCTTAGATGACTAAACATTACCGTTGGGTGGGTTATTCCCTGAGGTACCCCCGCTGTGTTCGGAGCGAAGGGCCTCGTGCTGTGCGATGGCCTGTGAGATGCGCTCTCGCAATTCCTCCTCTGTCGTCAGCAGAGGGTTGTTGGTATCGGTGTTCCTTTGCGCGCGGCATCTTTCTTCTAAGAAGAAGATCGGATGGGTCAGGTCTTATTCGTTATATAAATAAGTAATTGTCTAGAGGTCGTATGTACATATATATAAGCAATCATCATATGAAGCAATCACGCAACAACACAATCATAGCATAAGCAAGTAATCCGACAATGTGTTTAGTGAGAACATGACGATTGAGCTTTCATTAATTACTGACCACAGTTACATTGTTTACGAAGTGTATCACATCAAAAGGGACATAGGGTCACACAACACTTGTCCAATAAGTCTGTCAATATACAAAAATCACATGGTCAAAAGTGGTCTTCAAAAGGCTTCACAATCTCAGCTCAATAGTAGTGCTCTCACCAAAAGTAATGCATCTGCATAAGACCAAAAACCTACTGTGCTGATGGTGGAGGAGGAGGAGGGAAGAAAAGCAAACTACGAACATGTGCGAGCTCCTCATCGAGCTCATACACACGGCGAAGCAAGAAGCTGATCTGCTGCTCGACAGTAAGGGAACGGGAATCAAAACCCGGAAAAGGAGCAGGAGCAGCAGGTGCATGTGAAAAAGGAGATGCCGATGAATGTGGAGGAACAAAAGTAGACTGACAGGGACAAGGTGGAGGACGTGGAGTCAACTCAAGCTCCAAAACTCTGTGACCCAATACCTCAAACTGTAGCTGCAAAGACAAAAGCAACTCATCCCGTGTGTAGCCAACAAAATGGGAGGGATGATAGGGGTCTGAGATCGGCATAGAGTATGGTGGGAACCATCGAAATGGCTCGTCAAGCGGTGTAGAGGTGAAGGGAGCAAATGGTGCAGTCTGAGGAATCGAAGGAAATGCTGCTGAAACGAAAGGATCGTAACTCGGATGCTGGCCCGAAGTACCTTCCCTGGACGGGGTGCAGGGATGTCCTAAAGGAAAACAATCGGCAAATCAGTGCGCTGGACATCAGACTCTGCGGGAGGGAGAGGAGCAACATCAGTGGGTGCAGGTGGAGGAATAAATGCCTCAGCAGGAGGAAGATCAACAGGTGCGGGTACTGGGTCTGGAATAAGAGGTGCGATATCAGGTAATCCAAACGGGACATGGTCAGGATCAAGAATCGGCTCAGGGTCAATAGGTGCAACATCGGGCTGACTAAAATGAATAGGGTCCGGTCGGGGACATGCTCGGGGTCATGTGGAGGCGTAGGGTTGCGAACAGGAGATGGTGCAGCAGAAATAGCGGTGTCGTCATCAGAATCGGTAGCATAGAGCTATAGTCCCGCTGCCCGTAAGGCTGAAGAAGTCACAGACTCAAAGGAGTCTGAACCCGAATGTAAACCGGCGTCAGAAGATATCTCAATGACAGGAATCGCATGAGGTGGGACAGCTACAACATCCTCATCTATATCCCCATCGCCCTGGGCGTCAACTGGGGGACCGTCTACAAACAAATCGACATTGTCATCGAACAAGTCATCGAAAGGCCAATCCTCGGGAGGAATGACCACAAGAGGAACGCGATCAGGGATCGGAGCCACGATGTGCTCACCATCGGGGTGACCAATGATGAGGTAATCATGGACTGGAGCGGGAATGTCAAAAGGATCCTCGTCAGGGAAACCATTAGCAATAGGTAAATCATCGCCAAAGTCTGGTAGCGCGAACGGCTGGAAGTCATCCTCGTCCTCGGACAGCATGTCAGGATCACTCTCAGTGTCCGACGTATATATCTCTAGCGCGGGCATAACCTCGTCGTCTGATACGACAGCCATCGGGTCATGGGCATCGGACAACCCACTCTCCGAAGATGACATGATGCCTGTAACATAGTAATCATAACATGTGCACATATATTAACCACTAACACTCAGTATATGCAAACAAAGACAGTCTATCATGTAATCATGTATTCACATTATCCTTCATGAAACTTTTTGTGTCTTTCCTAGTCTACATGTCACGGCCCCCGACCCACCCTAGACGGAATCGAGAGTCGCGAACAGCCCAGTGGTACCGGTGATTAATTTTATAAAATAAAATATTGCAGCGGAAATTTCATCAGGACCGTGAGTTAGGAAAATATCAGAGTTTAGAAACACCGGATTTTATTTATTAAATAAATAGGACAAACCCATGTTTTACAAAGGTAGCTTTAATAAGATAAATTTGTTTACATAAAACAATATTTGTTAATTTGATTTAATTAATAAAATAAGCCACTTCTTGAAGCCTTTCAGTGCCGTATCCAGCTCTTATTCCAATCTACGGTAATTACCTGAAAAATGTTTGAAAAAGGTTTTGTCAGTGGAAATACTGAGTGAGTTCATTCCATTTTATAAAATATATTGTTATACCTTACATTATTAAGGTTTTTATATTTATTCATATTTATTCAACTCAATCAGTATTGGTCACATGGTAGTAGTTCCGATGTGACAATAGTCATATCACTCATTGGTTCACTTTCGTCCAATAGTGAATTTATCAAATAATTCTATTTTACTATTATTCAATTTATCTGTCACTAGGCGATTTCTGTGACGGTAATCATATCACTGTTGATCATTCTTTCAACTAATGATTCTGGTCATATCACTGTTGATCATTCTTTCAACTAGTGATTCTAATCATAACACTGTTGATCATTCTCTCAACTAGTGCTTTTGGTCATGTCACTGTTGATCATTCTCTCAACTAGTGATTCTGGACTTAGTTATGTTCAGTGACATTACTTTGTCAAATATATTACTTATGGCACAAAACCATTTAACCCAGAACATGACATATATCATTTTATGTCACACTACTATAACTTATCAAATATAATATGTTAATTAAATAATTGTAATATCATTATTTAATCTATTAACGTGATTAACAATATAATCTTCGTATAGTAGAATACATTATACTTGACTATTTTATTATGTATACACCATTTAAATTTATTTCAAACATATATTAAATTGATTAACTAATTAATGTTAAAATAATATTAGTTATAGGCTATGGCTACTGGGCATAATTCACACTGTGATTGTGGTCATGCTACTATTGGCTAACTTTCTGGCTAATAGTAACGAAGATCAAATAATGTATAAAACCTTTCATACCGGTAATTAATATAAAAACTTAATCACTGTAAGTATAACTGGTAAACATTTAGGATTCTGGAAAGCCTTTGTAAATATAATTGTATCACAAAAAGGTGATAAAACAGTGAGAAAAGAGAATGGACTCACAAACGGTGAGAAAAGAGAAATGAACTCACATTGCAGATTTCTACGGGCAAAGCTTAGTCTATAGATAAGCCTTGATATATTGCAGATTTAATTTGAGCAGAGCTTAGCCTATTGATTTAGCCTTGTAACCTAATGCATACAAACTAGGTAAGTAACTAATACAACATTTACGATAACTCATGAGATACAAACCCTCCCAACGAATGACAAAGTGCAATACTTAAACATCCATCGGATTCACAACGAATGACAGAGTATTCCCCGAGTTCGGGTGGTACTCAAACATCCTGTCGGAATCACGACTAATGACAAAGCATAACCCAAGTTTGAGCAGCACTTAAACATCCATTGGATAGTTTAATCGATCGGACATTGAATCGTATCAGCGATTGAGTTAATACCCTGTTCTGCAGCACCCCGCTATACTAATTAGTGATTCGTGTGTGTTTTGTGAGTATTTGGATAATATCTCAGCGTGTATTTTGAGTTTCTTCGTCGTTCAAGCGCCCAGAATCAAGTGCCAATGTCCTCTATTTATACCCGAAATTTGATGTTGCTTGCGCACCGTAAGACTTAACCCTTGCGGTGCGCAAGGGTCATAAAATGGCCATATGCTTGCCACGTGTGTTTGAAGTGCAGGTGAGTTGACAGTTTCTCGAACTTTGTTTTAGACAGCGAGATAAATGGATAATCGTTGAGTAGGGAATGCCCCCCCCCCCTGAGTTTTAGAGGCCCTGATCCTGATTCTGATTGTTCTGAAATTTGTAGGGTTTGTGCAGAATCACTTGGGTGTCTCAATTAGGGTTTCCTATTGGATAAAATAATAAAATAAATAGGACTTTTAATGAGGGTTGTTACATTCTCCCCACCTTAATAAAAATCTCGTCCTCGAGATTTGGGTTATGATATTTCTTTTAGACTTATGTCATATTTCAGTCAACAAAATGACACAGAATTAAATTTTGTGAATATGAGTTATACAATAAATAAGACTCAATGGTTCAACTGAATTATTTCAAGAAATCAATGTTAAACGAATGAGATGAAATGATATAATTTCCAAGGTGATTATGTTCAAGCCAAAAGATATATGGTCAAATAGATGTCTAAATCGAATGTTTACAATTTTGTGAATGACTTTTTAGAAACAATAGAATTCTTTGTCAAAAGAAAGCTTACTTTGATTGGCAACTGAGGAAGACTCAGAATCAACAAGCTCAAATGAAATAGAAGTACGAAAATGATTGTCAATTATCGAATTATAACAAGAGAAAATTAGTGTTGACATTTATTAAATTGCAAGGATACACCGAAATACAATAGAGTTTAGTGTATCATTGTCTTAATACATTTGTATCAAGACTATTTTTCAATGATGAGTCAAACGAAAGACATACGTGGTTTTGAATGATTCGTATGCTTATGATTAGCCCAAGCTACAAGTTTATAACGACTCCACAAGGTGTTGAAATGATTGAAATAATTTAATATTTACGGTGACCGAATAATTTCACCGTGTAATCAACTGAAAGCTTTAATGAAGTAAATTTGGATATTCATTTCGAATAGGATTTTCAAATGAAAAGACCAAATGAATATTATAAAATTTTCGATCAATGATGAAAGAAACTTTTAGAGATACACCGAAATATGATATGAATTTGTGTACTCTTATCTCAACACATAATTGTATTAGACTGTTTAAGATAATGAACCAACAAAATTTAAAATTCGTACATCAGGAGTGAAAATGAGATTAGCTCAAGCTACAAATTTATTGTGACGCCACAAGGTGTCGTAGTAATTGGAAATAGTAGTGGTGAATGAAATGAGTTTCACCATGCTTTAAATCAAATGAAGTAAGTCCAAATGTTTCAAATAAATCTAGTAGGATTTGAAATTGAAATTGAAATAATTGAATAATGTTTTTCGATCAGAGATGATAAAACAATAAAGATTACGAAGCGCTCGATTGCTAATATAAAAAATTTCTTAAGAGATACACTGAAATATGAAATTAATTTGTGTATCATTATCTTAGCACAAGATTGTGTTAAGATTGATTTTATAGAATAAACCAACAAAGCGGATTCAATATAAATAAATAATTAAACCCGTGTGCAACGAGATTAGCACAAGCTTCAAATTTGTAAAAACGTCACCACAAGGTGATCGTGACCAAATAAATAACTTAGTGAAAGTGAAAACCAAACAAGTCTGTTATGGTTTGGAATAGATGAAGTACTTGACAGAATGTATTTATTTATAAACTTTTATTTGTACTAGGGTCAAATAATAACTTAACTTAGATATTACATATCAGCGATTACGTCTGGAATCATTTCTGCTTCTTGCGTAGTAAGTACGAATGCTCGCGCGTTCTTCTTAGCTCCGTCTGTTGTTCTGGCCTTGTTGTCAAGTGTTTTGGTTAGTTTTGGGCAATATGGTTTGATGTGTCCTGTTTCTCCGCAATTGAAACAAACATTAGTTTTCCTTCTACACTCTTCCTCTATATGCCCGGTCATCTTACAGAAGTCACAGTAGGGTGTTTTCCTAAAACGGCATCTTCCTGAATACTTTTTGTTATAGCTTCTGCAAATAGGTTGCTCCAATGACGGTTCAGTTCCTGTCTTCTTGAATTCTTGGAAAATTTTATGGGCTAACTCTTTCTTCTTATTTTCTTCTCTTGTGCGAATTAGTCCATCTGTCAGCATGTTAGCTAGTTCGACTGCTTCTTCAATAGTCTGTGGTCTAACGGCCTTGACTATGTCTCGGATTTCGCTAACTAATCCCCAAATATAACGAGAAATTAGTACGGGTTCTGGCGAAGCCAGAGTTGGTACCATTCTTGCATATTCGAAGAATGTTGTCGTATATTCACGACAATTCACATCTATCATTTTATGATTTAGGAACTTGTTAGCCATTCGTTCCTTTTCATAAGGAGGACAAAATTTCCTTTCTGTCATTTCCTTGAATTTTTCCCAGTTTATGGCATAAGCCATGTCCCTTCCTTTTGCCTGAAGAATTGTATTCCACCATTCTAAGGCTTCTTCCTTAAAGAGGTTAGATGCATACATCACCTTATCTTCTTCGGCACATTTGCTGATTGTAAGAACAGCTTCCGTCTTTTCCAACCATCGCAGAGCAGCAGTGGCTCCTTCACTGCCTGTGAACTCAGTTGGTTTACAGGCTAAAAATTCTTTGTAGGTACACCCGAGAGTCATCGCCTTCTTTTTCTTGAGAAATGGAGTTTTGATAATATCATCATTACCTCCATTGACACTATGGCTAAAACTGTCGTCACGAGTATGCTTGCTACTCACAACTTTGGTGGGTTCTACGGTGTTTTTAACAGCTTTAATTATTAAAGGTAAAGCATTAGCTATTCCTTGAGCTATTAGATTTTCTATAGCATTTTTATCCAAAGGATTTTCATTATTAGCATGAACTTCTGGATTATGTGGTACTTCATTCGACATCTGAATTGCAAACATTTTCACTTATTAATATTACAGAATAATTAAAACAAAACAATACTTCTAGGATATTATATGTGTATATCAACATATATATATATATATATTCATATATAACACATATATTAATTTGTATCAGTTTCCCAACTTTTAAGTTTAGGTATTAAAAGAACACCTAAATAGCTTAAACAAGTGGCTCTGATACCACCTTCTGTCACGGCCCCCGACCCACCCTAGACGGAATCGAGAGTCGCGAACAGCCCAGTGGTACCGGTGATTAATTTTATAAAATAAAATATTGCAGCGGAAATTTCATCAGGACCGTGAGTTAGGAAAATATCAGAGTTTAGAAACACCGGATTTTATTTATTAAATAAATAGGACAAACCCATGTTTTACAAAGGTAGCTTTAATAAGATAAATTTGTTTACATAAAACAATATTTGTTAATTTGATTTAATTAATAAAATAAGCCACTTCTTGAAGCCTTTCAGTGCCGTATCCAGCTCTTATTCCAATCTACGGTAATTACCTGAAAAATGTTTGAAAAAGGTTTTGTCAGTGGAAATACTGAGTGAGTTCATTCCATTTTATAAAATATATTGTTATACCTTACATTATTAAGGTTTTTATATTTATTCATATTTATTCAACTCAATCAGTATTGGTCACATGGTAGTAGTTCCGATGTGACAATAGTCATATCACTCATTGGTTCACTTTCGTCCAATAGTGAATTTATCAAATAATTCTATTTTACTATTATTCAATTTATCTGTCACTAGGCGATTTCTGTGACGGTAATCATATCACTGTTGATCATTCTTTCAACTAATGATTCTGGTCATATCACTGTTGATCATTCTTTCAACTAGTGATTCTAATCATAACACTGTTGATCATTCTCTCAACTAGTGCTTTTGGTCATGTCACTGTTGATCATTCTCTCAACTAGTGATTCTGGACTTAGTTATGTTCAGTGACATTACTTTGTCAAATATATTACTTATGGCACAAAACCATTTAACCCAGAACATGACATATATCATTTTATGTCACACTACTATAACTTATCAAATATAATATGTTAATTAAATAATTGTAATATCATTATTTAATCTATTAACGTGATTAACAATATAATCTTCGTATAGTAGAATACATTATACTTGACTATTTTATTATGTATACACCATTTAAATTTATTTCAAACATATATTAAATTGATTAACTAATTAATGTTAAAATAATATTAGTTATAGGCTATGGCTACTGGGCATAATTCACACTGTGATTGTGGTCATGCTACTATTGGCTAACTTTCTGGCTAATAGTAACGAAGATCAAATAATGTATAAAACCTTTCATACCGGTAATTAATATAAAAACTTAATCACTGTAAGTATAACTGGTAAACATTTAGGATTCTGGAAAGCCTTTGTAAATATAATTGTATCACAAAAAGGTGATAAAACAGTGAGAAAAGAGAATGGACTCACAAACGGTGAGAAAAGAGAAATGAACTCACATTGCAGATTTCTACGGGCAAAGCTTAGTCTATAGATAAGCCTTGATATATTGCAGATTTAATTTGAGCAGAGCTTAGCCTATTGATTTAGCCTTGTAACCTAATGCATACAAACTAGGTAAGTAACTAATACAACATTTACGATAACTCATGAGATACAAACCCTCCCAACGAATGACAAAGTGCAATACTTAAACATCCATCGGATTCACAACGAATGACAGAGTATTCCCCGAGTTCGGGTGGTACTCAAACATCCTGTCGGAATCACGACTAATGACAAAGCATAACCCAAGTTTGAGCAGCACTTAAACATCCATTGGATAGTTTAATCGATCGGACATTGAATCGTATCAGCGATTGAGTTAATACCCTGTTCTGCAGCACCCCGCTATACTAATTAGTGATTCGTGTGTGTTTTGTGAGTATTTGGATAATATCTCAGCGTGTATTTTGAGTTTCTTCGTCGTTCAAGCGCCCAGAATCAAGTGCCAATGTCCTCTATTTATACCCGAAATTTGATGTTGCTTGCGCACCGTAAGACTTAACCCTTGCGGTGCGCAAGGGTCATAAAATGGCCATATGCTTGCCACGTGTGTTTGAAGTGCAGGTGAGTTGACAGTTTCTCGAACTTTGTTTTAGACAGCGAGATAAATGGATAATCGTTGAGTAGGGAATGCCCCCCCCCCCCCCTGAGTTTTAGAGGCCCTGATCCTGATTCTGATTGTTCTGAAATTTGTAGGGTTTGTGCAGAATCACTTGGGTGTCTCAATTAGGGTTTCCTATTGGATAAAATAATAAAATAAATAGGACTTTTAATGAGGGTTGTTACACTACCCCATGCAGACTAAACCACCAACGTGACCTTGCAATCGTGTTTCTTGTTTTTCCTTTTTTGTAAAATGTTTGCTCCATGGATCTGGGCGTTTTGTGTATATGCAATGAAAAATATGTTGTAAAAATATTTTCGTGAGAGCCCTAATGATTGTAGTCTAGACTCGAGAAAGAATCCTAGTTCGCTACAATCGAAGCTCTGATACCAAACTGTCACACCCTGACTTTTGCGAAAGCGTGATTATGTGTGACTTGCTTAATATCATTGCATTCAACCATAACAAACAACTATATGATTTAAACCATGATGTCCATCCATATTTAAGTTTCAAAACATTTCAACCAACATTGTTTTAAATCCAAACACGGACTTCATGTTTAAAATACAACACAAACAAAGTTTTAAGTTCCATGAGGACTTGACACGATACATTAATAAAACAAGGCTTTGAAATGTATGTCTGATCTAGATGAGACATCCATTCCAAACCCTACAAAAGATGGGATGACATCATTTATTTCAGACAGTACTTGAAAACCTTCAACGCCCGCCAGATCCATAATTAGTTTCATGAAATACATGTAGTTTGAAAACATCAACAAAAGTTGAGCGAGTTCATGTGTTTTGTATGTGAGCTCATTATAAACTTGTAAACATTGTATGTATGTATGTATTCGTAAACCCGGTATGAAAGCAAACAAAGAAACAGATCAATTAATGGTTTGCAAGGCCATTAATATGTGTGACGTGATGCAAGAAGGCTCAAACCTAGCGGATTTTGTTCCGGGCTTCCGTCTGGAAGACATAGTCACCTCATGGGCCAAATCCCGATCCTCGTGGGTGGGACTCGCAACACCCAAATAGATCTATCACTCATGTCCCTCGGTCCTACTACGAGGATTAATGGTCTTAAGCGTTGTACCCACCACTCACATGATCTAACAGTTCATTCCTTAGTTAACCATCCCATATGTAAATGTTTGTAAACAATTTGTAACATGTACTTCACCCCCGAAATTGTAAAACTGAAAACAGTTAAAAGAAAAGGGGGACATGAACTCACTGTCTTGCGTCTCGAAATCCGGTGTAACTCAAAGCTGCTACTCGTTCACACGACTACCTACAAACGTGGTATGGTTTATTAGACGGATGGGTCGTGCCTTGACTTTAGTCTTAATTAGTATCTTTGAGTTACGTTTCTTTGTGTCTTAATATTATCCCAAAGTATATAATTATTTGTTAAAATAATAAATATTTTAACTTAAACTATATTTATTAAATTTTTGGAATATTAGTTAAAATAATATATTTTAACTTGACACATTATGTACTTATACATGTATATCTTCCCCAAGGATGGGTGTATTCATTCTCGTATTCATAAACTTGTATATTTTTGCCAAGTATTGGTGGCGTATTCCGGTGTATATTTATACGTACGAGAATACGTATTTTTATTGTGCTTATTAAGTATTCTTATACTTAATTTTGTATTAAATTTTCCGGAATAATATTTCTAATAAATATTCACCAACATATATTCTTAAAATATATATTTATTTTAGGAAAGCACGTATGGAAAATTTATTTGTATTTCTTCCTTGACAAAAATATTTATATTTTCATAATAATCTCAAAAATAAATATTTTCAAGTTTAACTCATAAAATATATATAAATCCATTTTTCACCCCAAAAATAATTTATTCTGAATTTATTTAAGAAAATATATATTTTCTCCAAAAATATTATATTTTCTAATGATTCAAGAAAACATATATATTTTTCTTTACCCAAAAATAAAATACTTTCTTCTTGTAAAATTATGATATATTTTTGTAATATTTATGAAAATCATATTTTCGTTTCCTTGGTTTCCAAAATACCATTTACCAAAATATACTTATGAATTTAATTCCGGAATATTTATGTAAGTTATATTCCTTGTTCGGTTTCTCAAATTTTTGGGTATAAATTATATATTTATTTCTTGGAATTTTGGTAATATTTTGTGTTATATTTCTTGGTATTTTGGTGAGTTATATTATTTCAAGTCCTAAAATAATATAACTAATACACATAATATACAAGTAATCACACACATTGTGACATCTAAATGTATACTTTCCTAAATACATATTTAGTCATTTTTATTTATCGAAACCAACCTCCAATATTTATAATTTTTGTAACAAAAATTATGGCAAATTTTATATGAAAAGTTAGGGTTAAAATACACTTGTAAACACTTGTTTAAAAATATTTTTCTAAGTGTTTAATTTTTAGAAAAAATTTGTCATAGTTTCCCCTTAAGAATGGAGGTTTCCATGCTTTCAAAGCATATCATTTTCTTTTAAAAATCATCACAATTCATCAACAAAACAAACAATACTTACCAAGTGCCAAAATCAAGCATTTTACACTACCTCATGAACTTGAAAATTTATAAAATATTTGTAGTAACTTAGTAGAGTGTTTAGTAAGCTTAGTTACCCTTTAAAGTGTGGTTATTTGTTTAAAAACATCATTCTTGAAGATTTTAGATGTTTACAACTTGTAAAATTATTTTCCAAAAATATTTCTTTTTGAATTCTTCTTGTTAGTGACATGTTTCTACACTTAATTAACCACTAAAAATATGATTAGTTTCCTTAAAAACCATGGTTATGCAAATCTTGTATTTTAACTTAGTTTCTTGAGAAAATAATTTTTGAAATCACATATTTACAAGACTTACATTACACTTTGATCATCATCATTCAAGAAAAACACTTAACCTTTCAAGTTCATGTTTCACATAAGGATGATCATCTTGATCTTTCACAAGATCATCCACTCATCTTGCTAGATCATGTCTTTAATCACAATCTAGCAAGTTTATATGATGTTCAACACCATTAACACAAACAATCAACAATCAAGAAGCATAATAACACTTAAACAACATGATTCATGGTGATTTTTAGTCTTATGTTAAAGATTATGTTCTTGATCTTTAATGTTCTTCAAGATTGGTGATTTACATATACTTTTAACCAACATAACAAGATGTAAAATGGGATTAGGAAGATCTTACTACTAGCACAAGGCTAGGGATAATGTTCAAGAAGATGAAGATGATGAACTTGGTGGTTAATGGCTTGTGAGAGAGGTCCTTCCACTTCCAAAGGCTCCTAGCTTCCTATCCTTGCTTCTTACACCTTGTGATCACTAGAGAATGGATGGATTTGAAGTGAATATGGTGGTGGTGTGCTTGCTTGTTCTCGGCCGAGAATAGAGGGAGAAGAGGGAAGAGGTGAAGTGTGTTGGTGTGTTTGAGATTGAGAAGTTTATGGACTTGTGGTTACATATAAATTCTTCCAACAATGCTAAACCTCTTGGATATTATGTTCTCAAAAGCATGGGACATGATCTAATAAAATAACCAAATAAAATCAAGAGTGGGCCACCCTATGGTGACCATAAATATGAGGGGGGGGGGGGGTCTTAATTTGTTTGAAATGTATAGTTCGGAACTAGTTAGATTATAAGGAGTTTAGTTAGTGTATATAGTTGTTATGATGTTATATAGTGTGTTATGATGTTCGGGGACCATTACTAGCTTGGAAATGATAAAACAATGCTTCTAGTGAAAATTTGGTGTTTCGGGTAGTGGCCGGTTGTTCGGTTGGTTACCGGTTCGTTAAGGTGCTAAACTATGCAGCTTAGTGTGCTTTATGTTACCTTTTGTGATAGTTTTGATTCCCGACACTTAGGAAAGCATTCTGAACCATTTAACCATAATTCTGCATAATATTAAGTTTTCTAAAAGCTGATTTTTGCTGAATTCTACAGAATTCTGCAGTTTATGAGAGTTTTAGGCACTTTCCGGCACTTAAACTATCACTAGGAAGGCAGTTTTATGATCCTTACTTTCCTACACACTATACTAGTGTAACTCTTGTTTTCTGGCTCATTCTGTGTCTCAATACCATGTCTGTCTATGTACTGAACCCCCGTCAGTATTTTCCTGATTTGTCTGATAACTGTGCTTACTTTGTTTCGTGCATCATTTGAATCAATAAAGTGTTGCATGCAATAATGATATGACATTATGCAATATATGATGCACAAATATGTATATGACAATAATCAGAAAGCATTCATGTCATTAATTTAAATCAGCACAGTCATTAAAGCACTAATTACTGTTTAATAATTGTACGGATACATGAAATTTTGACAATTGTCACATTTTCAACACCTTGGTTTGTCACTAGGAGCTAATATGAAATTAAGAAAGCATTGGGAACCGGTAATTAAAAAGTTCAAGGATCGGTTAAGTAGCTGGAAAGCAAAAGATCTCTCCTTTGGTGGGAGATTAACCTTGGTTAAGTCGGTTCTTAGCAGCCTTCCTCTATAATTTTTCTCTATGTTTAAGGCTCCGGTCTCCATAGTCAATCAGTTGGAAGGTATTAGGAGACGTTTTTTATGGGGTGGTACCTCGATGGGCAGGAAAATAAATTGGGTGGCTTGGGGGAAAATTGTGAAGGCAAAAACAAAAGGCGGGTTAGAAGTGGGCAACTTGAAAGATCTTATTCTGGCTTTTCTTATCAAATGGAAATGGCGTGCTCTTACAGATCAATCCAGTTTATGGGCTACTGTAGTCAAAACTATTCACAAGGTATCTTTTTTCCCCAGATGACACTGGTAAGACTTCGATTCGTGATGCATGGTCGCAAATCGTGGCTGCGGATAAGATGATAATGGATGAAGGTCTGAATCTAAATAGAATTATCGGAAAGGAGGTTGGGGATGGTAATCACACCCGCTTCTGGAGCCATGCTTGGTTTGGTCATTCGCCTTTCATGGACCTATTCCCTGCCCTTTACAACCTTGAGAAACAAAAAAGATGCTTGGTGGCTCAACAAGTGATCTTTCAACCAAACGACCAGATCTCGTTTAACTGGAACTGGAATAAGAAACGCCTTCCAGTGACTATTAAACAAGAGATCGTTGACCTTCAAGAAATGATTTCTTCATGCCAGTTCAATGGAGGTACAGACTCTTTGTTATGGACTATGGAGAGGGATGGACACTTCTCGACATATTCGTGTAGGAAAGGATTGGGTCAGATCACGAAGACGATCCTCTAATTAAAGTTTCATGGCTGAAATGGATTCCATTAAAGATCAGGTGTTTTCTTTGGGGGTTGTCTCTAAACCGAATTCCCGTGTCTAGTTCGCTAATTCATAGGAGCATGCACCTTCCAAATCCGGCTTGCTCTATATGTTACTCTGATCTGGAGGATATAGACCACCTACTCGTCCGTTGCCAGGTTGCAGTTTCAGTTTGGAGAAAAATTTCCTATTGGTGTGGGTCTGATCTCTCCCCATTCTCCTCTGTCCAGGGGCTTTTGGAATATTGCATGGATATGGTAGGTTCTAAGCTTGAGAAGAACACCTCCCTCTTAATTATTTACTCAATCTTCTGGACTATCTGGAAAAATCGCAATTCATGGAAATTCTCCACACAAAAAAAAAACCTCGACAGATCAACTGGTAGAAGACATCGTGGTTAATAGCTTCAACTGGATCAAAGTTAGGTCCAAGAACATTGTTTTAGATTGGGAGAGATGGAAATTACATCCCTATACTGATATTCTTAAGGTTTAAACTTGGATGTAAGGGGTTTTCGGGGCAGTTTATCCTTTTCTTGGGTGTCTGGTTGTATCGGGTTTTTTGCTAGTCTCCCGCTAGCTCTCTTTGATATAAATTTTTCACTGTTGTTCAACAAAATAAAAAAACCAAAAGACATGGGAAAGACTATAACTTAGCTAAGAAATTAAACAGAGTTAGTGTTAAAGGTTGACACCTGTGTCAAAACATGAACATAAATGTTGAGTTTGACCAATTTCATAGTAAAAAGTATAAAGTGTAGCTTAAGAGTAACGTAAATGTTCGTTTGTGCAATTTTGTCAATTTTCTATTATCGTCTATTTTTCTTTTGAGTTAAATATAGTTTCATCAGTTAAAAATTGCCTACAGGACAAAAAGGGGGAATTTTCTATTAACGTCTATTTTTCTTTGAGTTAAATCTAGTTTCATCATTTTCATAAAAATCAAATAATTTTTATATACATGTTACATAATTATAACATTGTGTAATTATACTGACACGTATACCCTTCGCATGAAATACACGGTTACACCTAATTATTTCCAATGTTTCTCAATAATATCATTTTTTTTTTCTTTCCAACAACGGACTTTATATTATGTCGCACATCCGTTTATAAGGCTACTCGGTATGGTGACGGAGGGAAGCCGGCGACGGAGGGGGGCGGCGTGGAAGGACGGCGTCGCCGAGGGGGAGGCCCACATGTCTGGTCCGTCGCAAACGGCACAACTCGGACGTTTAGGACGGGACGGAGGGGGGGGTGGCGTGGGAAGACGGTGGTGACGTGGCGGCGCCGGGGGTGGAGACGGAACCATACCGAGCAGCCTAACGTTCAATACTATTGCTTACTTTAGGATTTTGATGAAAGTGATTGCATATAATTTAGGCTACATGAACGGTTTACAAGTTTGGATATGACTTTTTTATAATATATGATTTGATAGGTAGTATATAAAATAGGGTCATGAGAAAACGCTTAAAAGTGTGAAAATGATGAGAACAATTGGTGTTGACATGTGACATTGGTGCTAACATACACCAAGGACAATATTGTTAAAAAGTCCATGCACATGCAACTTACATGCATTTTCACCATCTTTTTCTAAACTACCTTATAAAATCGAGTGTTTTATTATCTTTCCAACAAGAATACTATTGCTATACTTTTAAAATAAAAATAATGAATTAAACTGGGTGTTCGTGAAAGTGGATATTTTTACGGAGTTTTTGGAAAACATCATGAAAAATGTCCAAAATGAAACGTCATAAACATTAGGCTGTGCGGGTATGGGGTACGTCCCCATACCCGTCGAGGACCGGCGCCGCCTTCACACCATCCCTCCCCATCCCCGTCCTCTCCGTCGACATCATGACGTTCGAGACGATCCAAAAATGGTGGCCCCCCTTTTGCTTTATGACCGTTAAATAAAAAAAAAAATTACGAAATAATAAAAAAAAAACAACGGTAACATTCCCCCAAATATATAACATTCAAACCTTTTTCACCTCCATTCACCATTTTTAACCCCTTTTCTCATCTCTCTCCCTTTATTTTTTATAAAACATCTTCCACTTTTATAAACTTATCTCATATCTCTCTCACATTTTATAAAATCTCTTCCCAAATATATAAAATTCAAACCTTTTTCACCTCCATTCACAATGGATTCACCTTCTTCCATTTATTCATCTTCTTCGTCTACGTGGTATTCATCATCTTCGGAAGAGAATGCATTTATGGAAAACATGATTATGAACGCGGCTCAGGTCTTCATGGCGGGTGATGAAGCGTCGTCCCAACGGCTAACTAGACGAGCAAAATTAAACCGAGACCAAGAAGTTACTTTAGTATTTTTTCCATATGTTTTATATTGATTTGAAAATGTATTTTATAATTAATTTCATTTATGTTTCGTTTTAAATATATAGCCGCCCACGATAAACTAGTAGCCGATTATTTTGCCGACGAACCCGTGTACACAGACGAGATGTTTCGACGTCGGTTCCGCATGAGTCGTCGACTTTTTTTACGTATCGCAGGCGACATGGCCCAGTCTGATCCGTTTTTTACACTGCGATACGACGCTAGGGGCAAAGGGGTTTCAGTAATTTACAAAAATGTACGTCGGCCATTCGCCAACTGGCATACGGTTATACACCCGATGCATTAGACGAGTATTTAAGGATGTCCGAAAGAGCCCCACGTCTATGTTTGCACAAGTTTTGCGAATTGGTTGTCAACTTATATAGCAAGAGGTACCTGCGGAGACCGAACGCAAACGACGTTCAAAAATTATATCAAGCACACGAACAGAAACATGGTTTCCCAGGAATGCTAGGGAGCATTGATTGCATGCACTGGCCGTGGCAGAACTGCCGAGTTGCCTGACAAGGTCTGTATACAAGGGGAGATCATGGACATCCGACTATTATTCTAGAGGCTGTTACGTCACAGGATCTCTGGATATGGCATACTTTTTTTTGGTCTACCTGGTTCGCTCAATGACCTTAACATCATATACCAGTCACAGATATTTGACGATTTAGTGGCAGGAACAGGTTCGGACACAAGTTTTACAGTTTCGGGGGTGGAATACAGGCGAGGTTACTACCTAGCAGATGGAAATACCCACCGTACTTGACAATCGTTAAAACTATTCCGCACCCGACAGACGAAAAAAGAAAAAAATGCGAAGTATCAAGAGGGTGCGAGAAAAGATATTGAACGGGCTTTTGGTGTTCTACAAAAAAAAATGGCATATCATTGAACATCCAGCACGTTCGGTTACACCAAACAGGTTACGACCAAGGGCGGACTTAAGAGAAAGCCAGGGTGGGCGGGCGCACCCCCGGGAAAAAAAAAATTAGTGCTAAGTTCCGTCGAAAATCCCGTCCGCACCCTTTGGAATTTTTCGTCCGCACCCCTTGGAATTTTCCGTCCGCACCTCTTGGAATTTTTCGTCTACACCCCTTAGGTAAAAAGTGTTATCAATTTATATTTTAATTTTTTTTAGTAAACTCTTATTTTTTTAAATACTACCTAAATTATATGACTTTTAATACCTAAATAACTAAACCCAAATACCCAATACCTTTAACTAGCCCACTACTAAGTCTTAGCCCAATAAACAAACCCAACAAATCAACAATATTTCAAACTAAAATAAAATAAACAAGCCCAAAACCCTTATATATTCTCTCCCGCTCTCTCTATACCACCGTAATCAGCCACCATACCACCGACGATCGAACACGGGTAAATTTCTTTGTTATTTTTGATGAATTTTGGTTGATTTTTTGGTTGATATTAGTCGCATACTAACCATGACAGTAGACACGTGCTTCGTTTTATTTTTCATTATGTTATATGGTGGGTTATATTTTGTTAGTGATGATATTTTGCCTTTTTTTATAGCCACATACACCATACAGTAGATCTGGTGGGTTATATTTGTTAGTGAAGAATGTTTGGCTTTTTCTTTTTATGGTGTATATGTTGTTTAGATGATTTTTAGGGTTATTTACATTATGATTTCTAGGGCTTGAATAGTTGATATATTATGTAATATGTTATGGAGCCATGTTTTGGATATATTTCAAAAAATAAAGACCCGTAGGGTGACGTTTGTAACATGGTTTGACATATTTTTGATGATTATACAAATTTAGTTCGATGTTCTTTTGTTTTACATGACCCGACCCGACCCGATACGAACCGATTTTTTACTTATATACCTTGGGGCCTAAAATTTTTAAAAATGGTCCGCACCCCCATGGAAAAATTCCTGGGTCCGCCACTGGTTACGACACATTATGTACGCTTGTATCATCCTTCATAACATGGCCATTGAAGACGAAGGTAGAGCGATATGCGAGTACGACGAAAACGCGTCTACCGGAAATTCTGTTCCAGTTAGTGGGGAACAACAAGATTTGAACATGTTCGCTCTACGTAACGAGTACACACATCATAACCTACAAGCGGGCTTGGTGGAGTACATTTGGAACAACGCTCAAAACGAACCAGACGACCACATGCAGGACGAAGACTAGTAGCTTTTTTTAATATATTAGGATTTTTTTTAAGTTTATTTTTTTAGTCTATGTTTTTATTTTAAAGTCTATTTTTTTTTTAAGTTTATGTTTTTTTTAGTTTATGTAATGTTTTTTAATATTAATGAAAATAGTTTTATTAATTTATTTGTTAAATATAAAAAAAAGTGGAAGATTAAAAAAATAAAAAATATAAAAGTGGTGGGGTAGGATCATCTAGGACCATCCTCCCATTTCCACTAGTTTTGTGAGATGGACCATCCTTGGGAGGACTATGATGTGGCGCCTACGTGGCAGATCATCCTCCAAGGGAGGATGAGCACCATACCCTCTAGCCTTATGTTGATCAGTAGTTTCAATTTGTTGTTAAAAAAAATTAACGTGTGCAATATACGAGATTCTAAATTTATTATAACATTAACTTTTTAATAAAATAATAAATGATATGACGAATTTTGTTGCATCATCACAAGTGAGACCGTCACCTTCTTTGAAAATGTGAACACATAATTTTCATCCATCACATAAACTTTTACAACCTTTTCATTTTTTACTTTTTTTTCATTTTCAGCCATCACATTAACTTTTACATCCTTTTCATTTTTTACTTTTTTTTCATTTAGCATTTATACATAACTAGTGGATGCTCCGTCCGCGTTACGGAGCGATGGCCGAATAATAAGCGAGTGTTAGGTAGTTCATTGACACGAAAAACAATCAAATCGAGTCAACTAATTAAAACAAAACATTTTTATAGTTTTGAAAAAAAAAACTAAAACAATGGCAATATTGTAATTTTTAACTGAGGGAAAGTTGTATTTTTTGACTGGGGTAAAATCGTAATTTGCCAAAAGCTAAAGTGATGGTGATACCGTAAATTTGAACCAGTGGCAACATTGTAAATTTTCACAGGGACAAATTCATAAATTTGAACTTAGGGAAACAACGTAATATAAATTTGAACTAAGGGCACAATCGTAATTTTAAGCCGAAGGCAAAACCACAATTTTATTTTGAACCGAGAGGAAAATCGTAATTTTGAGTTGGGGGCAAAAGCATAATTTTATTTTGAACCGGGGAAAAACGTAATTTTGAACCGATGGCGAAACCATAATTTTTTAAACGGGGACAGAGGGAAAAATCGTAATTTTTAGCTGGGGGCAAAAACATAATTTTATTTTGAACTGGGGGGCGAAAAGGTAATTCTGAGCTGAGGGCAAAGCTACAATTTTATTTTGAATCGAGGGAAAAATCATAATTTTAAGCCGGGGACAAAAGCGTAATTTTATTTTGAGCTGGAGGCAAAAACGTAATTTTAAAATTGATATAAAATAATAAACTGGTTGGTCCAATGGGGGAGTGCCAGACAAAATCGTAATTTTGAATTGAGGGCAAAATCGTAATTTTGAGATGGGGACAAAAGCGTAATTTTATTTTGAGCTGAGGGCAAAACGGTAATTTTAAACAGAAGAAAAAACATAATTTTAAAATGGATATAAAATTATAAAGTGCTTGGTCCAATGGGGGAGTGCCAGGCAGCTGCCTGACACTATTCCCCCAAAAATCTAGTACAAAAATCTAGTTGATGCCCCGCCCGCGTTGCGGGGCGATGGCCGAATAATAAGCGAGTGTTAGTTAGCTTATTAACACGAAAAACAATTAAATCGAGTCAACCAATTAAAACAAAACACTTTTATAGTTTTGATAAAAAAAAAACTAAAACAATGGCAATATTGTAATTTTTAACTGAGGGAAAGTTGTATTTTTTGACTGGGGTAAAATCGTAATTTTCCAAAAGCTAAAGTAATGACAGTACTGTAAATTTGAACCGTGGGCAAAATTGTAAATTTTCACAGGGGCAAATTCGTAATTTTGAACTTGGGGTAACAACGTAATATAAATTTGAACTAAGGGCACAAGCGTAATTTTAAGCTGGAGGCAAAAACACAATTTTATTTTGAACCGAGGGCAAAATCGTAATTTTGAGTTGGGGGCAAAAACATAATTTTATTTTTAACCGGGGAAAAACGTAATTTTGAAATGAGGGCGAAATCACAATTTTTTAAACGGGGAAAAATCACATTTTTGAACAGAAGGCAAAATCGTAATTTTTAGCTATGGGCAAAAACAAAATTTAATTTTGAACTGGGGGCGAAAAAGGTAATTCTGAGCTGAGGGCAAAACCACAATTTTATTTTGAATGTAGGGAAAATTCGTGATTTTGAGCTGGGGACAAAAGCGTAATTTTATTTTTAGCTGGGGACAAAACCGTAATTTTAAAGAGGGACAAAAACGTGATTTTAGAATGGATATAAAATAATAAACTGATTGGTCCAATGGGAGAGTGCCAGGCAAAGTCGTAGTTTTGAATTGAGGGCAAGATCATAATTTTGAGGTGGGGACAAAAAGCGTAATTTTATTTTGAGCTGGGGGCTAAAACGTAATTTTAAAATTGTTGGAACTTTTGAGATCGTTCATACTTGTGTTGGATTAGTTTTATAGTGGTTTGTCGCTAATTTGATAGTATAGGGGCTTATTTTGTAATTCTATAGAAGTTGTAATCCTGGCTTGGTGTAGTTAAGATTCCAGCAAATTTATAAATTTGCTGGCAAGTTAGGAGCACTATATATAGCCCTTGTATTGTAACCACTTCAAGCTTTTTGCTCTCTTAATGAATATTGGTGTTGTTTACATTCAATCATTGTTCTTGTGCTCTAATCTGATATCCAAGGTGCTTTACTGATTTACATTCTTGTTTGGATTCAATACAACACTTGTTGTATTCATTAATCCATTAGCTTCACCTTCATCTTTGATTATTCTTAACTTTTCATAGTTCAAACACTTAATCAATAGGTGTTTTGGGCTAAAACAACCAACCACTGTGATCCGGATGGATATTGGGATCTACAATTTGGTATCAGAGCCTTAGTGCTCTTGGTTGTTGTGTTCTTGTTGAGATTTTTCATAGTTTTGAAGGTTTTTCAAAAGTTTCAAGGTTTTCAAATTTTTGGACTTAAAATGGATTGATTGGGTGTGTTTAATCGATAGGTTGTTGTTAATATATGATTAGGGAGTCATTTTGATGCATCAAAAGGTGGTTTTTGAGCTATTTTTGAGTGATTAGAGGGTTTTAGTTCGTGTTAAACCATCTGTCTAGCGAAATTGATTTGAATACAACGAACCATATTTGAAGATAGCGAAATTAATTTTTGAAAATAGCGAAAATATGGTTGAACATTGCGAACATAGCGAAATCTTTTCGAAGCTCATCGCATGATCACTAATTTCGACGATCATCATTCGAGCGAAATTATTGATTATCGGCGAAATAGTGTCAAGTGACCCTGTAGCGATATTATCGAAGGCAACTTCGAGAACTGTGATATTGAACCACAGCATTCTTATCACGGTAATCGGCGAAATTAGTCAAACTAACGTTTGTGTTGCTTGTATCAGCGGAATTAGCTTGTTCGCTCGTGCAGGACATCATCGTGTACCAGCGAAGATAGGAGATCGGTGAATATTCTCAGCGAAATTGGTCGTGCTTCTCAAATCATCAGCGAAATTAATACTGTTACCGGCCTGCAGTGATCTGTCAGCGAATTTAGCCTCTGATCAGCTCTCTTTTGTCAAATTCAAGCCAAGATGTCGTTGAATCAACTAAGTCCAATTGCTCAAGCGGAACTTGAGACCAGAACCACTACTAGGCCACCAAAGTTGAAAGGGGCTGAAGACTTCAGCACTTGGAAGACTCGCATCCTGTCGTTCTTCGAATACACGGACTACAATCTGTGGGTCTCAGTCACCGCCGGACCCCACATTCCAACGGTCGTTCGTAATGACTTGGTAGTCGCTAATCCTGACCCCACAACCTTCACTGACGAAGACAAGGCTCTAATCCAACGCGATCGCCGTGCGCATGTAGCCCTAACCATGGCTCTGTCAACTGATGACTGCAACATGTTTGAAGAACACCGAACTGCAAGTGCACTCTGGAATGCATTGATTGAGTATTATGAGGGAAATGAAGAGCTAATTGAAAGTAAGAGAGATATGGTGCAAAAGCAATACGACATGTTTTGTGGAGTTCGTGGAGAAAGTCTGTCAGATCACATCAGTCGTTTTCTGAATATGATGACCAAACTGAAGAAGGCAGGAAATCCTGTCACAAACCGTGCTGCCATCAAGAAGCTGCTGGATTCACTCCCTAAGGAATGGAGTTTGCAATGCATGATGATCAAGAAGGATTTCCTCAATAATCCAAATCCTGTCACTCTGTCAGACTTGATTAACACTCTAAGAGCTTTTGAAATGGATGTCAACAAACGAGAAATGAACACTGCTGGCTACACTCCAAAAACCAATCCAATTTCTGCTGGAATGAAGAATGTGGCATTCCTTACCTCAGGTGGCATCTGTCAACAAGCTTCTGACATGATCTATGCTAACGCTTCCGCAAGCGCATCAAAAGCTCCACAACCTAGTGAGAAGACTGTCACGGTTGGCGATACACAAGCGTTGAAAGTGTCTACTGAAAACGTGGCACTTTTCAACATGTTTCTAAGCAGCTATGAAGCTTTAATGTCAGGAGAGCTCAAGAAGGAAATGTTCACTGCTGAAGACATGTATCAAGTCGATCCAGATGACATGGAGGAAATGGATCTGAAATGGCAAATGGCCATGATCACCTTAAGGTTGAAGAAATTTCAGGACAAGACCGGGAAACGTTTGGGTCTCGAAAAGGCTGGCTTTGATAAATCCAAACTAAGATGCTACAACTGTAAGAATCTGGGCCACTTCAAGCGTGACTGTCCCTTGTTGAAAGAAGGAAACATCGAATCAACTCCTGCTGTGAAACAAATCACCGTTGAAGAAAACAAAAACAATGCGTCTCTTAGCACGCCAAAAGCTTTAGTCGTCGAAGATTATGATTGGAGTGAAGAAATTGCTGAAGCTAAGGAGCAAGTCAACAAAGCTCTCATGGCAAAGATCTCAAGCGAGTTCTCTTCGAAGCAGTTTGAGAAACAGACAGCTGGAATTCCAAAAGCAGGCAATACTGCTGACAAGGGTTTGAAAAGCACCTCTCCGGAGACTGAGAAAGAAAAGAACTCTGAAGAAGCTAAGGAGCAGATTCCTAAGGATGCATCTGACCAGAAGAAAGACAAAGGAAAAGCCTCAGCCACAGCAATGAAAACTGAATCTTCCAAAGAAAAGGCTGACAAAGACTTGAATAAACTCCAGAAATGGCTTTGAATGCTCATGGAGTATATCTGGCATGTCGACAGCGGATGCTCAAGACACATGACAGGCTTGAAGGAGCTTCTGAAGAACTTTCGTTTTATTGATGGTGATTTCGTGTCATTCGCTGGAGACGAAAAGGGAGGGAAGATTGTTGGAATAGGAGATGTGGTGTCTGAGGCCCTCACCTTGGAAAATGTCAACTATGTTCCAGAATTGTGCTACAATCTCATGAGTGTATCACAAGTCTGCGACAAAGGAATTTCGGTGCTGTTCAACGACATGGAATGCTTGTTTCTGAAGCCTGAATATGTCGTACCTGCAGAAATGATCATGCTCACTGCTCCTAGACAAAACAACACATACGTGCTCAACATGAAAAATGCCAAGACAAATGATAACCTGACTTGTTTGATTTCAAAGGCCTCAGAATCGGAGTCACTGCTTTGGCATAGGCGATTGGGGCATGTAAATTTAAAAAACATGAACAAACTCTGTAAGTTGAACTTAGTGAGAGGACTTCCTATAAAAGAATTTCCTTTTTCTGAAAAATGTATAGCATGCGCCCAGGGAAAGTAACACAAGAAATCGCACAAGTCCAAAGCAATGAATACGATTACTGCGCCTCTACAATTGATGCATATGGATCTTTTTGGTCCAATTAGTGTTAAAAGTCTCGCTAAAAGTTCTTACTGTTTGGTGATTACAGATGATTTCTCTCGTTTTTCGTGGGTTTATTTTCTTGAGGCAAAGAGTGAGACAGCTGAAATTCTCAAGACATTCATTCCTTTGATTGAAAACGTGACCAAATTAAAAGTAAAGTCGATCAGAAGCGATAATGGCTCCGAATTCAAGAATCAAACCTTCATATCCTTCTGTGCAGAAAAGGGAATTCATCTTCAATACAGTGTAGCCAGAACTCCTCAACAAAATGGAGTCGCCGAATGCAAGAACAGAACGTTGATCGAGGCCGCAAGAACTTTGCTGGTGGATTCAAAGCTTCCAATTATCTTCTGGGCAGAAGCAGTAAATACAGCATGCTACGTTCTTAACAGAGCTCTCATTGTAAAACCCCACGGAAAAACGGCATATAAACTTCTCTTAAAAAGAAAGCCACTTATTGACTTTTTCAGACCATTTGGATGTTCATGCACTCTTCTAAATACCCAAGAAAATCTTATCAAGTTCGAAGCAGTAGGTGATATATGCTATTTCATGGGATACTCATCCACTCAGAAAGCTTACAGAGTCTACAACAAAAGAATGAAAATGGTGATTGAATCGTATTATGTTGATTTTCAAGAAGGAAACTACACCAACACTGGAAGTACTCCCGATTGGTTTTATGACGTGGGTGTGATTTTCAACACCTTCGAAATTCCAGAAGATACTCCTGAAGCAGAACCTGTCCAGGAAACTCAAGTTGAAACTCTGTTTGATTCCTCAGACATTGGTTTTACTCCATTCACCACCCGTTTCTCCCATTCTTCTGCTGATCCACTTCTCTCTGTGGGAGAAGCAACTGGTGACACTTCGCCTGAGAACACCGCAGAAAACGGTGCTTCTTCTTCACAGGCAAATGTGGATGAACCAACTCAAGAAGATGACCCTCCAGTCATTTACGTGGACGAACACTTCACCAACCTTCCGCAGCAGATTGAGTCTCAGACAAATGCAGGGTACAAGACAAATCGAAATCATCCTCTAGAAAATGTCATTGGTGCAGTCAAAGAAGGAGTACGTACACGTGGTCGGTTATCAAGCATCAACAAAGGTCTCTATGCAGCTTTTCTCTCACAATACGTGCCACGGGATATTGAAGATGCGATTCTCGACTCCAGTTGGGTTCAGGCAATGCAGGAAGAATTATCTCAATTTCGCAAACTCAAGGTCTGGGAGTTAGTAGATCTACCTGAGGGAAAGTTTCCGATTGGTACTAAATGGGTGTTTCGTAACAAGATGGATGATCGTGGAGTAGTAATCAAGAACAAGGCCAGATTAGTGGTGCAAGGTTTTCGACAGGAGGAAGGAATTGATTACGAAGAGGTTTTCGCTCCAGTCGCAAGATTGGAGGCCATCAGAATATTCCTGGCTTACGCGTCATACAGAAATTTCAAAGTTTTTCAGATGGACGTAAAGAGAGCTTTTCTGTATGGGAAGGTAAAGGAAGAAGTCTACGTGTGTCAGCCTCCGGGTTTCGAAGATCCTCATTTTTCAGGTCGCTACTACAAGTTGGACAAAGCCCTCTATGGTCTTCACCAAGCTCCACGTGCTTGGTACGAGACTTTGTCAACTTATCTTTTGAAGTGTGGATACACCAGAGGAACGATCGACATGACTCTCTTCACCAAAAGAGTCGGAGAAGACGTAATGCTGGTTCAGATTTATGTGGACGATATCATCTTCAGGTCAACCAACGAAGAACTGTGTAGAGAATTCGAGTCTGTCATGAAGGCACAGTTTGAAATGAGCATGATGGGAGAGCTGACGTTCTTCTTGGGGCTAGAAGTGAAGCAAAAGGAAGACGGGATTCTTATTCATCAGGCCAAATACATTCGGGATATTCTCGCAAAGTACAACATGAACGACTGCAAAGTTGCAAGTACTCCATTTGCTTCTCAGACGGAGCTTACTCTAGATCCTCAAGGAAAACCTGTAAACAAGTCCTTCTATCGCTCGATGATCGGATCTCTGATGTACTTAACGGCTAGCAGGCCTGACATCATGTGGGCTGTCTGTCTCTGTGCTCGCTTTCAGACTAATCCCAAGGAATCTCATGAAACCGCTGTGAAACGCATCTTCCGTTATCTTAAAGGAACTCCGAAACTAGGTCTTTGGTATCCTAAAGATAGTAATTTTGATCTTATTGCTTATTCTGACAGTGATCATGCAGGTTGTAAAGTAGATCGCAGGTGTGTATCAGGAGGATGTCAATTCTTGGGAAATCGTCTGATCTCATGGCAAAGCAAGAAACAGACAATTGTGTCCACCTCCACCGCTCAAGCAGAATACACCGCAGCCTACAGTTGCTGTTCACAAGTTCTCTGGATACAAAATCAGTTGTTGGATTATGGAATCAACATCATGAAGACTCCTATATTCATCGACAATGAGGCATGCCTGGGAATTGTGAAGAATCCCATCCACCACTCCAGAACGAAGCATATCGAAATTCGTATTCACACCATTCGAGATGCGTACGAGAAAGGATACATTCAAGTGGTACCAGTGGATACAACTCAGCAACGGGCCGACATTTTCACAAAAGCTTTCGATAAAACTCGATTCAACCAGCTGGTAACCTGGTTGGAAATGGTTAATTTCCTTGAATGGAAATGAATCTTGTGTCCAAAAGCTTTCGTAAATACTCTATCTTCTGTCCATTAAAAAAAAACGTTTGTTAAAAGTAAAACAAGTATCGTTAAACGTTGCCCACCAAAAAGATTTTCTGATTCTTAAAATTTCATTTTCGGGCAAATGGACTTTCGAAAATAAAGATTTTAGGGGGGATATGTAACAACTCTTATCAAAAGTCATATTTATTAAATTAATTTTTCCAATAGGAAACCCTAATTGAGACACCCAAGTGATTCTGCACAAACCCTAAAATTTTCAGAATAATCAGAATCAGGATCAGGGCCCCTAAAACTCAGGGGGGGTAAACCCTATTTACGATTATCCTAAAACCTCGTTGTCAAAAATCGAATTTACAAAACAGTTAAGTCAGCAAGGCTAGTCCCAGACGTGGCTGACCTGGGGTGAAAACGTGTCCCTTGCGCACCGCAAGGAAAAAGGCTTACGGTGCGCAAGCCTGTTAGGTGTCCCTTGCGCACCGCAAGGATTTTAGTCTTACGGTGCGCAAGCCTGGCCAAATTCTAAGTATAAATATCAGACATTGGCAATCGAATTTTGGTATTGAAACGACGTAAAACTTTGCTGCATGCACGGAGATACGTTCTGTTTACCACAATTAACACACACGAATCACTAATCGCCGCCGCAATTCAGGGTAATAACTCGATCGCTGCTACGATTCAATGTCCGATCGATTAAACTATCCAATGGATGTTTAAGTGCTGCCCACATTAGGGTTTATGCTTTGTCATTTGTCGTTAAATCGATGGATGTTTAAGTATCGCACTTTGTCATTCGTTGTGAAGGTTTTAATCTCGTGAGTTATCGTAAATGCTGTATTTAGTTACTAACCTAGTTTGTGTGCCTGATTATTTAAACTAGGTTATCAAGGCTAATCAGTAGGCTAAGCTCTGTTCAAAATTAAATCTGCAATGTGAGTCATTCTCTTTTTATCAAATCTATTTACAAAAGCATGTTTATTTCAAAGTTATAATTACGGGGATTAAGTCTTTGTAATCACCAAGTTACAGCCGGTATGTGGGGTTTTGTATACATTACTTGATAATCGTCACCATTGGGGCAGCCAATGGGGGATATGACCATAGTCACAGATCCGGTAGAGTGACAAATACCGTGGGTACTTGGTTTGATATCAGAAACATTGTAATCGCTCTGAATACTGTAAATTATAACAAACGAGTCGTTTTAGTAAAAAGAATGATTCACTCAGTATTTCCCGCTGACAAAACCTTTTTCAAACATGTTTCAGGTGATCTGTTGTGATCCAGGAAAAGTGCCGTGAAGCACTACAAGCATAAGGAAGTGGCTCAGTATAAAAATAAGGAAACATGTTTTGTAAAATAAAAGATTTCTTCATGAAATCTCAAGATTGTAAATTACCGGGTTTTATCCCGAGTTGTGAAATAAAATAATCGGGAAATATTTCAGTTTTAAAATGATCCTGAAGAAACTTCCGCTGTTAAATAAATACCACGGGATTTTCTGTCCCGCGGCTCCTGAAACGGGTTAAACCGGGTCGGGGGCCGTGACAGAAAAAGGTGGTATCAGAGCCACTGATTTAAGCCTATTAATACTTAATTTTTCTGATTACCAATTATGTGATTATGTGTTTTATTAACTGATTATTTGTTAATTACAGTATGGGTAAACAAAAGCTGTCAAATATCTATCTTAAATTAGATAGGTCATCCAACAAGAAGGGAAGTTCATCCCAACCCAAATCCTCAAATCACTCTGTAATTCCTGAAGAAGGAATATTTGTGAGAAAGGCACATTATGAGAAACCATTTTCTCCTAATAAAAGAAGTTTGATTATTAGGAAAAGTCAGGAGGAAATAAGAAAAATCTGAGAAAAGAAAGTTAAACAGGAAACCCAGGAATTAACCAGTAAAACACCCTGGGAGGACAAATTAGATGAGAAATGGGCAGATCTTTATATGCTAGCTACAGTAGCGGAAAATGCAAATCTCTAAATACTTTAACTCAAATTTTAGCACCTTTTTTTATTTACAATCCAGAAACCTTATTCAGTAAATAAATAAGTTCACAGTAAATCGTAGTATGTTTTACTTGTCAGTTGTTTTATGTATCGTATGCAATAATATTTAAGGGTTATCTATGAAATTTTGTTATTTTATTTTAACATTTGGTATGCATTTTGCATATATGCTAAACAGCATGAATGAGATATCTGAAGCTTTAGAAAATCTTAACCTCTATCCCGTTAAGATAGAAGTTTCCAAGGAATTCACCGGTTACTTCGCTGATAAAGAAGAACCCATGGAATTTCAATCTAAACCACTGGCAAAACCTAAACCCAAGAAAAGAAGCAGATTTGTGGGCTGGAGGCGTGTACGTAGGAAAAAGCCAGCAACAAGAAAGGTTACCAAAACTGAAGAACCAAAACACAAAGGAAAAGGGGTAGAAATTGAGGAAAATGTTAATCAAATAGAGATGGAAGCTGAGAAGAGTTTTAAGCAAACAGAAAGAGAAGTCGGAGAAAGTTCTAGACAGAAACAGAAAATGACTCCCTGGGAAGTTTTAGATCATAAACTAGTAATGAGTGACCTCATCGGACCTGCCGATGGAAACCTTGAACCAGCTAATCCAAATCTTATATTTACTGAAGAAGATCTTTTCAGCTACCAACTAGAAGCTCCAATTCCAATCAATCTGGAACCTACTATTCCAGATCCGATTGTCCAACCTCAACCACTACCAGTAGAATTAGATGAATGGTGGACAACTGATTGGCAATACCAAAATCTTTTAAACAACCCTGATACATTTTTCCCACAAGTTGACCCAGAACCTCCACTATACCAAACTATGAGCCCGGAGAATCTGGCTGAACTTCGTCTCTGGGGCGAAGAGTTAATTAATGCAGGAAATAGGATTAGGGATGTTGGAGAAAGAGTTACTTGGAAGTACGACGAAAGGGAGCGTCGTTTTTAAGAAATTAGCTGACCAAATAATGGGAGTTTGCAGGAATATTTGTTTAATAAATAATCATAAGAACCAGTATGTGTAATAACTTAACAATAAAACGTTGTATAATAATCGTGTGTACGAGGCATAATATAATATATAGAAATGAAACATGGGAAATCGATAACTTTTGGTTATACATGTTAATGCGATTATGTGCAAACTATTTTATTATATTTGTATCTATACTAATTATTTATATAAAATTTATTTACCAGATGGCAAATGTTGGTAATGAACCAGTTAACGAAGTTAATCAATCTGAACAACATCAGGAGGATCGATTTATGACTAGACAAGATATAGAAAATATTGTGGCTCAAGGAATAGCTAATGCTATTCCAGCAATAGCCGCTGCTGTCCAGAAACCTGTTGAACCTCAACAAATCGTTCCTAGCAAACGTATTTCTGAAGATAACTTCAGTAATAGCGTAAACGGAGGCAATGATCATATTAATCATGATAATGAACCACGACAAGATCCGCTCCCTAAGAAAATGAAAACTGCAACGCCTGGTTGCACTTTCAAAGAATTCCTTGCTTGTAAACCCACTGAATTTGCAGGCAATGAAGGAGCAACTGCATCACTGCGTTGGTTAGAGAAAACCGAAGCAGTAATTGCAATAAGTAAATGTGCTAAAGATGATCAGGTCATGTACGCATCAAATCTCTTCAAGGAAGGAGCACTCGAATGGTGGAACACTGTGTTATAATCAAAAGGAAGAATAATAGCTTATGCCATGAATTGGGAAGAATTTAAGGGTCTTGTAGAAAGAAAATTCTGTCCCGAGTATGAAAAGGAACAAATGACAAATAAGTTCCTAAATCATCGGATGATGGGTGTAGATTGTCGCGGTTATACTTCGACATTCTTTGAATATGCTAGAGTGGTACCAACGCTGGCTTCGCCAGAATCGGTACTCATTTCTCGCTACATTTGGGGACTGATTAGTGAAATCCGCAATATCGTTAAAGCTGCGAGACCTCGCACTATTGACGATGCTGTGGAATTAGCTAACACCCTAACTGACGAACTGGTACGTACACAAGATGAAAACAAGAAGAAAGAATTGGCTCAGAAAATTACCCAAGGATTTCGTGCGGGTAACAGTAGTAATTTCAAGAGAAGAGGAACTGGGCAATTCTCAACTCCGTCATTCTGCAGGAAATGCAAGAAGAAACATTATGGAAGATGCGATATAACCTGTAATTTTTGCAAAACTATAGGACATCGTGAAGAAAACTGCAGAAAGAAAACAATAGTTTGTTATAACTGTGGAGAAAATGGACATTTTAAAACAGAATGTCCTAAATTGGACAAACCAGCAGACAACAAAACCAAGGCGACCGACGGAACTATTAAGAAGAATGCCAGGGCATTTCAGCTGACCACTCAAGAAGCAGAACTCATCCCTGATGTGATAGCGGGTACGTTCTTAGTTCACAATGTATACGCAAAAGTATTATTTGACTCTGGTGCAAACCAAAGTTTTATAAATACTTCATTCTGTCAAACTCTTAATTTACCTTTAACCAACATTAGGCAGATTTTTACAGTTGAAACGGCAGACGGAAATTCAGTTAAAATAGATAAAGTTTTGCAGGAAAGAAATATAGAACTTTTAGGACATAAATTCTCTGCAAACCTATTGCCAATGAATTTAGCTGAATTTGATGTTGTATTAGGAATGGATTGGTTAGTAACCAACCATGCTCGAATCTTTTGTGATCAGAATTCCATAGAAATTCAATCACCCACCGGAGAAGTAATTAGGATTACAGGAGATAAACCACGTAAGCCCATGAAGTTCATATCAGTAATGAAAGTTGCTAATTATGAACGAAAACAAGGAATAGTATATATGATTTCAGTAATCATTAGTACTAATGGTAAAGAACTTAAGGAAATTCCTGTAGTCTCAGAATATCCGGATGTATTTCCAGAAGAGTTACCGGGATTACCCCCAGATAGGGAAGTAGAATTTAGGATTCATCTAATTCCAGGAACTACACCGATAGCCAAGGCACCTTATCGGTTAGCACCCACATAAATGTTAGAACTGAAAAAGCAATTAGATGAATTATTAAGTAAATGATTCATACAACCTAGTTCATCTCCTTGGGGAGCACCAGTACTATTTGTTAAGAAAAAGGATGGTTCAATGAGAATGTGTATCGATTATAGAGAATTAAATAAGATTACAATTAAGAATCGATACCCATTACCTAGGATTGATGATCTGTTTGATCAACTTCAAGGAGCTAGATATTTTTCTAAGATAGACTTACGCTCCGGATATCATAAATTGAAGGTACAAGAAGAAGACATACCTAAAACTGCTTTCAGAACTAGGTATGGTCATTACGAGTTTACAGTCATGCCCTTTGGGTTAACGAATGCACCTGCTGCATTCATGGACATGATGAATAGGATCTGTAAACCATATTTGGATAAATTTGTAATTGTTTTTATAGACGATATACTTATTTATTCCAAAAGTCAGACAGAGCATTGTGAACACCTTCATGCACTCTTAACTTTGTTAAGAAAAGAAAAGCTTTATGCCAAATTCTTGAAGTGTGAATTTTGGTTAAAGGAAGTGCAATTCCTAGGACACATGGTGAATCAAAAAGGTATTCACGTAGATCCTGCTAAGATAGAGGCAATTACCAATTGGAAGGTTCCGCAAACCGTAATGGAAATTAGAAGTTTTATAGGTTTAGCTGGATATTATCGACGGTTTATTAAGGATTTTTCCAAGATAGCCGTACCATTAACTAAGTTAACCTGTAAAGCCGTTAAGTTTGAATGGGGACCTAAACAAGAAGAAGCCTTTAGGATTTTGAAACAGAAATTAACAAATGCTCCAATCTTAGACTTATCAGAAGGAACTGAAGATTTTGAAGTATATTGTGATGCTTCAAAACTAGGATATGGATGTGTGCTTATGCAACGCAAAAAGGTGATTGCATATGCTTCAAGGCAATTGAAAAAGCACGAAGAAAATTATACGACTCATGATTTAGAATTAGGAGCCGTAATTTTTGCCCTTAAGATTTGGAGACATTATCTGTATGGAAGTAAATTTACTGTTTATACAGATCATAAAAGTTTAAGATATATATTTGGGCAAAAAGAGTTAAACATGAGGCAAAGGAGATGGATGGAAATCCTAAGTGACTACGACTGTGATATTCAGTATCACGAAGGAAAGGCAAATGTAGTTGCAGATGCCTTAAGTCGTAAGTATTATAAGAAACAACGACGGGTTCGTGCTCTCAGATTAAATCTACAAATAGATTTAATGGAACAATTGAAGAATGTTCAAGCTACAGCAATCAAGGATGATACGGAAGGAATGAAAGGACGAATAAAGGAATTAGAACAAGGAGCAGATAGAATTTGGAGATTCCACAAAAGCAAAATTTGGGTACCTAGGCAGGGAGAATTAAGAAATAAGATTTTAGAAGAAGCTCATAAATCTAGGTATACTATGCACCCAGGAAACAATAAGATGTACCAAGATTTAAAAAAGAACTTCTGGTGGATAGGAATGAAAAAGGATATAGCACGATATGTTTCTAAATGTCTTACTTATTCACAAGTTAAGGCAGAACATCAGAAACCTTCAGGGTTACTACAACAATTAGAAATGCCTATATGGAAATGGGAACTTATAACAATGGATTTTGTTACTAAGTTACCCAAAACAAGAAAAGGTAACGATGCGATTTGGGTAATTGTGGATCGATTAACCAAATCAGCTCACTTTCTACCAATGAAAGAAACCTTTAGCATGGATAGATTGGCAAAGTTATATGTGAATGAAGTCGTATCTCTACATGGAGTTCCACTCTCCATTGTATCAGATAGAGATAGTCGTTTCACTTCTCATTTCTGGAAAAGTTTCCAAGAAGCTATGGGAACTTGACTAAATCTGAGTACTGCATATCATCCACAAACAGACGGACAAAGTGAAAGGACGATCCAAACTCTAGAAGACATGCTCCGAGCATGTGTAATAGATTTTGGTGGAAATTGGGATGATCATTTACCATTAATTGAATTCTCCTATAACAATAGCTATCATTCAAGTATTGAAACCGCCCCATTTGAAGCATTGTACGGAAGAAAGTGCAGAACTCCAGTTTGTTGGGCAGAAATAGGAGAAAGTCAATTGTCAGGTCCTGAAATAGTGCAAGAGACGACTGATAAGATTACTCAAATCAAGGAAAGACTGAAGACGGCTAGAGATCGCCAGAAGAGTTATGCAGACAATAGATGTAAGCCATTAGAATTCCAAGTTGGAGACAGAGTATTGTTGAAAGTTTCTCCTTGGAAAGGCGTGGTTAGATTTGGTAAGAAAGGAAAGCTAAGTCCAAGATACGTAGGACCATTTCATGTGATCCAACGTATAGGACCAGTTGCTTATCGTTTACAACTACCAGAAGAATTAGCTGGAGGACATGATGTGTTTCATGTATCCAATCTCAAGAAATGCTTATCAGATGAATCACTGGTAGTACCTCTTCGAGATATAGAGGTAAACGAAAAGCTGAAATTTGTTGAGAAACCTCTTCATATTGAGGATCGAAAGATCAAGTTTCTCAAACATAAACGACTAGTTTTAGTCAAAGTTAGATGGGATTCAAAGAGAGGAGCTGAATACACTTGGGAGCTGGAATCAGAAATGAAGCGAAAATATCCTCATTTATTCCAGTAAATCTCGAGGACGAGATTTTTAATAAGGTGGGGAGAATGTAACAACTCTCATCAAAAGTCATATTTATTAAATTAATTTGTCCAATAGGAAACCCTAATTGAGACACCCAAGTGATTCTGCACAAACCCTAAAATTTTCAGAACAATCAGAATCAGGATCAGGGCCCCTAAAACTCAGGGGGGGTAAACCCTATTTACGATTATCCTAAAATCTCGTTGTCAAAAATCGAATTTACAAAACAGTTAAGTCAGCAAGGCTAGTCCCAGACGTGGCTGGCCTAGGGTGAAAACGTGTCCCTTGCGCACCGCAAGGAAAAAGGCTTACGGTGCGCAAGCCTGTTAGGTGTCCCTTGCGCACCGCAAGGATTTTAGTCTTACGGTGCGCAAGCCTGGCCAAATTCTAAGTATAAATATCAGACATTGGCAATCGAATTTTGGTATTGAAACGACGTAAAACTTCGCTGCATGCACGGAGATACGTTCTGTTTACCACAATTAACACACACGAATCACTAATCGCCGCCGCAATTCAGGGTAATAACTCGATCGCTGCTACGATTCAATGTCCGATCGATTAAACTATCCAATGGATGTTTAAGTGCTGCCCACATTAGGGTTTATGCTTTGTCATTTGTTGTTAAATCGATGGATGTTTAAGTATCGCACTTTGTCATTCGTTGTGAAGGTTTTAATCTCGTGAGTTATCGTAAATGCTGTATTAAGTTACTAACCTAGTTTGTGTGCCTGATTATTTAAACTAGGTTATCAAGGCTAATCAGTAGGCTAAGCTCTGTTCAAAATTAAATCTGCAATGTGAGTCATTCTCTTTTTATCAAATCTATTTACAAAAGCATGTTTATTTCAAAGTTATAATTACGGGGATTAAGTCTTTGTAATCACCAAGTTACAGCCGGTATGTGGGGGTTTTGTATACATTACTTGATAATCGTCACCATTGGGGCAGCCAATGGGGGATATGACCATAGTCACAGATCCGGTAGAGTGACAAATACCGTGGGTAGTTGGTTTGATATCAGAAACATTGTAATCGCTCTTAATACTGTAAATTATAACAAACGAGTCGTTTTAGTAAAAAGAATGATTCACTCAGTATTTCCCGCTGACAAAACCTTTTTCAAACATGTTTCAGGTGATCTGTTGTGATCCAGGAAAAGTGCCGTGAAGCACTACAAGCTTAAGGAAGTGGCTCAGTATAAAAATAAGGAAACATGTTTTGTAAAATAAAAGATTTCTTCATGAAATCTCAAGATTGTAAATTACCGGGTTTTATCCCGAGTTGTGAAATAAAATAATCGGGAAATATTTCAATTTTAAAATGATCCTGAAGAAACTTCCGCTGTTAAATAAATACCACGGGATTTTCTGTCCCGCGGCTCCTGAAACGGGTTAAACCGGGTCGGGGGCCGTGACAGGATATTCCAGAAAATCAAAAATGAGATGCTTGTTTCTGACTCCTGTTAGAGGAAATGATAGAAAATTGCTAACTCTTTGCCATTTCCTGGAAAACAGAAAACAAAACAAAAAGGAAATCGGGGTACCAAGTAACGACGTGTCGGTAGATTCAGCAACACCGACTAGCAAACTGTTGTTAGGGAGCAGAACATAACATCTACACAAGGATTCTGGCTTCTCTCAGGCATTACGCATTTTGTGGGTAACACGTTGCGGCATATGGCTTAATGGTCTTAAATCTTGTGTTGATAGATTGCCAAAGTCTGAGATCTCGGGTCTTTATATTGGTTCTCATTCGGGGGGTATCATAGTTGGCCTTCTGCTGCATCCAGATACATGCTGACCTAGAACTCCTATGATATCCCTTCATAATAAGCGCCTTTAAAAAAAAAGGCCAAACCCTTTCCTAATAAGTGCCATTTATGGCCAAAACCTTTTGATGGATTAGTTTCGGTCTCTCTGCTGTACGAAAGTACTGACCTGTTCACCGAACTATCTGTCTCAGCCCTCGATAGTTCTTGAGATCTCTGTTGTACGAAAGTACAGACCTGATCTCCACTCTATCGTTGAAATGAATGGATCCAATATACTCACCTGTTATGAAGAACCTTTGTGCATACCTTGATCGCGGGGGTATGTCCTGATGTGGGACTCACGGGCGTAATGTTTTTATTCTCCATAGCTTGTGTGGGGGCCATAGAAGTCTTGTCAATATTACCAAAAACATGATAAAAGCGCTCTCCGAAGGCATGTTGAAAGAAGGATGCATGGATTTAAGCGGACAAACATACTGGCAGTTTTTCTTGTGCCCTGGTTAGTATATATCAATAATAATAATAAATAAGAAATTGGCAAGTGTTGGCGATATGATCTTCTGCAGGTAAGTCATCAAGCGTTAAACGTTTCAAGAAGATCCGCATCAAATGGAACCTCCCAGAGCTGAAAATTCGAAGTTCGGAGTCTAATTGGCCCAAAATTTTTCTTAATTATGTAAATATTTCATAATTCATAGTGTTTTAAACAAAAATGGGCACGTTTTTCGGGAAAGTTTGAAATCTACGAGCGAAATTAAAAGTATTTTGAAAACATTCCTATGGCGGCGAAGATAAGATACCAGCGAAATTGTTATTTCGCTTGTTATCAAATTTTCGATATAAATATCTGATCTAACCGTCATTTTTCAAACTTTTCAAATCTCTCACTCATCTTCTTCGCTAATCTCCGGACATACTATCTAATCAAACACAAGATTCATTTTCGTTCAAAGATCATCAGGTAAAACTCCGATTTTATCATCACATACAATCATCGAAATCATCGGTTCACATTCTCGGTTTATTGTGTATTGTTTAAATCTTCATTATTGCTCTATGTGTTCTTAAACCTTAGATTATGAATCTGTAATCTCTAGGGTTTGTTATAAATGCTTTAAACCGTTGGAACCAAGATTTCGAAATGTTATTTCATGTTTGATTTGGACTGTGATCTTTGTTCGAACAAATCTAGAAATGTTAGGGTTTTAGAAGGGGTTTAGTAAGAAAAAGATGATGCCAGCGAATTAGTCTTGAATGTAGCGAAGTCAGCGAAGATAACAAGGAATCTCAAAAGTCTCGAACGCGAGTTCGAGCAACCGGTGGAATAATCTATTTCGCCGGTAATGTGGCCGAGACAAGTGTCTCCGCTGCTAAATCGTTTCCGGGACAAAACCATGTCTTCGCTAAGTTTGCTAGCGATTTTATCTCGGTAAAATGTCCTCGCTACTAAATCGCTCCGAGTTAGAACTCTTTTGTCTTCGCTAGTGGATCGTCTTCGCTGGTGGATTAATCCGGGTACAGAAACCTATCATCGCTGAGTTCGCTTTCAACACTGTCGATGAGACAACCTCCGGCCCGGCAACGAAGACAACCGCTGACCCGGCAGCGATTTTATTTTTTTTTAATTTAATTTTTTTTGTAAATATTGTAAATATCCTTGTAAATATTGCTTTTATTCGAAATTTTTCTTGTAAATATTTGTCTCTATCTCAACATTTCTCTCACTTGGCTCGTTTGGTGTTTCAGAAGCAAGATGGTGAAAATTATTGAGTGGGATACTACGTTAAAGCACAACCAGAGTATAAATCTTGATCAAACACCACAGGATTTTCAGGATGTAGCAAGATGGATTCGGTCTAGCAGAATCGGTTTCGCAGTTGAAGCAGTAGTTCTTGTTTATCGCATCCACATTCAAGAGTTCTGGGAACATGCGAAGCCTGAAACTATAAACAACAAGAGAGGGATTTCTTCAACTGTTCTTAACAAACGTATAGAAGTTACTGAAGATAGGATTCGCAAAGTGTTGAAGCTGAAAGACGACGCGCAAGATCCAATCTCTTTAAGCAAGGATGATGTGTTGGACGGATTTCGTGGAATGGGATACGTAGGAGACTTTCGTCTAAAGAAGGAGATTAAGAGAAGTGGGCTCACAAGGGACTGGAGATTTATAGTTCACGTTATTGCTATGTGCCTAGCTCATAGAAAGGGTGGATTTGATGGACTGAACCTAGAATGGTCGGCGGCCATGTTAAACCTATGTTTGAATCATAAATTCAACATCTCCGGTCTAATTTTCAACTACATGCTAGAGAATGTGAGTGGGAAAACTTGGGCAATGTATCCTCGTTTCATCCAGATGCTGATAAACGATCAGTATAAAAACCCACCAAATGAGGGAGATCTGTACACCTTCCATGTGCCAACAAGTCGTCAGTATACGGAGATTAAGACTAATGAATGGGTGATGTTACACGATTGGATGTATGCAGCCGAGAGATTGCCTTTAGTCAAAGAAACTTACAGAAAATATAGAGAGGCACTCCGAGAAAAGCAGCAAAGGATTGCACAAGCTGAAGCAGAGGCTGCTGAAAAGGAGGAACGATCGAAAGGCAAAAGAAAAGGAAAGGAAGCTGCTAAAGATGAGCCTCCCAAAAAGAAAAAGGCTTCAGAAAACCCAGAAAGACTAATGGGTGCAAGCTTTAGAGCAGCTGAATCTGAAGAACAGCGGCGACACATCAAAGATATGAAAGAGATTCACGAGTTGCAGGAAAGAGAAAAGAAAGAGAAGAGACTCAAGAGACAAGAGATGTCATCATCCGAAAGACCAGAAGTTATTCCAGAAGAAGTACAGTCTCTAAATGACTTCGTTGATACTTTGATAGTAGATCCTGATGAAGCCTCAGTGAGCAAGAAAAAGACAGATGAAAGATCTTCCAAAGTATCTCCTGTAAAGCCGACGAGGTTTGCAAAGCCACCAATCCCGCCACAAAGGGTTCGTCCCTTTCAAGAGCTTTACGATAAACTCATTAAAAACACCAGTCCATCTGTGGCCAAGGAAATCTGTCTTCTCAAAAACCAAGTAAACGACACAAACGTCCTGAGAGAGAAGATTAAAGATCAGCGTAAGAAGAACAAAGAGATAAATGCCTATATGGCCAAGCAATCCAAGTTTATCAGATTCCAGCAGATGGGGTTAGAGAAATTGTACAGAATGATGAGAAGTATGTGCGAGCAGATAAAAGTAAAGCCCATGTTCTCCTTTGATGAAATCTTCGACTTTGAAACTTTCATAGAAGAAGAAACTGCCAGAAAGGAAAAAGAAGCTGAAGCTAAGAAAAGACGCCTGGAATCGGTCGAGAGTGTAACTGAAGGAGATGAAAGTGATGAAGAAGAAGTTGACAGAGATGATATGCCAGCTAGATTCATCGAATGGGGTCTGGAAGAGGAAGTACAGTACGAGCAAGCAGATGGAAGAACTTTCTCACCTCAGCATCCAGAATGGTTCAAGAAAGAAAGAGAAAGACTACCTGATTTTTATCAGGTGATAACTGTCGAAAAGAGTGAAGCTACCGACAGAATCATTAGCTGGATGTACGACAACCTGAGAGGAATGTTTGTTGTTAAAAGACGAGGTGGCGTGATCCAGTACTTTCAGACCGGATTTGATCTCTTTACACTTCCAAGGTGGGATTTACGTGAACTTGGTCATCTGGACCTTCTAAATCCAGATGAAAGAGGCATCGGTAGAGACTTTGAGCACATAATCGCTAAAGAATGCAACAAGGGTTTTCCTAATCATAGCCCACAGCGTCCAAGATGAAGGGTGTCAAAGACAACCATAGATCCAGTAACGGGGAAAGGAAAGGTGACGTGGGTGATCAACCCTGCTAAAGTTGTCACGAGAATCAAGCTCCCTGAGGAAATTGTTGTTGCTCTCAAAGATTTCAAGAAATGGTTCTATGATAGCAAGACTGGCGAAGCTGTGATAAGATCCAACGAAAATGTGGATATTCGAATCTTGGATCCTATGGACGTTTTTATGTTTGGGCTCTCCGATCTAACTGTGTTGAATGCAAGCCGCATAAACGTGGGAGCCGGAAATGCAAATCTTGAGGAGGCTATGCTATTTCAGAGAGCGGTAGAAAGAGCCTGGAAGTTAAAGAGGGAAATGTTGGATCTGGTAGACAAGATTGAGAAAAGAAAAGAAACAGAAGAAAAGAGAAAGGAAGCAAGGAAGAAAAAGAAGCATGAACATGAGAAAGAAAAGACTCCTGCTTCATCAACAGAACTCACCACAACATCATCACCTCCGGCCTCATCCACATATGAGGCCACTATGGAGGATCAACCTATTAGTGAAGCTGTTACTACTCAAGCAACTCCGGATGCACCAATCGAAACTCAAGCACCACCCGAAACGACAACGATCGAAGACAATCCCAAGGAGCCTGAGAAGCCAGCTCCTGAGAATCCAGCGGAAACCAATGAAGAATGAAAAGACAAGTATGCAACGATCTAGGGGGGATATTGTTGGAACTTTTGAGATCGTTCATACTTGTGCTGGATTAGTTTTATAGTGGTTTGTAGCTAATTTGATAGTATAGGGGCTTATTTTGTAATTCTATAGAAGTTGTAATCCTGGCTTGGTGTAGTTAAGATTCCAGCAAATTTATAAATTTGCTGGCAAGTCAGGAGCACTATATATAGACCTTGTATTGTAACCACTTCAAGCTTTTGGCTCTCTTAATGAATATTGGTGTTGTTTACATTCAATCATTGTTCTTGTGCTCTAATCTGATATCCAAGGTGCTTTACTGATTCAAATTCTTGTTTGGATTCAATACAACACTTGTTGTATTCATTAATCCATTAGCTTCACCTTCATCTTTGATTATTCTTAACTTTTCATAGTTCAAACACTTAATCAATAGGTGTTTTGGGCTAAAACAACCAACCACTGTGATCCGGATTGATATTAGGATCTACAAAAATGGATATAAAACAATAAATGTTTTGGTCCAATAGGAGAGTGCCAGACAGCTGCCTGGCACTATTCCCCCAAACTTGTAAATGTATATGTTGGAAATGGAAATGGAAATAGAAATGGAAATGGAAATTTATACATACCTAACATTTATTCACAATTTCACATGGTCAACAACAGATTTAATATTTTATTAATTTCATTTTCACTTGAATTATAGTATTATACGTTTTTAAGCTATTTAGTTTTTTCTAATTTAATATTTCTTTCATAGTCTGTGTTCGTTAGCTTTTATTTAAGAAAAAAAAAAGAATTTAATATGGAGTTGTTGAGCTTGACGTAGACTACAAACAGGCCCTTGAGTACTTAAGTATCTCTCTTCCAGACTTTGATATTGGCGGTTTCTCTAATATGGACACCGCCCCCCCCCCCCCAAAGCCACAAAAAACTTTGGCGAATGCCCTATTTGACAAAATCGATCGGAGTCTGGGAGAAGCATTCGATTTGTCTCCCCGCCAGAAGGCGGTGATTGAGTGCTTAAAAGGCCCCCATGCGCAAGATTTTTTTACTGTTATCCCGATCGAGGGGCTGGGGCAATACATGTCGGCTGTTGAGTATAAGGCTATTCTCAAATACCGGCTGATGATCCATATGTATTCCGAAGACGAAACCTGCCCAATTTGCCGTAAAGCCTGCATGGATAAATACGGGGAGCATGCTATTCATTGTAAGGAGCTCCCTGGTTTCAAATATCGGCACGACTGGGTGAGAGATGTTTTGGGGGACATCTTGAGGAGAGCGGAGATTTCTGCCAAGAAGGAGGCCCATGTGAATTTCCTTACAGATCCCATGGAAGGGAGATCTACATTGAGACCAGCGGATCTGCTCGTCTTTGGTTGGGCGGGAGGGAAACATGCTTGTGTGGATCTCACAGGAGTCTCCCCCTTAGCTGGTTTAAGGGAAAGCGGGTTTGTAGCAGGACAGGCTATAAGGAAAACAGAATCTAAAAATGTGGATAAACACGCTAAAGCATGTGCTGATAACCAACATGCATTTGTCCCCTTCGCCTTCGACACCTTTGGCTCCCTAGCTCCAGAAGCTATCCGTTTGTTGACTAGGGTCCAAAAGGTTGTCCACAGCAGTTGCTCATCAACAGGGGGCAGAGGTTTGTCTTTAATAGGCTAGGGTTTGCTATTCAGAAAGGGGTAGCGGCGCAGCTTGTTGCTCGCTTACCTGCGATATTGATGTAACTCGGCCAGTATTTTATATATAAATAAAAATGACTAGTTTGGAAAAAATAAATAAATATGGAGTTGAGTTTATTTTTTTTACATTTTGATATAAGTTTTATTGATAATAGAGTTGTATTCGACATATAGTATTTTTTGGCATCGTATGTTATAATATTGAGTGTGGCTAGTGAATCGGTAGTGTAACAAATGAAACTAATATCGATCGAACGACAACGGTATTGGTATCACTATAATCGGAACCGTTATGATATTTCTCTTTATGGTTTTCTATCGACGTAAAACACAACTTTATTTTTTTTTGGGTTGCAAGACTTTATTTTTTGGGTTACATCAGATAACTTTTGTGTAATGAAACAATTGTAACAAAACTTTTTATTTGTATCGTAACCAATACCGAGTATGGACACCGTAACAAATCAATGTTGACACTGACCGAACTACATCAATACCGATATAAGAATTTACGAAGCATTACATAGATTTACAATTATTTTTATTTTCTACTTCAAATTGGTAATGTAGTGTACTTTTACTAAAATGTATCAATTTTATTCTCTAAAGTATTAACTTAACGGGTTGAGTTATAATACAAAGTATTTAAAAATAAGAAGGGTAAGAAGCCACCAGATAGTGACAAGTGTCCTAGGAGGAATGAAATGGAAATGGTAATTTTGTCTACAAGAGGAAAGAGAATATACATATGCAAGTCACATGTTATTCCCCCCCCCCCCAATTTTTAAACGTCCGTAACTTTTTTATACATCATTTGTTTTAAAAAAAAATATTATACCATAAAATCGAGCGTTTTTTATCTTTAATATGAGTACCATATTGTTATATTTTTCAAAAAAAATTTCAAAAACCCAGTTGCATATTACACAATGGACATGATGTAAAACACAATGTAAAGTAGATCAAAAACACAATCAATGACAACAGATAAAGACACAATGGACAACATACTAAAACACAATGACCATAACGTATAACACAATGGCGATAACATATAACACAATAAGTATCAGACTAAATAAAAACACAATTGATGACAACAGATAAAAGACACAATTAATGACAGCAGATAAAAGACACAATGGAGAGCAGATGAAGACACAATGGAAAACAAACTAAAAACACAATACACAACAAACTAAAACACAATGAACAAAGATAATAAAAAAAATTGAACAAATTATTAAAACATAATGGACAACATATTAAAATACAATGAATAACATATTAAACACAATGACCTGAACTAATAACACAATTTATAGAAAACCCAGATATAACACCATTTTCATTGTGTCATATATTGTGTTATAGGTTCTTATAAAAACGCAATGGATATAACCCAAATCAACATTGTGTTATAGGTTTTGATAATAACACAATGGACATGATGTAAAACACAATGTAAAGTAGATCAAAAACACAATCAATGACAACAGATAAAGACACAATGGACAACATACTAAAACACAATGACTATAACGTATAACACAATGGCGATAACATATAACACAATAAGTATCAGACTAAATAAAAACACAATTGATGACAACAGATAAAAGACACAATTAATGACAACAAATAAAAGACACAATGGAGAGCAGATGAAGACACAATGGAAAACAAACTAAAAACACAATACACAACAAACTAAAACACAATGAACAAAGATAATAAAAAAAACTGAACAAATTATTAAAACACAATGGACAACATATTAAAACACAATGAATAACATATTAAACACAATGACCTGAACTAATAACACAATTTATAGAAAACCCAAATATAACACCATCTTCACTGTGTCATTTATTGTGTTATAGGTTCTTATAAAAACGCAATGGATAGAACCCAAATTAACATTGTGTTATAGGTTTTGATAATAATACAATGTATATAAACTCTACTGACCAAAACCCAGTTAAAAGACACAATGACCTGAACGTTTAACACAATGCAAAAAAACCCAGTAAAAATGAAAATTTTTATTTTATTTTTATATTATAATATGGTACTCATATTAAAGATAAAAAAACGCTCGTTATTATGGTGAATTTTTTTTTCAAAAAAAATGTCGTACGAAAAAGTTATGGACGTTTTAAATCGATGGGGGAATTGGCATGTGTCTTGCATGTGGAGAGAGAAAATCCATAAATATAAGATTCCCTTTATGTCATTCTATTATCTTCTTTTCCCTACAACTAATCTCAACCTTCAAATCTAAAATCAATGGACTAGAATCCTTCTTACCCTTCTTATTTATTTTATCATTTGTATTTGATCCTAACCCTTAACTTAGGTATATTAAATGAATACAAACAAACTATATTAAATTAACTTAAAAGAATTAATTAATAACTAATTTCGGGTCTAAGTTCACTTTTTAGAAGATATATCATGAAATTTGTATACGATAACAAATTATATTATATTATATTTCATTTAATATGTATAACACACAATTTTATTTATGTCATACGATACACAAATGTTTTTAGAAAAATAACTTTTTATTAGTAAAGCTAGAGGGTATAATTGGATACCCTTAGGGTCTGTTTGGTATGGGGTAATGGAATGGACGGGGGAATGGAATGGACGAGGTAATGGAATGAATGGGGTAAAGGAATGGATCATTACCATTCCATGTCTTGTTTGGTTGTCATGTGAGAATAGAATGAAGCATTACTTTTTGTTGTTTGGTATGCGAGAAAAGACGAAGGAATAAAATCAGATGGCAGTGGTCACGATGGATGGTGATGGTGGGTGGTGATAGGTGGCAGTTGTAGCGGCGGCGGCGGTGGTGGGTGGAGACGGCGGCAGGTGGTGGCAGCGGTGGTGGTGGTGGGTGACTGCGGTGGTCGGAGGTGGTAGCAGCGGTGACGGTGGTCGCAGGTGGTAGCGGCGGTGGCGGTGGGTGGTGGCGGAGGTTGGTGGTGACGACGACGGTGATCGAAGGTGGCAGCGACAATGATCAAAGGTAGGTGGTGGCGGTGATCGGAGGTAGCAGCGGCGACGGTGGGTGGCGGCGATGGCGGTGGCAGGGACGGAGGTGGGTGGCGGCGGCGGGAGGTAGCGACGGGTGGCGGCGGAAGTGGGTGACGGCGGCGGATGACGGTGGTGGTGGGTGGTGGCAACGGTGGTTGGTTGTGGTGTTGTTAATGAAGGGTGAAGAGGGAATGGAATGGAAAAAAACAGGGGGGCTGGATGGAATGATTTTGAGGGAATGGAATGCATTTTTGAATGGACGATTCCATTCCATTGACCAACCAAACACTCTTTTCTTCATTCCTTCGCAATGGTCCATTCCATTCCACATCTCATTCCTGCATACCAAACGCTACCTCAGGGCTCCATTGCGACACGTAGGACAATGGGTGTGGAATGAAGCTCATTCAATGATTATCTATTTAATTTTTGTTAATATTTATAACATTTAATTATTTTTTATATTTCTTACATTTAAATAAACTGATAAAAACCACACGTCTAAATAAATTTATATTTATATTTTATATAATAACAATCAATAAACATCTTAGGAACAGTGCTTTCTTACTTTTTTTTTTTTTTGTCTTTTATGAATTTTGACCTTTAATGGTATTTTTTATTTTTTTATTAACTTTTTTTTGTTTTTTTTTTCTTTTGTCTGTTATTAGTGTTTCTTTTATTTTTTATTGATATAACTGTAACAAATATGAATGTTTTCTTTTATCAATCTTCGTTTCTATGGTTTCTAATGAGTAGAGCCAATAACGATCAAAGTCACGCCACGTGGTAGGGGAAAACGGTCAAACTTCCGTCGCTTTGCACGGTGAAAAAACCTTTTTTTATGTTTTTAATTGGTATTACTATAACCAATATCAATATTTGCTTTTGTGGTTTTTCAGATGAGTCGAGCCGATAATGACCAAAGTCACGTCGCATTAGACGAGGGAAAACTGATCGTACTACCGCCGTGTAGCTCGAGAGGAATACCCGATATCGGTATTCGCTTTTATATAGAGATCTTTGCTTTTATGGTTTCCGATGAGTCAAGCCAATAACGACCAAAGTCACGCCACATAGCATGAGAGAAAAAACTATCATACTCCCGCCACGTAGCATGGTGGGGGTGAACCTTTTTTTTTCTTTTTTTTTAATTGGTATTATCGGAATCAGTATCATTAGTTGTTTTTATTGTTTTTGTTGAGTCAAGTTGATAACAACCAAAGTTACGTCGCGTACCATGAGAATCAAGCACCCGCCGCGTAGTGCGGGAGAAAAAAAACTAGTATATAACAATTTGTGAAAGACCTTGTGAATAGTGGGGATATTTTTTTTTTGTTTTCTGTCTTTAATGGTTTTTATTTGTTTTGTTTTTTTAATTGGTATTATCAGAATTGGTATTGATATTCGCTTTTATCGGATTTTATGAGTACAACCAATAACGATCAAAGTCACGTCGCGTAGCATAGGGGAAAAACGATCAAACTCTTGCCGCGTAGCGCAGTGGGAAAACTATTTTATTTTTTTAATTGGTATTATTCGAACCGATATCGATATTCGCTTTTATAGTTTTCTGGTGAATCGAGCTGATAACGACCAAAGTCACGCCACGTAACACGAGGGATAACCGATCATACTCTTGTCGCGTAGCGCAGGGGAAAACCCGCTATCGATCTTCGCTTTTATGGTTTTCGATGAGTGGATTCGATAACGACCAAAGCCATGCCACGTAGTAGGGGTGTGCATGGGTCGGTTTGGGTCGGTTTTGACAAAAAACCATAACCATAATCGCGATGTCGGTTATTGGATAACCATAACCATAACCGATCGGTTATGGTGGTTATGGTTATTTGGTTTTGATGGTTATAGTGGGTCGGTTATGGGTGGTTAACCGTGTCTTTAGCTTAGCTAAAAATAGTTTTTTTTTTTTTAACATGGAGTAAATTGTTATTGCATATTTGTATATATTAGTATATTACATAGTATTAAAGAATACATATAATCTATAATATTAATACCAATTATTATCGAATATTCAAATAAAGTGATATGATAAATTCCATAAATTCAAATAAACATTCAACCAAAACCACAAAATGATATGAAAAACCCATAAGTACTAAAAATCTTCAGTCAAAAACATCAAATATTAAAAATATGGTGACAAGTCCTAAATCCTACAAAGATTTATCACATGTCGGTTCGGTTTGGTTATAGTGGGTATGGAAAAAATGATAACCATAACCGACCCGCTACTTTCGGTTTTCAAAAAAATCATTAACCGACCCGCCGGTTTTTTATTTGGTTCGGTTTTTTCGGTTCGGTTTTGTCGGTTAATTCGGTTATGGTTCGGTTAATTTGGTTTTTTGCACACCCCTACCACGTAGTATGGGGAAAACGATTAAACTCCCGTCGCGCAGAGTGGGGGAAATTTATTTTTTAATTGATATCATCGGAACCGGTATCGATCTTCTCTTTTATGGTTTAGCACGGGAAAAAAATGATCAAACTCCCGTCGTGTCACACTGTAGGAAAAACCTATTTTTTAATTGATATTATCAGAACCAGTATCGATATTCCCTTTTTTGTTTTTCGATGAGTCAAGCCGATAACGACCAAAGTCACGCTGCATAGTACAGGGAAAACAATCTAACTCCCGCCGCGTAGCGCGGTGAAAAAACCTAGTTAGAAATAAAAACATAACATTTAAATAACTTAGAAAAAAACATAACATTTAAACTTAGAAAAACGTAACATTTAAATAACTTAGAAAAAAACATAACATTTAAACTTAGAAAAAAAAAAGATAACACAAAAATAAAACATATAAATAAAAACGTAATCTAAGGTCATGCCGCGAAAAACCCTCCATTTCGGGCTCGAAAAACCCTCCAAGCCGCAATGTGATTAAATGGACTTGTAAGACCATAAAATTGTGTAGGTTTACGCTTGTCTTTATCATACACACTTATAAGTATTAGACTTAGTTTACTAGTGGGCTTGGGTTAGGCCATGTGGGCCGACTTATGTGGACCCTATATAATGTTATGTTTAGTTCATTATTAGGGTTAGAGACTAGGTTAAGATCTTATGGAAACGAATTAGGGTTGTTGGTTGTTAGCGATTTCATGCGATTTGTACCAGACAAACCTTAGAGTATGTGTGCAATCTTTATAATACAATCGACTTTCTTCATCTTCTTGTTCTATCACTTTCTTAGTTTTCCGCACTTTGATTGTGGTTGTGATATCTGATTGAAGATCTCTGGACTTATAATTGGTATCGGAGCCTAAGAAGTCTTTCGAAGGCTCGGTTTTCTAGATATTACTCGAAGAACAAGAAAATCTCAGTATGATCAGTTCGAAACAGGTTGAATATTTTGAAGAACAGTTTGAAGATTGGAAAATAGTTTGACAAACTCGTATTTTGATCTGTTTGGGAAGAAAACATTTTGTTTGTTGATTTTTCGCTATTTTTGGTGAAAAAGATTTCACACATTTGAAATCTGATTTGTTTCCTTTATTATCGGATTTGGTTGTTATTTTCTTTACGAGGCAACTTGTGTACGAAAGGATGAACTCAGTATACTTATCATTGTGCTTACCTTGATCGTGTGGGCATGTCATGGTATGATACATACGGGTATTATAGTATAATATTACCTTAAGCATATCACGAAGTTGAAAAATTGAAAGTTGAGCGTTAGGTTTAAGTGGACAAACATATCGGCAATCGCATAGACCAGTCTAAATAAGTTCGTACTGAAAAATGTTCCTTGGTCAGCCTGAAAACGATTTTGATCCCATTGCAATTGTAATTGTATATTAGTTTCTTTGTTTATTCGTGTTTCTGTTTATATTCTTATATTTAAAAATTAAAAAAATATAGAAAATCCAAAAATAGAGTGTACATTTGGTTTATCGAAAATTTAACCGTTCTTGAAGATTTGATTGATCATTAAAAATTGAGAGAAATTTGAATTGTGAAATCCAAGTACAAGTACTTGGAGGTACTAAGTGTTCATGTGCTATTTACCTCTGTTGCATAGAAATGTTTTCTTATGAATTTCTGAGCATGTGTAGAACTTGATTTCAATCAAGAAACAGGGGTTAATGAGGATTGAGATGTTGTTAGTTGTTTACAAAGCGTGAAGCATCACAACAAAAAGATGTACCTGAGTCAGAAGAACCAGATACGAATCATCGTCTGACAATGATAGTACATTTGAAGAAGTGCATGTGAACCTGCTTAAAAGAGAAAGATTATTAAAGAAAAGAGCTGACGAGAATCCTCCTCTCGCATTCTTTTTAAGCAAGATGTTCAAGCAAAAGCTGATGATGTTCAAGAAGAACAAAGGACCCAAGTTTGAAGATGAAGAGATGAAGTATCTTGCCACAAAACATGATAAAGACGGTAGTTTGATAAAGACAACCTAAACCTAGGGGGATATTGTAAGGCCATAAAATTGTGTAGGTTTACGCTTGTCTTTATCAAACACACTTATAAGTATTGGACTTAGTTTACTAGTGGGCTTGGGTTAGGCCATGTGGGACGACTTATGTGGACCCTATATAATGTTATGTTTAGTTCATTATTAGGGTTAGAGATTAGGTTAAGATCTTATGGAAACGAATAAGGGTTTTTGGTTGTTAGTGCTTTCATGCGATTTGTACCAGACAAACCTTAGAGTATGTGTGCAATCTTTATAATACAACCGACTTTCTTCATTTTCTTCTTCCATCATTTTCTTAGTTTTCCGCACTTTGATTGTGGTTGTGATATCCGATTGAAGATCTCTGGACTTACAATTGGTATCAGAGCCTAAGAAGTCTTTCGAAGGCTCGGTTTTTTGGATATTACTCGAAGAATAATAAAATCTCAGTTTCATCGGTTCGAAACAGGTTGATTTTTTTGAAGAACAGTTTGAAGATTGGAAAATAGTTTGAAAAACTCGTATTTTGATATGTGATGTGTGCAAAATGCAACATATAAATTACATCAAATGAGGTATAAAACTAACCCTTTTTAGTACTAATGTTGGAAAAAGTGTGCTTTTGTCTTCCTTTTGTATTTTCAGGGTTAAAAGAGCTTAAATGAACAAAAGAAGCAAAAATGCAGCCAAATCCAGCATAAATACAAGAAAAGGAATAAACGTGGCATGCCCGACCCCTCGACAGCATCCTCTAAAGCAAAAACAAGAGAACAGGAGGCTGAACACGCCCCGTGCTCACTGAGCACGGGGGTGTGCCCAAGTGTCTGCAGAAAAGACAAAGTTGTAGAAGCTTCTATCACCCACCACGGGGGCGTGCCCAGCGGACACGGGGCCGTGGTCAACTCTAAGATTCGCAGAATCTAGGAAAATCTTGATAGTACAAATACGCTTCTGCACACGGGGTCGTTCCCAGCGGACACGGGGGCGTGGTCAACTAATGCAGACAAACTGCAATTAATGAAGAAAGAGAAGATGGGTGGACATGGGGCCGTGTCCGGGCTTCTGTGCAGGCTATAAATATGGGTGCTTGGCTCATTTGCAAACCATCCCTTGGCAAACCACCTCTCTCACACTTCACCACCACCACCACCACCATCACAACCCATATCCACCACCATCATCCATCATAGAGTGTGTGAGTAGTCTCGGGATCCAAGATTGATCGTAAGAGTTCTTGACAATCAAAGGCCATGTTTGCCTAAGTCTCTTACATCACTTGGTGAAGACAAGTGTCTAGTGTCTAGTGTAATACTTTTTATTTTTAATCTTTTCGCACTTTTTATTTGGTTCTGTATTAATGACTTTAATAACTAGTTTCTTATGTTGAAGGTGAGTTTTCCTTATCGTTTGTCCGTGGTGTCTTGGCATTATTTTACTGTCTATATAAAATAAAAGATTTTCACCATTCATATCTCCACGGTCTATATGGAGGTATGTTGGCTACCTGGTTGGGGGTTAAGGGAACGGTTTGGTAAAAGTCTTGCCTTGTTCAGTGTATAGATCCTGCAAGGACCTGGGTCAACTTTAGTAGGACCTCCTTCAATACCCACTGGTATTGGATGGCGGGGGTCCGAACTCCTTGACCTCCTCATATGTAAACTACTATTAAAACTTTAACCCGACTACTTAGGACTGTATCCCTGCTGACTCAGACTACTTAGCCGAGGGTAACGTCACCTCCAGAAGAGGGGCCTACTACAATATGCATTAATAACTTAATTAATTATCTTTCAATAATCCAACCCTTTAGGATTGTATCCTTGCTGACTTAAACTACTAGGTTGAGGGTAACGTCACCTTCAGAAGAGGGGCCTACTACAATAACTAAGATAATCTCTTAAAAAGTGCAAAAGTGCGGAAATAATCAAAGGTTACACTAAACACGAGTCGGATTCAAGTGATTCATCTTGTCTATCTGTTTTTATTTTATTTTATTTTTCAGCATTTTAGTTAGTTTTATTTTTCTAGTTTAAAAACCTTTTTTCTAAACTTTTGATTTGATTAGACGTTGAGGATAAACCGGTATTAAAAGCTCTTATGTCGTTTGACGACCTCGGTATCTTACCAACACTATACTACGCTCACGATGGGTGCACTTGCCCATATGTGTGTTTAGTGTTAGTAAATATCGTGTTTTATAAATTTAAAACTTGGCTAAAAAGTGTTAAAGGGCTTAAAATATACATCAAAAATCTAATAACACTCACGCACATCAATCTGTTTGGGAAGAAAACATTTTGTTTGTTGATTTTTCGCTATTTTTGGTGGAAAAGATTTCACACATTTGAAATCTAATTTGTTTCCTTTATTATCGGATTTGGTTGTTATTTTCTTTACGAGGCAACTTGTGTACGGAAGGATGAACTCAGTATACTCATCATTGTGCTTACCTTGATCGTGTGGGTATGTCATGGTATGAGACATACGGGTATTATAGTATAATATTACCTTAAGCATATCATGAAGTTGAAAAATTGAAAGTTTAGCGTTAGGTTTAAGTGGACAAACATATCGGCAATCGCATAGACCGGTCTAAATAAGTTCGTACCGAAAAATGTTCCTTGGTCAGCCTGAAAACGATTTTGATCCCATTGCAATTGTAATTGTAATTTAGTTTATTTGTTTATTCGTGTTTCTATTTATATTCTTATATTTAAAAATTAAAAAAATATAGAAAATCCAAAAATAGAGTGTTTATTTGGTTTATCAAAAAATTAACCGTTCTTGAAGATTTGATTGATCATTAAAAATTGAGAGAAATTTGAATTGTGAAATCCAAGTACAAGTACTTGGATGTACTAAGTGTTCATGTGGTATTTTCCTCTGTTACATAGAAATGTTTGCTTATGAATTTTTGAGCATGTGTAGAACTTGATTTCAATCAAGAAACAGGGGTTAATGAGGATTGAGATGCTGTTAGTTGTTGACAAAGCGTGAAGCATCACAACAACAAGATGTACCTGAGTCAGAAGAACCAGATAGGAATCATTGTCTGACAATGATAATACCTTTGAAGAAGTGCCTGTGAACCTACTTGAAAGAGAAAGATTGTTAAAGAAAAGAGCTTATGAGAATCCTCATCTCGCATTCTTTTTAAGCAAGATGTTCAAGCAATGTCGAATCCAAGATCAAAAACGGCTTGGATGGCGCCAATGTATGCAGGGACTGGGACACGCTTGTACTCGGTCCATGGATGGCGCCAATGTCGAATCCAAGATCAAAATGGCTTGGCGTTACTAACCTTAGACTCGGCGAGATCCGATTCAGATTCCTCCTCTCATTGCCTTGACGATGGTTCTGTCACACCCCCGAAATACCACTTGCGGAAACACCGTGGGGCGTGTGACGTACCAGGATCTAGCCACCAATCACATTGAACTATAGCATATATATGTTTAAATAAAAACTTTCATTCATTATCATAAAGTGTTACAAAACATTAAATGTAATTCATTGTATACAGCGGAAGCATAAATCGTTTGTTAAGTGGTTCAATAACCACATGTTCGAAAACCATTAGACTTGTCTTGCGATCCCATGTATCTCGACCCATGACCGCTCCAGCCTTCCAGACAGCAAGTTCCAAATGATATAACCCTATGGGCCTGCAAGCATGCAGACAAGTGTGTCAGATGACGCTGGTGAGTTTAAAGTATGTTAACGTGTTTAGATACTAGTTACCAGATTAAAACGTTTCACAGATTTGATGTTCTTAATCACACGCTTACCGCCGATGGCTCCAGATTATTTGGCCTAAACCCCAATGCCTCTATCAAAGCAATGGTCAAGATGGGGGTCATTAGTTCATCACCGACCTCCCCGGTGCGGTGTGAGGGTGCCAAACCTAAATAACGCTATTAACTAATACCCCGTTGCCTATCCGACAACAATCAGTAGGAGGGACTTGAGTGATAGATATAGACGTGTATTAACCAACAACCCAGGTTTAACATTCCAGTTAAACCCATTACCCGACATTCCTCCCCGGAACATTTACCAGATGTCCCTCCCCGGGACGAATGCTTGGAAAAAGAGCAGTGAACTCACCTTATATTTGTTCGATATTTAACAAGTTACTTTACCCGTTCCAAGTTGGTCAACCAAACCCTACCGTGGTTACCAAAGACAGTTAGTTTAGTATTCGTACGTATCACGTATTCTACGTACACGTCACACAAGTAGCATACAAGTAGCACACGTATCCTTATACCAGTCGTAACCGTTAATCATGCAATCATTGATTCATAACATTTATCGTAAAGTCGCGTAGTACATGCATGGAATTCATATACATGTAAATCATGTAACAGTACACATACACTAGCATGTTGTTCACAAACATGTATCATTGTAGTTCACACACGCATGCATATCATACATCAACAGTTAAGTATTACACAACAGTTAACTGGGTTACTCCACCAGGCCCAAGCCTATCAGACTTTCCTTCGGCGAAAGACCCATCGACGAATGACTATGTTTCGTCGAGGTTATACATGACGAAAGACCATAGTGTTTCGTCGAGTTAATTGTGACGAAAGTATATCTTATTATGATTCGCCATGATGTTTTTCGTCAAAACCCTAACAGACAGTTACACTATCCTTCATTCAACCATAACGTATGCAAACAAGCACAACAATTTCCCACACAGATCTAACACCGGTTAAGCAATGATTATGCATTCTAGTTACGGACAATCATCACTCCTGAATGTAACAGTTTCTAGTTCACACACCTACAATTATAATCAAACAGTGACCATTAAAATACACAAACCCTAATCAATATTCAAGCAGTTAACATCATCATCATTTGAAGTTAAACCATGACAATTGTCACCATCTTTAAAATAAACATTCATCATCATTATGTTCTACTCACAATAATCAACAATATTTTATGTATGAGTAACCTTGATTATCGACATTAAGATCGAGTCACGAGATCAGATTCATCACTTAACGTTCCATCATCCCTAACAATCAAATAATCATTAACCTATTCATCAAAACTATCCGTATGCTAACACTGGTTTATTGACTATAACATGAGCGATTTCAGTTTCTCAACAAATAACAAATCATAACAGATTCGACACATATCATAACGATTCATAAAAATAATAAATCAAAAGATAACACTAGTACGAATCGACTAACCAAGTGAGGGTGTAGTCACGCACTAGAATGGTACCAGATACGTGCCGAGAAGATGATGCTTCGAAGAGTGTTTGCTGCCGTCGCTAGGTTTAGATGAGTCTAGGGTTTTTAGTTTTTAACTGACGGTTACTCATCAAAAGTTTACGTTTTAGACACAACATGTTGGGCCGCAAACTGTATGGGCCGAAGGCCCTTATGGCGAAAAACCTCTGTGGACAAAAGATGTATATTTCGTCAATCTTGTGAGTGACGAAAGTCTAGGTTTTTTGTCGGGTGCTAGGTCCAATCTTTAAGCAATTACACTTCAACTCTAATTTCTCCAATAATTCCACATTTATAACATAAAACAATTTGTCACAATAGAATTACTAAACAAGTGATACATAGATGGAAAGACTCGAAATTTCGAGTTGTCACATCATCCCCAACTTGAAAGAAATTTCGTCCCGAAATTTGATAAGTAATCCAAGACACGTAATCCCAAGAAGCAAGGTGTTAGATCAGGATGACTGTGGATTTCCTCTGGTACCACAGGTTCCTCTTATGATATATCGAATCTTGAGCTGCGACCACATGAAAATCTCGTTAGAGGGCCCGGGGGGATCGCCCCGAAGGCACTCCGACGCTCAAGTCAGTATCATATCAACCACGATAATATTACATGAATGTAAGCAAGTGTATGTTGTAAGAAAATAAAGAGTTAAGGGAAGAAGGAGCCTCAAATGGACAGGAGAAAATAACCTGATTGTTCCAGAAAGATGAACTTTCCTTTTATAACACTATTCTTGGGCCATTCTCCTAATGGGCTGGCTTAAGAATGGACTTCTCAGAATTAGGCCCATTCAGACCTCTTAAACATGTTGGGAAAGTCCAAATGGGCTCAGGCCCAGTCATCATTCTAAGGGACTAAGCCTAGACGGGGGCCCTCGTCGACACCTATCTAACTCGTCAACTAACAAGTACCCAATTCAGTCCTTACAAGTTGGTCTAGTGGTTAGTCACTTGTTTTCTCTACTTGAGGCCCCAAGTTCAACTTCTACTAACATCACTTGGAAGGACATTGGTGGTGGCAATGAAGCTTAGAACTAGGCCTCTCTGGTGGTCAGTTCGAAACCGAGCAGAACTGGGTTTTACCGCAGTGAGCCTTCGGACGGGTGGCTTTTCCCCGAACTGGTGGCTTGGGTATGCATCTAACTCTAACCGTTGTATAGGAGGAGATGTATTTGCTCAATTGAGAGCATCGTAGAATGCTTATCCAGTGATTCAATTAACCATTAAAAAATAAGTACCCAATTCAACTACCAATCCTCTTACAAAAAGTTTGTCCAAACTCTTAGATAACAAAAAAAAATAATGATAGAAGATAGATAAATAAAATAATGTATAAACTCTAAACCAAAAATAAAAAGCATGTAATAACACAAACATTTATGTAATAACACAAAAAAGTTGCGGTTAAAGCCAAAATTAGAGAAATAAGTAGACAACAAGAGGGTTTTCATATTTCATCAAGAATCTCTTTCTTTCTCCCCAAATAATATTATCTTCGATCGAATTAACCCTGTCAAAGGCTCCGATCAACCCTTTTAACGTATGTTCCTCATCAATTTCCCCCAATTTTTCTTCAATTTTTGTTGGTAAATTGTAAAATTCGTTTTCAAGTATTTTGAGTAGATAAAAAGCCACAAACTTGATGTTGTTTGAACGTAAATTGATCATCATTGGTTTGGGGATAAGGGTTTTTAATTTGATTGTTAATGTGTTGATGATCGTGTATTTTTCAGGTTTTTTGGCTCAAATTTGTAACTTAATTCGAGCTCTGGTGTTCGTTGATGATAAAACGGTATGATTCTTATGATATTTTGTGTTTTTGTTTTTGATTTTATGAAGTGAGAAATTATGTTTTTTGTTGACTTGTTTGGGGGATTTTTGTTGTTCAATTTTGTTTGTGAAATTAGAAAGAAATAGATGAAATTAAAGCCAGAATATGAATCTTTTTTTGGGTAAATGTTGATTACAAGATTGGTAACTTGTGTTTTTAGTTGTCTGATTTTGTTTTGTTATATTTCTTGAGGTACCAGGTTGGCAGGTTTGGTTTAAGGTTGAATCTTGATGTTTTTTCAGGGGTACATATAAATTACAGGCTTTGAACACTTGAGATTGGTTATTTATCTAGAAAAAAAAGGAAATTTTTTGTAGGGTTGCTTTTGGTTTTCGATAGAATTGTTTATGTAGTTAAACATTCGCTTAAGTAATGAACAAAACCGCGTTTTAGCAATCGTATGCTAAAATGTACTACTTATTTGAAAAAAAAAGAAATTTAGGGAAATTTCGCTCTTGGTTTTTTGTATGTGAATTTTGAGTGCAGCTGTCGATTTTGAACTCAAATGAGTGTAGAGTACGCGCTATAATGCTATGTAGGGATGTATTATACAATTTGTTCGTTGTTGATCAGTTCGACTATGTGCCTTTTGTTGCAATTTTCTTTTCGCTGAATCACATTTAATTGGTAGTTACATACTTACATCAATTAATTTAATGCACGTTTAGGTGAGAGTTTGGCGCTTCGATCAAACTTTTGCAATCTTGTTAGGCTTATAATGTAAATGTAACGCACTGCCTATAGCCTATATGTGTTCTTTGTCATGTTAGTGGACTTAAGTTATACACATACCGGATAGTGCGTTTTACAACACTTTATGGATGGTGTGGATGTCAGTTTAGAGCATCCTAAGTAGGTTATCCAACAACATATTTTGCATGATACGCTATTGGTAAATTGATCTGTATTATCTAATGCATATTCTTTTCTTGATTCATCAGGATTTGCTTGCAATTCATCATTCAAGAACATGGCACAACGTAACATCCTTTATACGGGTCCAATACTCGAAACAGAACACGGCCCGATCCATCCAGAACCATGTGTAGTACCTTATGGTGGTATACCGAGTTTCCCGCAACCAACTAATAATCACACAATATTACCACCCTCTGGAAACCGAACAAGTTTCAATCCCCAACACCTGCCAGAAACTCACGGACCTTTGCCACATGGCATCGCTCAATTCAACGGTTTCGATCATCTTCATCATCCTGCTAACAACGTATTCATGACACCTACCGGTGCCCGCGTTTTCCCGGTTCACGCGATGCAAGATCAATCGCCGTTTTTCAACATTCGTGGAACCTTGGAAAACTGTCAGTTTGTCGATGGATTTAAACGAAAGAACGCTGAAGGATTCCCGAACAACGTTCAGTATTTTTGTTCGACAGCGGGATCGAGTTCTTCGGCTATGAATACCGAAGGAACAATGATGGACGGTCCGTCGTTGGTCATGGAACCACCGGTCCATAGAAGTGGGAGAAATAGAGGGGTTGACCCGGTTTTAGCTCATAGTAGCGGCCATTTGATCCCGGGTAATTACGGTGGTCAACCTCTTCAGGCGGTTCCTAACCCGTGGATGGATCAACCGTTTTGCGGTAATGGTAATGATGGCGGTGCTTTTTTGTGGAATCACGGTCCCGGTCTACCCTATCTCCAAGGTAATCTCGATGAGTATATCTTTGACACTACTTTCTTTTCTTTCTTAAGAGAGAAAATTTGCATATCATGACAGATTTAGTGGCTGCTGTATAGTAATTTTATTTTTAGTAGTGTACACGGATGCTCCCTCTAGTTTACCAAAAGTTTGGATTTGGTCCCTAGCTTTCCAAAAGTTCACAGCTGGTCATGTGGTTTGCACTTTGTAACGCATTTAGTCCCCAACCGACAAAGCTAAAGATTTTAGCGGGTCCAAGTTGGGGACCAAATGTGTTAGAAAGTGCAAACTGCAAGGACCATCCATGTAACTTTTGGCAAAGTTGGGGACTAAATGCGTTACAAAGTTCAAGCCACCGGGACCATCCGTGTACTTTTGGAAAGTTAGGGACCAAATCCAAAATTTTGGTGACCATCCGTGTACTTTAACTCTTCTATTTGTTGGTTTCGAGGGGATGATTTGATGTGCGTTTTCGAAGTGATTAGGGGTGTTTAGATGTGCTTCGTAAAAAGTGATTATATTATATGAATATTTGTAGTAACACGGGTAGAAAATATGGTTTGGATGTGCTTCTGCAGTTTGAAGTTGCAATGATAAGATTATTGAACTAAATTTTAAATTAATTTAATTGATAAAATGATCAAAAATGACATTTTTGTGGTAAAAACCGAGACGGTTTGTACGCGATAGTTTATCAGATTAGGTTACAAAAAGGGACACATAAGTACATTCTGATTTACCCTTAGGTTTCAAACTAGAACCTGAATAATCACTTTAGATACACATCCAAACACCCCCTAACTTGTACTACATTAGTTCCATGAGAATCACAACGCGGTATGTCTCATTAAAGTCGCATTTCTGGTAACCTTTAAAATTTAGTTACTTACCTATTGCAGGACCTATCAATGGGGGTGGTATGGAGGCTGCGAATGTAGGATTACATGGATATCAAGTCACACCGAGCAACCGAAATCCGACACCTTTCGTGCACCCGACAGCCATCAGGCCACATCACAATCTCCACCACCCGCCGCCAATGCAAGGCCCTAATATGGACTTCCATTCTCAACTTGTGTCAGCTTCTCGCAGGCTTCCAACAAACACAACTATAAATCCTTTCCGGTTTGTGGGCCCCGCACATCCAAATGGAGTTGGGGTTGTTCGGCCTCACCGACGGGAGCTCATGGCTGAGGCAAATGCTAGACATCGGGTCTTTCCCCATTTAAGAGTTCTCCCTGAAGATGTAACATTTTTAGACGGGAAATTGTGGCTTTTATATGCTGTTTTTTGCGCTAATTACGTGTTTTTTATATGTAGGGCGTTGCGATTCTCGATATCTCTGGTTATCATGAAGTAGGAAACTCGGTCGATCAGCATAGAGACATGCGTTTGGACATAGATCACATGTCTTATGAGGCAAGTTATATAATTTAACTTAACATAACACAAATTCATTGCATTTCAAGAAAGAAACAAAGGGTTTACATTGATGATTTACCATTTTTATGTTGTTTCTGTAACATTTTTTTCTATCGGTTGCAGGAGCTTGTTGCACTTGGAGAACAGATCGGTAGTGCTGGCTCGGGTTTGTCAGATGAATTCATTCTAGAACATCTAAAAACTCGAGTACTTGCTATGTCGATATCTTCTGCTGATCAAGAACTTAACTCTTGCGTGATTTGTCAGGTATTTCATGAATTATAATTTATTTATAGGGTAAGGTTATTGTACAAACAGGTCTTAACGTGCTAAATGTGAGAAGTGAAGGGGACCCATCTAGTCAAGCATGTATGTTAATCCTAAAGCCTAAAAAAATTATATAATTACTGAGTATTACTCTACTAGAGTAACTATACAAAAAATAAATTTCAACTAAAAACATGTTTAAGTAGATGGAAAAAAAACCTTCCTTCACTCATGTTTAGCACGTTAAGATTCATTTGTATTTGATCCTTGCACTTTATTTATATATATATATATATATTTTTTTTTGTAGTTTTAGTTCCTACTTGCTTATTACCATGGCCATTATGTTGTTTGAGTTTGTTGTTTATATTTTTTGGCAAAAAAAGAAATATTACCATCTTATTTTGACCAATTTAAGAGTCAACAACTGATTATTATTATTATTATTATTTTTTCACAAGCATGTGCTTTTTATAAGTTGGTAACATTTTTATGTATTTTTATAAGTTGGAGGGATTTTCATACACCAAAATTAGGATGAGGAACTTTTTCGTAAAAAAATACGAAAGTATGTTGGTTTTATATGGTATTAATTCAAACAATATATGCTGCCATAGAAAAAGAGTAAACTTTGCAATAAATTTACTGCACAAAGTGCATAAAACAGTAACCAACTTTGGTCAAATTTCTATTTTAGGTATGCCAACTCTAGTTAGGTCAGACTTAACCATCAAAATCTTTAAAACATTCGTTCAAGTCGATCTTCTAAGTTAACCGGTTTCCATGTGCTATGGGAAAAGGTCAACTTGGTCAAAGTTGTAATCATAAGCTGCAACGTCGTCATTTTAACCCGTACGGGTTACCTAAAATAGAAAATTTAAATTATTTGACGGTTTTAATTCACTCGTTATTTCTACTTTTACAGACTAATTATGATGACCAAGAACAAATCGGGGTCCTAGATTGCGGGCACGAATACCATGTCGAGTGTGTGAAAAAGTGGTTGGCTGTGAAGAACACATGCCCGGTTTGCAAATCAACAGCGCTTGCGGCAAAAGCGAAGGAGTCGTAAAAGCCGAAGAAACGGGAAGAGAAACAAGAAGTGGGCTTGAAACAGTTCGGCCGGTCTTGTTTGTTTTCTGATATAAATATACAAGTAAAAGAGGTGGTGGTGTTGTTCTCCTCTCTCTTTTATAAATTATGGTAAATATGGAAACTTGGTTTTGTTTCTTTCTGAGACGTGACGGTTAACAAACTGTTGAAAAAGAACCGTAATCGTAATCTCGGATGAACCTTTTTGTACAGACTTTTGGTGGATGACCTGTCTGGCGTAATATGTACTTATGAATGTTAATATCAGGATGAACATTCATTGAATCTTTTTTTGTTTGTTTTGAATGCTCATAGATTGGAATGTATCGGGTCCGGCTAGTTTTGGTGAATTTTTTTGAATGGAACGCTAACGGAAGTTTCGGTAAATGACAAACCAAACCGCTCAAGTTGGCCGGACCCACCTATCTGGCGGTTTAATAGTTTGGTTTTGACAGTTAGAACCGGTATTTTTACAAAAGAAAATCATCAGTTTGCATTACAATAATAAATATGGTATGTATTGAATCCAAACATGGTTGAAAGACATCGACATTAACCTAGTCACACTTAAAATCGTCTAACCTGAACATGCCCAGTTGATCTAGAAATGTCAAACGGGTTGAAGCGTTGTAAATGGGTTAAATATGTCGTCAACTAGTTGATAGGTCAACAACCTCTAAATAAACAAGTAAACAAGGCAACCTAAACATGACCCCTTATCCAACTTCGATTAAACAAGGCAACCCTAACAAGACCCGTTTATTAAATGGGCTAGATATAGATAGCACAACCCAAAACTTTAATTTTTTCATGTCGTGTCAGAAATTACAACCCCATATAAAATAACGAGACAACCATATCCGTTCAAAAGAACCATCATGCTCAACGTTTTCAGGTAGTATCTTCATGATCGAAAACAAAGTAACGTTCAAATTCAATGCCCAAAAAGAAAATTGTTTCAAACCCCCAAATATATAATACAAGATCCACTGTAGTTAACCTATCAAACAAATACAAAAACACCATGAAAATTTGAAGTAATACCAGTAGTTTGATCTCTACTATTGTTGTTAAGTGGAACAGCAACCGACTTTCTTCATGGCCGAAACATCATCTTTTGACCCGACATTAATTGTTTGACCTTTAGGTAACGCTGCAGAATCTTCTCCGATATCAAGGGCTTTTCGGCTAACCACATGGTATATTTGTGTTAAAACTTCGGTGAAAGCATTGTCAACGTTTAGGGACTCGAGAGCCGATGTTTCCATGAAATATGTGTTTTCCTTTTCAGCAAAGGTTTTTGCATCTTCTGTGGTAACTGCACGTAAGTGGCGCAAATCTGATTTGTTTCCTACTAGCATTATTACTATGTTTGAGTCACTGTGGTCTCTGAGCTCTTTTAGCCATCTTTCAACGTTCTCGAAGGTGACGTGGCGGGTTGTGTCGTAGACGAGCAAAGCGCCAACAGCTCCTCTGTAGTATGCACTTGTGATTGCACGGTACCTGTGTTCTTGAGTTAGAGATATCTACTATTATTGCGGGTCAAACAAGTTAGTTAAAGTCAAAGATCTCAGCGCTAACCCGTACACACATAAATTCAACCCATATTATTATTCGTGTCAAAGATCTCAGCGCTAACCCGTATACACACAAATTCAAGTCAACCCGAACACGACCCATGATAGGAATCATAATCTAGTTTATAGTTAATTGTCATTTGTCTATTCTAGGAGGGGGTTAGTGTAATTACTACTTCTATAAATAAGACATTAGTCATTATAGAAAGTAAGAAGAGAATTAGTTAGTTGTTAGGCTCATGCTCATGGCATTGAGAAGGGCATAGCCCTGGCCACTTAGGTGGTTAGTTATTTGTATTGTCTTCTTCTTCAATCAAACTTTATAGTGACAGTTTCTTTTTTTGTTTACATCATCTTCATTCAATTCATTCTCTATCAACCCATTTAACTCACTTTTTTAAATGAGTCATACATTTTAACGAGCTATAAGCACCCGTTGGGCTGTAATATGTATAGTTTTTCTGAAATATGTTAGAAACTCTTGAAAATAAATTGGAAATTGCAATTGTATCTTAAAAAATGGAAAAAAGAAAAAACAAAACAAAAAGTTTATTTTCTTTAATACTTAAATCGGGTTAACAAGTGAACCTGGTTCTATGTAGATCACCCCGACCTGTTTTCAAAACAGTTCAAACAAACAACAAGAACATTCATATCGTTAACAAGGAATTAGATGATTTTGGTAGAAGAAAGCACACCTCTCTTGACCAGCAGTATCCCAAATCTGAGCCTTGATGATCTTATCACGAAGACGGATGCTTCTGGTGGCGAATTCAACGCCGATGGTTGACTTGGATTCAAGAGTAAACTCGTTTCTGGTGAACCTGGAAAGTAAATTGGATTTTCCGACACCGGAGTCGCCGATGAGAACGACTTTGAAGAGGTAATCGTAGTCATCGTCAGCTCTATACGCCGCCATCAAATTCAACGAATGAGTTGAAAGTTTTGGAGTATGAAAAGATGATGAAAATGGAGTGGAAAGGGCCTTGATTCATGCAAAAGTGAATAGGCGCCGACGCGTCTCGAGGTTTGAAAGGTGTTGGTCGAGTTTTTTTTTTTTTTTTCCTTTCCTTGGGTGTTCTTATTTATTAAAATGCCTAATTTGAAAAGTATTTATGAAATTCGGTATTTTTTTTCGAGCCAGGGCTCTCACTGAGCTCTCTATTTCTACGAGGTAGAGGTAAGGCTGTCTACATCTTACCATCCTCAAACCCTACATTTGTTTTGCTATTGGTGGGATTTACTGAGTATGACGATGATGATGGTATTTTTTTTTTGAATAATTACTTTTTTTTTTTACTTTTAGACTATGGGGTGTGGAGGGGTTTGGGTTGGGGGCACTGCTCGACACGTGGCGATGGTGATCCACAAGGTAATACTCAAAAACTAGGGGTGTGAAGTGACGTGGCCAGCCATGTGGATTTTTTTTGTTGGGCAACGGCTACCAAGCCCCAACGGCTAGATCGAACCAGCCAACCAAAGCCAGCCATGTCACCCATCCCCCCGCCCCACGGCAGGCTCAATCCCCACGCCAAAGGGGCAACGCCATGCCCAACGCTTGCCCGGGGTGGAGCAGCCGGCGTCGAACCCAAACCGTCACCGCAACCCACAATCTTAATTTTATTGGATAATGATAACTTTAAAAAAATGTTATTTAACAAGAATTAAAATGAAATTTTATAACAAAATTAACAAAAGCACGAACATCTGGGTAAATTTAATGGCAAAGGCAATCCTTGCAAACGCAGACGATGCTGGTGATCCGGCTCGCCACCACACTAGAGGAAAACCACATTCATAAGGCCTACTGTGGTAAAATGTAACGCCTGGCTTTTTCGCACTTTCCTTAATTAGAAAGCTTGTCCTGTAATTCTATTTTCGAAAACTTGTTTCCCTTGTAATTGTATTCCGTTTCAAGCTATTGTAAATCCGAGACTTTGATCATAATGAAGTGAATCTTTTATATGAAATATACATCGTTTATACATTTTTATATATTGATACGTGCATTTGTTTGATACATGATTTCCTTAAACATACGTTAAACTCGTAAACAACTATCGCGTATTCGTGATACCTAAATGCAAAACACTTGGTTAATCGAATACGAGACTTATACATATTCAACACTTCATTACTTGCTACATATACTAGTTACATCATTTCAACACTTCATTCATTCTTACAACACCGAATCCATGTTTAATTACTTGATTAAACCCTCGTTTCATGTTTGTTATATATGTTAGGACATGTTACAATGACACATATACAATTGATACACCTTAATACATAAAATACACAACGATTAATCATCTAATATGTTACATATACTTGTTACTTGCAATCATGTTACATACTTATACATCACACTTTTTGTCTAGTTAAACCATGTTTTATTCATGTTAGACCCTATTACAAGTTAGTTAAACATTGTAACATACTAAATACCTAACATACATCACTTATACATAACATAATTTGTCAAAATAATTAAAAATAAAAAAAGAATACATGGCTGGCAAATCAGCGACCAGGACAGCCTATTGGGGTGGGTTTGGTGGACTTGTTTCAATGTTTAACCCCTCATAATCACTTCCAAAGCCCAACCCATTGAAACCCTAATCCCTTCCCTATATAATAAGCACTTCCTCATCCTTTATCCCACTTTTACCACTCTCAAACACACTCAAAAACCCACTCAAACACAGCTGAGTTTTCAACAACATTTCAGAAAGTTCCAGCAGCAAAAAGTGAGTTTTAACTCACTTCCACTTCAATTTTCTTCTTGTTCTTTCTTCTACAACACTTTGATAACCTATAGGAAGGTTTTCACAAGTTTGCTTGGGCAAACTAAGGTGAAACCTCACCATTTTTGAGGTCCAAAGTGCACCTATAATTCTGCTCATTATTATCTTTTTAATTCTTCATGTTTTGGAAGAAAACTCATGTTTTACTCATACAAACCTATGTCCTTATGCCACTAATCAAGTCTACAATTAGTGTGGTTAAAAACAAGGTTGTTACATACAAATCGGAGGCGTTTAATCCCTCCAAACTTTCTGTTTTATAGGGGTTTTAACTCACAACTGTTGATTTATGTGTGATTACTTGGAAAGCTTGGGCTATCCTACTTACAATCCACACCTCACTTGATGATTTCCTCTTAGTTAATACGTATGTTTCATTTCCATATTATTCATTCATGACCATCCTTGTTGTCCTTGTGACAACTTGTGCATTGGTGAATCTATGAAAGAGGTTTTAAAAGGAAGGTTATCCTCCTACCTCTATGCATGACTTCTATGATAATCCTTGTTAAGCTTGTTGGACTATAATCATATAATATACTATATATAATATATAAAACATATAATAACCGAACCCTTGATGATAATCAGATGATTATTCATCAAGGTACTTAGTTACATCATTTAGGTACTTAGTTTCTCGTTATGATTCTAATGGGTACTTTAACCCATGAAAACATTCTAACCCCTATGGGTTTCATAGTGTCAAAAACGAGTATTACACTTCAAGGAGTGTGGGGAGAGATTGATCGGATTGACCCAAATCCGATGACATGTCCAGCCGATATCCAAACATTTTCCAAAATCAGGAATGAACAGAAGCTATTCCAGGTTTTAAACGCCCTCGACCGGAAGTATGACCCTATAAAGAGGGAGATACTCCGGTCAGAACCACTTCCAATGGCGGAGGCCGCATACGCCACTGTTCGCAAGGAGGCCGCTCACCAGAACATCCTCGGAGCACCTCTCAATGACACACAGGGCATTGCAGCAGGTTTGATAGCCACCGAATCGGAAGGGTTGGGGCTTGCATCAAAGGGATACCGGCGAAATGATGTAAAAAAAAAAACAGTATGGCTAAAGAAGACAAGTCTCACCTTAAATGTGACCACTGTGGTATGACAAAGCTTACCAAGGACCAGTGTTTTAGACTCGTTGGATATCCAGAGTGGTGGTCCGATGGTCACAAGAAAGGCATAAAACTTACGGCACAGGAGAAGGGGAAAACACCCACTATCGTCAACCGTGAAGCCACCAGAAACGGGAACCGGAATAGTAGCGAATTTGGAGGAATGGCGGCGGCGGTTGAACACAGTGAGGAGGATGGAACTTTCACCATGAGTACATGTATTGGGGTTGAGAGAGATGGACTCTTGAAAACCCCACTTTATAAAAAAGAAAAATATCTACCAAATAACTTCTCGAATTCTCTGTTAACTCAAAAAGAAAAATTGCAATTTAGTCAAAATGAAAATTGCAATTCATCATAAGATGATATCTTGAAACCATCTCTGACGACTCCACTTTATCAAAAAGAAAATTGCAATTTAGTCCCTAAAAAAACAAGCTTTAATGGTTTCATAGATTTTATAAAAGAAAGTTTTAAACTTTGCAAAAACCACCCAAACTATGGTGGTAATGCAAATATAGCTAAAAATTATGGTGAAAAGTGGGATAATTCGTGGATATTTGATTGTGGGGCAACCGATACCACGACTTATGATTTTTTCGGATCATACGTCATTATCCAAACCTAGAAGAGAATATATAAAAACAACAAATGGCGAAAAAATGGGCGTGAAATCAGGAGGAACGATTGAGATTTCTTCAACACTTAGACTTTCTAATTGTCTTTACGTGCCTTCACTATCACATAAACTTTTATCAATAAGCCATGTTACAAAAGAACTCAATTGCTCAGCTCTCATGCAACCAACCTTTTGTCTCTTACAGGATATCAGGACGGGACGGATTATTGGGCATGGCACTGAAAGACAAGGATTATATTATGTGGATGAGGTGACTCAAAATGGTACTGTGATGCTGGCTCATGGAACACCAGAACGGGAAGCATGGTTATGGCATAGAAGATTGGGACATCCATCTACGGGTTATTTACATATTTTATTTCCTAAACTTTTTTCCTTCGAATAATACATCTCCTTGTGAAACTTGTGTATTGGCTAAAAGCCACATGCAAACCTTTAAACCAAATAACACGAGGGTTGATGTGCCATTTTCATTAATTCACTCTGATGTTTGGGGTCCAGCTCCTATTATTGGGGGGCAAAACTATCATTTTTTTGTAATATTCGTGGATGATTGTACACGAACGACTTGGATCTATTTCTTAAAAAATAAATCCGAAGTTCTTGATAGATTCGTCATATTTCATGCTATGATTCAAACTCAATTTCAAAGAAATATTCAAATTTTTCGATCTGATAATGGGGGGGGGGGGGGGGAATCCGTTAACACACAAATGAGACAATTTTTTGAAACCAAAGGGATAGTTCACCAAACTACCTGCCCTCATACCCCGGAACAAAATGGTGTCGCTGAGCGAAAGAATCGCATTCTGTTAGAAATGACGAGGGCCCTTCTAATTGAATCACAGGTTCCAAAAGTTTTTTGGCCCGAAGCCTTAGCTACAGCGACCTATCTTATCAACCGTCTCCCAACCAAAATCCTCAAACTGAAAACCCCATTAAAAACCTTGGAAGAATTTACCAAAATTCCACCTATTCTTACACTTGAACCCAAAGTCTTTGGGTGCACAGCTTTTGTGCACATACCCAAATCTCATCGGAATAAAATTGATCCATGTGCTGAAAGGCGTGTCTTTGTTGGTTATGGAGTTAACTAAAAGGGTTACAGATGCTACAACCCTGAGACACGTCACATGTTTACAACCATGAATTGTGACTTTCTCGAAACCAAGTACTACTATTCTTCCCAACACATTGGTCAGGGGGAGGGAGAGTGTGACACACTGAGTTGGTTGAAATATGTCATAACGCCAGAAGGAAGTTGTAACAATCACAGTACCATCAACGAAGTCTCTGAGAATCCTATACAACCTAATCCGACTGCCAGTGCCACCGAAGATACTCCTCCCGACCCGATACCTAAGGTAAGTGACTCTCACTCTTCTGAATCTGTTGCAAATGTTGATATTACTGATGGTCCTAGTGCTTCTGGTCAAAGAGAAACATAACAAAATGTTGAAGTATTACAGGATAATGAAGAAACCCCACAGGAAGAAGCTTTTCAACAGTATGTGTTACCACCAAGGGTTAACAGGGGAGTCCCACCAAAAAGATATTCTCCAGAAAAGGAGTCCAGAAGCTCAAAATACCCTATGGCCAACATAGCTAAAAGGAACCTATCTGAGGAAGCAAGAGCTTTCGCTGCAACTATCTACTCCGAAGAGACTCCTACCAATGTAGAACAAGCCCTGAAATCAAAAAAACTAGAAGAATGCCATGGAGACTGAAATGGAAACCCTGGTAAAGAATGAAACATGGGAGAAATGTGCTCTGCCACAAGGAAAAAAACCCGTGGGATGTCGCTGGGTCTATACGGTGAAATATAAACCGGATGGTACTATCGAAAGGTATAAGGCCCAGTTAGTTGCTAAAGGCTACACTCAAACATATGGGATCGATTATTCCGAAACCTTTTCTCCAGTTGCAAAACTGGACACAATTAGGGTTCTCTTCTCCATACCTGCAAATGAAGGGTGGCCACTTCACCAATTTGACGTTAAAAATGCTTTCCTACATGGAGAATTAAAAGAAGAAGTTTATATGGAAGCTCCACCCGGATTCTTACATAACTTTAAACCTGGTGAAATTTGTCGTTTGAAGAAATCATTATACGGGTTGAAACAATCTCCCCAAGCCTGGTTTGGGAAGTTCACCTTAGCAATGAAAAAATATGGGTTCAGGCAATGCAACTCGGATCATACCTTGTTTCTTAAACGAAGAAGAGATTTTGTGACATGTTTAATAATCTATGTTGATGATATGATTATTACAGGAAATGATAAAGAAGAAATGGCAAAGTTAAAAGAAGGTTTATTCACAGAATTCGAGATGAAAGACCTGGGAAGGCTCAAATACTTCCTTGGAATTGAAGTATTAAGGTCAAAACAAGGGATCTTCATCCATCAGAAGAAATATACTCTGGACTTGCTGGCAGAAGTTGGAATGATCGATTGCAAACCAGCAGAAACTCCCATGATTGCAAATCAAAAACTTTATGTGGAAGATGGGGCAGAGTTGGCTAATATGAATAGGTACCAACGAATAGTGGGAAAGCTAATATATCTTTCACACACTCATCCAGACATAGCCTATGCAGTAGGAGTAATAAGCCAGTTCATGCACAAGCCACAAGTCACACATATGGAGGCAGCCTTAAGAATCATCAGATATCTCAAGGGAACAGTTGGTCATGGAGTCCTCTTCAAATCAAACGGTCATTTAAAAACTCAAGTGTTTACTGATGCAGATTGGGCGGGGGATAAAGGGAACCGAAGATCAACATCAGGTTACTTTACATTAGTTGGCGGAAATCTTGCCACATGGAGAAGTAAAAAACAGAAGGTTGTTGCTCTTTCAAGTGCCGAAGCTGAATTCAGAGGAATAGCACGGGGTCTAGCAGAAGTTTTATGGGTGCGAAAACTCCTAGCTGAGATTGGTTTCCCTCCAAAAGAAGCTAGCAAGATCATGTGTGACAATGAAGCCGCAATTCAAATATCGGAGAACCCCGTACAACATGATCGAACTAAACATGTAGAAGTGGACAGGCATTTCATTAAAGAAAAACTTGAAGCAAAAATAATTGAATTACCATCTGTACGATCTGAAGACCAACTGGCAGACATCTTGACTAAAGCGGTTGGAGTGAAGATCTTAAGCAAGTGCTTAAACAAGTTGAATTTTGGAGATCCCACTATTCAACTTGAGGGGGAGTGTTAGAAAAAAGGAATGATTCATTGATTGAGGGATCAGTCAAATCCAAAGATTGAGCAACATCATCTCCCAAAATTATAGAGATTGACCGAAATGTTTACAGCCCAAATGACAGCAAAATGACAGCCAATATTTTCTCCTTCCTTCCTTTCTTTGGTTGTCTAGAATAGTATAAATATGTGATGTTTATTCAATGTTTTACACAACTCAAAATATCAATAAACAATACAATTCAATTCTCCCTTCTTCACTGATTACCAGTCTTCAATAGTTCAGTTCTATTCACGTTAATGATAGTTAATCATCGAGCCGGCATCTTGGACGTCATCTAGAATCTCTTTATAAAATTAGTTTGTCCATATTAATAAAATTTATCTTAGTCATTGTAATCTATGTAAACAACAAATTTAAAAGATGTAAAAGTCTTTAGTGGGTGCTGGGTTAGATAAAAGGGGAATATGATTGATGTCTGTAGAATTTACTTGTATATTTCAAGAAGATGCAAAGTAGTCAAGTAGATATTGTTTGATACTAGGGGTGTTTACGGTTTGGTTGGCTTTGATAAAAAAAAAGTTTGATATTAGTTTCGGACAATGAGAAACAAACGACGCCCCGCTTGCGGTATGCGCATATAATGTATATATGTGTGGGCCATCGGGGGCAAAAGTAAAAGTGCACTAATTTTAACGTTATTTTACTAATTTCGTGAAAATAACGTTAAAAGTGGAGGACGGTTAATCATGCATCATGTGGTGGCGTTGATAGCTGAAAGACAAAAGGGTACATGCACTAATCGGTCTTTGTCCCGATTGCCGAGTGTTATGTGCCTTATGTCCAAGGCTTGATGCAAAACTACTATCGAGCCGGGGGTCTCACTGGAAGCAGCCTCTCTATTCCTACGGGGTAGAGGTAAGGTTGTCTACATCTTACCCTCCTCAGACCCTACCTTTGCTTTGCTATTGGTGGGATTTACTGAGTATGATGATGATGATGATGATGAATGAGAAACAAACTGTCTGGTGGGTTTTGTTTTACTCGTTTGTCTATATGAACCGTTTTTTAAATCCCTAGTTTGTACTAGAATTACTAAAATGATACAGATTTTTTATGAACATACTACATACAGATAACTACAAATACAAAATCGTTTCAAAAAAAAAAAAAAAAAAAAAAAAACTACAAATACAAAAAAAAAAAAAAAAAATTATTAAAAAAACTTTAAATAATAATGTTAAACGTCTAGCTCAAGTTTCCAACATAATTGAAGTGTTAAACCAGCAAACGTAAAGTCCTAAACCATATGACACTCAAACTTGTCGAACCAGCAGACTTGTTTCGGTTTGGACGGAGGAGTGGTTTCTACACATTATGAACCCTAGTTGATACTTGCATTTGTTTTGAAAGTTATAGATATGTTTATTATCATCAATTTACAACAACAAATTATTATATATCATACAAGACTGTTGTTACCGTAAAGAACCATGAACAAATCTACTTTTTTTTTAAGTATTTTACCGTAAGGAGTGGTTTCTACACATTATGAACCCTAGTTGATACTTTTTTTTCTTGAACAATGAATTTGGATCACTAACGGACTGTTAGAGTATCATCGTGCCACCATTAATGAAACCACCAAATCATATCCATATCTCCACTAGGCTATAATGTTTACACCAATTCATGAGGAACCCAATAAATCCAGAAAAAAAAACCCTCTTTTTCAAATCGAAATCAGAACCTAATGGTTCTTAAGCTTCATCCACCTCAAAATGTCACTAGGCTATGATGCCACGGACATCGTAGTTGATACTTACATTTCTTTTGAAAGTTATAGATATTTTTGTTATCATCCATTTACAACAACAAACTATTATATGTCATACAAGAATGTTGTTACCATAAAAAGAATCATGAACAAATCTTTTTTTTTGTTTTTGTTTTTAAGTCTTTGATTTTACGGTGTCATTTACTAAATCAACAAATAATGTTTGATATATGTTTCTTACAAATTTGTCAGTTACGTCAAAATTTAACTCAACTAACCATCGAGTTCAAAACAATTATCAACCCTAATAACGTTTGAAAACATGTATTTTCAATTTATTTAACGATATATTTCGATTAATATAAATTAAGTTTTCCTATCTGTGAATTTCACGGGTTATAGCCTACTATATCACCTTAAAGAACCGTCAATTTTCTTAAAGAAATATATATGATAAAACCTTTATCAAATTAAAACATAAAATTCTATTTTACGTAACTTACTGACTCAAATTCTTATGTATTAGATACAATTGTTGTATCTTAGTTTTTGTATACTTTTACTTAAAAATCAAATAAGTTTTCAAATGTTACTGAAATATCAAGGAAAATTATAATGGATCATAGATGAACCTGATGTGTATCAAATGGTAAGAAATCATCTTGGTCTTTGTATATATTATATTAATAACGTATTATATTATTTATTGGTCTTTATATATATTATTATATATATTATATTATTAACGTATTATATTATTTATTATTAGCATATTTTATACTCTCCCAGTCTCTCTCTGTCTATATATATTATGTTGACTGAGTTTATGATCACCAAGAGAAATCTAGGTGGAGATTGTCTTTAGACATTGTTTATCTTATGACAAATTACAAGCTATTCTTGTTATTCTTCCTACTTGTTAATGTTGTTGCAACAAGAATACAAAATATTAAGAGTGACACATCTAGTATTGGTGTTATTCTGGATATGACATCTCGAGCGGGTCAAGAAGCTAGAGTTGCCATGGAAATTGCCATAGATGATTTCAATACAAAAATAGAGAAAAATCTGACACTTTACACAAGAAACTCCCATGGAAACATTATTCAAGCAATCCGTGATGGTAAATTATCTTATTCCTTTACTTATGATTAACTTGCTGACAAAATGTTAATATGACATCTTAATTGAATGAGTTAATTACTGTTTTCGTCCCTGTGGTTTGTCAAAAATCACTATTTCAGTCCATTAGTTTAAAAATTGCGATTTCAGTCCCTGTGGTTTCACTTTCGTAACCATTTCAGTCCACCTCGTAACCATTTCAGTCCCTGTACTTACAAAATAAATGGATTGAAATGGTTACGAAAGTGAAACCACAGGGACTGAATGGTTACGAAAGTGAAACCCCAGGGACTGAAATCGCAATTTTTAAACTAATGAACTGAAATATTGATTTTTGACAAACCACAGGGACGAAAACAACAATTAACTCTAATTGAATTCTTCAAAGAGTTAATTACTGTTTTCGTTCCTGTGGTTTGTCAAAAATCACTATTTCAGCCTATTAGTTTAAAAAATGCGATTTCAGTCTCTGTGGTTTTACTTTCGTAACCATTTCAGTCCATGTGGTTTCACTTTCGTAACCGCTTCAATCCATTATTCTGTTAAGTACAGGGACTGAACTGGTTACGAGGTGGACTGAAATTGTTACAAAAGTGAAACCACAGGGACTAAAATCATAATTTTTAAACTAATGGACTGAAATAGTGATTTTTGACAAACGACAGAGACGAAAAGAGTAATTAACTCTTCTTCAAATAACGTATTGAAATTGGCTGGATATGATCACTTGAGCTTGAATTTGATGTCTCACTTTGTATATGTTGTACAAGGCGGTCCTGGAATTCATTACCGTGTATGGCTACAAAAATTTTAAAATATATACTAAAAAAATTAATAATATAACAATAATTTTGATATCAGTAAACAAAACAAAACTTTTGTAACTAGCAAAATAATTAATTAGGTTTTTGATTTAAAACATTTTTTGGTAGCTTGGTTAATGAGTTTAGTAGCTAATTAGGTTTAATTATTTAAATTTTAATGGATCTAAACTAAATAAACGAATTAAAGGGTTTAACAAGTTTATTGGGTGGTAGTTGGGTTAACGAGTTTAGTTAGTTTCGTTAACCCAACCACCACCCAATATGCTTGTTAAACCCATTAATTTGTTTATTTAGTTCAGATTCATTAAAAAATTAAATAATTAAACACCTAGAGTTAATTACATAGTTAGTCCCTGTGGTTTGCACAAAATAACAACCTTGGGTACTAATAGTTTCTGATAACATTCTAGGGTATTAACTTTTTATTTTGTAACGTTTGAGGGTATTAAGCTTATTTGAAGGCTTAAAATCACATTTTGTTAGTACCTAAGTATGTTATTTTGTGCAAACCACAGGGACTACCTATGTTATTACCTTAGAAGTTAATACCTCCAAACGTTACAAAATGAAAAGTTAATACCCTAGAAGGTGATTTTAAACTATTAGTACCCAAGGTTGTTATTTTGTGCAAACCACAGGGACTAACTATGTAATTAACTCTTAAACCTAATTAGCTCTCCCATAGGCCGACCATAACCTTGTATTAATATCGTATGTATTCTAGTATATGTAGGTATATTATTATGTAATGTTGTACGTACAATATAACCTTGTAAGTAAACCAAATCTATATCTATATATATACTAGAAGGCAACTCGCGCGTTGCGGTGGGATCGTGAATTTCATTAAGGGGTATGTGCCCTCGGTAAAAAAAAACTTAAGAAACAAAGACACATCCAAATACCATCTCCTTTATCACATTTTATTACATTTGATTATACAACTTCTTAAATTATAAAATATAATATAATCACTTTCAAACACAAATATCAAGCCTATCAGAGTAAGCAAATGCAACTTTCGGTTGCCATCACAAGGATAAATTACACTTTTCGTCCTTTATGTTTGTAGCTAGTTGCAATGGATGACCTTTACCTTTAATAATTACAGCCACAGTCCTTTATTTTGAAAACTCATTACATCTTTCGTCCTTTACCACTAACCAGGTTAAAATTTTGAGTTAAGTCTAGTCACAGGAGGGTATTATGGTCATTTCACGCTTTTATTTTAATTATTTTTAATAAATAAAACCAAAAGTTCATCAGATATATAATTTCATCCCCATTTAACTTCCTCTCTCTAAGATAGCAGCATAAGCCTACCACCACCGCCACCTGATACATCACCACCACCGCCACCTGATACATCACTACCACCATCATCATCGGAGCCACACCGTCGCCACACACACACACACACTCTCTCTCTATCTCTAAACTCATTATCTCATAACATCACAACCGCATATCTGGTGGGATTTTGATTCCTGCAAAGAAACTAAAGTGATTTCAGATGGTAGACTAGAATCGATGGTTCTTGGCTTGGAATTGAAGCTCTCCGGTTGTGAAGACTCACAGATCTGATGGTTCTTGGCCCGGAATCGAAGCTCTCTCTGTTACCCCCATCTCTTCAACCAACCTTACAACCACCATATCCAACAATTACCACCACCAGCTGATGTATAACTCAAGGTAAGAACTAGCGACACGTACCTGCAACAACAAATGAAGAACCCACCAACACCGAGCCCGATAACTCAGATCTCAGATCTGTTTGAATGAAGAAACCCCAATTTCCTCTACCGTATCCTCTGTTGTTGTCACCGCACCTTGGAAATTCCCACCAGCTGGCATATTGTTGTCGCCTGGTTTAGGAGGAAGGTCTCCAGGACCCCTCTTAGCTTGAGCTGCAGACGACTGAGCCTGAGCCATCTGTTGGTTTCTATTGATCTGTGCTTCTCCCATCCGTTGTCGTTATTCAAAGGCCCTCTTTTTACTTCACCTGCTTTAATCGACGCCTGCCCTAATTTAACCCTAATATTCGAATCACTACCAACCGCTCCGCCGAATGCCCTCCCCACCACCTCAAATCAACTTCAACACTACTAGAACCACCACCACCATCGTTACTCTCATAATTCCTCTCACCTCCATCATCCACCGGCTGCAGGCGATGCACCGGTTGCTCAACCGGTTCCAACTTGTTCTCAACTTGATCCTCATTCTTAAACCCTAAATCCTCATCTTTCCTAATAGACTAATGAAAACCCTTACTGGCGGTGGGTTGTAGTTTATGCTAGATCTGGTCTTCACTGGATATTTTTTTTGTTTTATAGTGCTGATTAAATTATTTTTGTTAGATGGGTAGATTTGATGCTTCACTGGTGATGTGATGGTTAAATTATATTTGTTTTATTTATTAAAATTCTTTTAAGTTAAAAGACTAAATTACCCTTAAGTGATTAAAGTTAACTGAAAAATTTAACCTGGTTAGTGGTAAAAGACGAAAGATGTAATGAGTTTTCAAAATAAAGGACTGTGGCTGTAATTATTAAAGGTAAATGTCATCCATTGCAACTAACTACAAACATAAAGGACGAAAAGTGTAATTTATCCCCATCACAATTTAATACACCAAATGTACCAACACGAAATGCAATATATTCAAAATACCTCACATCCATCTTCCAATATGTTGGTCACTTCAAACCATAATTTTAACATAATGCTAGTTACTTGGTAAATCTCAAACAGCCTTAATCCACCTTTCTCCCTCGATGAATAGAGTCCAAAGAACAAAAAAAAAAAAAAAACCTCACCACAGTTAAAACCTAATATAATAATGTAAAAATGACAACAAAATTTGTTGCCATCGTTATTGAAAACAAAACCTTAAACGGTACAGAAGGATAATCAAACCATTATCATTTACCAAACCATGAACTCTAAAACTATAACACCATGTGTAGTGGTACATATGAATAAAGCCCCTACCTATGGGCATTTTACGACACGTGTCATCCCAGTCAGCAAAGGGGCATTATGGGCGTTTTTCACAAATGGGCGTAGTGGGATAATGCCCAATAATGCCCCATCAATGATTACCTAATTAATATTTTCTTGTTTTTTTTTTAATTTAAATATAAAGATATTTGAGTTGGACTTACCTGATTGGCCAAGTGAGGTGAACAAAGGCGTGGTTTAAAACACGCCTGGAAGCTTTTTTCGCAAGAAAACGCCCAAAAACGCCCCATGGGGGTGGGGCTACGGCGTGATGGGGCGTGATTGAGGGAGAAAAACGCCAGAATATTGCCGATGGTCTAACCCCCCAACAAACAAAGATCCATAAAATCAAACCTTATTCAATAATAAAGTCTAAATTATAACAATATGAATTAAAGTAGTTTATATAAATTATGAGGTACTAAATTAACAGATGATTTAGGATATATTATAAATTGCAATTATAATATATTCATCCGAATTTTTGATGTATATCTGGCTTGGTCACCGGCTCGATTATCAGTGACGATAGTGGCTGAGTTTTCCAATGCCAGTGAACTCATGGAGAAATGAAAAATAATGAGCGAAAGGTTTAATGAATTTATCATTTGAATTTAGTGATTTGAATGAGTTAATCGAATATTAATTATTTGTCTGATGATGAATATTAATCAAGCAAATATCATTCTCATTTTCTAACGTTAACTCATGATAAGCAATGAAAACGATTTTAAATGGCATCGGTAATATTTTACCATATTGAAATGGTTTGCCGGTTCTGTTCTATTCAAAATGTTTCAGTAAAGAAGAAGAAGGAAAACATTGTTTTAATTTCTTTTTTAATTTTCGCCGCTATATATTTGTCATGTAGCCATTTAACCCTTCTATTTTATTTAGAATTCGATATACATATGGTTTATAAATCAAATAAATCATTTATTATTATCCTCATTAAATTGAATATCCCAACATAATTAATAACTCACTTTCATTAAATTTAAATCCTAGTTCATTGAATAATAACATATCATAATCTGCGCGCGTTGCGACGTGGGTACATCGCAAACATCAAATGAATTAGTCCAAACGTTATGTAATGCAATAACCATATAAAAACACGCTTTTAGAAGTAATCGATTGAACTCAATGTAACCTATATAAACAATGTGATTGGATTAAAACATAAAATAAATCAAATTTATACCGTACAATCATAACGTATTACATGTGACCCTAGTCATACATAGAAAATGTAACATGTATAACGGAAAAGTTGACACATATACTCAAAAGAGATTAATTAGATCTTTTAAAAAATAGGGAAAAAAAGAAACCACAATTTGACTCCACTCCGATCAGAACAAAATTTACATAACAGTCATAAAATAATCACGAAAACATATTATATTTGACCTAACTCGTTCCCCAAAAAAGTTTATGTCGAAACATACACCAACTCGAATTTATACCAAAACGTACATAAAAATGTGCACGAAAAAATGTTTTTTTTTGTTAAATGAAAATGCATTATATTTAACCTGAATCGTTTTCAGGAAAAGTTTACGGTGAAATGTAGAGCAAATCGGATTTATACTGACACGTACACAAAAATATGCACGGAAAAAAATTAGTTTTTCTTAAGTAAAGGGGCATAGTGGTAAACTCGAAACAAATTATTAGTAATAACTTAATAGGTTAAATACGTCCTAAAATCGTGACAAGTAGCACTAATGTCACACCACTGACAACGACCACCAACAATAGAAGATCTCGTAAAAATAAAATAAAATAAGTAAAAAATAACACCGAATGAAAAACAGACGTAAAATCGTTGAACCACGCACGCCCGTTGCGACATGTTAATGCGAAGAAATTAGCCATAAACATTAAACATTGAAAATAATAACTAAGTCGATCTATAACTCGCGCATTGCAACGAACTTGTTAAACGAAGAAAAATAGAAGCGTTGTGACCGGTCTGTCAAACAGGAAAAAAAAGACGAAAAACGGTTGAATTTCACACGCACGTTGCGGCGTGTTGACTCGCAAAATTTAGAACGAAACGTAAAACGAAAAACTTGTGAAACATGAAACGTGTTGGGGTTAAATTGTAAAAGATGAAAAGTTTTGGGTTAAAATAAAAAAGTCAAAGAGGTTAAATGCAAAAGATAAAAACCTTTGGTTAAAGAATAAAAATTACAAAAAAGTTCTTTTTGAAAAACTCTCAATACATAAATTACAATAATGCTAATTTATATTATGTAAATTATATAGTAGTATAGGTATCTTTATACCGTATAATAAATGAAATTTTTTGAAGTAACAACAACAACAACAACCGTACCCAGTAAATCCCACAAATAGCAATGCTACTCATAGGGTCTGGGGAGGGTGGGATGTAGACAGACCTTGCCTCTATCCTGGGGATAGAGAGGCTGATAATACTAAATTATAATTGTCTCCCTTATCTCTCTTAATAGATAAAAAATATTAAATCATAATTTTACCGTCTCTTTATTATTTATTTAATACATGCTAGAATCTCGTGTATTAAATGAGTTAAATAATTGTAATATTATATACTTCATAAAAAATATTTTTTAAAACATGTATATTACATGGGTTCATTTGTTTGCACACACAACCGTTAAGATGTATCTTTAAAAAATTGAAATTTAAAGTGACATATAAGTTCTATTAAGTAACATAAATATAAACTTTTAAGTAAAAAGGTAAGTTTATTTAGAAAATTCACAATTAACTAGTGCTATTAAATCCGAGCGTTGAGCCGGAAATCCTCGGGTGTTAGTTCGTTTAACTTCGGTACTGACACTTGTTACAGCAACCAATAGAGAAAAAAACTAAAAAAAATCATGATATGACCAAACATATACCAACACAGCGGGAATTTGATCGGTATTGGTTTGTTTTGTTACATTACCTACACTAGTTACAACAACCCATAAAGAAAAAATCTTGATATGACCAAAAAATACCGACACGTGATTTACATGGATAAAAAACATACGTAAGTTATATAAGATATAGAGTGAATTTCAAGGATTGTCCTTTATCTTCATACCTATTTTCAGGCGCTGTCCTTTATGTTTAAAATTGACGAGTTTTGTACTTTATGTTTTCAAATCATACACGTTTTGTCCTTTAGCCCTAACCCAGTTAGATTTTTCTGTCAAATCTATTCATGTGCAATACACATGAGGGTAAAATTGTCTTTTCACAATATTCTTTAAAAATACATATAAAAGAAAAAATATTATATATCATAACAAAAGCCCCCTTCTTCCCCAAATCAATCCCATTTCAAAACCCTAATTTCTCTTCAACAACCTGCAACAATTCAAAACCCAAGTTCACTGCTGGCCGGATCATCCCCGACATAGCAACCACAACCGCCATGGCCACTGGTTTTGTCTGTCTGGAGCTCTACAAGGTCCTAAACGGAGGTCACAAAGTGGAGGACTATAGGAACACCTATGTCAACCTGGCAACCCCTTTATTCTCCATGGCTGAACTTGTTCTGCCAAAGGTGATCAAACACCAGGACCTGAGCTGGACTGTTTGGGACCGTTGGATCCTCAGAGATGACCCAACATTGGGAGAGCTTCTTCAATGGCTAGAAAGTAAAGGACTAAAGTTTTCATCATATCTTTTGGGAGCTATTTTCTTTATAACAGAATGGGTTCGAGTCATGGAGATAGGATGGAGAGAAGATGGTGAGTTTAGCTAAAGAAGTGGCTAAAGCCGATCTCCCTACATACAGACGACATTTTGATGTGGTGAAAAGACAATGGATCACCACATTCATACTCCTCTTTGACAGCAGCAAGTAACAAAACAACAACAATCCCAATCGATTTCTTCTATTCAGATCAAAATAACTTAGATCTGTGATTTTTCTTTAGTTTTTCTGAAATCACAACACCACACACTGCTATTGAACTCAGACCTGCAACTCAACCACTTTTATCTCAGATTTGAAGCATATACAACTCGAATTCAGATGCTAAACAAGTTGTGGTGCGCACAACTCGCTGATGTGTTTAGTGATAAGCTGATTAGTTTATAATACGCTGAATTTTTTTGTTATCGATCTACAACTTTAACTCAGATCTGATCGAAATCCAGTTCAGATCTGAACTAAACTAATTCACTGTTACTTATTTGTTTTGAGTTGAAATGGGGTGTGAATTGTTGCAAGTTGTTGAAGAGAAATTAGGATTTTGAAATGGGATTGATTTGAGGAAGAAGAAGGTTTTGTTATGATATATAATATTTTTTCTTTTATATGTATTTTTAAAAAATAGGGTGAAAAGACAATTTTACCCTCATGTGTATTGCACATGACCAGATTTGACAGAAAAATCTAACTGAGTTAGGGCTAAAGGACAAAACGTGTTTGATTTGAAAACATAAAGTACAAAACTCGTCAATTTTAAACATAAAGGACATCGCCTTAAAATGGGTATAAAGATAAAGGACAATCATTGAAATTCACCCTAAGATATATAAAAAACCAAATAATACATATAAAAAACCACTAAACACATATAAATCAAGCCTTTAAAACAAATAGTTACTGTTCATTTAGTTGGTATATTAATAGTATATTTACGAGTAAATTGTCATTTTAGTCCCTGAGTTGTTGTCTAAATTGCCATTTTAGTCCAAATAGTTTTTTTTCTCCTCAGGGTCCCTGACTTTTCCTTTTTCTTGCCATTTTGATCACATTGCCTAACTTAGTCTAAAAACCAGGTTATAATCAGAGATATTTTTGGCATAAAATTATTATGAGGTTTATAAATTACGTTGTAAACTACCACTGGTTATCACTACACAATAGTTATTCCAAAAGTAACCCTGGTTATAACCAGATTTTTAAACTGAATTAGGCAATGTGATCAAAATAACAAGAAAATGGAAAAGTCAGGGACCCAGAGGAGAAAAAAAAAACTATTTGGACAAAATAACAATTTGAACCAAACCTCAGGGACTAAAATGGCAATTTACTCTATATTTACGGTTCATTTAGTTGGCCTATTAATAGTATACAATATACAATTTGATATCAAATTAATTTTACTCACAATAATTAAATAATATAAATAATTAAATAATATAATTATTTATATTCATAATGTAAGAGAGATGAGAAAATAAAAAAGTAAATAGCCTAAAATAATAAAAAGTGTCCTCAAATAATTTCCTTTTATTATATAGTATAGATATAGATATATTTTTTTCTCAATCATTTCCTTCATTTTTCCGCTTATCAAAACTATTTAATATTCTATTGATCCAACCCCGTATAGTACATATGTTTCTAACCTAGTATGAAATATATGAAACATACGGCAAATCTCAACCCAATTGACTTATTTGAACTAAAAACCTAATTTCTTTTTTGTTCTTCCACACAATATCCCTTGTATGTAAGAATGTGATCTCGGTAGCCCTTTAATAAAGATATCCACATACTGATAGTCGGCTGGAACATGAAGAACTTTAATTGTGCCTAAGTGGACGTTTTCTCGAACGAAACATATATCTCGTTCGATGTGTTTGGTCTGTTGATGTTGCACATGATTATCGGCTAAGTATACGATAGAGTTGGTCGCAGTAAAGAATTGAAGCACTGTTAATGTCACACCCAACCGATGGCAGAATCATCGGGGCGCGACACTGAGCGAAACATATTGTCCAAGAGAATCCATAACACTATTAGTGACAATATATTTAACGTTCACATTCCATACCATAAACATATAAAGCATAAATAGTTATTACACACATTGTTCTCAAAGACAATTAATTGTTCCAACAACTCAGATTTTATTCGTGGGTTTCTAGACCACCTACTAGATTCTCCAAGCATAGCATCCTAGACACCTGTCACATACGTTAAAATAAAGTCAATACACATAGTGTAAAGGTGAGCATACAAGTTTAATAGCATATAGTAGCGAAAAGTGATTTACGCATAACTAGCATGCAACACGTAGTAATGTGAAGCAAGTAAGGTATCGACAATGAAATATGCAACCGACATGACTGCGAGTTGTAGAATGCGCAACACATTATCACTATTGTGACCATGTGAAGTAAAACCCTTAACAACCCCTGTCCACGACAGGTGCTGAGTCCAAACTATAGTACTATCTTTGCTAAGGTGCCAGGCAACAATCACTGTGTAAAAATAACATACAAGCATTCATCAAGACACGTATAACATGCAAGATCGGTTAGCGTTTAAAAGTGTTTGCGTTGTGTGTTGATGTGATTTGATATAGGTAACGTATATAACACCCAAAAGTGCGTTAAGCAAAAAGGGATCGAGAATACTCTCAGTATGTGTTTAATAAATAAACACTGGCTTGGATTGAAGGGAGCGCTTGAAGATTAGCCTGAACAGGGAACGACAGTGTAAGCATTGAACAACGTGAAATAGTGCGTCGAGTGAGAAGAGCGATCAGATGGTGGTTCGATTGGATGACCGTCCGGATGGATGGTCATCCGGACGGATGACCATTCCGTCGGTTGGTCATTAAATTGTTGAACTTTTGAAGTTTTCGTTGTAGTATAAATAAGGTCATTCGATCGGATGGTCATCCGGACGGATGTCCATTCGATCGGATGGCTATTCGTTTGAAAAGATGATATTCTTTGAAGTTTTGGAAAATTGTTTAAGTGTTGAATTTACAGGTCACCTAGTCGAATAGTCATTCGATCAGATGGTCGTCCGATCGGATGGCTATTCGATCGAGCAGCTGTTTGGTTTGAAAACTTCGCAGAATCAGTTAAGTTGAAAAGTTTTGCGGCTTAACCGAGGCGGCATGATGACGTGTTAAACAACGGAAACCACCCCAAGTTTAGCTCAGCCGATAGAATGGGAATCACCCCGTTCGATCAGGCTCAGTTGTTCAAGATGAAGTTCATGTTCAACCCGTGAATCGATCGTCTCTTCGATAGGAATCCGTTCTTAGACCGGTTCTCTACTGGAGAATGGGCAGAGAGCTTGAACGAGTCCAGATCCTAATGGTTTTGAGTAAAAAGTGAAAAATGTTGAAGAAAGGATTGAGACAGTTGCTAAATGTTTAAATGTAGGCGAAATTAGTGTAAAACATGTAGAAATCCCTTAGATCCGAACCGTTCTTGATGAGATGAGGTCATTCGATAGTGTTCATCGGAACCCGTGATGACGTTACCTTAGAACAGTTCGAATCAGGCGATTTCATGGTGAAAAGTAGTGATTTGATGGAGAAGATGATGAGAAAGTGTGTGATGGAGATGGAAGTACAAGATTTAGGAAGAAAACTTATAAGAATCGCGAGGGAATGAGAGAAAAGAGCTTGAGAGTGCGTGGGTCAGATGGAGCTGTCACATCAATGAACAGTTGATGTGACAGGGGGTATTTATAGGTGAGAGGTGAGAAAGGTGGTGTAGAGTGAACGGGTCGGACGGCCGTTCGATCGGATGGCCATCCGATCGGATGATCTTTCGACCGTATGGTCATTCGATCAGTTGGCTTGTGCGAGTTGGTTTCCGACTTTCGTTTCGTGCATTGAGCGTTGCATTGCGTTTAAGCGAGTTGCTAGTAAGCAATGCGATGGTATCAAACAATAGTTACACAAATAACATAACTAACACATAAAGGCATAAAAGTAAGTAAATTTGCTTTTGGAGTTTGCGATGAGATTGCGTTGCGATAGAGTTGCGATTGCGTTTATGAATAACATCCCAAGACATATCATCAGCACACACAATTAGAGCACATAATAACATACACACATAGAATCGATATCAATAACTGCGTTTCGAATTGCGATGCGATAGCGATGTGATTGTGTCTAGTAATAGTGGCGTTTAGTTGCGTTTATCGCATTGTTACTTCACATAATAATAATTCGTAGTTTAAAATAGCGTTAACTAATATATCGTTTATCGAAGTTTGAGAGTACAAGGCAATAATTAAGCAAGGAATGACAGATCTGAATAACAACCTGTCGTTGACCTTGACTTTGACTTTGACTTGTACTTTGACTTTGACTTCAGAAAGTCGGGTTGTTACAGCCTCCCCTACTTTAGGGAATTTCGTCCCGAAATTAAGGCACAGGCGCAACGAATAGTTGTGGATTTTTAGCTTTCATATCACTTTCGAGTTCCCAAGTGAACTCGGCGCCACGTTTGCCATCCCAGCGAACCTTCACTATACGAATGCGTGAGCGTCGGAGTTTCTTGGTCTCTCGGTCTATGATCTCGATTGGCCTTTCCACACAGTGTAATGTTTCGTCCACTTGTAGATCCTCAAGAGGAACATGTAAATTCTGCTCGGCTAGACATTTTTTTGAGGTTCGAAACGTGGAAAGTCGGACGGACGTTGCTGAGTTCCTCCGGTAGTTTGACTCTGTAGGCCACTTTTCCAATTCTTTCCAGAATCTTAAAGGGTCCAACATATCGAGGCGCTAGCTTTCCTTTCTTGCCGAATCAGATCATCCCCTTCCAACGTGAAACCTTTAGGAGTACGTGATCACCAACATCAAATTCAAGGGGCTTGCGGCATTTATCGGCGTAACTCTTTTGACGACTCCGCTCTTTCAAAAGATTGTCTCGTATCTGGAGGAACTTGTCAGTCATTTCTTGCAATAACTCAGGACCGGTAATCTGCGCATCTCCGATCTCGTGCCATACAATAGGTGATCGACATTTTCTTCCACATAATGCCTCAAATGGTGCCATTCGAATGCCAGAGTGATAATTGTTGTTGTACGAGAATTCGACTAAAGGTAAATGCGAATCCCAATTATCACCAAAATCTATAACGCACGAGCAAAGCATGTCTTCAAGGGTGCGAATCATGCGCTCAGTCTGACCGTCGGTCTGGGGATGGAAAGCGGTACTGAGATTAAGAGTAGTACCGAGAGCAGATTGAAAGGTTTCCCAAAGGCGCGAGGTGAATCGACCATCACGGTCAGAGATGATGTCGCGAGGTGTCCCATGTCGACAAATGACTTCGTCGGTATAGATTCGTGCTAATCGTTCAACCTTAAAGTCTTCTCGTATCGGTAGAAAGTGGGCGGATTTAGTAAGACGATCAATGATAACCCAAATGCTATCGTGACCTGATGGCGTGTGCGGGAGTTTCGTAATGAAGTCCATAGCTATACTCTCCCATTTCCACATAGGGATCTCGTGTTGTACGAGTAAGCCAGAGGGTCATTGTTGTTCCGCCTTGACCTTGGAGCAAGTCAGGAATCTCGAAACATAGAGGGCGATATCCTTCTTCATTCCAGGCCACCAATAGCTGGCACGCAGGTCCTGGTACATCTTGTCGGCACCGGGATGAATGGAGTATCGGGATTTGTGGGCTTCAGTCAACAATATTTCCCGAAGGTTATTGCGACTAGGGATCTAGATGCGATCGAGATAGTAATAGATACCGTTCGATTTGGTGACAAGTTGGGCTTCAGCACCACACTTCTTCATTTCCTCTTCCAAGGTGTCCTCAATGAAGCAGGCGTGCTGAGCGTCACGGATTAGAGCTTCGAGGCCGTGTTGGGCTTGAATATTTCGAACGCTATGCAAATAGCTTCGTCGGCTAAGAGCGTCGGCAACGACATTTGCCTTGCCTGGGTGGTAGCGAATCTCACTGTCGTAATCGTTGAGAAGTTTAACCCATTTGTGTTGGCGTATATTCAGTTCCTTCTAGTTCAAGATGTGTTGTAGGCTCTTATGGTCGGTGAAGACCGTACACTTGGTACCGTAAAGGTAGTGTCGCCAAATCTTTAACGCAAAAACAACTGCACCTAGTTCGAGATCGTGGGTTATATAGTTCTTCTCGTGGATCTTGAGCTGACGAGAGGCGTACGCGATAACCTTGTCTCGTTGCATAAGAACACAACCAAGACCGAGGTTAGAGGCATCGCAGTAGACTACAAAGTCGTCGTTTCCATCGGGTAACGCGAGTACGGGAGCGTTGCAAAGCATACGCTTGAGAGTTTGAAAGGCTTCCTCTTATTCAGTTCCCCAAACAAAAGGCTTATCTTTATGCGTAAGAGAGGTAAGCGGGACGGCGATTTTAGAGAAACCAGCAATAAATTGACGGTAGTAACCTGCCAATCCGAGAAAAGAACGAACTTCAGACAGGGATTTCGGTGTAATCCAACTCTTAACTACTTCAATTTTCACGGGATCGATGTGCATACCTTGACTATTGACGATGTGACTGAGGAATTGAACCTCCTCAAGCCAAAATTCTCACTTGGAGAACTTGGCGTAGAGGCGGTTCCCTTGGAGTAATTCGAGAACCAAACGAAGATGATGCGCATGTTCGGCTTTCGATTTCGAATTGATAAGGATATCATCGATAAACACGATGACGAAGCGGTCGAGAAAGGGCTTACACACGCGATTCATCAAATCCATGAAGACCGCAGGTGCGTTGGTAAGTCCAAATGGCATAACGAAGAATTCGTAATGGCTGTAGCGAGTTTGAAAAGCGGTTTTAGGGATATCCTCCTCTTGAATCTGTAACTGGTGATAACCAGAGCGTAAATCGATCTTAGAAAAACACGTAGCGCCTTGCAATTGATCAAACAAATCGTCGATTCAGGGTAAAGGATAGCTATTCTTGATAGTAAGCTTGTTGAGTTCCCTATAATCGATGCACATTCGGAATGATCCATCCTTTTTTTTGACAAAAAGGACAGGTGCGCCCCAAGGAGATGTGCTAGGGCGAATAAAGCCTTTATCAAGTAATTCCTGGAGTTGACTCGAAAGTTCACGCATTTCGGACGGAGCGAGGTGATAAGGGGCTTTAGCTACAGGATTTGCTCTAGGAATGAGGTCGATACGAAAATTAATGTCACGAGACGATGGTAGACCATGTAAATCGTCAGGAAAGATATTAGAAAAATCACAAACCACAAGTACCTTTTCCATTGCTGTCTTTTTCTTTTCCTTCTCTGCTACTACAATGTGTGCTAAGAAAGTCTTGTATTCCTTTCGGAGATACTTGCTCGCTTGAATGCATGACATAAGTTTCAGATCCTTCGAAGATACTTCGCCATAGACACAGAGTTGGTCGCCGTTAGCAAGAGAGAAACGGATCATCTTTTCGAAACAAACAACTTCAGCACGATTTTCACAAAGAAAATCTATGCCTATTATGACATCAAAACTACCGAGCTGCATCAGAATAAGATCAATCGGAAAAACATGATTGTTGAGCTCAAGAGTACAATCACGAAGAACAGAACTAACGGTTACGGTTCTTTCGTTGGCAATTTCTACATCGAACGTCGTTGGGAGGTTAGCGTGTTTATGGTTTAGGAGCTTTTCGAATTCAAAAGACACAAAACAGTTATCGGCTCTAGTATAAAAAAAATGAAGCATAAATACCGTTGACAAGAAACATACCATTGACAATTTTGTTGTCAGTTTAAGCCTGGCGGACATTGATGTTGAATGCTCTTCCACGGGCTGCTGGCTGTTGCTGCTGCTGCTGCTGTTGAGGCTGGTGCTGTTCATGTTGTTGCTTCGCTGGTTCCTGTTGTGGCTCTTGTTTCACCACTTGGTTTAGGCAGACGTTCGCGAAGTGGATAGGGTCTCCACATGCGAAGCAGGCTCGTGCATGAGCAGCGGGAGCAGGAGCTGCTTGGTTACCCTGAGGAGTGGGGAGTGGAGCTGGCAGTGTAGGAGAAGCTTGAACTTAAGCTTGCTGACGAGGTCCAATGCGACAATTCACTGTGAAGTGTCCGTAGATGTTGCAGTGGACACAGAAACGGCAAGCGATCCCAACTGGGTGATGGTAAGTACAAGTAGGGCACACAGGGTGAGGACCAGTGTACGCACGCTTTGTGGGCGGTGCGTTGGTCACAGGTGCTGCTACTTGGCGGTTCTGGTTCTGAGACTGGACAGGAACAGCATTGAGAGGAGCGGCTGTTGCAGCACAGTTCTTGTTGTTACCCTTGCGTTTGCGTGCTTTACGTGATGACTTTGAACCTTGAGGTGCGGCGACTTCAGTAGCGGGAGTAGCAGGAGTAGTAGTGGCCTGGTGGAGATTCTTGCTTGAGGTCTTGAAATAACCAGCCAAAACTCGCTTGTCATTAATCTTAGCGGCGAGTTGGAAGGTTTCCTCAATGGTGGTAGTCTTGGCTCCTTGAAAAAAATCGGCAACACAATCAGGTAGAGCGCGAATGTATTTCTTGATTGTGATGTCGGGGGTTGAGACTTGGCCATGACAGATGATGCTGAGCTGCTTAAAGCGAGCAGTGAGACCAGCATTGTCGTCAACTTCTTGCTTGATATTCCAGAACTCTTTTTCCAGCTTCTGGAGTTCATGTGGGGGACATAATTCTTTCATCATGACTTCCTTCAGTTCCTCCCAGGAGAGTCCATAGGCTGCATCATTCCCACACCTGTTTCGCTCCGCAGTCCACCAGTCCAGAGCCCTGGACTGAAAAACTCCAGTTGCGTTAACAGTGCGGAGGTTGTCTGGACATCCACTTTGATGAAGAGTGACTTCAATCGAGTCAAACCACTGAAACATGGCGCTGGGCCCGTCTTCACCAGTGAAGTCTTTAGGGCCACAGGCCGTGAATTGCTTAAAGCTGAAGGGCGATTTAGGCGTGTCGCTTTTAGATTCTACAGAGGAGCTGCTTTTCACATCGTTGATCTTGCTCACAATCTGAGGTATGACTTTGGCCATTTCCTTGGCGACTAGAGAATCGATGCTCTTGTCGTCTTTGCTTCTCCGAGCATTGCGACGAGTGTGAGAACCAAGGGAAGACATTGTCTACTGCAGACACCATCATATGATTTAGAAGGGATACAATCGAATCTCTCCAAACCAACACACTTAGTATTACTAGATAAAGCATCAGGAACACATCAATCACATACGCACTCAATCACGTAGTCCATGTAGCACAGAAGCACGTAAACACATAGAAGCACATAAGCACGTAAGCACAGAAGCACGTAGTCCACGTAAACATGTATTTTGCACGTATTCACCTTCCTATTTTGCACGTATTCATCTACATATTTTGCACGTATTCCCCTATCTTTCAAAGTTGCGTCTTGCGATCGAGAGTTGCGAGTGCGAGTAGCGATAGCGAGTAGCGTGTAGTATAGCGAGAGTTCATCGATTTGTTAGCGTTTTGAGCTATAAATAGTTGCGCGCATTTAATGAAGCGATGGACGAAAAATGTAAAGTCTCCAAAATCGAAACACATAAATATTGAACACGTAAAAACACATAAAATCGCAGCGTCAGCGGCTGTGAGCTCAGGATCAAAACAGATCGTCTGGGTGTGAGACATCGACTACCCAAAGTGATTCGACTATTCTCAAGGACTTCGAGTACATGCTTCGGCCTAATAGACTGTGCTCTCTCATTGACATACGGTGAACGGCACGCATCCTTTTGGTTACTACGCGAATCGAGTCGTTGGAATTCATCGAGACTTTGGTGAGAGTTTTGTAAAACCAAAATAGAGAGCGGAATGAGTCATTATGATGCGGGTTTCATCCCTAACTTAACAACTTCGTCCCTGATGATGTGGCAAGCCACGAGAGAGAGATGGAGATTTTCGTCGAGATATGGATTTCACTCCTGACTCAATGCAAATTCTCATGTTTGGTAATAGAAGTGCGCGTCGAGCGAACGGTTTCTTCGAGAGTTCTTGGTTTTCACACCTATTCTTGAAAAAATCGCTCTTTTGTGTTATGCGAGTGTTTTCGAAAATCATATGTGTTGCTAGCCTTAGGAAAGGCTAATTAGTAGTGTTCCAGCCTTAGGAAAGGCAGGCTTGCACGAAGCTGTAGTATTCGGTGTTCGCACAAAAACAAAGTTTTCAAGTGAGTTCGAGAGAGTAATAGAGATAGGCTCATGCAGAACCCCTACTGGGTTCGCACAAGGCGGTCTGTCAGTTCTTAGACTATAGACTAGGTCATTTCTAAGACATCAAACCCGGACTAGGTCATGTCTTTCCTAATTCCCTATAGTTATGGCTCTGATACCAATCTGTCACACCCCAACCGATGGCGGAATCATCGGGGCGCGACACTGAGCGAAACAAATTGTCCAAGAGAATCCATAACACTATTAGTGACAATATATTTAACGCTCACGTCCCATACCATAAACATATAAAGCATAAATAGTTATTACAGACATTGTTCTCAAAGAAAATTAATTGTTCCGACAACTCAGATTTTATTTGTGGGTTTCTAGACCACCTACTAGATTCACCAAGCGCAACATAGCATCCTGGACAACTGTCACATACGTTAAAATAAAGTCAATACACATAGTGTAAAGGTGAGCATACAAGTTTAATAGCATATAGTAGAGAAAAGCGATTTACGCATAACCAACATGTAATGCGTAGTAATGTGAAGCAAGTAAGCTATCGACAATTAAATATGCAACCGACATGATTGCTAGTTGTAGAATGTGCAACACATTATCACCACTGTGACCATGTGAAGTAAAACCCTTAACAACCCCTGTCCACGACAGGTGCTGAGTCCAAACTATAGTACTATCGTTGCTAAGGTGTCAGGCAACAATCAATGTGTAAACATAACATACAAGCATTCATCGAGACACGTATAACATGCAAGATCGGTTAGCGTTTAAAAGTGTTTGCGTTGTGTGTTGATGTGATTTGATATAGGTAACGTATGTAACACCCAAAAGTACGTTAAGCAAAAAGGGATCGAGTATACTCACAGTATGTGTTTAATAAATAAACACTGCATTGGATTGAAGGGAGCGCTTGAAGATTACCCTGAACAGGGAACGATAGTGTAAGCATTGAACAGCGTGAAATAGTGCGTCGAGTGAGAAGAGCGATCAGATGGTGGTTCGATCGGATGACCATCCGGACGGATGGTCATCCAGACGGATGACCATTCGGTCGGTTGGTCATTAAATTGTTGAACTTTTGAAGTGTTCGTTGTAGTATAAATAAGGTTATTCGATCGGATGGTCATCTGAACAGATGGCCGTTCAATCGGATGGCTATTCATTTGAAAAGCTGATATTCTTTCAAGTTTTGGAAAATTGTTTTAGTGTGAATTTACAGGTCACCTGGTCGAATAGTCATTAGATCAGATGGTTGTCCGATCGGATGGCTATTCGATCGAGCAGTTGTTTGGTTTGAAAACTTCATAGAATCAGTTAAGTTGAAAAGTTTTGCGGCTTAACCGAGGCAGCACGATGACGTGTTAAACAACGGAAACCACCCCAAGTTTAGCTTAGCCGATCGGATGGGAATCACCCCGTTTGATCAGGGCCAGTTGTTCAAGATGAAGTTTCATGTTCAACCCGTGAATTGGTCGTCTCTTTGATAGGAATCCGTTCTCAGACCGGTTCTCTACTGGAACATGGGCAAAGAGTCTGAACGAGTCCAGATCCTAACGATTTTAAGTAAAAAGTGAAGAATGTTGAAGAAAGGCTTGAGACAGTTGTTAAATGTTTAAATTTAGGTGAAATCAGTGTAAAACATGTAGAAATCCCTTAGATCCGAACCGTTCTTGATGAGATGAGGTCATTCAACAGTGTTCATCGGAACCCGTGATGACATCAATTAGAACAGCTCGAATTAGGCGTTTTCATGGTGAAAAGTAGTGATTTGATGGAGAAGATGATGAGAAAGTGTGTGATGGAGATGGAAGTACAAGATTTAGGAAGAAAACTTACAAGAATCACGAGGGATCGAGAGAAAATAGCTTGAGAGTGCGTGGGTCGGATGGCGCTATCACATCAATGAACAATTGATGTGACAGGGGGTATTTATAGGTGAGAGGTGAGAAAGGCGGTGTAGAGTGAACGGGTCGGACGACCGTTCGATCGGATGTCCATCTAATCGGATGGTTATCCGGTTGGATGATCATTCGACCGTATGGTCATTCGATCGGTTGGCTCGTGCGAGTTGGTTTCCGACTTTCGTTTCGTGCGTTGAGCGTTGCGTTGCGTTTAAGCGAGTTGCGAGTAAGCGATGCGATAGTATCAAACAATAGTTACACAAATAACATAACTAACACATAAAGGCACAAAAGTAATTAAATTTGCGTTTGGAGTTTGCGATGAGATTGCGTTGCGATAGAGTTGTGATTGCGTTTATGTATAACATCCCAAGACATATCATCAACACACACAATTAGAGCACATAATAACATACACATATAGAATCAATATCAATAACTGCATTTCGAATTGCGATGCGATAGCGATGTGATTGCGTCTAGTAATAGTAGCGTTTAATTGCGTTTATCGCATTGTTACTTCACATAATAATAATTCGTAGTTTAAAACTAAGTTAACTAATATATCGATTTTTGAAGTTTGAGAGTACAAGGAAATAATTAAACAAGGAATGACAAATCTGAATAACAACCTGACGTTGATCTTGACTTGTACTTTGACTTTGACTTCGGAAAGTCGGGTTGTTACAGTTAACCCGGAAATGAAGTTCGAACAAGAGGTTGGGATCTAGCTATGTTCCACGCCCATATTTACAACACCCTGATATTCAGCCTTAGTACTGGACCGAGAGATAATGGGTTGTCTCTTGGAAGACCAAGTGATTAGATTGGCACCCATGTACACACAATAACCAGATGTGGACCATCGCGAGTCAGGGCACTCGTCCAATCAACATCTGAATACGCCATAAGTTTAGTGGACATGGATGGCGTGATAAGCAGACCTTGTGGCATAGTTCCTTTAATGTACCGAAGTATCTGTTTAAGGAGCTGGAAGTGTGGTTCTTGGGGAGCATGCATAAAGAGACAAACCTATTGGACTGCATACGAAATATCTGGCCGGGTGATGGTAAGATATTGCAAGGAGCCGATCAAGCTTCGATATAAAGAGCTATAAAAAACGAGAAGCCATTATTGGCACTTAGTTTAGATCTGACTTCGACTGGAATGCTAACGGATTTACAATTGGACGTATGTACTTGAGCTTGTATATCTGATGCCTAGTTCGGGTGAGACATAAATAATCCATTCTTTTGTCTTTGTACCGCAATACCAAGAAAATGATGTAATGCTCCAAGGTCGATCAACATATAAAAGTAAGTATGCCATTTGATCACCTTTATGATAGACAAATAGGGAGGTATCATGTACACAGCTCTTAAATCCACATTTTGAGATATACCCCGCAAAATGTTGATACCAAGCTCGTGTAGCTTGTTTCAAACCATTCAAAGACAAGTTCAGCTAGCACATATGTTTGGGAAGAGAAGATGAAGTGAAACCTGGTGGTTGAAACGTACAAGCGGTTTCCTTTAAATGACCATGGATGGAACCATTTTTCATGTCCAATTGGTGACGTAGCCAGGCTCGAACTGTGTGAATGGTAGTTGATTTACTACCTGGCTAAACATTTCATCACAATAATGATAAGTCGTGTTGTGTCATTCAAGTGTCCCATCAACATGAAATTTATGTTTAAATAACCACATGCAACGAATCACAGGTCCATCAACAGGCCTAGGAACCAATTCCCATGTATTATTTGCCAATAAAATTTCACATTCATTGGTCATGGAAATTTTCCAGTTAGGGCGGTGAGATATGATTTTGGGTAATGGTGAGATGGTGGGACAGGTTTCGCAATTGAGAGACATTTGATGGCGTGGTTTGTAGATAGCCAATTGAGATCAGGTTTGCACATGGTGTGTGGAGTTCGACGTGTGAGGTGGAGGTGGTTTGTTGGTGGTTGGTAGAGGTTGGCTATGATGGGGCGGTTATAGGAGGTAGCCTAAGGAAGGATTGAGAAGCATTAATGGGCTAATGTGTAGGTGGATCGTGGATATCGAGTGAAGATGGGCCGACTGTAGCATTGGAGGGTGGGCCATAGGTGTAAGGGTGGGTGAAGCTCGGTCGTTGGGCTGGATATGTGGTGATGGGATTGTGACAATTGTTGTTGGGCGGCTTGAGTGAAGATGAGAGGAGATGGGTTGAGAAAGGAGTCGACCAATGGAGGTTGAAAAGGATTGGCAAATGAGAATTGTGTTTCGTTAAAAGTGACGTGTCGTGAGAAGATTGTTTTTTCGGTAGCAATCTCAAGGCATCGATACCCGCAATAGTTGGCTGGATACCTGAGGAAAACACACGATGTGGATCGGGGGTGAGTTTGTGTGGACGGGTGGTGGTAAGTTTTGGGTAACAAATGCATTCGAACATGTGGAGGATGTCATAAGTAGTTATCAAAGGTAAAGTAGAGAGGTAGGAGTATGATATTGATGTAGTTTTCATGGGTAGGATATTGTGTAGGTAGGATGCTTGTGAAGTGTTTCGACCCAAAAAGTGTAGTGTAGCTTGGCATGAGTGAGAAGAGTGAACATGATGTCGTTTAGGCGACAAATCCTGCGCTTAGATTTCCCATATTGTTCGGAAGTATGGGGGCAAGAAAACCGAAGTTAAATGCCATATTGTGTTGCAAAGTTCTTAAAATTGGTGTTATCAAATTCACCCTACATATCACATTGAAAGGATTTGATTTGATTGGTAAGTGTAATTGTGTTTTGACAAACCGGTGAAAATAAGTAAACTTGGTAAAGGTTTCAGATTTAAACTTTTGAGGATAAACCCATTTGTCTTGTGTAAAATCATTCAATAAAACCATATAATATTTATAACCCGCATGACTTAAAATAGGGGATGTCCACAAATCACAATGTAAAATAGCAAATGACAATCTTTTGTGTTTAGAGAGTTGACAAGATTGACAAACAAATGACAACCTTGATTTATTGTAGGAAATAAAATGCTTTAAACTAAGAAACTCCATGACGGGTTGGTCCGGGTGTCCAAGTCAGTTGTGCTAAACTGGAGATTCGTGAGTGGAAGCAAAACAAGTAGTGGCGGAAGCGTTGGGGGTAAGTGGGTAGAGATCACTTGTACTGTTTTGACGACTCGGTATAGTGCCATCCTTGAAATCCTTCACAGAGAATCCATAAGGGTCAAATTTAATGGAAGTATTGTTATCAATATCAAACTGACACATAAAGATAAGGTTTATAATGATATTTGGATTAATCAAAACAAATTTGAGGTGCAAAAGTCTTGATGGTTTGGGTATAAAGGAAGAGCCCGAACCCATAACTAGAATTTTATTACTGTTACCACAAATATTGTCGCTGTAGGTGAATAATTAGAGAAAATGGTTAGTTTATTTTTATCATAAGTAATATGCGAAGTTGCACCTGTGTAAAAATGCCACTTTCCGTTACAAGTCGTATCCATGGAAAAGATCTGTACCACATTTGCAATATTTGTTGGGTCCATTGGGTCCGTTGCAGCAAAGTTGGCCTGGGCTGCAATATTACTGGTCAAAGCATAATTGTAGGGGTTATGATTGGGCCGCGATCTGGGCCTTGGATCCCAAGGCTGAGCCCAAGCTTGGGTTGGAAATGGGCACGGAGGGGGTGTCTAGTATGGGGCAAAAGATTGTGTGACCCAAAGGAACAAAAGGTGTCTGAGGTGAATAGGGCTTGTGTTGAGACGACCCTTGGCGGCTGTTTGAGCGGTGGTTTCGATTGGAGTCACAGTGGGAGTTAAACCGGTAGGGGGTCGTACCACAGTTGTAATTAGGCTGGTGATGAGGGTTGGGTGGAAAGGTGATGGCGGCGACAACTAGAGGGGGTGGTGGGAGGTTTTCATGAGCCACATTCCAACGTGCCTCTGCCTGGAGTTGGTCAATAGCAGTCTCCTATTAGGGAAGACACTAGGTGAGGGTGAGGTGGTAGTGTCGTATTCACGCGATAGGCCGCAAACTGAGTAGAGAATTCTTTGGGTGTTGGCGAGAGGGTTATCCACAACAGCAAGTTGGTCCATGAGGTCACGGATTCTTTGACAGTAGGAGTCAAGATCTGGCATGGCGGAGAGGGTGAGGTTTGTGAGTTCGTGTTGGAGGGCTGCGGATCGAGAGCCTTTATTGTTCAAGAACAAGTTTTCAAACCGCTCAGTGGATATATCTTCCAAAACATGGATGAGAAGATCGTCGGAGAGCGTCCCATATATCCATTGCAACACGACTGCATCGATTTTCTTCCAAGAAGAGTAATCGACAGCTTCTTTGTCAGGGGTTGGCGTGCCGTCGATGTGGTCCCACATCGTACCCAATAGCATGAAGCATAAACAACTTTACCCATGACGGGTAAGACAGCATGGTATCGTCTAAGACACGAACTTGATTTTGTATGTTTGTGACCGTATAAATGAGATGCAAGGTTTGGGGTGTCGGTGTTGCGCGGGGGGGGGGGGGTGTCACCCCATTACTGGAACACAGGGGATGGTAGATGGTTGTGATCGGATTGAATGAAGGATGGGAGTGGCGAGATCAAAATCTGGCCGGAATTAGGGTGATATCATGTAAGAACGTGATATTCTTTTGATTGATTTATAAACATTTACAATCACCTAAATATAGTACAGAGGCTAACAAATAAGTATGGTAACTATCCTATGCAATCAATAAGGAGATTACAAATTATATGCACAATATATGGCAATAATATTAGCATGATATTATCGGCTAACATTCTCCACGGCCCATGATATACATCACGCTATTCCTCTTCACTGTCGTGAAACACCCACATGCGGCGGTGTTTCACATTCATCACACTCAACACAGGGGTTTTTCACGGGGACGCCCGACCCCTAAGGAACAACAAATTGATTTTATCTCAATTGCAAATTGTTTTGAAATGACTAGTAGTGTCATTAGTCATATTACCAAATTTGAATAATTATCCTGGCGAGTAATAGATTGAATTATTAAAATTAAATTTGCAAATAACTGAATAAAGTATGATGTTTCTAGTATCAATTACCACATAATGAATTCCAAAGGAATAGGAAACTATTTTTAATTTCTACATCCGAATCTAGCATCATTTCATTACTAATTCAAATCAAACCATTTTCATTATAGTGTTATTACAAATCTGAAGTTATTTATAATTTTTCTTCACATAATTAGAAGTCAAACCGTGAATATATATCTGGAGTTGAAGGGATAATAGTTCCTAGTAGTTCTTGCAGGAGATAAAAATAACTGATACATATCTTCAAAGGTAAAAACAAAGTACTTCTATGAATCAATGAAAAAAACATCGATACATTTATATCAAAATGAAGATGAGATATGCCCAAAAAAACTAGACATCGATCTGCGATTAGTTGAAAAAGACTCAAGAATTATAATCTGAACCAAAAAGAAACTAGTGGTTTCTTTAGTTTGATGGGTAATCTTACTAGCAAAAACCAGAAACTTAAACTGATCATGAGTGGGGCCGGGGTCACCGATTAGTTCAACATTTAAATGGTCAGTTAGTTAATTAATAAAACCAGTAATTTAAAGTTTGGTGGAGATATATCTACTGTGTCTTGTGGTCTACCTGTGTTTCCATTTCTTGACACGGTTTTGAAATGCAGCCTCAGATCTTATTGATACACATAAAGTGGAGGCAATTTTGGGACTACAGACCTTGGAAGAGGTTCTTGCGGTTGGAGAGATTGTTAGTAAAGCTCAAATTCCAGCATTATCTCTTCTTGATTCGGTTCCTCGATGGGCACTAGATCGTTTTTCCTTTCTTGTTCAAGCCTCACCTTCTCAGTTTGCTCAAATGAAAGCTTTCGTTGCAGTTTTGGAATCTTGTGGATGGAATAGCTTTACTTTCATATACGAGGACATCAATTCAGCGTCCACTCTAGTCACGCCTCATCTCATGGAAGCCATCAAAGAATCCAGTGTACAGATGAGCAGTATGGTAAGGCTATCATCTTTATCTTCTTTTTCTTCTTCTTCATTGCTGGGTGAACTTGGAAGGATTAATACAAAGCCATGTAGAGTATTTTTGGTTCATGCATCTTTGGAAATGGGCATCCACATTTTTCAAAATGCAAAAAGCTTAGGGATGATGGAAAGGGGCTATGTGTGGATAACAACAAATCTAATTACTGATCTTTTCCATACTGTGAATTCCTCTGTATTTTCTATAATGGAAGGCGTGGTTGGGCTAGGGAGTTCCTTCCCAGAACAGGACTCACGATTTCATGATTTTAGTGCAAAGTTTCAAAAAAAGTTCAAGACTGAACAACCTGAAGAAGAAACCAACATTCCTGGGATTTTTGCAGTCGAGGCTTATGATGCTACATGGACTTTGGCCTTAGCTTTGAGCCGAAAGAACATGAGTGGGAAAAAGTTACTGGATGAACTTTCATCAATATCTTTAACTGGCATCACCGGTGAAGTTCAGTTAATTAACCAACAATCCATTGCAGCACATATATTCCAACTTGTCAATGTTATAGGAAAATACTATAGACAACTTGGGTTTTGGTCAGAAGGTCTCGGTTTTGCTGAGGTTATTAACGATAGAGTTACTTATAACACCTCTTTGCAAAATCTTGGTCACATTTTTTGGCCCGGGAAACCATTGGATACTCCAAGAGGATGGTCTATTCCTACAAATGTCAAACCATTGCGAGTTGGTGTGCCAACGTTGGCCGTATTTAAAGAGTTTGTGGAAGTGAAATATGATCATGATGATAGTTTTACTATCACTGGTTATTCAATTGAGCTTTTCAAAGAAACGGTCAAAAGGTTGCCATATTATTTGCCATATGAATTTTACCCCTTCACTGGTTCATATGATTCCCTAGTGAAGCAAGTTTATCTCAAGGTGAAGATTACTCACTCATATATATGTATATAAATGAACCTAACCCTATATACATATATTTACACATTTTCTTATAACTTGTAAGTATGCTATTAAGTCTTGTTTTAACTAACATATTTCATACATGAACTTTGCATAAATTGGACAGAACTTTGATGCAGTAATTGGTGACGTCTCAGTGGTGTCAAGCCGTTATCAGTATGCTGAGTTCACACATCCTTTCACAGAAACAGGGTTGATGATGGTAGTACCCATCACATCATACCATCAACAATGGTTATTTGTGAAGCCTTTCACATTTGGCATGTGGATTATAACAATTCTTTTCAATATTTATAATGCCTTGGTGATATATTTGATTGAAAGGAAACACAGTCCTGAACTTCAAGGATCCGTTATGAATCAAACCGGAATTCTTTTATCTTTAGCCTTTACAAGAACATTCTCTAAAAACTGTAAGTTCTCAATACTCAATACAATGCTTCTGAAATGATTTCTAACCCATTATGATCTATCACCTCAGCCGATGAAGTTCATAGCAATTTGACAAGAATGACTACAGTGGCATGGATCTTTGCTGCAATAATAATTGGTCAGTGTTACACAGCCAGCCTCACCAGTATGCTCACTATTAGAAGGTTGAAACCTCAAGTTACTGATTATGAGGCGTTGAAGAATTCAAATGCTGTTGTGGGGTACAGCAAAGGGTCACATGTGGCCAGGTATTTGGAAGATGTCTTGGGTTTCAAGAGTGAAAATCTAAGAAACTTTACTTCTCCAGAAGAATAAGCTTATGCCCTTAAAAACAGACACATAGCAGCAGTTTTTCTTGAGACTCCTTTAACTAAACTATTTCTTGCCAAGTACTGCAAGAGCTTCACCACAGCCGGGACTACATTCAGGGATGGGGGATTTGGATTTGTAAGACTTTTGCCATTTGATCTTTTGATTTTTCTGCATTGCTATCTAAAATAGTAACACCTTTATGCATCAAGATTTATGGTTTGTCCCTAATGGGAACTTAAAAGGAGTAAAAAAATAATTGAAATGGGCGGAAACGATCAAAGTAGTTGAAAGTTGCAAAAAGTCTAATTCTAATGCATAAAACTATTTTGATAGTTTATTCAAAAAATTAGGTTCTTTTTTAACATATAATATAATATAATATAATATAATATAATATAATTTGTGTCATCTTATTTGATGTACTAAATGTTTATAAACGATTTAAGAATTTTGGACATAACTCTTTTGGGTCAATCCAACCTGTTTTGACCCGTATAGTAGAATTACTTGTTTAAACTTGACCTCATTTGACATGATATCCAACCTGTCAGTCAACGGATGCTCATAGTTTTTTTTTATTTATTATTTTGATGTATTTATCTGGGATATGTAGGTGTAGATTTACTACGGATAACAGCCGAGGGTGATAATATGTTTTCTAGTTGTGTCATGGATGCATGTCCCAGTACACGAATTAATTAGTTCGAGCTTGGCTTATATAAAGTCTAGTTTAGCTCAGGGTTACCTTGGCCAAAGTCACAACCTGACCTACCAAAATCACAACCTCTAGTCATACATGACTAGTTAATTGTCCCTCTAACTGCAGGTACTTCCGAAAGGTTCTCCAATGGTTCCTGATTTTACAAAGGCGCTACTAAATGTGTCTGAAAGTGGCACTCTCCGAGATTTAGAGAAAAGAATGCTTGGTTCAGAGGAATGTGTAGATCAGGACACAATCCATGACGAATACGGAAGTTTGGGTCTCAGTACCTTCTGGTCACTTTTCCTTTTGACAGGTGGCACATCGACTGTTGCTCTTGCAACTTATGTGATTATTAGCTTGAGACAATTTAGAAGGAAACGATTATCAAGGAAAGTCAGCGATTTAGAATCCCCAAACACACTAGAAATGACTTGAGTATTGTCATTATAACACAGTTTCTATGGATTAATCTGGTATCATTGTAAAAACTAGACTAGTAGATTCAGAATTAAATAGCGCACTATGATCATCATAAATTCCCACTGATCACAGATATCATAGTACATTATCAACATCAACAAGAAAAATTCACATGATGTTCAAGGGACAACAAAGTTCCAATCAAAGTAAATTATCTGATGGAGGCCATAGAAATCTTCGTAGAGCTTTCCAAAATATCTTATTAATTATCTCCTTTGTGTCTTGTATTGTTGTGTCAAAATTTGATAACACGGTGCTTAGATTCCTATTGAAAAGCAAAGAATGATAAGAGACCAATAACTTAAAAACTGAGACTAAGTGTTGTGGAATGGCGCCTATGCCACCTCACCATTTCCATTGTTAACCCACCCCCTTGTTAATGGGGGCACCATTCAGACCCTTTCCATTGCCATCGCCATTCCAATGGCACCGTTAACGAGGAAGAAGCGGGGATGTTGGTGAGCCCACCCCAATCTAACTAATCACATTCTTTTCTTTTTCTTTAACATTTTATTCTTGTTTTAGTTATTCCACTACATCTAGTTGTTAGGTATTTAATTATTGCTCAAATTCCTATGTGTCAGTGGCTGGCATGACGGTTGTTTAGTTATAACACAACACATGGTCTGACGAGTACGTGGACTAACAGACATGTGGAAAAACAGTGAATAAAAAGGTTCATGAATCCAAAAACAATCATCTTTAAATAATTTAGTAGATTTTATCATCTATTTTAATTAATTATATAATACTAGTTATTTTTCTTCAAAACTGGTATTTGGTTATGTTTCTATTTTATTGAAGTACATATTTAATATGTTGTTTACTTTGATCGAACTTAATGCATAGAGCATAGGTTATTACTTAATTACTAGAATAGCCTACAAATAGATTGGCATTTATAATATTTCAAACAACTTTGATGTATATGATATATACTCTCTCATTTGGGTTTTATATAATGTTTGCTGGAGCAAATTTAGATATTTCTATCATGATGCGGAGCTCGTTAGTACAATGATGCCACATTGTGTAGAAAACGGTAAATCAACATAGAACAAGAGATGTAGTGACAAAACGGTGACCAAAATTTTATTGATTTACTCAAACCAAAAAACACCCAACCAAAACCTACATCTTATGGATTGTAAGATCTCTGAGGATAAGAACAATATCCGGATCAACGGATGAAATATTAGTTGATCTATAACAAGAACAATACAAAGATGTGAATGATCACGCAGGATCAACAAAACGAGATCAACAGATCTCTATCAAACCCTAACAAACTAAAGAGAGAAAGTACAACAAATTGGAGTGATGAATGAATCAGAAAACCTTAAATGAGCTCTTATATACCAAGCTCAAAACCATGTTACATCCAGACCCTTCATAATCACACACTTTTCATCGCACCTCTTGTCTCATCTCAACTTTACATTTTAGCCCTCCAATAATGTAAACCTGCACACTTTTGGAACAAACTAATAATTCCATAATAAATAACATAAAATATGAATGACATATGTTATTTCAACACATTGTCTTGGATTAAATAAACCGCATTGTTCTTAGGTTGAAGATCGTCGCTTGATGGTTTGTAGTGTTTGTTTGAGGGTCTATCTTCTGTTAGGTTCGTAGGCTTTAGGGTAGCCGACCCTAATTAGGGTTAGTCGGCCCTAGTTATTAGGCCCACTTAGTTAACTTGTTGACTAAGTAGGAAATCGTAATCTTGTTCTACAAATACCTATGATGTAACTATAGTCCGTGTCATTATGTAATAGTTGTGAGCATCAAATAAAAGTGAAACACTAGTTGCAACCCGTGGACGTTGGTCAACTTGCCCGAACCACGTAAATTCTCGTGTTCTGTATATTCTGCCAGTGTGTGTACATGTGTGTTTGTTCGCTTCCGCTTGAGCCCACTCTGATCTGATACCCTAACAACTGGTATCAGAGCATTAGGTTCAGTTAAACACACGGTCCACACAGTTATCCCAGGGGAAGGAGAGATGGACGGGAGGTCTAGATCTGTTGTTGCTACCGCCGCTAAGGTGTTTACAGCCTTTACCTAATCTCTATGTATGGCTTGTAAGGTTTAGGGTTTTGCGTCGTAGGGTTTTTTTATTGCAGATCTAGTGGATTTGGGGTATTTTGCGATTAGGGTTCGGTTTTTGAATCCTGGTTATTCATTGGTTATAAGTTTGGGTTTGCAGGAGAAGTTTTCGGTTCGGGTGCTTCGGGGTTGCTTGGTTTCCGTGGTTTTTTCTATTTTTCTCGTTTGTTATGGCTGAAGACGGGAAGTTTAGAATTGAGAAGTTCAGCGGTACTGATTTTGCATGGTGGAGAATGCAAATAGAGGCGTGGCTTGGTGACTACGATTTGGATGATACTAGAAGAAAAACCTCTTGGAATCGATAAAGCCGTTGAAGCAATGTTGGACTCAAAGGACAAAAAGGCAAGAGGTAATATTACATTGGCTTTGACAAGGAGCGTTGCTTTTAATATCATGAAAGAAAAAATTGCTCGTGCTATATTAACAGCTCTGTCAAATATGTATGAGAAGTCGTTTGTCGATAATAGGGTGTTCTTGATGAGGGAACTATTCACAATGAAAATGAAAGAGGGCAATCCAGTTGCTGATCACATTAATGAAGTCAATTCGATTTTGTCCAGGTTAGCAACTGTGGGCATGAAGTTGGATGATAACACTTAGCTTGTGGTTTAGTTATTTTCCTTACGTGATAGTTGGTCATGATTTGTGACAACGATCAGTGGAACTGCTCGAACTAGAAATTTGAAGTTCGATCGGTTTAGAGATAGTGTTTTGGGTGAAAACGTTCGCCGGAGGAACTCTTGTGGAGGATCTACTTCCGGTATGTTCAGTGTTATGGGAGGAGGTAATAGCAGAAATAGCGGGAGTCGTGGGAAAATATTTTCTAAAGCTGGAAAGAATGTGAGGTGCTGGAATTGTGGTGAAAAGGGGCATGTTAGAAACAAGTGTCTTGGTCCTCAGAAAGAGGATGGTAAAAAGCATGTAAACAGTACTGTGTCATATGGAGAATCTTATGGTGACTTACTGGTTTGATGTGAAGAGACTACAGACTCTTGGGCTATGGATTATGGTTCTTCATTTCACGCCATGCACAACGGGGAAACAATAGTGAATCTCATAAAAAATAAGACTTTGGAAAAATGTAGGATTAGCTAACGGTCATATTCTTAATGTTACGGGTACAGGAGATGTCAATCTGAAGACTCCACTGGGCACTACATGGAACTTACAGAATGTCAAGGTAATTATAGGGTTAACGAAAAAACTTATTTATGTTTGTCACACCCCAACCGATGGCGGAAACATCGGAATGAGACGAAAACAAGATTGCAAGAGACTTCATAAGACTAATGTGACAAGTATTTAATAATAAATTTCATTGCATTGCTAAAAGTATAAAATACATTGTTTGAAATAGAATACAACAAGTTGAAACAAATAAATTACATTACAATAAGTATTTAAAGTTCAAAACGCGTTTCTAGCCATCCTACTAAGTTCCGTGCATCATTAACATCGTTATAAACCTGCAACTTTTTTTAAAGTATAGTTTAATACAAAAGGATTGGCGAGTATACAAGTTTGGTGTACTAGCATATAAGTATTAAAAATGAACAGTGAACAGTGAACAGTGAACAATCCACATGGCAATTTATATACAAGTTGTAGCTAGCATGCATAACTATAGGCCAAAACCCAAGTGTCCACGAGAATAATGTGCATCCCTTGTCACCGAAGTGAACGAGACAGTAAAGTATAATGTGCATCCCTCGACACCAAAGTAATCGAGACCGTAAAGTATGTTAACTTAACAATACCCCGTCGGGTGGTGTGCTATTCCTATAGCGCTATATTTGCTAAGGTGGGTTAGCTAAGTTAATGACAAATAGAGTGCTTGTATGTTTCTAGCATAACAACTTAAGCATAACAAATAGCATGTATGACGGATTGAGTGAATGCATAAGTTTGTGTAAATTGTGTATTTTAATAAGTAAAACATGTTACACCCAAAAGTTCGTTAAAGCATAAAAGGGCCAAGTATACTCACAATATTGCAAAGCTTTCTGATTATCCGTAAGTGACGAGTTGTTTATGTATGAGGAGTAAATGGTAAGGTCTCATGACATTTGGGGAGTGGTAAGATTCGGGATTTAGAATTTAAAGTACAAAAAGTATGTATTCGCAAAAGTATTATCTAGTTCTAAGTACTCGTTTATGACACTATGTTATGTGTGGTTTCATGGGTCCCAAATTGCCCATTAGAATCAATAACAAGTGACTTGGAATCGTAGATAAATTAGCCTAAGTTCATGATGAATAATCATGGTCCGATTATTATCACAAATTCGGCCTTGTTTATATAGGTATGTGTGTGTGTATATATATATATAATTATATTAATAACCTAAAACTAAGTCCATCATAGATATCATGTATTATCATGTAAGTCAAGCATGGAGGATTTAACCTCATTGTATGATTCACCACTACACAAAATCATCACGAGGATGATTCGGAGGGTTATGAATAACAAGAAACAAAAGAAAGTAACTAATACATGTCAAGTAGCCAAGTAATCTATATCCTGGGTGAACCACCACGACATGGAAATAGTTAACTAAGTGTCGGAGGCTAGACGAGGTTATGTCACTTTGATAATAGAAAGCCACTTGGATTATCAATCCAAAAACACCTAGTGAGGCGTGGAACCAAGTTAGGAATGCCAAAGCATCCAATGTTCACACTTGCATCTAACATAAGTCTCACCATATGAACTATGGCAAACTTATGTGATTTCAACACTTATGGGTTGTATTGAACCCTAACAAATCAGAAATTTTAGAGGCTGTTTGTACCTCTAAACTTGTAGGAATTGATTCTAACAAGTTCCATCACCATTGATGGGTTTAGGAGGTTGGTAGGTACAAGATTCAAGCATAAAAGGTTAAGTTTTGTAAGAGTTAATCAAGTTTCTTCCAAAACAGAAAGTTTGGATCTCAAAATGGTGTTGTTCTACCTTGTTTTACCATGGTAAACCTGTGGCAACATTCCTAGAGGTGTTCCAAGCTTTGTGGAAGAAATGATGAAGAAAAGTTAAAGAAAATGAAGTCACAATAAGTTTATGTAAATCAGAAAATAGATCTGACTTTGGAGTCTCATGTAGGTGGTGTATCACGTGATTAAACCTTGGTGAATATTGGATAACATCCTTGAAGGTCATCCAAGTAGATTGGTATAAGAAAATATGACAAAAGTAGAAGAAAAGTGCTCAAAACTCAACGTTTTGAGCAAAGGTATGAATCTGCCAACAATGGGAATTTGGATGAATTTGAGAGGCTTTGAGAGTGATTTGAGTGAATGTAAAGTATTAAGATAGTGTGGAAGACATGTATTTATAATTTGGAGGGTTAGGCTAGTGTTAAATGTGAGTTAGGTGAGTATTAAAGACAAGTAGGTGGGTGTTAGATGTGTAATAAATGAAGTTAGTTGAGTTTTGTGAACCAAAAACCAGCCAAAATCTTTTATATTCTGGCAACTTTATGTTGGATATTATAATATATATTATGTAATATTAGTATATGATAGGTAACTTGTTAAGCATATCTATATATTAATGTTTAATTTACATGAAATTATGTAATAAGTTTGTATAAAATAATTGTATAGGTTGTGTACTGTGAACATAGAATCAAGTGTTTAAACATATAATAAATATCAAGATCCCTTATTTTCGATAGTTTGCATAAGAATTTTGTATGTGTATACGATAATAACGAATTTATATCAAGTATGCATAAGATTCGAAACTAAAACAAGTATGATCAATCGAAGTATAATTTAGATAAAATGATTACATTTTAGTACGATCCAAATTAAGAATTACGAAGACGGAGGCGAAATACGAATACGATACGGATGTAAGTTTCAAAAAATGGGTACATGAATAATCTTTCTGATTAAAGTAAGTTTCAAAAAGCGAGGCGTCACACTGTTAGTCAACTGGATAAACAGGGATTAGATGTTAAGTTTGGTGGTGGGAAGTGGAAGGTGATTGATGTAAATCTTGTTATTGCATGTGGGAGGAGACGAGGATTGTTGTATCTAGTTGAGGTACCTGCTAAGCAGTAGCCGGTCCCTGTACAACATAAAGTTCGGTTTACTGAATCTAGTAAAAGAAAGAGGGTTCAAATTGCAAACTTGAATCCTTGTGCTCTGGGGATGTCAGTTGAATGTGGTCGGGGGGTCTAAGTTTAAGCCAGTCATGGGATTTGGTGATAGTGGGAGCACGGGTCGTGTTCCAGGTACAATCACAAAGAGTCGTTGGGTTTTGAAGACAAAGGTTTCGACTAAAGGAAAATGATATCCTGGGAATTGTTTGCAAAATGTGGAGAGTGGAATTAATTCTCAGTGTATCTTTGGAGCTGGTAGATCATCCAAGCCAGTTGAGATAGAGAATGGGTCTGATAACAATGTCTGGTTGGAGCTTGTGGGAGCTTCAACCGGTCTCTCAGGTACTTGATGAGAGGCATGGTTGCAACTAGGTGGCTTGGATGTGACTAAAGTCTTAGCTTGTTCTTGGGAACTAAAGGCTTGGAAGACTGGAGTCATAGCTTGTTCTTAAGAACTGGAGGCTTGGAGGACTGGAGTCTTAGCTTGTTCTTGGAACGGCAGGCTTGGAAGACTTGAACGTGAAGTTTATTGAAGTTACTGGTGATGGGTTTCTTGGATGCACTTTGTGGACTATGCAAAGCCTTCGAGTGGGAAATTGTTGGGTTTCGTAGGCTTTAGGGTAGCTGACCCTAATTAGGGTTGTCAGCCCTAGTTATTAGGCCCACTTAGTTAACTTGTTGACTAAGTAGGAAACCCTAATCTTGTTCTAAAAATGCCTATGATGTAATTGTAGTCTCTGTCATTCCGTAACAGTTGTGAGCATCTAATATGTGACAACCGGTAATTTTTGAGTTTTAATGACACGAATTACGAACATTAAGACGATAATAAATAGTGCTTTAAGACACGAATTAAATTAAACAGGCCTTTGGTGTGCCTAGTAACGTTCATTTGACTCTATAGTACGCGAATGTTGATTTGCGGGAAAACTGCTGAATGATAATCGGTAACGAACTGACACCGGACAGAATACTAACAACGCTGACAAATACGAGTTTTATATGTATAACTTATACATATGAGTTTGGTTTTGCGAAATTATCACGCTTTTGAATATCACAAACCGCATACGTGAACGAAAAACACGAGTGTAGGAACGCACCGGCAACGAAATAGAAGCATTGGACACCTGTATTACCTTAAAAACTGAAATATTATGATGAATTTAGTTTCATAATTGAATTTTAATATCCTCCGTCGAAATCAGATCGAAAAACGGATTAAAAACGATTTTAACGCAACCGACAATCGTACACGTCAAACGTCTACTTCCGGCATAATTTTACATGTTTTTGACCCTAAAAACAATATTATACACCATTCATGAAGTTCAAGTGCGAAAACGGGCTCTAAAAATGCAACTGGGCCGCCCAAAACACTAGAAACGAGCTTATGGGCCTTGGGCCCAACCCACCTAAAACCCTAGGTATAAATATCTACTTATAACCTCCCACCCCCATTTTCACACCCAACTCTCTCTTCCTCACCTCTCTCTCTCTCGGTTTTCTCTCTCTCTAGATATCTCCGGTGACTAGAGTCCGGCCGACCTTCGGCGGAACCAGCGACGTCCGGCGACGACAAGGCGGCAGCGGCTGTGGTGATTTTCGGCGACCTTTTCTTTGAACCAACACCCAACCCCCACTACATCGAGCCTTCCCGACATGATGGTGGAGTCCGTTTTCAAATAATTGAAGTCGTTTGGGCTCGGGAGCAACCCCGGCGAAGCTCTGGTCAAAATTCCGGCGAACCCATTTTGAAGTTTTCGTTTTGTGCATGCTTAGATCGGGTTATTGGAAGCCTCTATGCAAGTTTTTAAGACTTTTTATTTTCCAGCGAAGTTAGTCCACTCCGTTAAGAACACTTAGCTCTCCCTCTCATTCAGATTTGTACAAATCTCCATCAAAAGCTCCTTTTCTTCTTTTTCCTTTTTGTTTCAGGAATGTTTGGGGTGATGATGATGACGACGACCATGGGGTGGTTGACGTGATGGTGGTGATGAGACACGGTAACAACCGACGCCGTAGCCGGTGGCTCTAGGCTGGCCGGCGACGGCACTGGTGGTGGTTATGGTATGGTTCGGGTTTTGGTTTGGTTCGGGTTTTGGTTTAGTTCGGGTTCACATTAGTTGGGTTCGGGTTACAAGACAACACCGATGGTGGCTCGGGTCTCGGCTCGGGTTTTGGTCAACAAGTCAAATTTCGGTCAGCTGTGGCCAACCCTGGTCAACATCAGGTCAAACACGGTCAAATGGGTCAACGCAGTCAAACCTGTCAACGGGTTGAGCATAAGACTTGGTAAATTTTAACAAAAACGTGAAACATTTATATAGTTTACATTAACCTCGTTTTTCTTTTAGTGCGAAACCGAGCTCTAGAAACCGAACCGGCAAATAAAATTATTAAAGTATTCAGACTTGTACATTACACGCGTATATAACTCGAGTAAACATATATATTAACACTGGACCGACAAATCATGACATAATATATATTATATATATACATAGGATAAGGATCCGTTAGGAACCACCCTTTATTGCGAGAACCAATGTGAACACAACCAAAAATAACTAAAAATAGCTAAAAAACACACAATTTTTTTTTAATATTTTTTATACAAAAATCGCTACTTTTAGTAGCAAAAAAAATTTAAAATTAAAAAAAAAAAAACATTTTTTTGGGCTACTAAAAGTTGCGATTTTAATGTAAAAAATATTAAAAAAAATTGTTTGTTTTTTTGGTTTATTTAGGTTTTTTTGGGGGTTTAGTTTTTAGCATTTTAGCTTGGGGGGGCTGAGGGGTTAGGTTTTTTGTAGGGGGGGGGGGGGGTGGGGGGTTATGTTTTTTTAGCTATTTTTTGTTGTGTTCACATTGGTTCTCGCAATAAAGGAGGTTCTCGCATGAACCTTACCCTATATATATATATAAATATTCCATCATATATTCAAAACGTAGAATTTCGTCTCGTATGTCATATATATATATATTGTTACATTTAAATTGTTGTGTTTTGGAAAATATCGACAACTTGATTTGTCGGGGTATTCTAATAAATAGAGGAAACACTGCCTGGTTGTTAATAAAATATATATATATTTTATAGTCTTAGCAATAATGTAAACGTATCGGGACTCAAACGAACTTTATAAAAATAAATATAAGTATATACTTATTTCGGACGATTTATACGTTTCACAAAAAACGAGTTTATAACGGATCGACAAATATGGTTTACAAGTCAACAAAACTCGAAAACTTTAATAAAATAAATATAATTATTTATATTTATTTAAAACAATCAAAACTCGGAAATCTTTAATAAAATAAATATAATTGTTTATATTTATTTCAAACTTCGTTAATTCGTATACTTTTATAAAATAAATATTATTGTTGATATTTATTTCAAATATCGTTAATTCGTATACTTTTATAAAATAACAATAATTGTTTATATTTATTTCAAATATCGTTAATTCGTATACTTTTATAAAATAAATATAATTGTTTATATTTATTTCAAACATCGTTAATTTCGTATACTTTTATAAAATAAATATAATTGTTTATATTTATTTCAAATGTGGTTAATTCGTATACTTTTATAACATAAATAAATATAATTATTTATATTTATTTTAAACGTCTACACGAAGTACGACACATTGCCGTAAGATTATAACAAATGATATTATCCGAATTATTACAGTAACAAACGAACGAAAGTCGATTTCTAACGAGCGTACAATTATATAATTATTTCATTAATTACAGTGTTCTAGAGGAGCCAAGATTGGTCGTAAAACCTTAGATCACAATCGAAAATGATCATAAGGAAAACGACAAGCAAAGATTACAGTGTTCTAGAGGTGCCAAGATTGGTGGTTAAAACTTAGATCACATAAAACAGTTATGTTTATTATGGATCTGATCGAGCAAAAATTAAATTTTCCATATTTTATTTTATTTTTTAGATTTAAGGTGTTAGTTGTAATTACAAAAGAATGTTGTTTTAAATAATAATATAAATAGAGGAAAGTTCAAATGAAAAAACCACTAGTTATTGCGAAAACTCGAAAACTAATTAAAAAGGCTAAAAAACATACCAATTTTTTTTTCATACCAATTTTCGCTATTTAAATTATATTAAAAAAAACTCTTTTGTAGGTCCCGAAATCTGATGATTGATAACGAAAACCAAATCCTTGTTTATAACAAACATGGTCACGGGTGCGGAATCCCCGTAACGATGCCAAACCAAACACAGATAATAACAACACGGTATAACCAATGAAACACAATCAATTGATTAACGTGGACGAGAACAAGTATCAAACAAATACACACAATGTTTGAAGTAAAACTCTCAGTACAGGGTATGCTCTCATAGTTTCACACAGAAACTATGGGGTGTTTATATAGACAGCCTGGGCCCAACAGATGACGAAACACAAGGAGGAATCGACGAAACCCAGTCCCATCAGACATTGGGGTTTCGTCATGAAGAAACCTTGAGGGTTTCTTCATGCTTTTGTCTTGTAGTGTGGTGAAACCCCAGGGTTTCATCGTGGTTTTGTCCTGTAGCATGATGAAACCTTAGAGTTTCATCATGTTTTGTCCTTTAGTGATGGTGAAACCCCTAGAGTTTCATCATGTCAGGGAGTTTCACCAAGGCAATGTTTTGGCCCAAGTGAAGTCAAATCCCAACGGAGTCTTGCCCCACATGAAGATTTGGCCTAGTGAACTATATAAACACACACCTAGACAACTAATAATCTAAATGCAACATGCATTGTTCGTTTAACGTTACAAAACAAATGAGATAAAGTTGTCGGACCCAAGTGGGATAGGAGGATATCCGACTTGGTCTTCATTCTGTTTAAAGGCTCGAACCGAACGTGCCGCGTCCACACAAAAATGTATCAACAAACTCCCCCTTGGACGCTGCTGTGATGGTTCGACTTCCATGTCTTTCATGTCGGAGGATCTTCAAAGTCTTCACGCGTCGTAAGAAGAAAGTGTATCAACAAACTCCCCATTTCATTTAGAAAGTGCGTTAATAAACTCCCCCTTAGAATGAACTCTCCATTGAGTCATGCTCGTGAATCTTTTGATCGTCAATTCTTCAGATCCTTGAGGTGTTGATGAGTGATCAACTGCAACCCGATCATCTTGATCTTCTGATTGCAATAACGTCGTGTCTTCACTTTACGGCTTGTCATCTGACACGTTCTCTTTGCCTTTAGCTGATTCTGATGTCATATCTGCACATACAGGAAAGCTAAACACGTAATGAGAACAACCGCTTAGATTTTAGACAAATTAAACAAATGACACATATGAGATCAAATCTCAATCAAACACTGACCGACAACAGTTTGAAAGTTTAGAAAATGATCAATTTTAATCCTTTAACTTTCAAAACTTGTTAACTTCGACAGTTTATAAAGATGCAATTGTTTTCCGGCTTACAATCAGGATTTTGGGTAGGATAGACTCGAGTTCCAACATCGGTCAATCAAAAATAAACTAGAAGCAAAATCTTTTTGGCTTTTATAAAGTTTATATTAAAACACACCTAAAATCTTTTTGGTATTTTTCATTTTTCAAAAGTAAAGACGGAAAGCAATAAATAAATATATACAAAGATGCAGAAACGAAAGCAGTAAATAAATATTTACAGACGTTCTTTTTGCGAGTTTCAAGGGTAAGAGAATCGTATCAGTGTACGGTCATGCCAAAATGCTCTTTTTGTTCAATTAGTTAACATTTATATAAGCATCCTACAACAATTATCGGTATTGTTGTCCACATAAGCTCAACTTATCAGATGTAATCATGGCGAGGGGATACGATTAGTGTATGATTTATACTTACCGACCGGTGTTCATCCACACACGACACATTCCCGTATCAAGGTATGCACGGGAGTTCATCTTACCGGTGAGTATACCGTTTATCATCTGTTTGACCGTATAAAAGAATGTGAGAAACTCACTTATTTTGATTTGAAAACAAGCCCTATGTGATATAATCACTTATTGATGAGGAACTTGATTTTCAGATGCATGAGGGCACAGGAGCAAGTCCGTGAACAGGTCAGTACATCGTACAACAAAGAGACGAACTTCACTCCCGGATAAATGTGATATATTATCACTTATTTGTTTGGACATGTGATTGTTGATTACTTATTGAGGTCGTATGCAATATGTACACGTATGTATGGTATCATGGAAGATCTAGACTTCGTCTCCGTTATTTTTCGGTTATAAGAAACAAACATGATACCCAGATGATAAACAGCATTAAGACCACATATCTCAGAACCTCGGCAATCTCTCAAACGAAATTTCGGTACTAAGACCATATGCCAATGTGCGGTTTCCACCTGGTCTTCAGTTGATTAAGGTTTATATCACCCTGCACACTTTAAAATGATTGTGAGCCTACCGATACATCTTATATAGAGCTGCTTATCGTTTTTCATTTTGCATTTCAGTTTAAAGAGGTTTAGACAGACCACTGATGTACTATCATTTTCTCGCCAGGAAACTCATTTTTGTTTTTAAATTGTTTTTGGGTTTTTGACATTTTTCACTGTTTTTGAATATTTCAAATTTTAGATTTACTCCCCCTAAAATCTAAAAACTATGATAAATTTTAAAAACACAAAGATATTTACAAAAACGATTTCCCGATGCTGGTTAACTCATGTTTTACCTCAATGCCGTTTACCAAAATTAATTTTAATCAGAAAAGATTTATCGAATTTTGGAAAAATCAGTTGGCACGTCGGTAAGCGGTGCGGACCACAACAACATTGACGAGTTTCATATTAAAAACAATCACGTGTGAGGTGATATTCGAGTTCAACGTGTCAGGTCAAAGAGTGCTGTACAAGATGATATAATTCATAAAGCAGCTTAAATATCGACAAGTATAGGAGAGATTAGAAATTCAAAACCGTATCCTGCAACTGCTTCGTGCATTGCCAGGAATCTGAGTGCTCTCCCAAACTAGATATCCACCAGGTGTGGATTTCAAAGTCGATTTTGCAGCTACTGAGAAATCTCTTCACAGCAACAAGATCATAAACCTTTGGGTCAGGCTGGTCTTCCACATTGCACCAGCGAAGGTCTTTGACTTTCTCTTTGAAAAGTAGTGTGCAGTTGTTCAATCCACGCCAAGGCATCCGCACACCTGGTTGGTTTGTTCAACAAACACATTTTCTTCAATCATACCGCGAAGAAATGTACACTGCAAGTTCATCTTGTTGATTTTGAACATCAGATGTGCTGCAGGTGCGTACATTTTGAGTGAATCTATCCCGAGGACCTGATTAAAGCCTTTAACAATCAAACTTTGGTATGATTTTCATTTTTTCGAAGGTTTTCAATTTCTTTCGACAGAAAATTTTGTCTTCTTTTCTTTTTCTCTTTCCATCAAAGGCAACAATTTCTTTTGTCGCCGATCTTGTGCATGGACACTCTGCTATCAACAATCCGATGACTATCGATAGTTCCTCCTAGAACATCCTGCACACTCACTCAGAGATTAGTTGGAGAGGGGGACCCAAGCCTTCATAGACTTGGGTTGCCCCTGAGAATCAAGAAATGTAATTTCAATCTCTTGATGATTTTGAAATTTCACGCCTCCCCCTGAACCTTCACCCGTTTTAGGTTTCCAAGACTGTTTCCGTTTACAGGATTGTGTATAATTTACCGATTTAGAAATCTCCGGTTTTAACGGTTGTGTCAAAATTGGTTTCCTTTTAACAGTTTCTAGTTTTAAAGCCTTTTCGATCACCTCACATTTTGACGTCGTTGTTTTGTTTCCTGTTCTTTAATAGTGCGTTTATAATGTTTTGGAGAAACAGGACGACGTTGTGAATGACCGTGTTCAGAAGGGGCTCTTTCTACAAAATTTGGTTTCGGAGAGTTTGTGCAATTTCTGATAATGTGGCCAAACTCCCCGCATTTAAAGCATAATCTCCTTTCAACAAAATTAGGAGATTCTGTTCGATGACCTGACGTTGAATTTGTAGACCCCGAGGTACTAGTTCCTTCATCACACCCGTTTGTGTATTGGGTGTAATTGTTTTGAGCGTTACGCTTTAAAATTCTGACTTTTTGAACAAAATCGGTGTTTGATTTATTTTCAAAAGTCTCCACCTTGTCAGTACCATTGGATGCTACAAATTTAATATCATTGTTTTTCTTCTTGAAACGAGCTCCTTTGATCTCAACCTTAGCCTTGGGCTTTGGAGCTCGTTGTTGTTGTTTACCCTTAAAAGCGACAGATTGTTGCTTTGTCGGTAATGTTTGATTTCCATGCTGTTTCCTAATTTCTGCTTTTGGAATAGGATCACACTGAGTTACTGAAACTCTCGGGATGACTTTTCCCAAAAACTTAGTTGTATTATCTTCAAACACTTTATCAATCAAGGATTGATTGACGTTTTTGATTGGAAAATCTTTGTCTGAATAAATTTTACTATCACCGACCAAAGTATACAACACGTTATCACTTTTAACGGTAGACACTGTCTTAGTGATAGGATCTATCTCTTGTTTAGCACCAGTTGATTGCACAGCAGGAGTAGGAGGATCACACAGAATGTGATTCTCAAAAGGCACTTCTACTCCTTTCCTATCATTAAGAGATTTATCCTCATCACTCACATCTGATTCATCATCCGAAGAATCATAGTCCTCAATGGTTGGAGGACTTTGATTTGAAGCACATGATGACTTTTCCTTCCTATCAGATGAGCCCTCGGATGAATTGTCCGTTTTGAACCCTAAGCCAGTTGTAACTTCCTCATAATCAAGAGGTACAGTTGGCTCAAAACGCAGCATTTCCTCCTCATCGGGCATTCTGGTATAGTTGTGTCTCAAAGGAGGCGGACACGACTTATACCCAACGCCTTTCACATTACCTTTCAGTTTTTGAACGTCTATGATGTGATCAAGCACATATCGGGAGTTTGAGTAACTCTCCAATTTGAGCTTGATCGCATCATGCTCGCATTTGGCAATGGCTAGCTCCTTTTTGGTTTCCTCAATGATGTTAATGTAATTGTTAATACTAATTTGTTTATTGTAAACAGTTTTGGTCAATTCGGAAACACTTTTCTTTAAGGTTTCAATTACAGATTTAAAATCCTTTTCATTTCTAGATAAAGCCATATTTGCCTCTTTGCACTTAGACAGTTCAATAACCAAACTCTGATTGTGACTATGAACCGTTTCAGATTCATGTTTCAATTCAGCACATTCATGTTTCATATCAGCACAATCACTACATATGCTAGGAGTTTCAGATTTTACCTGACTGGTAGAAGCTGTGACATTAGCCATAAAGGCAGTCTGAGAAGAGAAAGATCCATCTTTAGTGAGAATCTTCTCCATTTCTTCTGATGTAGCATCAGCTTTCTTGACCAAGACATATTTTTGACACTTTACCTCCTCAGCATCATTCAACAAACTATCACCTTCAGAATCCATTCGTTCATTCACATCTGATTCTTCATCGGAACTGCCACTGTATCCCGAACTATTATCATCTTCAGAGAATTCTTCTTTGTGCACAGGCTTGATGTGACTGATGATCTTCGCATAACATGCAGTTCCTCCTCCAAACTGTACTGACCAATCACATCCCTCATCGGCTTGTACCACTAATGCTCGATTAGTATTAGATGGCCCTGACTAGTTTGTTTGGTTATTAGCAGCTACTATCCCTCCTTCGTTGTTAGCTTGATTTGAAGTACTTGTTTGATTTTGGAAGGGATTTTGGTTGCCTTGTTTGCTCGGTCGCGTGCATTCACGTTTGAAGTGACCCTTCTCACCGCAATTGAAGCACGTCACGGCATCCTTATCAAAACCGTACTTCGTATCCCGATTGCTTTCCAAGCTAGTCTTCCCGGTTCTCCTCATATAATCCTTCGCTTGTCTAACCGCGCTCGCAAATGCCCACTTGATATCCATTAACTCCATTTCGTCCCTGTCTATCTGCTGATAGTCTTCGTTTGTCAAATTAATGTTGCCAATTTGACTTGCGACTAGTCCGCAGTAGGCGTTGACCATGGTGTTAAGAAGTTCCATAGCTTTCCTTGTAGTCTCCACATTGACTTTGGATAAGTTTGCTTGTGGCTGTTTGGATTGAGGTTGTGGTTGGGCTTGTGATGGTGTTGGAATATAGGCATTTGGATCAAATTGAGGTTGAGTGGAAGTAACTTGTGGTGGAGGTTGGGGTTTAGGTAGCCATGCACTTGCATCAAATTGAGGTTTTGAGAAAGCATGAGCTTGAGCAATCATATGCGCTGGTGGATGATAAACACACGGATCGAAAACCGGTGGAGGAGCTGACTGTGGAAACGGAAAAGAACTTGTGTTGGACATAAACGCCGTTTGTAGCTTCGGTTGCTGAACGGAACTAGAACTAGCTGAAGGAGCAAAACCAGGCAAATACATTTTTGTGTTTTGAGGAGCTGCAATCCTTTTAGCTTTCTGAATTTCCTCTTCGTTCTTGTGCTCCAACTTCTGAATGAATTAATAGATATTGACCGTATCCAGAGTGCCCGTTTGCTTTAGAAGCTCAATGAATGGACTCCACTTAGGAGGTAGAGCATCAGCAAACCGTGCAACCATTTCCTGTTGAGTTACAGTAACATTTTAAGAACACATTTCACTAATCAAATGATAAAAACGAGTAGTCATATCATTTAGGGTTTCATTCTCCAAGAAATGAATTGATTCGAATTCCTTCTTCAACAGATCATGACGTGTCTTTCTTGTCGCTGCATTTCCTTCACCTCTTGCTACCAAGGCATCCTATAGTGCTTTCGTGCTCTTACAATAAGAGAATTGATGATAGATGTTTTTGTGGAGTGATTGCGTGAGAATAGCAAATGCCTTCTTCTCTAGATCATACGCTTTCTTGTCATCTTCTAGCATATTCGCCAATGTCGCTGCACTTGAACCTGCTTCTTCTAGATCTTGATTATACGGCGAAATGAAGCACATCCATAATTCGGTGCTTTGCCCTAGAACGTACGTGTGGAAACGACCCTTCCATGATGGATAGTCGTTCATGTGATTTAACTTTGGCGGGCGATTGTTGCTACCCGTCTCACTCTCACTAAGCAATAGATTTTGAATGCTTTGATTTTGATTCGACACCAATGCCCATTGACTTGCACTTATTGATTGTTTTTGTTGTTGAGGCAATGAATTCATTAACATTGTGGCCATTGAAGTCTGATTTTGACCTGGTCGTGGGTCCGTACTCCAATCCGAAGGGCTAGTACAACTCATGATTGATATATGAAAGTGAAAACCTGGTTAAACACTTAAAAACAAACTGTTAAATCACTTTTGCAAAGCCTCTGTTAAAAACTTTAACAAGTTTCGACGAAACCCAAATTTTGGCGAAACTCTCAATGATGAAACTTTAGCTCGACGAAAGTTGTGAATTATGGCGAAACTTGTTTGTTCGACGAAACTTTATAACAAAAGCAGCTTCGACGAAACCTGATTGATTAACAATGCGACGAAACTTCTTTAATAAACTTTCTGATCGACGAAACTTGATTTAAAATATCTGAACGACGAAACTTCTGTTTATTTAATGCATCGACGAAACTCTGATTATGAAACAGTTATGACGAAACCTTGTATTGGCGAAACTCTATGTGTGATGTAACCTTTGACTAAACTTGATAATTAATGATTTGATTGGACTGATACATGCAATCTGATTAAAAAAAAATCGGCCCAGCACATGCGACGAAGCCCAGGAATGATATTGTTTGGGCTTCTGATTGACGAAACCTGTTTGATAAAGAATGATACACGACGAAATCCTTTTGATTGGAACTTGATGAAACCTCTTGTGAATCTTATCTTTTGGTTAGATTTTTCAACAAAACCTTATCCTTCTAAGAAAGTTGGTGACAATTTTCAACCTACACATTACTTTTTGCTGTTTCGAGATTTCCTATTTTCAACAAGAAATCATCACATATACACATTTGTCAACTTAATATATTATATTTCACAAACACTTTAATTCAAGCAACAATCCAGATCAAACATAGATTTTATATGAAGAATATTATGAACACTTTGAAGACCACCAAGAACAGTGATGAACTCGATTGGTTTTCCGGTCACCGGAAAAATTATCGAATACGATTTTGCTTAAAACTTCAATAAAAACCAAATGCTAACATGTAGACATGCAAAATAATAAGGTTTGCACTAAAACTTATAGCAAAACAACACTTCAAACACTGATTTTCAGCAAATATTTCCAGAAAATATGAATTTTTAAGAACAAGAACTGAAAATCCCAAGAACACACTTGATAAAACACTAACAATGTTTGGTTTTAAACAAGGAAAAGAGCCAAAGCTCTGATACCAATTGTAGGTCCCGAAATATGAGGATCGATAACGAATACCAAATCCTTGTTTATAACAAACACGGTCACGGGTGCGGAATCCCCGTAACGATGCCAAACCAAACACAGATAATAACAACACGGTATAACCAATGAAACACAATCAATTGATTAACGTGGATGAGAACAAGTATCAAACAAATACACAAAATGTTTGAAGTAAAACTCTCAGTATAGGGTATGCTCTCATCTAGTTTCAAAGTGAAACTAGAAAGTGTTTATATAGCAACCTGGGCCTTAACTTCGACGAAACCATATGTGGGCTCGACGAAACAACATTGGGCCAGACATTGGGCCTGAAGAAACCCAATAGACGACGAAACCAGGGGGTTTTGTCACTGATCACGACGAAACCTTCTGAATTGGACACTTGGAGTTTCGTCATGAGGTGTGCGACGAAACCTGGGGGTTTCATCGCAGGCTGCAAAAGATGTAATGTTTGCTGCAAACAGACAGTTGCAGCAAACCACTTCTAAACACATAATAAAGACATTTATACCCTTACATGCAACATGCATTGTTAGTATATCATTACATATCAATAAGAGACAAATTAGTCGGACACAAGTGGATAGGAGGATATCCGACTTGGTCGACGGCAAATACAGGCTCGATAAACGTAAAAGACCGAACAAAATACAACGCTAATAAAGACTAGTTACAGACACAAAAAGGTGCACCAACATCTTTTTCAAAAAAAAAAAAAAATTGTAGTGCACATGTGTATGTGTACTACACATGTGAATTATTACACATGTGCACTACAAAAAAAGTTTTTTTTTTTGAAAAAAAGTTCTTTTATATATAAAAACTAGCGATTTTTAATTAAAAAATTGTAAAAAAAAATATTGGTGTGTTTTTTTATGCTTTTTTAGTTAGTTTTCGCAATAAAAGTGGTTTTCATTTGAACCATAAATTTTCGTTTGAAGGTAAACTTGTCATTTAACGCGTTTGAGATAAAACAAAAGTCATTGGCTATAAAGATGGTTTGGTGACTTGCTAAGTGGTTCTAGACATTTTTTTGAGTTCTTGTACATACAGGCAAATGGGTAGCGAACTCATTCAAAATATGACAACAAATTTTACCGTCTGTAGACATGACAACTCGGTTTTCAATAAGATTTATATTGGAACATGAGAAAGCAAGCATGCACAAGTTTTTCAATGAAATTTCAGTTTGAGTTTGCTCTCCACCCAACTTAGCGGAGCCAAAATTCTGTCAGCTTTTACATGAGTAATCGACCCTGCTTATTTGTCCAATAATTTTCAAAGAAATGACTAAATGTACTTACAAAATCTTGAAACCACCTATAAATCTGAAAAAAAAATCGGATAAACTATTATTATTGATAGCAAAAGTATGCAAGTTACCACGCAAAGTGAAGATGGAAGTGAATTCAAGCCAAAAGATCATTCCGATTTGCGTTATGATAATCGGGCCTTGGAGACTTTTATTATGGCATAGGCAATCCGTACTCGCAAAAGCACGGACATCCGGGTAAATTCAATAGCATAGGCAATCTGTACTCGCAAACGCAGACGACACTGGTGACCCGACTCGCCACCACTCTAGAGGAAAATCACATTCATAAGGCCTACTGTGGTAAAACCTCTGGTTCAACCTATACTAACTAGTTTTATACCCGTCGGACGGGTATTACTTTATGTTATGACATAATAATACTTTTTTTTGCATTCTAAACAAAAACATTACTATAAAAAAATGTTTAAACATGTGGAATGTTTTCATCAAAGGGGTTCATATTTACATGTATATTATGCCTAAAAACCGGTAAAGCAAGGTTGGAGGCAAGTTTTCAAGATTACCCATTCTACTCGTCATAAATTAAACCCATTCACAGTTATTAGAAAATATATTCTTGTGGCCTTTGTACTCTTCCTTGCTTGCCCCCAACACCGTCCCAAGCTCGCTAAAGAGGGCACTGTAGTTGGGTTCGTGAGGCAGTTGGTGAACACCAATGCATGATGAGGGCATTGAATGTTGTTTTGATCGTTGTTGAACGGTAACTTTTTTTTAAAAGATTTTTTATTTATTTTAAAAATATACTATGCCATATAAGTTATATAACTCAACCATTTTAAACAATTTTGACTACATATGGAAGGAGTTGTTTTAGTACTTTTTATATTTATGGTTTGTAATTTCTTTTTTATTCTAATGGTAATTCTTTTATGTCTTAATTATATTTTTATTTGCGTTATTTTATCTTAAATTTACTATTTTACAATTTAAAAAAAAGAAAATCAAATAAGTTTAATGATTGTTTAATTATGACAGGGGCTTTATCTCACTGCAAGCTAGTTAACAATGGAGCTTATGTCTAGTTGACGCTCTTTATCCTATACCACATGACATTAAACATTTTTAAAAAGAAAACAAGAATAAATCATATAACCTTACTCGTGAAATGACACCAAAATAGAGAAAAGTTTCATTCTTTTACCTGATCTCAAGCCTAGATGTTAGGGATATAATTTCATAGCTTGTGGATCATGGATCCTCAGATGCAGTCTAGATCACGGATCCTCATTTCAGTTTGAATTAAGGATACTCAGGAGATGCTGCAAGAATAAGGATCCAGGATCCTCAATATTATCCTAAACTAATAATTGTTTCCATCATGTTTTAACTTGTTTTGCAGGTATATTCGAATGAGACTTGGTCCTGCCGAGATTCCAGGGGAATATGCTTGGTATTTTTGCACGTGCATGACCTCCATGACCATTGTGATGATCGTGGGCATGCTAGCATCATTTTCGGATAGTTTGTTAACCTATATAATTTCTAATTTTAAAGGGGATACAAGCTTGATTTAGAAATATAGTTACACACACATATACAACACTCTCGAACTCTCAGCAATCACTTGGTGATTACACACTTACACACTAGCAATCATTGTACCGAGCTTGTTATCATCCCAAGTTGTAAACTTTGTTTGTTTAATATAGTTGGTGATCGGTAGTTTCCATCACCCGAGGTTTTTTATGTCGGAGATCATTCATTGATCAAGGGCTTTTTCCTTGTACAAATCCTTGTGTTGATCATTCATTTAATTCATTTGTTCTTTACACATTTGTTCAATTAACCAAGCATCATACCTCACAAAAATCTGATTTGGTTACATTATCCTTGTGTGATTTTTGACCAAAACAGTTTGGCGCCCACCGTGGGGTAATCGGTGCTTCATTCTTAAAAAATCTTGTTCATTTCATTCATTTCCGTTCCTTACCTTCAACCACATGGCATCTCATGGGAAAAAAACACTTCAAGCTCCATGCCGGCAATTACCTCTTCACAGGGCATTCCACCTTTGCCTCCTTTTCCTTCTGGACCCTAGAAGAATGCTGAGAATGCTGCGAAGAAGATGATGTGTGCAAAATGCAACATATAAATTACATCAATTGTGGCATAAAACTAACCCTTTTTTAGTACTAATGTTGGAAAAAGTGTGCTTTTGTCTTCCTTTTGTATTTTAAGGATTAAATGAGCTCAAATTAACAAAAGAAGCAAAAAGACATCAAAATCTAACATAAATACAAGAAAAGGAACAAGACGTGACATGCCCGACCCCACGACAACATCTTCCCAAGCAAAACAAGAGGTCAGAAGACTGAACACGCCCCGTGCTCAGCCAGCACGGGGGCGTGCCCAAGTGTCAGCTGAAAAGACAAAGTGGTAGAAGCTTCTATTGCCCACCACGGGGCCGTGCTCAGCGGACACGGGGCCATGGTCAACTATAAGATTCGCACAATCTAAGCAAATCTTCATAGTACAAAGATTCTTCTGCACACGGGGTCGTGCTCAGCGGACACGGGGGCGTGGTCAACTAATAAGACAAGCTGCAATAAATAAAGAAAGAGAAGGATGTGGACACGGGGCCGTGCCCACTGGACACGGGGCCGTGCCCGAGCTTCTGTTCAGCCTATAAATAGGAGTGCTTGGCTCAAGCTCAAACCATCCCTTGGCACACCACCTCTCTCATACTTCACCCACCACCCACCACCACCATAACACCATCATCCACCACCATCATCCATTGTCCATCATTGAGTGTGTGAGTCGTCTCGGGATCCAAGATTGATCGTAAGAGTTCTTGACAATCAAGGCCATGTTTGCCTAAGTCTCTTACATCACTTGGTGAAGACAAGTGTCTAGTGTAATACTTTTTATTTCTAATCTTTTCGCACTTTTTACTTGGTTTTGTATTAATGACTTTAATAACTAGTTTCTTATGTTGAAGGTGATTCTTCCTTATCGTTTATCCGTGGTGTCTTGACATTATTTTACTGTCTATATAAAATAAAAGATTTTCACCATTCATATCTCCACGGTCTATATGGAGGTATGTTGGCTACCTGGTCGGGGGTTAAGGGAACGGTTTGGTAAGAGTCTTGCCATTGTTCAGCGTTTAGAGGTCCTGCAATGGACCTGGGTCAAATTTAGTAGGACCTCCTTCAATACTTAACGGTATTGGATGGCGGGGGTCCAAACTCTTTGATCCCCTCATAAGTTAACTACTATTAATACTATAACCCGGCTATTTAGGACTGTATCCCTGCTGACTCAGACTACTTAGTCGAGGGTAACGTCACCTCCAAAAGAGTGGCCTACCATAATTTGCATTAATAACTTAATTAATTATCTTTCAATAATCCGACCCTTTAGGATTGTATCCTTGCTGACTCAAACTACTGGGTTGAGGGTAACGTCACCTTCAAAAGAGGGGCCTACTACAATAACTAAGATAATCTCTTAAATAAGTGCAAAAGTGCGGAAATAATCAAAGGTTACACTATACACGAGTCGGAACCAAGTGATTCATCTTGTCTATCTGTTTTTTCTTTTATTTTTATTTTCAGCATTTTAGTTAGTTTTTATTTTTCTTAGCTTAAAACATTTTTTCTAAACTTTTTAATTTGATTAGACGTTGAGGATAAACCGGTACTAAAAGCTCTTGTGTCCTTGGATGACCTCGGTATCTTGCCAACACTATACTACGCTCACGATGGGTGCACTTACCCATATGTGTGTTTAGTGTTAGTAAAATATCGTGTTTTATAAATTTAAAACTTGGCTAAAAAAGTGTTAAAGGGGCTTAAAATATACACCTAATATATATAACACTTCACACGCATCAGAAGACAACCCCAATTTTCAATTACTGCTGTTTCTTCTAGTCCTACTAACAATGATCTTTATTCTTTGATTTTGCAGATGAAGGATTACATGCAACAGCATGACAAAACTAATGACAGGATCATTCGTGAGATTGATGAAATCAAGAAATTGAAGAGATCAGCAGAGGATCACTCTCCATTGGTGCCTAGATCACCAAATTTCGATACTCCAGCCACAACTACCCAGCATACCACGGCATCATGTGTCCAGTACTAGGGTGGATCATCGAGTATGCATTATGGATCATTGGCAATGACGCAGGCTCAAGGATCCTACTTCCAACTTTCAGGATCCTCTCTTCAGCCTCCAGAATCCCCCTTTCAGCGTCAAGGATCCTTCTCTAGTTCAGGAGGATACATGGGGACGCAGTCAGTTCAAGGATCCTATTCTCAGTACCCAGGATCCTCATCTCAGGTTCAGGGATCCTCATCCCATGTTCGTGGATCCATGGAATATCCTCTAATACCTTCAGCTTCGATGTATCCTGGATCCAACATCTTCCAGGATCACGGAACCTTAAGGAGTCTACAACTTAGAAGTTCGGAGATTCATTTGGGAGACTTCATCCCAATGCAAACTATTGCTTCATCTGGTCCCTCGACTATACCAGAATCACAACAATTTGGATTCACATCAGGAATCCCAACCTGGAATCAATCAGGAGGTAACACTTTAAACACATCTTATAATACTAACCATGGCTTTGTGCAGGAACCAGGAATCAACCAAGCTATGGCTAGGGAATTGCAAAAACTCAAGGATATGATATCCAGTGTTCCAGGAGTGGTTAAGCCCATTCCTGAAATTCCGGATGGGAGTTATAGGATATCTCGCTTTGCACCACCTATATGTGATGCAGAAATAACAAAGAGATTTCAAACACAATATATGAAGCTCTATGATGGTACAACTGATCCAGAAGAGCATGTAGCTCAATACAGGGAGAGAATGGAGATCAACCCCATTCTTGAAATGTTAAAAGAAGAATGCCTTTGCAAGGGTTTTGGATCCACATTGACAGGATCAGCTCTTAAATGGCTGCTAAGTCTTCCTCCTTACTCTATTACTTCATTTGCTAATCTAGTTAACTTGTTCAATAGCCAATTTTCATGTAGTAGGAGATTCGAATGTTTAACTAGTGATTTATACAGGGTAACTCAAGGTAATAATAATCACTAAGGGATTACATAACTAAATTCAGTAGAGAATCCTTAGAGATTCCCAACTTAGATATTGCAACAGCTGTAGAAGCTTTCAAAATGGGTTTGCTTAAGGATTCACAATTCTATGATGATCTTGTTATGACACCGAAGTAAGAACCAGGGCCCTTAGGTTCATCCGTTTAGAGGATGAAAAAAGGATCCAGGAAAGACTGTCAGGATCCTCAAAGCAGGAAAAGCAAGGATCCTATTTCAGGACCAATAAATCAAAATCATACAACAAGTCTGATAACCAAAATGTGCATGCTATGGAGCAAGAGGAGGAAGATGAGGATTATCCTCATATTTTTGAATATTGCTTTGCTATTGATAACAATGAATTGATCCTTGCTATGCAGAATTTAGGTGATAAAGCTAGGTGGCCTAGAAAGAATGACAAGTTAGCTGCTATAAAAGACAAATCCAAATGGTGTGCATATCATGAAGATTTGGGTCATCTCACCGATGAATGTATAACACTCAGGAAAGAAATTGGTTACCTGTTAAGCAAAGGATACTTGAAGGAGCTATTCAAAAGAAAGAAATCAAGGATCCAGGATCCTGAAAACTTTCAAGAAAGGGCTCCTGCTCCTTCAGCTGATGCCCAGATTATTAACTTTATCTCTGGTGGATCATATATATGTGACACTTCCTTTTCAGCAGCCAAGAGGCATGCGAAAGAGACAAAAATGGAGAATGGGGATACGCCTATTCGAACTTCTATCCTTACAGAGAAAAAAGTCATATCCTTTGATGAGGATGACCGTGTGGATATTCAGGATCCTCATCATGATGGTCTCGTTATTACATTGTTTGTTTCTAACCATTTTGTTCGCAGGATTCTCATAGATGGGGGAAGCTCAGTGAACATTATCCAACTTGATGTCCTCAAAAGAATGAACATCCCCTAATAAGAAATTATCCCAAGATCGTCAGTTCTTGTGGGATTCAGTGGGGAAACCAAGAACACATTGGGGGACATTAAACTTCCTATTTACATAGAGGGAGTAAATTCTATTAAAAAATTTTATGTCATAGATTGCTTATCTTGTTGTAATGTTATCCTTGGCAGGCCATGGATACATGATATGAAAGCAGTCCCATCTACATACCATCCGTGTGTCAAAATCCCTACTCCATGGGGTGTGGTAAAGATTGAAAGTGATCAACAAGAGGCCAAGAATTGTTACACTTCATCAATGAAGCCAGCCTCGAGACCTAGGGGAGCATAGTAATTAAAGTATCCTCCAAGGGATGTCCTGGAGGCAAGAGAACAAGATGTCAAAGTCATTCTGATGAACCCTGAGGATCCTGAATCCAAAGTTTTTATAGGATCCAGGATCCTTGACACAATTGAACAGGATTTAGTATCCTTCTTAAAAAGAAGAGAAGCTACCATTGCATGGAAATATGAAGACATGACAGGTATTTCCAAAGATATTATTACTCATAAACTTGGCATTGACAGGTCTTTCAAGCCTATACATCAGAAGAGGAGGAAATTTGCACCTGAAAGAAATGTCATTATCTAAGAGGAGGTAGATAAACTACTCAGAGCAGGTATGATTAGAAAGGTAAAGTATCCAAGGTGGTTAGCCAATGTGGTTTTTGTTCAAAAGAAAAATGGAAAGTGGAGGGTATGTGTCGATTTTACTGATTTAAATAAGGCATGTCCCAAGGATCCTTTCCCATTACCCCACATTGACTCCATGGTGGATGCTACAGTGGGTCATGAGTTGTTAACTTTTATGGAAGCTTCATCTGGATTCCAACAAATTCAGATGGAACCATCTGATCAAGAGGATACAACCTTTATGACCCCTACTGGTATCTATTGTTATATTGCTATGCCCTTTGGACTAAGAAATGCATGTGCTACATACCAAAGGCTAGTAAATATGATGTTTAAAGAACAAATTGGACACATAGTGGAAGTCTATATAGATGACATGGTGGTTAAGTCCAAGAGAGCTGAGGATCACCTTAGAGATTTGGAGGAAGCATTTGATATCCATGATAAATACAACATGAAATTGAATCCTTCAAAGTGCCACTTTGGTGTAAAAGCTGGAAAATTCATAGGTTATATGGTGACAAAAAGAGGGATAGAAGCAAGTCCAGAACAAATCAAGGCGATTGTGAATATCAAGTCTCCTGGCAATGCCAAGGATGTGCAAAGATTGACAGGAAGGATAGCAGCCTTGAACAGATTCATCTCAAAGTTATCAGAAAAATGCAAAGAATTCTATGACATCCTGAGAAAGAACAAAATAATTGAGTGGACTAAAAAGCATGAGAATGCCCCCAAGGCCCTTTAGGATTACCTATTCTCAGCTCCAACTTTAATGAAACTAGAAAAGGGGATATATTATCCTTAAACTTAGCAGTTTCTTCTAAGGCAGTAAGTTCAGTCCTTGTTAAGGATCATGAAGGTACTCAACATCCTGTATACTAAGTAAGTAAAAGTCTACTTGATGCTGAGTCCATGTATTCTCATTTAGAGAAACTTATTCTTGCTTTAATCATGGCATCTACTAAATTACGCCATTATTTTGAAACTCATCCTATAATTGTTAAGACTAACTTTCCTATCAAGAATGTTCTCAGGAAGCCTGAAATGTCAGGAAGGATGGCAAAGTGGGCAGTCAAGCTTAGTGCATATGATATCAAATATGAACTAAGAACTGCCATTAAATCCCAAACCTTGGCTGACTTTGGGGCTGATTTCAGTAGTGATCTACAAAGAGAAGCTGAATTGGAAGTTCAACAACTTGAAGAGACTAAGGATCCTTGGATACTCTACATAGATGGGGCTTCAAATGTCAAAGGAACTGGACTAGGCATATTACTAAAATCGCCACAGGGGGACATTATACCCCACTCAATTGCTTGTGAGTTTCAAACTACTAATAATGAGGCTGAATATGAAGCCTTAATAGCTGGTTTGCAAATTGCCAAGCACATGAGGATCAGGTATCTTGAGGTACATGTAGATTCTTTGTTAATTACTAACCACTGTAATGGTCCTTATGCCGTTAAAGGTGAAAGGCTAATCAAATATCTATAGATAGTCAAGAAATTGGCAGACTAAGAAGTTCTGAAGGATTTTTCATGAAGGAGATTGTGGAAACCACACTGGGGACAGAGCACTGTTCTCAAGGATCCTTAGAACAGGATACTATTGGCCTACCATGAAGAAGGATGCTGTGGATTATGCGAAGAAATGTGATGCTTGCCAAATACATAGCAATATCCTTAATCAACCAACAGAGCTCCTGCATCCTATATCCTCTTCCTGGCCATTTATGAGATGGGGAATGTATATAGTTGGCAAACTTCCCAAGGAACCAGGAGGAAAAGTGTTTATGCTTGCTATGACTGATTACTTTTCCAAATGGATAGAAGCTGAAGCCTTTGCACAAGTCAGAGAAAAAGAAGTTATATCTTTTAACAAAAGAAACATCATTACTAGATTTAGCATACCTTATGAAATTATTTGTGATAATGGATCCCAATTCATTAGGAGTAGAACTACTAACTTTTGTGACAGCTGGGGGATTAAGATGATAACATCAACACCAGTCCACCCACAAGCTAATGGTCAAGCAGAATCATCTAACAAGATCATCATCAACAACTTAAAGAAGAAGCTTGGATCCAAGAAAGGGAAATGGGCAGAAGAGCTACCTTATGTGTTATGGGCTGATAGAACAACTCCCAAGAATTCTACTGGCCAGACTCCGTTTTCTTTAGTATTTGGAGCTGAATCTGTGATCCCTACAGAGATGGTAGTCCTTGTTAAGGGAGGATTTCTTAATGACCCGTGATCCTCAATTATTATCCTGCTTGGTGATCCTTACTTCTGTGTCAGTTAGTGATCCTCAGAAGTGCTTCAGGATCAGGATCATGGATCATCCTAAGGATCCTTATACTAATGATTGTCTGCTATGATTTCGGTATTGTTTTGCAGGAGTACCAGCTTGGACTTAGTCTTGGTAACGTTCCTGGAGAATATTCCACGTTTATTCCGCACGTGCTTGACCATGGTGAACGTTATGGAGATCGTGGGGAGAAGGCATGAATTGCGGATAGTTAGTTATTTAGATATTTTACTAAATTTAAAAGGGGTAGCGAGCTAATTAGACAACACTTGGCTATTTTTTGGCTACACACACTCGTACAACTGCACTCACCAGCTCTCGGCAAAACACTTAGCATTTTTCATACGTTTCTACACGATACACTATAGTGATCCTTGTACTTAGCTCGCTATCATCCAAAGTTGTAAAAGGATTATTGTTTAATTTGAGTTGGTGATCGGTAGTTTCCATCACCCGAGGTTTTTTATGCCGGAGATCATACATTGATCAAGGGCTTTTTCCTCGTATAAATCTTTGTGTCCCCTGTGCAATTCATTTCATAGTGATCCTCATTGTTGTTTACCAATTCAAGCATCATACCCCGTAACAGAGAGTTTGGTTGCATTATCCTCGTCTGATTTTTGACCAAAACAGTTTGGCGCCCACCGTGGGGCCATTGGTGCTTCATTCCTAAGAAATTCTCATTTTTGTGATCATTTCGGTTCGTTACATCCAAGCAGATGGCTTCATCATCAAAGAACACCTCCAGTGCGATGTCTGCAGTCAATTCATCCCAGGGCATTCCACCTTTGCCTCCACCACCGTCTGGACCTCAGAAAAATGCCGAGAAGAAACCAACTCCCATTTTCTCAAAACCTCCAACTTCTTCTGCTTCTTATACTCCTACTACTAGTGACTTGTTTACTCTGATTTTGCAGATGAAGGAGCATATACAGCAGCAGGATAAGACCAATGAAAGGATTCTTAGAGAAATTGGAGACATCAAGAAACAGAAGAGATCGGCAGAGGATCATTCCCCACCAATGTTTTAAAAACCGGTAAATATCGGCCGGTTATACCGGTATTACCGTTTCCAGATGTAAATCCGGTACGAAACACCCCGGTAAATAAGTAAAACGGCATAAGGTTTGTACCGGCGGTAAAATCCGGTATACCGGTTTGAAACGTAATACCGGTATCGGCCCAGGTTATTTTAGCTTGGGTTGTTACTTATTTTTATTATATATGTTACTTATCTAACGTAATTTTTATATATTATGATTATTCGTAACTAAAAGTTTTTATTTAATAGTTGATGTATTCAACACTCAAATGACTTAAACATGTCGTACACTTTCATTTAAAAGAGGTTGTTGGAAAATTGAATGATTTTCGATTATCTTTTCGATTATTTTTATTATGGATTTACTTTTGGATCTGCTTTTAATATGTAATCATGCATTTTTTGATTAACTTTTGAGTTGATGTTGTAATTTATGAAATTATAGAGCTAGCTAGTCAACCCGGTTGAATCACTCGGTACAACCTGGTTCAACCGGTTGAACCATTTTTTAGCCTAATCTAGTTTGATTTAAAAACCGGTTTTTAAAACATTGTTCCCCACTGATGCCCAGATCTTTGAATTTCGATACTCCGGTTATAACTTCTCAGCCTTCAGCGGTTCCAGATGTTCAATATGTGGGAGGGCCAAAAGGAGTGCATTACAGATCATCAGCAATGACTCAGGCTTCAGGGTCATACTTCCAACCAGCAGGATCCCGTCCTCAGCATATAGGATCCTTCGTAAGCTCAGGAGGATACTCAGGAGCGTAGCAGATTCAAGGATTCTGGCCGTTTCAAGGATCCTCCCAGGTTCAAGGATCCTCCTATGTTCTAGGATCCTCCCAGGTTCAAGGATCCTCTCAGCTTCAAGGATCCTCCCAGGTTCAAGGATCCTCCTATGTTCCAGGATCCTCCCAGGTTCAAGGATCCTCTCAGTTTCAAGGATCCTCCCAGGTTCAGGGATCTTCCTACGTCCCAGGATCCTCCTAGGTCCAAGGATCCTCTCAGTTTCATGGATCCTTCCAGATTCCGGGATCCTTAAGGAGTTTTCAATCAGGGAGTTCCGATATTCATCAGGGAGATTTTATTCCAATGCAGACCATTGCTTCTACTGGTCCATCGGTCATTCCAGAGCCCCAACAATATGGATTCACATCCGCTCTTCCTAATTTGAATCCAATGGGAGGTAACACTTTCAATAATTCTTATACCACTAACCATGGCCTTATGCAGGATACAAGTATCAATCATGCCATGGCCAGAGAATTGCTTAGGGATCTGTATAGGATAACCCAAGGTCATAATGAATCATTAAGGGATTATATCACTAAATTTAGTAAAGAATCCTTAGATATCCCTAACCTGGATATAGCTACGGCTGTTGAAGCCTTTAAAATGGGATTGCTTAGGGATTCATTATTCTATGATGATCTTGTTATGACACCATGCAGGAATCTAGATGAGGTAAGAACCTGGGCCCTTAGGTTCATCCGGCTAGAGGATGACAAAAGGATCCAGGAGAGGTTAGCAGGATCCTCAAAGCAAGAGAAGCAAGGATCCTCATTCAAGAACAACAAGTTCAGATCCTATAACAAATCTGATAACCAGAATGTGCATGCTGTTGAACAAGAAGAGGATGATGAGGATTATCCTCCAATTTCCGAATATTGCTTTTCTGTTGATAACAATGAACTAATCCTTGCGATGCAGAATTTAGGTGATAAAGCTAGATGGCCCAGGAAAAATGACAGACCAGCTGCAACTAAAGATAAGTCAAAGTGGTGCGCATATCATGAAGATTTTGGGCATCTCACAGAAGAATGCATCGCACTGAGAAAAGAAATTGGATACTTGTTGAGCAAGGGGAACTTGAAAGAATTATTGGGGAGAAAGAAGTCAAGGACTCAGGATCCTGAAAGGATCCCAGAGAAAGCTCCAGCCCCTCCAGCAGATGCACAAGTTATAAACTTTATTTCTGGAGGATCAGACATTTGTGGAACATCCTTCTCTGCAGCTAAAAGACATACAAAGGAAACCAAGATGGATAATGGAGATAGACCCATTCGAACATCCAGTGTCTCCGAAGGAAAAGTTATAACTTTTGATGAGGATGATCGTGTTGACATTCAGGATCCTCATCACGATGGTTTGGTTATCACTCTTTTTATTTCTAACCATTTTGTTCGCAGGATCCTTATAGACGGAGGAAGCTCTGTGAACATTATCCAGCTTGAGGTCCTCAAGAAGATGAATATTCCTGAATCCGATATCATACCAAGATCCTCTGTGCTCGTGGGATTCAGTGGCGAGACTAAGAATACTCTGGGGGACATTAAACTCCCAATCTATATCGAAGGCCTACATTCTTACCAAAAGTTTTGTGTTATTGACTGTTTATCTTGTTGTAATGTTATCCTTGGCAGGCCTTGGATACATGACATGAAGGCAGTCCCATCCACTTATCATCAATGTGTGAAGCTTCCTAGTCCTTGGGGAATAGTGAAGATTGATAGTGATCAGCAAGAAGCTAAGAACTGCTACACCTCATCAATGAAACCAGCATCAAAGTCAAGGGAGCAATAGCAATTAAAGCATCCTCCAAGGGATGTCTTGGAGGCAAGAGAACAGGATGTAGTAGAAATCCTTATGGATCCTGATGATCCTGAATCTAAAATTTATATAGGATCAGGGATCCTTGGCGAAATAAAGGAAGACCTCATATCCTTCCTCAAAAGGAGAAAGACTACCTTTGCATGGAAACACGAAGACATGACAGGTATATCTAAAGATATAATCACTCACAAACTTGGCATTGATAGGTCCTTCAAACCAATCCATCAAAAGAGGAGGAAATTTGCACCAGAAAGAAATGCCATTATCCAGGAGGAGGTAGAGAAATTACTCCGAGCAGGTATGATTAGAGAGGTCAAGTATCCAAGATGGTTGGCCAATGTGGTTGTTGTTCAAAAGAAAAACGGAAAGTGGAGGGTATGTGTCGATTTCACTGATTTAAATAAGGCATGTCCCAAGGATCCTTTCCCATTACCCCACATTGACTCCATGGTGGATGCAACTGCGGGTCATGAACTGTTAACTTTTATGGATGCTTCATCTGGATTTCAACAAATTCAGATGGAACCATCCGATCAAGAGGATACAGCCTTTATGACTCCAACTGGTATATACTGTTATATTGCTATGCCATTCGGACTAAGAAATGCAGGTGCAACTTATCAAAGGCTAGTGAATATGATGTTCAAGGATCAGATTGGACAAACTATGGAGGTTTACATAGACGATATGGTGGTAAAATCAAAAAAGGCTGAGGATCACCTAAGAGACTTGGAGGAAGCATTCAATATCCTTGACAAATATAACATGAAACTTAATCCTTCAAAATGTCACTTTGGTGTTAAAGCAGGTAAATTCTTAGGATATATGGTGACAAAGAGAGGCATTGAAGCCAGTCCAGAACAAATCAAAGCTATAGTGAACATCAAGTCCCCTGCCAATGCTAAGGATGTTCAGAGGTTAACAGGCAGGATTGCAGCTTTAAACAGATTCATATCCAAATCCTCAGAAAAGTGCAAGGAATTCTATGATATCCTAAGGAAGAACAAGAAATTCGAGTGGACTGAGAAGCATGAAAGTGCCTTAAGAGCTCTTAAGGATTACCTATCCTCGGCCCCGGCCTTGATGAAACCAGAAAAAGGAGATGTGTTATCCTTATATCTTGCGGTATCCTCAAAAGCAGTAAGTGCTGTCCTTGTTAAGGATCACGAAGGTACACATCATCCTGTCTATTATGTAAGTAAGAGTTTACTTGATGCTGAATCCAGGTATTCACACTTAGAAAAACTTATCCTTCCATTAATTATGGCATCTACTAAATTGAGACATTATTTTGAAACTCATGCCATTATCGTCAAAACTAATTTTCCAATTAAGAATGTCCTCAGGAAACCTGAAATGTCAGGAAGGATGGCTAAGTGGGCAGTGAAGCTTAGTGCATATGATATAAGATATGAGCCCAGGACAGCCATTAAATCCCAAGCATTAGCCGACTTTGTGGCAGATTTCAGTAGTGATTTGCAAAAGGAAGCTGAGTTAGAAGTCCAGCAGCTAGAGGAGACCAAGGATCCTTGGATACTCTATACTGATGGATCCTCAAATGTCAAAGGAACAGGGCTTGGAATACTACTAAAATCGCCACAGGGGGACATAATACCCCACTCTATAGCTTGTGAGTTCCAAACCACTAACAATGAGGCTGAATATGAAGCCTTGATAGCTGGCTTGCAAATTGCTAAGCATATGAGGATCAGGTATCTTGAGGTACATGTAAATTCTTTGTTAATCACTAATCACTTTAATGGATCCTATGCTGTTAAAGGTGAAAAGCTAACCAAATATTTGGAGATAGTCAAAGAATTGGCACTCTCTTTTGTTTCCTTTAGTTTGACACAGGTACCAAGGGAAGAAAATGCAGAAGCTGATGCATTGGCTAATCTAGGATCATCTTTGAAGATCCCGGAGGATATAAGTATCCCCATTATCCATATCCTGGCTCCTGCCATCGAGGATCATGTGGCTATGGAAATAGGAGATGATTCTATAATTATCCCTAGTGAGGATACTCAATTTCATTCAGGATCATGGATCCTCCCAATTATGAGATACTTACAACATGGAGAGATTCCTACAGGAGAAAACCCTAGGGCTTTCAAAATTAAGGTATCTCAATTCACAATTTTAAATAATATGTTGTATAAACGATCTCTTGCAGGACCATATCTAAGATGCATTGAGGATCCTAAAATCCAAGAAGTTTTAAAAGACTTCCATGAAGGAGATTGTGGAAACCACACTGGGGGCAGGGCATTATTCTCAAGGATCCTGAGGACAGGATACTATTGGCCAACTATGAAGAGAGATGCTGTGGAGTATGCTAAGAAATGTGATCCTTGTCAGAGACACAGCAATATCCTTCATCAACCAGCTGAATTTTTGCATCCTATATCCTCCGCTTGGCCATTTATGAGATGGGGCATGGATATAGTTGGTAAGCCCCCTAAGGCACCTGGTGGAAAAATGTTCATGCTTGCTATGACTGATTACTTCTCCAAGTGGATAGAGGCTGAAGCTTTTGCCCAAGTCAGAGAAAAGGAAGTTATATCCTTCATTAAAAGAAATATTATAACTAGATTTGGTATTCCTTCTGAAATTATATGTGATAATGGTTCCCAATTCATTGGGGGCAGAACTACTAACTTTTGTGACAGCTGGGGGATTAAGATGATAACATCAACACCAGTCCACCCACAAGCTAATGGTCAGGCAGAATCCTCCAATAAGATCATCATCAACAATTTGAAGAAGAAGCTTAGATCCAAGAAAGGGAAATGGGCATTAGAACTACCTTATGTGCTTTGGGCTGATAGGACAACTCCTAAGAATGCTACAGGCCAAACTCCATTCTCTTTGGTATTTGGGGCAGAATCAGTGATCCCTACATAAATGGTGGTTCCAACTGCTAGAACAAGTATTCGTGATCCTGAGGAAAATGATGAAAACTTGGTTCAAGACCTGGATACTATAGAAGAAATCAAAGATTTGGCAAGGATAAGGATGGCCAGTTATCAGCAAAGAATGGCTGGAGCCTACAACAAAAATGTTAGGATCAGGAAATTCCAAGTTGGTGATATGGTACTAAGGAAAGCATTTCAGAATACCACCAATCCTGCTGATGGAAAGTTGGCACCAAAATGGGAAGGACCTTACTTGATCGAAGCTGATGCAGGAAAGGGGGCATATCGATTGCTAACAATGGAAGGTGATTTGCTACCTAGAGCCTGGAATGCTGTCCATTTGAAGAAATACTTCATGTGATAAGGATCCATGATCCTCACATGATAAATATCCTTAAAGGATCCTTAAAGCACAGATGATCCTCATTTTGGTAACATTCTAATCTTAAACTATTTCATTTCCTTACTTTCTCACATAAGGATCCTGCATCCTTTATCCCCCTTTCACGTGATTTTGAGTTTTGAAGGTTCAGGTACTCTAAGCAAAAGGATGGTTATCCACAAAAGCAACCAGTTACTTGGGTTTGACCCCAGTTATTTGGGCTTGACCCCAGTTCCGCCAGTAGCGCATGATGATCCTTGTATAGTTCATGGCAGTGGGACCAGTACTCGTTTTAGGGGCTGATAATTCCATTGTACTGGCTATACCTAGGATCCTACGTATAATGGTAGACGTACCATACATCCGTTCTTAAGGTTTCTAACGTTTTCACGTTAGGCAAGGTTTTGGCATTTTCATGCCACTAAGTTTGGATAGTCGCCAGTTAGGGCCATACTCCAGTTCACACACGATCCTTGGGCTTGTCCCCAGTTATCCTTGGGCTTGTCCCCAGTTATCCTTTGGGCTTGTCCCCAGTTGCTAACTTTTATCTTATAATGGCTTAGTCCCAAGTTATGTTCTATTTCAGGTCTTCGAAGTTAAACAACCAAGGATCCTTGATCCTTACTTCTTACTAAGGTTTGTCCTATGGTTATCCTGGTTATAGTATTAAGGGTTAGGATCCTAACTTGGATCCCCAGGTATGATCCTTAACTATTTTGATTTTATTCATTGATTATTTGAATAACCCTTATACTTTGACAACTGAACTCATGATCCTTAAAATATATCACTTTTTGGAATTTTCCAACTATAGGATATTTGATCCTGGATCATATCCTAAATATTTTTTTTATCTAATTTGTTCAACTTTTCTTACTCAGACAAGTGTACATCAAAACAATTGAAAATTAAAAGGACAAACAAGGATAACAACACAAGATAAGCCAAAAAAGATTAAAGTTATTTTATTAACAAAGGTTTAGCCGTCGAAGGTTGTCAAAATTGCCAACCCACGTTTCTACCAGCAAAACGTGGCCCGTCCACATGGGTTGGCAACGGGTGTCCATTGTTTATGCGCTTATAGCAAGTGCAGGAAATCAAAGGCGGCAGGATCACAATGGCTTCATCCCCCAAACAGAGGATCCCTCCACCATTTGTAATCCTACCTATTATCCAAAGGATCCTAGATCCTTAATCCTAAAACTATTGTTCAAATACAGACCATCATTGTTTTAAAACAGCACAACCACAAAAAAAAACTACTACCGAATTTAAAAAATTGGGCTCCGGCTACGTCTAGAAATGTCCATCATTGCCCAATCATGCAGCCTACACCTTCGCTGTATCTTCATCCCCTCCAGCTTCGGTATCCTTCACCTGATCCTTCGCACTGCCTCCAGCCTCGATCGCCAAAACCTCCTCAGCCTCCTCATCATCTTCCAGATCAGCTAATCTCGCCTTCCAGCCCTCAACATCCCAGCTGCTTATGTCAAAGTCAGGATCTTGAGCTTCCTGGGCCATCTTCAGTTTTATCTTATACATTGTGATGGCAGCGGAGACCTTTGCACCTTCTATGAGATCATGCTTCTCGTAGTCAATGTCGATCAAGATTTTAGCTGTCTGAGTCTTGGCGTCTTGAAGGGCTTTTTCGAGATCAGCAATCTTAAGATCCTTGAGCACTACAACTTGTTGGAGGTCAGCAATCTTCTTATCCAGCTCCTCAACGCTCCCCACGTAGTCTTCAATCTCAGCAAATTTCTGCAAAAAAGACAAAGCAGTTTAAGATCAGGTGATCCTCAAATAAGTAGGATACCTAGGCAGAATTGGTGATCCTCACGTCATTGAAGTATTCGAGGAACTGGTGGCGGATCAGTGGCAGGCCTTGTAGATCCTCTATCTCAGAGTTTTTCCTCTTCTTGCCACCCCTTCCTTTAGTGGGTGCCTTGGGGATGGAGACACTAGGGCTGGCAGTGGCCTTCTTCTTTCTGGATCGAACAGTGTCAAGGTCGGCAATGTTGAACTGGGAGGCAGGCTTGGAAGCTTTTCCGGCACCTACACATTCAAAACAGATAAGTATCCTTATCCTATTTCTATTTAACTATTTATTTAAGTCTTTAACTATACAAAGAACAGGATACTTACTTGACATTGTGATAGAACCTGAGGATACTTCTTGTGAATCCTGGGTGTCTGTCTTGAATGATCTGGTTACAGGTTCAAGCCTTCTAAAAGCAGCAAGCTTTTCCTTGGTGGTAGGTGATGGTATGAGGTGCGAAACAGAGACAGCTGTATAACATAAAACAAAAGGGTGTTAGTGATCCTTATACAAAAACAAGACTATCTGGTGATCCTTCTCAGGATCCTCTGTCCTACCATGAGTGGACCACTTCCTTGGTAGATCCTTTCCGTTTGGAATAGAATCCATTCTGACAAAGAAAAAACGTCGTTTCCAGTTTGTATCATTCTTGGTGGCTTTAAAAATGGGGTGTTCTTCACCGGGTTTTCGCTTAAACAGATATCGGTGGGATCTAAACGTCGTGAGATCATACATCTCTGCCAGTTCCGACATTCCTAAATCAATCCCTTCCTGCTCTATAATCCTTTCAAGGGTATATAAGACCCTCCAGATCATCGGCATAGCTTGGATGTAGGAGATGCCGGTAAGGGAGAAAAAGGATTGGGTAAAGGCTGGAAAAGGATAGGTGTATCCTATGGTGAATGGGGTAACAGGAAAAGCTACCCACGTCTCAGAAATATAGTCGCTCAGAACAGTGGGATCGAAGGGTTTGAAAAAGGTGTTCGCCGGAAAGCAGTACCGGATCTTGTCTACTTGTGGATCAGTAAAACAACACCTCTCATTCGCTGAATCTTTGATGATCCCTTGACTCTTCAAGGGGCTATCCTTCTGGTGATCCTTGGCGGGGGAGGACCGGAGCATCATTCTTAACGTGATGTTGGTAAAGAAAGAAAACAGAGTAAGAGAAGGAGAAATAGGAAAAGAGATACCTGATTGATCTTCGGATGAGAATTTAAAGGGAGTTTCTCTTGGATTTAAATGCAAATTGATCCTATCTCTAACTCCTATTTATAATGATGATTTGCAGGATAGTCACTTCAGTGACGTCAGGTTTGCAACGGCTAGTTCGATCTTAACGGCTGTTTATCCGTTAGTTTGTTACGGATAAGATCAACAAAATACAACTCGTTTATTTACAATATTACTCCTTATATTTTTGGGGCAATTGTTAGGGGAGGATTTCTTAATGACCCGTGATCCTCAATTATTATCCTGCTTGGTGATCCTTACTTCTGTGTCAGTTAGTGATCCTCAGAAGTGCTTCAGGATCAGGATCATGGATTATCCTAAGGATCCTTATACTAATGATTGTCTGCTATGATTTCGGTATTGTTTTGCAGGAGTACCAACTTGGACTTAGTCTTGGTAACGTTCCTGGAGAATATTCCACGTTTATTCCGCACGTGCTTGACCATGGTGAACGTTATGGAGATCGTGGGGAGAAGGCATGAATTACGGATAGTTAGTTATTTAGATATTTTACTAAATTTAAAAGGGGTAGCGAGCTAATTAGACAACACTTGGCTATTTTTTGGCTACACACACTCGTACAACTGCACTCACCAGCTCTCGGCAAAACACTTAGCATTTTTCATACGTTTCTACACGATACACTATAGTGATCCTTGTACTTAGCTCGCTATCATCCGAAGTTGTAAAAGGATTATTGTTTAATTTGAGTTGGTGATCGGTAGTTTCCATCACCCGAGGTTTTTTATGCCGGAGATCATACATTGATCAAGGGCTTTTTCCTCGTATAAATCTTTGTGTCCCCTGTGCAATTCATTTCATAGTGATCCTTATTGTTGTTTACCAATTCAAGCATCATACCCCGTAACAGAGAGTTTGGTTGCATTATCCTCGTCTGATTTTTGACCAAAACAGTCCTTACTGCAATAATAAGCATTCGTGATCCTGAAGGAAATGCCAAAAACTTGGTTCAAGATTTGGATACCATAGAAGAACTCAGGGATTTAGCAAGGATAAGATTAGCTAGCTATCAACAAAGGATGGTTGGGACTTATAACAAGAATGTCATGATCAGAAAATTTCAAGTTGGTGACATGGTGTTGAGAAAAGCATTCCCAAATACCACAAATCCCGCTGGTGGCAAATTAGCACCAAAATGGGAAGGCCCCTATCTGATTGAAGCTGAGGCAAGAAAGGGGGCATATCATTTATTAACAATGGAAGGTGATCTATTACCAAGGGCTTGGAATGCTGTCCATCTAAAAAAATACTTCATGTAAGAAGGATCAAGGATCCTCAGCTAAGATGGAATTTTGGTTAAGGATTCAGGATCCTCAAAGGATACATGGTCCTCACTCTGGTAATGATTTGATTATTATTTCTTTAATCCTTTAATTTATTTAATTACAAGGAGAAGGATCCAGGATCCTTTATCCTTCTTCACTAAGTTCTGAGTTTTGCAGAAGATGGTTCATCTTTGACAAAGGATCAAGTATTCAATAGAATCTCCTAAGTCTTTGGTTTTATCCCCAGTTTTGGGCTTGTCCCTAGTTTAAGGTATCCACTACCTACTACGAATCAGGTTCTTACACCTTCGCCAGTTGCGCACGATTATCCTAGTGCAGTTAAAGGCATTGGGGCCAGTACCGCTTTAAGGGCTGACAATTTCATTGTACTGGCTGTATTTAGGATCCTAAGTATAATGGTAGACGTACCATACATCCGTTCCTAAGGTTTCTAACATTTTCACGTTAGCTAAGGTTTTGGCATCTTCATGTCACTAAGTTTGGATAGTCGCAAGTTTGGGCCATACTCCAGTTTACACAAGATCCTTTGGGCTTGTCCCTAGTTTTGAGCTTGTCCCCAGTTTATTGGGCTTGTCCCCAGATTGTTGGGCTTGTCCCCAGATGCTAACACTTTCTTTTGCAATTGGCTTAGTCCCAAGTTATATCCTATTGCAGGTTTCCAAAGCTAAACAATTAAGGATCCAGGATCCTATCTTTTTACTAGATCTTATCTTTTATTTGTCACAGTTGTAAGTGTTAAGGATATAGGATCCTAACTTGGATTCTCTGGTATGATCCTTATTTACTTTAACTTTATTCTTGGCTTATCAGTTATACCCTTATTCTTTGACAACAGGATATATGATCCTAAATCATCTCACTCTTCAAACTTTTTTATCAGAGGATATGTTATCCTTGATCATATCCTAAATTTTTTGATATGAACTGATTTTGGTATCCAACTAATACTTTTACTAATGACTTGTAAATTCTAAAATTGTGCAATGACAATTGACAAGTAAATGTATACAAAATGAACAACACAAAGATAGCCAAAAGTTAAAGTTTTATTTATTTATCAAAGTTAACCCTTTAAAAGGTTATCAAAATTGCCAACCCAAGTTTCTACCAGCAAAACGTGGCCCGTCCACTTGGGTTGGCAAAGGGTGTCCATACTAAAAGTTCTAGGTTATGCAGGAAATAAAAGATGAAGGGCATCAAAGGCTTCATCCTCTATAAACAAAAGGACTCATCCACCTTTGCTACCCCGTATTGTTCCAAGGATCTGTGATCCTTAACCCTAAAGACTATTGTTTAGTTACAGACCATAATTGTTTGAAATCAAAACACCGCCACAAATAAAACAACCAAACCATAAAAAATGGGCTCCGGTCACGTCTAGAAATATCCATCACCGCCCATTCATGCAGCCTACACATTCGCTGCCTCAACCACCTTCTCATCACCACCTTTGCCACTGCCACCGGCGGCCTCCTCAGGATCCTTCAGTCCACTGCCTCCGGCTTCAAAAGCTGGTGCCTCCTCAGCTTCATCCTTATCATCAAGCTTAGCCAGCCTCTGTTTCCAGGCCTCCAAATCCCAGGCGGACCTGTCAAAGGCAGGATCCTCAGCCTCCTTGGCAATCTGCAGCTTGATCTTCAGCATGGCGATGGTAGCAGAGACTTTGGCCCCATCCATGATCTCCATCCTCTCCTTTTGGGCCGCCATCTCAGCAAGCAGCAGTTCCTTTTGCAATGTCTTGTTCTCTTTCTCAAGCTGAGAGATCTTCTTATCCTTAGCAACTGCAATGGCATGAAGATCAAGGCGTTTCTGCTCACCCTCGGCTACGTGCTGATCAAGGAGGATCTGAATCTCAGCAAATTTCTGCACAAAGGAAGTCAACACTTAGGATCCTTTATCCTCAAAAAAGGAGTATAGATTTCAGGATACAATATCCTTACCTCAGAGACATACTCTTGAAGCTGGCGTTCCATGAGGGGGAGGCCTTTAGTGGGTTCGGTTGTCTTCTTCCTCTTGGCCCCCTTGCCCCTAGTGCTCATGCCCTTAGGCTCTGGGTTGCTTGGGCTTGCAGCCAGCTCTTTCTTGATGGACCGGTTGGATGCAATTTCCTGAATGTCAGTAACACTGAACCTGGAAGCAGACTTGGAAAACTTGCCAGCACCTACAAGCATAATATACAGATAAGTATTCATATTCTAATTTAGTTAAACATTTATATATACACAAATATGGATACTTACTTGACATGGTATAGGAGGTGGATGAAATTTCTTCTGGATCCTTTGACTTGGGTGGAAATGTTCTGGTTACAGGATCAAGCTTCCAGAAAGATTCAACTCTTGCCGGGGTGACAGGTGATTCTTGAATATGAGATAAGCTGGTGGCTGCATAAACAAAAAAGAAGGATCAGTTATCCTCAGCAGAAAAGAAGGATTCTTACCGGTTTCCTTGATCTAAGGATCCTATATCCTACCATCTGTGTTCCACTTTTTGGGAAGATGGTTCCCATTTGGAATAGATTCCCTCCTCACGAAGAAGAATTGATTCCTCCAGTTGGTGTCATTCTTCGTGGTTTTCAAGATTGGATGAGGCTTCTGGGGTTTGGACTTGAAAAGGTATCGGTAGGAACCATGGCTTACAAGGTTGTACAGTTGGCTCAACTCATACATCCCTATGTCTATGCCTTCCTGTTCTATGATGTGCTCGAGTGTGTACAGGACTCTCCACACCAGCGGCATAGCTTGGATGTAGCAAAGGCCGGTAGGCGGGAAGAATCCCTGTGTAAGAACAGGGAAAGGACAAGTTAACCCTATTTGAAAAGGGGTTGCAGGGAAAGTGATCCAAACATCAAAAAAAAGTCGCTTTTGGTTGAAGAATCAAAAGGACGAAAAATGGTGCCATCAGGAAAGCATGAGCGAAACCGATCAACTTCAGGATCAGTAAATCGACACAGCTCCATTGAAGGGTTTTTGGTTAAACCCTGACTCTTTAAGGGACTGCTATGTTCAGGATTCTTGGTTGGGGAGGAACGAGTATTCATATTCTGAAACACCCCGAAAATATAAAACTTTAAATTAGAATTTTAAAGTATAAATAAACGAGAATTTACTAACTAGGAATTTTAACCTAGTTAGTTACAAGTCTAGAAATAACCTAATGTAGGGTTAAAAGCAACTAAATTAAATATTGATCAAAGTGGAGGGGCTTAAGTTGTAAAAATTGAAACTTAAATTTAATTAAGTTAATAAAACAAACCAAACACCCCCAAAAGGGAGTGTCTGGTCGAACAAGCACACCAGGGGCGACTTCCCTACTCTTCCAAAACCCTCAAACTTCATTAAACTTGCAAATTGAAGGTTTAATCCAAGTTGAAATCGAAATTAAAGTATAGATTACTGATCCTCATCACAAGAGGATTACAAGGTATGTAAAATTTCATGAAAACCCTCAACTTAAATTTCTCATGTAATTGGGAAAATCTGAATTGTTAGTTGCATGTGTGTCTTATGATGATCTAGGAGCAACTATAGTGTTTAGGGACAAACCCTAGGCAAATACAAGTTGAAATCATGTTAAATTTTAGTGAAGATTATGAACACCTTTGTAGGTGATTAAAGGGTTATGTGTAAATTGATGAACACTAGGATATTGGGTGTTGTTCTAGTGTAATTTGACAATCTTGAAGTAATTTCAGAAATTTAGAAGTTAATAACCATGTAAAAGGTTGAATTATGTGAAATTAGGGCTAAGAGATAAACTAGAGATTTGATGTTTAATCATATAAAAATCTGCCCTTGAAGTGTTTGTTGAAATGCCTCTAAGAAGGCTTAAAAACTGAAATTTCAAGTTTAAACGCATAATTATAGTATTTCGGTGTATTATGCAAATTATGATTTAAAAGAGAGTTCTAAACATATCATAAATGAACTCTATAGGAAAGGATACCGGATCGTCAAGTGGACAAGCCGGTGGTGATTTACGATTGAAGGGCGTGCATTAAGGTATGTAACTTGATTCGTTACATTTGTTGAATTATGGTTAAACTATGCGTTATTGATAGAATTTATATTGATAATGGTTGAAATGTGAATTACTAGACCTAGTATAGTAAACGAGCCAATTGGTAGTCATCATAAGTGGATGATTCCACAAGATAAGCTACGGGTATATTAGTTGTGAAAATTGTAGTTTTAAACGTTCTAGTAGACGATGATGGCGATACTAGTCACAAAGGCATTAAACCATGAAATTGGTAAGAAATGCGGGTGATAACAAGCCTCGGATGTTGGGTATAAGGCGCCATAGGTTTATTAGTTAAATGGTAGTAAAATGTGTAAGGTTAGAATGGGTCGAATAATTACATAGTGACATATGGTCTTTCGTTCCGTAAAGTAAATTTCGAGTATCAAATTTATAATAGTTATGTCGGTAATGAATTTACAGACATATAGGAAGAAAAATCACTTAAAACGGACTTACGAGTCAAAAGATATGGCCAAACGAAGTTAAAAACTGGAAATTCCGGAGCTGGCAGCAAATGCAGCTCACAAAACTGGAGCTGCTGGAAAACGTGACCCCCCGCGCCACGCGGAAGGTCTCCTGAAATGCGCCGCGACACGCGGGAGGTTCTCGCGGCCCGCGTAACTTCTCTCGCGGGGCGCGAGCGACCTAATCCGGAAATTTTCATTTGTTTTCAATTGTTTTGATCCTAGTTTTCGATTATACATGTTATATTATTCTCAAAATTAACCTTTGACGTGGTTTTGACATTAGGTGATGTAGGTGAACTTACGGAAGGCGATCAAGCAGTGATGAAGAACCGAACACTACATTTTGAAGCTTCCGCAATGTTTTAAAACTTTTGTACTTTTGTGTATGGGTTGTAAACACTAGTTAAACAACTTTTGAAATGTTTTAACTTAGTCATTAATTGACTAAGGTTGATGTTACTTATGAACTTAGTTAATGAAAGTCATGTTACTTACTCAATATTTTATTTGAAATGGTATAATCTATTACTAAAAACAACTAAGATTAGACGGGTGTTACAAGTTGGTAATCAGAGCTTAAGGTTGTCAACAAAGTGTTCGGTTCAAGCTTGATTGATCGTCCGGTAAGAATTAATTTATTATGTTAGTAGATTATACCTTATGTAAGTATGAGAAATAAATTGAGATGCATGGGAAGAGTGTGTTAACACACTCAAACCCGGAAAGTGCATTAAGTGTGAACGGTTAAAGCAAGTTAGGAACTTGGCTAAACCGAAACTAATGAAGCAATAGTATAAATGAAATGTTTAACGTTTAAATGTAAACATTTCAGCTTCAAGATGTCTGATGGGAATGATGATAATCCGGTGCAAACAAGCACCGAACAAATGAAAGAGATAATTGCCGAAGAGGTAGGTAAGGCAATTGAAGGAAGTCTATCCGGGTTTATAGACAAAATTCAAAACACGGTGTTGTCACTTGTTGAAGAGCGAGTTAAAAGGTTGGAGGATATTGTCAACCTTATGAGGGAGAAAACGGGAGAACGCAAAGGGTGTTCGTACAAAGAATTCATGGCATGTAAACCGCCAATCTATAACGGGGAGGTTGACCCGATAATTTGCCAAAGATGGATAAGTGATGTTGAAGGAGTGTTTGAACGAACCCATTGTGACGTAGGCGACTTTGTTGCTTACGGAACGGGTCAATTGAGAAATCAAGCCAAGGATTGGTGGGATAACAAAAAGAAGGAAATGGGAGCCGAAGCGGCGAGGGCTATGACTTGGGACGAGTTTAAGGTACCATTCCTTAAACACCACAGTCCCAATGCGGTTATTAACAGAATCAAAGAAGAATTCATCCAGCTGAGACAAAAGGGTGAAACAATCGATAAGATCACGGGCATCTTCATGGATAAGCTGAGATTTTGTGACGAGTTAGTCACCACTGAAGAGCAAAAGATATATTACTATTACAACATGCTGAGTGCCGAGTACCGGGAATTTATGACTCCGTCAAAATACGAAACCCTCACGGAGATTATCAACACCGCCCGGGAGCGGGAAATCGAGTTAAAGAAACAAGTGGAAAGAGGTGAACGAAGGGCACAGGATGTGAATCCAAGCCCTACAAAGAAAGCTAGAACTGCTGAATCGGGAAAGAAAGTGGATGCTAAAGGCGGGTCGCCGAGTTGCAAAGTGTGTGGTAAAGGGCACAAAGGCGAGTGCCGCTTCAAAGACAAGCCGTGCCCGGTATGTGGGAAGACGGGGCACACCGCATCACTATGACCCGGGAAAGTTTCTGTTTGTTACAAGTGTTATCAACCCGGTCACAAGAAATCCGAATGCCCCGAGTTGGTGGGAAAGAGAGACACAAAAGAGTCTCCAACAGAAGCTCCCAAAGCGAAGGCTAGGTCCTTCCAACTTACCGCGGCTGAAGCAAAGACAGAACCCGATGTGGTTTCAGGTATATTCACAATTAACTCAATTCCAGCACGTGTATTGTTTGATACAGGTGCGAATAAATCCTTCATTTCGCATGGATTTATTCGACATCCTTCATTTGTATTGACGAAATTACCTGTGCCCTTTGAAGTTGAAATAGGGGACAACAAAAGTTTTATAGTTTGTGATGTTTGTCGAGGTTGCAAATTAAGCATTGACGATGAAGAATACTTGATAGACCTAATCCCGATGTCAATGGGGGAATTTCAAGTAGTCGTTGGGATGGATTGGCTAGCCCAACACCATGCAAAAGTCGTGTGTTTTCGTAAAGAGATAAAACTAATATCTCCGAGCGGGAAACACGTTACCATCTATGGCGAAAAAGGAGGTAACCCCATAGTGTGCTCAATGTTGAAAGCTCACAAGCTTATGAAGCGAAGATGCAAGGCGTTCATGATATACGTAAATGAGCCCGAGAAAGAATCACGGAAGATTGAAGATGTACCGGTAGTACGAGATTATGAAGATGTGTTTCCGGAAGATTTACCGGGGATACCGCCTGAACGGGAAGTAGAGTTCGGGATCGAATTGATTCCGGGCGCAAAACCCGTAGCAAAGGCCCCGTACCGACTCGCACCTTCGGAATTACAAGAGTTGATGTCCCAAATCCAAGACCTGCTTGACAAGGGATTCATAAGGCCGAGTGTGTCTCCTTGGGGCACACAGGTATTGTTCGTGAGAAAGAAAGACGGGAGCATGCGCATGTGTATCGATTACCGGGAGTTGAACAAACTTACGGTAAAGAACCGATACCCGCTCCCGAGGATAGACGATTTATTCGACCAATTACAAGGTGCGAATTGGTTTTCAAAAATTGACCTTAGATCTGGGTATCACCAACTAAAGGTCAAAGAAGAAGATGTGCCGAAGACGGCTTTTCGCACGAGATACGGACATTACGAATTCCTCGTGATGTCATTTGGGCTAATAAACGCACCCGCGGCTTTCATGGACCTCATGAACCGGGTTTGCAAGCCAATGTTGGATAAGTCGGTCATCGTGTTTATCGATGATATCTTGGTGTATTCAAAAAATGAAGCTGAACACGCACACCACTTACAAGAAGTGCTAGAGACACTTAGACGAGAGAGGTTATATGCAAAATTCTCTAAATGTGCCTTTTGGTTACGAGAGGTACAATTTCTTGGCCACGTCATAAGTGCCGACGGAGTTTTGGTGGATCCGTCAAAGATAGAGGCTGTGTCAAAATGGAATCCCCCGAAGAACCCTTCGGAAATTAGAAGCTTTTTGGGGCTTACGGGATACTATAGGAGATTCATTCAAGATTTCTCCAAGATTGCGTCACCACTAACAAAGCTAACCCAAAAGAAAGAAAAGTTTATTTGGGGTGTCGATCAAGAAAAAGCGTTTCAAACGCTAAAAGAAAAGTTAACTCAAGCTCCGGTACTGACATTGCCGGACGGAGTCGAAGACATGGTGGTTTATTCGGATGCTTCACTATCGGGGCTCGGTTGCGTGTTGATGCAACGGGGCAAGGTAATAGCGTATGCCTCGAGACAATTGAAGATACACGAGAAGAAATATCCCACGCACGATCTTGAGTTGGCTGCGGTGGTATTTGCATTAAAAATATGGAGGCACTACTTGTATGGGGTAAAGTGCATCATATTCACCGACCACAAGAGCTTGAAATACTTCTTCGATCAGAAGGAGTTAAATATGCGACAAAGGCGATGGTTGGAAACGGTGAAAGACTACGATTGTGAAATACATTATCACCCCGGAAAGGCTAATGTGGTGGCGGATGCGCTGAGCAGAAAAGCGGACTATGTCCCAATACGAGTAAGATCGATGCAACTCGTGGTGACCTCGGGTATACTTGAACGTATTCGAGAGGCGCAATCAGAAGCAATGAAAGAAGAGAATTGGAAGAAAGAAAGAATAGTCGGTCAGTTGAAAGATTTGTCGGATGGGAATAACGGGTTGAAGATTCGATCCGGAAGGATATGGGTCCCACATACTTGTGGAGTGAAGACGCTTCTACTAATGAAGCTCATAAATCCCGTTAATCAATTCATCCGGGTGCGACCAAGATGTACAATGATTTGAAACAAAATTATTGGTGGCCCGGAATGAAGAGGGATGTGGCGAAGTATGTGGAAAAATGCTTGACATGTTTACAAGTCAAGGCGGAGCACCAGAAACCATACGGCAAACTCCAACCGTTAGAAATTCCGGTCTGGAAATGGGAACATATTACAATGGACCTATTTACCAAGTTGCCTAAGACGAATCGTGGTTTCGATGCCATATGGGTAGTGGTGGATAGATTGACAAAAAGTGCTCACTTCATTCCGATTCGTGAGACTTATACGTCAGGAAAGATGTCAGAAGTTTACACTAATGAAATAATAGCACGTCATGGGGTGCCGGTATCCATCGTGTCTGATAGGGATACCCGGTTTACTTCAAATTTCTGGCGAGATTTCCAAGAGCAAATGGGAACCAAATTGTTCATTAGCACTGCGTACCATCCTCAAACAGATGGACAGAGTGAAAGAACGATACAAACATTGGGGGATATGCTACGGGCATGTATAATCGACTTTGGAGGAAGTTGGGATGTTCACCTACCGTTAGTCGAGTTTTCGTATAATAATAGCTACCAATCTAGTATTAAGATGGCACCGTACGAAATGCTTTATGGTAGGAAGTGTCGGACCCCGGTATGTTGGGGTGAAGTGGGTCCACGTGAACTCGCTCACCAAGATATAGTACGAGCCACGAATGAAAAGATCGATATAGTTCGGGCACACTTGAAAGCGGCTCAAGACAGGCAAAAGGCGTATGCTGATAAAAGGAATAGGCCAATCGAATTCCAGGTTGGCGACATGGTCATGCTAAAAGTTTCCCCTTGGAAGGGTATTATTAGATTCAGAAAAAGGGGGAAGCTAAGCCCGAGATTTATTGGGCCATTTAAAATTATCGGAAGGGTTGGCAAGGTAGCTTACCGCCTTGAGCTACCGGAGGAACTAAGCGGGATTCTTGGCACGTTTCACCTGTCACAATTACGAAAGTGCCTAGCAGACGAAACAGCCTATATCCATTACGATGATATCGAAGTGGATAATAGTCTGAATTATGTTGTGAGACCGGTGGAGATTTTAGATCGAAAGGTCAAACACTTACGAAATAAACAAATCAACCAAGTCAAAATCAAATGGGAGCATAGGAAAGGTGCGGACACTACGTGGGAGTCCGAAGAGGAGATGCAACGTCTCCACCCTACATTATTTGGTACGTACTACGGTTTCGGGGACGAAACCCTTTTTAAGGGGGGTGGACTTGTAACACCCCGAAAATATAAAACTTTAAATTAGAATTTTAAAGTATAAATAAACGAGAATTTACTAACTAGGAATTTTAACCTAGTTAGTTACAAGTCTAGAAATAACCTAATGTAGGGTTAAAAGCAACTATATTAAATATTGATCAAAGTGGAGGGGCTTAAGTTGTAAAAATTGAAACTTAAATTTAATTAAGTTAATAAAAAAAACCAAACACCCCCAAAAGGGAGTGTCTGGTCGAACAAGCACACCAGGGGCGACTTCCCCACTCTTCCAAAACCCTCAAACTTCATTAAACTTGCAAATTGAAGGTTTAATCCAAGTTGAAATCGAAATTAAAGTATAGATTACTGATCCTCATCACAAGAGGATTACAAGGTATGTAAAATTTCATGAAAACCCTCAACTTAAATTTCTCATGTAATTGGGAAAATCTGAATTGTTAGTTGCATGTGTGTCTTATGATGATCTAGGAGCAACTATAGTGTTTAGGGATAAACCCTAGGCAAATACAAGTTGAAATCATGTTAAATTTTAGTGAAGATTATGAACACCTTTGTAGGTGATTAAAGGGTTATGTGTAAATTGATGAACACTAGGATATTGGGTGTTGTTCTAGTGTAATTTGACAATCTTGAAGTAATTTCAGAAATTTAGAAGTTAATAACCATGTAAAAGGTTGAATTATGTGAAATTAGGGCTAAGAGATAAACTAGAGATTTGATGTTTAATCATATAAAAATCTGCCCTTGAAGTGTTTGTTGAAATGCCTCTAAGAAGGCTTAAAAACTGAAATTTCAAGTTTAAACGCATAATTATAGTATTTCGGTGTATTATGCAAATTATGATTTAAAAGAGAGTTCTAAACATATCATAAATGAACTCTATAGGAAAGGATACCGGATCGTCAAGTGGACAAGCCGGTGGTGATTTACGATTGAAGGGCGTGCATTAAGGTATGTAACTTGATCGGTTACATTTGTTGAATTATGGTTAAACTATGCGTTATTGATAGAATTTATATTGATAATGGTTGAAATGTGAATTACTAGACCTAGTATAGTAAACGATCCAATTGGTAGTCATCATAAGTGGATGATTCCACAAGATAAGCTAACGGGTATATTAGTTGTGAAAATTGTAGTTTTAAACGTTCTAGTAGACGATGATGGCGATACTAGTCACAAAGGCATTAAACCATGAAATTGGTAAGAAATGTGGGTGATAACAAGCCTCGGATGTTGGGCATAAGGCGCCATAGGTTTATTAGTTAAATGGTAGTAAAATGTGTAAGGTTAGAATGGGTCGAATAATTACATAGTGACATATGGTCTTTCGGTCCGTAAAGTAAATTTCGAGTATCAAATTTATAATAGTTATGTCGGTAATGAATTTACAGACATATAGGAAGAAAAATCACTTAAAACGGACTTACGAGTCAAAAGATATGGCCAAACGAAGTTAAAAACTGGAAATTCCGGAGCTGGCAGCAAATGCAGCTCACAAAACTGGAGCTGCTGGAAAACGTGACCCCCCACGCCACGCGGAAGGTCTCCTGAAATGCGCCGCGACACGCGGGAGGTTCTCGCGGCCCGCGTAAGTTCTCTCGCGGGGCGCGAGCGACCTAATCCGGAAATTTTCATTTGTTTTCAATTGTTTTGATCCTAGTTTTCGATTATACGTGTTATATTATTGTCAAAATTAACCTTTGACGTGGTTTTGACATTAGGTGATGTAGGTGAACTTACGGAAGGCGATCAAGCAGTGATGAAGAACCGAACACTACATTTTGAAGCTTCCGCAATGTTTTAAAACTTTTGTACTTTTGTGTATGGGTTGTAAACACTAGTTAAACAACTTTCGAAATGTTTTAACTTAGTCATTAATTGACTAAGGTTGATGTTACTTATGAACTTAGTTAATGAAAGTCATGTTACTTACTCAATATTTTATTTGAAATGGTATAATCTATTACTAAAAACAACTAAGATTAGACGGGTGTTACATCTTCGCCATGAATTTTTGAAGAGAAGAGGATCAGGGGGAAGAAGATAATAGAAAAGAGAGAAGAAATTACCTGATGAGATCTTCGAATGTGGATTTAAAGGAGAGGGTCTCGAATATAAATTCATAATTTGATCCTTATCTCTAACCTATTTATAATGCTTATGGTTGAAGGTTCGCTGACATCAGCACTGTAACGGCTATATCCTTTAGCAACGGCAAGTCCGAAATAAGTTGAAACATGACTATCTAATTAGATATCAACTAGTCATGTTTGGGGGCAATTGTTAGGGATAGAATTTCATAGCTTGTGGATCACGGATCCTTAGATGTAGTCTAGATCACGGATCCTCATTTCAGTTTGAATTAAGGATCCTCAGGAGATGCTGCAAGAATAAGGATCCAGGATCCTCAATATTATCCTAAACTAACAATTGTTTCCATCACGTTTTAACTTGTTTTGCAGGTATATTCAAATGAGACTTGGCCCTGCCGAGATTCCAGGGGAATATACTTGGTATTTTTTGCACGCGCATGACCTCCATGACCATTGTGATGATCGTGGGGATGCTAGCATCATTTTCGGATAGTTTGTTAACCGAGATAATTTCTAATTTTAAAGAGGATACAAGCTTGATTTAGAAATATAGTTACACACACATATACAACACTCTTGAACTCTCAGCAATCACTTGGCGATTACACACTAGCAATCATTGTACCAAGCTTGTTATCATCCCAAGTTGTAAACTTTGTTTGTTTAATATAGTTGGTGATCGGTAGTTTCCATCACCTGAGGTTTTTTATGCCGGAGATCATTCGTTGATCAAGGGATTTTCCTCGTACAAATCCTTGTGTTGATCATTCATTTAATTCATTTGTTCTTTACACTTTTGTTCAATTAACCAACCATCATACCTCACAAAAATCAGATTTTGTCACATTATCCTTGTGTGATTTTTGACCAAAACACTAGATATAACCAAAGCGTAACTCTATCCTGCCTTATAAAGCATTTCTACGTTCATTTTCGGTCCGGCCCAAAAGTAAAAGGCAAATTGGAAAATAATAATCCCATCTTTCTGAAATTGGCCAATAATAATCCCAAGTCAGTTATTAGCTAATAATAATCCGACCTCATCCATTTTTTTTTTGTAAAATAGTCTGCAGTTAAAATATGCTTAACGGAGTTAAGTGTTTTTACGAATTACAAACCGATGTTTTGGGGCTTTTGATCAGAACTAGGATACGAGTCGATTGATGTAAAACTTACCTCGAAATTGTGTTCGAAATGGCTTGAATTTTGTTAATTGGAAGTTAAACAACCGAATTGAAGCACCGTTTTCGTGGGTTGGTGGCAGTATTTTGAGGTAAGTTTTACATCAATCGACTCGTATCCTCGTTCTGATCAAAAGCTGTTGGGATTGAACCCTATCAGAGGAACAGATAATTAAAGCCAAAACTGGATCAGAGCAGTGGATCCAGAATAAGCAGATGTTTACATACAAGTCTCTCCCGTTGAAAGTGATTTCAACATCTGCTGACCTCCTATCTGCTGATCTTGCAAACTGCTGACCTACAACTGCTGCTCAAGTAAAGAACTGATGAAAGACTAAAGCCCTGCTGATTCAATCTACTGCCTTGAGTCAAGCACTGCTGATCCGGACAAGTACTGCTGGGTTCACAGCAGTGGAAGGTTGCAGCAGCTGATCTATAGTCTGTTTTGTAATGTAATGTAATAGCAGTAGTTAACATAGCTGTGTTTGTATAGATCAGAGGTTAGAGTTTGTTAGGAGGTTAGATGTCTCTTTCATGGTGACGTCAGCTAAGATGCTCAGTGGTTTGCCAGTGCCTATAAATAGTTCAGTACTTTGTACTGTTCTATTAGCTCTTTTGCATCATCGTCTTCTTTGCACGAACAAACAACTGAGCTCTGGCTGAGGGGGAGTTTGCATTCATTCATCAATCATTGTAATCGTTATTGAAATAAATTCAATCTTCCGATTCATTGTGAAAATATGTTTGATCAAAGTATTACTCTCGTTTGATTGTATGCAAAGTTTGTTTTCATCATAATTCCGCTGCACACTCATCCATTTTCATTTTAATTACAAACATAAAATACAATCAGAATCAAACTCAGATCCAACAATTGGTATCAGAGCTTGGACAGTCAAATTTGATTTAACAATCATTTTGACATAAATAGTTCAGCTCAAAATCGTTGATATCGATAGTTTGTTCGTTTTAGTTGAAAAACAGAGCAAGGTTTAATCACCATTAAAGTTGATTAATCAGTGTCTGTAAAACAACCAAGATGATGTCACAATCACAGGATGATAAGAATAATGTTGGCTCACTTTTTAAACCACCTATGCTTAAAAGAAATGAATACAACATCTGGGAGCGAAGGATGGGTCACATCCTTGCTCAACAGAACACTGGATGTTGGAGGTCTGTCGTTTTTGGTCCCCATGTTCCTATGGTGCCAAGTGCTGAGGATCCAAAGAAGAACGTACCAAAACCTTATGAAAACTATACTGAAACTGATTTTCAAAAGTTCGAACTGGATGCCAAAGCATTTAGCATAATAGCATCTGCATTACCAAATGAGATCTATGCTGGACTGTTGCATTGCAACAATGCAAAAGAGCTATGGGATGCTTTGAAGGAACAGTTTAGGGGTACTGAAGAAGTTATTGAAAACAATAGGGAAATTCTGAATCAGCAGTATGAAACCTTTTGTCACATTAAGGGTGAAACATTGACCCAACAATTTGAACGGTTCAGTTGTCTCATCAGTGAGCTAAGACTTGTTAAGGTTAAATTTCCAAAATCAACCCAAAATAGCAGGTTTCTCAGATCACTACCTGATAAATGGGACACAATTGAATTTGTGACTAGAAACTCTGTTGAGTTCAAAGATCTGACCCTGACCCAACTTCATGGTAGACTCCTGACCTATGAAAGGGAGTTGAACCAGAAAAAGAAGCTGCAAGAGTCTGGGAAAGCTACTGATGATTACTCATTCGGTAGCACAGCTCTTCTGGGTCAGGAAGAATCTGGTGGCAGTAGTAAGGAACAGGGTTATGATCATTTCATTGATATAACAGCTGGTGGTAACTTTACCAACCCTGATTCTCACTCTGCAAACTATGCTTTCACTGCAAACACTGAAAACCAGATGTCAGATAATTTGTGCTTTGAACTCAATGATTTACAACATTTTGATCCCACTGACTTAGAGGAAATGGACATCCTGCACCAATTGGCTTTGCTCAGTGTCAGAACTAGCAAATTCTACAAAAGAACAGGGTGAAAATTCCCAGGTTTACATGGGAATCTGAGGGTTGGGTTGGATAAATCAAAAATCAAGTGTTACAAGTGTAATAGGTTGGGACATTTCGTTAGGGAATGCAGGAGTCAAACTACTGGTCCTATAATCACTCACCCTAGCTCAAATCCTAGACCTCAAAACCAAAGCACTGTGCACTATACCCAATATACCCCTGCAGCCCACGTTAACACTGCTCATTATGCTGCTGCCCCTGTGCCTATGCACTATGTCCAAACCACTGTTCCACAGATTCAATATGTTCAAACCCCTGTCCCCCAGGCACAAGTGCAACCTGCACCTCAAACTGCTGCTCCAGCAGTGGTACAACCAGATCAGCAAAGCTTTTTCACTCAAGGCTTTGTTGACTGGAGCAGCATGCCTGATGAGCTTAGTGATGAAAATTTTGCACTCTATGCTTCAAATGAACCTTCTAATGATGAATTTTGTTTGAGGGGGCTTTAGAGTCAATACCAGAGGGGATTGAAACTGAAGGTGAACAACTAAGTGATGAAACAGTGGATGAGGTGACTGAAGCAGTTGTTAATGCAGTTGCTGGTGAATTGCTGCTGGAAGAAAATTCAGAAACCCTGATTGAACCACTGACAGATCCATGGTCCAAAGAGGACAAAGAAGAAGAGATAACTGAGGAAGCAGGTGAGAAAGAAGAAAGAGCTGATGATGCAGAAAATCATCAATGTGATTGTGCAATGATGGCTGCTGCCAAGGTATCACCTCAAGTTCTTGAAAAATTGTGTTCTGACAATTGCATTATTTCTTTTGCTAACATCAAAGAGGTAAATGAAAATCTTCAGGATAAAATCTTAACTGATGAAGTCAAATTTGAAAGATCTTTAAAAGGACTTAAAAACAAATTGACTAAAAAGGAAAAAGAGATCAGCAGTTTGAAAGAAGAACAAAGCATAACCAAAACTCAACTCCAAACTATGGTAGAAAAATACCAAGTTTCCAAAAAGGAGTTGGAGTCCACCCAGATCACATGTGAGAGATGGGTGGAATCATGCAAAGGGTATGAGGTTATGCTTGAAAAACAGATAAAAAGCAATGTGAAATTTGGTGTTGGTTATAGAAAACATGATGATGAAACCACTGCTTTTGGAAAATCTGTTCAAACCACTGATGTAATGATGTGTGTAAAATGCAACATATAAATTACATCAAATGAGGCATAAAACTAACCCTTTTTAAGTACTAATATTGGAAAAAGAGTGTTTTTGTCTTCCTTTTGTATTTTCAGGATTAAATGAGCTCAAAAACTCAAAAGAAGCAAAAAGACAGCTAAATCCAACATAAATACAAGGAAAGGAACATTAGTGGACTGCCCGACCCCTCAACGGCACCTTCCAAAGCAAAATAGAGAAGTCAGAAGACTGAACACGCCCCGTGCTCAGCCAGCACGGGGCCGTGCCCAAGAAGCAGCAGAAAAGACAAACCTATAGAAGCTTCTATTGCCCACCACGGGCCGTGCCCAGCGGACACGGGGGCGTGTCGAAAGTACAGCAGGCGCATTTATTGTAATTGCGAATTACAATTAATGAGGAGAGAGAGTGTCAGACAGGCACGGGGCCGTGCCCAGCGGACACGGGGCCGTGCCCAGCTCTCTGTTCAGCCTATAAATAGGAGTGCTTGGATTCATTTCATCTCATCCCTTGGCACACCACCTCTCTCACACTTCATCCACCACCCACCACCATCACAACACCATCATCCACCACCATCATCCATTGTCCATCGTAGAGTGTGTGAGTCGTCTCGGGATCCAAGATTGATCGTATGAGTTCTTGACAATCAAGGCCATGTTTGCCTAAGTCTCTTACATCACTTGGTGAAGACAAAGTGTCTAGTATAATACTTTTTATTTCTAATCTTTTGCACTTTTTATTTGGTTTTGTATTAATGACTTTAATAACTAGTTACTTATGTTGAAGGTGATCTTTCCTTATCGTTTGTCCGTGGTGTCTTGGCATTATTTTACTGTCTATATAAAATAAAGGATTTTCACCATTCATATCTCCACGGTCTATATGGAGGTATGTTGGCTACCTGGTCGGGGGTTAAGGGAACGGTTTGGTAAAGGTCTTGCCATTGTTCAGCGTTTAGAGGTCCTGCAATGGACCTGGGTCAAATTTAGTAGGACCTCCTTCAATACTTCACGGTATTGGATGGCGGGGGTCCAGACTCTTTAATCCCCTCATAAGTTAACTACTATTAATACTATAACCCGGCTATTTAGGACTGTATCCCTGCTGACTCAGACTACTTAGCCGAGGGTAACGTCACCGCCAAAAGCGGGGCCTACCACAATACTGCATTAATAACTTAATTCATTATCTTCCAATAATCCACCCTTTTAGGATTGTATCCTTGCTGACTCAAACTACTGGGGTGAGGGTAACGTCACCTTCAAAAGAGGGGCCTACTACAATAACTAAGATAATCTCTTAATTATGTGCAAAAGTGCGGAAATGATCAAAGGTTATACTAGATACGAGTCGGAACCAAGTGATTCATCTTGTCTATCTGTTTTTCTTTTATTTTTATTTTCAGCATTTTAGTTAGTTTTTATTTTTCATAGTTTAAAACATTTTTCTAAACTTTTATTTTGATTAGACGTTGAGGATAAACCGGTACTAAAAGCTCTTGTGTCCTTGGACGACCTCGGTATCTTACCAACGTTATACTACGCTCAACGATGGGTGCACTTGCCCATATGTGTGTTTAGTGTTAGTAAAATATCGTGTTTTATAAATTTAAAACTTGGCTAAAATAAGTGTTAAAAAGGGCTTAAAATATACACCTAATATATATAACACTTCACACACATCAAGTTTTTGGTGCCGCTGCCGGGGACACAAGGATTTTAAGAAAGTTAGGAATCAACGGCCTAATCATCTTTTATTTTTCTTTTTATTTTTTTTAGGATTTTCTTAGTTTTTCAGCTTCTGCAGAGCTCAGCACGGGCCGTGCCCGCTGAACACGCCCCCGTGCTCAATCATTGGAACTGGCAATCATGTTTTACGTCAGACAGTAAGCTGAACACGGGGCCGTGCCCACTCAACACGCCCCCGTGCCCAAGTTTCAGTTACTGAAAACAGAACCGTTAGATCCCGGCGGTTGGTAATTTCTGACATAAACATGAGTGATAGTAATTGTTTTTACTTTCGGCACTCTTATGGTACGTGGTGTCAATTATGTGGTGGCAAACATGAAGAAGTAGAATGCTACTTTCTAAATTATAGGCCCCATTACATGGACCCACCGACTTCTTACAACCTTAAGAGGGGCGAAAGTAAAAATAAGCACTATTTCTCCCTCGAATGCGCCCAGCCAGATATTCTAGGGGAAATGCTCCTTGATGAGTTATTTCAACTAGAAAAGCTAATTCTGAATTGGTTAGAAGAGCTTAGGAAGGATTTTATTAATCCAACCCAAGACGATGACCATAACGAAATGCTGGAACCGCATTCCGACAACCTCGTTGCTCCCGAAAATACCTTCGTACCTAGCAAAGACTTGGACGATAGTCGTCCCTGTGTCGATTGTGCCGTGAAGGACTCTCCATCGACTTCGTTCGATGCATACATAGACCTGAGCGATTCGGCATACACCTTCTTTAACGAGAGCCCGGGAAAGGGTTGGACTTGTCCACCTAGAATGAAAATAGGAATTACCTTCACCGATAACCTCTTGCGTTCTCGCCTTTGTCTAGGACAATTAAGGTATCTTAGGCACTTTGGGGTTGTTCCAACCAATCAGGAGCCACCCGATACTAACAAGTTCCTTAAAAACTAGATAACTTCATAAAACAGTCCCTCGACACGGGGCCGTGTCCAGCCAACACGCCCCCGTGTCCATCAAAAGATTCCATTCTGATCAGTACGTCAGAATACGGACAAACTGTGTCAGAACTCCACCTGCACACGGGGCCGTGTCCACTGGGCACGGGGCCGTGTCCAGGATGCTGTCGTTTTCTATAAATGCAGCCAAGAATTCTGCACATTTGGACCAAATTGGGGCAGAGATTTGCAGGAATCTTCTCTCAAACTATCCTAGGTAAGTCTAAAAGAAGGTTCCAACAACCCATCTTGTCCCTTCCTCTTTTAGCCATTTCCTTCTTCTCCATCTTTCTCCAAGAACTACCATTGAAAGTTTGGAATTCTTCCAACTTTGTGGTAGGGATTAATGAGTTTTGTTCAAGGAATCTTGATAAAAACATGTTTTGTAACATTGTTTTAAGTTATTAGCAACTAAAAAGACCCCACAAGTTCAGAAAATAACTTAAAAATCCAAGTTTCCTTGCTCCAAAATTCTGCAGAAAGATGAACACGGGGCCGTGCTCATTGAGCACGGGGCCGTGTCCGGTAACTGTTTCATTTAAATAAACTTTTTCAGTTTATTTTTCGTAGAATGTCAAGTGAAAACAGCGAAACATCTGCTGTGCATTCGTCAAACAGCCGAAGAGGAAGAAGACCCTCCATTGAAGCTACACTTGTGCACTATGTGGTAGCATTAAGGGAGGCTCTCGACGAAATGACTTCAGTAGAGGAGGTCCTAATCGACCGTATTAACGATCTTACGATGGGACTTGAAAGCAGCTTCCAAAAAATTAACCTCTTGCACCAGAGGTTAAATATTCTTGTAGCACCCCCAATGGAACCTGTCCTTCCTCAGCAGGATTGGAACCTGGCACTCAGAGTCAACAACCCTACCGGGTGGGAAGACTTTCCGGCGGAACCTCCCGTGGAACACCAACAAGAGATCCCGGTGGAAGTTGAAACTCATCAAACTAATGCCAATGAGCCTTCTTTTCTCCTTCCAAGGGAGGTAGAAGAATGGCTTGCCGACATTTGAGGAGAACCGCACGCGGAAGAAGGAGTTCAAAAAAGGCCTTGTTTAACCAAGATTAGTTACTTCTTGGAAATTTTGCTAATTAAAATAAAGTAAAGGCTAGGACTCCATGGTTTATTATCTCCGTGTTTTATCTAGTTTAATTTAGGATTATGTAAGTTCTCTCTATGATGAAATGAAATGATGGTTTTAAGGTTTGGATGGTTTTTAATGAATAAAACACACTCATGGTGGTAAAGGATGAAAAGGGGAACGAGAAAAATGAACTCATGCACAAGAACAAGGCAACCCGACAATTCTCTCCATTTCAGAAGGTTCAACACGGGCCGTGCCCAACTAACACGGCCCCGTGCTGAACCACCTGCAGAAAAACGCCCAGTTCAGGTAACTGGACACGGGCCGTGTTCACCCAACACGCCCCCGTGTCCAGACTTCTGTTTTTCTTGTTTTAATTTTGTTACTGGCACTTGAACACGGGGCCGTGCCCGGATAACACGGGGCCGTGTTCAGCGCCCAGTATCACAAAATTTTTGCTTTTTAACATTATTTTACACATCTAATCAACCTAAAAATTTATTTTTGGGACACATTGAGGACAATGTGTAATTTAAGTGTGGGGGGGATGCTAAAACCTTGAATTTTGCAAGTCCTAAATACAAGCCTTACACAAAACTCTATTGGAACCGCTAATCACCCCAAATTTTTTCAAAAATTTCAATTTTTTTTTTACTTGTCTAGGTTTAACTCGGGAAATTCAAGTTCTCAAAAAGGTTATATTTTTACAAATTTACAACCGATAGCGTAGTGATAAAAAGAACCAACATAAGAAAATTATGAAAAGGCATGGCAAACTTAGTTAAAATTTGATTATATATACTTGATCACATAAAAACCCATTCCCACAAAAGTGAGTTTTGAGCCTTTATTGAGCATACAAAATTACATATCTTTAGACTAAATGCTCATTTTTCGTTTCTTGTGTGAATAGCCGCTTGGTTCTTATGACTCTAGAACTTGCCATGACGATGCATTCCCGGTCCTTATCAACTTAAACCCGAGTAAGTAAATGATGGAGGCATTAGGACTAACCCTTTTTTTTATTTCTTCACCATTATTTTTCTTTTTTTTTCTTTTACCACCTACCCAAAAATCCCCCTAGTTAACCCCTTTGAGCCTAAACCTTTTCATTTCATCACCCAAACCAAAAAACCCTTTTACCCACCAAAACCTTTTTTATTTTTAACCCTTTGTTTTAGTAACAAGTTCGGTTTTTCGTATGAAAAAAAAATGTTGATGATGAAGCAAAAAGAAAATAAACAAACAAGTTCATCAAAAATAACTTTGTTTGAATAAAAGCTTCATCAAAATAAAAATAGAAAGTCTTACGAAAACCGACACTTGTTACGCTTTTCGCCCTTTTTCTACTAACCACTAACCACTATCCCAACCACCTACCTTTAACTCAAGCCTAACCCTTAACCCACAAAGTCCTCTTGATATTTACAAAGGTATAAAAGTTAAAAAGGAGGAGGATTGATTGCTTGGCAAGCCTATGGTAGGAATAAGTCCCATGCCGCTCTCGAGTGAATCACTAAAAATACACCTTCGGCCGAGTGTGAGTGATTTCTCCCGTGAGGTATGTGAACTTGTATATAAATAGAATTTTTAAAAAGGCATGTTATGCCCAAATAAGTAATTTCTCCTATGAAACATTCTAAATAAATCATTACGAATAGGATTGTAAATAGATAAAAATAAAACCCAAAAAGATCTTGGATATCCCGACACTCTACGACAAGCCCAAAACCTTCTCTTCTACCTATTCCATTTGGGAGTGTAAGCCACATATTAAAGAGTTTTGCTTGAGGACAAGCAAAAGTTCAAGTGTGAGGGTATTTGATGTGTGTAAAATGCAACATATAAATTACATCAAATGAGGCATAAAACTAACCCTTTTTAAGTACTAATATTGGAAAAAGAGTGTTTTTGTCTTCCTTTTGTATTTTCAGGATTAAATGAGCTCAAAAACTCAAAAGAAGCAAAAAGACAGCTAAATCCAACATAAATACAAGGAAAGGAACATTAGTGGACTGCCCGACCCCTCAACGGCACCTTCCAAAGCAAAATAGAGAAGTCAGAAGACTGAACACGCCCCGTGCTCAGCCAGCACGGGGCCGTGCCCAAGAAGCAGCAGAAAAGACAAACCTATAGAAGCTTCTATTGCCCACCACGGGCCGTGCCCAGCGGACACGGGGGCGTGTCGAAAGTACAGCAGGCGCATTTATTGTAATTGCGAATTACAATTAATGAGGAGAGAGAGTGTCAGACAGGCACGGGGCCGTGCCCAGCGGACACGGGGCCGTGCCCAGCTCTCTGTTCAGCCTATAAATAGGAGTGCTTGGATTCATTTCATCTCATCCCTTGGCACACCACCTCTCTCACACTTCATCCACCACCCACCACCATCACAACACCATCATCCACCACCATCATCCATTGTCCATCGTAGAGTGTGTGAGTCGTCTCGGGATCCAAGATTGATCGTAAGAGTTCTTGACAATCAAGGCCATGTTTGCCTAAGTCTCTTACATCACTTGGTGAAGACAAAGTGTCTAGTATAATACTTTTTATTTCTAATCTTTTGCACTTTTTATTTGGTTTTGTATTAATGACTTTAATAACTAGTTACTTATGTTGAAGGTGATCTTTCCTTATCGTTTGTCCGTGGTGTCTTGGCATTATTTTACTGTCTATATAAAATAAAGGATTTTCACCATTCATATCTCCACGGTCTATATGGAGGTATGTTGGCTACCTGGTCGGGGGTTAAGGGAACGGTTTGGTAAAGGTCTTGCCATTGTTCAGCGTTTAGAGGTCCTGCAATGGACCTGGGTCAAATTTAGTAGGACCTCCTTCAATACTTCACGGTATTGGATGGCGGGGGTCCAGACTCTTTGATCCCCTCATAAGTTAACTACTATTAATACTATAACCCGGCTATTTAGGACTGTATCCCTGCTGACTCAGACTACTTAGCCGAGGGTAACGTCACCGCCAAAAGCGGGGCCTACCACAATACTGCATTAATAACTTAATTCATTATCTTCCAATAATCCACCCTTTTAGGATTGTATCCTTGCTGACTCAAACTACTGGGGTGAGGGTAACGTCACCTTCAAAAGAGGGGCCTACTACAATAACTAAGATAATCTCTTAATTATGTGCAAAAATGCGGAAATGATCAAAGGTTATACTAGATACGAGTCGGAACCAAGTGATTCATCTTGTCTATCTGTTTTTCTTTTATTTTTATTTTCAGCATTTTAGTTAGTTTTTATTTTTCATAGTTTAAAACATTTTTCTAAACTTTTATTTTGATTAGACGTTGAGGATAAACCGGTACTAAAAGCTCTTGTGTCCTTGGACGACCTCGGTATCTTACCAACGCTATACTACGCTCAACGATGGGTGCACTTGCCCATATGTGTGTTTAGTGTTAGTAAAATATCGTGTTTTATAAATTTAAAACTTGGCTAAAATAAGTGTTAAAAAGGGCTTAAAATATACACCTAATATATATAACACTTCACACGCATCATGTAACCACTGAGTTCATCCCCACAAACAAGAATGGCCAAGAAGTGAAAATCACTGACAAACTTGGTAACAAAATCACACTTGACAGACCAATGGGATCCTCTACTTTTGAGGAGCTTGAAGATTATCTGTTTAAACCAAAATGGTCCGATGAGTGTGATATTCTTGAAAATTTCAAGCCAATGGACTTTACATCAACTGATGGTGTTAAAGCTCCAAAAGCTAAGGTCATACCTCTCAAGGACATCCCAGCAGTGGTTAAAACCTCTGTTGCAAAGGAGTCTGAAAAGAGAAAGAAGAAAGAAAAAATTGATAACTTGTTTTGTGAATTCTGTGAGAAAAGGAATCATCTAACAAAAGACTGTTTCCACTTAAAAGCTTATGATTTAAACAGAACAAGTGTCATTGTTTCAGCTGAAAGTTGCATTGTTTGTGGTAAAACAAACCACAAAACTCAAGCATGTGTGTATCTCAAAAACTTTGATGTGAAAAAGAATGAGTACATTGCTAAAACATCCTTGAGTCCATCATCACCATCAACATCTGTCAAATTCACCAAGAAACAACCACTGTTTGTGCCAGTTCAAACAGCTGTCACAAAATAGCTGAACCAAACATCTGTCGTAAGAGATGTTCAGGTTACTGATGCACCCCCTACCAATCAATTCAGAAAAGGCAAAGAAAAACAGTCTTACCAAAGGATTCCATACGTTTATGAGACCTACAAAAGGCCCTCTAAAGCTAAAGTGAACAGGCATCCTTTTGGTTACCAACAGGTGATTGGTCAAGACCCCCAACAGTGGTTAGCAAGAAACAGTACTAAAACTGTCCAAACCCCTGACCTAACCGCTGTCCATCATTCTGCATCCATCCCAGACACTGTTGAGACCCCATCCAAAGCCCTGCTGGCTTTGGAGACCCTAATGAACTAATCCTTTTACTTCATGTGCAGGGAGCTTCCGCATGCTTTGATAGTATTTCGTATGTAGATAGTGGAGGCTTGTAACACCTCAAAAATTCACGTCCTATAATGTGTTGACACGTTTCATAATGTTTGAACGTGTGAAAGAATGTTATAAAAGGACTAAAGTTGACAATCATGGAAAGTATGTGTAAATACGGGTTCTAAATGTCAACCATGAATAAATATATTGTACATTAACCCTACATGATGTTTATAACGTCAAACGAATAAATCATGGATCATGCGAAGCTGAAAGTGAGAGATTACAAACTACAGGGGTTAAATGTGTCAACATGTTTAAGTTATACCTCTGAATGACCTTTTGACAAACCCGAAGCTTTGTAACGGTTAATTATGCTCACTAGAATGCACGATTTAAATTTCATAAAGTTTCGTTATCGTATGAGAAAGTTATGTTCAAATTCGTATGCGAGGGGTTAAAAGCGTTAACGTTGAAAGTTATGACTTTTCGGGTAATAACCGAGTGGCCAAGGACTTAGAAAAGTGGGTACAAGTTCTAAAGCCCTTGTAGGTAAATAATAAGCGGTCAAATTGCAAGTAATAATGCTAGTTGACCTTCCAAAGAGCCAAGGGACAAGATGTGGAAACTAAAAAAAAATAAAAAAGTTGATCAGAAGGCCCATGCGGCCCACTTTAGCACCTCAAGCGGGCCGCCTCAGCCTCCCAGATGCAGAAACTCATTTTTTTCACCTGTTCAGCCTTCTAAACGCCATATGTTGCCCTTAAACCCTTCCAAGAGCCCCCTAAACAACCCCTAAACACTTAGGGACACTTGTTGAAGAGTTGTGGTCATTGATAGACTTAGATGTCAACAAGTTATGGTGATCTAAACACTATAAATAAGACCATTAGTTGCAACATTTGATCATCCACCTTCATCTGCATTTGTGGAGCATGTCTGGAGCTTAGGAGCAGATCCAAGACATCCCTACACGTGCATAGGACCCTTGTAAGTACCCTTGACCTTCCTCGATTAAGTTTTAGCCTAGTTTTAGCTTAAAAGTCAAACCGTCGTAATTAACGGTTGACTTTAAGATTAATCACAAATGGTCCAGTGATTAGTCGAATCAAGAGTAGTTATATGTTGGTATTTATGTGGGTAATAAAACCTCAAAAGGGTTTCCCCTGATCACCACTCTAACCAGGTCAAAAGTCGGGTCAAACTTATATTTAAAAAGTCAACAGGAAGTCTAAAATGCCATTTATGCATAATTAACATTGTAGATCATATACAACCTGTTGGATCATTGTTATAACTTAGTAATAAGTGTAAGAACATGTCTAAACATGTTCAACCCGACAATTTCCTGTTTAGACCCGGTTCAGAACCGAAGGTCTCATAGTTTGACTTTCACTTTGACTTTCAGTTCTGACCCGCTTTAGTATGATTTGAAAATTTCTTAGAGCTTCTTTAGGACCAGGCTACATGTTAGCACAACCCTCTGTGGTTGGTTCATTGATTGACCCATTCATTTACGCGTTTCCGTTAATTGCTCATATGTTGACCATTATGCCCTTATTACCTTAAAACGTGATTTATGAAAATGTAAAAGTGTAGAAACCTTAATTACTGATATATAAACTTGTATGCAAAGTTTGACATCAGTTTGACTTGTAGATTAAGAGTTATGCTCATTATCGCAAATTTAAAGCTTTATGTTAATAAAACAGCGCAATTAGCATATAGCCTACTTAAACATACTTTTTAGTATCAAACTTAATACCCACTGATGTAATATATTATTTTGGGATTTTTGAAGATTTTTAATTAATTTTAGGCTGAGCATAACTAGTAGTCGTAGGCTTAATCCGGTAATTGTCGGTTTTGCCCTTACGGGCCATAAAATGAGTTTTACATATCTAAACGACTCCAAACCTTTTTCTACTGATTAGATATGTTAAATAAATTATTTTAAGCCTCCTGGAAGTATAAAAATATCAGCTTTATGTATCGAACCCGGAAATGGCTTCTAATCGCCTAATTAAGCGTTATTAACGCATAATATGTACTAAAACTATTTTAAACATACCAAGGGTGATACCTACTGATATTTGAGGCAAATTATAATATTTTAACAGTAAGCAAAAGTTGTTTAACTCAGACTTCAGTTTCGAGCTTTACGGCTTATGTGAAATTACCAAAATGCCCCTACGGTGCATAGTTTGGTTATACTTGGTAAATTCACATATATACTTTAACCTACTGTTATAACTTATCAAAATAAGTATTTTTTCTGATTATATCAGACCTGTAACTCAGGTAAATACTTAAACTCTTTTATAACCTTTTAAATGACCAAACTACCCCTACGGGGCCTAGTTTGTGTTTATATACGTTTCGGGCCTAATGAAAGACATCTTACTGAGGTCACAACATATTTGAGACATAATTAACTTAGGAAACCTGTATATGGCTCTCATGAATACCTGTCGCGCTTATTACGCGTACGGTTCGGTTTATGTAACAAGTTTACATAAATTAGCCGAAACGGGTCAAACCTTATTGGTTTTATCTCAAAATCCAGAATGTGTATGAAATACCCAATTAAGACAAGTCTTCAAACTTGTCGGGTCTAAACCACATTCTATTCCGGTCTTCGCTTAATCATGCGTCTGAACCGTATATTCCCTTAAGACTAACCGGTCTAAGCTTAGGCTAAATTAAAGACCCGTTAGCATTCTAATTGGTTATTTATACCATCATTCCAGACTAGAGCATTTCGGTAAATGGTACCTACGCTTACTTAAGTGAATACGACTGAGTTATTAAATTCTTACTATTAAGGCAGGAGCTAGCTCAGGTAAATACTTTTAACTTATTTTCCCTTATACGGGCTTGGGATACGGTATTATAAAAATACCGCTTGGTCAGGTGTAGAAACCTTTTAATCGGAGATGATTAAATTGCATAATCCCGTTTTAATTTGTATTGATTGATAACAAATAACATTGGGGGTTAATGACCGTGTCCTGGATATCCTTGGCTCATTTTAAAAAGTGAATGGCCACGACGTAAGCACAAGGTGTAGGCAAAACACCTCCTGTTGCATATGTATAACGTATACTCATTCGTAAGGGTATCTTCTTGTGAGATTATATTTGTGGTGTGTCGATTAATCTTGTCCGGCTTGTATTGTATAATCACCGGCCCTAAATGTTGGACAACCATGTAAATCGGATACAAGATTTTTATTAATAAAATTGTCTCAAGTATAAAAGATTAATTTTGCCTCTGTGCATTTTAATCCAGTTATAAAAGATATTTTGTGCCTCGTGCATTCAAATCAATTTTTAAACTCTTTTCCAAAATGAGTCCGTTAATTGTATTTACCAGTGTAAACTGACGTATTTTCCAAAAGGTTAAGTGACAGGTACTATGCGTAATTGGCTGGGAGCTCAGGGCGTCACTAGGGAATCTTGCAAGTTCTAGATGCCTAAAGTCTGTTGAACAGTTTTCTTTTATTGATCCGCCTGTGGATCCTTTACCTTCCGTTGTAATACTTTGACATTACTTATATTCGGAATGTAATATATTTATCTTTTGCTTCCGCTGTGCATTTATATATTGTGTTGTTTGACTATTATGTTGCCAACCACGTCACGATACTCCCCCACCGGGCCCACCGGTGACACGTGGAAAATCGGGGTGTGACAAGGCTCCAGGCACATGACAGGATGTAAAGCCCTCCTCAAAGACTTTAAAATCCATGGAGGGGGTGATATATCCTTTGGTAATAATAGTAAAGGGAAAGTTTTGGGGTCTGGTACAGTGCAGTCTGGAAATGTAAAATTTGAAAATGTCAATCTGATAGACAATCTAAAATTCAACCTTCTGAGTGTGTCCCAAATGAGTGACAAAGGGTTTGGGTCATTCTTCACAAAAGATTGTTGTAGGATTGTCGGACCAGAAATGGTCAAAAAGATTGAAGCAATAATCAAAACTGGTCAAACAAAACTTGTTGCTCATAGAAGTGGCAATGTTTATGTTGTTGATATGTCAAAAGAGTGTCCCAGAGCTGATGCCTGTCTGTTCTCAGCTGCCTCTAACAAAGAGACAGAACTTTGGCACAGAAGGCTGGGGCACACAAATCTTAAGACAATCACTAAAATTTCAAAAAATGGTTTGGTGAGAGGCCTACCACAAAAATTGTTTTCATGTCCTGAACATTGCATTTCCTGCTTAAAAGGAAAACATCATAAAAGTTCTTACAAGTCCATTGAAGAGTCCAAAACAACCCAGTGTTTGCAAATGCTACACATGGATTTGTTTGGCCCAGTTCAAGTCATGAGCCTAAAAAAGAAAAGATATTGTTTGGTTATTGTTGATGACTTTTCTAGGTTTACATGGACTTTCTTTTTACACTCAAAAGATGAGACTGCAGGCATTTTGCAAGACTTTGTGACACAGGTTGAAAAGCAATTTGACCTTCCAGTGAAAAGCTTCAGGAGTGACAATGGCACAGAATTTAAAAATAAGGAGTTGGATGCCTTCTGTGTGAAGAAAGGGATTGTAAGGCAGTACAACATCCCTAGGACACCAGAGCAAAATGGGGTTGTTGAAAGAAAGAATAGAACTTTGATTGAGGCTGCCAGAACTATGCTTGCAGATTCAGGTTTGCCATTAACTTTCTGGGCAGAGGCAGTAAACACTGCTTGCTATGTACAGAACAGAGTTTTAATAAACCCCAGGCACAAAAAGTCTGCTTATGAAATTCTGTATAAAATCAAACCACTGATCTCATATTTCAAGGTGTTTGGCTGCCCATGCTTTATTTTGAACTTAAAAGATTCCATTTCAAAATTTGCAGCCAAAATTGATTGTGGTTATCATCTGGGATACTTAACCACTGCCAAGGCCTATAAAGTGTTCAATACACGGACCAAGGCAGTGGAGGAGACTTTGAATGTTAAGTTCAATGAACTTTCATCAATGAAAATCCCAGCAAATCCTGCAGATGTGTTTGATCTTGAAAAATTTACTTTTGAAAATACTGCTGTCAAGACTAACAGTGCAGGTCCATCAGAGGATACAACACCAGACTATGGGTATGAAATCATCATCCCTCAAAGGTCTGCCACAAAGGGAAAAGCATCAGCTGTTCAAAACAGCTGTCAAAGCTCAACCACTGCTACCTCAACAGTTGTTGACCAAAGTAGCCCATCAACCACTGCTTCCACATCCTCAAACACTGCTGACAAAAGTCCTCAAACAGTGGATAAAAGCCAGCAGTTGTCCACTTCATTACCTCCTATTCCACCACCTTTTGAAGCCACAGCTGGATCATCAAAGTCCCCAGCAGTGGTTAGCTCAGATGATACACATTTGCAGCCTTCACCAACAAATGCCATCATACCATACCAAGGAGATTTAATCTTCTTGAGATCTCATCCACCTGATCAAATCATTGGCAACATCAATGAAGGGGTGCTCACAAGAAGCCAAACCCAAAACATTTGTCTTTTTGCTGGTTTTCTATCACTCCATCAGCCAGTCAAGTACCAAGAGGCACTGAAAGACAATAGCTGGGTAGAAGCCATGCAAGAGGAGCTCCAACAGTTTAAAAGACAACAAGTATGGGAGCTTGTACCACTGCCAGAAGAGGTTAGTCCCATTGGCACAAAGTGGGTCTTCAAGAACAAAACTGATGAAAGGGGTATTGTTGTCAAGAATAAAGCCAGGCTTGTGGTTCAAGGTTACAGATAGGAAGAGGGGATTGATTATGATGAAACATTCGCCCCTGTTGCAAGATTGGAAGCCATTAGACTGTTCCTGGCCTTTGCTGTCAACCACAACATGAAGGTGTTTCAAATGGATATCAAAAGTGCTTTCCTCTATGGTACAATTCAAGAAGAGGTATATGTTTGTCAACCTCCAGGTTTTGAGGATCCATTTTATCCAGATCATGTCTACAGGCTAAACAAAGCCTTGTATGGCCTGAAACAAGCACCAAGGGCCTGGTATGAAACTCTTTCCAACTTCCTTCTCTCAAATGGTTTCAAAAGAGGTACCATTGATAAAACACTGTTTCTAAAATGGAGAGGGAAGGATTTAATGATTGTCCAGATTTATGTGGATGACATTATTTTTGGAAGCACATGTAACTCAATGTGTGAAGAGTTTAGAGAACTCATGACAGCTGAGTTTGAAATGAGTGCAATGGGTGAGCTGCAATGCTTTCTTGGTCTCCAAGTTCAGCAAATGCAAAATGGAACTTTCATTCACCAAAGAAAATATGCTAAAGAACTTTTGACAAAATTTGATATTAATGATTGTAAACCATGCAGCACACCCATGGCAACAAATAAGCTTGTCATGTCTGATGAAAAGGATGAGCTGATTGACCAAACTTTATATAGAAGCATGATTGGGTCTTTATTGTACCTAACTGCATCTAGACCAGACATCATGTTTGCAACATGTGTTTGTGCAAGAAGTCAATCAGCTCCCAGAAAATCAAATCTCATTGCTGTAAAAAGGATATTCAGATACATAAAAGGTGCTCCCACACTTGGTATCTGGTATCCAGCTAATGGGAATATCAAGCTTTCAGGCTTTTCAGACAGTGACTTTGCTGGATGTAACACCACAAGGAAGTCCACATCAGGAGGGTGCCAGTTTCTAGGTGATTGCTTGGTTTCTTGGCAAAGCAAAAAGCAAGCAGCAGTTTCAACATCCACTGCTGAGGCTGAATACATTGCTGCTGCAAGCTGTACAGCCCATCTCCTGTGGCTTCAAAATCAGTTACTGGATTTTGGTATCACTGCCTTAAAGACACCACTCATGTTGGACAGCCAGGCAGCAGAAAATATCATCAAAAATCCAGTTTCCCACTCTACCACCAAACACATTGACATCAGACATCACTTTGTGAGGGATTGCTATGAAAAAGGTTTGATTTCTCTGCATCATGTCCCAACTAAAGACCAGTTGGCAGATGTGCTCACAAAAGCACTTGATACAGCCACCTTTGAAAGCTTGGTCTCTAGAATTGGGATGCTAAACATGGAATAACAAGCAACATCTTGTTTTTCTATGTATAAAAGCACCAAAATGTTTTCAAAAAATCAAAAAATCCATCCTTAAAAATAGCTAAAAATGAAATTTTTCATTAAAATCCTTAAAAGTCTGCCATTAACCACTGTTTGTTCAAAAGTCTGCTCTGCTTCAAAGTCTGTCCACTGCTGAAAGCCATCCTCTGCTCTCTCATTTCCTTGATAAACTCTGTTGTTCAAAAAGCAGTGTCTTATCCACTGATATGCTATCAACTGATAGTGAAAATCATCCACTGCTTTCATTTTACCGTTGTAACCTCTGCCTTCATCAGTAGCTTTCACAAAAGTACTGTCCTTCATTTCATCAGAGTTTGGCATGTGGGCAGTACATAGTGGTCAGTACTTTTGTAACCGCTGCCACGTCAGCCTTCACTTTTTCCTCTATAAAACCCCCACTTCACATCAAAAACAGGGTTTTACTGTCGAATTGAATTCTTAAAAATTCTCTTCTCAAAGCAGTTTTTCATCTCATCCTTCACAAATTTCTTCGATCATTCTCTTAAAAAATGACAAAATCGAAGCCATCCACAAAACCCACTTCCAAATCATCATCGAAAACAGCCTCTCAAAAGGCAATCTCCACTGAAATCCCATATAAACCATCTCACAATCTCCTGGGTCTTCTCACAAAACCAGGAACCACCAATGTTTTCGATTCCATCATTGACACCATGGCAAAATCAAAGTACAAAACTTTGATCACCGCCGATGCACCAATCTATTTGGAGACCCAAAGAGAGTTTTGGAAGAATGCAACCCTTGAAAAACAAGGAGACATTGTAACCATCATACACTCTTCTATAAAGGGTAAAGCTGTCCACATCACGCCACAATCCATTTCAGAGGTCTTTCAACTCGGTGATCTGGAAGGTAAAACTTCTTTCACTAAAAACGAGTTACAAACTGACTTCATTGAAAGAGGGTATGAAGCCACAATAATGAAGAAACTTACCTTACAAAAAGGTTATTTTCCTTCTGCAACCAGATTTTTATTTCATACCCACCTACTATGTGTTTCAAATAAAACCACTTCTTTCAATGAAATCCCTTTAAAGATTCAAAATCTGGGATATGCAATTCTTCAAGAAGAAAATTTTAACTATTCTCGGGAAATTTTTAAAGATTTGGTAATAATGTTGAAACAAAATCATTCTTACTGTTTCCAAGGTTTTTAAGTTACTATTTTGAAAAGAAATTCAGTAAGAATGATTTAGCAGCAATAATCCAAGGTGATTCTACTCAAATAAACAGTTTAACAACTGAAACTTTTTCAAGAATGTTAACACCTTGCAAAACACAAGCAGAGGTGCCTGAGCAGAATTTAGCAGCTACCACTGCTCCTCAGGTATCTGCTGCTGAGCCCACTGCTCAAGGTGATCAAAGCAGCAGAACAACTGTTTTGAAACCCACACCTACAAATCCCAAAAAGCCAAACAAAAAGAAAAATAAAAAACCCCCTAAACCAATCAAAAAGGCAACTCTGGAGGATGAGATACCAGAGCTACTGCCTGTGACAGCACAAATGTCACAAGAAACCACTGCTGCTACTTCCTCACAGCAGTTGGTACAAATATCTCAACCCATAACCAAAACTCCTCCTGCTTCTTCACAAAAAGAACAGGTTGTACACATAGGGCCACCACATTATGATGCTCTGGAAACACTCGTTTCTATCATCCACAGCCCAATGCCCGGGGCAAATTCTCTTTCTACACCCAACCTCACATCCATAATTCCACCAAAAACACAACTTTTGTTGGATGCAATAGATTTGAATCAGGCATTACTCAGTCCTTCTCAATCACCTGTTAATGAGATTATGCCTCAACAACTGACTGAGCCTGATGTATCATTCCTTGCTAACCCACCAACACAACCTGAGGAGGTTACACCCCTTGAGTTACAAGTAACTCTTGGTGGAAATCCAAGTGAAGCAGCCACTACAACTGTTGAACCCACTGGTTTATAGTTGGACAGTGGTTACATCAATAAGACTTCCTTGGAGGCAATTCCTTTTATAGCACCTCTGCCAACCACCAGTGGATTTATTTATCCTACTGGCAACATCAAAAGGTTGTCAAGTGTTGAAGGGAGAAGACCCCAGTACCAAGAAAAAGGGGCATCAGTGGTTAATGTTTGGAGTATACTCCCTACCTCTACCACTGATAAAACCACTGTTAGTGGGAAATCAGATGATCCCATTAAATTGGGTGATGGTTTAAAGTACCAGAAATTGACGGATCGTGTTAAAAAGCTTGATAACTCTGTTGCAGAACTCAAAGATATGTTACAACAGTTGTTACAAGTACAAAAGGTACAATCAACTGCTTTTCCATCTCAAGCACCTGCTTCACAAAAGGCACCTGCTTCAAATGAGCTCTGGAATTTATTTCAACCTTTTCTCCATCATCAAGCACAACTAGCAGATTAGCAACATGAAAAACATGTCCAACAGCTGAGAAATGCAATGGAGTCAAGGTTCAAGAACACTCAGGCTGATCTAAAGGCTCTCAAAACACAGATCCAGCACACCACTGGCACTGCTCCTCCAACAGTTCTCTTCATTGATCAACTTCCCCATGATAATGCCAAAAAGGGGGAGAAAATTCAGGAGTGGAAAAAGAAGGGAATAGAGGATGGTCTTTACATTGAACTAGAAAATGCAAACATGACCAAACAGATCCCTCTGCCAGATGGAAGCAAGAAAATTGATGTGACCACAAATGCACTGGCAGAAGCAGTTGCAAGTGTAAAAAGGGATAGAGAGGCCAAAAAGAAAGCCAGGGTGGATTATCCGGATCAGGGTACTTCAGGGTCAAAAGATGATGAAAATCTTGTTGATGAAAAGAAGAAGCCTACAAGAAGAGTAAGGCTACCCAAATCCATTCCAACCAGACGTTCAAAGTCTGCTCCAAAACCACCACCTAAAACAGCTGCTGTAACTCCTGTTGTATCAACTACAGTCGGTACTTCAGTGGTTTCAACATCTGCTCCCACTTCAACACACACCACTTCAACACACACCAAATCCACCGCTTTACCACCATCACCACCAAAAACAAAATCACCTCCTGCCAAAAGGCAGAAGACAACAGTTGTTACAACATCTGCTGTAAAGACAACAGTGGTTGGAACACCAGTTGTTTCAACAACTGTTAGTCAATCACAAATCACTGCCACTACATCCACCACCACTGTTCCATCCAAAACATCATCAGCCCCTCCTCAAACAAAGAGGAGAAGGCTAATTCTCAAAGATGATGACACTTCACCATCTCAAACATCTTCAAAATCTTTAGCTCTTGTCACAATACCAAAACCAGTTCCTCTCTCTTCAGTTCAAATGCACAAGCCATTACCTCCTGCAGGTGTTCAATTTCCTCTTGAACTAGCAGCTGTTAGAGAAGAAATAAAATCTTTTTACTCTGAGGATGACCCTGCCAAAAGGAGTTTGCCATCAATAAAAGGATATCCCTGGCCTAAAAATGTTGATGAATATTTGAAGATCAAGGCCAAGCAAGCAGAGGATATCTCAAAAAGAAACACACAAGGGAAATCTGACAAAGAAATTTAAAGAAACTATCAATATCTGCTCACACAGGTCAGATCCCTAGAACAATTTGCAAAAAATATCAGTCAACAAATTTCAGAAAGAGCAGCTGAAACTTTGAAGAAAGACTACATTGAAAGCATCATGGCTCACAAGAAGTACAAAGGAGAGAAATACATGTACAAAGAGTGGACTGTTCCTGAGCTTGAAAATGAAGCAGCAAGAATTCAAGACATGATAAAAAGGAAAGTCACTCACACTCCTCCTGACTGGGCAAAGTTTAGAAAGAATGTACCTGACAAACAGGTAGAACTGAAAAGAATGAAAGAAGAACTGGTTGCTGCTGAATATGGAAACAAAAGATAAATTGCTAGATGGAAAGAAGATGTGGTCAGGATCACCTACAAAAGGTTGGAGGAATTAAGAAAGAAAGATCCAAAAGTTCCTCAAAATCCTGACTATCCTGAAGCAGAGTTTTCAAAAAGACCATCAAAGCTGCAAATCAGGAGAGCCACTGCTCCAACTGGTGCTGCCATCTATAAAAGAAGGACACACAAACAGTTGGGAGGTGAAACCATCCAAGAGATGATAAAAGGAGATGACCTTGTAAAAGAAGGCATAAAGAAAATGATCATAGAAACTCTTGGTTTGGATCAAACTACAAATACTGTTCAGCCAGTTATGAATAGGCCAGCCTCACCAAATACCTCTGCAAATAAACATCTCCCAAGAAACCCACCAGGCTTAAAAATACAAAAGTGGGAAACTGACAAACAGACCTGCGTATTGACTTTGCTCAGGTCTGGTGGAGAAGTGGAGAAAATATCAAGGGAACAAGCTCTTGGCCTGAGTCTTGAAGATTTGCAGGATCTCCTTGATCTTCCACTTAGCAGGGATGATGAAGACACAGATGCCCTAGATTTTGATCTACAATTTAAAGGTCAGATAAGGGAACTGTTGATGAGGCAATAAATGTCCACAATAATGAAGAGTTTTGGCATTATCTGTTCCAGGGGGAGATTGTTGGGATTGAACCCTATCAGAGGAACAGATAATTAAAGCCAAAACTGGATCAGAGCAGTGGATCCAGAATAAGCAGATGTTTACATACAAGTCTCTCCCCTTGAAAGTGATTTCAACATCTACTGATCTTGCAAACTGCTGACCTACAACTTCTGCTCAAGTAAAGAACTAATGAAAGACTAAAGCCCTGCTGATTCAATCTACTGCCTTGAGTCAAGCACTGCTGATCCGGACAAGTACTGCTGGGTTCACAGCAGTGGAAGGTTGCAGCAGCTGATCTATAGTCTGTTTTGTAATGTAATGTAATGTAATAGCAGTAGTTAACATAGCAGTGTTTGTATAGATCAGAGGTTAGAGTTTGTTAGGAGGTTAGATGTCTCTTTCATGGTGACGTCAGCTAAGATGCTCAGTGGTTTGCTAGTGCCTATAAATAGTTCAGTACTTTGTACTGTTCTATTAGCTCTTTTGCATCATCGTCTTCTTTGCACGAACAAACAACTGAGCTCTGGCTGAGGGGGAGTTTGCATTCATTCATCAATCATTGTAATCGTTATTGAAATAAATTCAATCTTCCGATTCATTGTGAAAAGATGTTTGATCAAAGTATTACTCTCGTTTGATTGTATGCAAAGTTTGTTTTCATCATAATTCCGCTGCACACTCATCCATTTTCATTTTAATTACAAACATAAAATACAATCAGAATCAAACTCAGATCCAACAAAAGCCCTAAAATATCGGTTTGTAATTCGGAAAAAAAAACTTAACTCCGTTAAGCTATTTTACGGCAAACTATTTTACAAAAAAATTGGACGAGGGAGGATTATTATTGGCTAATAACTGACTTGGGATTATTATTTGCCAATTTCAGAAAGATGGGATTATTATTTTCCAATTTGCCAAAGTAAAAAAATGTACAAATTTAAGGGAAATTTTCAATCTGTATTAAAGAAATAATATTTTATTAGATTAGTTTATGGGATCGAGATTAGAGTTAAATGCTTGGTTGGTCCCTGTGATTTGCAGATATTGCAAACTTGGTGCCAAGGCTTTAATAAGTACAATGTTGGTCCTAATGATTGTAATTTTTGCACTCGGGTGATCCTTATCACTAACCTTTCTTAATTTTTCCAGTTAACTGTGTATGAAATGCCTATTTTATCCCTTAGGTTAAAGTAACAAATAGAATTGCGTGGTTGATGGTTGAAGAGAAAAAAAAGTGGGTGTTGTGGTAGGTGGTTGTTAACAGAAAAGTGAGGAGTGGGAAGAAGAAGGGTGGGATGAGGGTGGGGGCCACTTAATTCTATTTGTTATTGTTTTAATCTTAGGGGTAAAATAGACATTTCACACACACTTAACTGAAAAACTTAATACAAATTAGTGATAAGGACTACAAAAGTGCAAAAATTACAACTAGTAGGACTAACTCTGTAATTATTAAAGCCTTAGAACCAAGTCTGCCTGCAAACCACATGGACCAACCAGGCATTTTACTCTCAAGATTATCTACTTGTTTAACGACATTGTAACGGATCAAGCAAGAACAAAAATATCCAAAATAATACATGCCAAGAGGGTTAAAACAATTTAAGAAGTCAAGAAGGTCGAAAGTTGTCTAGTGCATATTTGAATGCTTACAACATCCTAAATTCTTTTATTTAAAAGAAAGTATATTACTTCTAAAATTAATTAGTTCATTTATAATATAAAGCAAGTAAGCAACACAAAATGGACAATAAACAGTTAGATGCTCAGCCAAACACAACTTGACCAAACTTGTAAATATTTTTTTTTTCACATGATTACAAAATTTAAACTTTCTCAACAATAACATATATTATTTGAAAAATCTATTTAGAATTGTTTATGACTTACAAGACACAAGGAAAAGAGACAAACATGACTTACAATTGTAAGATCTGTATGAACAAATGTTCAACAAGTTCACTGATTCAATTGATCATCAACAATACAAGATAAAACCATGATCACGTATGATCAATTATAACTTCTATAACAAACCCTAACAATAACCAGAGAGAAAGAGAAAGTGAAACAGACACAACAACTGAAACAATGACCCTAACGTTCACTTATATACTAGCTCTTAACGACTTTATATCCAGGTCCTCCAACAATGCTCACAAATGATCGCAATCATAGTAATCTTTGAACATATGAACATAAGCCCCTCATAATATGTTATAACTTTAACACTTAGGACCTCAAACTCCTTACACTACACATTCAAACACTAAAATACAAATCAAGTTATAACAATAACAACCGAGCATATGAATGATAACAAAATGTTTTATTATTTTAACACTACCTAAGTTCTACATACAACTAGGCATTTTTTTAGTAAATTACACATTGATAGGTTCAAGTTTTCCAAACATATGTAACAAAGAATAACATCACATTTGCCTTGGAAATTTTGTTGTGATAACTATTAGTGCTAATGTGCCATTCTTGTGTTTATAATCCTTATTTTCTTATCAGATTGTACCATGATCTTTTCCCTAATAATTAAGGAAAGTATCGGATGATAACGCAATTCACCTCTATGAATTAAATGCTTCCGAAATATTGTTAGTTATGCATTTTTTTTTGAACAACCAAAGAGGATATATAAATTCAAAACACCAAACCTCTAGCAAGAAGCTAGTGGCAAAAAATACCAAACCTTATAGACTAAACAAATTATCATCAAATTCTAACCATACTTCTAGTGTTACATGCTCTATATTTGCACTATTATTAACCCATAATAGAGATGTCTCCTTGATATCTTCTATAAGCTTTAAGTTTGGAACACTCACGGCCCGAAAAATCTTTTCATTTCTTTAGTTCTAAATCGTCCACAATCCGGACATCACTACACACAATATGACTTTCTTTATTTTCCTTGAAGCTTTCAAATCATGCACATGTTGAAGTAACTCCTTAACCGTGGAACAATTCGCCAAAGTTGGAACTTTCACACACACACCAATCATCCACCATAAAGCTCTCGTCAATAAACATGTAACCAAAACGTGGCCAGCTAATTCGTCCGTCTAACCGCATCTCGGATACAATGAATTAGGTATCAAAACGCCTCGCTTCCTTAGAGCATCCACTGTTGGTATCTTCATATCCACCGCTTTTCACACAAAACGTTCGCTTTTGGAATCAGCCAATTATACCATTTAAAAACTGCATCATCATTGCCCATGTTACTCAAAAGTATAAAATCATCCCTCACCTTTTTTGTTGTGAAGTTTGTATCATTTTCTACTCCCCAAACCCAAGCACCCTCTTGAACACTTAACTTCAATTCTCTAAGAGATTCCACAAGCTTCAAATACATTACGATAACCTCCACAATTTGCGGCTTATCTATCGATTCCCAAAACCAAATAATGTTTTACCCATATCTCTTATAATTATCTGCAATCACCATCCCTTTACACTTAGCCAAGTTATAAAACTTGGATAAATACTACTCAGCGGTTCTTCATATTACTAGCGGTCCTCCCAAAACCTTCATTTTTTTGCCATCTCCTACTTTACCAACCAGTTTTTGAATCACATTAACGTTACTATTTGCAAACTCTTTACCAATTGATTCCACATTTTTCCACACACATGTAATCGATTTGTTTACCATAACAATACAAGAATTCCAGTTTTTGCCATGTATGGCAAAAACAACACGTGCCCATAATTGACGCGGGTCGTTCCTAAGCCTCACCACCATTTCAACATGAGTGCCATATTTGCCTTCTTGAGCCCACCAATCCCCAGAGAAGATACACATAATTGTTGAAATCACATAGGTAATTTATGAGCGTTCAATAAAAAAAGAAAAAAAAAACATTAGAGAAGATACGTGATTTCTCTTATCTTTACTATCTATTAAAGGAAAGATGAGCATGACATCACAATGCTGACGTGGCAGCTGCTTTGGTCAAAAATCAAACAAAGGATAATGTAACCAAATCTGATTTTGTGAGGTAGTGTGCTTGAATGTTAAATAAGTATGTGATCAAATGTGAAATATTGTGAATAATGAACACAATGATTTATAGGAGGAAAAAGCCCTTGATCTTTATGAGATCTCCGGCATAAAAAACCTCGGATAGTGAAAATTTTCACTATCAACTATATTACACAAAAATATTACAACTTCGGATGTTGATCAAGTGTGGTAGAATTGTCGCAACCCCCGGCCCCTATCTCCTGGGAACGGGCGGCCGCGAGCTCAGATTCAGTGGTATCAGTGGTTTATCATTTTGGCAGTGGAATTTACATCAGGATCGTAGTTAGGAAATATTTTATCAGAGTAAAATAACACATTTTTATAATAATAAACACATGGGTAAAACCCAAGTTTCCAATACAAACATGTTTATAGGGATAAACCCTATTTTATTTAAATAAAACATTTTCTTTATTTAGGTAACTTTTATAGCCACATCTTCCAAGCCTTCAATGCTGTCCAGCTGTCTTCTATTTGGCTTTCACATTTTGTTACCTGAAACGCGTTTAAAAACATTTTGTCAGTGGGAAATACTGGTGAGTGAATCCCAATTTAATCAAGACAGGTTTTATCATTGTACAGTATTGAGGGCGATCTGGCAATTATATTTGTTTCCCAATTCTTACTTTAATTACCACCCACGGTACTGTCAACCCGACTTGTGGGCATGTTACTACTCACAGTGTAGTAACAAATTTTGTATACAAAACCCCAACATACCGACGATAATTGTAGAATTGACAAATGCTCGATCACTGTTTAATTATAATGTAAAGCATTAAGGTTTTGCAAAAACAGTTTGCAAAAAGGTTTACACAAAAAGGAGATTACTCACATTGCTATTTTAGATTTTTCCCTGTGGTTTCCTGGTTATAATCTAATAAATTAAACAATGCACATGTGTTAGTATAATAACCCAATATTTACCTTAGTTATACCCTCCCCGAGACAGAACTCCAACGACTACGTCGGGCAGAACCTTGACAGCTGTTACGGAGCACTAGATCAATCGGGCAGCGTATCGAATACATAACCGGGGTTATAATACTTACAACGCGGCAGAGCTTCACTAATTAGGGGGGTATAATGCCCGATATTACTATTATTGTTTCAGAAATTTAGAGAGAGATCGAAGGAATGAGCGGATTGCAACTGAAGGCCGATGGTTGCTATTTATAGTGTCTGTTCGACACTTTGTCGCGTCCCGCGTAAGCCGAAGGCTATGTTTTCCAGGCCCGCGAGACCCACTAGGGTAGGCCCTAGCTTGGCTGACTAACACGTTAGTGACACGTGGCGCGTTGGGGTGTCGCCCTGATATCGAGCTGTCGCGCCCCGCGAAGAACACATTCAACACGGTCGCGGCCCGCGAGCGAGTATTAAATCTTTATTTTATTTAATTTTTATAAAAATAAAGGTATTTAGGGCCATTTTTGTATACGGGGTGTCTTTTAAGGCGTATAGGGATGTTCTAAATAATTTAGGGGTGTCTGAATATTTTTGGCAGGGTTGTTGTATCCTCCCCACCTTGTTTTAGAACTCGTCCTCGAGGTCTCCTGGAACAGGTGTGGATATTTCCTCTGCATTTCAGATTCAAGCTCCCATGTGTACTCTGGTCCTCTCTTGGAATCCCATTTTACTTTTACTAGAACTAATCTCTTGTGTTTGAGATTCTTGACTTTCCTGTCTTTAATATGTAGTGGCTTTTCTACAAACTTTAGCTTTTCATTTACCTCTATGTCCTTAAGAGGCACTACTAATGATTCATCGGCTAAGCACTTTTTGAGATTACATACATGAAATACATCATGTATTCCTGCCATTTCCTCTGGCAGTTGTAGCAGATAAGCTACCGGTCCTATTCTTCTAATAATCTCAAAAGGTCCAACATACCTGGGACTTAGCTTTCCTCTTTTGATGAATCTTACCACTCCTTTCCAAGGAGAAACTTTAATAACACCTTGTCTCCTACTTGAAACTCTAATGGTTTTCTCCTGTTATCAGCATAACTCTTTTGTCGATCGCGTGCTGCTTTCAGTCGTTCTTTAACTTGAATAATCTTGTCCGTGGTTTCTTGCACTATCTCGGGTCCAGATAGTTGTTTTTCTCCAATTTATGCCCAACAAACTGGTATGATAGCTGTTATTGTAAGAAAATTCTATTAATGGTAGATGATTGTCCCAATTTCCTCCGAAATCAACCACACAAGCTCTAAGCATATCTTCCATCGTCTGAATTGTCCTTTCACTTTGTCCGTCTGTTTGAGGATGATAAGCGGTGCTTAGATTTAGCTTGGTTCCCAATGCTTTTTTGAAACTTGTCCAAAATTAAAAGTAAAAACGGCTATCTCTATCAGAAAAAATTAATAAAGGAATACCATGTAATGAAACTATTTCATTAACATATAATTTGGCTAACTATTCCATACCGAATGTTTCCTTCATTGGTAGGAAATGAGCAGACTTGGTTAATCTATCTACAATCTCCCAGATTGTATCATTACCTTTTCGTGTCTTGGGTAATTTGGTAACAAAGTCCATTGTTATCAATTCCCATTTCCATACAGACATTTCCAATGGCTGTAATAAACCTGAGGGTTTCTGACGTTCAACTTTAACCTGTGAACAGGTTAGACACTTGGCAACATAAGCTGCTATATCCTTTTTCATTCCTATTCACCAAAAATTCTTTCTTATATCTTGATACATCTTATCATTTCCAGGATGTATCGTATACTTAGACTTATGGGCTTCTTCTAATATTCGGTGGTGCAGGTTTCCTAGTTTAGGTATCCACATTCTTTTCTTATGGAATCTCCAAATTCCATCTGTTCCTTGTTCTAATTCCTTAGTCATCCCTTTCAATTTTCCAGTATCGTGCTTGATTACTGATTCTTGTACGGCTCTAATTTGCTCATTTAAATCTATCTACAGATTTAATTTAAGAGAACGTACTTTCCTTGATTTTTCATGATACTTTCGACTTAAAGCATCAGCTACTACATTAGCCTTTCCTTCATGATACTGGATATTACAATCATAATCACTAAGAAATTCCATCCAGCGTCTTTGTCTCATATTTAGCTCTTTTTTCCCAAAAATGTACCTTAAACTCTTATGATCAGTGAAGCCAACAAATTTATTCCCATATAAATAGTGTCTCCAAATCTTAAGGGCAAAAATTATAGCTCCTAATTCTAAATCATGGGTTGAGTAATTCTCTTCATGCTTCTTAACTTTTCTAGATGCATAGGCTATAACCTTTTGACGTTGCATCAACACACATCCATAACCTAACTTAGAAGCATCACAATAGACTTCAAAGTCTTCAGTTCCTTCTGGTAACGCTAGTATGAGTGCGTTGGTTAATCTTTGCTTAAGAATTCTAAAGGCTTCATCTTGTTTTGGTACCCATTCAAATTTAATAGACTTACAGGTTAACTTGGTTAAAGGAATGGCTCTTCTAGAAAAATCTCGAATAAATCTTCTATAATAACCTACTAGTCCTAGGAAACTTCTCACTTCCGTTGGTGATTCAGGGACTTTCCATTTAGTAATCGCCTCAATCTTTGTGGAATCCATATGAAGCCCTTCATGATTAACTAAATGTCCAAGAAACTGTACTTCTTCTAACCAAAATTCGCATTTCGAAAATTTAGCGTAAAGCTTTTCTTTTCTCAGCAAATTTAAAAGTGTATGCAGATGCGCTGCGTGTTCCTTTTTACTATTAGAGTAAATTAGAATATCATCTATAAAGACAATTATGAATTTATCCAAATTTGGCTTACATATTCCGTTCATCATGTCCATAAATGCGGCTGGGGCATTGGTTAGACCAAATGGCATGACAGTAAATTCATAATGGCCATACCTTGTTCGAAAGGCGGTCTTAGGAATGTCCTCTTCCTGTACCTTTGATTGATGATATCCTGAGCGTAAATCGATATTTGAAAAGAATCGAGCTCCTTGCAATTGATCAAACAGATCATCAATTCTTGGTAATGGGTACCGGTTTTAATCGTGACCTTGTTTAATTCTCGGTAATCAATGCACATACGCATTGACCCGTCTTTCTTATTTACAAATAAGATTGGTGCTCCCCACGGTGATGAACTTGGCTGTACGAATCCTTTCTCTAAAAGTTCGTCTAGCTGTTGCTTCAGTTCCTGCATTTCTACTGGCGCCAAATGGTAAGGTGCTTCGGCAATCGGTACGGTTCCTGGTAGCAGACGAATTCTGAATTCAACTTCCCTGTCCGGTGGTAGTCCTGGTAATTCTTCTGGAAAAATATCTGAGAATTGAGATACTACGGGAATATCTTTCAATTTTTTTCGTTTAGTGTTAATGATTATGGAAATCATATACACTAGTGATCATTTTCTTGCACAACTTGCAGTTTTCATTACCTATATGAATTTCGCAAATCTAGAGGGCTTATCTCCTTTAATTAAGATTTTTTCACCCTTTGGTGAACTTATTTGGATTGACTTTTGATCACATAGAATACTGGCTTTATTTGCTCCTAACCAATCCATTCGTAATACAACATCAAATCCAGCCAGATTCATTGGGTAAAGATTAGCAATAAAATCTTGGTTTAAAATATTTATTCTTGCTCCCTACAAGATTTCAGAAATCTTAATGGTTTCTCCATTTGCTGTCTCTACTAGACACTTTTGTTGGAGTTTAGTTAATGGTTGGTTGAGAATTTTGCAAAATGAAGTATTAATAAAACTTTGGTTCACACCAGAGTCAAATAATACTTTAGCAAAAACATCATTAACTAAAAACGTACCGACAATCACATCCAAAATCATATTTGCTTCTTCAGCTGTCAAAACGAATGCCCTAGCATTCTTAGTAGTCTTGTTATTCATGGCGAGAGCTAGTTTCAGCCAGTTTGGCTTGATTTGTCCCTTTTCTCCACAGTTAAAACACACTCCATTGCTGGGTTTCTTCCAGCAATCTTCTTCCTTTTGTCCTGGTATCTTGCCGAAATTGCAATTTGTAGAGCATCTTCCTGAATGCTTCTTCTTGCAAGCCTTACAGTAAGGTGCAGAAGTAGAACCTACATTCTTCCCACGGTTGGAATTTCTGTAGTGGAATTCCTGGGTAAGTTTCTAAACTAGGTTCTTTCTCTGCTTCTCTTCTTGTGTACGTACTAGTTCATCAGTCAAGGTATTTGCTAGTTCTACAGCTTCTTCCACGGTTGGTGATCTAGCTGCCTTGACTACATGTCTAATCTCACTAATTAATCCCCAGATGTAACGGGAGATTAATACAAGTTCTGGTGAAGCTAGGGTTGGCACTATTCTAGCATATTTGAAAAATATAATAGTGTAACCCTTACACTCTACTCCAATCATTCTAAGGTTTAAGAATTTATTGGCTATCTGTTCCTTTTCATTAGGAGGACAGAATTTTCTTTCAACCATATTCTTAAACTCAGTCCATTCCATATTATAGACTCTGTCACTTCCCCTAGACTAGTGAATAGTGTTCCACCATTCTAAAGCAGCATTCTTAAACAGATTGGAAGCATACATGATTTTGTCTTCCTCTACACACTAGCTTATTTTTAGGACTGCCTCAGTCTTTTCTATCCAGCGTAGAGCTGCAATGGCTCCTTCATTGCTTGAGAATTCTATTGGTTTACAAGACTAGAATTCTTTGTAAGAACAACCATAAGACATGGTTCTTCTTCTTTTTGGAATGGGCAATTGAAGTAATGGTCCATTGCTCACGCTGTGACTGGGTTCAGTATGTGTTCGCTTACTTCCATTATCACTTTTATTATTATTTTCCGCTTCTCTAACGTTTTGGATAATAGCTGGCATAGCATCTCTAATTCCTTGGGTTACTATGTGTCGAATGGCATTGTTATTTATCTGGTTATCATCATTCTGGTTTTCCTGATTTGCGTCGTTAGTCATCTGGATTGTAAACAATTACCAAGTATTAATATTGCAAAACAATATTAAATCTCACAACACAAACAGATTGGTCAAAATCGTAATACATTATGACCTTTACTCTATTTTATATATTATGCATCTATTACAAACCACAACGGAAATTTAAAATACAATACTAGTATGCATCAGTAATTATAGGATTATCTAGTTTAGTTGATGATGATTTTTTTTCAAGTCACACACACACACACACACACACATATATATATATATATATTACTATTATTACTGATAGGGGTTCATCCAATATTGCATATTACGCTCGTCGTACTTCCAGACGAGTCTTTCCCCTATTTGCCTTATTTTCTCACTTTCATCTAATAACTCCTCACCAAAGGTGCGAAGTTCTTGCACATTCTAAGTGCTCATGGGTAGTGAGAGTGCTGGTATCGGGTCATGGTACTGTGGCATTGGTTCCTCATGTGGGTAGGGGTTCTATAGAATTTCCCGTATGTATTGATCATTATCAAAATATGGGTCTAGAGGGTCAAGGTTTGGATAGGGTGCTACTGGGTTTTGTATGGGCTCTTCTAGTGGGTAGAGTTGTTGGTAATTCCTATGGTCGTCAAACCATTAGTCATAAACTGGTAGAGGAGGTGCTGAGATTCTAGGGTTGTCGTTTGGGTCAAAAGAAGGTAGTGGAATTTGGTCTCATGGGTTAATTTCTACTTTCATGGGTTGTGTTGGAAACAACGGCAGTGGTTGTGGTGCTATGAGTTGTTCTAGGTTCGGATCGGCAGCTGTGGTAGCTAGTATGTGAAAGTTGGCTACTCTCCTATTGAGTATGTCTTGAGTTTGGGTGTTCATCTCCCTATTCGAGGCTGCTCAAGCTCATTGTTGTTGCAACTTTCTCATCCTTTTTCTACGCTCGTGAGCTCCTTTGCTGAACCATCCTCTCTTTTTGGTAGGGAATGGCTCTTCAGATTGCGCCTAGAATTCGAAAATCCCTTCTTCGGTATCAGCCGAATACCCCGAGGGGGTAGGCTGGGAAGAGGTTCCTTCATCCCTAGGGTAACTGGACAATTGCCGATAAGCGTCCGAAGGTCCTTGATCACTCATACTCTAAACTAACAGATTCTTAAATAAACAAACAATAATATACACGTATGCACATAATTGTATAGATTATTTCCTAACAGAATTGACAATTTCATTGTCTGCAGAACACTTATGTGGCTGAAATCAGTGGCTAAGCTCTGATACCACTCTCAGTCGCAACCCCCGGCCCCTATCTCCCTGGAACAGGTGACCGCGAGTTCAGATTCAATGGTATTAGTGGTTTATCATTTTGGCAACGGAATTTACATCAGGACCGTAGTTAGGAAATATTTATCAGAGTAAAATACCACATTTTTATAATAATAAACACATGGGTAAAACCCAAGTTTCCAATACAAACATGTTTATAGGGATAAACCCTATTTTATTTAAATAAAACATTTTCTTTATTTAGGTAACTTTTATAGCCACATTTTCCAAGCCTTCAGTGCTGTCCAGTTGGCTTCTATTTGGCTTTCACATTTTGTAACCTAAAACGCGTTTAAAAGACATTTAGTCAGTGGGAAATACTGTTGCGTGAATCCCAATTTAATCAAGAAAGGTTTTATCATTGTAAGTATTGAGGGTGATCCCACAATTATATTGGCCAATTCTTACTTTAACACTACGTCAAATATGACCTACGACCACACTTTTTCAAAAACCTCCACATTTAAAAAAATATGTAGCTAAAGGTCATTCATACAATTTTAAAACACCTTTAACCACACATTTGATTATTAATGTGACCATTGTATACCGGTTCAGTTTCTTTAGCCTCACTTTTACGAAGTAATGTGACGTGTGGCCAAATGTGATTTACAACCACATATTTTTGTTTCATGTGACAAAAAGCACATGTATTTGACACGTTTAGCCACATTTTATGACAAAACTATGTCATATATTAGCCACATTAGCAAAGTGTGGCCAAATGTTATCTACGATCACGTTATTTATTTTCATGTGACCAATAACACATGTATTTGAAACCTTTAGCCACACTTTAATAAAAAATTGTGACATTTATTAGCCACACTAGAAAAGTGTGGCCAAATGTGATCTACGACCATGGCATCTGTTTTATGTGACAAAAATACATGTATTCAAAACCTTTAGACATACGTTAAGAAAAAACAGTCACACAAGAAAAATGTGGCTAAATATGATCTAGGGCCACAATATGTGTTTGGTAACGTGGCTAAAATCTAATATATATGGCCACATATATCATATTATGTGACAAAATGTTAGACAATAGTCACACATAAAATTAAAAAATTTCATGTGGCTTTACATTAAAATTTGTCAGACCATCGTCACTTTGTTTATTTTGTGTGACGAAATGATATCAAATGTTATTGAAAAAATGTGTGACCAAAGGTTAAAATTATTATATCTTAAAAAATTCCCCCCAATATATTTCATCCAAAAATTTAAATTCACCCCCCCAAATATTTCATCCAAAAACTTCCCTCCCTCCCTCCCAAAAAAAATCTCATTCCAAAACTTTCCCCCCAAAATATTTTATTTTTAAACTTCCCCCTTAAATAATATTATGATTTAAAAAACTACATTAATAAATAAAAAAAGTTCTTACTACATATTTGAATTCAAACTAATATTAAATCTTATATTTTCTAAATTCATATTTATTATAACTCATTTTTTTTAAATAATATAATAATGTGTATATATTAGCTACGTTTATATATTTTTTCTATTTTATAAACAACAGTTTTTAAAAATCATATATTTTTAAAGTATATAAATTATAAGTTTTCATTTTATTGATTGAGTAATGTCCTTCCAAACTTATATTTGTCATTTATTAAAGCATATTGGGCATTGATGTATTAAAATGGGCAATTAGTAGATCAAATATGTCTTAATGGCCATATTGGACCTTAGCTGATCACAATGACCAATAGTAGCTTTTAAATGTGTTAATGGACCATATTGGAACTTAATAGATCAAGATGGACAATAGTAGATCGTACATGTCTTAATGGATCATAGCTGACAATAGTATATCATATATGTTTTAATGGAACATACTGGGCATTAATGGATCACAATAGGTAATAATGGAACATACATGTCTTAAAGGACCATATTGGGACTTAATAGAACACAATGGACGATAGTAGATCGTACATGTCTTAATAGATCATATTAGCCCTTAATGGATCAACATGGATAATAGTAGAAGATATATATTTTAATGGACCATATTGGGTCTTAAGGGATCACAATGGATAGTAGTAGATCATACATGTCTTAATGAGCCATTTTAGGCCTTAATGGGTCATAATGGACAATAGTAGATGATCATACATGTCTTAATAGGCCATATTGGGCATTAATACCATAGTATGCCATACCATACTAGGGATGAACATGGTACTGAACCGGCACTGAAAAAACTAAGAAAATGGGTACTGATACCGACTACAACCGGTACGGTACCGATACTAGTACCGAAAACTGAAAAAAATGTATACCGATATCCAGTACTAAATGTTCATCCCTATACTGTACTACATTATACTATTGTAGCAGACTATATTTTTTAGTATTTTATATACTATACTATACAAGGTGTACTATTATTTTTTTTACTTTTAATAAAGAGTAAATTACAAGTTTTGTCCTTTATGTTTGCATCAAATTGCAGGCGCTGTCCTTTAGCGCGAAAGTTTACGCGTTTTGTCCTTAACGTTTCAAAATCCTGCACGTTATGTCTTTTAGGCCAAACCCAGTTAGATTTTTTTGTTAAATATGGTCATGTGCCTTGCACATGAGGGTATTATTGTCATTTCACCTTTTCAATGGCTATTGTGTAAAGACCTTTTAATAAGCGACTATTTTGTAATAATTACATACTCTTTTATTAATATATAATATACACACATTCATTTATTCTTTTATTAATCCTGAAATCACTCTCAAAACCTTTTTAAATCTACATCGTTTCAAATTCCCCATGATTTCTTCATTCTTCTTTCGGAAACCCTAGAAAAATAGGGGTTTTTGATTCTGTTAATAATCCGCCATTGTACTTCATCCACTGATGGAATCTTCTACAGTTGCGAGTTACATCCCTCAGAATTCCAGGTAAAACTTTGTTGTTTCGATTGTTTCTGTATCGTTATTGTTGTTTATGTATATACATGTGTTTGAATTTTGAACCTTTTGTAGGAAGCGAGTGTTTTGGGGAAGTAGTTCATCGGGTGCGGATCCCGAGGTGATCGAGATTGCTCCTCTGTTGGTTGATTGAACTTGAATGTGAATGTGAAGATCGGTGTCGATGCAGCAGCTTCAAATTCATCAGCTTGTGGTGTAATTGATGAGATGTTTTTAAGCTTCTTCGTTGGAGGTTGTTCTAGATCTTCCAATTCGTCTTCTGAGGATACGGTTTTGGTGAAATTGGGGGAACTGCTAGGGTTTGGTTCGATGTCGGAGAGTGTTAATCTGGTTAACGGGACTAACAAGTGGTATCAGAGCCATTGAAGTCTTTCAAAGGCTCGGTTTTGATATCACTCGAAGAACAAGAAGAAGTTTTGCACAGTGTTACCGATTCACTTTGATCTTCGGAATCTATGGTGCCGTTGGTTTCTGGTGAGTCTGGTGAATAACGAATCGGTGCTTGGTGTTTGTGTGTGTTTCGTAAAAGGAGAGCTGAGTAGAGAGAAATAAGGGGTTAGAAAACTGGTTGTCGGTGTCTTGTGATTGCCGGTAATATTTCGGCAGCTGAAGTCATTTGTCCGTTGGATTTCTGTGTTAATCACGAGCTGATTTACAGCCGGATGATGGTGGCTCGTGTGAAAGATGCAAGTATCTGTTGATGACGACGGAAAGTGTCAAACAGTGATGATAGATAAAGATAGCTGCGGGTTGCAGTGTATGAACAGTGGTTAATGGTGACGAAACTAGTGTAAGCGGTGGTTAACGGTCATCGGAGAAGAAATGGTGATGACCGGAGGTGATGTTGTAGGTTTTGGTCTCGTGAAGGTGATGGTGGCCGGAGGACTCGTCGGTGTTATTGCAGGTAACAGCATCAGAAGATGCCGGTAATGATGACGATGGAGGACGATGATGAATGATGAACACGGAAGATTTGCAGGTGGTTGTTATGGTGAAAGACGGGAAGACTGTGATGAGTGTTAATGAAGACGAATGGAGATGAAGGTGATCGGCGGAGGTGATGGTGTAGATGCCGGAGAAGTTATCGGAGCTGAGAAACGTTGGTTTTCTGATGCTGACGTCAGGATGATGCAGCAGGAACATTCCTTGCGGCTGCAGAGGATGTCAAATCAGGAAATTAAAAAGCCCTAAGAAATGCTAGCCGTTAGATGGGGTGTTCGATCAATGGTCAGCAATAAAGAAGGTCTAAAAGTGAGGAGAATGTTTTATTATTGGTGCAGAATTTTTGTGGGACCATTGGTGATGCTGTGTTGGAAAAAAATTCGTTTGAACTTAACAATGCTGAACAGGCCCATGATGATTTTAATAGTCAAAGCCCAGTATAGAATAATGTGGATCATGAAGAGCCAAAGAATCAAGTTTAGGCTAGAGCCTGTAATCGAGAGTTTGGATCTTGTGGAGGAGCTGGAGAATCGTCCTGCAAAATAGAAAACCGTTAGGCTCGCCGCAGAGATGGGAGGGCCCCTCTGTGACCACCCTCCGGCGTGAGGATAAGTATTGGTAGAGAGAGAAAGTAGAGAGAGAAAATAAGGACGAAGGTTCAGAAAATCGTACTTGGTCTTGTACTTGATGAGGTATTTATAGTGGCCAACTGAGATGACATCATTCATCCAGACGCACTTAGATGGAGGTTCATCCTCGGAGTTATGGGGAGCGGAGTTATGGGGAGATGTCCATTCGGGTGTAGCCCAGTTCGTCCCAAGGGATCATGTCCGGCCTCGGATATGTATCTTCAAGTCCCCCAGTTTGTTAAGTTCCGTAAGGGACTTAACAAAATGTTTGCGTAAGTTGTTTCGTCCAAATGACGTGTTGTTGCATAAGTGGCTCTGTTCGAATGACATGGCGCGATCTGAATGGTGCCATCATGGCGTGGGTGACTTAAGTTACTTGACTGTTAGTCACCCACGCATGACGGTTACGAAACCCCATGTTGGGAATCGTGAGAGCCTGTTGAGGTGACGGTTCGATTTGACCTTCCCTAACCGACTTAAACTCCTTATAAAACCAGTTTTTACCATTTCATTTTTACCCTTTTTTCATCTCATCTTCTTCTTCTCCACTGTTACCCTCTAATCTTCGCTTAATCTCTTCTTCTTCAAGGTGCGTCCTTTTTTACTTTTGTAGTATGGCTCCTGGTAAGGACAACCTATCGGAGAGTGTGAGTGTACTTACCCAACGGCAGTTGGATAAGTTTATTCGTGAGTATAGGATTCTATTAGATTTGAATCCGGTTCTTCCTTCAAAAGACGAAACCATTTATCCCTTCCGTCAAGGGAAGTTTCCCTTTTACACCCGTGTTTGTAATTTTGCAAACTATCGGGTTCCGTTTTCAAAGTTTTTGATTAGGATTCTTCGGTTTTTTAGGGTTCTCATCTGTCAGGTTAATCCGTTCGGGTTAAGTCGTATAAGTCATTTTGAGATTTCCTGTCGGGCCCAAGATCGGAGACCGGACTTAAATGTCTTCCGGTATTTTTACGGATTTATTACCGCCGGGGACTGGTATACCTTTGTGCATCGGAAGGGTATCCCTCCCCCCTCCTCAGATGAACGATCCAGCTTGAAGAACTGGAAGGATAATTTCTTCTGGTTGGACGATCGTTGTGTAACACCTGTGCCTCCACGGACATCAAACAAATACCAAACCCATGAAATATATTTCATACTTGGGATTGGTAAAAATATGTGTATCATTTGCACATATCAAATTTTGTTCAATTCCAAACTCTAAATCGCTTTCTGGAAGGTTATACGTGCACCGATGCGTAAATATAACCAGTTTAATGCAACAAACAGTCCGGAATATCAACATATACTTAACATACCTTAAATAACCTTTACATAACTTAGAAATAAGTTTTAAAGGCTTTGGTATGGCAAAAACAAGTTAATTCGCTTACAGGGACTAAACTTGACAAACTGCGAAAGTATGTCAATTTGAACTGTAACGAACATTCCGGAACATGACCATAAGTTAAACACACCTTAAATATCCTTTACATAGCTTAGAAATAGGCTTTGAGGGGTTCGGTGTGCTAAAATAAACTTTTGGTTCATTCAGGGACTAAAAGTGTCAAAAAGTGCACAAGTTTGCATTTTTACGCATAACTCACGTTCTGAATACATCCGGACATCCAAAAATTTATGTAAGCATGACTATATTATGCTTTAGTGTTTGGCTTGTCAAAAATCCATTCGTCGCGTCATTTGGATCGTTTTTCGCGCTTATGCGCATTCCGTCGTAATTAAGCGAACATCACATTCGTACGACCAACAGGAACCAACACCCGGCATATTTTTGAGCATGTTTCATGTCCACAATGTTTAGGCATCATTTTAGGGCCTTAAAGTTGGCTTTACGGGCCTTAGAAGTGTCGGAAATGGCCTTAAACACGTGCAGGGACTGAAACTGTAATTTCTGAAACTTGTTTTCTGATCAGAAGGGCTAGGCGGCCCGCCTCAGTTTCTGAACATCCTCAGGCGGCCCGCGTCCCACTATCAGACCAGATTAACTGCATTTAACAGCAGATTGCAGCTGTTTGATCCTCACCCACACATTCCCAATTGCTTAGTCAGATGATAAGGACCATTTTTAGTCACCATAACTTGCCGACACTTGTACGGATGGGATTAAGGCACGTTTTCCATGAAACGATCCTAACGGTTACCCGAAAACTATAAATACCCCATCACCCCAATGCAAAACTTACAAGAACTTTGATTTGAGAAACTCTAAGTTGAAACTATTGTTTCATACCTGAGATTTTTGAATCGAGGTTAGCATTCGGGGACCCTTCGTAAGTATTCTTTCGTTCTTTTCCTTATTTTATTGCTTTTCGAGTCAGAAAGTCAAACTTTGTTTGACTTTCAGCGTTGACCAGTAATGGTCAATGCGAAGTTCGTTTGAACTTCGCAACGTGAGTGTAATCACGTTGGTCATAGTCCCTTGGGACTATGCCCACTGATTACCACGTTGTCTAGGGTCGTAGGGTAGGCGATCTAATAAATCTCCTATACCTTCGAACTCGACCCATTTGGTCGATCATTAGGATCAGACCAAATACATTAGGTGACCATAGTAGGTAGGGAATAACCTTCCGAGGTTATACCCTATGGTCACATCGTTTAAGTAGTTGTATGATAGGTAGTTTATATGCCTTAGGTAAATTACCAGAATACCATATTCATGTATAATTGGTAATTAAGCATATGTAACCTAAACTTTTGTCACATAACTGATTATGTAACATGTTTAGGCATATAACACTTGTCATAGGACTAGTTAGGCGGTCCGAACGCGTTTCACGCGAACGACGCGTTAAAGTAGCATAAGCTACCTAAACGGGTTGTAATGGGTCGTAAACACTTAGGTTAAGTTTCATTTAGTATGTAGGCTTTGTTAAACCAAATGACACGAGTCTCTACACTCGTTTGGTTTACAAACCCTAATGCTACCCGATCTTCCGATCTAGGTCCGGTTAATTAACATAGTTACCTATATTAGGTGCCGTTTGATATCCGCGATCTCTAGCATTGTTTGGTTGTTACTCAAGGACTTCTGAGCAATCTCAAGTGAGTACATAGACCCCTCTCTTACTGTTTTCCAAACGTTTTGGGGTGGAACACATGTGCCTACTTGTTACTTTCATGCTTTCCTGTTTTCACATCATATACCTGCTATGTTCGTTAGTACATTATAGTACATGATTTCATTACATTTTATGCTATGTATGTCCATTGCGTGCATACTTAGTACATCGTTTTACATTGACATTTTATGCTATGTATGTCCATTGCGTGCATACTTAGTACATCGTTTTCATCACATGCTTACATTTTGTTATGACATTTGGGTTGTTTACAATGGAACAATACATTCATTAACATTAGCTACGCCGTTCGTTAGTAGGAAGTGGTACCATAGGAATTGACAACTCCCGTTCCGGACATCCCAGGGAAAGGGGATGAAAGGAATGACCGAATTCGATATACATAAGTTAGATAAACCTTTAAGTGTTTAAGGGTTTATCGCCACAGTCTCAAGGCTTGGATGTATGCATTTTAACAATACCGCATAGATGTTCGTATCAGTACAGCATGCATTTACACAAAACATAACGTTGATTTAAACTGAGTTTTACTTCAATACTATGTTCTTGTGCATATGGTTTAGTTGATACATTTCACTAGCCATACAGATTATTTTGGTTACATATTACATGATTTACATTGATCATGCATTTCCACAAAACATAGCTTTGACTTAAACCAAGTTTTACTTCAATGCTTTGTTTTGTGCATTTCATCTATGGTTTAGTTGATGCATTTTCACTAGCCATACATATCATTTTGGTTACATATTACATGGTTTACATTTGACACATAAACACTTTTGACATTGGTTATACATTACATGATTTACATTAGACATGAACATTTTACATTGTTGGTTTGGTTTGAGTAAGTGATTAAGTAACGATGCGTGTGTAATATGATACAAGCATGGTGGATACGCCGCTGGTACTTCCTATATATAAGTGTTTGTATGGTATTACATATCGTAGTGTTATTTAAATCATTTCAGTTTGAGACATAGAACATTTTATACAAATAACATACTTTTCACAATACATTGTTTTACAAAACAACTTATCTTTTACAAACTCATTTTTCTTGGTTATTCATTTAACCATACATTATTCTCTTATTTATACATATCATCTGATTTTATCGTTTTTCAAATGATTTACAAAACAAAGCAAATTACAAGGTTCATGACTAAACATTTTCTCATACATAAGTCATGAAACCTATTTTCACAAAACCTATGTATCTCACAGGCATTTTTATGCTGACGTACCTATTTTCACATGTGTTTTTCAGGAGCTGTTGCATAAGATGATCAAGATACACATAGGCAGACTTGGGCTTTAGTGACAATAAAAGATGCAAGACTAGTTAATTATGTTGTATTTCTTTGTTTGTTAAGACATTGTAACACTTTTAATCAATAAAACGAAACTTAAATTTCCATGGTTGTGAAACATTAATTCTGTTACAACACTCCCCGATGTTTCCGCCACGTTTTGTATGTTCCACGTGGTCGGGGTGTGACAGAAAAGATGGTATCAGAGCCAATGGTTATAGGGAATTAGGTTATTAGTAATGCTCTGACCTAGTCTATAACCTTCTTAGGACCCTAACGCGAGTTTACTTGCGTTTAGTCATAAAACACTACTGTTACCTATCCTTAGGCGACAACCACAACAAGAACATAAATTTCAAAACCGCTTTAAAAAACTAATCATCTGTTCTAGGATGATTGATTACTAGGTTTTGAACTCTCTGTTATATGGTTTTGAACCCCTTTGAGTTTTCAAAATCTCGTCAAGGTTTTGGGTTTTAAATAATGTGAACACGTGCAAACTGGAAGGGTGAATGCCTGTATTCTGGGTTTTCTGTCTAGGCAAGCACTTCGTATACATCTCATCAGACGCGAGACCAGTTGTGCTTACCTGGGAATTCTTGGGATGCGTGTTCACTTATAGGCGAGCATGTCTTCGCGATACATTATTTTTGACCCATTTACTTTGATTAGTCACCATCTCATTTGTTTGCCTTAGGTAATAAACAAATGATCACAATTTTCATTCGTTACCATTCTGTATTGATTACCCAATAACCTTTCACTTGCTTCTTCCTCTGTCTTTCATCTTCTTCTAGAATGTCTATTCCTCTCAGCACTGGTCAAATGCCCGAGCGAACAGCCAAATTTGTCCAGCAAATTGGTGAAGTGATTCAGAGGACTGTGGATTTAGGCATTGCCATGGCTCGTCTCAACAATGAAGCCTCTCGTCTCGACAATGAAGCCACTCAAGAGCCACTGAAGGAAGCAGAAGTCAAGACTGCACCAAAGGCAAGGAAGCGTAAGGTTTCCCAAAACTATGCCATTATTGCACAGGCCCAAGCTGCACCAAATCAGCCTGCACAACCACTAGCCAAGAAGCCTTATTTTGGCAATGCACCTTTGTGCAACAGGTGTAACGGCCATCATCAACCACACCTCCAGTGTCGTCAGTGTACCAACTGCGGAAGATCCGGTCATCTTGCTGACACCTGCCGCATCCCTGCTAATCCGAATCGCCCAGTTCAGAACCCGGCTCAACAAGTTGCTCAGCCTCTTGCTCAGCAATAGGGTCAAGCTGCACGACCACACTACCCACCTGGTGCCTGTTACAATTGTGGGGATCTGACCCACTACAGAAACCGATGCCCAAAGCTTGCTAATGCAAATCCGACCCACGGATGAGCATTCAGCTGAACAAAGGATGTTGCTGTCTTATGCCTTTGTTTCTTTTGTTTTCAAGTAATGTGAAACAATCTGTTTGTTTATAAATAAAAGTTGTTGTTCATAATTCTGATATACAAGTATAATTACATGTGTTTATGGCATTTCCCTATAATACCTGTATTAAGGAACTATGTTCCTTACAAACTACTCCTGTGATTCTCTCTTTCAAATGATCGCTCATGATTCCCTCGAAAATTTTAAAGTACTCGTTTCATTCTAAGAAACGAAGTACATGAAATAAAGTGAAATTATGAGTAATCGTGCTTTTTGCACATCAGTACCTTTGAATCCTTGGTTGGATAACTAAGGATATTTTCAAATCTCATACCCATTACGTTTTTATTTTTCAACATACCCAGTACAAGTATTTCAACACAATTTTCATGATCTCAAAACATTTCATATAGTTTGAAAACAATTTTTCTTGATGCATTGTCAATGATATTTCAAAAACATTGGCCATGTTATCAAAACCAACCTTTCTAATTTCAAAATATTTCATATAGTCTAAAAACAATATTAACACAGTACATTTTCTCATCAAGTGCATGATTTCGAAAAGCATCATTCATATTTTCAAAAAACCTTATACATAATTTTAAAATTCATCTCGCATGATTTTAAAACATTTTTATAAATATACTTACCTAGTACACCTACTATAATTTCAAATGTATTATATATAAGGTTTCAAAAACGGTAAACACATTTTTCTTAAAAGAACCCCATGCATAGTTTTCCAAATATATTTTCCTCATACAGTGACTTAACCTTCAAATTCTGCTTCATATGTCGCCTTGACATATCTAGCATCTCAACTTCATAAGCATTTCAACTTCATGTTTTGACTTAAGCACATCCCGTGCAAGATTTCAAAACATCTTCAACTTCTAAAATCCATATGGGATCTTTTTATCTCCACAATTAGACCCTTGTGGATAATCATCATTCAAATCAGAGTCCTTAATTGGATTCCTTATGTACCTTAATTCGAACATTTCGATTCTTTATAATCAAAATCGAATTTTCTCTTCAAAAATCTTTCTATCTTTATAGCTAGATTCTTGATAACGTTTAAAGTACCAAATGAAATCCGCTGAATGGATTCCTAGTGTGCTTTAAATACATGTACTCTGTTAGCAGAACAAACTTCTAGTTAAACAATTTTGTGGTTATGTGACTATGTGTTTATTCATCTTATGTTATCTTTTATGCATTTTTGTGTTTTTAATACTCTGGATATTCGTTATCCAAATCCTCGCAGGATCTTTCATATCTTCATATGAGGGATTCGTAGCAGGATATTCAAAAGGTACTACCTTCAATCCTTAATGGGCTTCTATGTAATAGTTAAGACCCTTGGATTATATAAGTACCGCTCCATGTTTCATAAGAGATCCTTTTAGTGGTCTAGTCAAAAAGATTGATTCACAATTTGGTTAAAGAACGACATCTAGTGATGTAGCTGAACAGACTCCTTGTTAGTCTATTTAGATCATTTATTGATTTAATTTAAAGGACTCTATGGCGGTCTAGTTACACTCATCACAGGATTGTTCATTTGGTTTTCCCCTACACACTATAAAATAGACTGTGTGAACTGTGCAAGGAATTGTCTAATTATGGACGCGTACATAATTATGAAATTTAGTGCACAGAAACCCAGTAAGATTTATTATGTGTAAGAACCGATAGCGACAACAATAACAAAATGAGAACGATGTAATGGAGGTACGGTGGACGCACCAATGACGCTTCATATACTTGTATATAAGTATCCCTCTTACTTTGCAATCATGATGTTATTAAAGATTACTAGAAGTTCAGAACCCTAACCAATGTTGTTCGATCTTTTCAACTTCATGTTTTCAAGCTCTCTCAAGTTTCCTCTAAATAAATTTCGGGACGAAATTTCCTAAAGTAGGGGAGACTGTAACACCTGTGCCTCCACGGCCATCAAACAAATACCAAACCAATGAAATATTATATTTCATACTTGGGATTGGTAAAAATATGTGTATCATTTGCACATATCAAATTTTGTTCAATTCCAAACTCTAAATCGCTTTCTGGAAGGTTATACGCGCACCGATGCGTAAATATAACCAGTTTAATGCAACAAACAGTCCGGAATATCAACATATACTTAAAATACCTTAAATAACCTTTACATAACTTAGAAATAAGTTTTAAAGGCTTTGGTATGGCAAAAACAAGTTAATTCGCTTACAGGGACTAAACTTGACAAACTGCGAAAGTATGTCAATTTGAACTGTAACGAACATTCCGGAACATGACCATAAGTTAAACACACCTTAAATATCCTTTACATAGCTTAGAAATAGGCTTTTAGGGGTTCGGTGTGCTAAAATAAACTTTTGGTTCATTCAGGGACTAAAAGTGTCAAAAAGTGCACAAGTTTGCATTTTTACGCATAACTCACGTTCTGAATACATCCGAACATCCAAAAATTTATGTAAGAATGACTATATTATGCTTTAGTGTTTGGCTTGTCAAAAATCCATTCGTCGCGTCATTTGGATCGTTTTTCGCGCTTATGCGCATTCCGTCGTAATTAAGCGAACATCACGTTCGTACGACCAAACGAACCAACACCCGGCATATTTTTGAGCATGTTTCATGTCCACAATGTTTAGGCATCATTTTAGGGCCTTAAAGTTGGCTTTACGGGCCTTAGAAGTGTCGGAAATGGCCTTAAACACGTGCAGGGACTGAAACTGTAATTTCTGAAACTTGTTTTCTGATCAGAAGGGCTAGGCGGCCCGCCTCAGTTTCTGAACATCCTCAGGCGGCCCGCGTCCCACTATCAGACCAGATTAACTGCATTTAACAGCAGATTGCAGCTGTTTGATCCTCACCCACACATTCCCAATTGCTTAGTCAGATGATAAGGACCATTTTTAGTCACCATAACTTGCCGACACTTGTACGGATGGGATTAAGGCACGTTTTCCATGAAACGATCCTAACGGTTACCCGAAAACTATAAATACCCCATCACCCCAATGCAAAACTTACAAGAACTTTGATTTGAGAAACTCTAAGTTGAAACTATTGTTTCATACCTGAGATTTTTGAATCGAGGTTAGCATTCGGGGACCCTTCGTAAGTATTCTTTCGTTCTTTTCCTTATTTTATTGCTTTTCGAAACAGAAAGTCAAACTTTGTTTGACTTTCAGCGTTGACCAGTAATGGTCAATGCGAAGTTCGTTTGAACTTCGCAACGTGAGTGTAATCACGTTGGTCATAGTCCCTTGGGACTATGCCCACTGATTACCACGTTGTCTAGGGTCGTAGGGTAGGCGATCTAATAAATCGCCTATACCTTCGAACTCGACCCATTTGGTCGATCATTAGGATCAGACCAAATACATTAGGTGACCATAGTAGGTAGGGAATAACCTTCCGAGGTTATACCCTATGGTCACATCGTTTAAGTAGTTGTATGATAGGTAGTTTATATGCCTTAGGTAAATTACCAGAATACCATATTCATGTATAATTGGTAATTAAGCATATGTAACCTAAACTTTTGTCACATAACTGATTATGTAACATGTTTAGGCATATAACACTTGTCATAGGACTAGTTAGGCGGTCCGAACGCGTTTCACGCGAACGACGCGTTAAAGTAGCATAAGCTACCTAAACGGGTTGTAATGGGTCGTAAACACTTAGGTTAAGTTTCATTTAGTATGTAGGCTTTGTTAAACCAAATGACACGAGTCTCTACACTCGTTTGGTTTACAAACCCTAATGCTACCCGATCTTCCGATCTAGGTCCGGTTAATTAACATAGTTACCTATATTAGGTGCCGTTTGATATCCGCGATCTCTAGCATTGTTTGGTTGTTACTCAAGGACTTCTGAGCAATCTCAAGTGAGTACATAGACCCCTCTCTTACTGTTTTCCAAACGTTTTGGGGTGGAACACATGTGCCTACTTGTTACTTTCATGCTTTCCTGTTTTCACATCATATACCTGCTATGTTCGTTAGTACATTATAGTACATGATTTCATTACATTTTATGCTATGTATGTCCATTGCGTGCATACTTAGTACATCGTTTTACATTGACATTTTATGCTATGTATGTCCATTGCGTGCATACTTAGTACATCGTTTTCATCACATGCTTACATTTTGTTATGACATTTGGGTTGTTTACAATGGAACAATACATTCATTAACATTAGCTACGCCGTTCGTTAGTAGGAAGTGGTACCATAGGAATTGACAACTCCCGTTCCGGACATCCCAGGGAAAGGGGATGAAAGGAATGACCGAATTCGATATACATAAGTTAGATAAACCTTTAAGTGTTTAAGGGTTTATCGCCACAGTCTCAAGGCTTGGATGTATGCATTTTAACAATACCGTATAGATGTTCGTATCAGTACAGCATGCATTTACACAAAACATAACGTTGATTTAAACTGAGTTTTACTTCAATACTATGTTCTTGTGCATATGGTTTAGTTGATACATTTCACTAGCCATACAGATTATTTTGGTTTCATATTACATGATTTACATTGATCATGCATTTCCACAAAACATAGCTTTGACTTAAACCAAGTTTTACTTCAATGCTTTGTTTTGTGCATTTCATCTATGGTTTAGTTGATGCATTTTCACTAGCCATACATATCATTTTGGTTACATATTACATGGTTTACATTTGACACATAAACACTTTTGACATTGGTTATACATTACATGATTTACATTAGACATGAACATTTTACATTGTTGGTTTGGTTTGAGTAAGTGATTAAGTAACGATGCGTGTGTAATATGATACAAGCATGGTGGATACGCCGCTGGTACTTCCTATATATAAGTGTTTGTATGGTATTACATATCGTAGTGTTATTTAAATCATTTCAGTTTGAGACATAGAACATTTTATACAAATAACATACTTTTCACAATACATTGTTTTACAAAACAACTTATCTTTTACAAACTCATTTTTCTTGGTTATTCATTTAACCATACATTATTCTCTTATTTATACATATCATCTGATTTTATCGTTTTTCAAATGATTTACAAAACAAAGCAAATTACAAGGTTCATGACTAAACATTTTCTCATACATAAGTCATGAAACCTATTTTCACAAAACCTATGTATCTCACAGGCATTTTTATGCTGACGTACCTATTTTCACATGTGTTTTTCAGGAGCTGTTGCATAAGATGATCAAGATACACATAGGCAGACTTGGGCTTTAGTGACAATAAAAGATGCAAGACTAGTTAATTATGTTGTATTTCTTTGTTTGTTAAGACATTGTAACACTTTTAATCAATAAAACGAAACTTAAATTTCCATGGTTGTGAAACATTAATTCTGTTACAACACTCCCCGATGTTTCCGCCACGTTTTGTATGTTCCACGTGGTCGGGGTGTGACACGTTGTCTTCCGGAGGAGATGAGATGGCGTTTTAAGGGTAAGTCGATGTCCTTCGATCTGGGCGAAGACTTCGTTTTTGACCAAGAGCTGGCCCGTGCCCTAATTGAACACAAGTCCCCGATCCGTCCCCTTCATGAGCACTTTCTTTTGTTGGGTCGAGTCTGTTTTTCTTGGAGCCAAGGGGATAGGGATTGGTCGGTTATTCGCCGAAAGCGTGATCGTAAGTTTCGGCCCTTTACCTCCCCTTCGACAGTTTTATTTCACTATTTTACTAAACTGTTTTTATTCTGGAAATGCAGGAGTTGAAATGTCTCTCCGGGATGCTCTGAAGGTCCCAAGTTTTGATGTTCTTGACTTTGTTTTTGAAGATCAAGGCGAAGGTGAAGTTCCTCTTATGAAACAAGTGGCTTATGCAGCCCAAGAGATTCGTCCTTTGGTTACTCAGGACGCGGTCGAACCATCTGCTGCTGAGGTTACTTCTTTTGTTCCGACGTCTACGAAAGATGCGGCTGGTTCTTCCGGAACTCAAACTGGAAAGAAGTCTATTCTGGATGATGTGGACAGTGATCCAGAGGTACGTAGTATAGACGAAGCTCTACAGTACCGTCCTTCTTCTGCTTCTCTAAAAAGTAAAGGTGCCATGCCGGAGGTTGACCAAAATGCTCTTGTCCGCAAGAGGAAGAAGGAATCCTTACAGATTCGTTCGACTGATCCTCTTCCTATGCCGAAGCCGAAGAAAAACAAAAGAAGTTATTCTCACTCTGGCAGCGATGTGATGGTTGAGTTGGATGAACACCTTACCGGTGGTAAGTTTTCGAGGGAGGAAGCTGCACTAGCTCGCTCAGCGCCTACTCCCACTTTTTCAGGTGGCTTCCTTCCTGTGAACGAGGTAGAAAGTATGGAGGTAGAGAATCTATGAGGTTTCGGATAAGGGGGATGGAAAGACTCGCGGAGAACCGAAAGTGGTAACTTTTTCAGGTACGAATTTGGACTCGTCTTTGGGTTCGGACCGTTTTATTGATGATGAGGAAGACCAAGTGTCTTCTCTTCCTTCATCTTGGTTCGGACCTGAGTTGATGTCCTTTTTTTGATATGCAGATGCATTTTCGGATGACATGGAGATTGACCCGTCGACGGCTGAAGAGAAGTTCATTCCGGATCTATCAAAATTAAACCAGCTCCCGACCCTTCTTTACTGGAGGCTCCGTCTGTATACAAGTTCCATACCCTTGGGAGAGGAGACTTTTCTTTGGTGCTTTCTCCGGTCGGTACCTCTGTAAGAAAATCTGCCACAACTTGACCTTTTACCGGACCTCTAGTTCGGTACGTAATATCGAAGGCGCTAAGCTCGATGGCCCATTTGGGGAGACGTCCAGAAACCTCCGGCTTTCTAAGAATTTGCTGAATCTGAAGGTCGGTTTGTACTTCTATATTGAACGCCTGAAAGTACCTTCTGAGACGTCTGGATGCATGTACCAATACCAACGCCAATTATTCTATCATCGGGTACCGAGTTTCGTAATCTTTTAGAATGCGGCTTACATAATAAAATGGTATTTGTGCGTGGTTCCGGTGTACCACTAGTACTGCACTAATGGCAAAATAAGAAGCGGAGAGATATACAGTGACGGTTTCTTCGGTGATTGGAGCGGTCAGAGTGGGTAAAGACCCGAGACAAACTTTCACTTCTTGGAATGCCGAATCAGCCTCCGTTGTCCATTCCATCTGACCCTTTCCGGTTCGTTTTTTCAATACATTCATGAAGGGAATTGATCGATCAGCCGCTTTTAAAACGAAACGATGAAGAGCTACCAACTTGCCATTTAGTGATTGAATTTCTTTGACCTTTTTAGGAGGTTGCATGGAGATCACTGCTTTGATCTTATCCGGGTGCGCCTGTATTCCGGATTGATTTATCCATACGCCCAGAAACTTCCCTTCTTCTAAACCAAAAGAACATTTTTTGGGATTCAGCTTTAGGTTTATACTCTGAAGCCTGGTAAAGGTTTCGAGTATGTCATCGATCATGCTATCTTCGGCTTGACTTTTGATGACCAGATCATCTATGTAAATCTCTAAGTTCCTTCCGATCTGATCCTTGAATGCTTTATCCATCAACATCTGGTACGTCGCTCCAGCGTTCTTTAACCCAAACGGCATTTTAGTATAACAGAAGAGACCTTCATTTGTTACGGACGTCGTCTTATCCTCATCTTCCAAAGCCATCTGTATTTGGTGGTAACCTTTATACGCGTCCAAGAAGCATTTAAGGTGAAAGCTGGAAAGAGAATCAATCTTCAAATCGATCTCCGGCAGAGGGTAGCAGTCCTTCGGACATGCATTGTTTAGATCGGAAAAATCAACGCACATTCTCTAAGTTTTGTCTTTCTTTGTTACCATCACCGGGTTGGAGACCCACGTTTGATACCGCACTTCCCTGATAATTCCGGCGCTTAGTAGTTTCCGTACATCCTCGCAAATGGCATTATGACGGGCTGGAGCCATGTTTCTTTTTCTTTGAGCGACTGGTTTTGCCGAATGTGACACTTTCAACTTGTGTTCGGCCAAACACCGAGGGACTCCGACCATGTCAGAAGTTTGCCACGCAAATACAACAAGTGAACTAGACAGAAGTTTCCATAGCCGTTTTTTAGTGCGTTCAGGGAGCTGGGCCCCAACGGCGATTTTTTGCTCTGGAAAATGTGGGTGAATAGCCCATTCTTTTGTAAGGAGGGTTGGAGGTTGCACATTACCCTCACTTTGCCGTATCTCAGCTACGCACATGGTTGATTCAGAGTGTAGAGTTGTGTTGGGATTGAACCCTACCAGAGGAACAGATAATTAAAGCCAAAACTGGGTCAGAGCAGTGGATCCAGAATAAGCAGATGTTACATACAAGTCTCTCCCCTTGAAAGTGGTTTCAACATCTGCTGACCTCCTATCTACTAATTGTACAAGCCACTGACCGTCAAATCTGCTGCTCTTTTAAAGACTGATAGAAGAACTAAAGCTCTGCTGCTCAATCTACTGTTTTGAGTCAAGTACTGCTGATCCGGACAAGCACTATTGGGTTCATAGCAGTGGAAGGATGCAACAGCTGTTTAAGTGTCTTTTATGTAATGAAATGTAATAGCAGTAGTTAGTATAGCAGTGTTTGTATAGATCAGAGGTTAGAGTTTGTTAGGAGGTTAGATGTCACTTTCATGGTGACGTCAGCTAAGATGCTCAGTGGTTTGTTAGTGCCTATAAATAGAACAGTGCTCTGTACTGTTCTATTAGTTCTTTGCAAACTTGTTTTCCTGCACGAACAAACGCTGAGCTCTGGCTGAAGGGGAGTTTGTATTCAAGCATTATCTTGTAATCGTTGTTGAAATTAAATTCAATCATTCGGTTCCTTGTTGAAAATGTCTTGATCAAAGCAATACTCTCGTTTGATTGTATGCAAAGTTTGTTTCCATATTAATTCCGCTGCACAACTCATCCATTTCCATTTTAATTCAAACAGAAAATAAAATCAAAACCAAACTCAGATCCAACAATTGGTATCAGAGCCTGGACAGTCAAATTTGATTTAACAATCATTTTGACATAAATAGTTCAGCTCAAAATCGTTGATATCGATAGTTTGTTCGTTTGTGTTGAAAAACAGAGCAAGGTTTAATCACCATTAAAGTTGATTAATCAGTGTCTGTAAAACAACCAGGATGACGTCACAATCTCAAGATGATAAGAATAACATTGGCTCGCTTTTTAAACCACCCATGCTTAAAAGAAATGAATACAACATCTGGGAGCGAAGGATGGGTCACATCCTTGCTCAACAGAACACTGGATGTTGGAGGTCTGTTGTTTTTGGTCCCCATGTTCCTACAGTGCCAAGTGCCGAGGATCCAAAGAAGTTCGTACCAAAACCTTATGAAAACTATACTGAAACTGATTTTCAAAAATTCGAACTGGATGCCAAAGCATTTAGCATCATAGCATCTGCATTACTAAATGAGATCTATGCTGGACTGTTACATTGTAACAGCGCCAAAGAGCTATGGGATGCTTTGAAGGAATAGTTTGGGGGAACCGAAGAAGTTATTGAAAACAATAGGGAAATTCTGAATCAGCAGTATGAAACCTTCTGTCACATTAAGGGTGAATCATTGACCCAACAATTTGAACGGTTCAGTTGTCTCATCAGTGAGCTAAGGCTTGTTAAGGTTGAATTTCCAAAATCAACCCAAAATAGCAGGTTTCTTAGGTCGCTACCTGATAAATGGGACACAATTGCATTTGTGACTAGAAACTCTGTTGAGTTCAAAGATCTGACCCTGACCCAACTTCATGGTAGACTCCTGACTTATGAAAGGGAGTTGAACCAGAAAAAGAAGTTGCAAGAGTCTGGAAAAGCCACTGATGATTACTCATTCGGTAGCACAGCTCTTCTGGGTCAGGAAGAATCTAGTGGCAGTAGTAAGGAACAGGGTTTTGATCATTTCATTGATATAACAGCTGGTGGTAACTTTACCAACCCTGATTCTCACTCTGCAAACTATGCTTTCACTGCAAACACTGAAAACCAGATGTCAGATAATCTGTGCTTTGAACTCAATGATTTACAACATTTTGATCCCACTGACTTAGAGGAAATGGAAATCCTGCACCAATTGGCTTTGCTCAGTGTTAGAACTAGTAAATTCTACAAAACAACAGGGCGGAAATTCCCAGGTTTACATGGGAATCTAAGGGTTGGTTGGATAAATCGAAAATCAAGTGTTACAAGTGTAATAGGTTGGGACATTTCTCTAGGGAATGTAGGAGTCAAACTACTGGTCGTATAATCACTCATCCTAGCTCAAATCCTAGACCTCAAAATCAAGGCACTGTGCACTATGCCCAATATACCCCTGCAGCTCATGTTAATGCTGCACATTATGCTGCTGCCCCTGTGCCAGTGCACTATGTCCAAACTACTGTTCCCCAAATCCAGTACGTGCAAACCCCTGTCCCCCAGGCACAGGTGCAAACTGCTGCACCTCAAACTGCTGCTCCAGCAGTGGTACAACCAGATCAGCAAAGTTTTTTCACTCAAGGCTTTGTTGACTGGAGCAGCATGCCTGATGAGTTTAGTGATGAAAATTTTGCACTCTATGTCTCTAATGAACCTTCTAATGATGAATTTTGTTTGATGGCATTAGAGTCAATACAAGAGGGGATTGAAGCTGAAGGTGAACAGCTAAGTGATGAAACAGTGGATGAGGTTACTGAAGCAGTTGTTATTGCAGTTGCTGGTGAATTACTGCCAGGAGAAAATTCAGAAACCCTGATTGAACCACTGACAGACCCATGGTCCAAAGAGGACAAAGAAGAAGAGAAAATTGAAAAAGCAGGTGAGAAAGAAGAAAGAGCTGATGATGAAGAAAATCATCAATGTGATTGTGCAATGATGGCTGCTGCCAAGGTATCACCTCAAGTTCTTGAAAAACTGTGTTCTGACAATTGCATTATTGCTTTTGCTAACATCAAAGAGGTAAATGAAAACCTTTGGAATAAAATTTTAACTGATGAAGTCAAATTTGAAAGGTCTTTAAAAGAACTTAAAAACAAATTGACTGAAAAGGAAAAAGAGATCAGCAGTCTGAAAGAAGATCAAAGCATAACCAAAACTCAACTCCAAACTATGGTAGAAAAATACCAAGTTTGCAAAAAGGAGTTGGAGTCCACCCAGATCACCTGTGAAAGATGGGTGGAATCATGCAAAGGGTATGAGGTTATGCTTGAAAAACAGATAAAAAGCAATGTGAAATTTGGTGTTGGTTATAGAAAACATGATGATGAAAACACTGCTTTTGGAAAATCTGTTCAAACCACTGATGTAACCACTGAGTTTATTCCAACAAACAAGAAAGGCCAAGAAGTGAAAATCACTGACAAACTTGGTAACAAAATCACACTTGACAGACTAATGGGATCCTCTACTTTTGAGGAACTTGAATATTATCAGTTTAAACCAAAATGGTCTGATGAGTGTGATATTCTTGAAAATTTCAAGCCAATGGACTTTACATCAACTGATGGTGTTAAAGCTCCAAAAGCTAAAGTTATTCCTCTCAAGGACATCCCAACAGAGGTTAAAACCTCTGCTGCAAAGGATTCTGAAAAGAGAAAGAAGAAAGAAAAAATTGATAACTTGTTTTGTGAATTCTGTGAGAAAATGAATCATCTAACAAAAGACTGTTTTCACTTAAAAGCTTATGATTTGAACAGAACAAGTGTCATTGTTTCAGCTGAAAGCTGCATTGTGTGTGGTAAAATAAACCACAAAACTCAAGCATGTGTGTATCTCAAAAACTTTGATGTGAAAAAGAATGAGTACATTGCTAAAACATCCTTGAGTCCATCAACATCACCTGTCAAATTCACCAAGAAACAACCACTGTTTGTGCCAGTTCAAACAGCTGTCACAAAACAGCTGAACCAAACATCTGTCAAAAGAGATGTTCAGGTTACTGATGCACCCCCTGCCAATCAGTTCAGAAAAAGCAAGGAAAAATAGTTTTACCAAAGGATTCCACACGTTTATGAGGTCTACAAAAGGCCCTCTAAACCTAAAGTGAACAGGCATCCTTTTGGTTACCAACAGGTGATTGGTCAAGACCCCCAACAGTGGTTAGCAAGAAACAGTACTAAAACTGTCCAAACCCCTGATCTAACCACTGTCCATCATTCTACATCCATCCCAGACACTGTTGAGACCCCATCCAAAGCCTTGTTGGCTTTGGAGACCCTAATGAACTAATCCTTTTACTTCATGTGCAGGGAGCTTCTGCATGCTTTGATAGTCTTTGGTATGTAGATAGTGGAGGCTCCAGGCACATGACGGGATGTAAAGCCCTCCTCAAAGACTTTAAAATCCATGGAGGGGGTGATATATCCTTTGGGAATAATAGTAAAGGGAAAGTTCTGGGGTCTGGTACAGTGCAGTCTGGTAATGTAAAATTTGAAAATGTCAATCTGATAGACAATCTAAAATTCAACCTTCTGAGTGTGTCCCAAATGAGTGACAAAGGGTTTGGGTCATTCTTCACAAAAGATTGTTGTAGGATTGTTGGACCAGAAATGGTCAAGAAGATTGAAGCAATAATCAAAACTGGTCAAACTAAACTTGTTGCTCAAAGAAATGGCAATGTTTATGTTGTTGATATGTCAAAAGAGTGTCCTAGAGCTGATGCCTGTCTGTTCTCAGCTGCCTCTAACAAAGAGACATAACTTTGGCACAGAAGGCTGGGGCACACAAATCTTAAGACAATCACTGAAATTTCAAAAAATGGTTTGGTGAGAGGCCTACCACAAAAATTGTTTTCATGTCCTGAACATTGCATTTCCTGTTTAAAAGGAAAACATCATAAAAGTTCTTATAAGTCCATTGAAGAGTCCAAAACAACCCAGTGTTTGCAAATGCTACACATGGATTTGTTTGGCCTAGTTCAAGTCATGAGCCTCAAGAAGAAAAGATATTGTTTGGTTATTGTTGATGACTTTTCTAGGTTTACATGGACTTTCTTTTTACACTCAAAAGATGAGACTGCAGGCATTTTGCAAGACTTTGTGACACAGGTTGGAAAGCAATTTGACCTTCCAGTGAAAAGCTTCAGGAGTGACAATGGCACAGAATTTAAAAATAAGGAGTTGGATGCCTTCTGTGTGAAGAAAGGGATTGTAAGGCAGTACAGCATCCCTAGAACACCAGAGCAAAATGGGGTTGTTGAAAGAAAGAACAGAACTTTGATTGAGGCTGCCAGAACTATGCTTGCAGATTCAGGTTTGCCATTAATTTTCTGGGCAGAGGCAGTAAACACTGCTTGCTATGTCCAGAACAGAGTTTTAATAAACCCTAGGCACAAAAAGACTGCTTATAAAATTCTGTATAAAATCAAACCACTGATCTCATATTTCAAGGTGTTTGGCTGCCCATGCTTTATTTTGAACTTAAAAGATTCCATTTCAAAATTTGCAGCCAAAATTGATTGTGGTTATCATCTGGGATACTCAACCACTGCCAAGGCCTACAAAGTGTTTAATACACGGACCAAGGCAGTGGAGGAGACTTTGAATGTAAAGTTCAATGAACTTTCATCAATGAAAATTCCAGCAAATCCTGCAGATCTGTTTGATCTTGATAAATTTACTTTTGAAAATACTGCTGTCAAGACTAACAGTGCAGGTCCATCAGTGGATTCACCACCAGACTATGGGTATGAAATTATCATCCCTCAAAGGTCTGCCAAAATAGGAAGAGCATCAGATGTTCAAAACAGCTGTCAAAGCTCAACCACTGCTACCTCAACAGTTGTTGACCAAAGTAGCCCATCAACCACTGCTTCCACATCCTCAAACACTGCTGACAAAAGTCCCCAAATAGTGGATAAAAGTCAGCATGTGTCCACTTCATTACCTCCCATTCCACCACCTTTTGAAGCCACTGCTGGATCATCAAAGTCCCCAGCAGTGGTTAGCTCAGATGATACACATTTGCAGCCTTCACCAACAAATGCCATCATCCCATACCAAGGAGATTTAATCTACTTAAGATCTCATCCACCTGATCAAATCATTGGCAACATCAAAGAAGGGGTGCTCACAAGAAGCCAAACCCAAAACATTTGTCTTTTTGCTGGTTTTCTCTCACTCCATCAGCCAGTCAAGTACCAAGAGGCACTGAAAGACAACAGCTGGGTAGAAGCCATGCAAGAGGAGCTCCAACAGTTCAAAAGACAATAAGTATGGGAGCTTGTACCACTGCCAGAAGAGGTTAGTCCCATTGGAACAAAGTGGGTCTTCAAGAACAAAACTGATGAAAGGGGCATTGTTGTCAAGAATAAAGCCAGGCTTGTGGTTCAAGGTTACAGACAGGAAGAGGGGATTGATTATGATGAAACATTCGCGCCTGTTGCAAGATTGGAAGCCATTAGACTGTTCCTGGCCTTTGCTGTCAACCACAACATGAAGGTGTTTCAAATGGATATCAAAAGTGCTTTCCTCTATGGTACAATTCAAGAAGAGGTGTATGTTTGTCAACCTCCAGGTTTTGAGGATCCATTTTATCCTGATCATGTCTACAAGCTAAACAAAGCCTTGTATGGCCTGAAACAAGCACCAAGGGCCTGGTATGAACCTCTTTCCAACTTTCTACTCTCAAGTGGTTTCAAAAGAGGTACCATTAATAAAACACTGTTTCTAAAATGGAGAGGGAAGGATTTAATGATTGTCCAGATTTATGTGGATGACATTATTTTTGGAAGCACATGTAACACAATGTGTGAAGAGTTTAGAGAACTCATGACAGCTGAGTTTGAAATGAGTGCAATGGGTGAGCTGCAATGCTTTCTTGGTCTCCAAGTTCAGCAAATGCAAAATGGAACTTTCATTCATCAAAGCAAATATGCTAAAGAACTTTTGACAAAATTTGATATGAATGATTGTAAACCATGCAGCACACCCATGGCAACAAATAAGCTTGTCATGTCTGATGAAAAGGATGAGCTGATTGACCAAACTTTATATAGAAGCATGATTGGGTCTTTATTGTACCTAACTGCATCTAGACCAGACATCATGTTTGCAACATGTGTCTGTGCAAGAAGTTAATCAGCTCCCAGAAAATCAAATCTCATTGCTGTAAAAAGGATCTTCAGATACATAAAAGGTGCTCCCACACTTGGTATCTGGTATCCAGCTAATGGGAATATCAAGCTTTCAGGCTTTTCAGATAGTGACTTTGCTGGATGTAACACTACAAGGAAGTCCACATCAGGAGGGTGCCAGTTTCTAGGTGATTGCTTAGTTTCATAGCAAAGCAAAAAGCATGCAGCTGTTTCAACATCCACTGCTGAAGCTGAATACATTGCTGCTGCAAGCTGTACAGCCCAACTCCTGTGGCTTCAAAATCGGTTGCTGGATTTTGGTATCACTGCCTTAAAGACTCCACTCATGTTGGATAGTCAGGCAGCAGAAAATATCATCAAAAATCCAGTTTCCCATTCAACCACCAAACACATCGACATCAGACATCACTTTGTGAGGGATTGCTATGAAAAAGGTTTGATTTCTCTGCATCATGTCCCAACTAAAGACCAGCTGGCAGATGTGCTCACAAAAGCACTTGATACAACCACTTTTGAAAGCTTGGTCTCTAGGATTGGCATGCTAAACATGGAATAACAAGCAAAATCTTGTTTTTCTATGAGTAAAAGCATTAAAATATTTTCAGAAAATCAAAAATCCATCCTTAAAAATAGCTAAAAATGAAGTTTTCATTAAAATCCTTAAAAGTCTGCCATAACCACTGTTTGTTCAAACGTCTGCTCTACTTTAAAGTCTGTCCACTGCTGAAAGCCATCCTCTGTTATTTCATTTCCTTGATAACCTCTGTTGTTCAAAAGCAGAGTCTTATCCACTGATATGCTATCCACTGATAGTGAAAAATCATCCACTGCTTCCATTTTACCGTTTAAACCACTGCCTTCATCAGTAACTTTCAGAAAAGTACTGTCCTTGATTTCCTCAGAGTTTGGCATGTGGGCAGTACATAGTGGTCAGTACTTTTGTAACCGCTGCCACGTCAGCCTTCACTTTTTTCCTCTATAAAACCCCCACTTCATACCAAAAGCAGGGTTTTACTGTCGAATTGAATTCTCAAAAATTCTCTTCTCAAAGCAGTTTTTCATCTCATTTCTCCACAAATTTCTTCGATCATCATCTTCAAAATGACAAAATCGAAGCCATCCACAAAACCCACTTCAAAATCTTCGTCGAAAGCGGTCTCTCAAAAGGCCACTACCATTGAAATCCCACACAAACCATCTCACAATCTTCTGGGTCTTCTCAGAAAACCCAGCACCACAGAGGCTTTCGACTCCATCATCAACACAATGGCTAAATCAAAGTACAAAACTTTGTTAACAGCCAATGCACCAATTTATTTGGCAACCCAAAGAGAGTTTTGGAAGAATGCAACCCTTGAAACACAAGGAGAAACTGTAACTGCCATCAACTCTTCTCTAAAGGGTAAAAATGCCCAAATCACACCACAGTCAATTTCGGAGGTCTTTCAACTCGAGGATCAGCAAGGTAAAATTTCTTTCACTAAAAACGAGTTGAAAATTGACTTCATTGAGAGAGGGTATGCAGACACAATGATGAAGAAAGCTACCTTACAAAAAGGTTTCTTTCCTTCTGCAACAAGATTTTTATTCCATACCCTCCTAATGTGTGTTTCAAATAAAACCACTTCTTTTAAGGAAATACCATTAAAGATTCACAATCTGGGATATGCTATTCTTCAAGAAGAAAATTTTAATTATTCTCGGGAAATCTTTAATGATTTGGTTAATAATGTTGAAACAAAATCATTCCTACTGTTTCCAAGGTTTTTAAGTTACTACTTTGAAAAGAAATTCAGTAAGGATGATTTTTCTACAATAAACCAAGGTGACTCCATTGAAATAAATTGCTTAACTGCTGAAACTTTTACAAGGATGTCAACACCTTGCAAAACACAAGCAGAGATGCCTGAGCAGATTTTAGCAGTTACAACTGCTCCTCAGGTATCTGCTGCTGAGCCCACTGCTCAAGGTGATCAAAGCAGCAGAACAACTGTTTTGAAACCCACACCTAAAATCACCAAAAAGCCAACAAAAAGAAAAACACAAAACCCCCCCAAACCCATCAAAAAGGCAACTCTGGAGGATGAGATACCAGAGCTACTGCCTGTGACAGCACAAAAGTCACAAGAAACCACTGCTGCTACTTCCTCACAACAGTTGGTACAAATATCTCAACCCATAGCCGAAACCCCTCCTGCTTCTACACAAAAAGATCAGGTTGTACACATTGGGACACCACATCATGATGCTCTGGAAACACTTGTTTCCATCATCCACAGCTCAATTCCCGGAGCAAATCCTCTTTCTTCACCAAACATCACATCCACAATTCCCACACCAACTAAACTGCTGTTGGATGCAATTGATTTGAACTAGGCACTAACTAACCCTTCTCAATCACCTATCAATGAGAACATACCTCAACAAATGACTGGGTCTGATGTATCAATCTTTGCTAACCCACCAACACAACCTGAGGAGGTTACACCCCTTGAGTTCCATGTAACTCTTGGTGGTAGTCCAAGTGAAGCAGCCACTACAACTATTGAACCCACTGGTTTACAGTTGGACAGTGGTTACATTAATAAGACTTCCTTGGAGGCAATTCCTTACATCGCACCTCTGCCAACCACCAGTGGATTTATTTATCCTACTGGCAACATCAAAAGGTTGTCAAGTGTTGAAGGAAGAAGACCCCAGTACCAAGAAAAAGGGGCATCAGTGGTTAGTGCTTGGAGTACACTCCCTACCTCAACCACTGATAAAACCACTTATAGTGGGAAATCAGATGATCCCATTAAATTGGGTGATGATTTAAAATATCAGGATTTGACGGAACGAATTAAAAAATTGGATACATCTGTTGCAGATCTTAAAAATTTGCTACAACAGGTGTTGAAAACACAAAAGATGCAATCCACTGTTGTTCCATCTCAAGCACCTGCTCCACCACAAGCTTTTGCTACAAATGAGCTCTGGAACCTTTTCCAACCTTTTCTCCAACAACAAAAAGAAATGGCTGATCAGCAACATGAACTTCATATCCAAAAGCTGAGAAACATTATGGAGTCTAGGTACAAGAACACTCAAGCAGATATTAAGGCAATCAAGGCCCATTTATTAGAAACCACTGGCACTGCTCCTCTAACAGTACTTTTCATTGATCAACTCCCAGAAGATAATGCCAAAAAGGGGGAGAAAGTTCAGGAGTGGAAGAAGAAAGGAATAGATGATGGTCTGTACATTGAACCTGAGAAGGATGCTATGACTAGAAAAATTCCATTGCCAGATGGTAGTAAAAAGGTTGATGCTACTCAAGAAGCACTTGATGAAGGAGTAGCAAGTGTTAAAAGAGATAGAATGGCAAAGGATATCTCAAGATGGAATGAGGAGAAAAGAGCTTTCATGGAACTGTATGAGCAAGGTTGTTCTGGATCAAAGGATAATAAAAATCCAAAGACAAAAAGGAAACCTAAGTCCATCCCACCAGATTTCCAAAGCCTCCAAAACCACCATCCAAAAGCCATCAGCATCAAACCTCCACCCAAACAGCTGTTGTAACTCCTGTTGTATCAACTACTGCTGGTACCTCAGTTGTTTCAACATCTGTTCTCACTTCAACACACACCACTTCAACACACACCACAACTACTACTTTACCACCACCACCACTGTCACCACCAAAAACAATCTCACCACCACTTTCACCTGCTGACAAAAAGCAGAAGACAACAGGTGTTATAACATCTGTTGTAAAGACAACAGTGGTTGAGACACCAGTTGTCTCAACAACTGTTAGTCAAACACAAACCACTACCATACAATCTACCACCACTGATCCACCCAAAACATCATCTGCCTCTTCTAAAATAAAAAGGAGAAGGATTTACATATCAGATGATGATTCACCTTCACCACCACCAACATCTTCAAAATCCCTGTCACTTGTCACTATTCCAAAACCCATACCTCTCTCTTCAGCTCAAATTATAAAATCACTACCTCCTGCAGGTGTCTCATTTCCTCTAGAACTCATTGCAGTTAGGGAAGAAATCAAATCCTTTTATTATGAGGATGACCCAGCTAAAAGAAGTTTGCCATCAGTTGAAGGATATCCCAGGCCTCAAAATATTGAAGAATACTTGAAACTCAAGGCCAAGCAAGCAGAGGATATTGCTATAAAAAATAAACTAGGGAAATCTGATAGAGAATTTCAACAAAACTATCAATTTCTACTCACACGGGTCAGAGCAATGGAGCAATTTGCCAAAAATGTATGTCAACAAATCTCTGAAAGGGCAGATGAGTCCTTGAGAAAAGACTACATTGAGAATATCATGACCTACAAGAAATACAAGGGGGAGAAATACATGTACAAAAACTGGACCATTCCTGAGCTTGAAAAAGAGGCAGCCAGGATTCAAGAAATGATAAAAAATAAGGTCAAGCAGACTCCCCCTGAAAAATTCAAACAATTTGAAGCTGAGAAGGCATTAAGGTTGAAGAGAATGAAAGAGGAGCTGATAGCAACTGATTATGGGTCAAAGAATTCTGTGTCAAAATGGGGAGAAGATAGGGTCAGGGCTACCTACAAGAAGTTAGAGGAACTTAGAAAGAAAGATCCAAAAGTTCCACAAAAGCCTGACTATTCTAAAGCAGAGGTTTCAAAAAGACCACCAAAGCTGCAAGCTAAAAGAACCACTGCTCCAGCTGGTGCTGCCATCTACAAAAGAAGGAGCCAAAACCAGTCGAGTACTGAAACAATTCAAGATCTAAAAGCTGGAGATGCTATTGTAAAAGCAGGCATGAAATTAATGATAAAAGAAGATCTTGAATTGGAACAATCTGCAAGTGCTGCTCAGCCAGTCATGAATAGGCCAGCCTCACCAAATACCTCTGCAAATAAACATCTCCCAAGAAACCCACCAGACTCAAAAATACTAAAGTGGGAAACTGACAAACAGACCTGCGTATTGACTTTGCTCAGGTCTGGTGGAGAAGTGAAGAAAATGTCAAGGGAACAAGCTCTTGGCCTGAGTCTTGAAGATTTGCAGGATCTCCTTGATCTTCCACTTAGCAGGGATGATGATGATACAGATGCCCTAGACTTTGAACTACAGTTTAAAGGTCAGATAAGGGAACTGCTGATGAGGCAATAAAGAATTCCACAATAATGAAGAGTTTTGGCATTATCTGTTCTAGGGGGAGATTGTTGGGATTGAACCCTACCAGAGGAACAAATAATTAAAGCCAAAACTGGGTCAGAGCAGTGGATCCAGAATAAGCAGATGTTACATACAAGTCTCTCCCCTTGAAAGTGGTTTCAACATCTGCTGACCTCCTATCTACTGATCGTACAAGCCACTGACCGTCAAATCTGCTGCCCTTGTAAAGACTGATAGAAGAACTAAAGCTCTGCTGCTCAATCTACTGTTTTGAGTCAAGTACTGCTGATCCGGACAAGCACTGCTGGGTTCACAGCAGTGGAAGGATGCAGAAGCTGTTTAAGTGTCTTTTATGTAATGAAATGTAATAGCAGTAGTTAGTATAACAGTGTTTGTATAGATCAGAGGTTAGAGTTTGTTAGGAGGTTAGTTGTCACTTTCATGGTGACGTCAGCTAAGATGCTCAGTGGTTTGTTAGTGCCTATAAATAGAACAGTGCTCTGTACTGTTCTATTAGTTCTTTGCAAACTTGTTTTCCTGCACGAACAAACGCTGAGCTCTGGCTGAAGGGGAGTTTGTATTCAAGCATTATCTTGTAATCGTTGTTGAAATTAAATTCAATCATTCGGTTCCTTGTTGAAAATGTCTTGATCAAAGCAATACTCTCGTTTGATTGTATGCAAAGTTTGTTTCCATATTAATTCCGCTGCACAACTCATCCATTTCCATTTTAATTCAAACAGAAAATACAATCAAAACCAAACTCAGATCCAACAAGTTGCTACGCCTGCTTCGGTGGGAAACTTTAATGACCCATGGATGGTAGAGCTAATGATACCGAAAGCGCACATCCCTGGTCTTCCTAGTATGATGTTGTGGACGGACCTTGCTCCCACTACTAGGTATGTCAAGTTGACGGTTCTGACCAGGCCTCCGTCTCCCAATGTTGTTGGTAGGGTGATTTGCCCAATCGGCTGGACCACCTCTCCGGAGAAACTTACCAACGGCATAGAGACTTGTATCAGTTTTGCTTTGGTTTGCGGGGCTAATTGTTGGAAACACTGTTGGTACATGATCTCGGTGGCACTTCCGCTATCAACAGAAACCCTCCGGACCTTGTGGCCTGCTATTATCTCAGACACTATGATTGGTCCGTCTTTGATTTCTCCAGGGGTAATTGGAGGGAAAGCGATCGACTGTTGCATCCAGGCGGCCATGTGATGATTGGTCCGCTTAATGCCTTGGTTATTTACTTTCCTGATCATGCAGATTTCTGGTTGGTTGTTCGGATTATCTACCGAACCTCCTGAAGATTTTCCTTCTTTTACCAAATGCGACAGCTTACCGGATCGCACTGCTTTTTCTATTTCTTGCTTTAGGGACCAGCAATCATCCGTATTATGGCCTTGCGCATGATGGTAATCACAATATTTTTTGGAGTTCTTGTCACCCGGATTTCGGAGCTTTGGTGGGGCGGGGAAATTTGCTCATTCGGCACTGAGAATTTCACTGGGAGTTTTGGAAAGATCCGATAGATTATAAAATCTTGATCGGGAACTTCTTCCCCGCTGAGGCCTATCATTTCTGTTGTAAGGGTGTGGTCGTCCCCTATTTCCGGACGGAGTTTTATCAAATACAGACCCACCATTTTTCTTCCAAGAGGACATTTTATGATCTGACTTCGGGGCTGGATTACATGCGTTTTTTCCTCGAGTGAAAGCTCTGGCTTGCTTCATGAGTACTTCCATTGTCTTCGGGAGACTTTCGTGTAACTTTTCGACCAACTGGTTATTCCGGACACCGTGACAGAATCCGGAGATCCTTAATTGGTCTACAACCCACTGATCTGCATGCTTTCTCGATTGAAGCGGTCGATGAAACTATCCAAAGATTCCCCATCCTTCCTTCGGATGTTGTGAACTTCGGTGATTTCTTTGGAGTAGTGCCTTTGTTGGCTAAAGTTCTGAAGGAATAGCCTTCGGAATTCTTCAAAATCGTCGATCTCTCCTTCGTTTAACGCATTGAACCACACCCGGGCAGCCCCGGTTAGTGTTTGTGCGAACATGAAGCACCACGCCGGCATCGGCCATTGTTCTACACGTGCAGCCCCATCGAAGTCAAACATGTGATCGTCCGGATCAGTTGTACCGTCATACTTCTTTACAGTGGTTGGCATTTTGAGCTTCGGAGGGAGCTTGGCGTGTGTGATGCGAGCACTGAATTTAGACTTAGCAGTCATGGAAACCGGATGATATGGCTTGGTGAGCTCCAGATCATTAACTACTTCTACCTCGTTTCGCGTCATCATTGCTGGGGATGGTCCGGAGGAACCCGGCACATATCCACTATAAGTTTCCGAAGTAACAACTGTGGAGAAAGTGGGAGAAGCGAAAATCGCAGGACCCATAGTCCTTACCGGAGTTTCATCATGAAATAGCCTGGTTCGTAAACCAAGGATCTGTTCATCTCTAGCATGTTGGGCTTTTAATCTTCGTAGAAGACTTGAATTTTTGGAACGGAATTCCGCATCGAATTATGATGTTTGCGAAGTGGGTATTAACATGAACGGCAAGGTTGTTCCTGGTCCCAAGCTCAAAGGAGCTGAAACTGTGGAAACAATGCTTGTTGGTGCTGTAGTTTGCGTACTAACAACTATGGATCTCGAATTCATAGAACCCGAGGCCGCCATAGATCAGTTCGTTGCTCAAGAAATTCACCAAAGTGAAGGACTGTGAGCTGTGAAATCGGATGGCGCCAATTGAAGAGCCAAAGAATCGAGTTTAGGCCGGAGCCTTTAATCGAGGATTTGGATCTTGTGGAGGAGCTGGAGAATCGTCCTGCAAAACAGAAAACCGTTAGGCTTGCCGCAGAGATGGGAGGGCCCCTCTACGACCACCCTCCGGTGTGAGGATAATGTTGGTGCATTACGTCAGTCGACTTCATCTTGTATCGAGTCTTGTACTAGAATTGTCAGATCAGGGCACGTTGTACGAGAAAATAATAAGTTTTGGGTGTTAAAGAGTTAATTCCGCTTGAAAGTGACATGTGCTATTTCAAACGAAACTAACATTGGTAATTTCGTTTGAAATGGTCACTGCCACTTTCAAACGAAATCACCTCCCTTATAAATAGGCCTCAAGCGAAATCATTTGTAACTTTGAGAATTTGGGTACCGAAGTGCTGCCGACGAGTCTACTGATCTGGAAACTTGTTATAATCAATATACAAGACATTTTGAAATGAATCTAGCTATTTAACAAGTCAATACATCTGTTTCTGCCTTTTGAATTGATTAGAACTCTTCTGATCGACTCGTTTGGGTCACAAAACGATCCTACAAGTGGTATCAGAGCTCAGGAAGAAGAGTTCTTGCCAAAGCAGCCTTATTTTCTGATTTCTACACCTTCTTTTACAAAATTCACAAAATTTTACGGTCAAAATGGATTGATTTTCATACATGTTATGCGAAACAGTGTTTTAATGAATCCTTGAGATTATTGGACCTTAATTCAGCTTAAAATTGGTAAAATACATAATTCCGCTTGAAAATCAGATCGAAATAGTGACGTCAGCAGCATTTCATACGGAATTAGCACTTGATTCCGCTTGAAATTGTTATTCCCCTTGAAAAGTACATCTAATTCCGCTTGAAATAACCTGATTCCGCTTCAATGTGTAATTCCGTTTGAGAAGTTTCAAGCGAAATTAGTAATTTCGCTCCAAAGAGTGATTTCGTTTCAAAGTGATTTCATGTTAAAGTGTAATCTCGTTTGAAAGGTGATTCTGTTTGAGAGGGAATTCCGTTTGAGAAGTGATTTCTGTTGAGACTTGATTCCGTTTAAGTTTGGGTGCATGGTGTTCACTAGAGAAAGATTATGAGAAACCGAAAAATGAACGCAGGCTTGAAAAAGCATTTTTTGACTTTTCGGAGATTGATAAATTGAAATATACAAGTGAAAAAATGATGATCAGTATTCTTCAACAAGCGATTAAAGAAGATATATTTGTTTTACTCCAACATGAGGGTACTGCTAGGTCAATTTGGAATGCATTGATTCAAAAGTTTAAAGGAAGTGTAGATATGATCAAGAACAAAAGAGCTTTACTTAAGAAATCATTTGATATGTTTGTAGCCTTGGAAGGTGAAACAACAAAAAAGACCATTGATAGATATTGTCATTTGGTTTTGGAAATGGGAAGATTAGATATAAAGAAAGATGATGAAGAATGGGTTGATAAGTTAGCCGATGCATTACCACAACAGAAATGGGGAACTTATTTGTTGATCATAAAACACATGAGAAAATCTGAAAATATGAATCTGGCACAGTTTATTCAGAAGATTGAAGAGCATGAGTTGGATATCCAGAAAACTGCTATCATGTCTAATCCAAATGTTCAACAAGACATGAGTTTATACTACAGAGAAAACAAATTTGAAGTTACTCCAAGTCCAAAGATTCAGACTGGTTTCAGTGCTGATGGTTCTTCCGGAATAAAGGGAAGTACTGTGACTCAAAGTGGTGGATCTTCATCTTCATACTCAAGCTTTGATCCAAATTTTACAACACTAAGTCCTCAACAAAAGAATTCTACAAATCTGCAGTGCAATGTTACCTTGAACATTCAAAATCGTCAAAATCTGTCTCCGGAAATAGCAAAGCAACACATGGCATCACTTATTGCTATGTTGGAATCATATGAAAGTTTGATTGCAGGTAGAATTGGGAATCCGATGCTTACCAAAGAGGATTATGACCAGATTGACGCTGAGGAACTTGAGTTGATGGATGTAAAGTGGTGTTTAGCCAGTGCTGTTCGAAGAGCAGAAAAATTTACACAAATCACTGGTAGAGATGATTTTCGGGGAATGAGTGAATCTCCAATAGGGTTTGACAAATCAAAAGTTACTTGTTTTCGTTGCAAAGGAAAGGGACATTTTAAACGGGAGTGCAAAAACAAAGAAGCAACAGAAAGACAAGATGGAAAGAATGATTATTATCAAAAGTCAATTTTTCATCAAATTGTTCAACAACCACAAATTGCTAAACAACCACAAACTGCTCATGCACGTACCATTGAAGAGAAAAGAGCTTGTTTTGGGATAATTGATCAAGATGATGAATTTGTTGCAGAAGGATTTAGCTGGGATAAATACATCCCACCTGGTTCAGGTCTTGTTGCTAGGATCTTGGAAGATCATGAGGTCAAAAGAACGAAGATCTTTAGTTTATCAGAAAGTGATGATGATACTGATGACGAGGAAGAGTACATTAATAATGCAAGAAAAAGTTTAGACTCATTTAGCTTTAATTTGTTTTTTGCAGATAAGATCGAGATGCTGAATGGGAAGAAAGCTGCTAGATTGAAGAAAGAGTTGGAAGCAAAAAGAATATCTGAAGAAAAAGAAAAACTGGAAGCCAAGAAAGCTGAAGTTGCAGAAATTTCAACAAATAAAGATGAAAATGAAGAGTGTGAGATAAAAACAAAAGTTAATGAACAAAAGGTAGTTGAAAAGATTGTTGAAGTGGAAAAGACAATTGAAAAAGTTGTCGAAGTAGAGAAAATCGTTGAAGTTGAAAAGATTGTTGAGATCTTTAAACGTTGTCAGAAATGTTCAGAAACTTGCAAAAATTGTGAGGAGAAAGACAAGAAGATTAGTGAACTGGAAGAATTGAAAGAGAATTTGTTGTCTGATGTGAAGTATGTGAAAGAATCATATGATGTGTTGAACAGAACAGTAAATGGTCTGAAAATGACAAATTCAGAATTTGAGATTGCTATGACAAAGATGAGTTCTACATTAATGTCAAAGCAGAAGGTCATAAATGAGTACATTGAAGATTGTGCAAAATTGAAGAAAGATTTGGAACTCGAAAAGATAGAAAGTGAAAGAATCAAAAGATTGTTGTTGAGTTATACAACTTGTGATTATTTGATTGATCGAGTTTATCCTACTGTTGCAGGTCTTGAAGCTTTTCAAGAACAAAAGAAAGAAGAAACAGATGCTGGTAAGAAACAAAGTGCTAAGTATAATAAGTGTCCGCCCCCGATCTTTGAAAGTTATTCTCCCAGAAAGCTAAATGAGGAACAATTAAAAAATGCGCTCAACATCAAGTTAAAGTCTGAAATCATTGATGAATTACCAGATAATATTGATGTCACATTCACAGCGTCTGACACTGATCATGAGTCTGAGTTGTTAAAGAAAGTGGTCGACCAGGTGTTGTATATGGATGAAGAGTCAAAGTCGGAGTCTAAGTCTGAAAGTTCGAGTTCATCAGAAAAGAGTCCGAGTTCACCGGTTAAAAGGGTTTATAATAAAGAATTCTTGTTATCAAAATCTAATTTGAATGATGGATCGATCAAAGTGGCATATACTTTGAATGATTCAGACAAATTATATTCTGATGAGGAATTTCCAATAAGAAGTGTCAAATCTTAAATGATCAAACAGGTTTTCAAATTGACAGAAATTAAGATTTCTGAAATAAAAGATTTAAATCTTTCTGAAAAACCTAAAAAGTACACTTCAAGAGTTCAACAGAGATTGAACAAGAAGAAGGGTTACAGTTCTGGATCAGGTTATCGAAAGAAACCAAACCATAACGGTAATTTCAAAAAGAAAGGGTTAGGTTACATTTCTCTAGAAAATTATGAAAATTAGAAAAATTATAAAGCAAATACTAAATTTGTTGCAGGAGGAAGTGCTGAAGAGGAACAAAAGAAACTATTCCGGAAACAATCAAACCAGGAGTTTCTTGCTGAAAGAAAGAAGAATTTGGTTCAAAGAATTGAAAGAAGAACATGTTTTAAATGTCACAAAGTTGGACACATAGCATGGAATTGTTCAAAGTCCAATTATACAAAATAGGGAGTTTCTTCTAACTCTGAATTGAGAAAAAAATTGTTGATGAAAAAGAAACAATCAATTGGGGAATCTAAGATGTTTGAAAATTCAACTTTTGAAACTGGTGATGTTTCACAACGTTTTTACAAAAGAAAAGTTGATTTGAACAAGCAGAAATGGGTTGTTAAGTCTGAAAGTAGTTCTGACAATGAATCTGATTCCATAAAATCAGAGGAGTCATTTGTTGAGAAAAAGAATGTGAATTCCGTTCCAGAGATGAACGATGAAAATTTTCCGCCATTGTCAAAAGAAAATTTGAAATCAAAAGGTAGATTTGATATTTCAGGTCAATTTTTCTCTGGTAAAGAAGAATTTGATGCTGAAAAGCTTTTCAATGGAAAAGTCAAACATATTTTCGGAAAGATGGTAGATGGAAAGGTGAAAAGTGCTAAAGATTTTTACAAATCAAAATGTTGGTGGGATAGATGTGTATCACCCAAGGCTGGTCAGGCTTGGGTGACAGCATTTACAAACTAAAATTCTGATTTGCCGGAGCTTCCAAGTTGGTAATCGTGAAGCAGGAATCGGCATTTTTTTTATAGATTGGTTGGTAAATCTACATGTGGTATCTTTAAATTGCTATATGTTGATTTACATGTGGTTTTGGTTGGTGAGTGAACCTACAAGGGGTTGAAGAAGGTTTTCACTTACAAGTGGTAAATCAAGGACATTAAATTGTACTTGTTTTTCCTACAAATGGTATTTTTGAAGAACAAAGTGATGAGATTATCCCCTAACCTACAAGTGGTTTTATGAAATCAACAAAACTAATTTTCCGGAAAAACCATTTGATTAAAACAAACTTAAGTGTTTTGAAATCACAATGGGAAAATAGTTTGTTGTAAGGGGAGTTCTGATTGTTTATGCCAAGTGGATGGCGAAATGAAGTGATTTGATATCAGTTGTCAATTTACTTTGTACAGTTTGTTTTCAAATTTCTTTTAAATGTGTTTGAATTTTAGGGGGAGTAAGTATTTTCTGAAAAATCAGTATTTTCTGAAAAATCCAAAAACATTTGAAAATTTGAAAAAGTCAAAAACATGATAAAATCAAAAATGGGTTTTGTTGAAAAAAGAGGAAATGATAGTACATCAGTGGACTATCACAACATGCTAAAGATTTGGAAAGTCAAAATGTGATAAACGGTCTCACTGATGATTTGCCAGTAGGTTTTTACACATTTAGTAGATTATGACGAGATATAAACCTAAATTTCAAACTTGCTTATATCGTGGGGAACATCTCTCGGATATATGGGTAACCCCCAAAATCTTGTTTGAAAGGTCCCTCTTTCTGAGATACTAGGTCTTTATACTCAGTTATATCTGGGGTATTATCCCGGGACTTCTGATTTTGCGGAAGCAATGGCCTAGTCCCCGTATAATACTTTCTGCTTGCTTGAAATATAGCATCACCCTCAGTACAAAAAATGATGAAACATTGAAAAATGCTAATCATGTGCTGTTGAAGAAAAGATTCTCTAAAGGGAACACACCAAAAGTCGAAGCCATCATCTCTCTGCTGAACGGAAGTTCTGACCTGAGCTCTCATGGCCCTCGCATTTAACCCTTTACAGATATCATATGTGGTATACTCACCTATAAGACTGAATATTGGGATCTGGATACGGGAGTATATTTTGAGGTGGGACACGCGAATAAGTTTATGTACTTAAAACATTAATCTCGTATCTCGAAACAGTTGAACTTTGTGTGAGAATTTAAGTGGATCAGTATACTGGCAATCTAAGTAAATCGTTTAGAACCTAAAATGTTTAAAGCTTAACGGTGTTGGTGATTTGTCTTAAAAACTGATATGATCCTCTTACACAAACTCACAAAAATATTGTATGTAAATATTTCCTTTCTTTACTGTATTTCTATTATATCAAAAATCCAAAAAGATTTTCGGAGTGTTTTAGCATAAATTTTGAAAAATCCAAAAAGATTTTAGACAACTGATGTTGAAGAACTGATTTTCAAAATTCCAAGTGCTAAACATGATGACAATCAGTGAGAGGGAGTATGTATGAAATAAGAATTTGAGTTTGTTTAAAATGGAAAATTGTTTTAAAAGAAAAAAATTGTTTTTTTTTTTTGCAAATGGTTCATCAGAGATTTATATGTTAAATCATTTTGGTTGATACTTGAAAATGATGTGATCAGTTTGTGTCTACAAGTGGTAAGCAGAGAATAAATTTGTCAAATTTTATATTTGTGAAATTTATTGTTAGGTAGAGATTTGTGCAGGAGTCAGTAGAGCCAAGAATTGGTTCTGATCCTGTGAGAAGGAATGTGAGTCAGGTCATGATTTTGAAAACCTGAGAAAGCCAGACTGCGATCCCAGTACAATTCAAGGGGGAGTCTGCTAGTAGAACATCATCCGAGGGAAAGAAGAGTCTGAAAATGCAAGAGCCAGAATCTTGATCTTGGAAAACAAAGAGAGAAGAAGAGAGTACAGAGGATTCTGAAGATTGTAAGATCAACATTCGAGAGGGAGTGTGATTGAAAGAGTCCAAAGACTGATAAAGACTGAAGACGTTGAAGACTCGACACTGAAGACTCGTTAACATCCGAGGGGGAGTCTGTTGGTGCATTACGTCTGTCGACTTCATCTTGTATCGAGTCTTGTAATAGAATTGTTAGATCAGGGCATGTTGTACGAGAAAATAATAGGTTTTGGGTGTTAAAGAGTTAATTCCGCTTGAAAGTGACATGTGCTATTTCAAACGAAATTAACATTGGTAATTTCGTTTGAAATGGTCACTGCCACTTTCAAACGAAATCACCTCCCTTATAAATAGGCCTCAACCGAAATCATTTGTAACTTTGAGAATTCCGGTACCAAAGTGCTGCCGACGAGTCTACTGATCTGGAAACTTGTTATAATCAATATACAAGACATTTTGAAGTGAATCTAGCTGTTTTACAAGTCAATTCATCTGTTTCCGCCTTTTGAATTGATTAGAACTCTTCTGATCGACTCGTTTAGGTCACAAAACGATCCTACAGATAAGTATTGGTAGAGAGAGAAAGTAGAGAGAGAAAATAAGGACGAAGGTTTAGAAAATCATACTTGGCCTTGTACTTGATGAGGTATTTATAGTGGTCAACTGAGATGACGTCATTCGTCCAGATGCACTTCGATGGAGGTTCATCCTCGGAGTTATGGGGAGCGGACATATGAGAGATGTCCGTTCGGGTGTAGCCCGGTTCGTCCCAAGGGATCATGTCCGGCCTCGGATATGTATCTTCAGATCAGAATGCTCTAGTGATGCAAATGGATCGAAAATTATGAGCCCAGGTATGATCTCTAAAATCTTGTGGGTAGCGCAACCTGGATTGCAAGTTGTTTGGGCTGCTCGAATTTGTTTTATTATGTGGGCTTGAGGTACATGGGTGAACCTAAGGAAACGGAATTCAGCACCTTATCCTATTCTCAATTTAGTTGAATTTTGGTCCACAAATTTACAACAACAGAACTTGAAAATTTTCATTGGATTAGAATTTTTTTGGGACCAACATGGTGTTTTTGCGAGACTTGAATACCAGACGGATCACTTGAATCCGTGTGTTCTCGTTAGTAAATCAATGCATTTACATCCTAGATGACACGCCTGATCAGACATCATCCGTGATCAAGTTTATCGTTCCATCGATCATTCGCAATCATTGGAGATTAACAAGATTCAAGCAAGACATCATCCGTGATCATTTTTCAACCATCAGAGATCAACTTCTTCTTAATCCGACATAATCCGACATCCAAGATGCATGTACTTCATCCGAGATCAAAATTTTCTTTCATCCGAAATACATTGATGGGCTCGTTTAAAAAAGAAGACCCAAGATTGCAGATCATCTAAACCGTAATAAAGATAGAATAAAACTAGGGGGAGATTGTTAGGTCCAGAGTTTTACGCTTATCTTTATTGTATTTATTGTTGTTTATCTGGTTTAGATTAGGTTTTGGGCTTGGGCTAGGCCATGTGGGCCAATGGGGTAGATGCTCCTATATATAGTCTTGATTAGGTTATTGTAGAAGGGCTCTCATTTGTGTAATCATGTAATCCCCTAAAGGAGAACCTTGTACCAAACAATCCTAGAGATTGTGTGCAAGGTTCTCGAAGATCGTACCAGACAGTCCTCGAGACTGTGTGCGATCTAAGCAGCGACACTGGGTTCTTTAATAAAATATTTCTTTTTGTTCTTGCCGGTTTGATCTTATATTCCGCGTTCGATCGATCTAAGCAGCGGCATAGGGTTTTTTTGTTAAAAAAAAAGAGGGACATATAGATAGATATAGAGTTTTAGGGGGAGAATACTCAGAAAAGAAAAATACAAAAAGAGTTTGCTGTATATATAAGTATTGTTTTAGGGGAGAGAAAATGAGAAAAAGACAAAAACATTAGAAAAATGAAAAAGCCAAAAAGAAAAATTGCATGATATGGGAAGTGAAATAAATGTTCGTGTTAAAGGGTTTGACTAACACATGTAAGATGCCATAGCTGAAAAGACTAGGATCTACTGCGATATGTTGATAAGTCGAGACCGAGGATGATGATGATTGAGGAGATTGCGACTCGAGACAGTGGATTGGAATGATGATTAACGAGTCGAGACCGTGAAGAAATTGAAGCCTTAAGTCGAGACAAGAGTAACTCGAGACTGTGATATGAGAGGGACTCGAGACTGGTTATCAATTGAGTCGAAACCAACTGACTCGAAACCACAAATAGATGGGACTCGAGACCTTAGATGAAGGGTTGTTGAGAGTCACCGCTGTTTCCTTCTCAGATGTTTCCAAAGCTTTTGAATATTGGAAATTATAATTTTATAAAATCGAGATGTTGCTGTGAGCGGAGAACAAAGATTTGGAAATTATAAAATAGGAGATAAGGAAATTTTCAAAACAACCAAAATCTCGAAAAACATGGGAATTAAAAGAATTTCCAAATCTTTTCAAAGATTTAGAGATTTGATATATCTCTCTTAACACTTTTTCGAACCGATCAAAATACCAAAATATGACAATTTTCACACAAAATTGATGAACACAAAGAAGAACACGAAGAACGAGAAGAATGTTCTTGTTTTTTAACAAAAATTTCAAAATCTTGAATCTTTGATATCAGACCGAGCCTAGAAACAGGTTCTTTCGGCTCTGATACCAATTGTAAGTCCCGTAGAACGGATCTTTCAATGATATCAAACCTAATCTTGTGAGAGTGCGGAAACCAATCACAATATGATTCAAGATAAACTGAAAACGAGAAACAACAAGAACACCAAAATCACTTTTAACTCACACACGTTTTGATTACTTCAACAAGCAAAAACGCCTGGTATGAGTACACCACCACCAATCGCCTTCCACTCTCTAGAAGTTGTGAAACTATGAGGCTCTAAGAGGTTCCAACCTAAAAACAAGTTAGAAACTTTTTTATATACATAGGCAAGCCCAATTTCCTACATGGGCTCCCCTTGGGCCTGCTTGGCCCACATGGCCTAAAGCTTGGCCCAAGTGACCTATAAAGGTCCAAAACCTAATATAAACTAACCCGATAAGGCCCAGTTCATAACCATAGCCCGTTGTGTTAATTTGATGCGTCAGTCTCACACTTTAGGGCCTAACAGAGAGTTCTTCTGTGTCGGGGGTGGCGGAGGTGGTGGTGACGGTGTTGGAGTGGCGGTGGGGATGGTTAGGGTTTCGTCGACGGTGGTGGGAGTGGTTAGGGTTTGGTTCATGGTGGTGGTGGTGGTGGTGGTTTGTGGTGGTGGATCTGACATTTCGGGTGCATGGTGGTTGTGTTGGGGGAATTGGAGGTGTCATCTCTATCTCTCTCAGGTGGTTGTAGGCAACAGTTTGAAGGTGATGGTAGGTTTTCAGTGGTGGGTGGCAGATGGTGATGGTGGGTTGTGGTGAGTGGTGGTGGCAAGTGGTATAGAGATGTGTGCAGAGGTTTTCTTTTTATATACTTTACTTTTTATTTTTTTACAGAAATAGTCCCTCAATAAAAGTTGTTTACATAATAGCCCTTGAAAAGGTAAAATGACAACAGTATCCTCATATGCAAGACACATGACCAGATTGAACCAAAAAATCTAACTGGGTTTGGCCTAAAGGACATAACGTGCAAGATTTTGAAACGTTAAGGACAAAACTCGTAAACTTTCGCGCTAAAGAACAACGCCTGCAATTTGATGTAAACATAAAAGAAAAAAGTTGTAATTTACTCTTTAATAAAAAGAAGTATTTTCGTTTTTTTTTAATTTCATACTTTTTAAAAAGAAGTTAATATGTTTTAAGTAGGGATGTGCTCGGTATTGGTAACGAAAGTACCGGTATCAAAATCGCAAAATATGGATACCGGTACCGAAAGTACGAGTACCGAAATTAGTGAAACATGAGTACCGGTACCGAACTTCGCGAAATATGGGTACCAGTAGCGAAAATGTTTGGTACGATAATGGTATTTGAAGGCAAAATTCGGTAAAATATTGGTACCAACCGGTACCCATACTGAAAACACCAAAAACTAGGTAACGATTTGATACCAATACCCGGTACCCAATGCTCATCTCTAGTTTTAAGAATCAATTAATAAAATGTTTATGATAAAACCAAAATTATCTATATATTAACAGATATATTAATAGATAAACCTTGTGAATAGTACAAGGGCATTCTGGTAATTTCATTATCCAGTTCCATCATAACCCCAAAACACGTACACCTCATCGTCACCTTTCGGGCATGTTTGGCTAAGTTTTTTGAACCAACTTATTGACTTATTAGCTTTTTCAAAAAGCTAATAAGGAGATTTTGTGTTTGGCAAACCTAAAAGTAGTTTTCAAAATGACTTTTTATAAAGGAGAAAAAGTCATTTTTGAGAAGTTAGGATGGTGTGACTTTTTGAGGAGCTTATAACTTTTTGAGTCCTTTTAGTCATTTTACATCAATAAGCGAAAACAAATACTTTTTAAAAAATAATTTATTGACTTATTGACTTTTTCCACCATATAAGCTAATCCAAACACTTTTTAAAAACTTTTTTTTATAAGTTAATAAGTTTTTCACAAAAAGTCTTTTTTAGATTAAACCCTACTTTCATTTGAGATACCCTCCTCAACCCACCATCACCGTTCCACCATCCATCTCCGGCACCACCAAATCCGGCCACCGGACACCTTTCCACACTCCTTTAACCCTTTCCCCACAACAATTTCGACAAAACCCCCACTTCCCAACATAGACCCGTCATTATATCCGGTCGCACCACCATCGCTAAACGGTGATACGACATGTCAAACTGTTTTCAGAGAGAGAGAGAGAGAGAGAGAGAGACGCCAGGTGGTACAACACCACCACCAGAAGCACCAGAGTTATCTCCGTTCTCTTTATACTAACCTTTTATTCAATTATTTAAACATATATAATCTTAATTTTCAAAGTACTGGTATTACTGTATTAGGGATTGTGTGACTAGGGTTTTAGTGGAACCTAGAAGCCAAGGGTTCTGCTACCCCCTGAGTCAAAGCACTGTTCTACACCTCCTTCGTTTCTCGAATCGAATAATGTATGTAAGGACCCACAAAATTGTCCCAAAACGACCCATAAGTGAAAAAACGGACCCTTGAAACCCTACTGTGCATGAAAAACCAAGAAAACCAGATTTTTGGGTTTCACGCGGGCCGCATAAGAGTAAGCCCAGGCTTACGCGGGCCGCGACAACTCATCAAATCTCCGGAGCAGCGAACAGGCCACATGTCGCACACGTGGCAGCCCTAGGCGTGACACGCTAGCCCTAGTCTACGACTAGGTGGCTCTCGCGGGCCGCGTAAGAGCCTATGAAGGCTTACGCGGGCCGCGTAAGACTCAAATTTTTGCTATAAATTGCTAGGCCATGAGCAGTTCACATGTGCTCGAAATTTCAGTCAAAAACGAAGTTATACTGCTCAAATTCGAAAATTAAGGTATCAAGGCGCTGCTACGATATATGGTATTAACTCGATCGCTGCTACGATTCAATGTCCGATCGATTGAAATCAATCCAATGGATGTTAAATTGTTGCCCACATTAGGGCTATACTTTGTCATTCGTCATGAATTTGATGGATGTTTAAGTATTGCACTTTGTCATTCGTTGTGAAGATTTTAATCTCGTGAGTTATCGTAAATGTTGTATTAGTTACTGACCTAGTTTGTGTGCATTGTTATTTAAATTAGGTTACACGGCTAATCAATAGGTGAAACTCTGCCCGTTTAAATCTGCAATGTGAGTCATTCTCTTTTTATCAAATTTTTTTCTTAAAACTCTACTTGTTTTCAAAGTTATAATTACAGGGATTAAGTCTTTGTAATCTTCAATTACTGCCGGTATGTGGGGTTTTGTATACATTACTTGTTTCCCGTCACCATTGGACAACGAGTTAGCCAATGGGTGATCTGACCATAGTCACAGATACAGTCGAGTGAGAAATACCGATTTGGGGTAATTGGTTGATATAAACAATGTAATCACCCTTAATACTGTATATTATAACAATGTGTCGTTTTGTGCATATGAGTGACTTGCCAGTATTTCCCCGCTGATAAAACTTTTTTTAAAACATGTTTTAGGTGATCTGCTGTGATCCAGAAAAAAATGTAGTATAGCACTACAAGCTTGAAGAAGTGGCTTAATAAAAATAAAGAAACATGTTTTTTATAAAATAGGGATTTCCCAGTGAAATTCCCTTATTGTAAATTACGGGGTTTGTCCCTAATTATGAAATAAAATAATCGGGCATTTTCAAGTTTTAAACGATCCTGTTAATTATTCCGCTGCCAAATTAAATATATACCACGGGTTTTCTGTCCCACGGCTTCTGGACCGGGTCAAACCGAGTCGGGGGCCGTGACAGAAAAATGTGGTTTCAGAGCCACTGATTTAAGCCAATTAAGTATTTAGAAATAGTTAATTTTTCTGATTGCCATTATGTGATTAGGTGTTTTTGTGTTATTTAACTATTTGTTAATCTACAGTATGGGTAAGCAAAGAATTTCGGACATCTATCGTTAATTAGATAGCTCACCAAAAGATAAGGGAACCTCATTTCAACCAAACTCTTCAGGATACTCAGCAGATACCGAGGAAGGAATATTTGTTCGTAAGGCACAGTTTGAGAAACCACTTACCCCTAAGAAAAGAAGCTGTATTATTAGAAAAAGTCAAGAGAAAATAAATAAGTCACAACCAAAAGGAGTGATGATTAATAAGGAAACTCAGAAAATAGGCACAAACCCACCATGGGATGATGAGTTAGATGAACAATGGGCAAATCTTTATATGTTAGCCACTATAGCAGTAAATGCTACCTTATAATTGAACCGCCAAAACCAGTACTAGCACCTATGCCACCTACGAGCCAGAAACTTTAAAAGAACTTCACCCATTAGATAACAACCTAGTAGAAGAAAGAGACAGAATAAACTTTACATAAACGCACGTTGAATACTCCTATAACCTAGCTAGACTAGAATAATTCACGGATGCATAACCACTAATATATTTCGAATTTCAGTTGTAAATTGTAATATATATATATATATATATATATATAATTCGCATTATTTCATTTTAATCAATTTGTTTGTATAATTGAATTAGATATTTATAATTAATATTTAACTTTTCTTATTGCTATTCTGTGATTTTGTGAGAATTTAATTTACCAAATTTTAACTCAGATTTGCGTGTGTTTCTTCATATCTGCTAAACAACATGAATGAGTTGTCTGAAGCTCTTCAGAATCTCAATCTCTATTATGTTAATGTGGAAGTTTCCAGAGACTTTACCGGTTATTGTGCCAACAATGATGAACCTATGGAATTTCAAGCCGAACCTCCGGAAAAACCAAAGCCAAAGAAGAGAAGAAGATTAGTGGGCTGGAGGCGTGTGCGTAGGAAGAAACCAGCGATACGGAAAGTTATAAAAACGGAGGATCCCAAAGATAAAGGCAAGGGAATAGAGATAGGAGAAAGTTCCAGGCAAGACCAGGAAATGTCATCTTGGGAGGAGCTGGATCATAAACTGGCTCTTAGTGACCTCATCGGACCTGCCGGTGAAAACCTTTTTAATTACCCAGCGGAAGCACAACTTCCAGTTGATCTAGAGCCTGATATCCCAGATCCCATTATCCACTCCCAACCTCTACCAGCAGAACTAGAAGAGTGGTGGACCACCGACTGGCAGTTTCAGAATCTCCTAAATAACCCTAATACCTTTTTCCCCCAGTTTGACCCGGAGCCTCCACTACACCCACCTATGAACTCCGAAAACTTGGCAGAACTACGCCACTGTGGCGAGGAACTAGTGGATGCAGGAAATAGAATCTGGGAAGTAGGAGAGAGGATATCTTGGAAGTACGACGAGAGGGAGCGTTGTTTCTAAGATGCCAGCTGACAGGGATCGTGTGGTTGTGGTTGTATAATAACAAAATAATAATAATAATAATAATAATATAATTATGTGAAATAACATAAAAATAAAACTTTTGTAAGATAACCAGTGTGTACGGATGCCTATTATAATATATAAAATATCGAACGTCGAAAAATCGACAATTTTGGCTATACGTGTTGACATGATTATGTGTGATTATTTTGTTATGTTTGGTTATTAATTATTTTATGCTAATCACTTATATAAATTAATTACCAGATGGAACATGCTGGTAATGAACCCGTTATTGAAGTTAACCAATCTGAACAAAACCATGAAGATCAATTTCTGAATAGGCAAGATATCGAGAATATCGTTGCTCAGGGAATAGCCAATGCTATTCCAGCAATACTTGCTGCTGCTCGAAATCCAGTTGAACTTCAAATTATTCCTAGCAAACGTACTCATGAAGACAACTTCCGTAATAGAATAAATGGAGGCGGTAACATTAATAATAATGATAATGATGTACTGCAAGCCCCAATTCTCAAAAGAATGAAAGCTGCAACACCTGGTTGCACTTACAAGGAATTCCTTGCCTGTAAACCTGTTGAGTTTTCAGGCAATGAAGGGGCGACTGCGGCGCTGCATTGGTTGGAGAAAACCGAGGCAGTAATCAAAATAAGTAAATGTGCCGAGGAGGATAAAGTCATGTATGCTTCTTACCTTTTTAAGGAAGAAGCATTAGAATGGTGGAATACGGTATTACAAGCCAAGGGAAGTGACATGGCCTATGCCATGAGTTGGGAGGAGTTTAAGCGTCTGGTGGAAAGAAAATTCTGCCCAGAATATGAAAAAGGGCAGATGGCAAACAAATTCCTGAGCCACCGAATGGTGGATGTTAATTGCCGAGGGTATACTTCGAAGTTTTTCGAATATGCTCGAATTGTGCCTACTCTGGCTTCGCCAGAGCCGGTACTTATTTCTCGCTACATCTGGGGCTTAATTAGCAAAATCCGTGACATTGTCAAAGCTGCAAGGCCCCGCACGATTGATGATGCGGTGGAATTAGCCAACACTTTGACTGACGGACTGGTACGTACGCGAGAAGAGAATAGGAAGAAGGAATTGGCTCAGAAAATTACCCAAGGATTTCGTGTGGGTAATAATAGCAATTTCAAGAAAAGAGGAACTGGGCAATCTTCCACTCCGCCGTTCTGCAGAAACTGTAAAAAGAAACATTTTGGCAAATGTAATGCAACCTGCAACTTCTGCAAAGCGATAGGACATCGTGAAGAAGATTGCAGAAAGAAAACAAGGGTCTACTATAACTGTGGAGAAGCTGGGCATTTCAAACCAGAATGCCCTAAGTTGGTCAAACCAGCAGATAGCAAGGCTAAACCTGCAGAAGGAACTACCAAGAAATATGCAAGAGCCTTCCAGTTGACTACTCAGGAAGCAGAGCTAATCCCTGATGTAATAGCTGGTACGTTCCTAGTTCATGACGTTTATGCCAAAGTATTATTCGACTCTGGTGCAAACCAAAGTTTTATAAATACTTCATTCTGCCAAGCTCTTAACCTACCTTTAATCAAACTTAGGCAAATTTTTCGGTAGAAACGGCAGATGGAAATTCTGTTAACATAGATAAGGTTTTGCGGGAAGAAAAGATAGAACTTTTAGGCCATAAGTTTTCTGCAAACCTGTTACCTATGAATTTAGCTGGATTTGATGTTGTATTAGGAATGGATTGGTTAGTAGCCAACCACGCCCGAATTATTTGTGATAAGAATTCCATAGAAATACATACACCCACAGGAGAATTAGTGGTGATTACAGGAGATAAGCCATAAAAGCCACTGAAATTCATTTCAGTAATGAAGTTGGCCAGTTATTCAAGAAAACAAGAAGGGCTGTACATGATTTCGGTAATCATTAACGCTAAAGGTAAGGAACTTAAGGAAATTCCAGTAGTATCAGAATACTCGGATGTATTCCCAGACGAACTACCTGGATTACCACACGATAGGGAAGTAGAATTTAGAATTCATCTAATTCCTGGAACTACACCGATAGCCAAGGCACCTTATCGGTTAGCACCCACCGAAATGCTAGAATTGAAAAAGCAGTTAGACGAATTACTAAGCAAAGGATTTATACAACCTAGTTCATCCCCGTGGGGAGCGCCAGTGTTGTTTGTGAAAAAGAAAGATGGTTCGATGCGAATGTGTATCGATTATAGGGAATTGAATAAGGTTACAATTAAGAATCGATACCCATTACCTAGGATTGATGATCTTTTTGATCAACTCCAAGGAGCTAGATACTTTTCTAAAATAGATTTACACTCAGGATACCATCAGTTGAAAGTACAAGAAGAAGACATACCTAAAACTGCTTTCAGAACTAGGTATGGTCACTACGAGTTTACAGTCATGCCCTTTGGATTAACAAATGCTCCTGTAGCATTTATGGACATGATGAATAGGATCTGTAAACCGTACTTGGATAAATTTGTAATTGTCTTTATCGACGATATACTCATTTATTCCAAAAGTCAGGAAGAGCATTGTCAGCACTTGCATGAACTCTTAACTTTGTTACAAGGAAAAGCTTTATGCCAAATTCTCGAAGTGTGAATTTTGAACAGGAGGTGCAATTTTTAGGAAACCTGGTGAATCACGAAGGTATTCATGTAGATCCCTCCAAAATAGAAGCGATCACCAAATGAAAGGTCCCTCAATCAGCTACAGAAATTAGAAGTTTTCTAGGCTTAGCTGGATACTATAGGCGCTTTATTAAGGATTTTTCCAAAATAGCTGTACCATTAACTAAGCTAACCTGCAAATTAGTTAAGTTTGAATGGGGACCTAAGCAAGAAGAGGCTTTTAAGGTTTTAAAGCAAAAGCTAACAAACGCCCCAATTCTTGCCCTACCAGAAGGAACAGAAGATTTTGAAGTATATTGTGATGCTTCTAAGCTAGGATTAGGATGTGTCCTAATGCAACGCAAGAATGTAATTGCGTACGCTTCAAGGCAATTGAAGAAGCATGAAGAAAATTATACGACTCATGATTTAGAATTAGGAGCCGTAATTTTTGCCCTTAAGATTTGGAGACATTATCTGTATGGCAGTAAGTTTACAGTCTATACAGATCATAAGAGTTTAAGATACATATTTGGGCAAAAGGAGTTAAACATGAGGCAAAGAAGATGGATGGAAATCCTAAGTGACGACGACTATGATATTCAATATCATAAAGGAAAGGCAAACGTAGTTGCTGATGCCTTAAGTCGTAAGTATCATGAGAAAAAACGACGAGTTCGTGCTCTTAGATTAAGTTTACAATTAGACTTAATGGAACAACTGAAAAACATTCAAGAAACAACAATCAAGGATGATGCTGAAGGTATGAAAGGACGAATAAAGGAATTAGGGCAAGGAAGTGATGGAATTTGAAGATTCCACAAAAGAAGGATTTGGGTACCTAAGCAGGAAGAATTAAGAAATAAGATTTTAGAGGAAGCCCATAAATCTAGGTATACCATGCAACCGGGAAATAATAAGATGTACTAAGATTTAAGAAATAATTTCTGGTGGATAGGAATGAAAAAGGACATAGCTAGATATGTATCTAAGTGTCTTACTTATTCAGAAGTTAAGGCAGAACACCAGAAACCTTCAGGATTACTCCAATAATTAGAAATGCATGTATGGAAATGGGAACTCATAATAATGGATTTTGTTACTAAGTTACCCAAAACCAGAAATGGTAATGACGTAATTTGGGTAATTGTGGATCGATTAACCAAATCAGCTCACTTTCTACCCATAAAGGAAACCTTTAGCCTGGAAAGGTTAGCAAAGTTGTATGTAGACGAAGTAGTATCCTTACATGGAGTTCCACTCTCCATTGTATCGGATAGGGATAGTCGTTTCACTTCCCATTTCTGGACAAGTTTCCAAGAAGCCATGGGGACTAAACTGAACTTAAGCACTGCATATCATCCTCAAACAAACGGACAAAGTGAAAGGACAATCCAAACTCTAGAAGACATGCTCAGAGCATGTGTAATAGATTTTGGTGGAAACTGGGATGACCACCTACCCTTAATTGAATTCTCATATAACAATAGCTATCATGCAAGCATTAAAGCTGCCCCATTTGAAGCACTGTATGGACGAAAGTGTAGAACTCCGGTCTGTTGGGCAGAAATAGGAGAAAGTCAATTATCAGGTCCCGAGATTGTGCAAGAAACTACCGACAAGATCACTCAAATCAAGGAAAGATTAAAGACGGCTCGAGATCGTCAGAAGAGTTATGCAGACAATAGACGCAAGCCATTAGAATTTCAACTTGGAGACAAGGTTCTCTTGAAAATTTCTCCTTGGAAAGGAGTAGTTCGGTTCGGTAAGAAAGGAAAGCTGAGTCCAAGGTACGTAGGACCATTCCCATTAATCCAACGTATAGGACCAGTCGCTTATCGCTTACAGCTACCAGAAGAGTTAGTTGGAATACATGACGTATTTCATGTATCCAACCACAAGAAATGTCTATCTGACGAATCTTTGGGAGTACCTCTTCCAGACATAGAGGTAAATGAAAAGTTAAAGTTCGTAGAGAAACCTCTTCAGATAGAAGACAGAAAGATTAAGTTTCTCAAGCATAAAAGACTAGTACTGGTCAAGGCCAGGTGGAGTCAAAAAGAGGATCCGAATACACCTGGGAGTTGGAATCGGAAATGAAGCGAAATTATCCTCACTTATTTCAGTAAATCTTGAGGACGAGATTTTAATTAAGGTGGGGAGGATGTAAGGACCCACAAAATTGTCCCAAAACGACCCATAAGTGAAAACCCGGACCCCTGAAACCCTACTGTGCATGAAAAACCAAGAAAACCAGATTTTTGGGTTTCACGCGGGCCGCAGCAACTCATCAAATCTCCGGAGCAGCGAACAGGCCACGTGTCGCACACCTGGCAGCCCTAGGTGTGACACGCTAGCCTTAGTCTACGACTAGGTGGCTCTCGCGGGCCGTGTTAGAGCCTGTTAAGGCTTACGCGGGCCGCGTAAGACTCAAATTTTTGCTATAAATTGCTAGGCCATGAGCAGTTCACCTGTGCTCGAAATTTCAGTAAAAAACGAAGTTATACTGCTCAAATTCGAAAATTAAGGTATCAAGGCGCTGCTACGATACAGGGTATTAACTCTGTCGCTGCTACGATTCAATGTCTGACCGATTGAAATCAATCCAATGGATGTTTAAGTGCTGCCCACATTAGGGCTATACTTTGTCATTCGTCATGAATTTGATGGATGTTTAAGTATTGCACTTTGTCATTCGTTATGAAGATTTTAATCTCGTGAGTTATCGTAAATGCTGTATTAGTTACTGACCTAGTTTGTGTGCATTGTTATTTAAATTAGGTTACACGGCTAATCAGTAGGCTAAACTCTGCCCGTTTAAATCTGCAATGTGAGTTATTCTCTTTTTATCAAATTGTTTTCTTAAAACTCTACTTGTTTTCAAAGTTATAATTACAAGGATTTAGTCTTTGTTATCTTCAATTACTGCCGGTATGTGGGGTTTTGTATACATTACTTGTTTCCCGTCACCATTGGACAACGAGTTAGCCAATGGGTGATCTGACCATAGTCACAGATACAGTCGAGTGACAAATACCGATTTGGGGTAATTGGTTGATATAAACAATGTAATCACCCTTAATACTGTATATTATAACAATCTGTCGTTTTGTGCAAATGAGTGGCTTGCCAGTATTTCCCTACTGATAAAACCTTTTTTAAAACATGTTTCAGGTGATCTGCTGTGATCCAGAAAAAAATGCAGTATAGCACTACAAGCTTGAAGAAGTGGGTTAATAAAAATAAAGAAACATGTTTTTATAAAATAGGGATTTCCCAGTGAAATTCCCTTATTGTAAATTACGGGGTTTGTCCCTAATTATGAAATAAAATAATCGGGAATTTTCAAGTTTTAAACGATCCTGTTAATTATTCCGCTACCAAATTAAATAAATACCACGGGGTTTCTGTCCCACGGCTTCTGGACCGGGTCAAACCGAGCCGGGGGCCGTGCCAATGTAAGTGCGGGCATGTTTTGCATTTCATCTCTTTCACTCTATAGAAATGAATTCTAGATGCTAATCGGTTTAGAAACTGCTTTATGAGTTTTTGCAGCATTTGAACTCAATTTACTAATCTATTATCTATATATCAATATTTTCATCATAAAAAGTGGAATAATTACTCAGTACTTGATATTTTCAACTTATTTTGCCTCTAAACGCATCTGTTTTTTGAAAATTAAAATCCGTTATTTCTCTGCTGCTGGTTTAGAATCGATTGTTGAGTTCGTTGTTTTAAATTATTGAAATCTACAAGTTCGTTTATGTTGATGATCTTTGATTATTCATTAATATGACATTACATATATCGGGTTAAAAATGTATCTTTTTGTTGAAAATTGTAATCTGTTATTTCTCCGCTGCTGGTTTAGAATCAATTGTCGAGTTTTGTTGTTTTAAATTATTCAAGTTCGTTTATGTTAATGATAATTAATTCGTTAATATGGCATTACATGTACAGCTCTTGGGGTTGAGAAAGTGCAAGGATAGTCATCATGGCTTACCAAGGAGGTAACCTAAATTCTGCATCTATAAATGGAGTGAAGATGTATACAGTAGCGGCTCAACACCGCTCGCTGGCCACTTGGCTCCCGCCGAAGAAGCTTAGAGCTCTTCGCAAGGACAAAAGTTTGGTTTTTATTCATTCATATTATCTGCAAAAGTTTGAATGTGAATTTCATCAGGAAATTTGGTACTAGTTAGTATTTAATTGAAAACTCCATATTCATATCACAGTTTTGTAATCCCGTTTGCACTTTATTTTCAACAGTTTTTCAAGAACGATTTTCTTATTTATCATCTTTAACAACTTTCTTTCGCTGTGTATAGATTACTTGGAAAGGGTGGATTTAATCCAAGATTTAAGATTTGAAACTGCAACAACTAGAATTAAAGCTACCCCGGATGGCGAATTTCTCATTGCTTTAGGTTATTGGGAGCTTGTGATGTATTTTCATGTTCCATTTGGTTATTTCTATATCATGTGGTAGAATTGTGTTGTCATATTTGCTGACTAGTTCAGAGTTTTAGGTATTTACCCACCGCAAGTCAAAGTATATGAGTTAAGGGAGTTATCATTGAAGTTTGAAAGGCATATGATATCAGAGATTATCAATTTCCAGGTATCTTTTTTTGTTTAAATTATTAAAATATGTATCTTTTGGTTGTATTATACTTTAAAATCTGATATTTATTTTCACTTTTAAACAGGTGTTGAGTGATGATTATTCAAAGCTTGCATTTCTTTGTGCCGATCGTTCTGTTAATCTACACGCTAAATACGGAAGTCATTACAGTTTACGCATTCCAAGGTTCTTAACCGTCTCTCATAACACATTTTTCTATTTAGTTCAATCTTATTCCATCCCTTCTTGTGTGAGTAGGATGGGAAGGGATATTATATACGATTGTTGGCCATGTGATTTGATATGAGCAGCTTCTTCTCCTGATCTATACAGAATTAACTTATTTGCCAAACACATTCACTATTTATCTGTTATTATGAGATGTTATTAAGAGTAAAATGCTATTTTTGTCCTTGAGGTTTGGCATTAGTTATTTGAAGTTTTGACATGAATAAGCACTCGGTACTGATTACCGACTCCATTTCTTTTAAATATTTCTGTGTCTCCGGACATCTTTCAGTTTGCTAAGATAAACAATTTTGACAGTTGAAAACGCCAAATACATGTAGGTATATATCTGTTGCTCAAACCAAACAATATCTAAGGTATATTTTCTTTGACTTTCTTAAAACATGTAGGTTTTCACAATGAACCTATCTGCTCCATTCATCTGTGAGTTCTTCAAGGATGTTCAAGAGAAAGCCCTACCGTGAGTTAAATCTGTTGCTCGATCAAGTTTTTTTACCCCACATAGGAAGTTTCTTATTCATTTTGTATTAAATAACAATGTAAGTATGTGGATTATGTTTTTGGAAATGAAACCGAAGCAAGAACCTTTTAAAAGGTTCATGGCTGGGAGGTAAGAACATTTGGTCCTTTAACTTATAAATTTATACATAAAAGGTATAAAACTAACGTTATATATTAAAAAAAGTTATGTAGATAGCTATTTTTTATTTCTTAAATTTTTAACTACCTTATCGCTAAACACGAAATAGCGGGCACTATTTCATCGCTATCGCTATGTAGCATATAGGTACGCTGTCGCTATTTGTCGCTATTCACTATCGATAACTATGATGATGATGATGATGATCATCATTATTATTATTGGGAGTAGTATTGTTATTGCCATTTACCTGATGAGAAGTGAAGTAACTTTCTGTACATTATGTTATTTAAGTTGACCAAGATTTTCTGAGTTTAGGCTGATGTTTTTGAAATGGCATTATCACTTTCTGCAAAAATGCTTTAGAGGAAGAAAGGTGGTGAAAGCAGAACGTGGTAAGGCACGAGAACAGTTTTATACCACTTATGGCAAACACTGTGAAAGAGTAGACAGGTGCTTTTCTTACTCATTTACTTGTGAACAACTCCATTTGGGTTGTCTTTGATCTATTATGGGTTAAATGAAAATTAGCTACGTAGAGAAGTGGGTCTAAGGGGTTCTAAAGCTCCCAGTTTGTATTTTCTTTTTTTGCATAAACCGCATATTCATTCTAAAGGTTTATAGTCATTGAAACAATACAAGCTTGTAATTCTATTTGACACACTAATTGTATGTTAAACGTTTGGACAAAAAGGCCTCTTTCGTGACGTCCTAAAACAAGCCATTTTGACATGTTAGTCTGTTACCGACCTACCCATCTTGCTACCTGTAGTCTGGTTATAATTTTTGGCCATCTAATTTGTTGCTTGTTCCTTTTGTCATCATTCAGCCAATGCTTTGGACCAGATTCAGACTTTCTTCAGCAGTTGCAGTTTTTTTATAGTCCACAAAACATTTCTGACTTCTCTACCCTTGTAGAGGCATGCCGTTCGCTTTTACAGTTTGCTAAAGACAGTGGTGGGTTCTACGTTCTGTATCGAGATCTTCCATTGTTATATATCCGGTCTTTTAGGTCTTAGTGTGAGAAATTATCTTTTTGGGTATTCACATTTGTTTATTGTGTGGCAGGGGTTATTTTAAAGCTCATTGGTGGCCTAGATTATTTGTCTAAGTGTGCTCTGGTGGACTACAGGGTGAAGAGCCTTGCTTATGCGTATATTGGAGCTGTACACCGTAATAGGTTGGTGTTATATGATATTATATTATGTTTCATGTGGGGGATATTTTTATTGGTAATTGTCTTTTATACACATTTACAGATGCATTGGTCTTGGGGGGGGGGGGGGGTGTAAATGGACCAATACTAATTGTTTACTTGTTTTCCGAGAGAGTAATATATTATTTGTAACAGATATCAGTTCAAGGATGAACTGTTATCGACATCTTTGGACTCTGGTTCATCGATAAATATCTTGCTGAAAGCAGCAGCTATGTTGATTGATCCCAAACTCCCATGGTCTTGTAAGATAGTCAGCTATCTTTTGCAGCAAAACGTATATCGGATTTTTTGGGAGGTTGTTATTACAGGAAAGGTATACTTTTGGACTCATTCAACCCATTTTATGATTATTACTAATCTATCCATTGAGTTGAGGTAAACATAATCCCAATTAACCCGTTTCTGGGTAAATGGGTTAAAATCACCATCTCTCCTGACATTATTGTTGGGCTAGTTCTCCTTATCTACTTAAATCACTTTTATGGAGTTCTTTGAATTACATGATGCTCTTCACCATTGGCCCAACTAGTTTATTGTCGATTCTTTTGATTCTAGAGCTGAATTGTCAAACATTTGTTTATCCTGCAGGCTGACCCAGACGATGTGGAAGACGTGTGTTCCAACTATGGACATATGACCACTTGGAGGATCATACCACATCAGATATGGCCACTAGCCCATGGACGCAAATTTGCAGCACTTCTATGTTCAAAAGCATTGAGTATATGGATTTGAAGAATAAAGAGTCTAGAAATAGTTCTTTTTTTATCTAACTTTTGTAGATATGTTTTTATTAAAAGTTTATATCTTTAATTAGTATTTAAATTGAAATTTGTGTATGAATTTTGAGTTATTATTGTTAATGTTATTTGGTTATTAGATTTTCTCATGTACACTGCCGTTTTTATTTTAAAAAAAATTGAAAGGGGAATTTGTAATTACCCGAAAATGGCCACATAGAACCACAATAAATGTGTGTGACCAAATGTTTGAAACGACCACAATAATAGTATATTCATGTGACAATTGATACAATTTAGCTACACTTAACAGACTATTTACTTAATTAAAACAATTTTTTGCCACATTTTTTTTTAAATTCATGTGGTTAAAACAAACTTTTTAATGACTATATAACAGAAACGACCACATTTACAGTAAATTAATGTGGCTATATATTAGCAACAACCACACTTACAATGAATTCATGTGACCATTGATACCATTTAGCCACACTTAATGAACTATTTACTTGATTACATCAACCTTTTTGCCGCAATTTTTAAAAAAATGATGTGGCTAAAACAAACATTTTAGTGACGATATAATAGAAACAGCCACACTTACAGTAAATTAATGTGGCTATATAATACAAACGACCACACTTACAATAAATTCATGTGACCATTGACACCATTTAGCCACACTTAATGAACTATTTACTTGATTACATCAACCTTTTTGCCACAGTCTTTAAAAAATGATGTGGCTAAAACAAACATTTTAGTGATGATATAATAGAAATGGTCATACTTACAGTAACTTCTTGTGACTATATAATACAAACAACCACACTTACAATAAATTCATGTGACCATTGATACCATTTAACCACACTTAATGGACCTTTTGCTTGATTAAAACAACCTTTTTTGTCACATTTTTTTTTTAAATTGATGTGGCTAAAACAAACTTATTAGTGACTATATTATAGAAATGGCCACACTGATAGTAAATTCATGAGGCCGTTGCTACCCCTTTAGCCACACTTACTGAACAAAATGATTAATTCCAGCAAGACCTTTTTCGCCACAGTTTTAGTTGCTATGGCCACACATAAGTGAATGTGGCCATAAGATGCCTACGATGACTCGACCTTTGGTCACACTTGTGCTCATAAAAAAAGTATGTGGCCAAAGGTGTTTGGTCACACTTTTTTTGTGTGGCCGTAAGCCTTTTTTGACTTAGTGTATTTACCACCCACGATACTGTCAACCCGACTTGTGGTCATGTTACTACTCACAGTGTAGTAACAAATTTTGTATTAAAAAACCCAACATATCGACGATAATTGTAGAATTGACAAATACTCAATCACTATTTAATTATAATATAAAGCATTGAGGTTTTGTAAAAATAGTTTACAAAAAGGTTTACACAAAAAGGAGATTACTCACATTGCTATTTTAGATTTTCCTATGGTTTCCTGGTTATAATCTAATAAATTAAAGAATGCACACGCGTTAGTATAATAACCCAATATTAATATTTAGTTATACCCTCCCCGAGACAGAACTCCAACGACTACGTCGGGCAGAACCTCGACAGCTGTTACGGAGCACTAGATCAATCAGGCAGCGTATCTAATACGTAACCGGGGTTATAATACTTACAACGAGGCAGAGCTTCGCTAATTTGGGGGGTATAATGCCCGATATTACTATTATTGTTTCAGAAATTTAGAGAGAGATCGAGGGAATGAGCGGGTTGCAAATGAAGGCCGATGGTTGCTATTTATAGTGTCTGTTCGACACTTTGTCGCGCCCCGCGTAAGCCGAAGGCTATGCCTTCGCGGCCCGCGAGACCCACTAGGGTAGGCCCAAGCTTGGCTGACTCAAACTGTAACACCCGACTTAATTAATCAAGATTTTAATAATAAAATACACATTTTTAATGTTAAAATGTGACTTTACAAAAACTTTTCATACTAACATTCCCACATGTTTACAACATTTCAAAAAAATATACAACTTAATGTAATTGAATTCGTCGTTTAAAAGATACGACAAAACGCCACGCGGAAGCTTGTATTTTATCGTGTTCGGTTCCTCATCGAGCTTGATCTTCATCCGGGCACTCTTGGCGATCACCTATGATCAAAACCAACTTAAAAGTTAGTTTTGATAGTTAAATAATAAGTTTAACCAAGTTACATGGGTCAAATAAACAAAAATAAACGTTTTTCAGGTTCAGGGGGGGGCTAGGCGTCACGCCTAGGGGCCTTTTTGGCAGAATGTTTTTATTAAGTTGCTGTACATACCCAGCATGACCCGATTTCACAGAAACGAGCACAACTCTCTCGTTTTTAATCCGTTTTACCCGATTATTTTTCCTACGCGTCCGTAATCTAATTCTCCATCATATGGAGTTAAAATCCAACATCCAACATAACAAATTTTGAGACTTCTAAGCCTTCGACTCGTTACCTTTTTATCGACTTTTAACCCGTTTATGCATTTTATCAAACAAACATATTTGTTTGATCTTTATATCACATACACTTCTTCAAATTAAGGTTATCTACCATATTAGGTTCTAATCACAGGTTTATTAAACAATTTAAACCCATTTTCGCTCGTACGCTTATTTTGACCCGTTAAGGGTAATTAAGCCTATTTTAAGTATGAGTCTCTTTCATTCACATCAAGCATTCTACTACCACATTTCTTGTCAAATAATCTTTCTTCACAACTATATTTGTATTGTATTAAGTGTGGAAATTCCTAAACTCCGAGTTTTACCCCTCGAATCATTATTTTACGGCAAAGACAATTATAGAGTCAAATGACTAAGGATTCACATCATTCGCTTTTGTTTACTCATTCTAAGTGTTTAATTATGCATACTACTCTTTTCCGAACAACCCTTATAGGTCGTTCGCTCGATTTAGCTTACAAGGGCATTTTGGTCAATTTTCATCCTTCTTTTACTACAAGGTCCTTTAAATACTTGTTTGACCCCAAAATCCGACCCTTTTAACCATATTCTTGTTTATAACCCATGTGCTTCTAAACACCATAAATATAATACAATTTATTCGGTTTACCAAAAAGGTAACCGAATATCTATATCTTAACCATGTCTAACTCTTATAGAATCTCAAGTTCTACATGATGAGTTGAACCATTATACATACCTGGCTCGAATCAATATATTGACCCGTATCAATACCTTGACTTAGTAGCCGCTAAGCAATAGCGATATGCGTATCCATTTGAATTTTATTTCTATAAACACGTAACTCGACAAACCATTAGACAATATTGCCAAAGGGTGATAATTTCACCTTTTGACCCGTTTATTTACCTAGTGATCTTCGTCACTTCAAGCGAATGCCAATTTCATGTATTATGCTAATTTAAAGTCTACTAGCGAAAATACGGAATCAAGCATAACGTAACGGAATCGTAGTTACGTACCTTTTAAGCACCTTTTTCAAACGCGTATTTCCACCGGCTTGTCCACTTGACGATCCGGATTCCTCGCCTAAAGAGTTCAATTCACAATCCGTTTAGAACCCTTTTTATAAGTCTTAACGCATAAATCGCCATATCCATCAAGCATGCGTTTTTGTCCGATTTTCCACATTTATCTTTCATTTAGGCATTTTAACGAACACCTAACGGGTAAAATTTTACATCTTTAAAACCAAGTTCATAACTTGATATTTTGCCCAATATAAACATACATATCGATTTCATCATGTCAAACATGCATACTAATCTCAAAATCATTTCATAGTAATCAAGTAACACCACTTTTGGTAGTCATGATTCTTGTGTTCATCTAAATTTACAAAACCCATTTAACTTATCAATGGATCATCATGAATTTCATAGATTATCCAATAATCCAACATGTTATTGACTAGGGTTTACTCCTAGACATCATATTACTTCAAGATTCATCCATGCATGACATAATCAAGCTCAATTTCAGTTTCTTACAAATAACCTAGAATTTAAAATGGATCAAAACATCACAATTTTACATACCTTATGATCCTTTCAACTAGGTGTTCATGAATTTGTGCTTGAAATTCGATTTAGACTTGATTAGAGGCTCCAATTTGTGAGTTTTGTGAGGATTTTAGGGTTTGAAGAAAACCCATGTCGCCCCCTGCTACTTAATCGACCAGACACCCCCAAAGTGGGTGTTTGGTGTGTTTTAATTCTTGTTTTTAATAAATCAAGTTACAAGTTTAACAAGTTTAGCCCCTCCATTTTCCTTGGTTCATAATTTAAGTGTTTTAACCCACTCATAAGTCACTATCTAACTAGGTTAGAATTATTCCTAGTCAGCTTAGTAGGTTCGGGAAGTCGTAACCCGTTTTACTTTAAGTCCCGTTAAATCGGGCCTTTTATCCATCCTATTTTCTTGAAAGCTCTTATTCACTTTAAATAAATATTAGGATTATTCACTTAATTCCTAATATTTGCCGGTTTACTTTTACCACTAACAGTACTTTCCCCGTCTTTAGTATTAACGGGGTTTAATTACCAAACCCTTTTTCGGGGTGTTACAAGTCTACCCCCCTTAAAGAGGTTTCGTCCTCGAAACCTTTTCTTACATAATTTATCGAGTTTAACTCCATGCATTTGCTCTCGATAATCAATTGAGCATTGCTCATATTTTAACCGATTGTTAGTATTACCAGAAAAATTATTGTAATATCTTTTTGGTTACAAAACATCTACGTACCTCATACGACATAATGCAACTTGAAATAACGTAATTTCCTTATTTCTACTAGTTTAGTTAACTTAGCGATATCCATCGCTTTTATATATTATCGAACTCTTTGTGAAATTTTACATTGACCCGTTTAAAGGTCTTTAGAGAAATCTTTCACTTTTAGCAACAATTTCTTTTGTTTTCAAATTCATTTATTCGGTTTAGTTATACCGAATCCACCGCTTACAAGCAACCAAATTTATTTAAATGACCTTAACCGGTCCAGTTACTCTTTACCGCTCGCTTGGTTATAATGTGATTCCACTTCACATTGCATTTCTTGACCGTGATCGTGTCACGTCATGTTTAATTTATATCAACGTTTCTTTATCATACTTCTTCTTTTCGAATGTATTGTCTCGCACCTATCGATGTTAAGACCCATACTCTTTGATATTTGTTATTTTCGAATTCGTCTTATAGTATTCGTATTTGTTAAAACGTTATTTCTTACTAAAACTGAATTTTAGTTTAACGTTTTTCTCTTTAACTATGTCAATTACTCATATCAAGGAAATTGACAACCCATAATTTATTGTTTTCCGTTCTCGTTTTACGGGGGGAATCGTAACAAGTTCCCTCACCTTACACTATTGACCCATAGGTTCCTTCACTTAACCTCGTAGGCTATTTCCTTAAGCTTTCACCTCTTTAAGGCGAGGCCCTTATGATCCCTTTTGCTTCAATTCATGACCCGTGGGTCATTTTGGCCCCGTAGACCTTTACACTAATTAATATCCCGTAGGTTATGATGATCCCGTAGATCATCTTTTATTCTAGTCTTTATTCAAATGTGTATATGTTTATATACGCATATGGCGTTAAGGCACCCCTTTTTATGTTTAGAATTATTCACCTTTACTTTTTGGATTTCGTTTGACCTTGACCGTAGTCTAAGGCTACATTGTTTTCTTTCGAATTATCTTTCCGACTTCTTGACTTCTAACGTCAATTACACGTCGGTTTGCCCTACACTTACCGTTACCCGGTTCTTACCTATACTTCTTTACGTCCCATTAACCGGGTTCTTTTATTTTAATGTTTTTAATGCCTATAACTCCTTTACCTAGGTTTATTAACATTTCGCACTTTTATTTATTCGATTCGCGCTTACTTACTTTAGCAAATGTCATCCTTTATTAAATTTGTTTGACTTGTTCGTGTGAAAATTAATCACTTATGAATGTCAAACTTCAGTCTTTATTCGACCCGTTCAGCTTTGAAATAGTTGAACGTAATTTATCAAAATTTCTATTTGCAGTATCTTAATGTCCTTTAGTCATGACCCAAAACCTGAGTCTTTTTGACTTTCCATACGCGTTCCTGTTTCCCAGTCTACGCATGCGTTTAATTCCTTACCCATCAACCGGGTGTTTTACCGAAATCGTTATCATTGCACCCCCTTCCGGTATGCATTAAGATTTCATTTCGATTTACTTGGTCATCTTAGTGAAATTCGTCGCTTTTCTTCGACCATGTCTTTTATTCTTTATGTGACCACCATTGGCGGCCTTATTAATTATGAGTGACGAGTATCATCGTTATCCTTTCTTTACTACGACTAAAGTTAACAACCTTGATTATCTTTTTCGTGTGGGCAACACCTTTGTTTTTTTATGACCCGGCAGATCATCTATACTTTGGTTTTACTTGCCCATTTTGTTCACCATGGCCCTTTCGTCCAAGATGACTTATTTTCGTGAATTTTCTTTTGATCATTCATTTATATCATCATTTACATTAATCCTTGTCCCTTCTCTCGGGCTCATTATCCTAATGTAATACGCTTCCGTCACCCGGCTGTGCGTTTACATTATTATCAACTATTTTTGTGGCACTTTGGATTTTCCCGAACAACCTTCTTGTTTCTATATTTCGTGTACATATTATTAAATGAAAGTTCGTGACTTTATCTTAACGAGTTATCTGATCCTTGTATTAAGTATGTGTAATATATATATATATATATATATATATATATGTATGATAGTGAACCGAGACCATAATGAACCCGACTCGAGACCACTCGGTCTCGAGTGAACAGTATAACAGTTGGGCCGGTTGGGCCATGCTTCTCCTTATCCCACTCGAAAACCCACTAGGGTGAACCGACTTAGGGCTAGTATATAACCCATGCTCCTAGCCAACCTTGCCATTTCTTTGGGCAACTCACACTCACTCTCACACACACTCTCCTCTACACGCTCTCTCTCTAAAAACCCTAAACCTCAACACCCCACCCTCTCGGATCAAACCGGCAACCACAAGGGAGTTCTCGGATTGCTTGTAATCTCATTTGGAAGCTCATTCATCGATCCTTCATACCCTCACACCTCGGAATCTAGCCGGTTAGTGTTTTAATGTGTACTAGGTGTTATGTGTGTTTGATGAATGAGATACATGCTTAGTTTAGAGGTCTCTTTGCATGATTTTGTATAATTTAGTGAGTTAAAAATGATTAAATGATGTAGATGCTTGATTACTAAATAATGTCTATGGTTAGGAAAAATAGAGTGATTTATTGATTATCATGCTAGCTCGACATATGAATAAGTGGAAAAATGTATGAATATGGATTTATCATGTTCTCGGGTGTGTTTGGATGATGATGATTGATAGTACATTAAACTAGGTGTATTATGCTAGTATAAATCGGTTTAAAGGAACATGTGTGTTATGATGGTTTACAAAGATTGTTTTCGGATTGAGAATGAATGCATGCATGATTATTGGTACACGAAATTGTATGATATGTGTTCTAGTTGAATGAAAACCCTAAAGGTTGAACAATATGAATATGATATGAACATGTTATGAATATTTGAAAAATGCTTGTTTGATCCATTTGATTAAGGTTTTAGACAAGAAAACATGTTTGTGTAATTTGGTTGGATAGTACACGATATCATGAAATCAGAATTCTATTGGTTAGTACAATTCTTGGTAGGGTTCTAGAAACAGCAGGTGTGCGAGCCGAGACCTCCGGTTTTGACTCGAGACCATCTAGTGATAACTCGAGACCGCAGTGATTGCGACTCGAGACCCTGACTAAACAACTTGAGACAGACTGCAAGGACTCGAAACCAGCAAGGTCTTGACTCGAGACCTCATGATCTCGACTCGAGACTGAACTCGAGACCTCCAAAGTAGCAACCCATGCCTGCACAACTCAAGACCAGCCAATTGCGACTCGAGACCTCTTGGTTGCGACTCGAGACCACATGTTCTCGAGTCGAGACCACCTAGTCACGACTGGATTTCTTATCTCTGTTATTGGGCCACATTCGTGACAACGTGTTTTGGGCTTTCGATCTGTATTACTGTTGCTGTGTACTATCATGGATAGCTGATAGAGCAGGCCCAATAACTTAATGGATAGTTGTATACCATGCATGCTATGTGTTAGATACGTGTAGGATATACGTGACTTGTGTATACCCAACCTGACTATACTGATAACCATGTTAGGACGTGGTGACCAACGTTTTTGACCAAGTAACAAATCTACTGAGCAACCTAAGGTGAGTTCACACACTAAAACATGCGTCCCAGGGAGGGACACGAATAAACTAAAGAATGCTTTAAAACTAATATTTCCGGGGGAAAATGCGAATGGGTACTCTTAAATTACTATATCCGGGGGAGATACGTTTGGGTATTATTTATAAATCACAACTAGCAAAACTAAACGAATCTCTATCATGTAAAGTCCCTGCTTATAGTACCGATTAATCAACGGGGGCGAATGGGTTATTAGTTGATAGCGCTATTAGGTTTGACAACCTCACACCGTGACCGGGGGAGATCGGGTGTGAACTAGTAGACCTTGCATCTTGGTCAATGACGATAGACATTGACCTGGGGCACAAAACTCTTCTCGTTAACAGTTTCGGTAACGTCAGTTTAGTAGCTTTCATATGGGGTAGCTCCCCATGACGTGATTATAAATGTTTTACCTAAGCAACCTACGTTTTTCGAAAAGTAAAAATTGGACACCTCATGAACTCGCCAACATTTTTTGTTGATACCCTACTGCATGCTTTGCAGGTACCCAGTGACTCAGGAGCTTGCTACTTGGGGATGTGTAGTGGTCGTCTAACCCTTATGTGGGGCTCTAGATAATCTTAAACTATGAACTTTGTTTTGAAACTGTTTGGTTTATGCTTCCGCTGCTTACTTAATCTGTTATTTGAACTTAAACTTTTAAAACCTTAAACTATGATGTTTACTAACTATTGTGGTTGGTGAACATTTTTATTATTAATCAATGCTCAGTATAATTAGTGGCTGGATCCTGGTCAGTCGCGCCTCCAAGCGGTGGTACTCCGCATGTGGGATTTTGGGGGTGTGACAGATTGGTATCAGAGCCATTGGTTATAGTGAACTCGGTTTTAAAAAGAAAGTCTTTTTGAGAAAAACCAGACTATAACCCGTGACTTGTGACGACACTGCACTCCAAGGGCAAGACTCAACGTATTAGACCTCATAGCTCGGACTTGTGTTTACTTTCTTGTTTACTTTATGTTGTTGCTCTACTATACATACTAGTGTGCCTAATCAGATAGATACACATCCCTCTTCTATCTCATTCTCGCTACATTACGACATCACACTCATACTGTGTTTTCTGGTTATGAAGACAATGAGTGGACGCGGAAGAGGAAACGTTAACATGACTCAGGCTCAGTTCACTAACTTGCTCAACACGGTGGCTGCAGCTTTCGCAGCTCACCCTGGAGGTCAGCAAGCGCCTGCGCAACCACATGTTTGTACTTTCAAAACCTTCATGGATTGCAAGCCTCTCCCTTTCAATGGCACCGAGGGTGCCATAAGTCTTCTACACTGGATTGAAAAGGCCGAAGCTGTCTTTGCTGTCTGCGAGTGTCCCCCAGCTAATTGGGTAAAGTTTGCGACTGGTACGCTTGAGGGAAACGCGCTTTCATGGTGGAAGGCACAGATTCAGATGCTTGGTTTGGAAACTGCTAATGGTACTGCATGGGAAGATTTCAAGGACATGATCAAGGAGGAGTATTGTCATAGGGATGACATCCACAAACTCGAAAACGAATACTTTGAGCTCAAGATGGTTGGATCAGAGATTGAGACTTATACCAAGCAGTCCAATGACTATGCTGCACTTTGCCTAAACATGTCTCGACCTATGTATCGAAGGATCGAATTGTATATCAAAGGTTTGGCCCCAGAGATCCGGAGCCATGTGACCTCAGCCAACCTCAATACCATTCAGCCAGTGGTCCGTCTTGCTCACAAACTCACTGATCAGGCTGTGGAGGAGGGCAAGTTGCCCAAAAGGATAAATGCTACTGCCGGGACTTCTAGTGACAACAAACGAAAGTGGGATGGAAATCAGGGTAGGGATGCTAACCCTACTCAGGCCCCAGCCCAGCAAAGGAAAACTGAAAACAACAAGGGCCCTCAGCAGCAGGGCGGCTACCAGGGCCATCTCCCCAAATGTAACAAGTGTAATCGACATCACAATGGGCCCTGTGCGAGGAACAAGTGTCAGCGATGCAACAAGATGGGGCATGAGGCCAAGGATTGTAGGAGCCCTCATCCCGCAAGGCAGAACCAACCACAGCAGCAGCAGCATCATGGGAACATCAAGGGTTGTTTCCAGTGCGGAGCCGAGGGGCACATTAAGAAGAATTGTCCCCAGTTAAACCAGAACAACAACCAGGGTACGGGGAATAACAACAACAACACCAACAATGCTGGGAATGGTGCAAGGGGTAGGGCTTTTGTGATTGGAGCTGGAGAAGCGAGGAATGACCCCAACGTCGTAGCGGGTAAGTTTCTACTCGATGATCGTTATGTTTCCATCTTATTTGATTCTGGAGCAGATGCTAGTTATGTATCCATGCGTCTTAGTAAAAAGCTTAAGCGTACGTCTACGTTATTAAGTTCTAAGCATATAGTCGAGCTAGCTAATGGTAGGAACATCGAGGCCTCACACGTTATCCGAAACTGCAAACTAGAATTGTCGGGTCAGACCTTCCGCATCGATCTCTTCCCCATCGTTCTCGGAAGCTTCGACGTAGTCATTGGTATGGATTGGTTATCCAAGCATCGAGCTGAAATCCTCTGCCAAGAGAAAGTCATTCGCATTCCCCGCCCTTCTGGTAAACCCCTTATCGTTCAAGGAGACAAAGGCGGAGAAGTCACGGGCATCATTTCATTCTTGAAAGCCCAGAAGTGTTTACGAAAGGGGCACACCGCTATCTTAGCACTTTTCGCCGACACGCAGAAAAAGGAAAACAGGATTAAAGATTTTCCAGCTGTACGCGACTATCCCGAGGTATTCCCTGAAGAACTACCTGGACTCCCTCCTCACCGTCAGGTCGAATTCAAAATCGAATTAGCTCTCGGAGCAGCACCTATAGCTCGTGTACCTTATCGACTAGCTCCCGCTGAACTAAAGGAACTTTCTACTCAACTACAGGAACTACTGGACAAAGGTTTTATCCGTCCTAGCTCGTCACCCTGGGGAGCCCCAGTCCTCTTTGTTAAAAAGAAGGATGGCACATTCCGAATGTGCATTGACTACCGCGAACTGAACAAGGTTACCATCAAGAATCGCTATCCACTTCCCCGTATCGACGATCTGTTCGACCAGCTGCAAGGGTCGAGCTATTATTCCAAGATCGATCTGCGATCGGGCTATCACCAGCTGAGAGTCCGCGATGAGGACATCTCTAAGACTGCTTTCAGAACCCGCTATGGTCACTACGAATTCCTTGTTATACCTTTCGGAATGACCAACGCACCTGCGATCTTCATGGATCTCATGAACTGAGTGTGCAAACCCTACCTCGACAAGTTTGTGATCGTGTTTATTGACGACATCCTAATTTACTCGAAGAGTCAAGAGGAGCATGAATAACACCTACGTCTTATTCTCGAACTCCTTCGCAATGAGCAACTGTACGCCAAATTCTCGAAATGTGATTTCTGGCTTAGAGAAGTCCATTTCCTTGGGCACATAGTCAATCAGGATGGGATACACGTCGACCCCGCTAAGATCGAATCCATTAAGAATTGGCCTATACCTAAAACTCCGACCGAAGTTCGCCAATTCTTGGGATTGGCAGGATACTACCAAAGATTTATTAAGGGGTTTTCAAAGATCGCTCAACCACTTACGACCCTTACGCAGAAGGGTGTTGCTTACAAATGGAATGATGCTCAGGAATCTGCCTTTCAGGAACTAAAGAAGAACCTTTGTAGTGCTCCTATTCTTTCCTTACCTGAAGGTACCGACGACTTTGTTGTTTACTGTGACGCTTCTATTCAAGGACTTGGTTGCGTGTTGATGCAACGCGAGAAGGTTATTGCTTACGCTTCGCGACAACTCAAGATCCACGAACGGAACTACACGACACATGACTTAGAATTCGGAGCTGTGGTCTTCGCGCTCAAGATTTGGAGACACTACTTGTACGGTACCAAGTGCACGATTTACACCGATCACAAGAGTCTCCAGCATATAATGGAATAAAAGGAGTTGAATATGCGGCAACGCCAATGGGTTGAGCTTCTAAACGACTACGAGTGCACGATTAAATATCACCCAGGCAAGGCTAATGTTGTGGCAGATGCCCTCAGCATGAAGGAAACCAAAACTAAGCGTATTCGTGCCTTACAGCTCACCATCCACTCGAACCTCCCTAAGCAGATCCGAAATGCTCAGGTTAAAGCATTGAAAGCCGAGAACATCAGGGCTGATTCCCTACGAGGATCAAGGAAACGGCTAGAACAAAAAGAAGATGGTGCTTACTACGTAAACGGGCGTATATGGGTCCCACTTTATGGGAATTTACGCGAGCTTGTAATGGACGAGGCCCATAAGTCCCGTTACTCAGTACATCCTGGTTCGGATAAGATGTACCACGACTTAAAGACTACATACTGGTGGCCTAGCATGGAAGCCCACATAGCAACCTATGTCAGTAGATGTTTGACTTGTGCAAGAGTCAAGGCTGAGTATCAGAAACCATCGGGCCTACTCCAACAACCCGAGATCCCGCAATGGAAATGGGAGCAAATTTCCATGGATTTTGTTACTGGCCTGCCTAGGTCTCAACGCGGGAATGACACCATTTGGGTGATAGTGGATCGATTAACTAAGTCTGCACACTTTTTGGCTATTAAAGAAACAGACAAGTTCTCTACCTTAGCAGAGGTATACTTAAAGGAAGTGGTTCCGAGGCACGGAGTGCCAACCTCTATTATTTCCGATCGAGACGCGCGTTTTACTTCTGAGTTGTGGCAAGCTATGCACAAATCCTTTGGCTCACGTTTAGACATGAGCACCGCTTATCATCCACAAACAGATGGGCAATCTGAACGCACCATCCAAACCCTTGAAGACATGCTTAGGGCATGTGTGATCGATTTTGGCAAAGGTTGGGAAAAGCATCTATCGTTAGTGGAATTCTCCTACAATAACAGCTACCACACCAGCATTCAGGCAGCACCCTTTGAGGCATTGTACGATCGTAAATGTCGATCGCCTCTTTGCTGGGCGGAAGTTGGTGACAGCCAAATCACAGGTCCAGAACTTGTGGTAGACACTACGGAAAGGATTGCCCAGATTAGACAACGCATGGCGGCAGCTCGTGACCGTCAGAAGAGTTACGCTGATAAGGATAGGAAACCGCTAGAGTTCCAGGTTGGTGACCGGGCTCTACTTAAAGTCTCACCCAGGAAGGGTGTGGTTCGTTTTGGAAAACGGGGCAAGCTTAATCCGCGATATGTTGGACCCTTCGAAATTACCGAGAAAATTGGTAAGGTTGGTTATAGATTGAGTCTGCCTGAAGAGCTGAGTGCGGTACACAACGTCTTTCATGTGTCTAATCTGAAGAAGTGTCTATCAGATGAAACACTCATCATTCCTTTCAAGGAACTCACTATTGACGAACAGCTACACTTTACTGAGGAACCGATTGAGATCACGGATCGAGAGACCAAAACCCTCAAACGTAGTCAGAGACCTCTCGTACGAGTTTGTTGGAACTCGCGCCGTGGCCCAGAGTTTACCTGGGAGCGGGAAGACCAGATGAGGCGCAAGTATCCCCAGTTGTTCCCAAATGAAACTCCCAGCACTGAAGCTACAACCGAATTTCGGGACGAAATTCCAAACTAACGGGGGGATGATGTGACACCCCGTTGAAACGCTCTCACCGGCTTGACAGTGGCTGCCTTAACTTTCAGGACGAAAGTTCTTAAAACTTGGGGATAATGTGACACTCTGGATTTTCCCGAACAACCTTCTTGTTTCTATATTTCGTGTACATATTATTAAACGAAAGTTTGTGACTTTATCTTAACGAGTTATGTGATCCTTGTATTAAGTATGTGTATTATATATATATGTATGATAGTGAACCGAGACCATAATGAACCCGACTCGAGACCACTCGGTCTCGAGTGAACAGTATAACAGTTGGGCCGGTTGGGCCATGCTTCTCCTTATCCCACTTGAAAACCCACTAGGGTGAACTGACTTAGGGCTAGTATATAACCCATGCTCCTAGCCAACCTTGCCATTTCTTTGGGCAACTCACACCCACTCTCACACACACTCTCCTCTACACTCTCTCTCTCTAAAAACCCTAAACCTCAACACCCCACCCCTCTCGGATCAAACTGGCAACCACAAGGGAGTTCTCGGATTGCTTGTAATCTCATTTGGAAGTTCATTCATCGATCCTTCATACCCTCACACCTCGGAATCTAGCCGGTTAGTGTTTTAATGTGTACTAGGTGTTATGTGTGTTTGATGAATGAGATACATGCTTAGTTTAGAGGTCTCTTTGCATGATTTTGTATAATTTAGTGAGTTAAAAATGATTAAATGATGTAGATGCTTATTACTAAATAATGTCTATGGTTAGGAAAAATAAAGTGATTTATTGATTATCATGCTAGCTCGACATATGAATAAGTGGAAAAATGTATGAATATGGATTTATCATGTTCTCGGGTGTGTTTGGATGATGATGATTGATAGTACATTAAACTAGGTGTATTATGCTAGTATAAATCGGTTTAAAGGAACATGTGTGTTATGATGGTTTACAAAGATTGTTTTCGGATTGAGAATGAATGCATGCATGATTATTGGTACACGAAATTGTATGATATGTGTTCTAGTTGAATGAAAACCCTAAAGGTTGAACAACATGAATATGATATGAACATGTTATGAATATTTGAAAAATGCTTGTTTGATCCATTTGATTAAGGTTTTAGACAAGAAAACATGTTTGTGTAATTTGGTTGGATAGTACACGATATCATGAAATCAGAATTCTATTGGTTAGTACAATTCTTGGCAGGGTTCTAGAAACAGCCGGTGTGCGAGTCGAGACCTCCGGTTTCGACTCGAGACCTCCGGTTTCGACTCGAGACCATCTAGTGATAACTCGAGACCGCAGTGATTGCGACTCGAGACCCTGACTAAACAACTTGAGACAGACTGCAAGGACTCGAAACCAGCAAGGTCTTGACTCGAGACCTCATGATCTCGACTCAAGACTGAACTCGAGACCTCCAAAGTGGCAACCCATGCCTGCACAACTCGAGACCAGCCAATTGCGACTCGAGACCTCTTGGTTGCTACTCGAGACCACATGTTCTCGAGTCGAGACCTCCAAAGTGGCAACCCATGCCTGCACAACTCGAGACCAGCCAATTGCGACTCGAGACCTCTTGGTTGCTACTCGAGACCACATGTTCTCGAGTCGAGACCACCTCGTCACGAATGGATTTCTTATCTCTGTTATTGGGCCACATTCGTGAAAACGTGTTTTGGGCTTTCGATCTGTATTACTGTTGCTGTGTACTGTCATGGATAGCTGATAGAGCAGGCCCAATAACTTAATGGATAGTTGTATACCATGCATGCTATGTGTTAGATACGTGTAGGATATACATGACTTGTGTATACCCAACCTGACTATACTGATAACCATGTTAGGACGTGGTGACCAACGTTTTTGACCAAGTAACAAATCTACCGAGCAACCTAAGGTGAGTTCACACACTAAAAGCATGCGTCCCAGGGAGGGACACGAATAAACTAAAGAATGCTTTCAAAACTAATATTTCCGGGGGAAAATGCGAATGGGTACTCTTAAATTACTATATCCGGGGGAGATACGTTTGGGTATTATTTATAAATCACAACTAGCAAAACTAAACGAATCTCTATCATGTAAAGTCCCTGCTTATAGTACCGATTAATCGCCGGGGGCGAAGAGGTTATTAGTTGATAGCGCTATTAGGTTTGACAACCTCACACCGTGACCGGGGGAGATCGGGTGTGAACTAGTAGACCTTGCATATTGGTCAATGACGATAGACATTGACCTGGGGCACAAAACTCTTCTCGTCAACAGTTTCGGTAACGTCAGTTTAGTAGCTTTCATATGGGGCAGCTCCCCGTGACGTGATTATAAATGTTTTACCTAAGCAACCTACGTTTTTCGAAAAGTTAAAACTGGACACCTCGTGAACTCGCCAACATTTTTTGTTGATACCCTACTGCATGCTTTGCAGGTACCCAGTGACTCAGGAGCTTGCTACTTGGGGATGTGTAGTGGTCGTCTAACCCTTGTGTGGGGCTCTAGATAATCTTAAACTATGAACTTTGTTTTGAAACTGTTTGGTTTATGCTTCCGCTGCTTACTTAATCTGTTATTTGAAATTAAACTTTTAAAACCTTAAACTATGATGTTTACTAACTATTGTGATTGGTGAAAATTTTTATTATTAATCAATGCTCAGTATAATTAGTGGCTGGATCCTGGTCAGTCGCGCCTCCAAGCGGTGGTACTCCGCATGTGGGATTTTGGGGGTGTGGCAGATTAATATCAGAGCCATTGGTTATAGTGAACTCGGTTTTAAAAAGAAAGTCTTTTTGAGAAAAACCAGACTATAACCCGTGACTCATGACGACACTGCACTCCAAGGGCAAGACTCAACGTATTAGACCTCATAGCTCGGACTTGTGTTTACTTGCTTGTTTACTTTATGTTGTTGCTCTACTATACATACTAGTGTGCCTAATCAGATAGATACACATCCCTCTTCTATCTCATTCTCGCTAGATTACGACATCACACTCATACTGTGTTTTCTGGTTATGAAGACAATGAGTGGACGCGGAAGAGGAAACGTTAACATGACTTAGGCTCAGTTCACTAACTTGCTCAACACGGTGGCTGCAGCTTTCGCAGCTCACCCTGGAGGTCAGCAAGCGCCTGCGCAACCACGTGTTTGTACTTTCAAAAACTTACTTGGCCAGAGTAAGCGATTAACACATGACACGCATGACCTTTTTATAGTTTTCACATCACGCCCTATGTAAGTAATGCCTCTATTTGTTTCTCTTGGAAACAATATCCCGAATACATTTTCTATTCGGGTTTTTTCCAAGTTTTTAATCTACATATGCAACTTTCAATTTCTACATATTTGTTGCATATTACTATTTGTGCAATTAATTTAAAATGTGCACTTGGTAATGCTTGCCCTAACGGGGGTCTCTTGCCATTAGCCTTGTTCGCGACCGTTACGCGATTTAGGTCCTTGATGAGCATACTCTTTGGATCGTTCCTCTGTCAAATCTGCGATTTGTTAACTCGCTATCTTCATATGCGAGTGTCCTTCAACTAAAACATATACAACAGTTAGTAATTTCGACATTAAAGGATGCCCGTATTATAATACAAGGCTTTTCTACTATACGCATCAACGCATGTAATTTCGTTGGCTACATCTATTCTATATTGTTTTTATTGGTGTAACGTGTATTACACGATAACCATATGTGTTGTTCTCAACACTTTAATCATACTAAACCATTGATATACATGTACTTACCGGATTTGCGATCAAGCCTCGAACCGAACACTATATTCTTTTAACCATGAGCTCTGATTACCAACTTGTAACACCCGACTTAATTAATCAAGATTTTAATAATAAAATACACATTTTTAATGCTAAAATGTGACTTTACAAAAACTTTTCATACTAACATTCCCACATGTTTACAACATTTCAAAAAAATATACAACTTAATGTAATTGAATTCGTCGTTTAAAAGATACGACGAAACGCCACGCGGAAGCTTGTATTTTATCGTGTTCGGTTCCTCATCGAGCTTGATCTTCATCCGGGCACTCTTGGCGATCACCTATGATCAAAACCAACTTAAAAGTTAGTTTTGATAGTTAAATAATAAGTTTAACCAAGTTACATGGGTCAAATAAACAAAATTAAACGTTTTTCAGGTTCAAGGGGGGGGGGGCTAGGCGTCACACCTAGGGGCTAGACGCCCCACCTAGCCCCCTTTTTGGCAGAATGTTTTTATTAAGTTGCTGTACATACCCAGCATGACCCGATTTCACGGAAACGAACATAACTCTTTCGTTTTTAATCCGTTTTACCCGATTCTTTTTCCTACGCATCCGTAATCTAATTTTCCATCACATGGAGTTAAAATCCAACATCCAACATGATAAATTTTGAGACTTCTAAGCCTTCGACTCGTTACCTTTTTATCGACTTTTAACCCGTTTATGCATTTTATTAAACAAACATATTTGTTTGATCTTTGTATCACATACACTTCTTCAAATTAAGGTTATCTACCATATTAGGTTCTAATCACAGGTTTATTACACAATTTAAACCCGTTTTCGCTCATACGCTTATTTTGACCCGTTAAGGGTAATTAAGCCTATTTTAAGTATGAGTCTCTTTCATTCACATCAAGCATTATACTACCACATTTCTTGTCAAATAATCTTTCTTCACAACTATATTTGTATTGTATAAAGTGTGGAAATTCCTAAACTCTGAGTTTTACCCCTTGAATCATTGTTTTACGGCAAAGACAATTATAGAGTCAAATGACTAAGGATTCACATCATTCGCTTTTGTTTACTCATTCCAAGTGTTTAATTATGCATACTAATCTTTTCCGAACAACCCTTATAGGTCGTTCGCTCGATTTAGCTTTCAAGGGCATTTTGGTCAATTTTCATCCTTCTTTTACTACAAGGTCCTTTAAATACTTGTTTGACCCCAAAATCCGACCCTTTTAACCATATTCTTGTTTATAACCCATGTGCTTCTAAACACCAAAAATATAATACAGTTTATTCGGTTTACTAAAAAGGTAACCGAATATCTATATCTTAACCTTGTCTAACTCTTATAGAATCTCAAGTTCTACATGATGAGTTGAACCATTATACATACCTGGCTCGGATCAATATATTGACCCGTATCAATACCTTGACTTAGTAGCCACTAAGCAATAGCGATATGCGTATCCATTTGATATTTATTCCTATAAACATGTAAATCGACAAACCATTAGACAATATTGCCAAAGGGTGATAATTTCACCTTTTGACCCGTTTATTTACCTAGTGATCTTCGTCACTTCAAGCGAATGCCAATTTCATGTATTATGCTAATTTAAAGTCTACTAGCGAAAATACGGAATCAAGCATAACGTAACGGAATCGTAGTTACGTACCTTTTAAGCACCTTTTTCAAACGCGTATTTCCACCGGCTTGTCCACTTGACGATCCGGATTCCTCGCCTAAAGAGTTCAATTCACAATCCGTTTAGAACCCTTTTTATAAGTCTTAACGCATAAATCGCCATATCCATCAAGCATGCGTTTTTGTCCGATTTTCCACATTTATCTTTCATTTAGGCATTTTAACGAACACCTAACGGGTAAAATTTTACATCTTTAAAACCAAGTTCATAACTTGATATTTTGCCCAATATAAACATACATATCGATTTCATCATGTCAAACATGCATACTAATCTCAAAATCATTTCATAGTAATCAAGTAACACCACTTTTGGTAGTCATGATTCTTGTGTTCATCTAAATTTACAAAACCCATTTAACTTATCAATGGATCATCATGAATTTCATAGATTATCCAATAATCCAACATGTTATTGACTAGGGTTTACTCCTAGACATCATATTACTTCAAGATTCATCCATGCATGACATAATCAAGCTCAATTTCAGTTTCTTACAAATAACCTAGAATTTAAGATGGATCAAAACATCACAATTTTACATACCTTATGATCCTTTCAACTAGGTGTTCATGAATTTCTGCTTGAAATTCGATTTAGACTTGATTAGAGGCTCCAATTTGTGAGTTTTGTGAGGATTTTAGGGTTTGAAGAAAACCCATGTCGCCCCCTGCTTCTTAATCGACCAGACACCCCCAAAGTGGGTGTTTGGTGTGTTTTAATTCTTGTTTTTAATAAATCAAGTTTCAAGTTTAACAAGTTTGGCCCCTCCATTTTCCTTAGTTCATAATTTAAGTGTTTTAACCCCCTCATAAGTCACTATCTAACTAGGTTAGAATTATTCCTAGTCAGCTTAGTAGGTTCGGGAAGTCGTAACCCGTTTTACTTTAAGTCCCGTTAAATCGGGCCTTTTATCCATCCTATTTTCTTGAAAGCTCTTATTCACTTTAAATAAATATTAGGATTATTCACTTAATTCCTAATATTTGCCGGTTACTTTTACCACTAACAGTACTTTCCCCGTCTTTAGTATTAACGGGGTTTAATTACCAAACCCGTTTTCCGGGTGTTACACAAGCCCTAGACCCAACACGTTAGTGACACGTGGCGCGTTCGGGTGTCGCCCTGATATCGAGCTGTCACGCCCCGCGAAGAACACAGTCAACATGGTCGCGGCCCCCGAGCGAGTATTAAATCTTTATTTTATTTTATTTTTATAAAAATAAAGGTATTTAGGGCAATTTTCGTATACGGGGTGTCTTTTAAGGTGTATAGGGATGTTCTAAATAATTTAGGGGTGCCTGAATATTTTTGGGACTATGTTCTAAATAATTTAGGGGTGTCTGAATATTTTTGGGGGGGTTGTTATAACAATGAATGAATGTTTGCTAATGTGAAAGAGTGTATTCGCGAGCTTGTATTCGAGAGAGAGTGTGTGCGTTAGCTAATCGGCATCTGCCTAAAAAACACTTGATCAACCACTTTAAATTGAATTAACAACTACGTCCGAAAGTTTAGGGAGACCACATCCAAGCTTGTGAACGTTGAGGTAATTCAAGATGTGTGGCATCTTCAACGAATATCAACCCAGAATACTGCCATGACCTGATCCACGTCACCCATGACCTGAATATTATCATGAGAAAATACAGAGAACAATTATTAGCAAAGTTATATAATAATAAGGATTCGTGATCCTTAGACTTCCTACACCATCTGTTAAGGATCAGTGATACAGGCCAATCTAAGGATATGTGATCCATAGTTATAGAAATTAACCGGTAGCAATTGCCCCCAAATATGGCTGATTATTAAGAAAATTTAATCTGCCATATTTCCATTAAATACGGACTAGCTGTTACGATCTCAACTAGCCGTTGCGATATACGTGACATAATTGATGGGATCGTAATAGCCTAACATTTCTAATATATAGGATAGAGATAAAATCAAGGATTTACTTAAAGATCAGGAGATCCTTTTAAAATCTCCATTCCAGAGCACAATCAGGTATTCTTCTTATTCTCTGAAAATCCTTTTCTTTCTTTGTAGCTCTTCATCTTTTTCAGCAACACCATGACTAAAATGGCCACCCAATCATCCCTAACAAGGATCACGGTTCTGGTAGCCCATCGAAAAGCCAAGAGTTGCGGAAGACTCCTTTTTTCAGAACTTTACAGATTCACTGATCCTGAAGTTGATCAGTTTTATACTCGTTTCCCTCTGGACACAGTATTTCGTCCTTTTGATCCTTCTCTTAAAAGGGATTCAGTATCCTCTACTTTGGTTTTCTTTCCAGTAGCTCCGTTTCAGATTGGTTATTCTTACCCTTTCCCTGAGTTTACTCAATGCTTCTTCACCTTGACTGGTCTGTCTTACAGTCAGTCCATGCCAATGTTGTGGAGGGTGTTGTATACTCTAGAACAAATCATCAGGGATGAAGGATTTGATTTCAATCTTACAGAACTGTCACGTCTTTACAACCTCGTTTCACATGGATCCCACAGATTCTTATTCAATGCTAAGCCTCAGCAACCACTCCCACTCCTCAAAACCAATAAGAATGATACCAACTAGAGAAATCAATTCTTCTTCGTGAGGAGATATACTATTCCTTTAAGGAATACTCTCCTTAAAAAGTAGGCTTCGAAGGGTATGATATCGGATCCTTAGGATAGAACTGTAGGAAGTTTCATTTTTTCTTTATGACGATAACTGATCCTGTCTTATTTGTTTATGCAGTGAGCAACTTTTCTTCCCTGGCTGAACAACCCAGAACTGAGCAAAGACTAGCAGCATTTTAGGCCCTGGACTCCACTGTCAGGACATTCAAACCAAAGGTTAAAGATCTAGCAGAGGTATCATCCACATCCTTAACAATGTCAAGTAAGTATTCATATGTGATAAAACATTTAAAGAATGAAATAAAGTTAAGGATCATGAACACTTATCTTTTTGTTGTCTCAACAGGTGCTCAGAAATATGCTTCCAAATCTGCTTCTAAATTCGACCTTGGTGACATTGATAGCATGATATATCCTCGCTCACTTAAGAAGGAGCTGGCCAGAGGCCAAAGCCAACCGGAGCCAAAGACCATGTCAACTCGTACTAGGATCGGTTCTAAGAGGACAAAGCCAGTTGAGACCACTGAGGATGTCTTCTAGATTGAACGCCACTTCCATGCAGTCATCACCGAGGTAAGGATCCTGGATCCTTATAACTATTTTCCTTTCTGCTGCTAAGGATCACTGATCCTGAATTCCTATTCTTGTAACCTGTAGGGTTTTTTCCGCATTCAAGCTCTCGAAGAGAAGAACCTTGCTAAGGCAAAGGAGAAACTTGCTAATCTCCATACCATAGCCGCTGCCAAGGATAAAAAGATCACCCATCTGGAGAAAGAAAAGGCAAGCCTGGATGAACAGCTGATGATTGCAGAGGTTGGGATCCACGAAGCACAGATGAATTCCACCGAGGAAGCTAAAGTCTATGCCGCTCACACTTTTCTCCAGGCTAGGATCAAGAAGCTAAGGATCCTGCCTTCGACTACTCAGCTTGGAATGTGGAAGGATGGAAGCTGGCTCTCCTCAACCTTAGTGGTGAAGCTGATGAGGGTCAAGTGCTGACTCTAGAGGCTGGGATGAGTGAAGCTAGGGAGTAGAAGGGTAGGGTGGTGTTGGTGATGAAGCTGGTGGTGATTCTGCGACAATGGGCAATGAAGGATATTAATGCCTAGGCTTGAGCCCATTTTTAATGCTTTTTGTGGTTTATGATGTTTTTTTATTCTAAGAAATTGGTCTATAATAACTTTAAATAATAGCTCTTGGGTTTAAGGATCATTGATCCTTTAGACAATAGTTATGATGACAAAAGGTGGAAGGATCCTCCGTTTGGGGGATGAAGCCTTTGTTATGCTGCCGTTTAATTTCCTGCACTTTAATTTCTGCACAAACATTATAACAATTAGATAGCCATGTCTGGCCTGGGTGGATGGTCCACGTTTTCGCTGGTGAAATACAGGCCAGGCAATTTTTGAATATAATGAATGGGTTTAATAATATTAAACTTTTGCCTATGTTCGTTGTTGTACCTTTATCCTTAAAGTTTCTTTTTTTATTATGCTTGTCTTTCAATATTCAAGTATATCATCATCAATAATTTATAGAATCATAAGTTGTTAAAAGAGTGATGATGTTAAGTTAAATAGAAAACTCCAATCGTTTCAATGAATATGGATCATAAATCCTTAACTGGAAAGGATAAAAAGTAACTTGTAACATAAACAAAGTTAAGGATAAAACATACCAGAAAATCCAAGTTAGGATTCTATATCCTTACACATCATTACTGAGCAAATAAACTATGAAAATTAGTTAAAGTTTTAAGGATCCGAGATCCTTATTGTTAGAACTTCCAAACCTTTAAAGCTCCAAGATCCTTTAAGAAAAATGAACACGGGACTAAGCCAAACAATATGGGGATAAACACATATAACTGGGGACAAGCCCAAGCAAGCTGGGGACAAGCCAAATAAACTGGGGACAAGCCCAAATAACCGGGTGTATACTGGGGTCTGGCTACTTTCCCAACGTAAATGATATGAAAATGAGAAAATCTTAGCTAACGTGAAAACGTTAGAAACCTTAGGATAACGGATGTATGGTATGTCTACCATTATACTTGAGATCCTACATATGGCCAACAACAATGAAATTGCCAGCCACTAAGTGTGTACTGGTCCCATTGCCTCGAACCATAGTTGGATAAACGTGCGCTACTGGCGGGGTATCAAAACCCAATTCGTGTGAAATGTGAAAACCTTTAAACCTTAGAAGGTATAAGATACCTTAGCTGGGGACAAGCCCAAAAACTGGGGACTAGCCCAAAAACTTTGGAGAGTTGTCCAACCACTTTGATATTCTGTAAAAATGATAACCACTCTGTGAAAGCTTAAACTTTATGAAAATGTATGTTAAATGTTTAACACCTTTTCCTTGTAATGAGTAATAAGTATAAAATGAATGACAATGAAAGTAAAATGTTACCAAAGGAAGGATCATATATCCTATGAGGATCCTGGATCCTAAGTCAAAGTATTGGAATCACTGAGGATCCTTGATCCTTCTTATATGAAGTATTTCTTTAGACAAACAACATTCCAAGCTCTTGATAAGAGGTCACCATCCATGGTTAACAAGCGATATGCCCCCTTTCCAGCTTCTACTTCTATCAAATAGGGGTCTTCCCACTTTGGTGCTAGTTTGCCAGCAGCTGGATTTATAGTGTTCAGGAATGCTTTGCTCAACACCAAATCACCAACTTGAAATCTTTTGACGCTGACATTCTTGTTGTTATGATTCAACCATTTTTTGTTGGTAGATAGCCATCCTCATTTTTAGTAAATCTCTGAGCTCTTCCACAGTGTCTAGGTCTTGAATTATGTTTTTAGCATTTGCTCCAGGATCACAGATGCTTGTTCTAGCTGTAGGAACCACCATCTCTGTAGGGATCACTGCCTCAGTTCCAAAGAATAGGGAGAATGGAGTTTGGCATGTGGCGTTCTTTGGAATTGTCCTATCTGCCTAAAGGACATATGGTAGCTCTTCAGCCCACTTTCCTTTCTGGGATCCTAATTTCTTCTTCAAGTTGTTGATAATGATCTTTTTGCTTGATTCTGCTTAACCAGTAGCTTGTGGATGGACTGGTGTTGACGTTATCATCTTAATCCCCCAGCTATCACAAAAGTTAGTAGTTCTACTCCCAATAAATTAGGATCCATTATCACAAATATTTTCAGAAGGAATTCCAAATCTAGTAATAATGTTTCTTTTAGTGAAGGATATAACTTCCTTTTCCCTGACTTGAACAAAAGCTTCTACTTCTATCCATTTGGAGAAGTAGTCTGTCATAGCTAGCATGAATACTTTTCCTCCAGGTGATTTAGGGAGTTTACCTACTATATCCATTCCCCATTTCATAAATGGCCAAGAGGAGACCACTGGATATAGAGGCTCTGCTGGTTGATGTAGTATGTTGCTATGTCTTTGGCAAGTATCACACTTCCTTGCATATTCTACAGCCTCCTTCTTTATTGTAGGCCAATAGTATCCTGTTCTAAGGATCCTTGAGAATAGTGCTCTGCCCCAAGTGTGATTTCCACAGTCTCCTTCATGGAAATCCTTCAAGACTTCTTGAATTTCTGGGTCCTCAATACACCACAAGTAGGGACCTGCAAGGGATCTCTTGTATAACATGTTATTTATTATAGTAAATTGAGATATGTTGATCCTGAAAGATCTTGGATTCTCCCCTGTGGGAATTTCTTCATTCTGGATATATTTCAGAATTGGAAGGATCCATGATCCTGAATTAGGCTGAACATCATCACTAGGTTTAATTGCCGTATCCTCAACTATCTCTATTGCATCGTTTTCTTCAATTGTAGGAGAAATGATATGAATAATGGGAATCCTTACATCCTCTAGTAGGTGTCTTCAAGGATGATCCTAGATTTGCTAAGGCATCTGCCTCTGCATTCTCCTTTTTGGGTATCTGTGTTATGCTGAAAAAATCGAAAGCATATGCCAATTTCTTGACTATATCTAAATATTTGATGAGTTTTTTCTTCTTTGACAGCATATGATCCATTAAAGTGGTTAGTAATTAGTAATGAATCAATATATACTTGAAGATACCTGATCCTCATATGTTTAGCTAATTGCAAACCTGTTATTAAGACCTCATATTCAGCTTCATTATTAGTAGTTTGAAATTCACATGCAATAGATTGGGGTATTATGTCCCCTTGTGGCGATTTTAGTTGTAGGCATAGTCCAGTTCCTTTGACATTTTGAGGCTCCATCTGTGAAGAGTGTCCAAGGGTCCTTGGTCTCCTCAAGTTGTTGAACATCTAATTCAGCTTCCCTTTGTAGATCACTTTTGAAATCAGCCACAAAGTCAGCTAAAGCTTGAGACTTGATGGCAGTCCTGGGTTCATATTTAATGTCATATGCACTAAGCTTAACAGCCCACTTTGCCGTTCTACCTGACATTTCAGGCTTCCTGAGAACATTCTTAATAGGAAAGTTAGTTTTCACAATAATAGTATGAGTTTCAAAGTATTGTCTAAGTTTAGCTGAAGCCATAATCAAAGCAAGAATTAATTTCTCTAAGTGAGAATACCTGGCTTCAACATCAAGAAGGCTTTCACTTACAAAGTATACTGGATGTTGTTGACCTTCATGATCCTTAACCAAGACTACACTTACTGCGTTACCTGAAACAACTAAGTATAAGGATAATAGCTCACCATCTTCTGGTTTCATCAGGGCTGGTGCTGAGGATAGGTAATCCTTGAGAGCCTAGAGAGTAGTTTCGTGCTTCTCAGTCCACTCAAACTTCTTATTCTTTCTTAGTATGTCTTTGAAATCCTTGCACTTTTTTGAAGACTTTGAGATGAACCTGTTCAGGGCTGCGATTCTTCCCGTTAATCTTTGTACATCCTTTGCAGTGGTTGGAGATTTCATGTTCACTATTACTTTTATCTGTTTAGGGCTAGCTTCAATCCCAATTTTTGTTAGCATGTATCATAGGAATTTCCCAGCTTTGACACCAAAATGAAACTTTGAAGGATTTAGCTTCATGTTGCATTGATTAAGGATGTTAAATGCCACTTCGAGATCCTTAAGATGAGCCTCTGCCTTCTTGGACTTAACCACTATGTCATCAATGTATACCTCCATAGTGTCTCCAAGTTGCTTTTTGAACATCATATTCACTAGTCTTTTAAGTGGCACTTTCAATTCTCAATCCAAAAGGCTTAACAATATAATAGTTATGCCTATGGGGGTCATGAATGCTATATCCTCTTGATCAAATGGTTCCATTTGGATTTGTTGAAATCCAGATGAAGCATCCATAAAAATAAGCAACTCATGGCCCGCCGTTGCATCCACCATGGAGTCAATGTGTGGTGATGGGAAAGGATCCTTGGGACATGCTGTATTTAAATCAGAAAAGTCAACACATACCCTCCACTTTCCATTTTTCTCTTGAACAACTACCAGGTTGGGTAGCCATTTTGGATACTTGACTTCCCTAATCATACCTGCCTTTAAGAGTTTATCCACTTCTTCTTGGATAATGGCATTCTTTTTAGGTGCAAACTTCCTTCTCTTTTGGTGAATTGGCCTCAAAGATTTATCAATGCCTAATTTGTGAGTAATAATATCTTTAGATATACAAGCCATATCCTCATGTTTCCAAGCGAAGGTGGATTTTCTTCTCTTTAGGAAAGATACCGGATCCTGCTCTATACTATTAAGGATCCCCGGATCCTATGAAAATTTTGGATTCAGGATCCTCAGGGTCCAGTGGTATGTCCTTGATGTCCTGCTCCCTTGCCTTCATGACATCCCTTGGAGGATACTTTAATTGTTATGCTACCCTTGGTTTTGAAGTTGGCTTCATTGAGGAGGTGTAACAGTTCTTTGCCTCATGTTGATCACTTTCAATCTTCACTACTCCCCATGGAGTTGGTAGCTCCACACATTGGTGATATGTTGAAGGAACGCCTTTCATGTCATTTATCCATGGCCTGCCAAGGATCACATTGCAAAAAGAAAAACAGTCAATAACACAGAATTTTTTAACAGAGTTTACCCCCTCAATACAGATTAGGAGTTTGATGTCTCCCAGCGTATTCTTTGTCTCTCCGCTGAATCCTACAAGGACGAATGATCTATCTCTGACTCTGGGATGTTCATCCTTTTGAGGACATCTAGTTGAATTATGTTCACCGAGCTCCCACCATCGATAAGGATCCTGCAAAAAATGGTTAGATATGAACAAAGTAATGACTAAACCGTCCTGATGAGGATCTTGGATGTCAACACGGTCATCCTCATCAAAGGATATAATTTTCTGCTGAGTCAGAGTTGAGGTTCGGATAGGCCTATCTCCATTTTCCATCTTATTCTCTTTAGCATGTCTCTTTGCTGCAGAGAATGAGGTTCCACATATGTCAGATCCTCTTGAAATGAAGTTGATGATTTGAGCATCTTCAGGTGGTGCAGGGGCTCTTTCTGACAGTTTGTCAGGATCCTGGATCCTTGATTTTTTCCTTCCCAACAACTCTTTTAAGTGACCCTTTCTTATAAGATAGCCAATCTCCTTTCTGAGTGCAATGTATTCATCAGTGAGGTGGCCAAAGTCTTCGTGGAATGCACACCACTTTGACTTATCCTTATAAGATGTAGCCTTTTCATTCTTCTTAGGCCTTCTAGCATTCTCACCTAGATTCTGTAAAGCTAACATCAACTCATTATTATCAACAGAAAAACAATATTCAGATATATGAGGATATTCTTCCTCGTCTTCTTCTTGTTCAACAGAGTGAACATTTTAATTGTCATGTTTGGAGTATTGCTTGGATCGATTATTCTTGAAAAAGGATCCTTGCTTCTCCTGTTTTGATGATCCAGACAATCTATCCTGGATCCTCTTATCATCCTCTAGACAGATGAACCTTAGAGCCTTGCTTCTTACTTCATCTAAGTTCCTGCAAGGTGTCATAACAAGATCATCATAGAAAGAATAATCTTTTTGCAATCCCATTTTAAATGCTTCTACAGCAGTCTCAATGTCTAGGTTTGAGATTTCTAAGGATTCTCTACCAAATTTAGTAACATAATCTCTAAGTGTTTCATCACGGCCTTGGGTGATCCTATATAAATCACTAGTTAACCTTTCAAATGTTCTACTACAAGAAAATTGGTTATTGAATAAGTTAACTAAGTATGAGAATGATGTTATAGAATAGGGAGGAAGACTTAGCAGCCATTTTAGTGTTGATCCAGTAAGTGTAGATCCAAACCCTTGCATAAATAGGCTTCTTTCAATTTTTCAGGATTGGGGTTGATTTCCATTCTTTCTCTATATTGAGCTACATGTTCTTCTGGATCAGAGGTACCGTTGTATAACTTCATGTTGGGGGTTTGAAAATGATTTGGTATCTCAGCATTGCATATGGGAGTTACAAAGCGAGATATTCTGTGACTTCCATCTGGAATCTCAGGAATGAGTTTGACACTAGATATCATATCCTTGAGTTTTTGCAATTATCTGGCCATAGCTTAGTTGATTCCCGCATCTTACATATAACCAAAGTTAGTATCAAAAGAAGTATCAAAATTGTTACTTCCTTACTGATTCGAAGTTGGTATGCCAGAAGTATATCGAGGATAAGACATGTCTGGTAGAATAGTAGGTCTAGAAGAAGCAATGGTTTGCATAGGGATGAAATCCCCTTCGTGAATTTCAGAGCTTCTCCATGACTATCTGCCTAAGGATCCTTGATCCTGAAAGATATTAGGCCTCGGGGAGGTCTGCACTAGAGGTCTAGATGTGTGATCCATAAATCCTTGAACCCTGGGTGAGGATCCTTGATTGTTGAACTAGGATCCTTGAACTAGAAACATATCCATATATCCTTCAGAACGAATGAAGGATCCTTGATGCTGAGTAGTTGTCACTATTCCATGCTGATGGATCGAGGATCCTTGAGGAAGGGTAATGGCCAATGATCCATACTTATAGATCGATGATCCTTGAGGAAGGGTCATTGCCAGTGATCCATGTTGTGGAATGGAGGGTCCTTGAGGTTGTGTGCTGGACATCCTAGACTGTTGTGCTATGTTTGCTAGGGTGACGTACTGGGCAACAATGGAGAGTGATCCTTTGCTGGCCTCTCCTATTTCTTGATGTCATCAATCTCACGGAGGATCCTCTGGTTAATCTTGTCTTGTTGTTCCATGTAGCTCTCTATTTGCGAAAACAAAATAGAAATATCACTATTAGTATTAGTAGAAGAAGAGCCAGTAGAAACTTTTGATCCTTGGAAGACTGATGATGTCTTCTTTTGAGTATTATCCAGATTCTTCTGGTATGGTGGTGGAATAGGAAGTAATGAGGCATTAGTTTGTGAAGAGGTAACCGCTGGCATGGCACTTGAAGTGGGTTTTCCCTAAGAAGCCATGGAAGTGATTATGTTGAACAGAAATGAACAAAACACAAATTTTTCCTAAAATGGAAGCACCACTTTCCTCACGGTGGGCGCCAAACTGTTTTGGTCAAAAATCAAACAAAGGACAATGTAACCAAATTGGATTTTGTGAGGTAGTGTGCTTGAATGTTATACAAGTATGTGATCAAATGTGAAATGTTGTGAACAATGAACACAATGATTTATACGAGGAAAAAACCCTTGATCTTTATGAGATCTCTGGCATAAAAAAAACCTCGGATAGTGAAAACTATCACTATCAACTATATTACACAAAAAGATTACAACTTCGGATGTTGATCAAGTGTAGTACAATGAATGAATGTATGCCAATGTGAGAGACTGTATTCGCGAGCTTGTATTCAAGTGTGTGTGTGTGTGTGTTAGCTAAACGTCATCTGCCTAAAAAACACTTGATCAACCCTTTAAATTGAATTAACAAGTAAGTCAGAAAGTTTAGGGAGACCACATCCAAGGTTGTGAACGTTGAGGTAATTCAACATGTGCGGCATCTTCAACGAATATCAACCAAGATTCCTGCCATGACCTGGTCCACGTCGCCCATGACCTGCATATTATCATGAGAAAATACAGAGAACAATTGTTAGCAAAGTTATGTAATAATAAGTGGTAGGGATAGAATTTCATAGCATGTGGATCACGGATCTTCAAGTGTAGCCTGGATCATGGACCCTCAGTTCAGTTTGAATTAAGGATCCTCAGAAGATGCTGCAAGGCTAAGGATCCAGAATCCTCATTATTATCTTAAACTAACAATTGTTTCCTTCATCTTTGAACTTGTTTTGCAGGTGTATTCGAATGAGACTTAGTCCTGCCGAGATTCCAGGGGAATATGCTTGACATTTATGCACGTGCATTGGCTCCATGACCGTTGTGGTGATCGTGGGAGAGCTAGCACCAAATTCGGATAGTTTGTTAGCCTAGATATTTTCTAATTTTAAAGGGGATAACAAGCTTTATTTAGTAAGTTAGATACACACATACACAACCCTATCTCGAACTTGAACTCTCGCAAACTTTTGGTGATTACACACACACTAACACTTTAGCGATCATTGTACCAAGCTTGTTATCATCCGAAGTTGTAAACTTTCTTTGTTTAATATAGTTGGTTATCAGTAGTTTTCATCTCCCGAGGTTTTTTATGCCGGAGATCATTCATTGATCAAGGGCTTTTTCCTTGTGTTGATCATTCATTTCATTCATTTGTTGTTTACACATTTGTTCAATTAACCTAGCATCTAACCTCATGAAATTCAGATTTGGTTACATTTTCCTTGTGTGATTTTTGACCAAAACAGTTTGACGCCCACCGTGGGGCGATCAGTGCTTCATTCTCGTGAAATATTGTTCATTTCATTCATTTCTATTTATTACCTTCAACCACATGGCTTCTCATGCAAAGAACACTTCAAGCTCCATGCCGGCAATCACCTCTTCACAGGGCATTCCACCTTTGCCTCTTGTTCCTTCTGGATCCCAGAAGAATGTTGAGAATGCTGCGAAGAAGACAACCCCCGTTTTCACAAAAGCAACTACTGCTGTTTCTTCTAGTCCTACTAACAATGATCTTTATTCTTTGATTTTGCAGATGAAGGATTACATGCAGCAGCAGAAAAAAACTAATGACAGGATCCTTCATGAGATTGATGAAATCAAGAAATTGAAGAGATCAACAGAGGATCACTCTCCATTGGTGCCTAGATCACTAGATTTTGGTACTCCAGCAACAACTGCCCAACATTCCACAACATCAGGTGTCCAGTACCATGGAGGATCATCAAGTATGCATTATGGATCATCGGCAATGACACAGGCTCAATGATCCTACTTTCAACTTTTCAGGATCCTCTCTTCAGCCTCAAGGATCCTCCTTCTAGCATCAAGGATCCTTCTCTAGTTCAGGAGGATACATGGGGACGCATTCAGTTCAAGGATCCTACTCTCAGTACCCAGGATCCTCATCTCAGGTTCAAGGATCCTCATCGCAGGTTCACGGATCCATGGAATATCCTCCAAGACCTTCAGCTCTGATGTATCCTGGATCCAACATCTTTCAGGATCAAGGATCCATAAAGAGTCAACTACCCAGAAGTTCAGAGATTCATTTGGGAGACTTCATCCCTATGCAGACTATTGCTTCATCTGGTCCCTCAATCATACCAGAATCACATCAGTTTGGATTCACATCAGGAATCCCAGCCTCGAATCAATCAGGATGTAGCAGTTTAAATACATCTTATAATACTAACCATAGCTTTGTGCAGGAACCAGGAATCAACCAAGCTATAGCAAGGGAGTTGCAAAAACTGAAGGATATGATATCCAGTGTCCCAGGAGTAGTTAAGCCCATTCCTGAGATTCCGGATGGGAGTCACAGGGTATCTCGCTTTGCACCACCTATATGTGATGCAAAGATACCAAAGAGGTTTCAAACACCAAATATGAAGCTCTATGATGGTACAACTGATCCAGAAGAGCATGTAGCTCAATACAGGGAGAGAATTGAGATAAACCCCATTCCTGAAAGGTTAAAAGAAGCATGCCTTTGCAAGGGTTTCGGATCCACACTGACAGGATCAAGTCTTAAATGGCTGCTAAGTCTTCCTCCTTACTCTATTACTTCATTTGCCAGTCTAGTTAACTTGTTCAATAGCCAATTTTCATGTAGTAGGAGATTTGAACGATTAACTAGTGATTTATATAGGGTAACTCAAGGTCATAATGAATCACTAGGGATTACATAACTAAATTTAGTAGAGAATCCTTAGAAATTCCTAACTTAGATATTGCAACAGCTGTAGAAGCTTCAAAATGGGTTTGCTTAAGGATTCACAATTCTATGATGTTCTTGTTATAACACCTTGTAGGAACCTTGATGAAGTAAGAACCAGGGCCCTTAGGTTCATCTGTTTAGAGGATGATAAAAGGATCCAAGAAAGACTGTCAGGATCCTCAAAGCAGGAAAAGCAAGGATCCTATTTCAGGAACAATAAATCAAAATCATACAACAAGTCTGATAATCAAAATGTGCATGTTGTGGAGCAAGAGGAGGATGATGAGGATTATCCTCTTATTTCTGAATATTGCTTTGCTGTTGATAACAATGAACTGATCTCTGCTATGCATGTGACAACTGTGTTCTGTAATCGATGTAGAATGTAAAACAACGTCAGTTATCAATAAAACAATGTGCTTTGGTGTTATTATATGTGTTTTGGTGTTATTATGTGTGAATTTGTGTATGATGATTTTACGATTTGATTCGATTCCGATTTCAAGCTTTAAATCGCTTTCTGGAAGGTTATACGCAAACTGATGCGTAAACACAGTCAGTTTAATGCAACAAACACTCCGGAATAGTGACATAGGCTTAACATACCTTAAATAACCTCCACATGACTTCGAAATAAGCTTTGGACGGTTTGGTGTGTTGAAATTAATTTGTTCGATCATAGGGACTAATTGTGTCAAAATGTGAAACTACACCGATTTGTATAGTAACGAACATTCCAGAACTTGATCATAAGTTAAACATACCCTAAATATCCTTTACATAGCTTAGAAATAGGCTTTGAGGGGTTCGGTATGCTAAAATAAACTTTATTGATCAATAGGGACTAAAAGCGTCAAAAAGTGCACAAGTTTGCATTTTCGCGCATATCTCACGTTCTGAATATATCCGGACATTCAAAATTTTATGTAATCATTAAAATATTTTATTTTAGTGATTGGCTTGATAAAATTCCATTCGTCACTTAATTTGGATCGTTTTTACGTTCGTTACTACTTTCATCGTAATTAACCGAATAACGCAACCGTATGACCAAACGAACTGACATCTGAGATGTTTTTGAGCATGTTTCATGTTCCCTATACTTTAACTTCATTTTAGAGCCTTGAAATGAGGTTAACGGGGTTTAAACGCATAGAAAAAGGCCTTAAACATGTGAAGGGACAAACACAGTCATTATTTGAAACTTTCTTGGAGCTGGCACCTGGTGGCGCTGCGCCACCACCAACTGCCTATCCCGTGGTGCGACGCGAGCAACTGATCTGGGCAGAAACTCCATTTTTGCACTTGCAAGTCCATTTTCAGCATTTCTCTTGAAGTTTAGGGGCTATTTTGTAACATTTTCAATACCGTTTGCTGGTTTTGGGGCACCCCTAGTATCCCAAAACCATGGGCCATATGTGTACGGTCCAGATTGATGCTCGCTTATCGAGGAACGATCTTAACGGTTCTTGATTCTCTATAAATAGCAACACCCACTTCACTATCAAACTCACACCCTTGATTCTGAAATTTCTATAAGTTGAGGTGATTTTAACTTCATACCTGAGAATACTTGGAATCAAAGCTCCATTCTTGGACCTTTTGTAAGTCCTCTTTCGTTCTTTTATGCGTTTTTAGCACAAAAGTCAAACTCTGTTTGACTTTCTGCATTGACCAGTTTAAGGTCAATACGAAGTTCGTTTGAACTTCGCAACGTGAGCGTAATCACGATGAATATAGTCCCTGGTGACTATACCTACTGATTACCACGTTGACTAGGAGTAGTGACGAGTCGTAGTTTCGGCCAAAATGCGTATTTTGTAACCAAACTACTCTTGGGTATCAAAACCGTTTGTTTTGATATCAAAACCTGTTTTCTAACTTAACTAAATATGTTTTAGCATGTTTAGCTCGTCACTTTTAGTTTAGTGCTTGTGTAGAGTTGTAAGTCAAGCGGACTAAACACCCGCTTAGACTTTCGCACTCGACCCGTTTGGTCAATCATTAGGATCCGACCAAACATGTTTAGTGACTATAGTTGCATAGGGAGTTTATATGCCTTAGGTAAATGACTATAGAGGTTATACCTTATGGTCACTTAGGTTTAGTGACTATAGAGGTTATACCTTATGAGGTTATACCTTATGGTCAATCATTAGGATCCGACCAAACATGTTTAGTGACTATAGAGGTTATACCTTATGGTCACTTAGGTTTAATTAGTTGTATGATAGGTAGTTTATATGCCTTAGGTAAATGACCAAAATGTCCTTTTCATGCATAATTGTTAATTAAGCATATGTAACATAAACTTTTGTCACGTAACTGATTCTGCAACATATTTAAACATGTTTAGGCATATAATACTTGTGATAGGACTAGTTAGACGTCTCGAACGCGCTTATGCGCGCATGACGCATTAACGTAGCATAAGCTACCTTAATGGGTCATAACGGGTCGAAAGCACTTAGGTTAGGTTCCGATCTTGAGTGTAGACTTTGTTAAACCATATCACATGAGTTCCAACACTCATTTGGTTTACAAGATCTCATTCTATCCGATCTTTCGATTGAGGTGTCGATTGTTTGACTAGTGGTGCGATTACTAGGTGCTGCTTGATTTCTCTACTTTACTTGAGTTTGTTGAAGTTCTATTGATTGAGGATACTTTGCACTTTGTGAGTACATAGTTCCCCTAATTTACTGTTTTCAATTGTTTTGGGGTGATTCATATGTATCAAAACAATTTTCGATATTTTAACGATGGTTTCAAAAACAATTAAGATGGCTTATACTAAACTAATAACGATTTCGATAATGTGAACGAACTTGTTGGTTGTAGTTACATAACGAATGAAATTCATTAGCATTGATCAAGACGACCAGTATTAGGTTATGGTACCATAGGATCTGACAAATCCCGTTGTCATACCGCACCCATGGTTATGTGTGGGTTATGTGGGTAATGACTGAATCTGATTGTTAACTTAGCCTTTGGTGGTTTGTTAATGCGAGAAGCGAGATAGTCGAGTCACGAAGGTTTGATTGTTATTAGAGAGACGACCAAAAATAGTTTTATTAAACGATATAAACCATACGAGATTTATTAAACGAGTTAATACGAAATGTTTTACAATTTGGTTTACTAAAACAAATGTTTTTGGGATAAGAATCATGGCTACGAGGTTTTATAAATTATAACCCGCTTGATTTGCGTTGGTTAATTTCGTTGCAATGTTATACTCTTTTCAAAAAAAAGTTTTTAATAAAGTATTGCAACATGTAAACTAGCCATGAATTCGACACTCTTATAAAACCTATGTGCTCGCCAGCATTTCTTTGCTGACTTTGTTTTTACATATGTTTCAGGTGTTGTTGCTTGATGTTGATTGCTAGGATGCATGAGTCACATAGGATCTGGACGAGGCCTTAGTGACATAATAACAATGATAGTCGATATGTAACTTGTTTGTTTTGTGTTAAAACAATGTTAATGTAAATTACTTATTGAATAAATAAAACGAAACTCTTTTTGTATCCATGGCTGTGAAACAATAATTCTGCCACGACACTCCCCGACGTTTCCGCCACGGTTTGTTGTTTTGACGTGGTCGGGGTGTGACAGAAGAGTTGGTATCAGAGCCAATGGTTATAGGGAATTAGGTTATTAGTAATGCTTTGACCTAGACGATAACTTTTAGGACCCTAACGTAAGGAAATTTGCGTTTAGATTTTTAAAACAAAACCGTCACCTACCCTTAGGTGATAACCACAATGAGAACACAAATTCGAATCCGCTTCGAAGATTAATCATCTGTTCTAGGATGATTGATTACTAGGTTTTGAACCCTTCCAGTTTGACTCATATTTGGCTTAGTGCCTTATGAGTTTTCAAAATCTCGTCAAAGTTTGGGTCTAAATAATGTGAACACGTGCAAACTGGAAGAGTGAATGCCTGTACCCTGAGTTTTCTGTCTAAGGCTAGCGTGTTCGTACAAGTCCACATAATCGGACAAGTCACTCTTACCTGGGAACTCTTGGGGTGAGTGTTCACTTATCGGCGAGCATGTCTTCGCGATACATTATTTTGATTCATTTACTTTGATTAGTCACTGTGTGCCGTTTGTTTGTTCGAGGTAACGAACAAATGATCGCCTTCCTTGTGTTCTGTCGATACCTCTTTTGTTTTTCCTAATTATAAACCTCACTCGTTTCTCACATTTCCTTGTTAGACCATGCCTCCTCGACGTGATGCACAATCTTTTACTGCTGAAGAAGTCGCAACCCTTATCTCTCAGCAAATGGCTGCTGTGCTTCCAGGCGTTGTGACCCAAATCCATGAGTTATACAACAACAATAATAATAACAATAATAATGCTCAACGTAATTTCAAGAATTTCAATTCTGCTAAGCCACTAAAGTTTTCTGGGTCGCAAGGAGCAACTGCGCTCCTGCAGTGGTTCGAGAGTATCGAGAGCACATTCAGACATGTGCAATGTCCGAATGGGCGTAAGGTTGAATTTGCATCAAGTGTGTTTGAGAAGCGTGCTCTTACGTGGTAGAACGGAGTGATGCGTGATAGGGGTGCCGAAGTGGCATTAGCACAGACATGGGAAGAGCTTCGAGCTCTCATGATGAAAGAGTTTTGTCCCCGTCACGAAATTCGAGCTTTGGAACGAGAGTTTGATGATCTAAAGCAAGATGGGGGAGAACACCGTGCATATATGGATCGTTTTGAGGAACTCAGTCTTTTGTGTCCTACTATGGTTACCCCGTTGGGGAAAGCGATAGAGAGGTATATCGATGGTTTACCCGATTCCATATAGGATATTGTGACTGGCATTAATCCTACTACTGTTCGTCACGCGATCGAGTTGTCGGCTACCTTGACTGAGTCTCAAATCAGGAAGGGTAAACTTACCCGCAAGGGTGATAAGAAGAAGTCGACCGCTTCTGTCAAGGAAAAGGGTAAGGGTATGAAAGGTGAGTCATCGAAGAAGTCAAGAAAGCGAATGGGTGCTCAGAATTTTGCAGTAACTGCACAAAATGCTCAGAACCCATCAGCTCAACATCCTGTGAAGAAAGCGTATGCGGGTACCGCACCTCATTGTGCTCACTGCAACGGTCATCATGTTGCACAACAAGCTTGTAAGCAATGCACAACATGTGGTAAGCTTGGGCATCTGGCCAACATCTGTCGTTTGGGTAAGAATCAGGTTGTTTAGAATCAGGCTCCAGTTCAGGGGAATGCTGCTAGCTTCCCACCGGGTTCATGTTTCAATTGTGGAGAGTTTGGTCACTTCCGCAACAATTGTCCGAAGTTGGTGAATGCAAATGCGAATCCGAACGTGAATGTCAACGCGAAGGTGAATCCTGCTCGTGGACGAGCGTACAACTTGAATGCCAACGAAGCGAGGGTTGACAACGAGGTTGTCAATGGTATGTTTCTTGTTAACAATCGACCTGCATCCATTCTTTTTTATTCTGGTGCCGATAGAAGTTTTGTTTCGTTACCTTTTGAGCCTTTACTTGCGATACCTAGAACTAAACTGAGGAAACCCTTATGTATCGAAGTTGCTACTGGTAAACCTCTTGTTCTCGATTCTGTCATTCGTAATTGTCAGTTGAACCTTGATAACCATCTTTTTCCTATTAACCTCACGCCGATGCAACTTGGGAGTTTCGATATTATCGTGGGGATGGATTGGTTAACCAAACATCATGCTGAGGTAGTTTGTTTTGATAAGATCGTTCGTATTCCTCTTTCGTCTGGCGATGTTCTTGAAGTTCGTGGCGAGAAACCTTCTGGTGGTTTGAAGCTTATGTCATGTACAAAGGCCCAAAGTTATTTGCGAAAAGGATATGTTGCTTTTCTGGCACATGTCACCGAGGAGAAAGGCAAGAGCAAGAGTATTCAGGATATTCCAATTGTTCAGGATTATCCAGAGGTGTTTCCCGATGAACTGCCTGGTTTGCCTCCAGTTCGTCAAGTCGAGTTTCATATTGACCTTGTACCCAATGCCAACCCGATTACGAAAGCACCTTATCATCTTGCACCGTCGGAGATGCAAGAGTTATCGAAACAGCTTCAAGAGTTATCTGATAAAGGATTCATCCGTCCGAGCTTTTCACCATGGGGCGCTCCTGTCCTCTTCGTGAAAAAGAAAGATGGATCTTTTCGAATGTGTATCGATTATCGTTAGCTTAATAAGCTTACCATTAAGAATTGATATCCCCTACCTCGAATTGATGATCTCTTCGACCAGCTGCAAGGTGCTTCATGCTTTTCCAAGATCGATCTGCGTTCTGGGTATCATCAACTTCGTGTTCTGGAAGAAGATATTCCCAAAACTGCCTTTCGCACAAGATATGGGCATTTCGAGTTTACTGTCATGCCTTTTGGCGTGACGAATGCCCCAGCCATCTTCATGGACTTAATGAATAGGGTCTGTAAACCTTATTTAGACAAGTTCATCATTGTGTTCATTGACGATATTCTCATTTATTCGAAGTCTCGAGCCGATCACCAGCAACACCTCCGTTTGACCTTGGAACTCCTGAAGAAGGAACAACTTTTTTGCTAAATTCTCTAAGTGTGAATTTTGGCTTAAAGAAGTTCAGTTTTTGGGTCATATAGTCAACGAGCAGGGTATTCATGTAGATCCATCCAAAATAGCTGCTATTAAGGATTGGAATACACCAACGACACCTACAGAGATTCGATCTTTTCTTGGTCTTGCTGGATATTATCGACGGTGTATTTCAAACTTCTCGAAGATTGCGGTTCCACTCACTGCTTTGACTCAGAAGAATAAGCCTTTTGAGTGGGGACCCAAGCAAGAAGAAGCGTTCCAAACGCTAAAACAAAAGCTTTGTGATGCTCCTGTTCTATCTTTGCCCGAGGGAAATAATGATTTCGTTGTCTATTATGACGCGTCGAATCTAGGACTTGGTTGCGTTCTTATGCAACGAGGTAAAGTCATAGCTTATGCGTCTAGACAGCTGAAAGTTCACGAGAAGAACTACACAACTCATGATCTTGAGTTAGGAGCTGTGGTTTTTGCCCTCAAAATTTGGAGACACTATCTTTATGGCACGAAGTGTGTGGTTTTCACAGACCACAAAAGTCTCCAGCATATTCTCAATCAGAAGGAGCTGAACATGAGGCAACGACGTTGGGTTGAGCTCTTAAGTGATTATGATTGCGAGATTCGCTACCACCCTGGTAAGGCAAATGTCGTAGCTGATGAGCTTAAACTCGAAAGGAAAGACGATGGTTTTCTCTACTTCAAGGATCGTTTGTGGATTCCAAAACAAGACGATCTTCGCACTCTAGTGATGGACGAATCTCACAAGTCTCGATATTCTATCCATCCTGGTGCTGATAAAATGTACAAGGATCTTCGTACTCAGTATTCGCCGCCTGGTATGAAGAAGGATGTTGCCTTGTATGTATCGAAATGCCTAACTTGTCTCAAAGTCAAGGCTGAACATCAACGACCTTCTGGTTTGCTTGTATAACCAGAGATACCGGTTTGGAAGTGGGTGAACATTGCAATGGATCTCATCACTAAGTTACCGCGTACATCTAAAGGTCATGATGCTATTTGGGTTGTTATCGATCATTTAACGAAATCAGCTCATTTTATTCCGATTCGCGAGGATCTATCTGCATATAAACTTGCAAAGATTTATGTTGATGAGATAGTATCTCGACATGGTGTTCCTTTGGATATCAATTCTGATCATGATGCTTGATTTTCATCTCATTTTTGGAAGACCATGCAATCTGCTTTGGGGACCCAACTAAATCTAAGCACTGCTTATCATCCCCAAACAGATGGACAATCTGAGAGAACGATTCAAACTTTGGAGGATATGCTTAGAGCATGCTTAATAGACTTTGGTGGTAATTGGGATTCTCATCTTCCATTGATCGAGTTCTCTTACAACAATAGTCATCATGCTAGTATTAATATGGCACTATTTAAAGCTCTCTACGGTCGAAAATGTCGTTCACCTGTCTGTTGGAATGAGAACGGTGAAGCTCAGCTTACTGGACCTGAGCTCATTCTAGAAACAACAGACAAAATCAAGAAAATTCGCGATAATCTTGTGACAGCTCGAAGCCGTCAAAAGAGTTATGAGGATATGCGACGCAAGCCCTTAGAATTTCAAGTCGGAGACCGTGTCCTACTCAAGGTGTCACCTTGGAAAGGAGTGGTGAGATTTGGAAAGAAAGGAAAACTTGCACCACGATATGTTGGACCATTTAAGATTGTGGAAAGGATTGGGAAGGTTGCCTATCGACTAGAGCTACCTCCAGAGCTTGGAAATATTCATCCGAATTTTCACGTGTCCAATTTGCGAAAGTGTTTAGCTGATGCAGATCTTCACATCCCTCTCGACGAAATCCAAATCGATGAAACGATGCACTTTGTAGAGAAACCTGTGGAGATAACGGACCGTGCATTCAAACAGTTGAAGAACAAACGGATTCGATTGGTCAAAGTTCGCTGGGAATCCAAACGTGGCCTAGAGTTTACTTGGGAACGTGAGGACCAGATGAAGACGAAATATCCGCATTTGTTTTCACAAGCTTCCTCTAGTTAAAATTTTGGGACGAAATTTCCTAAAGTAGGGGAGACTGTGACAACTGTGTTCTGTAATCGATGTATAATGTAAAACAACGTCAGTTATCAATAAAACAATCTTCTTTGGTGTTATTATATGTGTTTTGGTGTTATTATGTGTGAATTTGTGTTTGATGATTTTACGATTTGATTCGATTCCAATTTCAAGCTTTAAATCGCTTTCTGGAAGGTTATACGCAAACTGATGCGTAAACACAGTCAGTTTAATGCAACAAACACTCCAGAATAGTGACATAGGCTTAACATACCTTAAATAACCTCCACATGACTTAGAAATAAGCTTTGGATGGTTTGGTGTGTTGAAATCAATTTGTTCGATCACAGGGACTAATCGTGTCAAACTTTGAAACTATACCGATTTGTATAGTAACGAACATTCCGGAACTTGAACATAAGTTAAACATACCCTAAATATCCTTTACATAGCTTAGAAATCGGCTTTGAGGGGTTTGGTATGCTAAAATAAACTTTATTTATCAATAGGGACTAAAAGCGTTAAAAAGTGCACAAGTTTGCATTTTCGCGCATATCTCACGTTCTGAATATATCCGGACATTCAAAAATTTATGTAATCATTAAAATATTTTATTTTAGTGATTGGCTCGATAAAATTCCATTCGTCGCTTAATTTGGATCGTTTTTGCGTTCGTTACGACTTTCGTCGTAATTAACCGAATAACGCAACCGTACGACCAAACGAACCAACATCCGAGATTTTTTTGAGCATGTTTCATGTTCCCTATACTTTAACTTCATTTTAGAGCCTTGAAATGAGGTTAACGGGGTTTAAACACATCGAAAAAGGCCTTAAACATGTGCAGGGCCCAAAACTGTCATTGTTTGAAACTTTCTTGGAGCTGGCACCTGGTGGCGCTGTGCCACCACCATCTGCCTATCCCTTGACAAGACGCGAGCAACTGATCTGGGCAGAAACTCCATTTTTTCACTTGCAGGTCCATTTTCAGCATTTCTCTTGAAGTTTAGGGGCTATTTTGTAACATTTTCAATACCGTTTGCTAGTTTTGGGGCAACCCTAGTATTCCAAAACCATGGGCCATCTGTGTACGGTCCAGATTGATGCTCGCTTATCGAGGAACGATCTTAACGGTTCTTGATTCTCTATAAATAGCAACACCCACTTCACTCTCAAACTCACACCTTTGATTCTGAAATTTCTCTAAGTTAAGGTGATTTTCACTTCATACCTGAGAATACTTGGAATCAAAGCTCCATTCTTGGCCCTTTTGTAAGTCCTCTTTCGTTCTTTTATGCATTTTTAGCACAAAAGTCAAACTCTGTTTGACTTTCTTTATTGACCAGTTTATGGTCAATACGAAGTTCGTTTGAACTTCGCAACGTGAGCGTAATCACGATGGTTATAGTCCCTAGTGACTATACCTACTGATTACCACGTTGACTAGGAGTAGTGACGAGTCATAGTTTCGGCCAAAATGAGTATTTATGCGTATTTTGTAACCAAACTACTCTTGGGTATCAAAACCGTTTGTTTTGATATCAAAACCTGTTTTCTAACTTAACTAAACATGTTTTAGCGTGTTTAGCTCGTCACTTTTAGTTTAGTGCTTGTGTAGAGTCATAAGTCAAGCAGACTAAACACCCGCTTAGACTTTCGAACTCGACCCATTTGGTCGATCATTAGGATCCGACCAAACATGTTTAGTGACCATAGTTGCATAGGGAATAACCTTCCGAGGTTATACCTTATGGTCACTTAGGTTTAATTAGTTGTATGATAGGTAGTTTATATGCCTTAGGTAAATGACCAAAATGCCCTTTTCATGCATAATTGGTAATTAAGCATATGTAACATAAACTTTTGTCACGTAACTGATTATGCAACATTTTTAAACATGTTTAGGCATATAATACTTGTGATAGGACTAGTTAGACGTCTCGAACGCGCTTATGCGCGCACGAAAGCACTTAGGTTAGGTTCCGATCTTGAGTGTAGACTTTGTTAAACCATATCACATGAGTTCCAACACTCATTTGGTTTACAAGATCTCATTCTATCCGATCTTTCGATTGAGGTGTCGATTGTTTGACTAGTGGTGCGATTACTAGGTCCTGCTTGATTTCTCTGGTTTACTTGAGTTTGTTGAAGTTCTATTGATTAAGGATACTTTGCACTTCAAGTGAGTACATAGTTCCCCTATTTTACTATTTTCAATTGTTTTGGGGTGATTCATATGTATCAAAATGATTTTCGATGTTTTAACGACGGTTTCCAAAATGATTAAGATGGTTTATACTAAACTAATAACGATTTCGATAATGTGAATGAACTTGTTGGTTGTAGTTACATAACGAATGAAATTCATTAGCATTGATCAAGCCGACCAGTATTAGGTTATGGTACCATAGGATCTGACAAATCCCGTTGTCATACTGCACCCATGGTTATGTGTGGGTTAGGTGGGTAATGACTGAATCTGATTGTTAACTTACCCTTTGGTGGTTTGTTAGTGCGAGAAGCGAGATAGTCGAGTCACGAAGGTTTGAATGTTATTAGCGAGACGACCAAAAATAGTTTTCACAATTAAAACGAGGATGATTTAAACGACTTAAACGAGTTAAACGATTTAAACGAGTTAACGATTTGGAAACGATTTGAACAAGATTAAACGAATTAGATAAACGATTGGTTTTTGGTTAAGTGTTTAGATAACGGGACGGGTGTAATATGGTGAAAACATGGTAGATACGCCGCTGGTACTTCTTATATATAAGTGTTTTCAACATATTACATACCGTGGCGTTATTTAGTTCACTTGGGTAAACGATTTTGAAACGATGTCACATAACGATGTTTAAAAAGGATATAAACCATACGAGATTTATTAAACGAGTTAATACGAAATGTTTTACAATTTGGTTTACTAAAACAAATGTTTTTGGGTTAAGAATCATGGCTATGAGGTTTTATAAATTTTAACCCGCTTGATTTGAGTTGGTTAATTTCGTTGCAATATTATACTCTTTTCAAAACAAAGTTTTTAATAAAGTATTGCAACATGTAAACTAGCCATGAATTCGACACTCTTATAAAACCTATGTGCTCGCTAGCATTTCTTTGCTGAATTTGTTTTTACATATGTTTATGGTGTTGTTGCTTGATGTTGATTGCTAGGATTCATGAGTCACATAGGATCTGGACGAGGCCTTAGTGACATAATAACAGTGATAGTCGATATGTAACTCGTTTGTTTTGTGTTAAAACAATGTTAATGTAAATTACTTATTGAATAAATAAAACGAAACTCTTTTTGTATCCATGGTTGTGAAACAATAATTCTGCCACGACACTCCCCGACGTTTCCGCCACGGTTTGTTGTTTTAACGTGTTCGGGGTGTGACAATGCAGAATTTAGGTGATAAAGCTAGGTGGCCTAGAAAGAATAACAAGCCAGCTGCTACAAAAGACAAATCCAAATGGTGTGTTCCTATCATGAAGATTTTGGTCATCTCACCGATGAATGCATAGCACTCAGGAAAGAGATTGGTTACCTCTTAAGCAAAGGATACTTGAAGGAGCTATTTGGAAGAAAGAAGTCAAGGATCCAGGATCCTGAAAAAATTCCAGAAAGGGCTCCTGCTCCTCCAGCTGATGCCCAAATTATCAACTTTATCTCTGGTGGATCAGATATATGTGGCACTTCCTTTTCAGCAGCTAAGAGGCATGCGAAAGAGACAAAGATGGAGAATGGGGATAGGCATATTCGAACTTATATCCTTACAGAGCAAAAGTCATATCCTTCGATGAGGATGTCCACGTGGATATTCAGGATCCTCATCATGATGGTCTTGTTATTACATTGTTTATTTCTAACCATTTTGTTCGCAGGTTTCTCATAGATGGGGGAAGCTCAGTGAACATTATCCAACTTGATGTCCTTAGGATAATAAACATCCCTGAATAAAAAATTATTCCAAGATCATCAATTCTTGTGGGATTCAGTGGGGAAACCAAGAACACATTGGGGGACATTAAACTTCATATTTACATAGAGGGAGTAAATTCTATTAAAAATTTTTGTGTCATAGATTGCTTATCTTGTTGTAATGTTATCCTTGGCAGGACATGTATACATGATATGAAAGCAGTCCCCTCTACGTATCATCAGTGTGTCAAACTCCCTACTCCATGGGGTCTAGTGAAGATAGAAAGTGATCAACAAGAGTCCAAGAATAGTTACACTTCATCAATGAAACCAGCTTCAAGACCTAGGGAGGCATAGCAATTAAAGTATCCTCCAAGGGATGTCCTGGAGGTGAGAGAACAAGATGTCAAAGACATTCAGATGAAACCTGAGGATCCCGAATCCAAGGTTTTTATAGGATCCGGGATCCTTGACACGATTGAACAGGATTTAGTATCCTTCTAAAAGAGGAGAAAAGCTACCTTCGCTTGGAAACATGAAGACATGACAGGTATTTCCAAAGATATTATTACTCATAAACTTGGCATTGACAGGTCTTTCAAGCCAATACATTAGAAAAGGAGGAAGTTTGCACCTGAAAGAAATGCCATCATCCAAGAGGAGGTAGATAAACTGCTCAGAGCAGCTATGATTAGAGAGGTAAAGTATCCAAGATGGTTAGCCAATGTGGTTATTGTTCAAAAGAAGAATGGAAACTGGAGGGTATGTGTCAACTTTACTCATTTAAACAAGGCATGTCCTGTTTTGGTCAAAAATTACCAAAGCAATTAAGTGATCAAATTAGTTAAGTGAGGTAGTGTGCTAGGAGTGTTTGTGAAAAATATGCTGCTTAAGTTGTTAACAAAAATAGTTTTCAGGATATAGCTCAGGATGCTGAGCTATATTAATAATCAAACAATGAGCAAAAAAGTAAAGGGTGACACGAGATGTACGAGGAAAGCCCTTGATCAATCTAGATCGCCGGCATAAAACCTCGGGAGCTGACAATCGCCACTGCCTTGTTCTTCTTATTACTTCAAAGGTCAGGATACAGTGCAAGATATTGACCAGATCATTGCTAAGTGTTACAATGCTTTGTGAATTGCGAGAGAAAGTAAAAGTGTTCGAGAGCAGTGAATGTGATGTCCTATGTGATCCGGTTATCCGTCTAATTACAGCTACAAAAAGAAAACTAAATTTCCTAAAATGGGTGGATGCCATGGAATATTCCCATATGAACGTTGAAGACCAAGTATTGCGGCTTCAACGTTCTTCTTCTAACGATCTGGACCGAGTCTTCAGGGGAAGAAGTCTTCTTGAACGTTATGAGCATGCACTCGTAACCTGCAAACAATCTGTTAGTAATCACAGGATACAGCATCAGGATGTTACCAATATCCTGATCCAACATCCTGGTTGTGAACATTAATTATGCAATCAGGATATGATTCAAGATACTATCCTAGAGATATGGGCCCAGAATTTCACCCATAACAATTGTCCCCAAAAATGTTACCGTTGAGGATCCTGGACCTAACGGTTACATTTTTCACGATAATCGAGGTAATTATGAGATAAGACTCTTGATTTGACTGCTTGTAGCTGTTCAGACTGTTTTCACTCATTTCCCCCCTATATCTTCTCAAACTATTCTCTATTTAATCTCCACCAAGAAGAAAAAAAGGTAAAAATCCTCTCTTTCATCTTCCTCACCTTTCTCCTCTTTTTCTCAATCTCCGACAAAGAATGGAGAGGCAAACTAGGTCGAGTTCCGGTGATTCAGCCCCCACTTTTATTCATCAGAATATCCTTCAAGACCCGGAGAAGGAGATATGCTCGTTTGACAGCGCTCACCTGTCAGCCCTTAAATCCTCTGGCATCTTCCCGGAGGGAACAGTATTTCGGACATTTGATCGAGAAATCCGATCAGACATGGTGTCCAATGAATGGCTCTGTTTTAATGCTTTTCCATTCACTTTGGGCCTCCGATTTCCTTTCCCTGACTTTATCACAGAGTTCTTTCGTATCACAAAAATCAGTTTCAGTCAAACCATGCCAATGCTTTGGCGAGTGTTGCTCGTTCTTGATCGAATCAAGAGCGCCCACATTCCCGAGCTCTCTGTTCATGATCTTCCGCTAGCATACCGGCTTAGATGCCATGGTTCTTGCAGATTCCTGTTTTATTCTACTTCTAGTGACCCTCTGATACTCCGAGCCACCAGGAACGAGGAGGAGTGGAAATCCAATTTTTTCTTTGTGAAAAGAAATTCGATCCCTAGTGGAGCGGAATATCCGGTGAAGTGGTTGAGAAAGGGTAGGATTTAGGGTTTTAGGATGATCCTGTCTTATATCTTATCCTTTATCTTGAACTGATCTCTATTTTTGTTGTATGCAGCTGACTTCAGGAAATTAGCACCTCCTCTTGCTGATTCAGAAAAAAGAATCAAAGCCACCAGACTTCTTCCTGAGATTGAAAGAAGCTTCATTCCATACCCAACATCTTCAAGCCAACACTCCAGCTCAAACATGTCTGGTAAGGATCCTGTTTAATATCTTGCATACATATTATTATTTGATGTTGTTATATAGAAGGGTTTTAAAGTTACTCCCCGTATGTAGATGCCCGCAAAGCTCCAATCCTCCTAGACCTTGATGAACTTGACATCTATCCTTCTCCTACCAATGTCAAGAAGGAGACCCCTGCTGCAACCAGCTCCAAACCGGCCGCAGTCCCTAAGCCTAACCCAAAAGCACGTGTTTCCATGTACAAGAAAAGAAAGGGTTCAGAGACCACCACTCCAGCTTCTGAAGGGTTCTCTTATGAGGAGCTCAGCTTCACCAAGGCCTTGGAGCCTCTGACTTCTTTCCTCAACAAGGTAATATCCTGGTGCCAGATCCTGCGCATATATCCTGACTGAATATCCTGGTTAGTAAATTTTAACCCATACCTGTATTTTGACTCGCAGGGTCTCCAACATCTGCTGCACCTTTATACTGATGCTTGCGGGACAGCAAAGCTCCAAGAAGCCAAAATCAAGCAACTTGAGAACACCATAGCTGACCAGGGTCTAATTGCCAAAGCTAAGACCCGGCACTATGAGGATAAGCTGAAGAAGGTCACTCAGGATCCCGAAGTGAAGCTGGCAGCCGCCCACGTTGAGCATGAACAGGCAATGATATCCTTCCTGGAGGGGATTAAAAACTCCGCTGTTGTCTCCCTGCTACAAGCTCGAATCAAGATGGCTTATGAAGCCAAGGAGACAGGTCTTGAGTGCCCATCCTGGCCGGTTGACTCTTGGGTGGCGAAACTCAAGGAGCTCGGAGGCAATCCTATGCCATATCCTGCTAAAGCTGGAGCTGGTGACACTTCCAAGGCAGCTAAGGTGACAGACAAGGCTGGAGAAAAGAAGGATGCTGGTGCGGATGCTGGTGAAGATGCTGGTGAAGATGCTAGTGAGGATGCTGCTCAGGATGCTGAGGCGGAGAAGGCGAAGAAGGATAGTGGTGATGCCGCTGTGTGAGGGCATTCAAGTGGGCAATGATGGATATTGATGCCTAGGTCGGAGCCTACTTTTTTTAAATTTGAATGGTCTATAACCCCAAAACAATTTACTTTTCCTACACTTAGATACAATATGATGACCAAAGGTGGAGGGATCCTGAGTTTCAGGACGAAGCCCTTGGTTATCAACCTTTACTATTCTTTTTTGAACTGTTTAACAGTTGAAGGTGGATGGATCTTGTCACACCCTGATTTTCGGTTTAGGCGGAAGCGTATTGCGAAGTGTGACGAGAGCGGAAATCGTTACAATCAATCGAGTAAACAACATATTTGAAACATAAAAGATGTTCATCCATACTCTTGATTCGAAACCATAATTTACATTACATATGTCTTTTTGAAACTTGAAACAACAACAACTTTAACTACATTATTCAAAGTTCAAAACATAACAACCGAAAACGGATGACCACAAGAGCTTGCGTTCTTGATAACCACTTGAACATATTTTTCCAAAGCCGTCCACTAATCTCCTGTAATACATGTTAATTTTGAAAACGTCAACAAAAGTAGAGTGAATTCATGTTATTTTGTTTTCGCATCAAATGAGTCTCCAAAACATTTGAAGTAATAAAATTCGTTTTTGTATAGTATGATAAAAAAAAATTGTAAGATCATTAGTGTGTTCCAAGGACACTAATATGTATGTCGAATAGGAGGCAACAACACCTTGACTATTTATCGTGTGTGTCAACGACACTAGTTTGGGCACAAAGGCACTCTTGACGATTGTGGTTATCGTTGTCGTTAAGAGTGAGGCTTGCCAAAACCCAAATTGATCTATTCGTTTGTTCCTCGGTACTTGTTTATTCATTAATGGTCCCTTTATTTTAACACCTATCTGCATGTGATCAAAATAGTTTCATCGTATTACCACACTATTTGTAACATGTATACATCTCCGAAGTTTAAAACTATAAACATTCAAAGTAAAAGGGGAAACATGAACTCACAGATTTGCATTCCGTGCAAATCTCTATTCGATTCCTTTTTCGTGGTTCGTTTCTTGACCTACAAGTATTCTAATCTCATTAGACACTTAGGTTTCTGTTTGTTTATTGTACAAGTAATTCATCTTGTATTTCGTTTTTATTTTCTCGTAATCGTTTGCTTCCTTTGTTGTGTTTTCATTTATATATATATACACTATTTGGTTTGTTTTTGAATGGGCTTAATTCATGAATTAGATCTTAAGCCCATTTTGTTTATTTGGTATATATGGCCCTAGCCCAAATAACTTTGTTAAAAATGGGTCAAGCCCAAATTGATTTGTAGGAGTGGGCCTTAGCCCAAAACACATTTTATAAAAGTGGGCCTAGCCCAAATTTAATTTATAATTGTGGACTTAGCCCAAATAATTTGTGTAAGAATGGGCCTAGCCCAAATTGTTTTTTAAAATGTATCTAGTCCATAATAATTTACAAAAATTAGGTTTTTAGTCCAAGTATTTTGTAGAGTGGGCTTTAGCCCAATTTTGACTAAAAATATATTTTAGTCCATTGGTTTGTAAAAGTGGGCCTAGCCCAATTTTATTTATGTGAAATGAACATTAGCCCAATTTAACTTATGGACCAGTTTTTAATTTACAAGATTTTGGGCTAGTAAAAAATAATAGTAATACTTGTATTTTTATAAAAATCATTACTTATGCCATATATGAAACCTTTTTAGTGCATAAGCTTTTGTGATGGCTTGTATTTTGTTATAGTTATTTACTACATGTCGGTTTGATTTATTTGTATCGTTCCGTTCGTGTCGTCCGTCTCGTTTTTACCATTTGTTTTGCTTGTGCCATTTTAGTTTGTCCGAAAGTCCATATTGTCCAATAGTGTCCGAATTTGTCCGTTTTTTTGTTCATGTCCAAGGATGGACATTTTATTTCGTTTTTCAAGTTCATATATATTTTTTTAATTTTTGTGGGCGTGTATGAATTTTGTATTTGTTTCTTACTTGAACTAAATATATAATGTACACATCAAAATATATATTTATAATACTTGATGGATATTTTTGAAAGTACATATTTTATCCAAAAATATATACTTGTCACTTTTGTTTAGAAATCTTTTTATAAAACATGGATTTATAACTTTATCCAAAATTTGTTTAACCATGTTCAAGAACCTCAAATAGTTGTTCTAGTTACATACTTCTTTGTTTAACAACTTTTTAAACATAACAAAATTTATAAAAATTTTGCCATAGTTTTGTTTGAAATATGGATTTTTCCCCAAGTTTATACAACACTTGTTTTCAATTTATTTCAACACAAAACATCATCAAGTATCAATATCCATCAAAATTTGTCAACAAAAGTAGCATGGACATGATATAGTTCTTAACTTTCCCAAAAAGGAAACTTTATTCCTTATTTTTGGCAAAAATTTGTAGAACAAGATTTTATTGAAAATTCTTGTTTTAGATGACTCACAAGGTTATTTGAAGCATAAATATATGTTCAAAACATTTACTACTAACATATTTCATACTTTTGATTCTTCCTAGAAATGGAAACTTTATTCAAGAAATTTTTCAAAAATTTATTTTCTTGGTTTTAAATGATTTCTCATACTATACTAGCATGCATGTTCATCAAAACTCATGTTCATCACTTTGTTGATGAATCTTGGTTGATCCTACATGCATGTATGTAGATCATATTTTTAAGCAAAACTAACCAAGATTCAAGTTTACTAGTCTAGATTTCTCCAAGTTCATCTCTTAATCATAGAAAAATCATGTTTAAAAATAATAATTTTTAGTTGTTTCTTGTTATTTTTCAAGTGGGTTTTTGATGAACTTGTAAAAGAAATCAAAAATAAAAGTGAAGCTAGTGTGTTATTCTTACAAATTTTGCGAGGAAACAAAGATGATGATAAGAAATCTTGATGATTTTAGGCTTCAAGTTCCACCAAAAGGGCTCCAACTAGCTTTTCTAAACACCCTAGTAGTTTGAATCATCCATGGACCCCCATACTTGCAATAATATCTAGTGTTTGAATTTTGAAAATGTGAAGATGGTGGTGTGCTTGGTTCAAACGATTTTAGAGAGAGAGAGAGTAGGAGATGTAGTGTTTTTGGGTTTGTTGGAAAATGGAGATATGTGGAGTATTAGAATCAATTTGGGTCTTTGGGCATTACACTAATCATGTCAATTAAGCTTCCAACACACTACAAACTTGATGAGTGAGCTTGTAGGGGGGTCCCACCATCTCGAAAATTCAGCTAAGAAAGAGGGATTTTTGCTGAATTTTTATAAAAAAGATATTTCTTAAACATAAACTTTAAGTATTTTATAACTTTGATAATTTATATAAAAATATCTACAAGGTTTTAAGCTCTAATATTTTAAAGTAGTGTGACACTAGGCAAAACTAGTTCACCAAAATTTTTAGTTTGTAATTCGGGTGAAAAATTCGGTTTGGGTCCTTTACCTGGTTAAATACTGACACCGTGTTTCTTTTAGATGAATACATAACAAAAAAATATTTTTGCACTTGTTTTATTATACAAATAATTAATCCAAAATTTTGGACTAAAAATTTTATTATTTTTAACACGGTTCCGATACCGGCTTTGCTGACTGGCAGTTTACTGAACTAGCCGTGCAGCTTAACGCGATAAGATTCGATTGCAGATTTTGTGTCGTTTTTAATACGAATTATATTATTTATGTCAAACAATATTTATTTTTGGGTTTTTCGGACAGTTACTGTTTCGTTATGCGGAATGCTGTATATTTCCGCAGGATTGCTGTATTTTTCGGCGGACTTGGACAATTTGATTTTTAATTGGAATTTTGTAAATAATAAGGCACATATTATTTTTGGACAAGGCTTTTTTTTTTATAGAATATTTGTGTAGACATTGTTTTGGTCAAAAATCAGACTAGGATAATGTAACCAAATCTTCTTTTGTGAGGTATGATGCTGGAATCAATGAACAAATGTATGAACAACTTGTAAATGAAATGAACAAGCGACACAAGGATTTATACGAGAAAAAAGCCCTTGATCAATGTATGATCTCCGGCATAAAAAACCTCGGGTGATGGAAACTACCGATCACCAACTATAATTAAACAAATGATCGTTACAACTCGGGATGATAACGAACTTGTTACAAGGATCACTAGTGTGCAAAATGTATGAAATCGCCAATGAATTGCAGAGAGCTTGAGAGAGTGTGTATGTTTGCTAATTGTTCTCACTATCAAGCTTGTTATCCCCTTTAAAAATAGAAATAATCTAAATAACAAACTATCCGCCAAATGTGCAAGCTACCCACGACTTCTATAACGGTCATTCCAGCCATGCACGTGCAGAATATTAGAGCATATTCCCCAGGAATATCGGCAAGACCAAGTCCCACTCGCTCATTCCTGCAAAATAAGCTTAAATATAATGGAAACAACCGTTAGTGTTAGGATAACAATGAGGATCCTGCAACGTCTTCTGAGGATCCATAATTCAAACAGAATTGAGGATCCGTGATCCTGGCTGCACTTGTGGATCCGTGATCCTTAGATATGGAAAATCTATCCCTAACAATTGCCCCCAAAATATGAGAAATAAAATATAACTTAATGAGTCATATTTTTGATCTTATCTCCAACGAACTAACTAACGGATATATAGCCGTTAAAATTGAACTAGCCGTTGCACATCATACGTCAGCGACGTGACAACCTGCAAAATCATCATTATAAATTTGAGATTAGAGATAAGGATCGGTAGGCATTTAAATTCGTGCGTTACTTCCCTTTAAATCCTTATTCAAAGACCGATCAGGTATCTCCCTTTCTCCTTCTCTCTTCATTTGCTTATTCTGATCTTTGTTTTTCTGAACACCCATGACGAAAATGGTTCTTAGATCCTCACCGGCCAAGGATCCAAAGAAGGATAGTCCCCTGAGATTAACCGGAGATTGACCGGATTCGCCATTGTTTCCCGGCGGATACCGTCTTTAAACCTTTCGACCCTTCTGCCAAAAGTGATTCTGTCTCCGACACTTGGGTTGCTTTTCCGGCCACCCCATTCTTGATAGGATTCTCCTATCCTTTCCCTGCCTTCACTCAATCTTTCTTTGCACTCACCGGCATGTGCTATATTCAGGCCATGCCGATGATGTGGAGGGTCCTGTATACCTTAGAAAATATTATCGAGCAAGAGGGTATAGAGATAGGAATGTCTGAGCTGGCTGAGTTGTACAATCTTGTGAGCCACGGTTCACACCGTTTCTTATTCAAACACAAACCTGGTGATCCTCACCCAATTCTCAAGACCACAAAAAATGATACCCACTGGAAAAACCGATTCTTCTTTATTAGGAGGGATTCTATCCCAAACGGGAAAGATCTCCCCCAAAAGTGGGCCACCCATGGTAGGATATAGGATCCTTACAGAAGGATCATAGGATGACTCTGTTTTTGTTGAGGATAACTGATCCTTTTCTGTTTTTATTGTGCAGCTATTTCAGTTTCTCATCTCATTGAGTCACCTGCAACAAAAGAAAGGATTACTGCCTTTTGGAACTTTAATCCTGCTGTGTTTTGGTCAAAAATCAGACTAAGATAATGTAACCAAATCTTCTTTTGTGAGGTATGATGCTTGAATCAATAAGCAAAGGTATAAACAACTTGTAAATGAAATGAACAAGTGACACAAGGATTTATACAATGAAAAAGCCCTTGATCAATGTATGATCTCCGGCATAAAAAACCTCGGGTGATGGAAACTACCGATCACCAACTATAATTAAACAAATGATCGTTACAACTCGGGATGATAACAAGCTTGTTACAAGGATCACTAGTGTGCAAAATGTATGAAATCGCCAATGTATTGCAGAGAGCTTGCGAGAGTGTGTGTGTTTGCTAAATGTTCTAACTATCTAGCTTGTTATCCCCTTTAAAAATAGAAATAATCTAAATAACAAACTATCCGCCAAATGTGCAAGCTACCCACGACTTCTATAACGGTCATTCCAGCCATGCACGTGCAGAATATTAGAGCATATTCCCCAGGAATATCGGCAAGACCAAGCCCCACTCGTTCATTCATGCAAAACAAGCTTAAATATAATGGAAACAACCGTTAGTGTTAGGATAACAATGAGGATCCTGGATCCTTAATCATGCAACGTCTTCTGAGGATCCTTAATTCAAACAGAATTGAGGATCCGTGATCCTGGCTGCACTTGAGGATCCGTGATCCTTAGGCTTGGAAAATCCATCCCTAACAATTGCCCCCAAAATATGAGGAGTAAAATATAAATTAACGAGTCATATTTTTGATCTTATCTCGAACGAACTAGCCAACGGATATATAGCCGTTAAAATCTAACTAGCCGTTGCACAACATACGTCATTGACATGACAACCTGCAAAATCATCATTATAAATTTGAGATTAGAGATAAGGGTTGAGAGGCATTTAAATTTGTGCGTTACTTCCCTTTAAATCCTCATTCAAAGACCGATCAGGTATCTCTCTTTCTCCTTCTCTCTTCATTTGCTTATTCTGAATTTCCGTTTCATCAAAATCTTAAGATTACAATGAAGCTACGATCCTCCTCAGCTAAGGATCACCAGAAGGATAGTCCCCTGAAAAGCCAAGGGATTGTCAAAAATCCTTCATCTGAGCTCTGTCGCTTCACCGACCCGGAGATCGATCAGATCCGCCATTGCTTCCCGGCGGATGCTGTTTTAAGACATGTTGATCCTTCCCTGAAGAGTGACTATGTCTCCGACACTTGGGTTGCTTTTCCAGCCACTCCCTTCTTAATAGGATTCTCATACCCTTTCCCCACTTTCACCCAATCCTTCTTTGCACTCACCGGCATGTGCTATATTCAGGCCATGCCAATGATGTGGAGGGTACTGTACACCTTAGAAAATATTATCGAGTAAGAGGGTATAGAGATAGGAATGTCTGAGCTGGTTGAGTTGTACAATCTTGTGAGCCATGGTTCAAACCGTTTCATGTTCAAACATAAGCCTGGTGATCCTCATCCAATCCTTAAGACCACAAAGAATGATACCCACTGGAAAAACCGTTTCTTCCTTGTTAGGAGGGATTCTATTCCAGACGGGAAAGATCTCCCCAAAAAGTGGGCCACCCATGGTAGGATATAGGATCCTTATAGAAGGATCATAGGATGACTCTGTTTTTGTCGAGGATAACTGATCCTTTCCTGTTTTTATTGTGCAGCTATTTCAGTTTCTCATCTCATAGAGTCACCTGCAACAAAAGAAAGGATCACTGCCTTTTGGAACCTTGATCCTGCTGTTAGAACATTCCAAGCCAAAACAAAGGATTCACAAGAAGCATCCTCTGGTTCAGTCACCATGTCAAGTAAATATTCTCATTTATGCATAATTAAACATTTATATAGATATAGAATAAGGATACTTATCTGTTATTTGTCCTTTGTAGGTGCCAGAAAGTCTTCAAAATCAGCCTCTCGCTTTAGCGTCATTGATCTTGACGCATTTGCTTCTTCCAGGTCCGGCAAAAAACGACTTGCTGCTAGTCCCAGCATCCCAGTCCCTAAGGATGTCAGCACCAAAGGCAAGGGTGCAAAGAAGAGGAAAACCGCTGACACTCTTGAAGGCCTGCCTCTCCTCCAGCATCAGTTTGAGGAATACGTATCTGAGGTAAGGATCCTTGATCCTTAAATCTGTTCTACCTATTGTTAGGGGAGGATTTTCCAATGACCGGTGATCCTTATTTACTGTTGGGCTTAGTGATCCTCAATTCTGTCTGAATTAGTGATCCTCAGAAAGTATTGTAGGATCAGGATCATGGATCATCATAAGGATCCTTATACTAACGATTGTCTGCTTTGAATATGATGTTGTTTTGCAGGAGTACGAGCTTGGACTTGGTCTTAGCGATATTCCTGGAGCATATTCCCTAGTTATTCCGCACATGCTTGACTGAAATGGACGTTATGGAGGTCGTGGAGGACTTGCATGAAAGGCGGATAGTTAGTTAGCTAAGATATTTTCCAAATTTAAAAGGGGATAGCGAGCTAGATAAGAACACTTGGCTATTTTTAGCTTAACACACACACTCGCAACTGCTCTCACTAGCTCTCGACAATTCACTTGGCGATTACACACTTTTTTGCACATTACACTATAGTGATCCTTGTAACTAGCTCGCTATCATCCAAAGTTGTAATACATTTCTTGTTTAATCTGAGTTGGTGATCGGTAGTTTCCATCACCTGAGGTTTTTTATGCTGGAGATCAACTCTTGATCAAGGGCTTTTTCCTCGTATAAATCTTTGTGTCACTTGTTCATTATATTTCTGAGTGATCCTTAGCATTGTTCATTGATTCAAGCATCACACCTCACAACAGAAAGTTTGGTTGCATTATCTTAGCTTGATTTTTAACCAAAACAGTTTGGCGCCCACCGTGGGGCAATTGGTGCTTCGTTATTGAGAAATTATAGTTCTTGTGATCATTTCGTTTCATTACAACCAAGCAAATGGCTTCCTCAGCAAAGAATACATCAAGTTCTTTGCCGGCAATCAGTTCTTCACAAGCCGTTCCTCCTTTGCCTCCACCACCTTCTGGATCCCAGGAAAATGCTGAGAATGCTGCGAAGAGACAAACCCCTATTTTCTTAAAACCACCAACTTCTTCTGTTTCCTCTAATCCTACACTAATGACCTTTTTACTCTGATTTTGCAGATGAGAGATCGCATGTAAGAGCAGGACAAAACCAATGAAAGGATTCTTCAGGAGACTGGTGATATCAAGAAACAGAAGAAATCAGTGGAGGATCACTCTCCTCTGATACCAAGGTCATTGGATTTCGATACTACAGTTGTGACTACCTTACAATTGGCAGCTGCAGACATCCAGTATCAAAGTGGTCCATCAGAAAGGCGTTATGGAACAGCAACTGTGAGTCAGGCATTTGGCTCTCACTTCCAGCCTCAAGGATCCTCTTCTCAACCATCGGGATCCTCTTCTCAGCATCAGGGATTCTACTTCAGCTCAGGGGGATATTTGGGAATGCATCCGATTCAAGGATCCTCTACTGATCTAGGATCCTCCCAGGTTCAAGGATCCTCCATGGCTCCAGGATCCTCCATGGCTCCAGGATCCTTCCAGGTTCAAGGATCCTCCAGGGCTCCAGGATCCTTCCAGGTTCAAGGATCCTCTATGGCTCCAGGATCCTCCCAGTTTCTAGGATCCTCACTGCCCCAAGGATCCTTTCAGGTTCAAGGATCATCTCATCTTCAAGGATCCAACATCTTTCAGGATCAAGGATACTTAAGGAGTGTGCAACCCGGAAGTTCAGATGTTCATCTATGAGACTTCATACCAATGCAGACCATTGCTTCATCTGGTCCTTCAATCATACCAGAATCCCGTCAATATAGATTCACATCTGCAATTCCTAACTTGAATCCCCTGGGAGGTAACACTTTCAATAATTCTTATAGCACTAACCATGGCTCAATGCAGGATACAGGTATCAATCAGGCTATGGCTAAGGAGTTACAGAAGCTTAAGGATATGATATCCAGTGTACCAGGAGTGGTTAAACCCATTCCTGAAATTGCAGATGGTAGCCATAGGATATCTCATTTTGCACCACCCTTATGTGATGCTGAGATACCCAAAAGATTCCAGATACCATCCATGAAGCTGTATGATGGTTCAACGGATCTAGGGGAGCATGTAGCTCAATACAGGGAGAGGATGGAGATCAATCCAATTCCTGAGAGGTTAAAAGAAGCATGTCTATGCAAGGGATTTGGATCCACACTCATAGGATCTGCTCTTAAATGGCTGCTAGGTCTTCCCCCTTACTCTATTACTTCATTTGCTAATCTAGTTAATCTGTTTAATAATCAATTCTCTTGTAGTAGAAAATTTGAACGATTAACTAGTGATCTATATAGGGTAACACAAGGTCAAAATGAATCACTTAGAGATTACATCACTAAGTTTAGTAAAGAATCCTTAGATATCCCTAACCTGGATATAACTACGGCTGTAGAAGCATTTAAAATGGGTTTGCTTAGGGATTCATTGTTCTATGATGATCTTGTTATGACCCCATGCAGGAATCTTGATGAAGTAAGAACCAGGGCCCTTAGGTTCATCCACCTAGAGGATGACAAAAGGATCCAGGATAGATTGACAGGATCCTCAAAACAGGAGAAGCAAGGATCCTACTTCAGGAACAACAAATCAAAATCCTACAACAAATCTGATAACCAGAACGTGCATGCAGTGGAACAAGAATAGGATGATGAGGATTATCCTCCTATTTCTGAATACTGTTTTTCTGTTGATAACAATGAACTAATCCTTGCAATGCAGAATCTAGGTGAGAAAGCTAGGTGGCCGAGAAAAAGTGATAAACCAGCTGCTACAAAGGATAAGTCCAAGTGGTGTGCATATCATGAGGATTTTGGGCATCTCACTGAATAGTGTATTGCACTAAGAAAGGAAATTGGTTACTTGTTAAGCAAGGGGCATTTGAAGGAGCTTTTGGGATGAAAAAAGTCAAGGATCCAGGATCCTGAAAGGATCCCGGAAAGGGCTCCTGCTCCTCCAGCATATGCACGAGTTATAAACTTCATATCCGGTGGATCAGACATTTGTGGTACCTCCTTTTCAGCTGCAAAAAGAGATGCTAAGGAAACCAAGATGGATAATGGAGACAGACCCGTTCGGACCTCCGTTGTTACCCAGGATAAAGTCATAACCTTTGATGAGGATGATCGTGTTGATGTCCAGGATCCTCATCATGATGGTCTTGTAATTACGTTGTTTATTTCTAACCACTTTGTTCGCAGGATCCTAATCGATGGAGGAAGCTCCGTGAACATCATTCAGCTTGATGTCCTCAAGAAAATGAATATCCCGGAGTCTGATATTGTCCCAAGATCCTCAGTACTTGTGGGATTCAGTGGAGAAATGAAGAATACATTGGGGGACATCAAACTCCCAATCTATATTGAAGGATTGCATTCTTATAAAAAATTTTGTGTTATAGATTGCTTATCTTGTTGCAATGTTATCCTTGGCAGGCCATGGATACATGATATGAAGGCAGTCCCATCCACCTATCATCAGTGTGTAAAGCTTCCAAGTCCATGGGGAGTGGTGAAAATTGAGAGTGATCAACAAGAGGCTAAGAATTGTAACACATCATCAATGAAGCCAGCCTCAAGACCAAGGGAGCAATAGCAATTAAAGTATCCTTCAAGAGATGTCTTGGAGGCAAGAGAGCAGGATGTAAAAGAAATCCTCATGGATCCTCATGATCCTAAATCCATAGTCTTCATAGGATCAGGGATCCTTAGCAACATTGAGCAGGATTTAGTATCCTTCCTTAAGAGGAGGAAATCCACCTTTGCCTGGAAACATGAAGACATGACAGGTATATCTAAGGATATAATTACTCATAAACTTGGCATTGACAGGTCATTCAAGCCTATACATCAAAAGAGGAGGAAGTTTGCACCTGAAAAGAATGCTATTATCCAGGAAGAGGTAGATAAACTACTTCGGGCAGGTATGATTAGAGAGGTTAAGTATCCAAGATGGTTAGCCAATGTGGTTGTTGTTCAAAAGAAAAATGGAAAGTGGAGGGTATTGTTTTAGTCAAAAATCAGACGAGGATAATGCAACCAAACTCTCTGTTACGGGGTATGATGCTTGAATTGGTAAACAACAATGAGGATTACTATGAAATGAATTGCACAGGGGACACAAAGATTTATACGAGGAAAAAGCCCTTGATCAATGTATGATCTCCATCATAAAAAACCTCGGGTGATGGAAACTACCGATCACCAACTCAAATTAAACAATAATCCTTTTACAACTTCGGATGATAGCGAGCTAAGTACAAGGATCACTATAGTGTATCATGTAGAAACGTATGAAAAATGCTAAGTGTTTTGCCGAGAGCTGGTGAGTGCAGTTGTACGAGTGTGTGTAGCCAAAAAATAGCCAAGTGTTGTCTAATTAGCTCGCTACCCCTTTTAAATTTAGTAAAATATCTAAATAACTAACTATCCGCAATTCATGCCTTCTCCCCACGATCTCCATAACGTTCACCATGGTCAAGCACGTGCGGAATAAACGTGGAATATTCTCCAGGAACGTTACCAAGACTAAGTCCAAGCTGGTACTCCTACAAAACAATACCGAAATCATAGCAGACAATCATTAGTATAAGGATCCTTAGGATGATCCATGATCCTGATCCTGAAGCACTTCTGAGGATCACTAACTGACACAGAAGTAAGGATCACCAAGCAGGATAATAATTGAGGATCACGGGTCATTAAGAAATCCTCCCCTAACAATTGCCCCCAAAATATAAGGAGTAATATTGTAAATAAACGAGTTGTATTTTGTTGATCTTATCCGCAACAAACTAACGGATAAATAGCCGTTAAGATCGAACTAGCCGTTGCAAACCTGACGTCACTGAAGTGACTATCCTGCAAATCATCATTATAAATAGGAGTTAGAGATAGGATCAATTTGCATTTAAATCCAAGAGAAACTCCCTTTAAATTCTCATCCGAAGATTAATCAGGTATCTCTTTTCCTATTTCTCCTTCTCTTACTCTGTTTTTATTTCTTTACCAACATCACGTTAAGAATGATGCTCCGGTCCTCCCCCGCCAAGGATCACCAGAAGGATAGCCCCTTGAAGAGTCAAGGGATCATCAAAGATTCAGCGAATGAGAGGTGTTGCTTTACTGATCCACAAGTAGACAAGATCCGGTACTGCTTTCCGGCGAACACCTTTTTCAAACCCTTCGATCCCACTGTTCTGAGCGACTATATTTCTGAGACATAGGTAGCTTTTCCTGTTACCCCATTCACCATAGGATACACCTATCCTTTTCCAGCCTTTACCCAATCCTTTTTCTCCCTTACCGGCATCTCCTACATCCAAGCTATGCCGATGATCTGGAGGGTCTTATATACCCTTGAAAGGATTATAGAGCAGGAAGGGATTGATTTAGGAATGTCAGAACTGGCAGAGATGTATGATCTCATGACGTTTGGATCCCACCGATATCTGTTTAAGCGAAAACCCGGTGAAGAACACCCCATTTTTAAAGCCACCAAGAATGATACAAACTGGAAACGACGTTTTTTCTTTGTCAGAAGGGATTCTATTCCAAACGGAAAGGATCTACCAAGGAAGTGGTCCACTCATGGTAGGACAGAGGATCCTGAGAAGGATCACCAGATAGTCTTGTTTTTGTATAAGGATCACTAACACCCTTTTGTTTTATGTTATACAGCTGTCTCTGTTTCGCACCTCATACCATCACCTACCACCAAGGAAAAGCTTGCTGCTTTTAGAAGGCTTGAACCTGTAACCAGATCATTCAAGACAGACACCCAGGATTCACAAGAAGTATCCTCAGGTTCTGTCACCATGTCAAGTAAGTATCCTGTTCTTTGTATAGTTAAAGACTTAAATAAATAGTTAAATAGAAATAGGATAAGGATACTTATCTGTTTTGAATGTGTAGGTGCCGGAAAAGCTTCCAAGCCTGCCTCCCAGTTCAACATTGCCGACCTTGACACTGTTCGATCCAGAAAGAAGAAGTCCACTGCCAGCCCTAGTGTCTCCATCCCCAAGGCACCCACTAAAGGAAGGGGTGGCAAGAGGAGGAAAAACTCTGAGATAGAGGATCTACAAGGCCTGCCACTGATCCGCCACCAGTTCCTCGAATACTTCAATGACGTGAGGATCACCAATTCTGCCTAGGTATCCTACTTATTTGAGGATGGCTAAGTGGGCAGTGAAGCTTAGTGCTTATGATATAAGATATGAGCGCCATTAAATCCCAAGCCTTAGCTGACTTTGTGGCAAATTTCAGTAGTGACTTGCAAAAGGAAGCTAAGTTAGAAGTCCAACAGCTTGAAGAAACTAAGGATCCTTGGATACTCTTCACTGATGGAGCCTCTAATGTAAAAGGAACAGGGCTTGGAATACTACTAAAATCGCCACAGGGGGGCATAATACCCCACTCCATAGCTTTTGAATTTCAAACTACTAACAATGAGGCTGAGTATGAAGCCTTGATAGCTGGTTTGCAAATTGCTAATCATATGAGGATCAGGTATCCTGAGGTACATGTAAATTCATTATTAATCACTAATCACTTTAATGGATCCTATGCTGTTAAAGGGAAGAGAAAGGGAAGAGAATGCAGAGGCTGATGCATTAGCCAATCTAGGATCATCCTTGAAGATCCCGGAGGATATCAGGATCCCTATTATCTATATCCTGAATCCTGCTATTGAGGATTGTGTAGCCATGGAGATAGGAAAGGATTCTGCTATCGTCCCTACAGATGATACTCAATCTCATTCAGGATCATGGATCCTCCTAATCATGAGATACATACAACATGGAGAGATTCCTACAGGAGAAAACCCTAGGGCTTTCAAAATCAAGGTATCTCAATTTACAATATTGAATAATATGTTGTATAAACGATCTCTTGCAGGTCCATATCTAAGTTGCATTGAGGATCCTGAAATCCAAGAAGTCCTAAAGGATTTCCATGAAGGAGATTGTGGAAACCACACCGGGGGCAGAGCATTGTTCTCAAGGATCCTGAGGACAGGATACTATTGGCCCACAATGAAGAAGGATGCTGTGGAGTATGCCAAGAAGTGTGATCCTTGTCAGAGACATAGTAATATCCTTCACCAACCAGCAGAACTTTTACCTCCTATATCCTCTTCTTGGCCATTTATGAGATAGGGAATGGATATAGTTGGTAAGCTTCCTAAGGCACCTGGTGGAAAAGTATTTATGCTTGCTATGACTGATTACTTCTCCAAGTGGATAGAGGCTGAAGCCTTTGCTCAAGTCAGAGAAAAGGAAGTTATATCCTTTATTAAAAGAAACATTATTACTAGATTTGGTATCCCTTCTGAAATTGTTTGTGATAATGGATCCCAATTTATTGGGAGTAGAACTACTAACTTTTGTGACAGCTGGGGGATTAAGATGATAACATCAACACCAGTCCACCCACAAGCTAATGGTCAGGCAGAATCATCCAACAAGATCATCATCAACATTTTGAAGAAAAAGCTTGGATCCAAGAAAGGAAAATGGGCAGAAGAACTACCTTATGTACTATGGGCTGATAGGACAACTCCTAAGAATGCCACTGGCCAAACTCCATTTTCTTTGGTATTTGGGGCAGAATCAGTGATCCCTACAGAGATGGTGGTTCCAACTGCAAGAACAAGCATTCGTGATCCTGAAGAAAATGCTGAAAACTTGGTTCAAGACTTGGATACTATAGAAGAAATTAGGGATTTGGCAAGGATAAGGATGGCCAGTTATCAACAAAGGATGGCTGGAGCTTACAATAAAAATGTCAGGAACAGGAAATTCCAAGTTGGTGATATGGTGTTAAGGAAAGCATTTCAGAATACCACCAATCCTGCTGATGGAAATCTAGCACCAAAGTGGGAAGGCCCTTACTTGATTGAAGCTGAGGCAGGAAAGGGGGCATATCGACTGCTAACAATGGAAGGTGATTTGCTACCAAGAGCTTGGAATGCTGTCCACTTGAAGAGATACTTCATATAATAAGGATCCATGATCCTTACCTGACAAGTATCCTGTAAGGATCCTTACAGGGCAGAGGATCCGCATATTGGTAATGATCTAATCTCAAACTATTTCATTCATTAATTATCTTATATAAGGATAAGGATCCTGCATCCTTTATCCTCCTTTCACTTGATTCTGAGTTTTGAAGGTTCAGGTATCCTTAACAAAGGATTGAGTATCCACAGAAGTATCCAGTTATTTGGGCTTGACCCCAGTTATTTGGGCTTGACCACAGTTATTTGGGCTAGTCCCCAGTTTGGGCTTGTCCCCAGTTTCGCCAGTAGCGCACGATGATCCTGGTACAGTTCATGGCAATGGGACCAGTACCCGCTTTAGGGGCTGACAATTTTATTGTACTGGCTGTATTCAGGTTCCTACGTATAATGGTAGACGTACCATACATCCGTTCCTAAGGTTTCTAACGTTTTCACGTTAGCTAAGGTTTCGGCATTTTCATGTCGCTCAAGTTTGGATAGTCGCCAGTGAGGGCCATACTCCAGTTTACACAAGTTATATGGGCCTGACCCCAGTTTACATCCGTTTATTTGGGCTTGTCCCCAGTTTGTTGGGCTTGTCCCCAGTTATCCTTTGGGCTTGTCCCCTGTATATTGGGCTTGTCCCCAGAATTGTTGGGCTTGTCCCCAGTTGCTAACTTTTATCTTATATTGGCTTAGTCCCAAGTTGTATCCTATTTCAGGTTTTTGAAGCTAAACGACCAAGGATCCTTGATCTTTATCTTCTACTAAGGTTTGTCTTTTGGTTATCCTGATTATAAGTGTTTAAGGTTAGGATCCTAACTTGGATTCTCAGGTATGATCCTTAATTATTCTGATTTCATTTATCATTTACATGAGTGACCCTTATCCTTTGACAACTGAACTTGTGATCCTTAAACTATATTACTTTTCAGAACTTATCAACTATGGGATATGTGATCCTTGATCATATCCTTAACTTTTTGAGGATATTTATTAAATTTTTTCCTCTTTACTTAATAAATTCATACAAAATATACATCACAACAAGTGAAAAGTAAAGTATTTACAAGGATAGCAACACGGGAGATAGCCAAAAAGTTAAAATTATTTTATTCACAAAACATTTAAACCCTTCAAGGTTGTCAAAATGGTGTCCGTAGTTAACAGGTCTAGAAAGTGCAGGAATTAAAAGACGGCAGGATCACAATGGCTTCATCCCCCAAACAGAAGATCCCTCCACCATTTGTAATCCTACCTATTGTTCAAAGGATCCATGATCCTTAGCCCTAATTACTATTGTTCAAATACAACCCATCATTGTTTCAAAACACCATAACCAAAATAAAACTACCAAATTCTAAAAAATGGGCTCCGGCTACATCTAGAAATGTCCTTCATCGCCCATTCCTGCAGCCTACACCTTTGCTGCATCACCATCACCTTCACCAGCTCCTCCAGCTCCAGCATCACCCGCATGATCCTTGACTCCACTATCGCCATCCTCTATTGCTAGGACCTCATCACCCTCTTCTTCGTCGTCCAGCTCAGCTAACCTTGCCTTCCAGCCCTCTACGTCCCAGCTGCTCTTGTCAAAGTCAGGATCCAGAGCTTCTTGGGCCATCTGCAACTTGGTCTTGTACATAGCGATGGCAGCTGAAACTTTAGCATCATTGGTGATCTCATTTTTCTCTTGATTAGCAGTGATGTGAGCCAGGAAAAGTTCCCTCTTTACCAGATTGACATCATTTTCAAGGGTGGCTATCTTCTGATCCTTGGCCAACATCATCTTTTGGAGATCCACGCACTTTTGCTCAACCTCTTCAATACTGCCTACATAGTCTTCAATTTCAGCAAATTTCTGCAAAAAAGACAATGTAAAGTTTAGGATCAAATGATCCTCAAGTGGGCATGATAACTAAGCTAGGTCAGTGATCCTTACCTCAGCAAAGTACTCAAGGAACTGATGGCGGATCAGAGGCAGGCCTTCAAGGGTGTCGGTAGTCTTCCTTTTCTTGCCACCCTTGCCCTTAGAAGTGGTTGCCTTGGGGATCGTGACAGTTGGACTGGCAGCAAGCTTCTTTTTTGAGGATCGGACAGTGTCAAGGTCAGTGACACTGAATTTGGAGGCAGATCTTGAAGATTTTCCAGCACCTACATATCTAAAACAGATAAGTATCCTTATTTCATTTTAATTTAAGCATTTAATTACATATAAACATGGATACTTACTCGACATAGTGACAGAACCTGAGGATACTTCTTGAGAATCCTGGGTATTTGCTTGAAATGATCTTATTGCAGGATCAAGTCTCTGGAAAGCAGCAAGCCTTTCCTTCGTTGCAGGTGTTGTAATAAGGTGTGCGACAGTAATAGCTACAAAATAGAAACAAAAGGATGTTAATGATCCTCAGCAGAAACAAGGTCATCTGGTGATCCTTCTCAGGATCCTCTATCCTACCATGGGTGGTCCATTTTCTAGGCAGATCCTTTCCATCAGGGATGGAATCCCTTCTGACAAAGAAGAATCGCCGTTTCCAGTTTGTGTCGTTCTTAGTGGCTTTGAAGATGGGATGCTCTTCACTGGGTTTGTGTTTGAATAGATATCGGTGGGATCCATGGCTAACAAGGTCGTACATCTCTGCTAACTCCGACATTCCCAGATTAATTCCTTCATGTTCAATGATTCTTTCAAGGGTATACAAGACCCTCCAGATCATTGGCATAGCTTGAATGTAGGAGATGCCGGTGAGAGAAAAGAAGGATTGGGTGAAATCTGGAAAAGGATATGAGTATCCTATTACAAATGGTGTGACCGGAAAGGCTACCCAAGTTTCAGAAACATAGTCGCTCAGGACGGTGGGATCAAAAGTTTTGAAAACGGTGTTCGCCGGGAAACAATGGCGGATTCTGTCTATCTGTGGATCCGTGAAGCAGCATCGTTCCTTCACAGAGTCTTTGATGATTCCCTGGCTTTTTAGAGGTCTGTCCTTACGGTGATCCTTAGCCGGTGAAGATCTCAACATCATCTTGATCGCAGATAAAGATAAAGAAACAAGAAACAGAATTGAAAAGATGAAGAGAGAAAGGAAGGAGAAATACCTGATCAAATCTTCGAATGAAGATTTAAAGGATGAAACGCACGAATCTAAATGCTCTCTAACCCTTATCTCTAACTTCAATTTATAATGATGATCTTGCAGGGTAGTCACTTCAGTGACGTCAGGATGGCAACGGCTAGTCAGGAATCAACGGCTATATATCCGTTGGTTTGTTACGGATAAGAACGAGAAAATATAACTCGTTTATTTACAAATTACTCCTTATATTTTGGGGGTAATTGTTAGGGGAGGATTTTCCAATGATCAGTGATCCTCATTTACTGTTGGGCTTAGTGATCCTCAATTCTGTCTGAATTAGTGATCCTCAGAAAGTATTGTAGGATCAGGATCATGGATCATCATAAGGATCCTTATACTAACGATTGTCTGCTTTGAATATGATGTTGTTTTGCAGGAATACGAGCTTGGACTTGGTCTTAGCGATATTCCTGGAGCATATTCCCTACTTATTCCGCACGTGCTTGACTGAAATGGACGTTATGGAGGTCGTGGAGGACTTGCATGAAAGGCGGATAGTTAGTTAGTTAAGATATTTTCCAAATTTAAAAGGGGATAGCGAGCTAGATAAGAACACTTGGCTATTTTTAGCTTAACACACACACTCGCAACTGCTCTCACCAGCTCTCGACAATTCACTTGGCGATTACACACTTTTTTGCACATTACACTATAGTGATCCTTGTAACTAGCTCGCTATCATCCGAAGTTGTAATACATTTCTTGTTTAATCTGAGTTGGTGATCGGTAGTTTCCATCACCTGAGGTTTTTTATGCCGGAGATCAACTCTTGATCAAGGGCTTTTTCCTCGTATAAATCTTTGTGTCACTTGTTCATTATATTTCTGAGTGATCCTTAGCATTGTTCATTGATTCAAGCATCACCCCTCACAACAGAAAGTTTGGTTGCATTATCTTAGCTTGATTTTTGACCAAAACACCTATATTGAGGATAATGAATCCTGATGCATGTCATTCTTTTACCGAAATTTGCTGAGATCCAAATGCTCATGGATTCCTATGCTGAAGAGGCTGAGCAAAAGGAGCTGGACTTCCAAAAGTTGTACCTAGCTAAGGATCAGACCATCTCTTCCCTCGAGAAGGAGCTCAACTTGGTGAAAAAGAAGCTAGTCATGGCCCACATCACTGCTGATCAGGAGAAGGCTGAAGTGATGGAGGGTGCTAAGCTTTCCGCCACAATTGCTATGCTCAAAATTAAATTGCAGATGTCAAAGGAAGCTGAGGATCCTAGCTTTGACAGGACCACCTGGGACCACGAAGGTTGGATGGCCAAGCTGACTGAGCTAGACGATGAAGAGGAGGCTGGAGAGGTCCTGATGATTGAAGCCTGTGGCAGCGGGGTGAAGGATCAGGCCGAGGGTGCAGAGGTTGGGGGTGATGGTGATGCAGCGAAGGTGTGAGCTGCAAAAATGGGCGATGATGGAAATTTCTAGACGTGGCCGGAGCCCATTTTTTATGGTTTGGTAGTTTTTTTGGTTGTTGATGTTTTGATGTTAAACAATTGTTAGGATCGGAGGCTCTTATGAGAGTGTTTGTTTGTGTAAATTGAACAATCAATGAAGATGAAAACATGTCAAGTGCAGCGGAAATGAAAAACAAACTTTGTAAATACAATCAAAAAGGAGAATGTAGTTTGATAAACATTTGCTTTTCATAGAGTCGAAAGATTACAATTCAAAGCAAAAGATTACAATGCAAGCTTACAAACTAAAACTCCCCCTCAGCCTGATACCCCAAGGTTGGTTGCCCAAGATGAAAGGATTGAATTGAGGAGAAGAACTCACTCAAGACGATCAAATGTAACAGTACAGGGTACTGCTCCATTTATAGACAAACCAAACCACTGAGGCATCTCTGACGTCACCATGAAAGCGATGTCTAACAGCCTAACAACCTGTAACAACTGTTCCTATACAAACACTGCTATTCTAAACCACTGATTATACATAAGACAAGTAATACACTAAACTACTGCTATCTTCTTCCATCAGTGCTTTCCTCAAGGTTGATCAGTCCTTGAGTGGGCAGTGCTTTGTCATCAGTAGATAGGATCAGCAGTGTTTACTTCTTCAGGGCTTTGTCAGCAGTTGAAAGGGCAGCAGCAGTTGTATACGGACAGTGGACAGAGACCATCAGATGTTATAATCACTATCAAGGGAGAATATTTAGTGTAAACATCTGCTTATTATGAATCCACTGTTGTGAACCGGTTTTGGCTTTCATTATCTGTTCCTCTGGTAGGGTTCAATCCCAACAATCTCCCCCGGGAACAGATAATGCCAAAACCCTTCATTATTCTGGATTTTTATTTCTCATCAGAAGTTCCTTAGCTTGTCTTTTAAATTCCACTTCAAAGTCCTTGGAACTTGAATCATCCTCATCCCTGCATAGTGTAAGTTCAAGGAGATCCTGCAAATCTTCAACACTAAGGCCTAGTGCTTCTTTCCTTGATATATACTTCACTTCACCATTGGATCTGACCAAGGTCAATACGTGGGTCTTTTGATCAGACATCCACTTTAGTACTTTTGAACCCAATGGGTTTCTTGGGAGAGATTTATTCACTGATGAGCTTGGAGATTTTGGCCTTGAGAAAAATTGTAAAGCAGTATCCTGAACTTCAGACATTCGTTTAAAAGCCTCTTCTATGACTTCATTTGCTGCAGCTATGTCTTCTGCAGCTTCTTGTTCAATCAGCTCTTGCCTTTTTCTTTGTTCAAGTTCAGTGTCTGAGATATCTGCTGCAGGTTTGGTTAATACCTTTTTGAAAAGGTTTTGAAGGCTCACTGAACTATCTTCTTTTAGACCCATTTTCTTGATGGCTTCTGTGAAGTACTCAGCTTCCTTTTCTTTTTCTTCTTCACTGGTCAGCAGTTTTCCTTTTTCTTGGTTTCCCACAAGGATAGGGTTATTTGCTGATGTGAGCAGTGTTTTAAGAGCATCCAGCTTTTGTTCCATCTTGTTGTAGTCTGGCTTTTTAGAAGTGTCTGAAACTGTTATCCTTCTTTTCTTCAGCCGTTCATAAGCTTCGTCGGTGTACTGCTTTGTCCATTTTGCTATGGCTTCAGCAGTATCCACCTTAGCATCTATCAGTTCCTGCTTTTTCTTTTTGTATTCAGAAGTAAGATCAGCAATTAGCTTTTTGTACTTATTCCAATTTGGATCTGTCTTCTTCTTACTTGGATCATTTTTAATCCTTTCAATCCTGTTTGCTTCATGCTTCACCGCAACCAATGGCCACTCTTCAAATTGATTTTCTTCAGCTTGATAGAATTTTTCTTTCATTATATATGCAAGATATTCTTTTCTCATTGCTTTTCGTTGATCTGTCTTTTCTTTGATCAGATCTTGTGCATAGTCTTCCATCAACTTGACTTTTGTGAGCAAGAGTACCATTTTTTCTGCAATGGCTTCATCACCTTCATCTTTGCATTCAAGCTTAGCTCTAATCCTTGCTTGCCTTGCTTTCATTTCGTGATATTCATCCATGTTTTCTGGGACTATGAAGCCAATGAGAGAAGGAAATCTTCTTTTTGAAGGATCTTCCTCGGTGTAAAATTGTCTCATCTCATTTTTCACAGCATCTAGTTCCAGTGGATATTTTGCGGCAACAGGATCATATTTTTCATCAGTGGCTTGAGTTGTTTCTCTTTTTCTTTCGTGAAGCTTTACGGATGAAGAGGGTTTTGGTTGTGATGTAGGGATGATGAGAGCTGTGGTGGATGGTTGACAAACAACTGTGTGAAACAACTGGTGTTTCAACCTCTGTTGTCACTACAACTACTGATGTGTCAGTAGATGTCTTCTGCTTTTGAGCAGGGGTTGAAAGTGGTAAAGTACTTTTTTATGGTGGTGAATCATAGGGTATGAAAATCCTTTTCCTTTTTATTGTAGGAGAGGCTGATGATGTCTTGGGTGGATCAGTGGTTTGAGTTTGAGTGGCAGTGGTTTGTGATTGACTAACAACTGTTGAAACAACTGGTGTTTCAACCACTGTTGTCATTACAACAGATGTTGTAACATCTGCTGTCTTCTGCTTTATGGCAGGAGGCGATGGTGGTGATATGGTTGTAGATGATGATGATGGTAGGGCAGTGGTTTTGGTGGTGTGTGGTGAAGTTGTGTGTGTTGATGAGATGACAGCTGTTTGGCTAGCAGTTTTTGAAACCACTATTGTATCAGTTGTTTGGATAGAAGTTTGAGATTTTGTGGTTTGAGGTTTAGATATCTGTTTTTCTTTTTCCGGTTCAACATAGACACCATCCTCAATTCCCTTCATCTTCAACTGCTGGATTTTCTCCCCCTTTTTGGCATTATCTGGAAGGGGGTTATCCATGAAAAGGATAGTAGAGGGAACTTTTCCACCATGACCAGTGCTTTGTATATGAGCCTTGATAGCTTTAATATCTGCTTGAGTATCTTTAAATCTTGCTTCCACCATGTTTGTCAGCATTTGTACATGTATTGCATGCTGCTGATCAGCCATTTGTTTTTGTTTTTCAAGCATGGGTTGAAAGAGATTCCAGAGCTCATTTGCCGCAAATGCTTGAGTTGGAGCAGTTGCTTGAAGTGGAACAGGTGCTTGTGGTGGAACAGCACTGGATTGTGCTTTTTGAGCTTTTAGAATCTCTTGCACCATTTCCTTTATTTCAGCAACTGATGTTTCAAGTTTTTTAACTCTGCCCGTCAATTCCTGATATTTTGAATCATCACCCACTTTAATAGGATCATCTGATTCCCCACCAGCAGTGGTTGTATCAATGTGTGACTTAGGAACTGAGTCCCAAAAATCATCCATTGATGCCCCTTGTTCTCGGTACCGGGGACTTCTTTCTTCAGCACTTGAGAACCCTTTGATTGTACCAGTGGTCAAAACATTTTCACTTGTGGTCATCAAAGGTGCTATAGAAGAAATTGCCTTCAAGGGAGTCTGACTGATGAAACAACTGTCCAAATGTAGATCTGTTGATCCAACATTTGTAGTTGCTGCTCCACTTGAACTACTATCAGGAATTATCTGTAACTCCTGCAGTGTAGCCTCCTCAGTTGTTGCTGGGATAGCAGAGGTAGTAGCATCAGACCCAGTCACTTATGGGAGTATACTCTCAGTGATAGGTGATAGAGAGGAACTGGTTTGTGTCTGAGCTATAGCAACTGCATGAAACAAGGGTATTATGGATTGTGGCATTATGATTGGTGAGGGTATGGGTGTTGAAAGAGACATGTCCTTGGGATCAGGACTGAGGAAGATGGATCCGAGTGGATTCATAGCTTCATATTGTGGGGTCCCTGTGCTTACAACCTGATCCTTTTGTGAGGATGCAGGAGGAGTTTGAGGTAAAGGTGGAGATCTTTCTACCAACTGCTGTGAGGAAGTAGCAGCAGTGGTTTGTGGTGACATTTGTGTTGTCACAGGCATTTGCTCTGGGATCTCATCTTCCAGAGTTGCCTTTGTTTTGGGTTTGGGGGGCTTTCTGGATGATTTCTTTTTGGTCTTTTTGGTGATGGCAGGTGTGGGTTTCAAAGCAGTGGTTGTGCTGCTATGATCACCTGGAGTAGTGGGCTCAGCAGCAGATGTCTGAAGAGCAGTGGTAGCTGCTAAATTCTGCTCAGACACCTCTGCTTTTGTTTTTATAGGTGCCAACATTCTAGTGAATGTTTCAGGTGTTAAACCTTTTATTTGAAAATAAACACCTTGTTTGAGCAAATTTTCATTTTCTTTTTCAAATTTTTGTTTGAAATGGTAGCTTAGAAACCTTGGAAAAAGTAAAAATGCTTTACTATCAACGTTTTTTATCAAGTCATTAAAGATCTCCTGGGAATAATTGTAATTTTCATTATTTAAAATAGCATAGCCCAGACATTGAATCTTCAATGGTATTTCATTAAACGTTGTTATTTTATTCGAAACACACATCAAAAGTGTGTGAAATAAAAACCTTGGTGTAGAAGGGAAGTAACCTTTTTGTAAGGTATCTACCTTTGATTGTTCTGCATATCCCCTTTTCAGAAAATTAGTTTTCGACTCGTTTTTATCAAATGAAGTTTTACCTTTCTGATCATCGAGTTTAAAGACTTCTGAGATTGATTGCGGAGTAATTTGAATCGCTTTACCCTGTATCGAGGAGTTGATGGCTATGACTTTACCGTCTTGTTTTTCAAGTGTAGCCTTTTTTTCCAAAACTCTCTCCGGGTTTCAGGTAAATGGGAGCATCTGCTATCAACAAAGTTCTGTACTTTGATTCAGATAATATGTCGATGATGGAATCAAAGGTGTGGTTATTTGTGGGTTTTGTGAGGAGACCCAAGTAGTTGTGAGGGAATTTGTACGGGATTTCAATGGGTTCTTCGACCGTTTGAGCGACCTCTTTGGAAGATGATGATGATTTTGTCTTTGATTTTGATTTTGATTTCGTCATTTTGATGAGAACGATAGAAGAATGATTTGAGATGAAAGGTGGGAAACTGCTTTGAGAAGAGAATTTTGGAATTCAATTCGACAGTGTAAAAACCCTGTTTAGGGGTTTAGGGCAGGGTTTTATTTAGGGAAAAAGTGAATGCTGATGTGGCAGCGGTTACAAAGATCCGAGGGCTAAAAACTGACCACGTGCCAACCTCTGATGAAATGGATGAAGAGTTGAGAACAGTTGTTTTGAGAGCCACTGATGAAACAAGCATCAGTGGTTACAACGGTAATAATGTGACAATAGTAGATGATTTTTACTATCAGTGGATAAGGCACTGATTTTGAGCATCAGTGCTTGCCAGGATAATGAAAGGAACAGAGGTTGACTTTCAGCAGTTAACAATATTTAGGAAGCAGATGTTTGAGCAAAACAGTGATTAGGGTAATTGGTAAAGATTTGAAAGACAGGTATGACAGCAACTGTTTTCAAAATTTTTCTTTCAAGGTTTTGCCACATGTCAATTACACATTTTGAAGCTTTTACACATTTAACAGTGGTTTAGTACCCTAGATGATGTATACTTTTTACCAAGGCAACTCATTCTTGTTATAATATTTAAATTGAAACATGAGTACCCAAGTATTTTAAGATCGGTTAACAATCAATCTTTTGCATAGTGTAAAAACAAACTTGAGTTTGACATGACCTTGACAAATGTACCATTTTCTTTTGATCTATTTTGAGGATAATATTACCAACAAAAATAAGGTCATATATCCTGACAGGAGATTGACACTTTTACTATCAAAAACCAGTAAAAATTTCAAAATATATTATTCCTAAAAAAATAAAGAATAATATATCCTGCTTTATTCGAGAAAATCCTTTTTCAAGAAAAATAATTAAAGGATTTTCTGAAAACAGCACCAAAAGAACCTGGTAGAATTTTAATAAAGCACATGATCATCTCATACTCAAGTTTATGAAAATGGTTAGTGGTTTGACAACAGTGGTATGAAATTGTAAGTACATTTTGTCCACTGTTTGGTGCCATTTTCCCGTTGATTGATTGACAACAGAAATGAGGACACATGTTCACATGAGTTTTTGAAAAGCCTGTTATAGACTTGGTTATCATGTGAAGATTCTGAAAATTTGTCTAGTCCTCTTGTAAATTCATTCACAGGGAATACTATTATTACAAAAACTTTCCTGAACCAATGATTGCACATAGTTGCTTAATAACTATTGTTACCCCAATCTTTGACTCTTAAGTGTTTTATGTTTATACTCTTTTCTTCTGTCTTCAAAAGTTTTGAGATAAAAACACTTCTGAGTTTTTATGAATTTTCTTATTCCCTTTTTACCCTTCCCATTCATAAGTAATGACATACTTACTGGGAGGTCTTTATTGAAGGAATACTTAATCCAAAATCATTTTGCAGTAATGCTTTAAGAGGTTTAGCCATATTTATACAAATTTCTGACCAACCTCACATTACATATGATACGGACTATCTTGACTCCTGTTTTCTTAATGTATTTTAACAGAGTTAATTTGTTCCTTTTGAGGATCTCAACCTGTTTTCAATACATAAGATTTAATGACTAAAGTTTTAATTTCCCTCTTTTTATGCTAGCAAAAACACCAATGTTTATATGAACATAGGTTTTTGTTAATTTGAGGTTCATACTTTAGTATTTAATATAATGAAAACATCACAAATTTCATAACAATAATTGAAATCAATTTTCAAAAGAAGAATTAATACCATAGTTTAACAGACATGTTTTAGATCTGAAAACTATGAGTGATTTGTGCATGACCTCACATGTTGTGTGAAATTTGTTTGTCTTATGACATCTTGGTTTTTTTTAAAGAGTGTTTGAATAACAGCTTTAAACCTGATCACACGTTACTCTGTTTTTCAACTAAATGCAACCAACCTTAGTATCAACAAATTTTGAGCTGAACTGTTATGTCAAATTGACTGTTAGATCGAATTTGACTGTCCAAGCTCTGATACCAATTGTTAGGATCGGAGGCTCTTATGAGAGTGTTTGTTTGTGTAAATTGAACAATCAATGAAGATGAAAACATGTCAAGTGCAGCGGAAATGAAAAACAAACTTTCTAAACACAATGAAAAAGGAGAATATAGTTTGATAAACATTTGCTTTTCATAGAGTCGAAAGATTACAATTCAAAGCAAAAGATTACAATGCAAGCTTACAAACTAAAACTCCCCTTCAGCCTGATACCCCAAGGTTGGGTGCCCAAGATGAAAGGATTGAATTGAGGAGAAGAACTCACTCAAGACGATCAAATGTAACAGTACAGGGTACTGCTCCATTTATAGACAAACCAAACCACTGAGGCATCTCAGCTGACGTCACCATGAAAGCGACGTCTAACAGCCTAACAACCTGTAACAACTGTTCCTATACAAACACTGCTATTCTAAACCACTGATTATACATAAGACAAGTAATACACTACACTACTGCTATCTTCTTCCATCAGTGCTTTCCTCAAGGTTGACCAGTCCTTGAGTGGGCAGTGCTTTGTCATCAGTAGATAGGATCAGCAGTGTTTACTTCTTCAGGGCTTTGTCAGCAGTTGTATACGGACAGTGGATAGAGACCATCAGATGTTATAATCACTATCAAGGGAGAAGATTTAGTGTAAACATCTGCTTATTATGAATCCACTGTTGTGAACCGGTTTTGGCTTTCATTATCTCTTCCTCTGGTAGGGTTCAATCCCAACAACAATGCTGGTTTGTAATAACTCTAAACAATAGTTCTTAGGTTTAAGGATGACTGATCCTTCAGACAATAGGTAGGATAACAAATGGTGGAGGGATCCTCTATTTGGGGGATGAAGCCATTGTGATCCTGCCGCCTTTCTATTCCTGCACTTATTTAAAACTTATTATCATGGACACCCTTTACCTACCCCAACGGACGGGCCACGGATTGCTGCTAGATGCTTGGGGAAGGTCATTTTGACAACCTTTAGAGGGTTAACCTTTTGCTAAATAAATAAAAGTTTAATCTTTTGGCTTATCATGTGTTGTTATTTTTGTGAATACTTTACCTTTCAATTGTTATGATACACTTTGTTTGAATTCAAAAGTTATGAACAAAATTTTAGTAGATTATGTCAAAAAGTTTAGGATATGATCAAGGATCAAATATCCTATAATCGAAAAATTCAAAAAAGTGATGTAATTTAAGGATCATGTATCCCTATTGTCAAAGAATAAGGGTCACTTAAATAGATAAAGAATAAAATTAAGGTGATTAAGGATCATACCTGAGAATCCAAGTTAGGATCCTAAACCTTCAATACTTACAATCAGGATAACCAAAAGACAAACCTTGTTAAAAGGTTAGGATCAAGGATCCTTAGTTGTTTAGCTTCAAAAACCTGAAATGGAATACAACTTGGGACTAAGCCAATATAAAAGAAGAGTTAGCAACTGGGGACAAGCCCAACAATCTGGGGACAAGCGCAAAAAACTGGGGACGAGCCCAAAAAACTGGGGAAAAGCCCAAAGGATCTTGTGTAAACTGGAGTATGGCCCTCACTAGCGACTATCCAAACTTAGTGACATGAAAATGCCAAAACCTTAGCCAACGTCAAAACGTTAGAAACCTTAGGAACGGATGTATGGTACGTCTACCATTATACGTAGGATCCTGAATACAGCCAGTACAATGAAATTGTCAGCCCCTAAAGCGGGTAGTGGTCCCATTGCCTTGAACTCCACTAGGATCATCGTGCGCTACTGGCGAAACTGGGTACATGCCCAAATACTGGGGACAAGCCTAAAAAACTGGGGACAAGCCCAAAAAACTGGTGACAAGCCCAAATACCGGGGACAACCCCATAAAACTTAAGAGACTTATGTGGATACTTGATCCTTTGCTAAGGATACATCAATCTTCTGCAAAACTCAGAACTAAATCAAAGAAGGATAAAGGATCCACGATCCTTCTCCTTGTAAATAGGTTAATTAAAGAAGTGGATAAATTGAGGTTAGATCATTACCAGAGTGAGGATCATCTATCCTCTAAGGATCCTTCATGAACATCGGACATGAAAATAGCTAAGGATCCTGGATCCTTATTACATGAAGTATCTCTTCAGGTGGATAACATTCCAAGCTCTTGGTAGCAAATCACCTTCCATTGTTAATAACCGATATGCCCCCTTTCCTGCCTCAGCTTCAATAGGACAGGGGTCTTCCCACTTTGGTGCTAACTTGCCATCAGTAGGATTTGTGGTATTCTGAAATGCTTTCCTCAACACCATATCACCAACTTGGAACTTTCTGATCTTGACATTCTTATTGTAGGCTCCAGCCATTCTTTGCTGATAACTGGCCATCCTTATCCTTGCCAAATCTCTGAGTTCTTCTATGGTGTCTAAGTCTTGAACCAAGTTTTCAGCATTTCCTTCAGAATCACGGATGCTTGTTCTAGCAGTAGGAACCACCATCGCGGTAGGAATCACTGATTCTACTCCAAATACTAAAGAAAATGGAGTCTGGCCAGTAGCATTCTTGGGGGTTGTTCTATCATCCCATAGTACATAAGGTAGTTCTTCTGCCTATTTTCCTTTTTTGGATCCAAGCTTCTTCTTCAAGTTATTGATGATGATCTTGTTGGATGATTCTGCTTGACCATTAGCTTGTGGGTGGACTGGTGATGATGTTATCATCTTAATCCCCCAGCTGTCACAAAAGTTAGTAGTTCTACTCCCAATAAATTGGGATCCATTATCACAAACAATTTCAGAAGGGATACTAAATCTGGTAATAATATTTCTTTTAATAAAGGATATCACTTCTTTTTCTCTGACTTGAGCAAAGGCTTCAACCTCTATCCACTTGGAGAAGTAATCAGTCATGGCAAGCATGAACACTTTTCCTCCTGGTGCTTTGGGAAGTTTGCCAACTATATCCATTCCCCATCTCATGAATGGCCAAGAAGAGGATATAGGGTGCAGGAGCTCTGCTGGTTGGTGAAGGATATTACTATGTCTCTGACAAGGATCACATTTCTTGGCATAATCCACAGGATCCTTCTTCATTGTAGGACAATAGTACACTGTCCTTAGGATCCTTGAGAACAGTGCCCTGCCGCCAGTATGGTTTCCACAATCTCCTTCGTGAAAATCCTTTAAGACTTCTTGGACTTCAGGATCTTCAATGCACCTTAGATATGGTCCTGCAAGAGATCGTTTATATAACATGATATTTAATATTGTAAATTGAGATACCTTGATTTTGAAAGCTCTGGGGTTTTCTTCTGTAGGAATCTCTCCATGCTGTAAATATCTCATAATTGGAAGGATCCATGATCCTGAATGAGACTGTGCATTATCACTGGGAACGATTGTAGAATCCTCTTCTATTTCCATAGCTATATGATCCTCAATAGCAGGAGCCAAAATATGGATGATAGGAATTTTGATATCCTCTGGAATCTTTAAGGATGACCCAAGGTTGGCCAATGCATCAGCTTCTGCATTTTCTTCTCTGGGTACCTGTCTCAGACTAAAGGAAACAAAAGAGAGTGCCAATTCCTTGACTATCTCTAGGCATTTGATTAGTCGTTCACCTTTAACAGCATAAGATCCATTAAAGTGATTAGTGATTAACAATAAATCTACGTGTACCTCAAGATACTTGATCCTAATATGCTTGGCAATTTGCAAACCAGCTATCAAGGCCTCATATTCAGCCTCATTATTAGTAGTTTGAAACTCACAAGCTATTGAGTCGGGTATTATGTCCCCCTATGGCGATTTTAGTAGTATTTCAAATCCTGTTCCTTTGACATTAGAGGCTCCATCAGTGAAGAGTATCCAAGGATCCTTAGTCTTTTCAAGCTGCTGAACTTCTAACCCAGCTTGTCTTTGTAAGTCACTACTAAAATCTGCCACAAAGTCAGCTAAGGCTTGGGATTTGATGGCAGTCCTTGGTTCATATCTTATATCATAAGCACTAAGCTTCACCGCCCATTTAGCCATCCTTCCTGACATTTCAGGTTTCCTGAGAACATTCTTAGTTGGAAAGTTAGTCTTAACAATAATGGCATGAGTTTCAAAATAATGTCTTTGTTTAGTAGATGCTATAATCAAAGCAAGGATAAGTTTTTCTAAATATGAATACCTGGATTCAGCATCAAGCAAACTCTTACTTACATAATAGACAAGATGTTGTGTACCTTCGTGATCTTTAACAAGGACTGCACTTACTGCTTTAGAGGATACCGCTAGATATAAGGATAATATATCCCTTTTTTTGGTTTCATCAAGGCAGGAGCTGAGGATAGGTAATCCTTAAGGGCTTTGAGAGCATTCTCATGCTTTTCAGTCCACTCAAATTTCTTGTTCTTTCTCAAAATGTCATAGAATTCCTTTCACTTTTCTAATGACTTTGATATGAACCTGTTCAAGGCTGCGATCCTCCCTGTCAACCTTTGCACATCCTTAGCATTGGCAGGAGATTTGATATTCACAATTGCCTTGATTTGCTCTGGACTTGCTTCTATGCCTCTTTTTGTTACCATGTAGCCTAGGAACTTACCTGCTTTAACACCAAAGTGACACTTTGAAAGATTCAATTTCATATTGAATTTGTTAAGGATAAAAAATGCTTCCTCTAGGTCTCTAAGGTGATCCTCAGCTTTCTTGGACTTAACCACCATGTCATCTATATAGACTTCCATAGTGTATCCTATTTGTTCCATAAACATCATATTGACTAGCCTTTGATAAGTAGCACCTGCATTCCTTAGTCCAAAAGGCATAACAATATAATAATAGATACCAGTTGGGGTCATAAAGGCTGTATCCTCTTGGTCAGATGGTTCCATCTGAATTTGTTGAAATCCAGATGAAGCATCCATAAAAGTCAACAACTCATGACCCGCGGTAGCATCCACCATGGAGTCAATGTGGGGTAATGGGAAAGGATCCTTGGGACATGCCTTGTTTAAATCAGTGAAATCGACACATACCCTCCACTTTCCGTTTTTCTTTTGAACAACAACCACATTGGCTAACTATCTTGGATACTTAACCTCTCTAATCATACCTGCTCGGAGCAGCTTGTCTACCTCCTCCTAGATAATGGCATTCCTCTTAGGTGAAAACTTCCTCCTCTTTTGATGTATGGGTTTGAATGACCTGTCAATGCCAAGCTTATGAGTAATTATATCTTTTGAGATACCTATCATGTCTTCATGCTTCCAGGCAAAGGTTGTTTTTCTCCTCTAGAGGAAGAATACCAAATCCTGTTCAATGCTGCTGAGGATCCCTGATCCTATGAAGACTTTCGATTCAGGATCATGAGGATCCATAAGGATATCTTTCACATCTTGTTCTCTTGCCTCCAGGACATCTCTTGGAGGATGCTTTAATTTTTATTGCTCCCTTGGTCTTGAGGCTGGCTTCATTGATGAGGTATAGCAATTCTTTGCTTCTTGTTGGTCACTCTCAATCTTTATCACCCCCCATGGACTAAGAAGCTTTACACACTGATGATATGTAGATGCAACTGCTTTTATGTCATGTATCCATGGCCTGCCAAGGATAACATTGCAACAGGATAAGTAATCTATAACACAAAATTTTTGAAAAGAATTAAGTCACTCTATATATATGGGAAGCTTAATGTCCCCCAATGTATTCTTGGTTTCTCCACTGAACCCCACAAGAACTGAGGATCTTGGGATGATTTCTGATTCAGGTATATTCATCTTTTTCAGGATATCAAGCTGAATGATATTCCCTGAGCTTCCTCCATCTATTAAGATCCTGCGAACAAAATGATTAGCTATAAACAAAGTAATAACAAGACCATCATGATGAGGATCTTGAAAATCCACTCGATCATCCTCATCAAATGTTATAACTTTTTCCTGTGTAACAGTAGAGGTTCGGATGGGTCTGTCCCCATTATCCATCTTGGTCTCCTTGGCATGCCTTTTGGCTGCTGAAAAGGAAATGCCACATATGTCTGATCCACCGGATATGAAGTTTATAATTTGTGCATCTGCCGGAGGAGCAGGAGCTCTTTCTGGAACCTTTTCAGGATCCTGGATCCTTGACTTTTTTCTACCCAAAAGCTCCTTTAAGTCCTCCTTGCTTAACAAATAACCGATTTCTTTTCTAAGTGCAAGACATTCTTCAGTGAGATGTCTGAAATCCTCATGATATGCACACCATTTGGACTTGTCTTTCGTTGCAGCTGGCTTATCACTTTTCCTGGGCCATCTTGCTTTCTCACCTAAATTCTGCATTGCAAGGGTCAGTTCATTTTTATCAACAGAAAAACAGTATTCAGAAATGGGAGGATAATCCTCATCATCCTCTTCCTGTTCTACTGCATGCACGTTCTGGTTGTCAGACTTGTTATAAGATTTGGACTTGTTGTTCCTGAAGTAGGATCCTTGTTTTTCCTGCTTCGAGGATCCTGCCAGTCTTTCCTGGATCCTTTTATCATCCTCTAGTCGGATGAATCTAAGGGCCCTGGTTCTAACTTCATCGAGATTCGTGCAAGGGGTCATGATAAGATCATCATAGAACAATGAATCCCTAAGTAAACCCATTTTGAAGGCTTCTGCAGCCGTAGCAATATCCAAATTAGGAATATCCAAGGATTCTTTACTAAACTTAGTGATATAGTCTCTAAGTGATTCATTTTGACCTTGTGTTACCCTATATAGATCACTAGTTAAACGTTCAAATTTTCTGCTACATGAGAATTGGCTATTAAACAGATTAACTAGATTAGCAAATGAAGTAATAGAGTAAGGGGGAAGACTTAGCATCCATTTAAGAGCTGATCCTGTCAGTGTGGATCCGAAACCCTTGCATAGACATGCTTCTTTTAACCTCTCAGGATTTTGATTGATCTCCATCCTTTCTCTATATTGAGCTACGTGCTCTTCAGGATCCGTTGAACCATCATTTAGCTTCATGGTTGGTATTTGGAACCTCTTTGGAATTTCTTCATCACAAATGGGTGGTACAAAATGAGATATCATGTGGCTTCCATCTGCAATTTCAGGAATGGGCATAACCACTCCTAGAACGCTGGATATCATATCCTTCAGTTTCTGTAATTCCCTAGCTATAGCTTGATTGATACTTGTATCCTGCACAAAGCCATGGTTAGTGTTATAAGAATTATTCAAAGTGTTACCTCCTGAAGGATTCAAGTTTGGAATTCCAGATGTGAATCCATATTGATGGGATTCTGGTACAATTGAGGGACCAGATGATGCAATGGTCTGCATTGGAATGAAGTCTCCTAGGTAAACGTCTGAAGTTCTGGGTTGCACATTCCTTAAGAATCCTTGATCCTGAAAGATGTTGGATCCTTGATGTGATGTGACTGGGGGTCTTGGAGGATAATCCATGGATCCCTAAACCTGGATGAGGATCCTTGAACCTGAAAGGGGGATCCTTGAACCTGGGAGGATCCTTGAAGCTAGGAGGATCCTTGAACCTAGGAGGATCCTAAAACCTGGGGGGATCCTGAAACCTAGGAGGATCCTAAAACCTGGGAGGATCCTTGAACCGCGCGCGTCCCCATATGTCCTCCTGAGCTAACGAAGGATCCCTGATGCTGGAAAGAGGATCCCAAAGGCAGAAAAGAGGATCCTGAAGACTGGAAGTGGGACTCGAAAGCCTGACTCATAGTTGTTGATCCATAACGCATTCTCAATGGTCCACTCTGGTACTGGATATCCGGCGCTGCAGATTGTAGGGTGGTTATAGCTGGAGTGTCAAAATCCAGTAATCTAGGTACTAGTGGAGAGTGATCCTCCGCTGATCTCTTCAATTTTTTGATGTCATCAATCTCTCAAAGGATCCTGTCATTAGTTTTGTCCTGCTGCTGCATGTAATCCCTCATCTGCAAAATCAAAGAATAAAGATCACTGTTAGAATGACTAGAAGAAACAGCAGAAGTTGGTGGTTTTGAGAAAACGGGTCTTTGTTTCTTCGCAGCATTTTTAGCATTCTTCTGGGATCCAAAAGGTGGTGGAGGCAAAGGTGGGATGCCCTGTGAAGAAGTGACCGCCAGCATAGAGCTTGAAGTGTTCTTTGTTGAAGAAGCCATATAGTTGAAGATAATGAACCGAAATGAATAAAATTTTCCAGAAATGAAGCACCAATTGCCTCACGGTGGGCGCCAAACTGTTTTGGTCAAAAATCAGACTATGATAATGTAACCAAATCTTCTTTTATGAGGTATGATGCTTGAATCAATAAGAAAAGGTATAAACAACTTGTAAATGAAATGAACAAGTGACAGAAGGATTTATACGAGGAAAAAGCCCTAGATTAATGTATGATCTCCGGCATAAAAAACCTCGGGTGATGGAAACTACCGATCACCAACTATAATTAAACAAATGATCGTTACAACTCGTGATGATAACAAGCTTGTTACAAGGATCACTAGTGTGCAAAATGTATGAAATCGCCTATGTATTGCAGAGAGCTTGCGAGAGTGTGTGTGTTTGCTAAATGTTCTAACTATCTAGCTTGTTATCCCCTTTAAAAATAGAAATAATCTAAATAACAAACTATCCGCCAAATGTGCAAGCTACCCACGACTTCTATAACGGTCATTCCAGCCATGCACGTGCAGAATATTAGAGCATATTCCCCAGGAATATCGGCAAGACCAAGCCCCACTCATTCATTCCTGCAAGACAAGCTTAAATATAATGGAATCAACCGTTAGTGTTAGGATAACAATTAGGATCCTGGATCCTTAATCCTGCAACGTCTTCTGAGGATCCTTAATTCAAATAGAATTGAGGATCCGTGATCCTGGCTGCACTTGAGGATCCGTGATCCTTAGGCTTGGAAAATCCATCCCTAACATGCTGTTAGAACATTCCAGGCCAAAACAAAGGATTCACAAGAAGTATCCTCTGGTTCAGTCACCATGTCAAGTAAGTATTCTCATTTATGCAAAATTAAACATTTAAATAGATATAGAATAAGGATACTTCTCCGTTATTTGTCCTTTGTAGGTGCCGGAAATCTTCAAAATCAGCCTCTCGCTTCAGCGTCCGTGATCTTGACGCATTTGCTTCTTCCAGGTCCGGCAAAAAACGACTTGCTGCTAGTCCTAGCATCCCAGTTCCTAAGGCTGTCAGCACCAAAGGCAAGGGTGGAAAGAAGAGGAAAACCGCTGACACTCTTGAAGGCTTACCTCTCCTCCAGCATCCGTTTGAGGAATACGTCTCTGAGGTAAGGATCCTTGATCCTTAAATCTGTTCTACCCATATAGAGGATAATGGATCCTGATGCGTGTCATTCTTTTACAGAAATTTACTGAGATCTAAATGCTCATGGGTTCCTATGCTGAAGAGGCTGAGCAAAAGGAGCTGGACTTCCAAAAGCTGTACCTGGCTAAGGATCAGACCATCTCTTCCCTCGAGAAGGAGCTCAACTTGGTGAAAAAGCAGCTGGTCATGGCCCACATTATTACTGATCAGGAGAAGGCTGAAGTGATGGAGGGTGCTAAGCTTTCCGCCACAATTGCTATGCTCAATATTAAATTTCAGATGGCAAAGGAAGCTGAGGATCCTAGCTTTGACAGGACCACCTGGAATCAGGAAGGTTGGAAGGCCAAGCTGGCTGAGCTAGACGATGAAGAGGAGGCTGGAGAGGTCCTGATGATTGAAGCCAGTGGCAGCGGAGTGAAGGATCAGGCTGAGGATGCAGAGGCTGGGGGTGATGGTGATGCGGCGAAGGTGTGAGCTGCAAAAATGGGAAATGATGGAAATTTCTAGATGTGGCCGGAGCCCATTTTTTATGGTTTGGTAGTTTTTTTTGTTTTTGATGTTTTGATGATAAACAATGCTGGTCTGTAATAACTCTAAACAATAGTTCTTAGGTTTAAGGATCACTGATCCTTCAGACAATAGGTAGGATAACAAATGGTGGAGGGATCCTCTGTTTGGGGGATGAAGCCATTGTGATCCTGCCGTCTTTCTATTCCTGCACTTATTTAGAACTTATTATCATGGACACCCTTTACCTACCCCAGCGGACGGGCCACGGATTGCTGGTAGATGCTTGGGGTAGGTAATTTTGATAACCTTTAGAGGGTTAACCTTTTGCTAAATAAATAAAAGTTTAATCTTTTGGCTTATCATGTGTTGTTATTTTTGTGAATACTTTACCTTTCAATTGTTATGATACACTTTGTTTGAATTCACAAGATAAGAATAAAACTTTAGTAGATTACGTCAAAAAGATTAGGATATGATCAAGGATCAAATATCCTATAAACGATAAATTCAAAAAAAAGGTGATGTAAATTAAGGATCATGTATTCCTGTTGTCAAACAATAAGGGTCACTTGTATAGATAAAGAATAAAATTAAGGTGATTAAGGATCATACCTGAGAATCCAAGTTAGGATCCTAAACCTTCAATATTTACAATCAGGATAACCAAAAGACAAACCTTATTAAAAGGTTAGGATCAAGGATCCTTAGTTGTTTAGCTTCAAAAACCTGAAATGGAATATAACTTGGGACTAAGCCAATATAAGAGAAGAGTTAGCAACTAGGGACAAGCCCAAAAAACCGGGGACAAGCCCAAAAAAACTGGGGACAAGCCCAAAAAACTGGGGATAAGCCCAAAAAACTGGGGACAAGCCCAAAGGATCTTGTGTAAACTGGAGTATGGCCCTCACTGGCAACTATCCAAACTTAGTGACATGAAAATGCCAAAACCTTAGGTAACGTGAAAACGTTAGAAACCTTAGGAACGGATGTATGGTACGTCTACCATTATACGTAGGATCCTGGATACAGCCAGTACAATAAAATTGCCAGCCCCTAAAGCGGGTACTGGTCCCATTGCCTTGAACTGCATCAGGATCATCGTGCGCTACTGGAAAAACTGGGGACATGCCCAAAGGATTGGGGACAAGCCCAAATACTGGGGTCAAGTCCATAAAACTTAGGAGACTTCTGTGGATACTTGATCCTTTGCTAAGGATACATCAACCTTCTGCAAAACTCAGAACTAAATGAAAGAAGGATAAAGGATCCAGGATCCTTCTCCTTGTAAATCGGTTAATTAAAGAAGTGGATAAATTGAGGTTAGATCATTACCAGAGTGAGGATCATCTATCCTCTAAGGATCCTTCATGAACATCGGACATGAAAATAGCAAAGGATCATGGATCCATATTACATGAAGTATCTCTTCAGGTGGATAGCATTCCAAGCTCTCGGTAGCAAATCACCTTCCATTGTTAATAACCGATATGCCCCCTTTCCTGCCTCAACTTCAATAAGATAAGGGCCTTCCCACTTTGGTGCCAACTTTCCATCAGCAGGATTTGTGGTATTCTGAAATCCTTTCCTCAATACCATGTCACCAACTTGGTATTTCCTGATCCTGACATTCTTATTGTAGGCTCCAGCCAACCTTTGCAGATAACTGGCCATCCTTATCCTTGCCAAATCCCTGAGTTCTTCTATAGTATCCAAATCTTGAACCAAGTTTTCAGCATTTCCTTCAGCATCACGGATGTTTGTTCTTGCAGTAGGGACCACCATCTCTGTAGGGATCACTGATTCTGCTCCAAACACTAAAGAAAATGGAGTTTGACCAGTAGCATTCTTGGGAGTTGTTCTATCAGCCCATAGTACATAAGGTAACTCTTCTGCCCATTTTCCTTTCTTGGATCCAAGTTTCTTCTTCAAATTGTTGATGATGATCTTGTTGGATGATTCTGCTTAACCATTAGCTTGTGGGTGGACTGGTGTTGATGTTATCATATTAATCCCCCAGCTGTCACAAAAGTTAGTAGTTCTACTCCCAATACATTGGGATCCATTATCACAAACAATCTCAGAAGGAAAACCAAATCTGGTAATAATATTTCTTTTGATAAAGGATATCACTTCTTTTTCTCTGACTTAAGCAAGGGTTTCAGCTTCTATCCACTTGGAGAAGTAGTCAGTCATAGCAAGTGTTATGGATGAAATTCTGAGCTCATATCCTGGATGATATCTTACTTTATATGTTGCTTATCTGATATATGTTTATACCCGGGTTGCTGATTCAGGATATTGGTAACATCCTGGATGGTATCTTGAGGATTACTAATAGATTGTGTACAGGAGTACGAGTCCAAGCTCCCAACGTTCACGAGGACCTTTTCTCCGCAAGACTCGGTCCAAGTCGTTCAAATGAAGACGTTGAAGTCGATATACCCGGTCTACAACGTTAATAATGGAATATTCGGGAGCATCCCACATTTATAGGAATTTTAGTTTGTATTTCGTAACTATAAATAGATGGATAAATCAGATCAATAGGACATAACAACTACACTCACTACTCACTCATACTTGTTCTCTCGCAACTTTCACCTTCACATTGTAACACTTAGCGATCCAATCAATATCATGCACTGTATCCTGAGGTTTGAAGCAATAAGAAGAACTAGGCAGCTGCGATTGTCAGCTCCCGAGGTTTTATGCCGGCGATCTAGATTGATCAAGGGCTTTCCTCGTACATCTCGTGTCATTCCCTTTATTTTTTTCTCATAGTTTGATCGTAGATACAGCTCGATATCCTGAGCCGTATCCTGAAAACTGTTTTTACAAATGATGTGGGGTAAAATACACATAATTGTCCCGTGTAAAATGTATAATTATTGTATAAGTTTTATTTATTTTTATTTAGTTTTAGTGCTTTATTATATTATATTGTGGTGGGACAGGTTATGTGCAAATGGAGCGAAAACGAGTAATATGGAAATGACCTGCTAGTTGGCCAGAGTAGAATGCCAGTGACCAGAGTAAAATTGGCGCTATTTTCTGTGAGTGGGCCGAACCCGCTATCTCTATGAAAGGCTGCCATCATCATTAAGGGATTGAATTATTATAAAACAACATCAACGATCAGACATCAGTTGGGCGACATAAACAACTTTGGGCTAAGCCCATGATACGAAAATTATAAGGGGTCCAATAGAAAGATATCTCATCATCACACACGTACACACACGTAGATTTGGGGGCGGCAACATCATCAAATGAATATATAAGATTGGAGATATACATATGTGGGCTCACATACATCAAAAAGGAATATTATAATAAAACAACATTCATATTGGAGATATACATATGTGGGCTTGGACTTGATACACGGAACATAGAAAGATATCTCATCATCACATCTTGAAGGCACATGTAAACACATGGTTGGGCCGCACATCAATTGAAGGGCGGCAACATCATCAAATGAATATATAAGATTGGGCCGCCTAAGCTTAAAAAGGATTCCGGATTTTGAAGGGCCGCGAGGGGGTTGTTTACGCGGAACCAATTGTTAACAGCAGCAGATTTAGGGTTTTGTGAGTGATATATGATCATAATCGACATCAGCCGAATAGTTAACAACACAATTACGATTTTAGGACTTCTTGGACGATCATTAGAGGCTGATTAAGGGCTGTTGAAGCATTGGAAAAGGCGTGGAATCATTGTTGAAGCGCAGGAGCACACGGGATTGGAGTTCACGGGTTTTATAATCTTGTTTCTCTCGTTTTCGTTTGTTTCTTGTTATTTGATGATGAATTCTGTTTTGGCCATGATTGATACTTTGATTTTAGATATGATTATTGGCTAAATTTCTGTTACTACCTAGACATGGATGAATGATTGTTTAAGTTTGATTATTTTTGGATTTATGGAAGCTATGGATTGTTTATAAATTGTAAACGGTTTGTTCTATCAGTTAGATGTGTTTGCGTGCTTGATGTTATTTTATTATTGATTATTGCTTCGCTTGAATCTTGGTGACGGTCTTTATCACGGAATAGAGTCGGGCTAGGGTTTTAGGTTTTGGTGAGTGTCTATATCACATAATAAACCTTTGATCCTTTAGGGTGAAAAGTGCACAAGTAACCTTAGAAGTAATATTTGGTAATTTAATAAAATCAAGTGTTCTACTAATCGTCAATAGCTGTAAGGTGCGAGATTATTGCTAGGTCTAAGTGATTAAACCGCAAGGTGGGTCCTTCTTAGGAAGTTAACCTATTGGCTGCTGTCTAGCAAGTCTAGCTAAGAAAACAAACCTATCCTAGGTTTAGGTCTCGTAAGGGAGTGAGCCTTGTAGGATACTTTTATAAACCCCATTAGATGTCTTGTAAGGGAGTCTAAAACCGGTAGTTTAACAACCTTTAGGGGATCTTAGCGTGCTCTTGAGAAGGATTAGGGGTCCTTAGATTTCCCGAGAGGTGAGAATTTTAAGATCCCGGTTCCATAGCCGACAACTTCCAATTATAATCATAACTAAAAGCAATCAGGATTCCTGTCTAGGTAGTTCCTTCATCATCCTTGAGTTCAGCCTTCGTGTGAGTTCGTGTCTAGTTCGTCTTGCTAGTTTAGTCGTTATTTGCATTCTTAGGATTTTTAGAAACCCCCCCCAATCAACAAACATTTAGTTAAGTCGTGTTAGTTTGAGTCTAGATAGAGTCATTAGTGTAATCAGTAGAGTCTCTTGGGTTCGATACTCGGACTTCCTTAGGCTATATTACATTGATCGGTACACTTGCCGATTGTGTGGTTTAGGGTTTAGAGAGTCTTAGTTTTTATAAATTTAAAGCTTAGAGAGTCTAGAATTAGGGTAAATTTAGTTAATTTAGTTGACCCATTTTCAGCACATCAAGTTTTTGGCGCCGTTGCTGGGGACTCTTGGCGATTGCGTTGATTACTTTGTTTGGACTTGTTTGACATTATACGTGCTATTTGTTCTTTTGTTTGAGTCATAGGAGTCTAATTGTCCGTGTCTTTTATTTTTCTTGAGTCTTGTAAATATGTGTGAAATTTGTGGAGGACCTCACTTTACAGTTAAATGTCCCCAGTATGAGGGGTCCTCTGCAGATTATGATACTAACCCCTTTGTGCAGCCACAGCAATATTCTTTGCAGGGGTATGTCGCAAATGCTAAGGAGAGGTTTCCAAATTTTTTCGAGCTAAGGGAATTAATTTTGGAGTGCGTGCGAACAATAAAAGAGTTTCGGAAGTGCGGGGATCCAAGGTTACCAAGAATGATCGATCTACTTGATCGAATGTTCGAGCAAATAGGCCCAAATATAGAGTGTGACCTCAGTCGGCAAAGGGATCCAAGGTGTGAAGAATGTGGTGGATCACACCGGTATGAAGAATGTGCGATCGCTGCTCGGTTTGAAATGGGTTGGAGAAGTAGAGAACAGAAGCAACAAATACAGTGGGGCTATGATGATGATGATGAGTGGGTTACAGTTCAAAGCTCATATTATAAGGCGATAGTACTCCCCGAGCTTGCTGAAGGAGAGACAATATGGGGATATGTGGAGAGTAAGGAAGAAAAAGTGGGGATAGAAAGACAAGGAGAAGAGGAAGACGAAGAAGAGTCAGTTGAGGAGGTCATTCCAGTCACGGAGACGATAATGGATGACGAAGTCCCACCTCCGGTTCCGCAGGATATTATATATGATTACTGGAGTGATTCTGATGATAATGAAGAAGAAGATGAGCAACTTCCCAGCAATCCAAATATTTCTGAGGATGATGATTATCTCACTGACCTAATATGGGACATGTCTGATGCATCGGAAGTGGGGGATGATCATATCCTATCATGGGAGACGGAGTTTGGTGACGAGTTGGTTAATCTACCAACTCTAGTAGATGAAGAACGATTTGACCCAGTTGGCGATTTGACCGAATTAGAAGCATTATTGGAAGAGAAGCCAACTATGGAGATAAAAAAGTTACTAAAAATAGAAGAGGTGGTGGAAGAGGAAGAACACCACAGCTCGCCCATGGAAGTATTGGTAAAAGCCACTAAAAAATCAAAACAGCGGGAGAAGGAAAGTAAAAGGAAGGATCGGAATTGGTTACGGATCGAGGGTGGCCATAAGAAGAAGAAGGAGCCTTTGAAGTTCACGAACGATCATTCTTCTCGTTACATGCCACGCATCCGGTTTCTTCCAGGTAAGTTTAAGTTTTGGTGGTCTGACCCGTTTCGAATTTTTAAAATATTTTATAATTCCACCAATTTATTTTTGAAAATTTTTGAGGTTCGGGTGGAATTAAACGGGTTGGACAGGGTCCAGGTCAAAGAGAAACCTCCTGATTAAATTCAAGTGTGGGGAGGTTTTGTAGAGTTTGTAATTTTATATATTTGGTATATTTTCGGTAGTTTATATAGTAAGTCATTTTTTTTTGTATATTGTGTCTAAGTCAGTAGTTTTTGAGTCAGTCGTTTGTGTCGAGTCGGTATTGCTTTGGTGTTTGCTTGTTTTTGTTATGCAGGTTTGAATATGTACCACCCGTACTCAATCTCCATTCGGGTGATTTTGGAGCTGCTTATCAGATTTCAAGCATTTATCGAGTATACCAGTTGAGTCAAAAGCCGATCGCGAATGAAATGCTATACGATCGAGCTGGATTGGACGAGAGATTTGGAGCTTACACGTTATAAAATCAGCTAAGTCCTTTCCAATTTGCCCTTCGTCTTTTTATTTCTTATTTATTTTTAGTTTTTTTGAGTCGGTTTCCATCCTACATTGAGGGCAATGTAGAGTTTAAGTGTGGGGATGGGAATTATCGTTTAGTGTCATTAGTTAGTAGAGTCTTGAGTCATAAAAGTCGAAAAAAAAAATTGAAAATATTAAAAAAAAATGTCTTTTGAAACAAGAAGTTTGCAAAAATAAAAACGGAAAATGATAGAAAAGTTGGGTTTTTGTTCGGGTTCAAATAATAATAATATGAGATAATATAATCGTGCTTGTGTCTAGTTTGGGATGTGCGAGTAGGCTCGATTCGGTTCTGGGTTTCTTTGATCTTAAAATATACCTAATTGTCGGTCTACTAGTGGGTTCTCATCTAGGGAGAGTGGGGAAATTGAAACCGCCAAAAATAGTATAAGGGATGCCGTTATAAGCTAAGATCGTTAGAGTTTTTAGTCATTATCTCGTTGAAAAAGAAAAAAAATATGAAATAAAAAGTGAGCTAGAAACTAAATGAAAGTAGCACAGGCCTATGTAATCCGAGTTGGGGATAGCGACTCTACAGCCGGAATGCCTCTGGGATGTGTGAAATCGATTTGCCGAATAAAAGTACCGAAACCTAAGTAATCTGTGGTTGGGGATCGCGACTCTACAGACGGAATACCTCTTGGTTAGGGAAAGCATCGTCTAGACTCACGAAAAAAAAAAAAAAAAGAGCAAAAAGCAAAGTCTAAGCTCGTATGAAAAAAAAAATATAGATTTGATTCTAAACTCTCTTGATCTTGGTATAAGGCGGTTAGGAAATAGCCCAGTGGTTGTTCCTTTTGTCCTATAAGCTTGAGGGGGGATTAGGTGGACTTGCAATTCCTAGCGTGAGACCCTAGGTAGATTGACCGAACTTGAACTAAATTGCATGATAAGGGCTTGGAACCGGGTTGGGTTTAAGAGGATCATTATACTTGCAATCGCGGCTAACACAAGTTTCGGTTTTAATAAAATAACTTAAGCTTTTGTCCCGAACGACTATTCTGACTATGATTCTGTTTGCATAATTCTTTTTCGGGGACGAAAAAAGGTTAAGTGTGGGGATATTTGATGTGGGGTAAAATACACATAATTGTCCCGTGTAAAATGTATAATTATTGTATAAGTTTTATTTATTTTTATTTAGTTTTAGTGCTTTATTATATTATATTGTGGTGGGACAGGTTATGTGCAAATGGAGCGAAAACGAGTAATATGTAAATGACCTGCTAGTTGGCCAGAGTAGAATGCCAGTGACCAGAGTAAAATTGGCGCTATTTTCTGTGAGTGGGCCGAACCCGCTATCTCTATGAAAGGCTGCCATCATCATTAAGGGATTGAATTATTATAAAACAACATCAACGATCAGACATCAGTTGGGCGACATAAACAACTTTGGGCTAAGCCCATGATACGAAAATTATAAGGGGTCCAATAGAAACATGAGGCTGGAACCCAAAGTCACGACACATGTTGGCTGACTCTTGGACTCACATACACACACGTAGATTTGGGGGCGGCAACATCAAAAAGGAATATTATAATAAAACAACATTCATATTGGAGATATACATATGTGGGCTTGGACTTGATACACGGAACATAGAAAGATATCTCATCATCACATCTTGAAGGCACATGTAAACACATGGTTGGGCCGCACATCAATTGAAGGGCGGCAACAACATCAAATGAATATATAAGATTGGGCCGCCTAAGCTTAAAAAGGATTCCGGATTTTGAAGGGCCGCGAGGGGGTTGTTTACGCGGGACCAATTGTTAACAGCAGCAGATTTAGGGTTTTGTGAGTGATATATGATCATAATCGACATCAGCCGAATAGTTAACAACACAATTACGATTTTAGGACTTCTTGGACGATCGTTAGAGGCTGATTAAGGGCTGTTGAAGCATTGGAAAAGGCGTGGAATCATTGTTGAAGCGCAGGAGCACACGGGATTGGAGTTCACGGGTTTTATAATCTTGTTTCTCTCGTTTTCGTTTGTTTCTTGTTATTTGATGATGAATTCTGTTTTGACCATGATTGATACTTTGATTTTAGATATGATTATTGGCTAAATTTCTGTTACTACCTAGACATGGATGAATGATTGTTTAAGTTTGATTATTTTTGGATTTATGGAAGCTATGGATTGTTTATAAATTGTAAACGGGTTGTTCTATCAGTTAGATGTGTTTGCGTGCTTGATGTTATTTTATTATTGATTATTGCTTCGCTTGAATCTTGGTGACGGTCTTTATCACGGAATAGAGTCGGGCTAGGGTTTTAGGTTTTGGTGAGTGTCTATATCATATAATAAACCTTTGATCCTTTAGGGTGAAAAGTGCACAAGTAACCTTAGAAGTAATATTTGGTAATTTAATAAAATCAAGTGTTCTACTAATCGTCAATAGCTGTAAGGTGCGAGATTATTGCTAGGTCTAAGTGATTAAACCGCAAGGTGGGTCCTTCTTAGGAAGTTAACCTATTGGCTGCTGTCTAGCAAGTCTAGCTGAGAAAACAAACCTATCCTAGGTTTAGGTCTCGTAAGGGAGTGAGCCTTGTAGGATACTTTTATAAACCCCATTAGATGTCTTGTAAGGGAGTCTAAAACCGGTAGTTTAACAACCTTTAGGGGATCTTAGCATGCTCTTGAGAAGGATTAGGGGTCCTTAGATTTCCCGAGAGGTGAGAATTTTAAGATCCCGGTTCCATAGCCGACAACTTCCAATTATAATCATAACTAAAAGCAATCAGGATTCCTGTCTAGGTAGTTCCTTCATCATCCTTGAGTTCAGCCTTCGTGTGAGTTCGTGTCTAGTTCGTCTTGCTAGTTTAGTCGTTATTTGCATTCTTAGGATTTTTAGAAACCCCCCCCCCCCCAATCAACAAACATTTAGTTAAGTCGTGTCAGTTTGAGTCTAGATAGAGTCATTAGTGTAATCAGTAGAGTCTCTTGGGTTCGATACTCGGACTTCCTTAGGCTATATTACATTGATCGGTACACTTGCCGATTATGTGGTTTAGGGTTTAGAGAGTCTTAGTTTTTATAAATTTAAAGCTTAGAGAGTCTAGAATTAGGGTAAATTTAGTTAATTTAGTTGACCCATTTTCAGCACATCAACAAACAACTTAACCAGCATATTTCCAACACACTTTTCAGCACACTACCTCACTTAACTAATTTGATCACTTAATTGCTTCGGTAATTATTGACCAAAACAATTTGGCGCTCACCGTGGGGCAAGTGGTGCTATCTTTACTAAAAATCTTTGTGAAATCGTTAATTGGTTTTCTGTTTTCAAAACTTTTTGCCACATTGTTTACAATGGCCTCAAGATCAAACATGAGCTCCTCCACTGTGTCGGCTACAACTTCTGCTACTACTGGTTCGGTGCTTCCACCACCTCCTCCAAGGATGCCAGCTTCTTCACAACCTCAGGATATTATCCCTACTCGGAGTGTTCAGGGATCCGCTCCCGTTTTAGCCTCTAATGATGAAATTATGACCTTATTTGGAAGTGTGAAGGAACAAATGAGGCAGCAACAGGAAACAAACCAAATGCTATTAAGAGAAATACAACTCTTAAAATCTAGCTCGAGCAGATTTGCTGAGGACATTGTCACTCCTTTACAACCCAGAACTTTGAACTTCAGTTCGGCTGTGTATACTGAGGATAATAGGGGGAATATTGTGCCTAGCCATTCCCAGAATCATACTCCTGAAATACCCTCCTCGATCAGGATATCAACTGTGAGGAGCTCAGGATATGCTTCAGGATATGGCCAGAATCTTCAGACTGGTAACGTGTCAAATAATAATATTCATGCTACTAACAACGGTGGGTCTTTGCAGGATGCAGGTATGACGTCAACGTTTACTAGGGAACTTCAGAAATTGAAGGACATGATATCCAGTGTACCTGGAGTGGTCCAGCCAATACCGGAAGTATCCCAAGACAGCCACAGGATATCCCGCTTTGCATATCCCATCTGTGATGCTGAAATCCCAAAGAGATTTCAAACCCCGAACATGAAGCTCTATGATAGGACTATGGATCCTGAAGAGCATATTGCTCAGTATAGGGAAAGAATGGAGATTAACCCTATCCCTCCGGAGCTCAAGGAAGCATGCTTGTGCAAGGGATTCGGATCTACCCTAACAGGATCAGCCTTAAAATGGCTGTTAAATGTTCCTCCTCACTCAATTACTTCGTTTGCTCACTTAGTGAACTTATTTAATAGTCAATTTTCTTGTAGTCGGAGTTTTGAAAAACTAATAAGTGATCTTTACAGGATAACTCAAGAACCTCAAGAATCCCTAAGGGATTATGTGAACAAATTCAGCAGGGAATCCTTGGATATCCCACACCTTGATGTTGCTACAGCGGTCCAAGCATTCAAGATGGGACTACAAAAGGATTCCCAGTTTTATCAAGATCTTGTGATGAATCCTTGCAGGAACTTAGACGAAGCTCGAAACAGGGCCTTGAGATATATCAGGCTGGAAGATGATAAGAAAATGCAAGAGAGGATGAACTCATCCACCACCTATGAGTCAACTAATAGGAAGTCAGAATCCTCATTTAAACCATATCACTCTAAGTCGTATGGTAGAAATGAAAACAAGAAAGTGAATGCTGTTGAAGACGAGGATCCTGAAGAATATCCTGAATTATCCGAATATTGTTTTTCTATTAACATTCCTGAATTAATGTATGCTATGCAGGGTTTAGGAGACAAAGCTAGGTGGCCTCGAAAGAATCAACAAAAAGCTGATTGGAAGGATAAATCGAAATGGTGTGCCTTCCCTGAAGATTTTGGACATATAACTGAGGATTGCATTGCTCTAAGAAAAGAAATAAGCTATCTTCTTAGCAAGGGATATCTAAAGGATCTCTTAGGAAGAAAGAAGAATAAGGGTCAGGATACTGAGAAGGATCCTGAACGAGCAGCATCACCTCCTGCGGATGCCAAGATAATCAACTTTATTTCGGGAGGATCCGACATTTGTGGGACTTCGTATTCTGCGGCCAAGAGACATGCAAAAGAGGCCAAGACCGAAAGGGGAGACAAACCAGCCAGGATGACTACCCTCACAACTGATAAAGTGATCACTTTCGATAGTGATGACAGGGATACTGTCCAGGATCCTCACCATGATGCTCTTGTAATAACATTATATGTGGCTAATCATTTTGTACGCAGGATATTTATGGATAATGGCAGCTCCGTCAACATAATCCAACTAGAGACTTTGAAAAGAATGAATGTATCTCCAATGGATATCACTTCGAAATCCTCCGTGCTTGTTGGGTTCAGTGGAGAGGCTAGGAACACAGTGGGAGAAATAAAGTTACCAGTATATGTTGAAGGGGTCAACTCGATACAACGTTTCTGCGTGATGGACTCCCTATCCTGCTATAACATCATACTGGGCAGGCCATGGATCCATGATATGAAGGCTGTGCCATCAACTTATCATCAATGCATCAAGATCCCTACCCCTTGGGGGGTTGTCAAGGTTCACAGTGATCAGCAGGAGGCGAAAGAATGTTACTCATCCTCAATGAAATCCTCAACCAAGCCCAGTACAGCATAGCAATTAAAGATACGGGCCCAGGATATCGTGGAGGCTTTAGAGCAGGATATGAAGAAAGTTATCCTGGAACAGGATAATCCTGATATCTCGGTGCTCGTAGGAACCAATATCCCTCAGGATATTGAAAAACAGTTAACTAACTTTTTGAAGTGCAGGATGTCAACATTTGCATGGAAGCATGAGGATATGACAGGTATATCCAAAGACATTATCACTCACAAGCTTGGAATTGACAGGTCGTTCAAGCCTGTTCAGCAAAAGAGAAGGAAGTTTGCTCCTGAACGAAATACAATTATCCAAGTGGAAGTTGAAAGATTGTTGAAGTCCAAAATGATCAGGGAGGTCAAGTTTCCAAGATGGCTAGCAAATGTAGTCGTAGTACATAAGAAAAATGGGAAATGGAGAGTCTGTGTAGATTACACAGACTTGAATAAGGCTTGTCCTAAAGACCCATTTCCTCTTCCTCATATTGATGCAATGGTGGATGCTACTGCCGGGCATGAGATGTTAACCTTCATGGACGCATCCTCAGGATTTCAGCAGATTCAAATGGAGCCTTCGGACCAGGAGGATACTGCCTTCATGACACCAGCAGGTATTTATTGTTATACTGCTATGCCTTTCGGCTTGAAAAATGCAGGTGCAACATACCAGAGATTGGTGAACATGTTGTTTAAAGATAAGATCGGGGACATAATGGAGGTATACATCGACGATATGGTGGTAAAATCGAAAAAGGCTGAGGATCACCTTCAGGATATTAAGGGAGCATTTGATATCCTGGATCAATATAACATGAAGCTAAATCCTGCTAAGTGCCATTTTGGAGTGGGGGCAGGAAAGTTTCTAGAATATATGGTGACCAAAAGAGGAATAGAGGTGAGCCCGGAGCAGATCAGAGCCATCTTGGATATCAAATCACCTTCAAATATGAAGGATGTTCAACGATTAACAGGGCGAGTTGCAGCGTTGAACAGATTTATCTCAAGATCCTCCGAGAAATGCAAAGAATTTTATGATATCCTGAAGAAAAACAAGAAGTTCGAATGGGGAGAGAAGCATGAAGCAGCCCTGCAGGATTTGAAGCAGTATCTTTCAACTGCACCTCTATTGATGAAGCCTGAGAATGGTGAACCACTGTCCCTATACCTCGCAGTATCAGGGAATGCTGTAAGTGCCGTCCTTATAAAGGATCATGAAGGTCAGCAATATCCTGTTTATTATGTTAGTAAAAGTTTGTTAGATGCTGAAACTAGATATTCTCATTTAGAAAAGTTGATACTAGCACTAGTTATGGCATCAACGAAGCTTAGACATTACTTTGAGACACATAGAATTCATGTTAAGACCAATTATCCTGTCAAAAATGTGCTTAGGAAACCCGAGTTGTCAGGTAGGATGGCCAAGTGGTCAGTAAAGTTAAGTGCTTATGACTTAGTGTACGAACCTAGAAGTGCCATAAAATCGCAGGCACTAGCTGACTTTGTGGCTCATTTCAGTAGTGATATTCAGGATGAGGTAGACCTAGAAGTCCAACAATTAGGAGAATCCTCAGGATCCTGGACATTATATACCGATGGAGCATCTAATGCTAGAGGAGTAGGATTGCGAATACTACTAAAATCGCCACAAGGGGACATATTACCCCAGGCTATTAGATGTGAATTCCCTGCTACTAATAATGAAGCAGAGTATTAGGCTTTAATTGCAGGATTAGAACTGGCTAAAAATATGAATATCAAGAATTTGCAAGTATATGTTGACTCCTTGTTAATCACTAATCATTTTAATGGATCCTATGCAGTTAAGGGTGAGAAATTAATCGAATACCTCCATATTCTCAAAAAATTAGCAGGATATTTCGATGTTCTTACACTTGAACAGGTACCAAGGGAAGATAATGCTGAAGCAGATGCCTTAGCAAATATGGGATCATCGGTCAGAATACCAGAAGGGACCCAAATACCAATACTGCATATCTTGTATCCTGCAACGGCTCCTCAGGATAAAGAAGTAGTAAGTATCCGGGATCCTGTTGCTGGATATCCTGAGGAAGATCCTAAATCCTGGACGGCTCCAATCATAAGATATCTCAAGGAAGGACACATCCCTAGAGATGAAAATCCTAAGGCATTTAGGATGAAGGTATCACGATTCACCATTATAAATAATATTTTGTATAAGAAATCTCTTGCATGACCATATTTAAGGTGCTTGGAGGATCCTGAAACTAAAGAAGTGCTTCAGGATATACATGAAGGGGATTGTGGTAACCATACTGGGGGCAGGTCACTATTCTCAAAAATATTGAGAACAGGATACTTTTGGCCAACGATGAGGAGAGATGCTACAGAATATGCTCGAAGGTGTGATGCATGTCAAAGGCACAGTAACATACTACATCAACCAGCTGAACCACTGTATCCAATAGCTTCCCCTTGGCCGTTCATGAAATGGGGAATGGACATAGTAGGGAAATTACCAAAAGCTCCAGGAGGAAAAGTCTTTATGCTGGCAATGACTGATTATTTCTCTAAATGGGTGGAGGCTGAAGCATTTGTTCAAGCCAGAGACCAAGAAGTAGTATCCTTTATAAAGAGGAATATCCTGACCAGGTTTGGTGTACCAGCTGAAATCATTTGTGATAATGGATACCAGTTTATAAGCAAGAGGACTATTGACTTTTGCAAAAGTTGGGGAATCAAAATGATCACATCTACCCCGGTACATCCTCAAGCAAATGGACAAGCTGAATCCTCAAACAAGATAATTGTCAACAACTTGAAGAAGAGACTAGGAGCCAAGAAAGGAAGATGGGCAGAAGAACTACCCTTTGTTTTGTGGGATGAGAGAACAACGGTAAAGAATGCAACTGGCCAGACTCCGTTTTCCTTAGTATTTGGAGCAGAAGCAGTGATCCCAACAGAGATGGTGATACCTACTGCAATATCTATCCTCCGGGATCCTGAGCAGAATCCTGAAGCTTTGTGCCAAGATTTAGACACCGTTGACGAAACGAGAGATGCAGCAAGGCTAAGGATGGCAGCATATCAACAAAGGATATCCAAAGCATACAACAAGAATATAAGGACTAGAAGGTTCAAAGTTCGAGATTGGGTGTTAAGAAAGGCTTTTCAAAATACCACTAATGCTGCCGATGGAAAACTGGCTCCGAAATGGGAAGGACCATATGATGTTGAATCAGAATCAGGGAAAGGAGCATATCGGCTCAGGAGTATGGAGGGGGATATGCTACCAAGATCCTGGAACGCTATACATTTAAAGCTCTATTTCAAGTAAGAATAGAATTTAATTTCTATCTCAGAATGGTATGTATTTTATCTCTCTTAAATATATTTGAATTCGTTTATTATGTTGAACCTATTACTGACTTAGGCATTGGAGGGGTGTTAGCCAAGCTAACACCCACCTTAGTTTAAGGTTGTTTTGCAGAATATGTCTCAGGATATAGCTCCAGGATACACGCTCAGGATATCTCAAAAGGATTAGAGGATTGGCCCCCTCTCTCACGGATAAGGGATCCTGATCCCTTCAAAGGTTTAAAGGTATTCACCTTTCTCTCGAATTGGGTTTGAACACCCCGCCTGGAGCGCAAGTCATCTAGGGATAGTTCAAGGTAACGGGACCAGTTCATGTAAAAATGGCTGATAATTCCGTTACTACTGGCTATATCCTGGATCCTGGAGGTATATGAGGATTGATCACCCTCTCTCACAAAAGGGTATTTTGATACCCTCTAAGGTTTAAAGGTTTTCACCTTTCTAAGACTTGGAGTTTATACACTCTCGCCTGTAGCGCATAGATATCAGGGTTTATCCCCAGGATGTTAAGGGTTTATCCCCAGGATATTAGGGTTTATCCCCAGGATATCAGGGTTTATCCCCAGGATATCAAGGTTCATCCCAGGATATTAAGGGTTTACCCCAGGATATTCGAGGTTTATGCAGTCAAACTAAAGTATGACCATGTTAAACACAGGGGACATACATCATACAATTTGAAAGATGGATTTAAATTTATGCACTGGGGACATTCCTGTAATTGAAGGATGGAATTGACTCTCTGGGAGTATTCGGTATGATCTCTCCTTTTTATAACTTAAGTTTTATAAGTTGCGAGGCAGTATCCTTAGTTGGATATCTCTCAGGATATTCTTGCAATATGTTCCCAAGATTGTCCAAATTTAATTATTTTTATAAGTAAAGTTTAAACACTAAAGTAGTAACAACAGAAATAAAGGCAAAAGGAAGTTATATTATTAACATACCAAAAGATGTGCTCTTAGTTTCACCTCAAACCAAGGTCCATCCACTAAGAGCACTAATAGTTCCTTACCGTATTTACTTAACAATTGAAGGATTTGTCTCAAACCAAGACCCATCCACCTCCAACTGTTATATTGTTCAAAAGAAAAACATACTAACGGTGATGACCATGGGCTTCGTCCTGAAACTCAGGATCCCTCCACCTTTGGTCATCATATTGTTCAAGTGCAGAAAAATAAAATGCAGGAAAAGTAAATTGTTTTGGGTTACAAGCCAACGATCAAACTTAAAAAAAGTGGGCTCCGGCCTTGGCACATATATCCATCATCGCCCACTTGTATGCTCTCACACAACAGCATCTTCACCAGCCTTCTCCACCTTCTCGGCCTCAGCATCGGTTCCAGCATCCTGAGCAGCATCCTCACCAGCATCCTTCTTGTCTCCAGCCTTGTCTGCCACCTCTTCCGACTTAGAAGACTCACCAGCTTCAGCTGGAAGGGGCACAGCCTTGCCTCCATGCTCCTTCAGCTTTGCCACCCAGGATTCGACCGGCCAGGATGGGCACTCAAGGCCTGTCTCCTTGGCCTCATAAGCCATCTTAATACGAGCTTGTAGCAGAGAGACGATGGCAGAAGCTTTGATTCCTTCCCGGAAAGAAACCATGGCCTGTTCATGTTCCATTTGGACAGTGGCCAGCTTGATCTCAGCATCCTGGGTTACTTTCTTTAACTTGTCCTCATAGTGCCGAGTCTTCACTTCAGCAATGGCACCTTGGTCGGCAACAGTAGTTTCAAGCTGTTTAATCCTGGCTTCATGGAGTGCAGCAGTACCACATACATCGCTGTAAAGGTGGAGCAGATGCTGGAGGCCCTGTAAGTCAAAATTCAGGTATAAGTCAATATTCGCTAACTTGGATATCCTGTCAGGATATTCTATCAGGATATATGTGCAGGATATAGGGTCAGGATATTACCTTGTTAAGGAATGATGTCATCGGTTCTAAGGAATCAGTGAAGCTGAGCGCATCATAAGAGAACCCTTCAGAGCTTGGGGCACTGACTTCGGAACCTTTCCTTTTTTTTGCAGTGGAAGCACGAGTCCTCAGATTAGCTTTAGGGGCCGGGAGCGGCTTGGAGCTAGTGGCAGCAGGGGTCTCTTTCTTGACCATGACTGGAGTGGGGTAACTGTCAAGCTCGTCAAGATCAAGGAGGATTGGGACTTTGCTGGAGTCTGCATACAGGGAGTAGAATTCTTTCCTAAATATGCCAAATAAAAACATGTATGCAGGATATTGTGCAGGATCCTTACCAGACATGTTTGCACTGGAAAGAGGGCTTGGAGATGGTGGAGACGGATTAAAACTTCTTTCAGCCTCTGGAAGGAGTCTGATAGCGTCGATCCTCTTCTGTGAATCAGCAAGGGGAGGTGCAAGCTTCCTAAAATCATCTGTGTACAAAACAATAAAAGAAAGTTGATCAGCTCAGGATATGAAACAGGATAAAAGGCAGGATCATCCTTGAACCCTAAATCCTACCCTTTCTCAACCACTTCACCGGATATTCCGTTCCACCAGGGATTGAGATTGCCATTTCTCCTCGTTCCTGGTGGCACGAAGTATCAGCGGATCGCCGGAGGTGGAATAAAACAAAAACTTATAGGATCCGTGGCATCTAAGCCGATATGCTAAAGGGAGGTCATGGATAGAAAGATCAGGAATGTGATTCTTCTTGATCTGGTCAAGAACGGACAAGACTCGCCAAAGCATCGGCATTGTTTGGCTAAAAGAGATTTTTGTAATATTGAAAAACTCAGTGATAAAGTCTGGAAAGGGGAACCGTAGTTCTAAGGTGAAAGGAAAGGCACTAAAACACAACCACTCATCGGAAACCATGTCCGACCGGATTTCCAGGTCAAACGGCTGGAATACCGTCCCTTCCGGGAAGATACCAGAGGATTTAAGAGCCGACAAGTGGGCACTATCAATGGAGCATATCTCCTTCTCCGGTTCTTGGAGAAGATTCTGCTGGATAAATGAGGGGGCGGAGTCACCGGAGTTTGATCTTGTCTGCCTTGTCATATTCTCACCGGAATGCTGAACAGAATGAGAGAAGAAGATGGAATAGAGAGAGAAGTTTTACCTTTTTCTCTTCGGTAAAGATTAAATGGGATAAGTATGAGAAGATATAGGGAGTAATGAGTAAATATAGGCTGCGCGGTTACAAACGGTCACATCATGGGTCTAATCTCTTAATTGCCTCGTTCTTCGTAAAAAATATAACCGTTAGTGCCAGGATACTAAACGGTAACATTTTTTGGGGACAATTGTTATGGATGAAATTCTGAGCTCATATCCTGGATACTAAACGGTAACATTTTTTGGGGACAATTGTTACTTTATATCTTTCTTATCTGATATATGCTTATACCCGGGATGCTGATTCAGGATATTGGTAACATCCTGGATGGTATCTTGAGGATTACTAATGGATTGTGTGCAGGAGTACGAGTCCAATCTCCCAACGTTCACGAAGACCTTTTCTCCGCAAGACTCGGTCCAAGTCGTTCAAATGAAGACGTTGAAGCCGATATACCCGGTCTACGACGTTAATAATGGAATATTCGGGAGCATCCCACATTTATAGGAATTTTAGTTTGTATTTAGTAACTATAAATAGATGGATAAATCAGATCAATAGGACATAACAACTACACTCACTACTCACTCATACTTGTTCTCTCGCAACTCTCACCTTCATATTGTAACACTTAGCGATCTAATCAATATCCTACGCTGTATCCTGACGTTTGAAGCAATAAGAAGAACTAGGCAGCTGCGATTGTCAGCTCCCGAGGTTTTATGCCGGCGATCTAGATTGATCAAGGGCTTTCCTCGTACATCTCGTGTCATTCCCTTTATTTTTTGCTCATAGTTTGATCGTAGATACAGCTCGATATCCTGAGCCGTATCTTGAAAACTGTTTTTACAAACAACTTAACCAGCATATTTCCAACACACTTTTCAGCACACTACCTCACTTAACTAATTTGATCACTTAATTTCTTCGGTAATTTTTTTTACCAAAACAGCAAGCATGAACACTTTTCCTCCTGGTGCTTTGGGAAGTTTACCAACTATATCCATTCCCCATCTCATGAATGGCCAAGAAGAGGATATAGGATGCAGGAGCTCTGCTGGCTGATGAAGGATATTACTATGTCTCTAACAAGCATCACATTTCTTGGCGTAATCAACAACATCCTTCTTCATAGTAGGCCAATAGTATCCTGTCCTAAGGATCCTTGAGAACAATGCCCTGCCCCTAGTGTGGTTTCCATAATCTCCTTCATGAAAATCCTTTAGGACTTCTTGAATTTCAGGATTCTCTATGCACCTTAAATATGGACCTACAAGAGATCGTTTATATAACATGTCATTTAATATTGTAAATTGAGATACCTTGATTTTGAAAGCCCTGGGGTTTTCTCCTGTAGGAATCTCTCCATGTTGTACATATCTCATAATTGGAAGGATCCATGATCTTGAATGAGTCTGTGCATTATCACTGGGAACGATTATAGAATCCTCTTCTATCTCCATAGCTATGTGATCCTCAATAGCAGGAGCCAAAAAATGGATGATAGGAATTTTGATATCCTCTGGAATCTTCAATGATGATCCAAGATTGGCTAATGCATCAGCTTATGCATTCTCTTCCCTAGGTACATGTGTCAAACTAAAGGAAACAACAGAGAGTGCCAATTCCTTAACTATCTCTAGGTATTTGATTAGTCGTTCACCTTTAACAGCGTAAGATCCATTAAAGTGATTAGTAATTAGCAATGAATCTACATGTACCTCAAGATACCTGATCCTCATATGCTTGGCAATTTGCAAACCAGCTATCAAGGCCTCATAATCAGCCTCATTATTAGTAGTTTGAAACTCACAAGCTATTGAGTGGGGTATTATGTCCCCCTGTGGCGATTTTAGTAGTATTCCAAGTCCTGTTCCTTTCACATTAGAGGCTCCATCAGTGAAGAGTATCCAAGGATCCTTGGTCTCTTCAAGCTGCTGAACTTCTAACTCTGCTTCTCTATGTAAATGACTACTAAAATCTGCCACAAAGTCAGCTAAGGCTTGGGATTTGATGGCAGTCCTTTGTTCATATCTCATATCAGCACTAAGCTTCACTGCCCATTTAGCCATCCTTCCTGACATTTCAGGTTTCCTGAGAACATTCTTAATTGGAAAGTTAGTCTTAACAATAATGGCATGAGTTTCAAAATAATGTCTTAGTTTAGTAGATGCCATAATCAAAGCAAGGATAAGTTTTTCTAAATGTGAATACCTGGATTCAACATCAAGCAAACTCATACTTACATAATAGACAGGATGTTGTGTACCTGCATGATCCTTAACAAGGACTACACTTACTGCTTTAGAGGATACCGCTAGATATAAGGATAATATATCCCCTTTTTCTGGTTTCATCAAGGCGGGAGCTGAGGATAGGTAATCCTTAAGGGCTTTGAGAGCATTCTCATGCTTTTCAGTCCACTCAATTTTCTTGTTCTTTCTCAAAATGTCATAGAATTCCTTGCACTTTTCTGATGACTTTGATATGAACCTGTTCAAGGCCGTGATCCTCCCTGTCAATCTTTGCACATCCTTAGCATTAGCAGGAGATTTGATATTCACAATTGCCTTGATTTGCTCTGGACTTGCTTCTATGCCTCTTTTTGTTACCATGTAGCCTAGGAACTTGCCTGCTTTAACACCAAAGTGACACTTTAAAGGATTTAATTTCATATTGAATTTATCAAGGATATCAAATGCTTCCTCCAAGTCTCTAAGGTGATCCTTAGCTCTCTTGGACTTAACCACCATGTCATCTATATAGACTTCCATAGTGTGTCCTATTTGTTCCTTAAACATCATATTGACTAGCCTTTGATAAGTAGCACCTGCATTCCTTAGTCTAAATGGCATAGCAATATAGCAATAGATACCAGTTGGGGTCATCAAGGTTGTGTCCTCTTGGTCAGATGGTTCCATCTGAATTTGTTGGAATCCAGATGAAGCATCCATAAAAGTTAACAACTCATGACCCGCGGTAGCATCCACCATGGAGTCAATGTGGGGTAATGGGAAAGGATCCTTGGGACATGCCTTGTTTAAATCAGTGAAATCGACACATACCCTCCACTTTCCGTTTTTCTTTTGAACAACAACCCCATTGGCTAACCATCTTGGATACTTAACCTCTCTAATCATACCTGCTCGGAGCAGCTTATCTACCTCCTCCTGGATAATGGCATTCCTCTCAGGTGCAAACTTTCTCCTCTTCTAACGTATGGGTTTGAATGACCTGTCAATGCCAAGCTTATGAGTAATTATATCTTTAGAGATACCTGTCATGTCTTCATGCTTCCAGGCAAAGGTAGTTTTTCTCCTCTTGAGGAAGGATACCAAATCCTGTTCAATGCTGCTGAGGATCCCTGATCCTATGAAGAATTTGGATTCAGGATCATGAGGATCCATAAGGATATCTTTCACATCTTGTTCTCTTGCCCCCAGTACATCTCTTGGAGGATGATTTAATTGCTATTTCTCCCTTGGTCTTGAGGCTGGCTTCATTGATGAGGTATAGCAATTCTTTGCTTCTTGTTGGTCACTCTTAATCTTTATCACCCCCCATGGACTAGGAAGCTTTACACACTGATGATATGTAGATGCAACTACTTTCATGTCATGTATCCATGGCCTGCCAAGGATAACATTGCAACAAGATAAGCAATCTATAACACCAAATTTTTTAAAAGAATTAAGTCCCTCTATATAGATGGGAAGCTTAATGTTCCCCAATGTATTCTTGGTTTCTCCACTGAACCCCATAAGAACTAGGGATATTGGGATGATTTCTGATTCAGGTATATTCATCTTTTTCATGACATCAAGCTGAATGATGTTCACTGAGCTTCCTCCATCTATTAAGATCCTGCGAACAAAATGATTAGCTATAAACAAAGTAATAACAAGACCATCATGATGAGGATCCTGAAAATCCACTCGATCATCCTCATCAAATGTTATAACTTTTTCCTGTGTAACAGTAGAGGTTCGGATGGGTCTGTCCCCATTATCCATCTTGGTCTCCTTGGCTTGCCTTTCGGCTGTAGAAAAGGAAGTGCCACATATGTCTGACCCACCGGATATTAAGTTTATAATTTGTACATCTGCCGGAGAAGCAGGAGCTCTTTCTGGAACCTTTTCAGGATCCTGGATCCTTTACTTTTTTCTTCCCAAAAGCTCCTTCAAGTGCCCCTTGCTTAACAAATTACCGATTTCTTTTCTAAGTGCAATACATTCTTCAGTGAGATGTCCGAAATCCTCATGATATGCGCACCATTTGGACTTGTCTTTTGTGGCAGCTGGCTTATCACTTTTTCTAGGCCATCTTGCTTTCTCACCTAGTTTCTACATTGCAAGAATTAGTTCATTGTTATCAACAGAAAAATAGTATTCAGAAATGGGAGGATAATCCTCATCATCCTCTTCCTGTTCAACTGCATGCACATTCTTGTTGTCAGGCTTGTTATAAGATTTGGACTTGTTGTTCCAGTAGTAGGATCCTTGTTTTTCCTGCTTCGAGGATCCTACCAGTCTTTCTTGGATCCTTTGATCATCCTCTAATCGGATGAATCTAAGGGCCCTGGTTCTTGCTTCATCTAGATTCCTGCAAGGGGTCATGACAAGATCATCATAGAATAATGAATCCCTAAGTAAACCCATTTTAAAGGCTTCTATAGCCGTAGCAACATCGAAATTAGGAATATCTAAGGATTCTTTACTAAATTTAGTGATATAATCTCTAAGTGATTCATTTTGACCTTGTGTTACCCTATATAGGTCACTAGTTAAACGTTCAAATTTCATACTACATGAGAATTGGCTATTAAACAGGTTAACTAGATTAGCAAATGAAGTAATAGAGTAAGGGGGAAGACTTAGCAGCCATTTAAGAGCTGATCCTGTCAGTGTGGATCTGAAACCCTTGCATACACATGATTCTTTTAACCTCTCAAGAATTGGATTGATCTCCATCCTTTCTCTATACTATGCTACATGTTCTTCTGGATCCGTCGAACCATCATATAGCTTCATGGTTGGTATTTGGAACATCTTTGGAATTTCTACATCACAAATGGGTGGTCCAAAACGAGATATCCTGTGGCTTCCATCTTCAATTTCAGGAATGGGCTTAACCAGTCCTGGAACGCTGGATATCATATCCTTCTGTTTCTGTAATTCCCTAGCCATAGCTTGATTGATACCTGTATCCTGCACAAAGCCATGGTTAGTGTTTTGGTCAAAAATTACCGAAGCAATTAAGTGATCAAATTAGTTTGGTGAGTTAGTGTGCTAAAACGTGTGTTGAAAATATGCTAGTTAAGTTGTTTACAAAAAACAGGTTCAGGATATAGCCCAGGATATTGAGCTATATCTATGATCAAACAGTGAGCAAAAATGTAAAGGGTGACACGAGATATACGAGGAAAGCCCTTGATCAATCTAGATCGCCGGCATAAAACCTCAGGAGCTGACAATCGCAGCTGCCTTGTTCTTCTTATTGCTTCAAATATAAGGATACAGTGCAGGATATGATGCAGATCAACTAAGTGTTACAATGCAATGCAATTCGAGTACAAGTGTTAGTGCGTTGTGAGTGTTTGCAAGTAGAGAGAAAGAGCGTGCGAAAGATTGTGTCCCTAATCTTATCTGATCAATCCCCTTTTATAGTAAAAAGAAAGCAACTAACTATCCTACTATTCTGGGATCCGGCGAATATTCCATATGTGGACGTTGTAGTCCACGTCTTCCGGCTTCAACGTTCATAATATAACTGATTTGCCCGAGTCTTGAGGAGAAGAAGTCCACCTGACCGTTGGAGACTGGTTTCAATAACCTGCACGTGGGTTAATTGGTTACTACCAGGATATCACATCAGGATGTTACCAATATCCTGATCCAGCATCCTGGCCACAATAAAACAAACAAAGTCAGAATATCAATCAGGATATATGAGCGGAAAATCACCCATAACAATTGTCCCCAAAATATATCTTTTGGTATACCAATTCCAACGGATATATTTTAAATCTTATCTCGTAAATCGAGGCTATTAAACTGAAACGATGGTTGATGTGACACGCTACAACTTCCCAAACGATATTTACTCAATGCCCCCTATATTCAGCCTATAATTAGCTGAAATACTATGCATTATGATCATCACTCCTCGAGCAAATCTCAGGTATTTCCCTTCTCTCTTCTTCTCTGTTTTTCTTTTCTTGAATTTCTTGGTCGATACCTCTCATGGCATCACGAACAAGATCACGTTTAAACGAGCCGGTCTCAACCCTTGCAAGTCAAAACCTTATTCGAGAGCCGAAAAAGGAGATTTGTTCCTTCAACAATGCTGATATCGCCGCTTTGAAGGATTCCGGTGCCTTTCCCGCCGGAGTAGTCATTCGCCCTTTCGATCGGGAGGTCTGATCAGATGCGTCATCAGACGAGTGGGTCTGCTTTTTTTGCCTATCCCTTTTCCTTGGGACTCTGGTATCCATTTCCACCCCTTATCTCTCGTTTCTTCGAGCTTACTTGCCTCAGTTATGCTCAAACTATGCCAATGGTGTGGCGAGTTTTAATGGTGTTAAACCAAATTAAATCTTGTCATTGCCCAGACCTATGCATCGAAGACCTTCCCATAGCATATCGACTGAGATCCCATGGCAACAGCCGCTTTCTTTTGTTCTCTACCTCCAGGAATCCCCTAATTCTTAAGGCCACTAAGAACGAAGATCAGTGGCAGCGAAAGTTCTTTTTTGTTAAAAGGAATCTATTGAAAAGGGTTTTGACCTGCCAGTTAGATGGTTAACCAAGGGTAGGATTTAGGGTTTTAGGAATATCCCCAAATATATCCTTAAACTATGTCCTTGACTGATATCCCGATATTTTGTGCAGTGAATTTTTGGGACCTAGCACCCCCAAGCGCAGAATCGGAGCCCAGGATCAAAGAGATTTATCGACTTCCTGCCAGTGAAAAAACCTTCTCCCTGTTTCTCGCAAGCTCAAGTCAAAAATCAAGTTCAGAGATGTCTGGTAAGTATATGAGGTTGATTGTAAAGTATTAGTGTTAGGAATTAAACATTTCTCCCTTTTTATAGTGCCGGTCATCAACCTCGAAGGCTTCTAACTCGACGAGCTGGACAGTTATTCCAGCCTCGCACCTGTCAAGCAAGAATCCAATCCAAAGCTAGCTGATACTCCAAAGTCTACCAGTTCATAGACTGCTACCGTTCTCAAAGCTCCCCCAGCATCCAAGACCCGGGCCTCCAGCTCCCGGAAGAGGAAGGAAGTAGACCATCCTGCTACACCCCACGTATTCCCATTTGAGAACCATGGGTTTACGGAATCCAGCAAATTCATGACCGGCTTCCTCAACCAGGTTAGTATCATGGACCTATATCCTGCACCATATGCTGGTTATAAAAGTTAATTAAAGTCAATACCTGTTTCCTTATTTTGCAGGGTCTCGAACGCTTGGTATTTCCTCTATGAAGACGTATGTGGCCTGAACACCATGCTAGAGAGTAAGTTGAAGAAGGCCGAAGCCACCATTGCAGATCAAGCAGCAATTGCCACCGCCAAATCAGAACACTACGAAGCTAAGTACAAGGCAATGACCCAAGAGCACCAGTCTGCTATCTAGAAGATCACCCAGGAGGCCCAATCTAAGTCTGATGCTGCCCAAGTTCAATACGAGCAAGATATGGCTTCGTACCGGGAGAGCCTCAAGAATTCCATTTTCATCTCCCTCCTCCAGGCCAGGCTGAAAATGGCTTATGAGGCTATGGCTTTGGGCTTTGAATGCCCTTCATGGAATATTAAGGCTTGGGAGATGAAGCTGAAAGATCTTGGTGGTAATCCTGGGCAGCCTCCTGTGAAGCCCACAGTGGAGGAGCCTGCTGAGGTGGCCAAGAAGGTAAATGGTGCTGACGTTCCGAATGATGCTATTGGTGATGCTGGTGGTGATGCTGGGAAGGATGCTGCTGACGAGGTCATGATGGAAGGAGGAGCTGCCCCTTAGAGGCGGCGAAGTGGGCGATGATGGATATATGTGCCAAGGCCGGAGCCCACTTTTTTCAATTTGATGATTGTGGTCTGTTAAACAATTTACTTTTCCTGTCTTTGAACAATTTACATTTCCTGCACTAAAACACTATAATGACCAAAGGTGGATGGGTCCTGGGTTTCAGGATGAAGCCCTTGGTCATCAACTAGTATAATCTGTTTTGAACAATACAACGGTTGGAGGCGGATGGGTCTCGGTTTGAGATGAAACCTTCAACCGTTGTGTAAATATGGTAAGAAACTAATAGTGCTTTTGGTGGATGGGCCTCGGTTTGAGGTGAAACCAAAAGCACAACTTTTGACATGTTAATAACATAACCTCCTTTTGACTTATTTGCTGTTGCCTTACAATTCTTTGTTATGCATTGCTTAGTTTAAATTTCAACTCTCCAAAAATCAGTGCCATTACTTTTTGAAAATATCCTGATCAGTATATTCAGCGATATCCTATAAAGACTTTCGTCTAATAGGGTTTTTCAAAATTCAAACAATTCAGATAAAGTTTTTAAAGAAAAAAGGACCGTTCGTTTTGATAATACTTGTTTAACCTGAGTATTAGTTTCTAACCCAAGTATTATATCCCAAACATTCCAACCAAATATCCTGAAACATATTTTGAGTACACATTTCGAGAATATATCCTAAGTATATACCTCAATCGGGATATTTAAGCCTTTTCCAAACATAGTTTCAAAAGTTCAAATGACTCATATAAGGTTTGCAAAGGAAAGATCATACTAGGAATAAAGTGAAACCCTGTTTTCGAGCTTCAGTCTTCAATTTTTTTCCATTAAGATGTCCCCAGTCCGAGATACTTAGTGCACTAGGTCCAAATTTGATCCTTTGAGCTTTACACAATCGCCTCAGAAGGAATGTCCTCTGTGCATAAAGTCTTTGAACACTTAGAAAATTTTTGAATATCAGTTCCAACTATTTGAACAGTTCTTGTGTTACAGGGGGTAAACCCCAAATATATACCGGAGATAAATCCTTAGTATCCTGGGGAAAATCCGATAAGTATCCTGGGGAAAATCCCAAATTTTCATGCGCTACAAGCGGGAATGTATAAACTCCAAGACTTAGAAAGGTGATAACCTTTAAACCTTAGAGAGTATGAAAATACCCTTCCGTGAGAGAGGGTGATCAATCCTCATATACCTTTAGGATCCAGGATATAGCCAAAAATAACGAAATTGTCAGCCACTTTTACATGGACTGGTCCCGCTATCTTGAACTATCCCTGGATAACTTGCGCTCCAGGCAGGGTGTTTAAACCTAATTCGGGAGAAAGGTGAATACCTTTAAACCTGTGAAGGGATCAGGATCCCTTAAACGTGAGAGAGGGGGCCAATCCTCTAATCTTTCAAAGTATCCTGAATGTGTATCCTGGAGCTATATCCCAAAGCATATACTGCAAAACAACTATAAACTAAGGTGGGTGTTAGCCTGGCTAACACCCTTCCGATGCTTAAGTCAGTAATGGGTTCAAAAGAATAAATACTATTAAAACATATTAAAAGAGATAGAATCCATACCATCCTGAGTTAGAATTTAAATTCCAAACTCACTTGAAATAGAGCTTTAGATGTATAGCATTCCAGGATCTTGGTAGCATATCCCCCTCCATATCCTTGAGTCGATATGCTCCTTTTCCTGATTCTGATTCAATCTCATAGGGTCCTTCCCATTTTGGAGCCAGTTTTCCATCAGCAGGATTGGTAGTATTCTGAAAAGCTTTTCTTAACACCCAATCTCCAACTTGGAACCTTCTAATCCTTATATTCATGTTATATTCTCTGGATATCCTCTGTCGATATGCTGCCATCCTTAGTTTTGCTGCATCTCTTATCTCATCAACAGTATCCAATTCCTGGCATAGGGCTTCAGGATTCTGCTCAGGATACTGGAGGCTGGATCTTGCTATAGGTATCACCATTTCTATCGGGATCACCGCTTCTGCTCCAAATACCAAGGAAAACGGGGTTTGGCCAGTTGCACTTTTCACCATTGTTCTATCAGCCCATAAAACAAAGGGTAATTCTTCTGCCCATCTTCCCTTCTTAGCTCCAAGCCTTTTCTTCAAATTGTTGATAATTATCTTGTTTGAGGATTCTGATTGTCCATTTGCTTGAGGATGTACCGGTGTGGATGTGATCATTTTTATTCCCCAACTCTTGCAAAATTCAGTAGTCCTCTTACTTATAAACTGAGATCCATTGTCACAAATTATCTCGGCTGGTACTCCAAACCTGGTCAGGATATTCCTCTTTATGAAGGATACTACTTCTTGATCTCTAACTTGAACAAACGCTTCAACTTCAACCCACTTAGAGAAATAATCAGTCATTGCCAGCATGAAGACCTTTCCTCCTGGAGCCTTTGGCAATTTTCCTACTATATCCATTCCCCATTTCATGAATGGCTAAGGGGAAGCGATAGGATAAAGTGGTTCAGCAGGTTAATGTAATATATTACTGTGTCTTTGACACGCATCACATCTCCGAGCATATTCTGCAGCATATTTTCTCATCGTCGGCCAATAGTATCCTGTTCTTAATACCTTTGAGAATAACGACCTGCCCCCAGTATGGTTACCACAATCCCCTTCGTGTATATCCTGAAGCACTTCTTTAGTTTCGGGATCCTCCAAGCACCTCAGATATGGTCCTGCAAGAGATTTCTTATACAAAACATTATTTATAATAGTGAATCGTGATACCTTCATTCTAAAGGCCTTAGGATTTTCATCTTTTGGGATGTGTCCTTCCTTGAGATATCTTATGATTGGAGCCGTCCAGGACTTAGGATCCTTCTCAGGATACTCATCAGGATCCTGAACACTTATTACTTCCTTATCCTAAGGATCCGTCGCAGGATAAAGCATATGCAATATTGGTATTCGGGTTCCTTCCGGTATCCTGACTGATGATCCTAGATTTGCCAAGGCATCAGCTTCAGCATTATCCTCTCTTGGTACATGTTCTAGTGTAAAAATATCGAAATATCATGCTAACTTTTTGAGAATTTCGAGATACTCGATTAACTTCTCACCTTAAATTTCATATGTCCCATTAAAATGATTAGTGATTAACAAGGAATCAACAAATACTTGTAAATTCTTGATATTCATGCTCCTAGCTAATTCAAATCCTGCAATTAAAGCTTCATATTCTGCTTCATTATTAGTGGCAGGAAACTCACATCTAATAGCCTGGGGTAATATGTCCCCCTGTGGCGATTTTAGTAGTATACCCAAACCTACACCTCTTACATTAGATGCACCATCAGTATATAATGTCCAAGATTCTAAGTTTTCTCCTAGCTGTTGTACTTCTAGGTCTACTTCACTTTGGATATCACTACTGAAATCAGCCACAAAGTCAGCTAAAGCCTGAGACTTTATGGCATTTCTAGGTTCATACACTAGATCATATGCACTTAATGTTACTGACCACTTAGCCATCCTACCTGACATCTCTGGTTTCCTAAGCACATTTTTTATAGGATAGTTGGTTTTAACATGAATCCTATGTGTTTCAAAATAATGTCTAAGTTTTGTTGACGCCATAACTAGGGCTAATATCAATTTCTCTAAATGAGAATACCTAGTTTCAGCATCTAATAAACTTTTACTAACATAATAAACAGGATACTGCTGACCTTCATGATCCTTTACAAGGACAACACTTACTGCATTCCCTGATACTGCAAGATACAGGGATAATGGTTCACCATCCTCAGGCTTCATCAATATAGGTGAGGTTGAAAGATACTGCTTCAAATCCTGCAAGGCTGCTTCATGCTTCACTCCCCATTCGAACTTCTAATTCTTCTTCTTCAGGATATCAGAAAATTCCTTGCATTTTTTCGACGATCTTGAAATAAATCTGTTTAATGCTGCTACTCGCCCTGTTAATCGTTGAACATCCTTCATATTTGAAGGTGACTTGATATCCAGGATAGCTTTAATGTGCTCCGAGCTTGCCTCTATCCCCCTTTTCGTCACCATGTATCCTAGAAACTTTCCTGACCCCACTCCAAAATGGCATTTAGCAGGATTTAATTTCATGTTGTACTGGTCCAAGATATCAAATGCTCCCTTGATATCCTGGAGATGACCCTCAGCCTTCTTGGATTTTACTACCATATCATCGATGTACACCTCCATGGTGTCCCCCAGTTTGTCTTTAAACATCATGTTTACCAATCTCTGGTATATTGCACCTGCATTTTTCAAACCAAAAGGCATAGTAGTATAACAATAAATACCTGTTGGTGTCATGAAAGCAGTATCCTCTTGATCCGAGGGTTCCATTTGGATCTGTTGGAATCCTGAGGAGGCATCCATGAAGGTTAGCATCTCATAACCAGCAGTAGCATCTACCATTGAATCGATATGAGGTAGAGGAAATGGATCTTTGGGACAAACTTCACAAACTCTCCATTTCCCGTTTTTCTTTTGCACCACAACTACGTTTGCCAGCCATTTAGGGAACTTCACTTCCCCGATCATCTTGCTTTTTAATAGTCTTTCAACTTCCTCCTAAATGATAGTGTTGCGTTCTGGAGCAAATTTCCTTCGTTTCTGCTGGACAGGCTTGAAAGACTTATCAATTCCGAGCTTGTGAGTTATAATATCCTTGGAAATTCCTATCATATCCTTGTGTTTCCAGGAGAATGTTGACATCCTGCATTTCAAAAAGTTAGTTAATTGATCTTCAATATCCTTAGGGATATTGGTTCCCACGAGCACCGAGATATCCGGATTATCCTGATCCAGGATAATTTTCTTCACATCCTGTTCTGAAGCCTCCATGATATCCTAGCCTCGCATCTTTAATTGCTATGCTGCACTAGTTTTTGTTGAGGATTTCATCGAAGAAGAATAACACTCCTTCGCTTCCTGTTGATCGCTTTCCACCTTGACTACTCCCCAAGGGGTAGGGATCTTGATACACTGATGATAAGTTGATGGCACATCTTTCATATCATGGATCCAAGGCCTACCTAATATAATATTATAGCAGGATAGGGAGTCCATGACACAAAAGCACTGCATTGAGTTGACCCCTTCAACATACACCGGCAACTTTATCTCCCCTACGGTATTCCTAGCTTCTCCACTGAAACCAACGAGCACAGTGGACTTCGAAGTAATATCCATCGGGGATACATTCATCCTCTTCAACGTTTCCAGATGAATTATGTTGATGGAGCTGCCATTATCCACTAATATCCTGGGAACAAAATGGTTAGCGACATATAACGTTATTACTAAAGCATCATGATGAGGATCCTGGACAGTATCCCTGTCATCATTATCGAACGTGATCACTTTGTCAGTTGTGAGGGTTGACATCCTGGTTGGTTTATCTCTCCTTTCTGCTTTGGCTTCTTTCGCGTGCCTTTTCGCCGCAGAATATGATGTGACGTAGATATCATATCCTCCTGAAATAAAGTTAGTTATTTTGGCATCCGCGGGAGGTGATGCCGCTCGTTCAGGATCCTTCTCAGGATCCTGACCTTTATTCTTCTTTCTTCCTAAGAGGTCCTTCAAATATCCTTTGCTTAAGAGATAGCTTATTTCTTTCCTTAAAGCGATGTAATCCTCAGTAACATGTCCGAAATCTTCATGGAAGGCACATCATTTGGACTTATCCTTCCAATCAGCTTTTTGTTGATTTTTCCGGGGCCATCTTGCTTTGTCTCCTAAACCCTGCATAGCATAAATCAGTTCAGGTATATTAACGGAAAAACAATATTCAGACAACTCAGGATACTCCTTAGGATCCTCATCCTCAACAGCATTCACTTTCTTGCTGTCATTTCTGCCATATGGCTTAGAGCGATATGGTTTGTACGAGGATTCTGATTTCCTGTTGGTTGACTCATAGGTTGTTGACGAATTCATCCTTTCTTGCATCTTTTTGTCGTCTTCCAACCGAATATATCTTAAAGCCCTGTTACGAGCTTCATCCAGATTCCTTCAGGGGTTCATTACAAGATCCTGGTAAAATTGAGAATCCTTTTGCAATCCCATCTTGAAAGCCTGCACAGCTGTTGCAACATCAAGATGTGGGATATCCAAGGATTCCCGACTAAACTTGTTCACATAATCCCTCAAGGATTCTTGAGGTCCTTGAGTTATCCTGTAAAGATCACTGGTTAGTTTCTCAAAACTCCGGCTGCAAGAAAATTGACTATTAAATAAATTAACTAAATGAGCAAATGAAGTAATTGAGTGAGGAGGAACGTTTAAGAGCCATTTTAAAGCCGATCCTGTTAAGGTAGAACCAAAACCCATGCACAGGCATGCTTCTTTGAGATCTGGAGGGATAGGGTTAATTTTCATCCTTTCTCTATACTGGGCAATATGCTCCTCAGGATCCGTAGTTCCGTCATAGAGTTTCATGTTGGGGGTTTGAAATCTTTTTGGGATTTCAGCATCACAAATAGGATATACAAACCGTGATATCCTGTGGCTGTCCTGGGACACTTCTGGAATTGGCTGGACCACCCCAGGTACACTGGATATCATGTCTTTCAATTTTTTAAGCTCCCTGGAAAATCCTGATGTCATACATGCATCCTACAAAGATCCAACACCATTAGTAGCAAGAGTATTATTATTAGATACATTACCAGTATGAGGATTCTGGCCATATCCTGAAGCATATCCTGAGCTTCTCACAGTCGGTACTCTTACTGAAGAGGGTATCTCAGGAGTATGATTCTGGGAATTGCTAGGCACGATATTCCCCCTGTTATCCTCAGTATAAACTGCAGAACTGAAGTTTAAAGCCCGGGTTGCAAGGGAGTGACAGTATCTTCAGCAGGCATACTTGGGCCGGATTTCAAGAGTTGTATCTCTCTCATCAGCATCTGATTAGTTTCCTGCTGCAGGCTCATCTGTTCCTGTACACTACCAAGCAAATTTAGAATTTCTTCATTAGAAGCAAAAACAGGGCCAGATCCCTGGGTATTGCGAGCGGGGATAACATCCCGAGCCACATGAATTTCAGTTCCCTGTGAAGAGGCTTGCATTCTCGGAGGAGGTGGTGGAAGCACCGAACCAATTGTTGCAGAGGTTGTAGCAGATACGGTGGAAGAGCTCATGTTTGATCTCGAGGCCATTGAAAATAATGTAGCAAAAAGTTTTGAAAATAGAAAATCAAGTAATGATTTTGCAAAAACGTTTAGTAGAAGTAGCACCACTTGCCCCATGGTGGGCGCCTAATTGTCTTGGTCAAAAATTACCGAAGCAATTAAGTGATCAAATTAGTTTGGTGAGGTAGTGTGCTAAAAACGTGTGTTGAAAATATGCTAGTTAAGTTGTTTACAAAAAACAGGTTCAGGATATAGCTCAGGATATTGAGCTATATCTATGATCAAACAGTGAGCAAAAATGTAAAGGGTGACACGAGATATACGAGGAAAGCCCTTGATCAATCTAGATCGCCGGCATAAAACCTCGGGAGCTGACAATCGCAGCTGCCTTGTTCTTCTTATTGCTTCAAATATCATGATACAGTGCAGGATATGATGCGGATCAACTAAGTGTTACAATGCAATTCGAGTACAAGTGTTAGTGCGTTGTGAGTGTTTGCAAGTAGAGAGAAAGAGTGTGCGAAAGATTGTGTCTCTAATCTGATTCGATCAATCCCCTTTTATAGTAAAAAGAAAGCAACTAACTATCCTACTATTCCGGGATCCGGCGATTATTCCATATGTGGATGTTGTAGTCCACGTCTTCCGGCTTCAACATTCATAATATAACTAATTTGCCCGAGTCTTGAGGAGAAGAAGTCCACTTGACCGTTGGAGACTGGTTTCAATAACCTGCACGTGGGTTAATTGGTTACTACCAGGATATCACATCAGGATGTTACCAATATCCTGATCCAGCATCCTGGCCACAATAAAACAAACAAAGTCAGAATATCAATCAGGATATATGAGCGGGAAATCACCCATAACAGTTAGTGTTATAAGAATTATTCAAAGTGTTACCTCCTGAAGGATTCAAGTTTGGAATTCCAGATGTGAATCCATATTGACGGGATTCTGGTACAATTGAGGGACCAGATGATGCAATGGTCTACATTGGACTGAAGTCTCCTAGGTGAACATCTAAACTTCCGGGTTGTACATTCCTCAAGAATCCTTGATCCTGAAATATGTTGGATCCTGGATGTGCTGTGACTGGGGGTCTTGGAGGGTAGTCCATGGATCTGTAAACCTGAGATAAGGTTCCTTGAACCTGAAAGGAGGATCCTGAAACCTGAGAGGAGGATCCTTGAACCTGGGAGGATCCTTGAATCTGAGAGGATCCTTGAACTGTATGCGTCCCCATATATCCTCCTGAGCTAACGAAGGATCCCTGATGCTGGAAAGAGGATCCTAAAGACTGAAAAGAGGATCCTGAAGGCTGGAAGTGGGACCCTAGAGCCTGACTCATTGTTGTTGATCTATAACGCCTTCCCAATGGTCCACTCTGGTACTGGATATCAGGAGCTGCAGATTGCAGGGCGGTTATAGCTAGAGTGTCAAAATCCAGTAATCTAGGTACCAATGGAAAGTGATCCTCCACTGATCTCTTCAATTTTTTGATGTCATCAATCTCTCGAAGGATCCTGTCATTAGTTTTGTCCTGCTGCTGCATGTAATCCCTCATCTGCAAAATCAAAGAATAAAGATCACTGTTAGAAGGACTAGAAGAAACAGCAGAAGTTGGTGGTTTTAAGAAAACGGGGCTTTGTTTCTTCGTAGCATTCTCAGCATTCTTTTGGGATCCAAAAGGTGGTGGAGGCAAAGGTGGAATGCCCTGTGAAGAAGTGACTGCCGGGATAGAGCTTGAAGTGTTCTTTGCTGAAGAAGCCATATGGTTGAAGATAATGAACCGAAACGAACACAATGAACAAAATTTTTCAGAAATGAAGCACCAATTGCCGCACGGTGGGCGCCAAACTGTTTTGGTCAAAAATTAGACTAGGATAATGTAACCAAATCTTCTTTTGTGACGTATGATGCTAGAATCAATGAACAAATGTATGAACAACTTGTAAATGAAATGAACAAGTGACACAAGGATTTATACGAGGAAAAAGCCCTTGATCAATGTATGATCTCCGGCATAAAAAACCTCGGGTGATGGAAACTACCGATCACCAACTATAATTAAACAAATGATCGTTACAACTCGGGATGATAACGAGCTTGTTACAAGGATCACTAGTGTGCAAAATGTATGAAATCGCCAATGAATTGCAGAGAGCTTGCGAGAGTGTGTATGTTTGCTAATTGTTCTCACTATCAAGCTTGTTATCCCCTTTAAAAATAGAAATAATCTAAATAACAAACTATCCGCCAAATGTGCAAGCTACCCACGACTTCTATAACGGTCATTCCAGCCATGCACGTGCAGAATATTAGAGCATATTCCCCAGGAATATCGGCAAGACCAAGTCCCACTCGCTCATTCCTGCAAAACAAGCTTAAATATAATGGAAACAACCGTTAGTGTTAGGATAACTATGAGGATCCTGGATCCTTAATCCTGCAACGTCTTCTGAGGATCCTTAATTCAAACAGAATTGAGGATCCGTGATCCTGGCTGCACTTGTGGATCCGTGATCCTTAGATATGGAAAATCTATCCCTAACAGACATAACTGTATGTCTTGTTTTCATTGTGTCAGACTGTACCGCAACTAGTACTGACAAGTATCGTTTATTCGCGTTCCTATTGTTAGTCTAGGATATTGTTTCTAATCGCAACGGATTCGTTATCATAATTCATTATGATTTTTGTGTTTCCTAGACTTTTAAGACTTTAATTAATTAAAATAAAGTCGTATACGCGAAAATAAAATTTTAAATAGTTGTTTAGGTTGAACGGAATTACTTGAATTTTTCCGTTTGTCACATTCTCCCCTTGTTAAAGAAAGTTTCGTCCCGAAATTTTAAGCTGTGTCACTTCTTTGTTGGGACGTTCTTAAACAAATGAGGGTACTTCTTTTTTATTTTGTCTTTTCGTTCCCATGTGAACTCGGGTCCTCGTTTCGAGTTCCATTGGACTTTGATTAGTTTGATTTAACTTCTCTTCGTTTTGTGAATCTTTGAATCTAGAACCTCAACAGGTTCTTCGATGAAATGGAGTTTGTCGTCTACATGGATTTCGTCCGGGGGAATAATAAGTGATTCGTCCAAAAGACACTTTTTTCAAATTTGACACATGAAAAGTGTCGTGAACGTTACTGAGTGATTTTGGCAGTTTTAAATTGTAGGCGACATTTCCAATCTTTTCCAAGATTTTGTAAGGTCCTATGTATCTCGGGCTAAGCTTCCCTTGCTTACTGAATCTAGCTACGCCTTTCCATGGCGAGACTTTTAACAACACCTTGTCTCCAACTTCAAAAGACAACGGTTTGCGGCGTCTGTCTGCGTAGCTTTTCTGTCTGTCTTGAGCCGCCTTGATATGGTCTCGAATTTTGAATATTTTATCGGTAGTTTCTTGAACTAATTCAGGACCTAACATTTGTTTGTCGCCTAGTTCCGCCCAACATAGCGGAGATCGACACTTACGGCCATATAATGCTTCGAATGGTGCGGCTTTAATACTCGTGTGATAACTGTTATTGTATGAAAACTCGACTAAAGGCAAGTGAGTATCCCAATTTCCACCTAAGTCCATCACACAAGCACGCAACATATCTTCTAGAGTTTGAATCGTGCGTTCACTTTGGCCTTCAGTTTGGGGATGAAAGGTCGTGCTCAAATTTAATTGGGATCCAAAGGCCTTTTGAAAAGACTGCCAAATCCTTGATATAAAATGACCGTCTCGGTCAGAGATTATCGATACAGGTACACCATGTCTTGCTACAATTTCCTTGAGATAGATTTCAGCTAACTTCTCAGTACTGTCTTTCTCACGGATAGGCAAGAAGTGAGCTGACTTGGTTAATCGGTCGCCGAATACCCAAATCATGTCGTGACCATGAGAAGTCCTGGGTAATTTGGTTATGAAATCCATAGAGATATGTTCCCATTTCCAATTAGGGATTTCGGGTTGTTGTAGCAATCCAGATGGTTTTTGGTACTCGGCCTTAACTTTAGCACATGTTAGACATTTTCCAATATATGTCGCAATATCACCTTTGATATTAGGCCACCAATAAAATTCCTTGAGATCGTGATACATCGGATCTGCTCAATGATGTATCGAATATTTGGATTTATGAGCCTCATCAAGAATTAGGTCTCGAAGACCACAAAAATGAGGAATCCAAATTCTATTCATGAAATATAAGGCTCCGTTCTCTTTCGGCTCTAGTTGTTTTCCATACCTCTAAGCATTTCTGCTTTGAAGTTTTCTACTTTCAATGCTTCTTGCTGAGCATCACAAATTCGAAAGGTAAGGTCATTATGAATTGTAAACCTTAAAGATCGCACACGCAAAGGTTTAACTCGTTCCTTTCGACTTAATGCATCCGCGACAACGTTCCCTTTGCCTGGATGATATTTGATCTCGCAGTCGTAGTCATTTAACAATTCAACCCATCGTCTTTGGCGCATATTTAACTCTTTCTGGTTAAATATATGTTGAAGACTCTTGTGATCCGTGTATATCGTGAATTTGATACCATAAAGATAATGACGCCAAATTTTTAGTGCAAATACCACCGCACCTAACTCTAGGACATGTGTGGTATAGTTCCTTTCGTGTATTTTTAGTTGGCGTGATGCGTATGCAATAACTTTCTCCCTTTGCATCAACACGTATCCTAACCCTTGTCGTGAGGCGTCACAATAGACTACGAAATCATCCGTACCATCTGGGAGTGAAAGAATTGGTGCATTACAGAGTTTGTCTTTAAGCTGTTGGATTGTTGCTTCTTGTTTTTCTCCCCATTCAAATTTCTTATCTTTTTTAGTGAGAGAAGTGAGTGATTGAGCAATCTTCGAAAAATTCTCAATGAATCTTCGATAATAACCGGCCAATCCTAGGAATTGAGGTATTTCATTCGGTGTCTTTGGTGCACTCCAATTCTTTATGGCCTCAATTTTTGATAGATCAACATGTATGCCTTTCTCATTGACTACATGTCCGAGAAATTGAACTTCGCGAAGCCAAAATTCGCATTTGGAAAATTTCGCATACAGTTTCTCCTTTTTCAACAACTCAAGAATAGTTCTAAGATGGTGCTCATGTTCGCTTTTGTTTCATGGATATATCAATATATCATCGATAAATACTTTCATGAATTTGTCGAGGTAAGGCTTGCACACACTATTCATTAAGTCCATGAACACCGCTGGTGCATTTGTTAAGCCAAAAGGCATAACAAGGAACTCGTAATGACCGTAATTAGTTTGGAATGCCGTTTTCGGAACATTTTCTTCTTGAACTCTGAGTTGATGGTATCCTGATCTCAAATCAATCTACGAATAATAGCTTGATCCTTGAAGTTGATCGAATAGATCGCCAATCCTCGGTAATGGATACCGATTCTTGATTGTGAGTTTATTCAATTCCCGATAGTCTATGCACATCCTAAAACTTCTGACCTTCTTCTTCACGAATAACACTAGAGCTCCCCAGGGTGAGTGGCTTGGCCTGATGAAACCCTTATCCAACAACTCTTGAAGTTGTGTGGACAATTCTTGCATTTCCAAAGGAGCTAGTCGGTATGGAGACTTTGCCACAGGTGCGGCACCTGGAATTAAGTCTATTCGGAATTCGACTTGTCGTTGCGGTGGTATTCCCGGCAAGTCTTCTGGAAAGACTTCAGGGAATTCCTTCACAACCGGGATTTCCTCAAGTTTTAGCTCCTTGGCCTTCTTGTCAACTATGTGCGCTAAGAATGCTATACATCCTTTTCATAGGCACTTTCGGGTTTTCATACAGGAAATGATTCGTAACGGTATTTCATTTTTCTCACCGTGAACAAGAAGTGTTTCGTTATTAGGAAGGGGAATTCGAATGATCTTGTCGTAACATATGACTTCGGCTTGGTTGGTGGATAGCCAATCCGTTCCAACTACAATATCAAAACTACCTAATTGAACGGGCATTAGGTCAATTTTGAATTTTCGTCCTCCTAGTTCTAAGGAACATCCTTTAACAATTTTATCGGTTTCAATCACTTTTCCATTTGCTAATTCGATAGTGAATGGAATATCTAGTTTAGTTAACTTTAGACCAAGCATATCTTTAAATTCTAAAGATATAAAACTAAAATCTGCATCGGTATCAAGTAAAATAGAAGCGAAATAATTGTTGATAGGGAACATACCGATGATTACGTTTGGATCATGTCGCGCCTCTTGAGCTCCAATTATAAAGGATCGTCCGTGGCCTTTGTTTTCCTTGTGACAGTCCTTCCTGAAGTATCCCATATCACACAATTAAAGCAACCTTGGTTCTTCCCTTGTTTGTTATCATTACCATTGCCTCCATCTTTCTTGCCTTTGTTTTTATTCCCTTTGTTGTTACTCCAACAATTTTCAGTGCGGTGACTCATTTTTTCCGCATTTATCACATTTGGTGGTTCGGCATCCACTATAGTGGTGATATCCACACTTGTTACACTTAGGTACATTTCCATTATATTTCTTACCACTCGTTTCAGTTGTGGCAACGAATGCCTTGGTTTTCTTAGTCATGGGGGTTTTCTTATGTTTGTTGTTCGATATAGAACCTTTCTTGAAATACAAATACTTTCTCTTATTGTTTCCCGAAGAAGAATCCACATCCATCTCCTTTTTCACTGCACCTTTATTCAGTTTTCCCATACCTACTGCATCCTTGGTAAGACTTAAGGCAAGAGTTATAGCCTGAGCAATTCTCAATATGGTTCCTCCAGTTCCGTCGTTGTTTGCAGCGTGGTTTGCTTTGTGTTGTACGATTGCTTCTGCGACTCGCTGGTTCAGTAGAGCATCGAGCTCAGCTCGTGTTGTAGGTAAGGGTTTCGTTTGGGCTTAAAAAGTGTTACTTCGTTCTGGTGCCATGATCTTCATATATATATAAAATATATATCGAAGAGATTAAACATGAATGAAAATAAAAACACATCGTCATGCACTATGATCATAAGGTTAAGATAGATCATAATGATACTTATGCAAATCTTTTGCACCATATTCATCACATCCTTGCAGGGATCTAAAATAAATTATAACAATGTGTTAATAAGAAAATACCAACTTATATATACCATGTGTGACAACTGGCACCAAACCGGTAATTTCCGTACACTTTAATTATTATTTAATGACTGCAATTATGTGCTTAAATGTCAACATTGTCTGATTACATACTATACGAGTGAATTCATGCACGTTTTATACTACAAAATATTGCTTTATGCATTAATGATAGCGTTGTGTCAGAAATACTAGTAAACTCACCGGTAAGACACATTGTGTCAACAATTCTGCAGAAAGCAGTTAGACAATAGAATTGGAGCCTAGGTGTAGGTCCAACGACAAGAATACATTAAAACCCAAGAGTACATACAAGGGTTAACATATAGACCTTCCGAAAGCTAAAATACGCACTAAAAGCACCCAGAACGCACTTTAAGTGTAGAATTTTACACAAATCAGCAATAAATCAGCTTTTAACACATAAATATTATGCAGAATTCATGTTTTATTATCCAGAATACCCTCCTAAGTGTTGGGAATCAAAAGGGTTACAAAAGGATACTTAAAGGACACTAAACGGTGCAATTTAGCACTTTAACGAACCGGTATCTAACCGAACAACCGGACATTACCCGGAACATAAAAATATTACTAGAAGCATTGTTTTAATGTTTCTGAACTAGTTATGGTCCCCGAACATCATAACACCCCTTATAACGTAATAACACCTCAAGTCCCTAAAAATTACATTTGAAAGCTAACTTGTTTATAAACTAGAGATTGGAATTTACACTTTACCCCCCTACACCTTGTGGACGGTCACATGGAGGGTGACCCCACCAAATATTTGCCAATCCTACAAGATCTCATTTGATTTATTTTGGATATTACTTGGATTCTATATGATTTGGTAAGATCATGGAAGATATGAAATGCATATAAATGTAACTAGAACTCCATCTTCAACACACTACAACCTCCTTCTTCTCCCCCTTACCTCACGGCTCACCCACCTTCACCATACATCCACCATTTTCGATCTTCATTCAAGCATTCCAAGGTTATCTTGAGGTGTAAGAAGGTCACTAACGAAGCTCGGTGCTCACGGAACTTGAAGAACCTCTTCCGTGTGCTTTTATCCACTCAATCTTCATCATTATTCTTCCCTAGCTTTAAGCTAGTTGTAAGATTCTTGAACACCCTTGTTATTTCATATTTTTAGTGGATAAAAGATATATTATGTTGAAATTGCTAGAACACTAAAAGACTTGAACTTGAATCTTGAAACATAAAGCTTTGAATATGATGATATCTTGATGAAATGATGTTGTTTAGTAGATGTATAATGTTTGCTTGTTGATTACTAGAAATATTGATGTTGATCAATACATGAAGCTTGTTAGATTGTGATTAAACATATGAACTAACAAGTTAGAGGATGATTATGTGTTTACACAAGAATATCATCCTCATGTATAAACATGAACTTGATGAATAAATGATTTCTTGGAAAATAATAAATAAAGTAAGCTAGTAAATCCAAGATTTATGAATGATTTTCCAAGAAAACCAAGTTCAAAAGTATGATTTTTGAAAGATCATGGTTTTACTAAACTTACATTATTTTTGGTGATGAAATAAGTGTAAAAACACTAGAGAAACAAGAAGATGTTATAAATAAATATTTTTGTGAAATATGATTACAAGTTGTAAATGACTAAATCCTTCAAGAATGAGATTTACAAACAAACAACCATGTTTTTAAGGGTAACTAAACCTACTAAATAACATGGTAAGTTACTACAAGTTTTTACAAAACTTCAAGTTCATGATGTAGTGTGATTTACTTGACTTTGGCACTTGATAAGTGTAGAATAAGTTGTTGATGTTGATGATGATTTAAAAGAAAATAAACACATGTTTTGAAAACATGGGAAACCTCCATTTTTAGGGGAAACTCTGTCAAAATTTCTATAAATTTTGACACACTAAGAAAAGTATAAGTTTTTGAGAAACTTATTCCCTAAAAATGTATCCAAAAACATGTACCAAAGTTTCCCCAATTTTTTTGTGGTAAGAAATGATGATTTCTTCAAGATTAAAATTGATATTAGGTATGTATATTTTTGAGATATATATATATATTTATTTATTGATCACCAAATTTTGTGCTAAGTGTATGTAGTATGTATTATACGTGATAGTGTGTTAAGACTTGAAAATACACTAAATACTCATAAGGAGTAAAGATACAAAATGCACATACAACATGCTTAGACAAATACAAGAAAAATATATTTATGAAAATATATTACTTGATAGCATAAATAACTTGGACAAGTTATGAGCATGAAATGAAGTTTTGGACAAAATACATAAATCGGGTGAAAAATACAAGATACTTTTATTTATTTTTGAGAAAATAATATAAGTAAGACACATAGTTAAAAATATAAATTATTTTTAACAGAAGAACACATATACAAAAGATAGTGACTTGTACTTGTGCGATACAAGTCTAGTGACTAACGTTAATAAAACACGTTTAGGTCACGACGCTAGATAAGAAAATCCAGTGAAGTTTACGACGCAGGAACGCAAAGTTGTGAGTTCATGCTCCCCCTTTTCTTTTAACTGTTTTCAGTTTTATAACTTCGGGGGTGAAATACATGTTACAAATGTTTCAATGTTTATAAATGGTATGATACAAAAACAAGAAGCACTCTTGGTGATAACTAGTACCAAGTATGATGCGTTTTAAGGAATGATACGAGAATTGATACGAGAAATCGTGTCACGAATAGGGTACCATAAGCACCATTAATCAACAATATACCTAGACCGCAGAACAAAAGGTTAGATCTAACGGGTTTCGGGCAGCCACACTCTTGGTGAGAACGAGTACCAAGTAGTGCTTTTGTGTCTCAGAATCGACAACTAGAAAAATGCCTATGGTTTGGTTGCTTCCTATGTCGTGTCACATGTTAATGGCCTTGCAACCCATTAACAACCTTGATACATACAGAATACATGATTTATACAAGAATACGTGATTTATACAAGAATACTTGATTTATACAAGAGTACGTGATTTATACAAGAATACCTGATTTATACAAGAATACATGATTTATACAAGAATACGTGATTTATACAAGAATACTTGATTTATACAAGAGTATGTGATTTATACAAGAATACGTGATTTATACAAGAATACTTGATTTATACAAGATACATACCATGTTTTTCATACAAAGTATACAAACGTTCAATACAAGAACTGCATGAATTCACACCAACATTATGTTGACGTTTTTCCAAAACTCACATGTATTTCAGGTAACTAAAGTGGATGTGCGCGCGGTCTTACTCATGCTCTTGGATGTCGTTTATGTTTATCGTTGAATAAAGTTGTAAACTTTTAAGACAATGTGCTGTCTCGTGTTGTAAACACTTAAACTATGATTTCCATTATGTAATGCATTTGGAGTTATTTTTACGAGCATGTAGTATGTTTACCATTCGTATGCAATGAGAACCTTTCATGATCACACCTCGTGCTTCCGCCTAAGAAAGGGGTGTGACACCATGTCACCTTGTTACAATTATTTTTGTGAAGAAAACAAAAATAATCTCGGAGTTACATCACTTCGGTCGATACAAGACATATAGTAATATACAAAATAAGGTGAGGTCTTTTCTTCACATTGTTCCTTGCTGGATATTCTAGTCTCCAAGTCTTCAACAGTGTTTAGTCTTCCACAAAATCGGGTATACTTTCCAAAAGATAGTAATTGAACATAACTACCGTGGTGTGGGATGTGAAAGTGAAGACATAGAAATTAGTCCGTGAAGGCACGTAACCTCCTCCTCGAGACCAAAAATGTGCCTAATGGTGGCATTCCGGGGGAGGTCGAGTAGAAGAAATCTGAGTCTCAAGATCATGGACTCGTCGAAAGGGAATACTAAGATGAATCTTAGAAGATAAAACTCATAGTTTATAGTAATAAGCGGAAAATGACGTGGGCGATATGGATTAGATGGGATTATGTCCGATGGTGGAGGTTGAGAATGTGCATCGGAATAGTAAGGTGGAGAGTCGTGGGTGTATGTGTTGTCCATATGCCTAAGCGGAACAACCATCTGTTCAGGAGGGGAAAACCAAGCTGGCTCCTCTATCCTTACAGTATGTATTCCATACTCCATGGACCTTGGTCGTCCAAAATAAGGAAAATCCTTCGTCGCATTAACTTATGTGACGAATACATTGGTATTGTTTGAGCTCAACGAATTCCAAAAAGATTGTGATGATTTCCATAGATGTCAAATGGAATACGGTAAGAGAGTTGCGCCATGGCTCGTGCCATATTACCCTTTGAGGCAAAACGAATATCAAATGACGGGTTTTATTGCAACAATTCCAATGTATAAGATAAGGTGTTATAGGCACCGTGAGGTTAACCCATATGTTGGAATCCAAGAATGTTTAAGGAAAATCCATCCTAGATGGTTATCCTAATTTATTTGCTTAGATGACTAGTCTCAACTGACTTGTGATATAGATCGGATGCTAGGCACGGAATCAATACATGTAGCTTTTAGTGTATTGTGGGGAGTCATAGTAATCACCTTAGTTAGCGTTCTAAGAAATGGAAAAATTGAATTCTTCAAGTAACAACTTAAGAATTTTAAACAGGTAGCGATCATTAGTCTAACCAGCAGGGCCCACCAGGATTCCCATCCACTGCAAGTTATTATTACATGGGCCCCCGTAATAATAAATTGCCTTGTATGATCACCCTAGCGTTCCCTCGTTCAAAACAGACGATCAGTCGGAGAGGGGGAAATGACTGTCTATTTACCTTTAACATAGAATGGACCTTCGTGATGGTCCACGCATTAATACTTATTGCCATCGCTCGCGGAATGGCACGACGTTAAGAATTATAACTAAAGAGGATTCTTAACAATAATGGTTGAATGAGCACCTTCAAGATGAGTGTTTCATCTTCCTTATCTTGACAAGAATGTCACCAATCATGATTAATATGAACCATAGGAACCTTGTTCCTACTAATAGGGTGTTTATCCAAGGCTACCACCTCCGCCTCATTGTCATCATCGAGGTCAGGCATTTTCCATATCCGAGGGAAAACAACCATCTTTTATGGAATGTCGAGCTCGGGGTTCACTTAGGGACTACGCCCTACCATAAGCTCATCAACAGATGCGAGGTCAATACGCTTGTTATGAGAATCCAGAATAATTGAATTTGAATACTAAGATATCATGGTCGTGGCAAAATAATCCGTACGACGTATACTTGTGAACAACTTATAAATAATCGATTTTTGGGTAATTGCACTTTTGTTTTCATCGTTTTTTATATCGTATATCGTTTCCAGTTAGACAAATTGTTATCGTGTCTAAACCCCATAGTCTTGTACCAAATAAACTAGTCTTTGGTATCATCGTTTCAAACTATCGTTTAATACTATCACATAGTATCCTTGCATTATCGTTTCGAATTCATCGTTTTGTATTAGTGGACGCTTTGTAAAAATATAATGTAGAACGCTAGTTGTAAAGAACATCGTTTTGAAAGACCAGACTAAAAAAAATCTTAGTTCACTATAATTGATGCTCTAATACCAGGTCTGCCACACCCCGATTTTCGGTTTAGGTAAAAGCTTATTGCGAAGTGTGACTAGAGCGGCAATCGTTACAATCAATCGAGTAAACAACATATTTGAAACATAAAAGATGTTTATCCATACATTTGATTTGAAACCATAATTTACATTACATATGTCTTGTTTGAAACTTGAAACAACAACAACTTTAACTACATTATTCAAAGTTCAAAACATAACAACCGAAAACGGATGACATCACAAAAGCTTGCGTTCTTGATAACCACTTGAACATATTTTTCCAAAGCCGTCCACTAATCTCCTGTAATACATGTTAATTTTGAAAACGTCAACAAAAGTTGAGTCAATTCATGTTATTTTGTTTTCGCATCAAATGAGTCTCCAAAACATTTGAAGTAATAAAATTCGTTTTTGTAAAGTATGATAAAAAAATTGTATGATCATTAGTGTGTTACAAGGACAATAATATGTATGCCGAATAGGAGGCAACCAAACCTTGACAATTTATCGTGTGTGTCAACGACACTAGTTTGGACACAAAGGCACTCTTAACGATCGTGGTTATCGTTGTCGTTAAGAGTGGGGCTTGCCAAAAACCAAATAGATCTATTCGTTTGTTCTTCGGTACTTGTTTATTCATTAATGGTCCCTTTATTTTAACACCTATCCGCATGTGATCAAAATAGTTTCATCGTGTTATCACACTATTTGTCACATATATACATCCCCGAAGTTTAAAACTATACACATTCAAAGTAAAAGGGGAAACATGAACTCACAGATTTGCGTTCCGTGCAAATCTCTATTCGATTCCTTGTTCGTGGTTCGTTTCTTGACCTACAAATGTTCTAATCTCGTTAGACACTTGGGTTTCTGTTTGTTTATCGTACAAGTATTTCATCTTGTATTTCATTTTTAGTTTCTCGTAATCGTTTCCTTCCTTTGTTGTGTTTTCGTATATATATATAACTTCCTTGTATATATATATATACATTATTTGGTTTGTTTTTGAATGGGCTTAATTCATGAGTTAGATCTTAAGCCCATTTTGTGTATTTGGTGTATATGAGCCTAGCCCAAATAACTTTGTTAAAAATGGGTCAAGCCCAAATTGATTTGTAGGAGTGGGCCTTAGCCCAAAACACATTTTATAAAAATGGGCCTAGCCCAAATTTAATTTAAAATTGTGGACTTAGCCCAAATAATTTGTGTAAGGATGGGCTAGCCCAAATTGTTTTCTAAAAATGTATCTAGTCCATAATAATTTACAAAAATTGGGTTTTTTGTCCAAGTATTTTGTAGAGTGGGCTTTAGCCCAATTTTGACTAAAAATATATTTTAGTCCATTGTTTTGTAAAAGTGGGCCTAGCCCAATTTTATTTATGAGAAATGGACATTAGCCCAATTTAACTTATGGACCACTTTTTAATTTACAATATTTTGGGCTAGTAAAAAATAATAGTAATAATTGTATTTTTATAAAAATCTAATTTTTATAAAAATCATTACTTATGCCATATATGAAACCTTTTTAGTGCATAAGCTTTTGTGATGGCTTGTATTTTGTTATAGTTATTTACTACATGTCGGTTTGATTTATTCGTATCGTTTGTCCCGTTCGTGTCGTCCGTCTTGTTTTTACCATTTGTTTTGTTTGTGTCATTTTAGTTTGTCCGAAAGTCCATATTTTCCAATAGTGTACGAATTTATCCGTTCTTGTTTTCATGTCCAAGGATGGACATTTTATTTCGTTTTGTAAGTTCATATATATTTTTGTAATTTTTGTAGGTGTGTATGAATTTTGTATTTGTTCCTTACTTGAACTAAATATATAATGTACACATCAAAATATATATTTATGATATACTTGATGGATATTTTTGAAAGTACATAGTTTATCCAAAAATATATACTTGTCACTTTTGTTTAGAAAGCTTTTTATAAAACATGGATTTATAACTTTATCCAAATTTGTTTAACCATGTTCAAAGACCTCAAATTGTTGTTCTAGTTACATACTTCTTTGTTTAACAACTTTTTAAACATAACAAAATTTATAAAAAAAATTGCCATAGTTTTGTTTGAAATATGGATTTTTCCCCAAGTTTATACAAAACATGTTTTCAATTTATTTCAACACAAAACATCATCAAGTATCAATATTCATCAAAATTTGTCAACAAAAGTAGCATGAACATGATATAGTTCTTAACATTCCCAAAAAGGAAACTTTATTCCTTATTTTTACCAAAAATTTGTAGAACAAGATTTTATTGAAAATTCTTGTTTTAGATGACTCACAAGGTCATTTGAAGCATAAATATATGTTCAAAACATTTACTACTATCATATTTCATACTTTTGATTCTTTCTAGAAATGGAAACTTTATTCAAAAAAAATTTCAAAAATTTATTTTCTTGGTTTTAAATGATTTCTAGCATGCATGTTGATCAAAACTCATGTTCATCACTTTGTTGATGAATCTTGGTTGATCCTACATGCATGTATGTAGATCATATTTTTAAGCAAAACTAACCAAGATTCAAGTTTACTAGTCTAGATTTCTCCAAGTTCATCTCTTAATCATAGAAAAATCCCGTTTAAAAATAATGATTTGTAGTTGTTTCTTGTTATTTTTCAAGTGGGTTTTTGATGAACTGGTAAAAGAAATCAAAAATAAAAGTGAAGCTAGTATGTTATTCTTACAAATTTTGCAAAGAAACAAAGATGATGATAAGAAATCTTGATGATTTTAGGCCCCAAGTTCCACCAAAAGGGCTCCAACTAGCTTTTCTAAACACCCTAGTAGTTTGATTCATCCATGGACCTCCATACTTGCAATAATCTCTAGTGTTTGAATTTTGAAAATGTGAAGATGGTGGTGTGCTTGGTTCAAACGATTTTAGAGAGAGAGAGAGAGTAGGAGATGGAGTGTTTTTGGGTTTGTTGGAAAATGGAGATATGTGGAGTATTAGAATCAATTTGAGTCTTGGGGCATTAAACTAATCATGTCAATTAAGCTTCAACACACTACAAATTTGATGAGTGAGCTTGTAAGGGGGTCCCTCCATCTTGAAAATTTAGCTAAGGAAGAGGGATTTTTGCTGAATTTTTATAAAAAAAATATTGTTTAAACATAAACTTTAAGTATTTTATAACTTTGATAATTTATATAAAAATATCTAAAAGGTTTTAAGCTCTAATATTTTAAAGTAGTGTGACACTAGGTAAAACTAGTTCACCAAAATTTTTAGTTTGTAATTTGGGTGAAAAAGTCGGTTCGGGTCCTGTATCGGGTTAAATACTTACACTGTGTTTCGTTTAGATAAATACATAACAAAAAATTATTTTTGCACTTTTTTTATTATACAAATAATTAATCCAAATTTTTGGACTAACAATTTTATTATTTTTGACACGGTTCCGGTACCGGCTTTGCTGACTGGCAGTTTACTGAACTAGCCGTGCAGCTTAACTCGATAAGATTCGATTGCGGATTTTGTGTCGTTTTTAATACCCATTATATTATTTATGTCAAACAATATTTATTTTTGGGTTTTTCGGAAAGTTACTGTTTTGTTCTGCGGAATGCTGTATATTTCCGCAGGATTGCTGTATTTTTCTGCGGACTTGGGCAATTTGATTTTTAATTGGAATTTTGTAAATAATAAGGCACATATTATTTTTGGACAATGTTTTTTTTATAGAATATTTGTGTAGACATAACTGTATGTCTTGTTTTCATTATGTCAGACTGTACCGCGACTAGTACTGACAAGTATCGTTAATTAGCGTTCCTATTGTTAGTCTAGGATATTGTTTCTAATTGCAACGGATTCGTTATCATAATTCACTATGATTTTTGTAATTCCTAGACTTTTAAGACTTTAATTAATTAAAATAAAGTCGTATACGCGAAAATAAAAATTTAAATAGTTGTTCAGGTTGTACGGAATTACCGGAATTTTGCCGTTTGTCACAGATCTTGGGTTCCAAGACGAACCCTTCAACTGTTTAAGTAAATATGTTTTAGAACTAATTGCACTATTGGTGGATGGGTCTCGTTTTGAGATGAAACCAATAGTGCAACCTTTTGCATGTGAATAATAAACTAACCAACCTTTCGGCCTTATCTTTGTTGTTGTATTTTTATTACATTGCATGTGTTTGATTTTGAAAGTATTTTTTTTCTCCTTTATTATTTCAAATATTCTAAGAAAACATATTTGAAAAAAATATCCTAAAATGTATTCTAAAAAATATCCTGATCAGGATACTGTTATTAATCTTAGTATCTAATCAGAAATACATAGGTCTAAAACTTAAGTTATTTAGATAAGGTTTCAAAAAATGAAAAGGGGAGATCATACCAGAGACTCATAGAAAGTCGATTCTAGTTTTCCACCTTTGAACCTTTTGCAACATTCGCCTCGTGGATGTCCCCTGTGCATATTTGGGAAACTGAGTTCATCCTTCGAATTATATCAAGGTGTATGTCCCTTGTGTTCAGCATATTTGAACACTTAAGACTTTCTTCATGTAAACACAATCATATTTTGTTTGGCATCTGTCCATAGACTTTAGTTTTTCTGGGGATAAACCCTTAATATCCTGGGGATAAACCCTTAATATCCTCGATTTTTGAGCTTCAATCTGAACCATCCAAGTGGGTTTATATAGATTTTCCACAACCGTTAGGTTCGTTCCTCGATTTTTGAGCTTCAATCTGAACCATCCAAGTGTTACCCATTGATTTACAATGCTATGGGTGTCCAAAACCAACTCAAGGTATTGCAAATGTTACACAAAAGACCCTGAACTTCAAGTCGGTTGCTGAAAATAGGCTTGCTGTTGCTGAAACTAATTTTTCTGCCCAGGTGAGGCTGTGGTGTGCCGCCACCACACAGCCACTAGGCTGTGGCACGACGCCACCAGTGCACAGTTGCAGAAACTTTTCAAAAATGGCAGAAATGGTCCCTGCAGCTCATTTTGGCCATTTTCAACGCGTTTAAACCTCGTTAACCCATTTTCAAGGCTGAATAATAGAGTTTAAGTATAGGGGACATGAAATATGCTCAAAAACATCTTGGATATCGGTTCGTTTGGTCGTACAGTTGCGTTATTCGGTTAATTACGACGAAACTCGAACGGACGCGAAAAACGATCCAAATTACGATCCGTCTTGTAGTTTTTCATTTCAATCACTAAAATAAAATATTTTAATGACTACAAAAATTTTGGATGTCCGGATATATTCATAATGTAAGATATGCGCGAAAATGCAAACTTATGCACTTTTTGACGCTTTTAGTCCCTGTTTGATAAAAAAGTTTATTTTCGCATACCGAACCCCTCAAAGCCTATTTGTAAGCTATGTGAAGGATATTTAAGGTATGTTTAACTTATGATAAAGTTCCGGAATGTTTGTTACAGTACGAATCGGCTTAGTTTCGTAGTTTGACACAAATAGTCCCTGCGATTGAATAGACTTGTTTTCGACACACCAAACCATCCAAAACTTATTTCTAAGTTATGTAAAGGTTATTTAAGGTATGTTTACGTCACTATTCCAGAGTGTTTGTCGCATTAAACTTTCCAGAAAACGATTTAAAGCTTAAAATCGAACTAGAATCAAATCGTAAAATCATCAAACACATATACACATATAATAACACCAAAACACATCTTTTTATTGATAATTGATATTTTTTTACATCATACATCGTTTACATAGCACAGTTGTCACAGTCTCCCCTACTTTAGGAAATTTCGACCCGAAATTTTAACTAGAGGAAACTTGTGAAAACAAATGTGGATACTTTGCTTTCATTTGGTCCTCACGTTCCCAAGTAAACTCTGGGCCACGTTTAGACTCCTAGAAAACTTTGACCAATCGAATTCATTTCTTCTTCAACTGTTTGCTTGCACGGTCCATTATCTCCACAGGTTTCTCGACAAAGTGCATCGTTTCATCATCTTGAATTTCGTCGAGTGGAATATGAAGATCAGCATCGGCTAAACACTTTTGCAAATTGGACAGGTGGAATGTTGGGTGAATATTCCCAAGTTCTAGAGGTAGCTCTAGTCGATAGGCAACCTTTCCGACTCTTTCAACAATCTTAAATGGTCCAACTTATCGAGGTGCAAGTTTTCCTTTCTTTCCAAATCTCACCACTCCCTTCCAAGGGGATACCTTGAGTAGGACACGGTCACCAACTTGAAATTCTAAGGGCTTGCGTCGCATATCCGCATAACTCTTTTGACGGTTTCTAGCTGTCAAAAGATTATCGCGAATTTTCTTGATTTTGTATGTTGTTTCCAGAATGAGTTCAGGTCCAGTAAGCTGAGCTTCACTGATCTCATTCCAACAGACAGGTGCACGAAATTTTCGACCGTATAAAGCTTCGAATGGTGCCATAGTAATGCTAGCATGATAACTATTGTTGTAAGAGAACTCGATCAACGGAAGATGAGAATCCCAATTACCACCAAAGTGTATCACGCATGCTCTAAGCATATCCTCCAATGTTTGAATCGTCCTCTCGGATTATCCATCTGTTTGGGGATGACAAGCAGTGCTTAGATTTAGTTGAGTTCTCAAAGCAGATTGCATGGTCCTCCAAAAATGAGATGAAAATCGAGCATCACGATCTGAAATGATAACCAAAGGAACACCATGTCGGGATACAATCTCATCAACATAAATCTTTGCAAGTTTACCAGAAGATAGATCCTCGGGAATCGGTATAAAATGAGCTGACTTCGTTAATCGATCGATAACAACCCAAATAGCATCGTGACCTCTAGATGTACGCGGTAACTTAGTGATGAGATCCATAGCAATGTTCTCCCACTTCCAAACCGGTATCTCTGGTTGTACATACAAACCAGATGGTCGTTGATGTTCAGCCTTGACTTTGAGACAAGTTAGGCATTTCGATACATAAAAGGCAATATCCTTCTTCATACTAGGCCACCAATACTGAGTACGAAGATCCTTGTACATTTTATCAGCACCAGGATGGATAGAATATCGAGACTAATGAGATTCGTCCATCACTAAAGTGCGAAGATCATTTTGTTTCGGAATCCATAAACGATCCTTGAAATAGAGTAACCTATCATCTTTCATTTCGAGTTTAAGCTTAAGTTGAAGTGGTAGCTCATATTTCAATAAGCCTTTGATTACACATGATCGTTGTGCTTGAAGGACACGAGATTGAATATCGGATAAAGTTCGAACAGAATTGAGCTTGACTCATTCCTTTCGACTTAGCGCATCGGCTACGACATTCACCTTACCAGGATGGTAGCGAATCTCGCAATCATAATCGTTCAAGAGTTCAACCCAGCGTCGTTGCCTCATGTTCAGCTCTTTCTGATTAAGAATGTGCTGGAGACTTTTGTGGTCTGTGAAAACCACACACTTCGTGCCATAAAGATAGTGTCTCCAGATTTTGAGTGCAAAAACCACAGCTCCCAACTCAAGATCACGAGTCCTATAGTTCTTCTGGTGAACTTTTAGTTGTCTTGACACATAAGCTATGACTTTACCTCGTTGCATAAGAACACAACCAAGGCCTAGATTTGACGCGTCACAATAGACAACAAAATCATCGTTTCCATCGGGCAAAGACAAAACAGGAGCATCACAGAGTTTTTGTTTCAAAATTTGGAAAGCATCCTCTTGTTTGGGTCCCCACTCAAAACTCTTATTCTTTTGAGTCAAAACAGTGAGAGGAACCACGATTTTTGAGAAATTCGAAATGAACCGCCGATAATAACCAGCAAGACCAAGAAAAGATCGAACTTATGTAGGTGTCGTAGGTGTATTCCAATCCTTAATTGCAGCAATTTTGGAAGGATCCACATGAATACCCTGCTTGTTAACAATATGACCCAAAAACTGAACTTCTTTAAGCCAGAATTCACACTTGGAAAATTTAGCAAAAAAGTTGTTCCTTCTCCAGGAGTTCCAGTGTCAGATGAAGGTGTTGTTCGTGCTCGGCTCGAGACTTCGAATAAATGAGAATGTCATCGACGAATACAATGATGAACTTGTCTAAATAGGTTTACAGACCCTATTCATTAAGTCCATGAAGATAGCTGGGGCATTCGTCAAACCAAAAGGCATGACAGTAAACTCGTAGTGACCATATCTCGTGCGGAATGCAGTTTTGGGAATGTCTTCTTCGAATACACGAAGCTGATGATACCCAGAACGCAGATCGATCTTAGAAAAACATGAAGCACCTTGCAGTTGATCAAAGAGATCATCGATTCGTGGTAGGGGATATCGATTCTTGATGGTAAGCTTGTTAAGCTCACGATAATCGATACACATTCGAAAAGACCCATCTTTCTTTTTCACAAACAGGACAGGAGCACCCCACGATGAATAACTTGGTCGGATGAATCCTTTATCGAATAACTCTTGAAGTTGTTTAGATAACTCTTGGATCTCAGATGGTGCAAGACGATAAGGTGCTTTCGCAATCGGGTTAGCATTGGGTACAAGATCAATATGAAACTCGACTTGACGAACTGGAGGCAAACCAGGCAGTTCTTCAGGAAACACCTCTGGATAATCGCGGACAATCGGAATATCTTGAATACACTTGCTTTTGCCCTTCTCCTCGGTGACATGTGCCAGAAAGGTAACATATCCTTTTCATAAATAACTTTGGGCTTTCGTACACGACATGAGTTTCAAACCTCCAAATGGTTTCTCGCCACGAACTTCTAAAACTTCACCAGATGAAAGAGGAATACGAACAATCTTGTCGAAATAAACCACCTCAGCATGAAACTTAGTTAACCAATCCATCCCAATGATAATTTTGAAACTCCCAAGTTGCATCGGTGTGAGGTCAATAGGAAAACGATGGTTATCGAGGTTCAATTGACAATCGCAAATAAAAGAATCGAGTACGAGAGGTTTACCAATAGAAACTTCGACATATAAGGGTTTCCTCAGTTTAGTTCTAGGTATCGCAAGCAAGGCTCAAAAGATAACGATACAAAACTTCTATCGACACCAAAATCGAAAAGAAAAGATGCAGGTCGTTGGTTAACAAGGAACGTACCATTAACAACCTCATTGTCAGCTCGAGCCTTGTTGGCGTTCAGTTTGTATGCTCGTCCATGAGCAGGATTCACATTCGCGTTCGCATTGGCATTCGCATTTGCATTCGCGTTCATCAACCTCGGGCAGTTGTTGCGAAAATGACCCATTTCACCGCAGTTGTAACATGAACTAGGTGGGAATCTAACAGCATTCCCCTGAACTGGAGCTTGATTTTGAACAGCTTGATTTTGACCCAAACGACAAATGTTGGCCAAGTGTCCAAGTTTACCACACATAGTACACTGTTTGCAAGCCTGTTGGGCAGCATGATGACCATTGCATCGAGCACAGTGAGGTGCAGTACCAGCATACTGTTTCTTCGCTGGAGGTTGTGCCAGTGGGTTCTGAGCATTTTGCGCGGTGACAACAAAGTTCTGGGAAGCCTTGCGCTTCCTCGACCTCTTTGAAGACTCGCCTTTCTTCTTTCCCTTACCTTTACCCTTGTCTTGAACGGAATCGGTCGACTGCTTCTTATCACCCTTGCGGGTCAGTTTACCTTTTCTGACTTGAGACTCAATCAGAGTAGCAGCCAATTCGATCGCTTGACGAACAGTGGTAGGATTACTACCAGTTATGATATCCTGCATAGAATCGGGTAAACCATCGATATACCTCTCAATTACTTTCTCCAACGGGGTAACCATAGTAGGACACAACAAACTGAGCTCCTCATAACGATCCGTGTAAGCACGGTGTACTCCCCCATCTTGTTTTAGATCATCGAATTCTTGTTCCAAAGCCCGAATCTCATGACGGGGACAGAACTCTTTCATCATGAGAGCTCGAAGCTCTTCCTAAGTTTGTGCCATGGCCACATCGGCACCCCTATCATGCATCACACCGTTCCACCACGTAAGACCACGCTTCTCGAAAACACTGGATACAAATTCAACCTTACGCTCATTCGGACACTGAACATGTCTAAATGTACTTTCGATACTCTTGAACCATTGCAGGAGTGCAGTTGCTCCTTGAGACCCAGAAAACTTTAGTGGTTTAGCCGAATTAAAATTTTGGAAACTACATTGGGCATTGTTGTTGTTATTGTTGTTGTATATTTGATGAATCTGAGTTATTAGGTTCGGAAGCACAGCAGCCATTTGCTGAGCGACAAGGGCTGCGACTTCGGCGTTGGTTTGAGGTTGTGCATCTCATTGAGGAGGCATATTCTAAAAAGAACAAGGAAACATGAGAAACAAGTGAGATCGACAATCGGATAAACAAAAGAGGTATTGAAAACATCGACAAACACAAAGAAGGCGATCATTTGTTCTTTACCTGGAACAAACAAACGACTCGCAGTGACTAATCAAAGTAAATGGGTCAATACAATGTATCGCGAAGACATGCTTTAGCCTATAAGTGGACACTCACCCCAAGAGTTCCCAGGTAAGAGTGACTGGTCCGATTATGTGGATTTGTACGAACACTCTAGCCTTAGACAGAAAACCCGAGGTACAGGCATCCACCCTTCCAGATTGCATGTGTTCACATTATAAGACCCAAACTTTGATGAGATTTTGAAAACTTAGAGGGTTCAAAACCTTATAAGAAATCATCTAAGAATAGATGATTGATTTTCAAATCGGATTTGTTATTGTGTTCTCGTTGTGATTATCACCTAAAGATAGGTGACGGTATTGTTTTAAAAAAATCTAAACACAAGTAAACTTGTGTTAGGGTCCTAGAAAAGTTATAGTCTAGGTCAAAGCATTACTAATAACCTAATTCCCTATAACCATTGGCTCTGATACCAACTCTTCTGTCCCACCCCGACCGCGTTAAACAATGAAACTGCGGCGGAAACGTCGGGGAGTGGAGCAACAGAATTATTGTTTCACAACCATGGATTCAAAAGTTTCGTTTTATTTAGATATTTAACATTTACATTGTCTTGAAATTAAAGTTAAAACACAACCACATTGTCTATCATTTGTTATTTAGTCACTAAGGCCTCGTCTAGTCCTAAGTGAGCATGCATCCTAGCAGCAATCAAGATCATTCAACACCACCTGAAACATATGTAAAAATAAAGCCAGCAAAGAAATGCCGGCGAGCACATAGGTTTTGTGTGAGTGTCAGATTCATGGCTCGTTTACATGTTTAAATAACTCGAATAACTTCGTTAATTGATACTAGAAAATCTTTTTTATAAAACATTTGTATTATAAAATGAATAACCAAGTCAAAACAAATTGGTTATAGTTTATAAAATCTCGATGCCATGAATCTTAACTCAAAACATTTGTTTAAGTAAACCCAAATCGTAAATCGTTCTCGTAAATAAACTCCTATGGTTTATATCGTTTAGTAAACATTGTTTGTGTGACATCGTCAAATCGTTCGCCCAAGTGAACTAAATAACGTCACGGAATATAATATGATAAAAACACTTATATATAAGAAGTACCAGCGACGTATCTACCATGTTTTTATCACATTACACCTGTCCCGTTATCTAAACACTAACCAAAAACCAATCATTCGTTCAATTCGTTTAACTTGTTTAAATCGTTCAATCGTTTCAAAATCGTTCAATCGTTCAAATCGTTTTCGTTTTAATTGTGAAAACTACTTTTGGTTGTCTCGTTTATAACATTCAAACCTTCGTAACTCGTCCATCGTTCAACTCGTATTAACAAACCACCAAAGGGTAAATTAACAATCAACAAGTTCAGTCGTTACCCACATAACCCCAACACATAACCATGGGTGTAGTCCGATAACGGGATTTTTCAGATCCTATGGTACCATAACCTAATACTGGTCGGTTCGGCCAAAATTAATTATTAGTGCAGTATGTCTATCGCCTCCGTCATCTCAAGTCGTAGCATAAACACTTTAAATCTAGTGTTTATATTGTTACATCTAGTAAAAGGCAAGGTGTCATTTCTGTAATAATGAGGAATCTCATTAAAGCCCCTTGGCCTATAAATAGGAGTCTAAGTGTTAGAATTATAACTTTTGGCATTTTGGAGACTTGGAAAGCTCTAGATCTAGAGAGAGAAAGTCTAGAGAGAGAAAGCTCCAAGGTGATTCATGTTTCTTGTACGTTTTCAGATCTATAAAGGAATCACCGATTATATTACGTTCTCGTGTCTTTGGTCACGTTCGTGTACGGATCCGCACGTCACACATTCGGTTCGCAATCGTTTCGGAGTCAAAACCGGTCCTAACAAGTGGTATCAGAGCAGGAGCTCGATTGCACAAATCAATCACACGATTTCGCACAGGATTTCATCGAATTCAGATCCAAATTGCATCAGATTTGATCTATTTCTTCACTTTTTCATTTTTTCACGTTTTTAACAGAAAATCACCAAATTAAACAGGTTCTTACGGTCGAAAATTGCTGATTTTCGGATATGTTATGCGAAAAAACTTGATCTATAAGCCTACAAATTTTCAGAACTTAATTCTAAGCCGTTTGGGAAAAATCTAAGATTTTCGGTTCGAAGATAGTTGATGAAAATGCTAACTGTTGCTGTTGTAAATGTTCTTGATATTCACCGGTCGGATGGCAATCTGACCGGATGACCATCCGACTCAAGTAACACCCCATCTCATTAAAAGGTTGACTTAGTTGACTGTTATTAAATCAGATTACCACTCGCTCGAACAGCCACTCGGTCGAACAGCAATCTGAGCGAGCTGCCATCCTATTCACTGAAAACTTTGACTTTTGTTTACCTATCCGACCAGATTACCACTCGGTCGTACGGCAATCCGAGTCGTTGCAACTAATCTGTTTTTTGTTGAATTCAGGTGTGTTTTGATGAAGACTCCATTAGAGCGACGAACCATTGGAGCGACGAACACTCCTTAGTGTTGACGAACACTTAGTCTGTTGACGAAGCTTCAGTTGTTGACGAACCCTTCTGTTACATCACGTGAACTCCTGAGTTCATTTAATAGATCCATTTATCGGTCCAATAGAATATTAAGTGTCAGACATCATGTGCTAAAAGTAATCGGCCCAATTATCAACAGCCCATTTAATACATCTTATGAACATGTGATTCTCAGCCCAATATTCAAGATATAGTCAGTTTGCATGTGATAGTTGTTTGTCGGCACAATCAATATACTTCATCAGTGCTTGTGAATCGGCCTAATAAGATTCTAAAATTCATTTAAGTTGTCGGCCAAAACTAATCAAAGTCAAGTTGAGAAAACCATCTGTTGTCAGTTCAATAATTGAAGAGGTCCAATGAGATTTAGTTTCATCTAATATTTGTCGGCCATTTAATTGAATATATCAAAAGCTCACTTGAATAAAAGAAATTTTGTCCGTTAGTTGAATTTTTGTGTCAAGTGTTGAGTGGCATAAGAATCGAGTGGTGGGTCGAGCGGATTGCCACCAGACTCAAAAACAGGTGATTGTCAAAGAGTCGGATACTCACTCGACCGGACAGCATTCCCATCTGGTCGGACTGCATACCCATCCGGTCGGACAACATTCCCATCCGATCGGATAGCTATAGTCCATCCGCTCGGGTCACAACGGCCCATACGAACGAAGTGTTTTAGGCCCATCCGATCCAAGTGTTTGATATTTTTGTTGTAACTGATCATTGTTATTTGATTGTTTCTTGTGCTGTGATTTACGAGGTGTGAATATTGAGGAAATAAAATCATGGTTGAAATGAAAGAGAAAACGAGAGAAGAAATTCTGAAAGAGAAAACCGAAAGAGAGAGATTCTTTACTGGGTGCAGAATTGAGAAAATGCAGGAAGAGTATGAAAATGTTGTAAGAAATAAAAGATGGGACAAGAATAAAGAATGTTATGTCAACAAAAATGGTGAACCTGTTGTTCACAAGAAGGATATAGTTCATGATGAAGTTCTTGCAGTAATCCCTCTGTCTGGCGAATACTACTCAAGCGTAGCTAAAGATAAAACTTATATGAAAAAGCTGGATAAAATCATCAGACATGCCATGACATCAAGTTTGAGGAAGATGGATGAAGAGAGAATGAAGAAAAATGTTGATGAGTTGGTAGTTGATCTAAAGAAAGTTGTTGAGGAAGTTAAAGTCGAAGTTGTGAAAGTTGAGGATGTGAAGGTAACTGAAGAAGAGAAGGTAGAAGAAGTTGTGAAAGAGGTTGTTTCTAAAGAACAGCAAGATGAGAAAATTGAAGTTGTGAAAAAGAATGATGTGAAGATAGAAGAGGAAGAAAAGAAGAAAGAAGAAGAAGAGGTGAAGAATGAGAGTTTAAATGATGTTGGTGATGCTGGTACTGGTGAAGAAGAACAGAAGAAAAATGCTGATCAGACAGAGACAGCTGAAAAAGTCAAAGTACCAATCACTGAGGTAAAAACTGAATCTGAAATCTTAAAAACTGTTGAACAGTGCAAGAAATGCATGGAAACATGTAGTGCTTGTATTGAAAAAGACGAAAAGTTCAGAACAAGAGATCTAGAATTTAATAAAATCGAAGAAGTTTTCAAAAATAAATGCAAAGAAATGTTAGAAAACGAAAAAGTTTTGAAAGAAAATGATGAAAAACTCAAACAAAAATGCAAAAATTTAGAAAAAGAAAATGATATTTTGAAAGAAAAAGTTTCGAAAATGACAGAAGAATGTGTTCAAAAAGAAAATGCATGTCAGGAAATGAAGAAAGTGTATGATTCAATAAAATTGGCTTATCACATTACAAAAGAGTCATATGAAGATGTGAAAAGTCAAATGAAACTTGTTCAATCCAGATTGAAATACTGTTCTGAAACAACTGATACGCTTAAGCGACAATATTCAATAAAGCTACAAGTTGTCAATTCTTACATTGAGGATGTTGCTAAGCTAAAGCGTCAAATAGCTGATTTAGAACAGGATAACAACAAGTTACATAGTTATCATGCATCACCATATGTGCTTAAAAATATTTTTAACATAAAACCGGGAGATGGTGATTCTGAGAAAAACAAGAAAGGTATTGGCTCAAAGTTTCATCAAGTCCCTCCACTAGAAAAGTTTGCATTTTATGATGATGAGAAAGTCGAAAAAGCTTTCAACATGGTTGATCAATTGCCAGATAACATTGACGTAACCTATTCCAAATCTGATGATTCAAGTGATTCAGAGGTGGTAGGTAAGGTCGTTGAAAGTGTGTTGAAAGAAGAGTCGGTTGAAACAGGTAAATCTGAATCACAGGATGAAAATAAAGGTAGTTTTCATGAGGGTTATCTGAAAAACTCAAAATCTGAGAAAAATGCGAATGATGATTCAAAAGGATTGGTTTATACCATGATTGGATCGGACAAATTACTCTTAGATATTGTATTCCTGATTCAGAATGTGATTTCAAAGAAGATTGACAAGGTTTTCAAAATGATTGAGATTGAAAAATCTGAAATTCCGAAGTTCGCTGGAAAAGGTCACAAAACTTTTTATAACAAACCTGGTTACAAAAAGAAAAACATGAAGGCTGGGTTGGGTTATAAGAAGAAACAAAGTTGGAAAAGAAATGAAACTCCAAATTATCAACAAAAGATGAATTTTGTTCATGGAACAAGTTCCGAAGAAGAGAAAGAACTCTTCATTAGACGACAGTCTAATGAAGAGTTTTATGCTCAGAAAAAGCAACAACAACAGGTCAAAGATGTGTCCAAAAGAACATGTTTTAAATGTGATCAAACAGGACATCTTGCTCGTAAGTGTCCAAATCTGAAATCTGTTGATGTTGAAACGAAAAAGAAGTCTGATGATGTTGAGAAACAGAAATCTGAGGATGTGAAACAAAGGTCAATCAGATTTGATTCAAAACAAACTTAGAGGTACAACACAAAAAAGTTTGATTCGAATCAAACTTGGAAATCAAACTCAACTAGGTTTGATTCTCACACACCCAGATTTAGAACAACACAGAGATGGAAAACAACTGTCGATGCAACGAAACCAAATGAGTTTTGGAAACCAAAAGTTGTTGTTCAGAATGAAAATGTTCAAAAAGACTCACATTTTTACAAAAGAGGTACTTCAAAGGGTCAAACATGGTCTGTTAAGAAACAAATGACTTCGGTAAATAATGAAAAAGTTGAAGTCAAAATTGACAAAGTCTTTGTACAAAATGATAAAGATTTTCCAAAATTGAATGAAGCTTATTGTGTCGAAATGCCTAAGGTCCAACACACCTGGGCTAAATTGTTCAAGTAATTGAATACATTGAATGTGCAGGTGCTTCCGAAAAAACTTGAATGTCATCAAGAGGAGTGTCGAAGCAGCCTGGCACGCGAGGAGGAGGTTGCTTGTCCCTGCAATGGTTAAACAGGGAGTTTGTTTGATTTCTGTACATAAATAAACAATATTTCAAACCCTAAAAAAATATTCAAAATTTAAAAAAAAATATATGTTGAGTGAATACGCCGAAACCCTCACGGCTGAACAAACATGATTACTTTCACAAGATTGAAAAACGGTTTTCAAACTGTCGAAAATCAATGGGTTGTAAATCATGGGGGTACGTTATAATTTCTGCTTCACATGTTATTTTTTCTACAAAACAGAGCATGAGATGCAGAAAATGGATGGCGAGACAAAGCTATCTACATAGGTTTGTCAAATTTTCATTAAATGGTTTTGAATTTTAGGGGGAGTAAGAATCGTTGTTGTCAGAAAATCCAAAAACATTAGAAAATTTGAAAAAGCCAAAAACATGATAAAATTCAAAATGAGTTTTGTGTATAAAGAGGAAATGATAGTACATCAGTAGACAATCACAGTACGCTAAAGAATTGGAAAGTTAAAATGTGATAAACGGTCTCACTGATGATATGCCAGTAGGTTTTTACACGCTTAGTAGATTGTTTTCGAGATATAAACCTAAATATCAAACTTACTTATCTCGTGGGGAACATCTCTCGGATATATGGGTAACCCCCGAAATCTTGTTTGAAAGATTACATGTTTCTGACATACTAGGTCTTTTGCTTAGTGATATCTGGGGTATTATACCAGGACTTCTGATTTTGCGGGAGCAACAGCCTAGTCCTCGTATAATACTTTACGCTTGCTTGAAATAAAAGCACCCCCTCAGCATAAAAATTGATAAAATATGTTAGTGCATTATGTGTCTATCGCCTCCGTCAATCTAGTCCATAGCAGAAACAGAAGAATTCTAACATTTTATTGTAATATCTAGTTAAAAATGGCAAGGTGGCAAACTTGTAAATAAGGAGAAATCCTTATAATCCTTGTGCCTATAAATAGGGAGTTATAGTGTTAGGTTTAAGACTTTTGCTCATTTTGGAGGTTTAGGAGATCTAATCTTAGAGAGAGAAAGTCTAGAGAGAGAAAGTTCTCTCACGTGATTCACGGCTTTGTATACGTCATCTTATTCAATAGAATCACGTTATTAGTACGTTCTTGTGTGTTCGGTCACACACGTTCACGGATTCCGCACGTTCGAACGTTCGTTACGCAATCGTACGGTGTCAAAACAGGTCCTATAAGTGGTATCAGAGCAGGAGCTCGATTGCGCTGATCAAACACATAGATTCGAACAAGATTACATTGATTTCAGATCTGAGTTTCATCTATTTCTTCATCATCTACTCATTTTTCACGTTTTTGATGGTTTTTCATCAAATTGAACAGGATTTTACGGTCGAAAATTCATGATTTTTTGATATGTTGTGCGAAAACACTTGATTTACAACCCTACCAAATTTCAGATTCAAACTCCTAGCCGTTTAGGAGAAATCGAAAGTTTTAGGTCCGATTTTGTATCAAACAGTTGGGTTTTGCTTGAAAAAGTGGTGTTGTTTGAAGCGAAACACAGGCTTTCGCTTGAAATATCTGTTAGTTTCGCTTGAAAACGTACATATAATCAGGTTTCGCTTGAAAGTAATGAGTGGTTTCGCTTGAAAAGAACATATAATCAGGTTTCGCTTGAAAAGTACTTTAAAACTGTGTTTCGCTTGAAAGTAATCAGGGTGTTTCGCTTGAGTTGGGCTCCGCTTGAATTGATTGCTTGAACTGGTTCTGCTTGAACGTGCACATAACAGTTGTTGTGTCGTTATTTTGATTGTATCGGTCCAATCAATTCATTTAAATTGAAACTCATTGAACGGCCACATGACATACTGAATTCACATAGGACGGCCCAATCGGATTTGTTTGAAAATTTTGTTTGTCGACTGCACGAGATATACTCAGCCCATTTATTAAAATTCATTGAATATTGAATGTTTGCAAAGTTCAAGATTTGCATGTGATATTGAATTAGTGTTGTGTCAGTCAAGTGATCATTAAGGTCAAATTGAAATCGAGTATCAGCCCATGTGAGTTAATCAAAAACTGCGGCCCAATCATCTTCAGTTGATTCTTTCATTGAATCAGATTTGCAAGCCCAAGAATCATGTGATCATTTGCTTTGAGGTTCAATCAGATTAGTGTTGGTTGTGGTTGAATTGCATTTTAAATATTCAAACATTTAATAGAATTCAAGACGTTTAACAAAGTAATTGTGATTAAAATGTTTGACGAAAAGGAAAACAAGAATCTTGAAAATTTAAATGATTGGCCTAGTGAATCTTGGTATGAGATTAGAAGTGATAAGAATGTTTATGTTAAAAGATTCGAAATTTTTTTGTGTATGAAGAATGAATCATTGGAGAAATTGGAAAAACGATTTAATGAGTTAATTAACAGGTTAGAAAGACATGGGATAAATTTTTCAAATGATGAAAAAATTTCAAGATTTGCTGATGCATTGCCTTTGGAATGGGATAAATTTTTGCGTGAACTGAAACGGAATTCTAATTTTTCATACTATGGTTTAAGAGATTTCATCAATAGACTTAAATCACACAAGGATGATGAAGAATCAAGAAAAAGGAAGTTAATGGATGAAATAAAAGAAGATTTTGAAAAGATAAATTTGGATGTAATCATTGAAATGAGAAAAAGAATCTCTGTGTGTCTTGCAGCAAAAAATGTTATGAAATACGATATTAAGAGGGGTTGTTATATTGATGAATATATGAATCCTCTTGATTTTGTTAAAATTTTTTGTGCAGGTACATACAAGACAGAGACACGGGATATTTCAAAAATTGAAGAATCCAAGAAAGATGAAATTTCAAAATGTGAAGTGGTGTGCTCAAAATGCGAAAAATCCGAAGAAAAAAATGTCAATCTCTTGAAAGATGTGGAGAATTTGACATTGGAAAACAAAGCTTTGAAAGACGAGAAGAAAGCTGATGATGAACAGATTTTGGGGTTGCGCTTGAACTGCGAAAAACTAAAATCTGAAAATGACAAACTTTTGAAGAATGTTGAGAGTTTGTCATTAGAAAACAAAAATTTTAAAGAAAAAGAAAAGGATTTTAAAAATGAAAAATTAAAGATTGAAAAAGATTTTCAAAGTCAAATAAAGATTCTTGAAGATGGGTGATCTTTTTTTAGCAAGAATAATATTGAAAAGCAAAAGGTAATAAATTCCCATCGTCAGACGATTATTCGACTTGAAAAGGAAGTTGAATGTGATAGAAAGAAAATCAAAGATTTAGAGAATAAATTGAAAATTTTTGTGACTTATGCATCATATGTTTGTCCAAAACCGATCAATTCTGTTCCAATAAGTGACAATGTCACAAATTTTGACAAAGTCAAAATTGAAGATTGTGATGATAAAGCTGATGATGAAAAAGAAAAGGAAAAGAAACGAAAAATATTTTTAGAATTACAAGAAAAATTTCAAAATACTGTTTTGCAATCTTCTGAAATAGGTGAATGCTCAAAGCAAAAAACTTGTTAAGAAGATTGTAGAACAGAAACAAAAAGTTAAAAATTTGAAAAATTTTCAAAATGAAAATAAAAGCTCATCAGTTCAGTCATCCAATCATTATAAAAAACCACAAAAATCTGAAAATAAAAACTCACAAAAAGTTGGTAACCAGTGGTGAAGGTTTGACCACAGTGCTCAAATGCCAAATCAAGGATACAAGAGGAGACATGAGTACCACAAGGCAAATCAATGCTTTGATCTAAGTGTGTGGTATGAAGACGGTGTTTGGTATGAAAGTAATGAGAGGTATGATAACAGAGTGTGTTACACTTGTGGATTTCAAGGACACATTGATGTTAACTGCCAAAGTCAGAGAATTGAAACAAGAAGGTGCTATGAATGCCACATCAGAGGACACATTGCCAGAGATTACCCAATGAGATCAAAAGGAAGATCGAGGGCTGAATCTCAGAAAATGGGAAAGAAATCAGTCAGTGTCAAGCCCAAAGAACAGAAAGTTCAAGAACCAAAAGTTCAAGAACAGAAAGTTCAAGAAAAGAAAATGAAGCTTTCACAGGGGCAGAAAGACAGACTGAGGAAGAAGAGAAAGAAGGCAAGAGAATACTTGGAGAAAATTTTGTCCTCGGATACAACTGGTAATCCGAGAAAAAGTTCTGATGAATTGCTTTCCTCAACTGAAAAGGCAAGCAAAACAAATTCATCAGATGCAAATCTGAGGACAAAAGAGAAGAAAAAGAAAGTTGTTAGCCATGAATTTGTTTCTTCAGAAACAAAGGAGTAACGTGTTGGCGATGAATCTGACTCATCAAAGTCAGACAAGCCACATTCAGGCAATGATTCTGGTTCGTCAAAACCAGAAGAGCCATTTGTTGAGGTAAAAACTGTCAAACCCAAGGCTGGTCAGGCTTGGGTGAATTTGTTTAAATGAAAAACCTGACTTGCCGGAGTTCCCAGGTTGGTAAGTGTGGAACAGGAATCGGCATATTTCTTGAGAAATTCACAGGTTGGTAACTGTGATATTTCGAATCACAGAAGACTAATCAAGGACATTAAGTTGTACTTGATTTCTCTTTCCGATAAGTGGAGAAAGGTGAACAATATGATGAAAGAACCCCGAATTTGTGAAATGACACATAAAACTAATTTTCCGGAAAAACCATTTACTTAAAACAAACTTAAGTGTTTTGAAATCATAATGGGAAAATAGTTTGTTGTCAGGGGGAGTTCTGATTGTTTATGCATAGTGGATGGCGAATTGAAGCAATTCGATATCTGTTGTCACATTTCTTGTATAGTTTGTTTTCAAATTTTCCCAGAAAATCAAAATTGAAACATATTTTGATTTTAGGGGGAGAAAATTTAAAAAAAAATAGAAAATTTGAAAATACTAAAAACATTGAAAAAGCAAAAATGAGTTTTGGTGTATAAAAGAGGAAATGATAGTACATCAGTGGACGATCACAGCATGCTAAAGAAATAGAAAGTTAAAAAGTGATAAACGGTCACACTGATGATATGCCAGTAGGTTTTTGCACATTTAGTAGATTGTGACGAGATATAAACCTAAATTCAAACTTGCTTATATGGTGGGTAACATCTCTCGGATATATGGGTAACCCCCGAAATCTTGTTTGAAAGATTCCTTTTTCTGATATACTAGGTCTTTATACTCAGTGATATCTGGGGTATTATTCCGGGACTTCTGCTGAATGGAAGTTCTGACCTAGTCCTCGAATAATACTTTCTACAATGCTTGAAACATAGCATCACCCTCAGCATATATGATAAGACAATAAAATTGCTTAGCAATGCTGTTGTAAAAAAGATCCTCTAAAGGGGACATACCCAAAAGTTGAGTCATGATCTCTCTGCTGAACGGTAGTTCTGACCTGAGCTCTCATGATTCTTCATAATTTATTAACCCCTTACAGATATCATTTGTGTTATAATTACCTGTAAGACTGAATATTGGGATCTGGATACGGGAGTATATTCTGAGGTGGGACACGTGATTAAGTTTAAGTATCTAAGACATTAAACTCGTATCTCGAAGCAGTTGAACTTTGTGTGAAACTTTAAGTGGACCAGTATACTGACAATCTAAGTGAATCGTTTAGAACTTAAAATGATTAAAGCTTAACGGTGCTAGTGATTGGTCTCATAAACTGATATGATCCTCTTACACAAACTCACAAAAATATTGTTTGTATATATTTCTTTACTGCATTTCTTTAAACTCAAAATCCAAAAAGATTTTAGTGTGTTTTAGCATAAATTTTGAAAAATACAAAAAGATTTTCGACAACTGATGTTGGAGAGTTGATTTTCAAAATTCCAAGTGCTAAACTTGATGAACTAGAGGGTTGGGAGAATATGTTGAAAATTTGAATGTTATATAAAAATATTTTGAAAGATTGTGTGGTTAATTAATCAAGGTCATTCATTTGAACTTGATGTAACTATACAGTTTGATGAATGAATGATTTCTACCAATAAGTTTCTTAAATCTAAGTGTTATAAATTTGTGAAACTTATGTTGAGGTAGAGGATTTGCAGGTTAACCAGGTTTCAAATCCTGAGCATATGTAGAATAGAGCCAGGAATTGATCCTGAATTTGTGAACTTGTGAAAGCCAGACTACGATCCCGACAGCTGAGTCTAAGGGGGAGTCTGAAGACGAGCTCAACGCAATAGGAAGTGTGGATTCAAAGAGCCAGATAACTATCATGAAGGAGCTTGTATTCGGAAATCCATGTGTCAATCCCAAAAGCACGGAAGCTTGACGAAAGGGGGAGCCTGAATACTGAGTTTCAAAATCTAAGTATGCTGATCGTGTTTCTGAAAATAAAACAAGTTCGTTAATTTGAAACTTGAAGTTTTTAATCAAAAATCAAAAACAGTTTGTGAAGTCTCCAAGGTCATTAATTTGGACTTGGATGATTAACTGTGAGGGATTTGGATGCTTAGATTGTTAAAATTTGTTATCATAGAGCCAGTGTTCGATGTTGGATTCTTAACACTGCCAAATCTTTGAAGATTGTTGATAGAAGGAGAAAATCAAGTAATCCTGGATATATTCATATTATTATATCTTAGAGTCAGGTTCTTGATTGAAAAGTGTTAAAGAGCCAGGTTACGATTCCTGGACAATCGAAAAATGCTTTCTCTGTAAAAATATTTTAGCTTATGTTGAGAGAACCAGGTTTATAATCCTGGTTGATTCAAAATGTTTTACTTATAAATGTTTGAGAGTTGCAGATGTTGTACTAGACTACGATCCCGATAGCCGAGTCTAAGGGGGAGTCTGAAGACGAGCTTAACGCAAGGGGAAGCGTGTAAGGAGCCAGGTATCTTTCCCGGAAGAGCTTGTAACCGGAAAGCCATGTGTCGATCCCAAAGCACGGAAGCTTGACGAAAGGGGGAGCCTAAAGAGTCTACCGAAAGGGGGAGCTGAAGCTGAAAACAGATCCATCGGGATTCTGTTCGAGCAAGAGGGAGTCTATGTTTCTAAAGACGTCAAACCTTCAAGAAGACTCAGAGAGAGAGAGAGAGAAAGACAAGACGCTACAAGTTTGACTCAATGGTTGAGATTGACTGCGGCAATATCCAAGGGGGAGTCTGTTAGTACAGTATGTCTATCGCCTTTGTCATCTCAAATCGTAGCAGAAACACTTTAAATCTAGTGCTTATATTGTTACATGTAGTAAAAGGCAAGGTGGCATTTCTGTAATAATGAGGAATCTCATTAAAGCCCCTTGGCCTATAAATAGGAGTCTAAGTGTTAGAATTATAACTTTTGCCATTTTGGAGACTTGGAGAGCTCTAGATCTAGAGAGAGAAAGCTCCAAGGTGATTCACGTTTCTTGTACGTTTTCAGATCTATAAAAGAATCACCAATTTTATTAGGTTCTCGTGTGTTCGGTCACGTTCGTGTACGGATTCCGCACGTCACACATTCGGTTCGTAATCGTTTCGGAGTCAAAACCGGTCCTAACATTAATGAATGTTATTCGTTATGTAAATACGTCCAACAAGTTTGTTCACATTATCGAAATCATTATTAATTTTATATAAACCATAGTATTCATTTTAGAAAAACCGTCGTTAAAAGCATCGAAATTGTTTAACACATATGAATCACCCCAAAACAATTGAAAACAGTAAAATAGGGGAACTATGTACTCACATCGAAGTGCAAAGTATCCTCGATCTAATGAACTTGACGAAGCTCAGGCAAACCAAGGAAATCAAGTAGCACCTAGTAATTGGATCGTCTAGTTAATAAATCGACACCTAAATCGGAAGATCGGGTAGAATGAGGTCTTGTAAACCAAATGAGTATTGAACGTCATGTGATATGGTTTAACAGAGCCTACATCCTAAATCGGAACCTATCCTAAGTGCTTTCGACCCGTTATGGCCCATTAAGGTAGCTTATGCTACTTTAACGCGTCGTTCGCGCAAATGCGCGTTCGAGACGCCTAACTAGTCCTATGACAAGTATTATATGCCCTAACATGTTTAAATATGTTGCATAATCAGTTAAGTCACAAAAGTTTAAGTTACATATGCTTAAACACCAATTATGCATGAAAAGGGCATTATGGTCATTTTCCTAAGGCATATAAACTACATATTATACAACTAATTAAACTAAGTGACCATAAGGTATAACCTCGGAAGGTTATTCCCTATACAACTACGGTCACTAAATATACTTGGTCGGATCCTAATGATCGACCAAACGGGTCGGGTTCGAAAGTCTAAGCGGTTGTCAAGGCCGCTTGACTTACGACCCTATACAGCACTAGACTAAAAGTGGCGAGTTAAACATGTTAAAACATTTTTAACTAAGTTAGAAAACAGATTTTGATATCAAAACAAAGGGTTTTGATACCCAAGAATAGTTTGGTTGCAAAATACGCATAAATACGCATTTTGACCGAAACTATGACTCGTCACTACGCCTAATCAACGTGGTAATCAGTAGGTATAGTCACAAGGGACTATAACCATCGTGATTACGCTCACGTTGCAAAGTTCGAACGAACTTTGTGTTGACCAAAATGTGGTCAAAGCAGAAAGTTAAACATTGTTTGACTTTCATGCTTGAAATACATGAACAAGCATGAAGGAGACTTGCAAAGGGTCCAAGCAATGAAGATTTGAACTAAAAAATTCTCAGGTATGAAGCTTCACAAGGAGAGCTTCAACTTAAAGAAGAAATTTGAGATCAATTGTGAAGAATGAAGTGAAATCAAGTGGGTTTATATAGATTTTCCACAACTGTTAGGATCGTTCCTCGATTTTTGAGCTTCAATCTGAACCATCCAAGTGTTACCCATTGATTTACAATGCTATGGGTGTCCAAAATCAGCTCAAGGTATTGCAAATGTTACACAAAAGACCCTGAACTTCAAGTCGGTTGCTGAAAATAGGCTTGCTGTTGTTGAAACTCATTTTTCTGCCCAAGTGAGGTTGTGGCGTGCTGCCACCACACAGCCACTAGGCTGTGGCGTGACGCCACCAGTGCACAGTTCTAGAAACTTTTCGAAAATAGTAGAAATGGTCCCTGCAGATCATTTAGGCCATTTTCGACCCGTTTAAACCTCGTTAACCCATTTTCAAGGCCCAGTAATGACGTTTAAGCATAGGGGACATGAAATATGCTCAAAAACATCTCGGATGTCGGTTCGTTTGGTCGTACAGTTGCGTTATTCTGTGAATTACAACGAAACTCGAACGGACGCGAAAAACGATCCAAATTACGATCCGTCGCGTAATTTTTCATTTAAATCACTAAAATAAAATATTTTAATGATTACAAAAAATTTTGGATGTCTGGATATATTCGGAACGTAAGATATGCGCGAAAATGCAAATTTATGCACTTTTTGACGCTTTTAGTCGCTGTTTGATCAAAAAGTTTATTTTCGCATATCGAACCCCTCAAAGCCTATTTCTAAGCTATGTGAAGGATATTTAGGGTATGTTTAACTTATGATCAAGTTCCTGAATGTTCGTTACAGTACAAATCGGCATAGTTTCGCAGTTTGACACAAATAGTCCCTGCGATTTAATAGACTTGTTTTCGACACACCAAACCATCCAAAACTTATTTCTTGGTTATGTAAAGGTTATTTAAGGTATGTTTACGTCACTATTCCGGAGTGTTTGTCGCATTAAACTGAATACGTTTACGCATCAGTTTGCGTATAACTTTCCAGAAAGCGATTTAAAGCTTGAAATCGAACTAGAATCAAATCGAAAAATCATCAAACACATATACACATATGATAACACCAAAACACATCGTTTTATTGATAATTGTTATTGTTTTACATCGTACATCGTTTACAGAGCACAGTTGTCACATAGGCGTTATTAGCTGATAAGAATCAGAAGTTTATTTATGTAGAACATGTGATCACCTTTTACTTTTTAATATAAGATAGATTTTGTAATTGAGATAGTTATAATGAAAATTAAAGTTAAAATAGGGCTTATGTGAATTTGGGTTGTTTGGTTTATGTAGATGGAGACGGTTTATGTGCCCAACTAGACCAAGAAGTATAATTACAAAATCGTTTCGGCTGACTTCAAACAATTGTGTAAGTTTGGCTTACCTGCAAACTACACTTCTATGACAATTTGTGCTTTTTATTTTCTTATATGTAAATTCATTGTCTTTACATAAATAAACAAATAAGTATATGATAACACATAAAAACATTTAGTTTTTTTTGTTCCAACTAGTTTGACTAAAAACAATTCTTGCTTCTCGGCTCGGATGTCAACCACACTTTAAAGGAAAACACTTTGGTTTTGGGACATCCTTTTAATTTATCTGTTGTGATTTTTATTTTAAAAGTCATCTTTCTATAAATTTATATGTACTGATTTTGGTTTCTAAAATTACATATTGATGGATTTTCTACTAATGCTTTAACAAATGATAGACCACTAATGGTGTTGCAGCGGAATAAAGAGTTGGCTACTTACAAAAAGTATCCTATTTGACTATCATGCAGAACTGTTGGATCCGCTGCCGTTGTTGCCTCCATCGGCCTTTATACAACCGTCTTTATTCGTTTATCTTTACCTAACGGTAGTTTACTCGTAGTTAATGTTTCTTATTTGATTGTTTTGTTGATGGGGGTTGTTTGTTTTAGGAATTACCAAATGAACAAGACATCTAACACATTGTTTTAGAGTACTTGGTCAAAGATGTGCTTCAAAGACCTAGGCCCCGCCTCCAGCGATGGCGATTAGTGTTCAGGTCTAATTTTTAATCCAGTTTTATACTCTTTTCATGGTAATTATAATGGATGAAACGAAGGAAAGAGTAAGTCTAGTGGCTGAGATAAATGGTTGGCAGTCCAGATCTAATTTATATTCTAGCTTTCTTCTATCTACCATTTTTAAATCGGTAGTAAAACTATTTTTATTCTATTATCCTTTATATACATCATTTTTTTTATTGTAGGTGAGATTTGAAGGATGTATGAAACAAATGTTGATGGTGTGGGTTGCTGTTTGGTTGCTATTTGTACTTCGATAAGAGAAGACGACTTTGAGGGCTATCCAGTTTCTGCTTCAACTGAACCAATAATTGTTGGTAAGCTCGTTTCCCCCAAACTTGATTTTTTTTTTTCAAAAATAATTTCTTTGTTAAGTTTTCTTTCGGTATATTTAAGCATCTATTGAATGTCTAATTTAGTTAATTTCACTATATCTATTTGTAGAACCTAATGTTCTTAAAAAAGTAAAACAAAACCTTGATCTTGGGTCGTTAAGTTTGTGGTGTGTATCTGTTAACCTTATCTATATAAAAAATGCACACTTTATTAAATAAAAAATATATGAAAAAGTGCAGACTTTATTAAATAGTAACATTTTTGTCATTTCACTACAACAATTTTGGTAAAATATTGATTTAAATTTGTAATAGTTGTCATGAACTGATTTTCCAACAATCGTTAAAGTAGCTAAACGGGGACGTGCAGTATACATAAACATTCGAAAGTTTGTCCGGTTCCAGTTATTTTTCGTTGATCTGATGATTAACTTTTTTACGTTATGCATCAGAGGTATGTTTTGTTTAGCTAATATAGTTGATTCTATCGATTTGACCTATTTTTAAAACTAAATTTTGTGTTTATGGTCTGCTCCCCTAACAGGAAAAACATGAAGAGCATATTATGGTTGGACAATGAAAGTGTATTAGATAGTACCCACGCCTCGGTAAGTTTTTGTCCAACAATTCGCCTCCCAAACCCAAGTTTATAATGAACAAAGAGACTGTAACTACAAACAGACTGCCCAAAATGCAGAACAAAAAAGTAAACTCAAGAAGAAGACTAAAAATGGAATCAAGTATTTAAAAAATGAATAAAAAAATGAAAATAATATTCGCAAAAAATGTTTGCGGCCAATCTAATCTGCCACATTTACAAATACTTCACTTCATCATCATGGTTTGGCAATATTTGATATATATTTTTTATTAAGACTCTCTTTTGATGTACGGAATTTCAGGTTAAGAAGTCTCTGTTGAAGAGATGTATAGAACTGGAGCAAACAACTAAAGATCAAGCAACATATAATGCAATTATTGACCAGGTTCAACAGGTATTTTATTGGCTGAAAGAGTTAAATGTTAGTTATTTATTCTTCGTTATTAAAACGGTTTTAAACTCTATTCCAGATGGTTCAAGTCGAAATTACATATTGTCATCAAATTCAACTGATTAGCAATCCAACTCGACTCCTTTATCTATACTTTAGACCTACAAAAATTAGTGTTAGTATCTAAATTGCAACTATGCATCTTGTGCCTATATATTTATGCATAAGCATAAAGGGAATTCGATATGACGTAGAAGATGTTGCAAGTGCTGATGAATTTGAATGCAAAGATCCCGTTGATTCTTTAGTCTCTAAAGGAAATTCGCTGTTTATTCAAAGATGCGTCAAGGTTGGTGAGATTATTGTCTTTGTTTTATGTGCAATTTTCAATAAAAGATCATTGTGACACTACGGTGTTCCCGCACATTCTGGTTCTGATCAAAGAATTCTGTCATTTAACTTATTTGAATTAATTATTTGGCTTGATGCATATCATACTCGTTATGAGTATAATTATTGGAATTAATTAGATTAATTAGTTGGTTTATTACGTATTATTTTGACAACACACACACACCAAACCTCACACCTCTCATCGATTGGGCTACCCATTTTCTGAATTCGTTATGGGTCGCACACTGCACATCCACTGAGGCCCAGTGAAAACCATAGAAAGTAACCGCACACTTATTCAGGTGTGCGACATCCTCGTACAAGCTTAAAATGATCCAACAACCGTCATCCAGGTGTTCTGTTCTTCTGGTTGGCAAATTCTCTGTGCATCAAAATCCTGAAACATCCCATCATTCCCTCACCCTTCTCTCTCTAACCCTGCCACACCACACCAAATCATTCCACTCCGACCAGATCTCTGGCAACCCCACTCCACTTGGACCACTTCTCATTCCGATTGTTCGACGGCAGCTCTTCTACCATCATCACCTGAAAAGATCACTGCTTCTTTCTCTTTCTCTCTCGTACACTCCACAGCGGTTAGTGTCGACTTCTGTTGACTGTTATACTTACGATGTCTGAACTTGTTGAGGATAATTGTGTGATATATTGATAAGAACAAGCTGAACCGGTAAAGACCTGTTGAAAGATACTATTCAGGTTGTCGAATACCTAAATCCCTGCTGACGTTCAATGGATCTTCGCTGACGTCAAGATATCCCGGTCCGCGTTGCTACAAAAAAGTAAACCGTTAGCCTCGTCACGGAGGGCCCCGGGAGGGGGATCCGTGACCAAGCTTCGGCGTAAGAGTAAGTAAACTTTCCGAAAGTTGGAGGAGTCTATTCCGATGAATGTGATCACCAGAATGTTTCCTCTAAGGTGTGAATCCAATAAATGTGTGTGTGTGTTTTATGTATGAGAATATTGGTCGGAATAAATGAGAGGGGAGTAAATGAGAGAGCTTTTAATATGCTACCTTCAATCTGCCTTATGATCGTCCTCTTTGGCTCTTATATAATCCCGAGCCCTTATCTCACATGTAAGATATTTTGTTAAGGTGATCCAACGGATTTCGGGGGTCTTCGGGGGGCTTAGACACGTGTCTGACCCCTAACGGTAAGATGGCAGCCTCATTTAATGTTCCGGCTGAAGAAGTACAATGCCAGCCAAGATCCTCTTCATATCAGGCAGTAAATGTGACCTGCATTCTCTGATCCTAGTTTCCCGCTTATTTCTCATGAGGAGAACCTTAATGGGCAAGGTAAACTATTATTTGGGCTTATATCTTGTTGGGCCCGCATGAAGGCAGCCCAAAGCGGGTAAAATGGGATTTCCCATTGGCCCGTCGTCAAGTCATCTTTAGTCCCTGGTTCTGAGACCCGAGGCTCATGATCCGGGGCTGAATCATAACTGTTCAAGAAGGAGGTTAATTTTCTTGGGCTACAAATGTGGGCCCGTTTCTGACCGGCTATTAATTATTTTTTCTTTTCATGAAGCCCCTCATTCCGCCGAATACTGGTGGCGGGAGTTAATCCCCTAGATACACGTGCACCCTTTTTAAATTTTGAAGGGACGAGTGACATGACGGTTTCCTGTGTGTCAGTTATTTTCTTTAAATATCTCATTATCTTTTAAACTTCCTCTCAATTCATTCTAGTTCTTTCTTTCCTTCCGTCATATTTCTCCGATCACCGTCCCTTTTTTTAAACATGAGTCGTTCCGGTCGCTCTGCAATTCGATCGGTCTTGACAGCGAGGGACTTGAAGTCTTTTGTCGAGACATACAACATTCCTTAGCAGTTCTCTCCCACCTTGCCGGGCCCTAATGAATCGGCTGAATGTACACCGGACCGAATTCCCTTTTATACATTGGCGTTTTCTTCTTGTGGAGTCCGGTATCCCCTCTCACCTTTCAAGGTTGCCTTACTTCGCCACTTCGGGGTTCACTTCTCTCAGTTGCATCCCTTAGGGTTCATGAGAGTGGTGCACTTTGAGTTGTCTTGTGCGGCCGTTACTGGCGAGTCATCTGTCCCCTTGTTCTGGATGTTTTATAAACTGATCTCTGATGGGGATTGGTTTACCTTTGCTAAACGGCAGAATAGTGTGTCGAAGCCCTGCTATACCTTTATGCCAACCTCCATTTACCCCAAAGAGTGGAAGAGTAGGTTCATCTTTGTTTCTGCTGCCATGATACCGGAATCTCCATTGCCAAGAGATGTTGAGGCCGCCATTGAAGATAGTGTTCCCACTTTGTCTGCTAGTGAAACTATCCAGTGGAAGCGTATGTGTGAAAATCCGATGAGGGCTTTTACTTTTTCTGAGGGGATCTTGGCCATGGGCGGTTTGAGCCCTTCCTACTCAGTTCGTCCCAAAGCGTTTTTCGGCAAAAAAGGTATCTTCTTGCCCTAGACTTGCTGTCTTCACTCCTTGGTATCTGTGCAGTTATCTTTAGTATTTTTTTTATGCAGAGTTGACTTTGTGGAGACTACTTCAAGGGGATTCTAAGGATGTTAAGTTTGTAGTTGGTGATGAGGTTGATCCAGGTTTATACCGGAGTGTAGGGATGCAGGCTACCAGGGGGTCTGCTCAGGCTGGGGGCTCCGTTGCTGTGGAAGGAGGTGAGACTTCCTCTGATGGGGAGGAGAGTTCCCCTGATCCCCCTCCCGTCAAGCACTCTGGGCAAAGTGATGATGAAGATCTGGAGGTCCGTTTAATTCGTAACTGGAAAGTTGTAAGTCCTAAGCCAGCCCCTGCTCCTCGTGACATCCGGCAAAGGCTTCAGAGTGCCAGTTGACAGAAGCCCCCTCCTTCATTGAAGGCTGCTTCCGAACTTCCCCCTATTGGGGTTAAGGGTTCTTTGTCCAAGCACCTGCGGTCTTCAAGCCTTGTGAGTGCACCTTTGTTGGTGAGCTTATTTTTCCTTTTATCTATTTGCCTTACATTTATTTTGTTCTGGGGAGATTTTTGATGTTCTTTTTTCTCTTTTTGTCTGAGTAGGGGAGTTCTCATGATCCAATAGAGATCCTACTGGTCCCTCCTTTTCCCGTGTTCGGGACAAGACTCCGGAAGTAAGCATGGCTCGTGTTGCCTCAGCCTTTGAACTCTCTCCTCATCATGCTACTGGGACCAGTAAACCCACTCAATCTGAGGGTTTTGCTTATCGGTCCCCTTTGGCTCCCCTGTTTGCTGATGCTATCCCTTTCACCTATGTCCCTAAGTGGAAAATAACTCACTCTTCGGTGATAGGGACCCCTGAAACTGCCAGGGATATTTTGAGTCATGCTGTTCCTCCCTCCCACAGATTCATGAATTCTGCTTTGAGGGGTGATCTTTTTGAGGATCAGTACAGCATGTCACTCTGTGAGAGTTTTTTCAGGGGTGCTGGCATGCTGAAACGGGTTGACGATTTGAGGAGGGCGAATGAGGAACTCAAGGGTGAACTCAAGACCTCCTAGTCTGTTGCTGCCGAACTTAGATGTCGAGTGGTCGAGGCTGAGAGAAAGTTGCAAGAGGAGAGGTACATAGCCTTTCTCTCCCCCCCCCCCCATTTTTTTATTTTCCAACGGCTTTTGTATTCTTTATGATGTTTTTTGCCCAGGGGACTGGAGCCATGTTGGAGCGAAGGGAACGAGCCTGGGAAAGGGAGATGTCGGTGTAGGTAGAGGAGAAGGAAGAGTTGGCCGCTGAGTTAAAGCATCTGAAGGAGGTTGGCTTCGTTTCTCAGGAGCAGCTGAAAACTATGTATGCAGATTATGGGATAACTTCTGATGATAACCAGCGGTTGGCTAAGGAGAAACATTGGTTAATCACTGAAGGTTTCAGAGCCTTCCTTACTGCCGTCTCTCAGTAAGAGGAGTTTAAAAGTGGCTTGGAGGAGGTGTATAGGGCGTACCGGGATGTTGGCTATCAGGCTGGGCTGAAGGATAGGTATATTTACTCTGCTCAGGATCTGGACAGGAAAGCGACTCCGCTTTACAACTCCAAAGCTAAGAAGAGGCTATCTAAGCTGGGCGAGGAGTTTGGGAGTAAGACCCCGGCCATTCTCAAGAAGATCCTGGAGCATCCCATGATATCGATAGATGAATTGAAAGCCCTGTTTTCCTCCGCTGGTCCTTCGTCTCCACAGTCTTTGTCTGGGGGTGGTCCCTAGTGATTTCTAAACATTAACCTCTTTCGATATGGTTGTAATCCGGATAATTGCTTACCCTAGGATACTTTAAACTTTTTTGGTGTTTGGAAGGAGGACCTTCGTGTAGGGTTCTCCTAAGTACTTAATCATATAACTTATGACTGTATGTTGTTATCTTGTCTTTTGCTTGTTTTCTGTTGTGCTTTTTCATGCTGCAGGGGCCTTTGCCAAGGATCAAGTCGGCACTTTCCTGAAGACCTTTGGGCTGTTTTGCAAGAAGCTGTGCTTTGGTCTTGTTTGTCAAGTTTGTTGTGTTTGTTGCCTTGTATGTTAGTTGTTTTTGCCAAAGTCAGTAAGGCTTCCCTTTGTATATTTATTTCGCAAACAAATAAAGAAAGACTTCTTTTTGTAGTTCGTTTACAGAAGTGTGTTGTACTTATGGTTTGTTTGATAAACCAGGATTGTCTGTTCGAGGCCAATCGCTGGACAAGTTTATAATGTGAGATTATGTTGTTGGTTTGTTTGTCCGTTTTCTTTGGGTTAGTGATGCGTGTCGAAGTGTTATATATATTAGGTGTATATTTTAAGCCCCTTTAACACTTTTTTAGCCAAGTTTTAAATTTATAAAACACGATATTTACTAACACTAAACACACATATGGGCAAGTGCACCCATCGTGAGCGTAGTATAGTGTTGGTAAGATACCGAGGTCGTCCAAGGACACAAAAGCTTTTAGTACCGGTTTATCCTCAACGTCTAATCAAAATAAAAAGTTTAGAAAAATGTTTTAAGCTAAGAAAAATAAAAACTAACTAAAAAGCTGAAAAATAAAAATAAAAAGAAAACAGATAGACAAGATGAATCACTTGGTTCCGACTCGTGTATAGTGTAACCTTTGATTATTTCCGCACTTTTGCACTTATTTAAGAGATTATCTTAGTTATTGTAGTAGGCCCCTCTTTTGAAGGTGACGTTATCCTCAACCCAGTAGTTTGAGTCAGCAAGGATAAAATCCTAAAGGGTCGGATTATTGAAAGATAATTAATTAAGTTATTAATGCAAATTATGGTAGGCCCCTCTTTTGGAGGTGACGTTACCCTCGACTAAGTAGTCTGAGTCAGCAGGGATACAGTCCTAAATAGTCGGGTTATAGTATTAATAGTAGTTAACTTATGAGGGGATCAAAGAGTTTGGACCCCCGCCATCCAATACTGTTAAGTATTGAAGGAGGTCCTACTAAATTTGACCCAGGTCCATTGCAGGACCTCTAAACGCTGAACAATGGCAAGACTCTAACCAAACAGTTCCCTTAACCCCCGACCAGGTAGCCAACATACCTCCATATAGACCGTGGAGATATGAATGGTGAAAATCTTTTATTTTATATAGACAGTAAAATAATGCCAAGACACCACGGACAAACGATAAGGAAGAATCACCTTCAACATAAGAAACTAGCTATTAAAGTCATTAATACAAAACCAAGTAAAAAGTGAGAAAAGATTAGAAATAAAAAGTATTACACTAGACACTTGTATTCACCAAGTGATGTAAGAGACTTAGGCAAACATGGCCTTGATTGTCAAGAACTCTTACGATCAATCTTGGATCCCGAGACGACTCACACACTCTATGATGGACAATGGATGATGGTGGTGGATGATGGTGTTATGGTGGTGGTGGGTGGTGGGTGAAGTGTGAGAGAGGTGGTGTGCCAAGGGATGGTTTGAGCTTGAGCCAAGCACTCCTATTTATAGGCTGAACAGAAGGTCGGGCACGGCCCCGTGTCCAGTGGGCACGGCCCCGTGTCCACATCCTTCTCTTTCTTCATTTAATGCAGCTTGTCTTATTAGTTGACCACGCCCCCGTGTCCGCTGAGCACGACCCCGTGTGCAGAAGAATCTTTGTACTATGTAGATTTGCCTAGATTGTGCGAATCTTATAGTTGACCACGGCCCCGTGTCCACTGAGCACGGCCCCGTGGTGGGCAATAGAAGCTTCTACCACTTTGTCTTTTCTGCTGACACTTGGGCACGCCCCCGTGCTGGCTGAGCACGGGGCGTGTTCAGTCTCCTGTCTTCTTGTTTTGCTTAGGAGGATGCTGTCGTCGGCTCGGGCATTTCACGTCTTGTTCCTTTTCTTGTATTTATGTTAGAGTTTGATGTCTTTTTGCTTCTTTTGTTAATTTGAGCTCATTTAATCCTGAAAATACAAAAGGAAGACAAAAGCACACTTTTTCCAACATTAGTACTAAAAAAGGGTTAGTTTTATGCCATAATTGATGTAATTTATATGTTGCATTTTGCACACATCAAATACCCCCACACTTGAATCTTTGCTTGTCCTCAAGCAAAACTCTTTAATATGTGGCTATTACACTCCCAAATGGAATGGGTAGAAAATAAGGTTTCGGGCTTGTCATAGAGTGTCGGGATTTCCAAGATTCTTTATTTAGTTTTAGTTTTATTTTTATTTATTTACAATCCTATTCGTCATGATTTATTTAAAACTTTTCATAAGATAAATTACTTATTAGGGCATAACATGCCTTTGTAAAATTTTATTTATATACAAGTTCACATACCTCACGGGGATCACTCAACACTCGGCCAAAAATGTATTTTTGTGGATCACTCGAGAGCGGCATGGAACTTACTCCTACCATAGGCTTGCCAAGCAATCAATCCTCCTCCTTTTTAACTTACATACCTTTGTAAATATCAATAGGACTTTTTGGGTGAAGGGTTAGGCTTTGGGTTAAAGGTAGGTGGTTGGGTTAGTGGTTAGTAGAAAAAAGGCGAAAAGCGTAACAAGCATCGGTTTTCGTAAGACTTTTTATTTTTGTAACTTTTATTTTGATGAAGCTATTATTCAAACAAAGTTATTTTTGATGAACTTGTTTGTTTATTTTCTTTTGCTTCATCATCAACATACATTTTTTTTTATTTTTTTTATTTATTTATTAATTTATTTTTGAAAATCATATGAGAAACCGAGCTAGTTACTAAAACAAAGGGTAAAAAAAAAATGAAAAAGGTTTTGGTGGGTAAAAGGGTGTTTGTTTGGGTTATGAAATGAAAAGGTTTAGGCTCAAAGGGGCTAACTAGGGGGATTTTGGGTAGGTTGTAAAAAAAAAGAAAAATAATGGTGTAGAAATAAAAAGGGTTAGTCCTAATGCCTCCATCATTTACTTACTCGGGTTTAAGTTGGTAAGGACCGGGAATGTATCGTCGTGGCAAGTTCTAGAGTCGTAAGAACCAAGCGGCTATTCACACAAGAAACGAAAAATGAGCATTTAGTTTAAAGATATGTAATTGTTTGCTCAATAAAGGCTCAAAACTCACTTTTGTGGGAATGGGTTTTTATGTGATCAAGTATATATAATTGAATTTTAACTAAGCTTGTCATGCCTTTTCATAATTTTCTTATGTTGGTTATTTTTATCACGACGCTATCGGTTGTAAATTCGTAAAAATATAACCGTTTTAGAACTTGAAATTCCCGAGTTAAAGCTAGACAAGTAAAAAAATGAAAATTTTAGAAAAAATTTGGGGTGATTAGCGGTTCCAATAGAGTTTTTTGTAAGGCTTGTATTTAGGACTTGCAAGATTCAAGGTTTTAGCATCCCCCCCCCCCCCCCACACTTAAATTACACATTGTCCTCAATGTGTCCCAAAAATAAGTTTTTAGGTTGATTGAATGTGTAAAAAGGTGTAAAAAGAAAAATTTTGTGTTACTGGGCGCTGAACACGGCCCCGTGTTGTCCGGGCACGGCCCCGTGTTCAAGTGCCAGTAATAAAATTAAATCAAGAGAAACAGAAGCCTGGACACGGGGGCGTGTTGAGTGAACACGGCCCGTGTCCAGTTACCTGAACTGGGTCTTTTCTGCAGATTGTGCAGCACGGGGCCGTGTTGGGCGGACACGGCCCGTGCCGAACTTACTGTAAATGAAGAATTTTGTCGGACAGTCCTGTTTTCCTGCATGGGGTGCTGGTTCAAGCTTCCCTTGTATCCTTTGCCATCTCAAGTGTGTTTTATTCCTGAAAATTAAAACTAACTAGAAAACATGAAAATTAATCTAAACTAAACTAAGGATAGTTCCGCGTAATGCCTCCGTGGTGCGCCACGTTTATAAGGGTCCTTGGCTAGACCCAAAGCCGGGTCATATGTTACCCAAGTGGGATTTATTGCATCCCATGTTACACCATCGGAGACCGTCATCCAAGCTTGAGTCTATTACCTTCATGTAGTTGACCGGGTCTTCGTCCTCTACTCTCTTTCCACATTCAAACTTTACTTCCTTGTCCCCAAACTTCAATGTTAACGTTCCGTCATTCATGTCCACCACTGCTTGGGCGGTGGCTAGAAATGGCCTCCCGAGGATGAGAGGGACATCGGTATCTTCCTCCATGTCTAGGATGACAAAGTCGGTTGGGAACACGAAGTTGTCAACTTTGACCAATAGATTTTCAGCGACACCTTGTGGAAATTTGACGGATCTGTCGGCGAGTTGTATGCTCATCTTTGTAGGGCTTGTTGTTCCTAGGCCGAGTCGTTTGAACATTGATGTGGGCATGAGGTTAATGCTAGCCCCAAGATCGGCTAATGCATTACGAACGGGGGATTCCCCGATTGAGCAAGGAATCGTGAAACTTCCGGGATCAATTTTCTTTTGTGGGAGTTTGTTGAGTACTAGGGCGGAGCATTCTTCGCCTAAGTTAACTAATTGCAATGATTCAATTTTCCTTTTGTGAGTGAGGAAAACCCTCATGAATTTTGCATATTTAGGCATTTGGGTTAGAACCTCAATAAAAGGAATATTAATACGCAATTGTTTTAGTAAATTTTCGAACTTTGCGAATTGCTCATCGGTCTTTTGACGATTTAACCTACCGGGGTATGGAATTGGAGGAGTCTTGGTGGGCTCTTGATTTGGTAAAGAAGCCTTTTCTGTTTGGGGTGCGGGTGGAGTTGTAGTTTGGCTAGACTGGCTTCTTTCATCTGGTGGTAATGGAGCCTCCTCGGGACCCACGGTTCGATTTCTCAATGTGATGAGATGTACTTGTGCTTTTAGGTTGGTTTCGGTATTGCTAGGTAATGCGCCTTGTGGTCTCTCGGAGAAATTTTGAGCTATCTGATTTAATTGTTTTTCAATGTTTTGAATGCTAGCTTGTTGATTTCTAAAATTCGATTCCAATTGTTGAAATCGATCCGAGTTTTTCTTTTCGGTGTCGGAGATGAGGCGAGACACAGTATCTTCAAGCCTTTCTCTTCCACCTTGTTGTTGAGAAAAATTTTGTGGTTGTTGAAAGTTAGTTCGTTGGTTTTGTTGGTTACTACTATTGTCGGGATCTCTCCAACCAAGGTTTGGGTGGTTACGCCATCCTTGGTTGTAGGTACCCGTTGGAGAACCCGACGGCCTAGGTCTGTTATCAATGTAGTTTACCGTTTCTGTTTGTTCATCTAATTCTTTCATACAACTCCAATTTTCAAGTGGCCCACCACACCCTTCACAAGCCATAACCGAGGCCGTTTTTGTCATTTCTAGCTTTTTGATTTTCGAAGAGAGGGCCTCGATGTGGGCTTGTAAAGAGGTGCTTTCATCAACCTTATGGGCGTCCGGGGCAATAGATTTATTACCTCGGGGAGTGTGCCATTGAAAATTGGTTTGAGCAATTTCCTCAATTTGATTATATATTTCATTTGCGCGACGATTACCTAAAAGTCCCCCGGAGCTAGAATCAAGTGTTTGTCTTGTGTGTGGCAATAACCCATTGTAGAAAGTGGATACTTGCTGCCATACCGCAAGACCGTGATGAGGACACTTTCTTAGTAGCTCCTAGAACCTTTCCCAAGTTTCATATAAGGATTCCCCATCTTCTTGTGAATATGTATTAATTTCAGACATTAATTTAGCCGTTTTAGCAGGAGGGAAATACTTATATAGAAACTTTTGGGCTAGTTCATCCCAGGTGTTTACCGAGCCAACTGGGAGGGTGTTAAGCCAAGCCTTAGCTCGGTCTTTTTGTGAAAATGGAAACATCCGAAGGCGAATGGCGTTACCCTCGACTAAGTAGTCTGAGTCAGCAGGGATACAGTCCTAAATAGCCGGGTTATAGTATTAATAGTAGTTAACTTATGAGGGGATCAAAGAGTTTGAACCCCCGCCATCCAATACCGTTAAGTATTGAAGGAGGTCCTACTAAATTTGACCCAGGTTCATTGCAGGACCTCTAAACGCTGAACAATGGCAAGACTCTTACCAAACCGTTCCCTTAACCCCCGACCAGGTAGCCAACATACCTCCATATAGACCGTGGAGATATGAATGGTGAAAATCTTTTATTTTATATAGACAGTAAAATAATGCCAAGACACCACGGACAAACGATAAGGAAGAATCACCTTCAACATAAGAAACTAGTTATTAAAGTCATTAATACAAAACCAAGTAAAAAGTGCGAAAAGATTAGAAATAAAAAGTATTACACTAGACACTTGTCTTCACCAAGTGATGTAAGAGACTTAGGCAAATATGGCCTTGATTGTCAAGAACTCTTACGATCAATCTTGGATCCCGAGACTACTCACACACTCTATGATGGATAATGGATGATGGTGGTGGATGATGGTGTTATGGTGGTGGTGGGTGGTGGGTGAAGTGTGAGAGAGGTGGTGTGCCAAGGGATGGTTTGAGCTTGAGCCAAGCACTCCTATTTATAGGCTGAACAGAAGCTCGGGCACGGCCCCGTGTCCACATCCTTCTCTTTCTTCATTTAATGCAGCTTGTCTTATTAGTTGACCACGCCCCCGTGTCCGCCGAGCACGACCCCGTGTGCAGAAGAATCTTTGGACTATGAAGATTTGCCTAGATTGTGCGAATCTTATAGTTGACCACGGCCCCGTGTCCACTGAGCACGGCCCCGTGGTGGGCAATAGAAGCTTCTACCACTTTGTCTTTTCTGCTGACACTTGGGCACGCCCCCGTGCTGGCTGAGCACGGGGCGTGTTCAGTCTCCTGTCTTCTTGTTTTGCTTGGGAGGATGTTGTCGTGGGGTCGGGCATGTGACGTCTTGTTCCTTTTCTTGTATTTATGTTAGATTTTGATGTCTTTTTGCTTCTTTTGTTAATTTGAGCTCATTTAATCCTGAAAATACAAAAGGAAGACAAAAGCACACTTTTTCCAACATTAGTACTAAAAAAGGGTTAGTTTTATGCCACAATTGATATAATTTATATGTTGCATTTTGCACACATCAGTTAGCTAGACCCTATTTTGCCCCACGGCCGGGCTTTTGGTATGTTTGATATACCTTGTACACGTGTGTTTGTTTATTGGTTAGGCTTATAGTGTTTCTGGGCACGTCTGCCTAGATATAATACCTGTTATTTTGCCAAAAGAGGACAAGTTAGTTGTCCATTTGTCATTCATTTCTTGGGGACTAAACTTCCCACCACAAGTTCTTACAAAAGATTCTTTCTTGGGGTATGCCCCAGATTAACAGTTAATTATTACAAAAGTGGCTCCCTGGCCGTTTTTCCTGGGGGATAAACCCCTCATATGTGATACTTCCTGAGTTGCATAAGGTTCCATGTCCTGGGACCTCCTTGCCTTGGAGCGTTTCCAGTTTACAACTTCCTTTGCCGTTTGCCCATATGACCCGGTAAGGCCCTTCCCAATTGGGTCCTAGCTTTCCGGTGCTCTCCTATAGGCTGGCTTCATTTACCCTTAGGACCAAATCCCCTGGCACGAGGCTAAGTTTCTTCATCTTGGCATTGTAATAGCTTTCAAGCTGCTTTTTGTACTTAGCCGCCCGGACTGCTGTGACTTCCCTTCTCTCTTCAGGCAGATTCAGGTTCATCCGGAGGTCTTGCTTGTTTTCGGCCTCCCTGAGCTTCATTCTGGCAGTTGGGGATCCTATTTAAGCTGGGATAACAGCCTCCGTCCCGTAAGTTAAGCTGAAAGGAGTCTCCCCGTTGCAGTCCTTAGGGGTCGTCCTGTATGCCCATAGCACAAATGGCAATTCCTCCAGCCATCCTTTTTGTTTTCTCCTGAGTCTCCCTTTCATCCCTTTGATAACGCTTTGATTTGCTCTTTCCACTAGCCCGTTACTCTGGGCATGGGTGACGGAAGTGAACACTTGGTGTATGTGCATTTGCTCACACCATGGTCTGAAGGGTTTTCCAGCAATTTGTACGCCATTGTCACTCAGGAGCTCCTTCGGGACACCGTATCTTTAGATAATGTTTTCTAATACAAACCATCTCATCTGCTCCCCGGTTATTTTTGCCAAGGGCCTTGCTTCTATCCACTTGGTAAAATAATCGATGGCAACCACCACGTATTTGACCCCTCTTGGACCTTATGGGAATGGTCCGATAATGTCCATGGCCCATTTTTGGAAAGGCCAAGACGTTGAAACAGGTATCATGGGGTGTTTGTGGCGATGCGTCATAGGTGCATGAACCTGGAAATTGTCACATCTCTTGATCTCTTCGGAAGCTGTTTCGTACATTCGAAGCCAATAGAATCCCGCATTCATTGCCTTTGCTACTACCGTCCTTGGCCCCGAATATATTCCACAGATCCCCTCATGTATTTCCCTGATTACATATTTAGCTTCTTCAGTGTCAACACACTTCAGGGATGGGCCCAGGTATGATCTTCGATACAGTTCTTCATCGACCAACTCATATTGTAAGGCTTTGACTCTCACCTTCCTAGTTGCCCAGTCTCCCTCAGGTAGCGTTCCGTCCTTGAGGAACTTTACAATTGGTGTCATCCATGTCTCTTGTGCATTTTCGACCGCAGCTACTTCTTCTGTGCCGAGGGAGGGGGAGGTCAGGACTTCCACTTTGACTTCCCTTGCTAGATGGTCAAATGCCACAGAGGCCAGTTTGCTGAGGGCATCAGATTTTCTGTTTCTCCCACGGGGGATGTATTCTAGCTTAAAGGTCTGGAATGCTTCGGCTGTTTCTTTTACTTTCGCCACGTACCGAGCCATGGTGTTGTCTTTAGCCTCATACTCTCCTTGGTATTGTTTGAGCACTAGCTGTGAGTCGGTGCTAGCTTCCACATGCTTTGCTTTCATCTTTTTGGCTAGCCTCATCCCTGCTAAAAGGACTTCATATTCTACGGTGTTGTTGGTATTCTCAAAGTCCAGTCTGATGGCATAGGTTAGCTCAACCCTCTCAGGACTGATCAGCGTAATGCCTGCCCCGCTACCTTCTTCGCTGGAGGCCCCGTCTGTGAGTAACTTCCACACTGCCTCATCCGCCTTCTCTTTCTCTTCCTTTTCTAAAGCTTCCCACTTTAAAAGTTCCCTTTCTTCATCCTCAGGGATCTCTGCTAAGAAGTCGGCCAGTATTTTCCCTTTCATGGCAGTTCTAGCTTTGAATTCCAAGGAGTGTCCTCCTAACTCGACTGCCCACTTAGCCAGCCGTCCCGACAGCTCCGGCCTTCTTAGCACATTCTGGAGAGGTTGATCTTTCATTAGGGTAACCTTGTGTCCCTGGAAGTACCTCCTGAGTCTCCGGGATGCGAAAACAAGAGCTAAAGCTAACCTCTCCAGGGGCATATAGCGTTCCTCAGGACCCTTAAGGGTCCTGTTGATGAAGTATATTGGTATCTGCTTCCCCTCCCGTTCTACCACCATAACCGCACTTATGGTTGTCTTTGAAGCAGACAAATACTGAAGCAGATCTTCCCTGGGTACTGGAGTGGCTAGAGTTGGGAGCTTACAAATATAATCCTTCATTTCACAAAAACGGTTTCTGCCTCAGAGGTCCATCTAAACCTGTCTGTTTGGAGGCAGTCCTTCAGTACCTTCATGAAGGGAAGGGTCCTATCAGCTACCTTTGACAAAAAGCGGTTCAAGGCGATTAGCCTTCCATTCAGCTATTGAATGTCTTTTAGGGACCTAGGGGATCGCATTTCGGCCACGGCTTGAGTTTTCTCCAGGTTGGATTTGATTCCTCCCCTAGTGACTACTACTCCCAGGAATTTTCCTTCCTCTACCCCGAAGTAGCATTTCCCAGGGTTCAACTTCATATTCATATCTTGCATGGTTCGGATGGTCTCGGCTATGTCATCTATCATGGCCATTTCGGTCAAGGTTTTGATAACAATGTCATCAACATATACCTCCAGATTTCGTCCCCGTTGTTCCTTGAAAAGGGCATTCATGAACCTTTGATAGGTGGCACCGGCATTTTTGAGTCCGAAGGGCATTTTGGTATAGCAAAATGTCCCTTCGTCTGTGATGAAGGCGGCCTTTTCCTCGTCTTCTATTGACATCTGTATCTAATGGTACCCTTTGTAGGCGTCCAAGAAGCACTTCACGGGGTATTGGGGTAAGGAGTCCACTTGGACGTCTATCTCTGGGAGGGGGTAGCAGTCCTTGGGACATGCTTTGTTCAAATCTTCAAAGTCAATGCACATCCTCCATCCCCCGTCCTTTTTCTGGACCATAACCGGGTTGGCAACCCAGGATGGATACTTCACTTCCCTTACTATTCCGGCTCTAAGCAGCTTTCTGGTTTCTTCACAGGCGGCCCTCCTCTTACTGGGACCCATGCTCCGTTTTTTCTGTTTTACTGGCTTTGCCCAGGTGTATGTATTGAGTCGGTGTTCGGTTAAGCTTCTTGGGATTCCTATCATATCCCCATGTTGAAATGCAAACACATCTATGTTGAGAAGGAGCAGTTCCTTGAGAGCACTCTTGCACTTGTCACTCAGGTGACTTCCTACTTTGACCGTTTATTCCGGGAATCTATCGCAAATCACCCACTCTTCGACCCTATCTTTTTGGGGTTTCTCGGATGCTTCTCCTTCGGACACGGAGGAAATTACTTCATATGCAGATTTTACCCAAGCCAAGCCCTTTGGCGTTTGGAACACTAGGGCTCCGTGCGGGGTTGATGCCTGTGCTTGTAGATCTTCGATCCCAGGTCTTCCCAGGATTGCATTGTATTTGGAAGGTGCCCGGACCACCGTGAAGGTCAGGTTTATAGTTCGGACTCGATCCCCTACCCCGACTGTAAATGGAAGTCTGATCTTTCCCAGGGGGTGTGACACACTGTTATTGAAGCCTACTAGGGGGATGGAGTCCTCCTCAAGTCTATCTCTCACGTCCCTGTCAAATCTGAGGAAACAGTGCTCATAGATTACTTCTACCCCGGATCCCCCATCCACATGTATTCTGGCCACCTTGTGGCCAGCTATTATGGCTTAGATGTTAGGGGGAGTCGCTGTACTTCGTTGTCCTCCAGGTGTGGCATCTAGATGGGAGCTTTCATGCGGTCTGGGGAGCCCAGAATTCTGGCCTTTACACTCCTAGTATTATCAAATTCATTTCTCCTTCGAATCATATCTACATCTGCCCTTCCAGGCTCCCTCGCATCTTTCCCTTTGCGGTCCCCCCCCCACCTTCCTTAATCTCTTTAACCAAATGGGCCAGTTTACCCTTTTTTACCGCGGCCTCTATTTCCCTTTTAAGATACATGCAATCATCAGTCTTATGACCAAATCCTTTGTGGAAATCACAATATTCATTCGGTTATGCTTTTGGACCGGGTTTTATGGGTGGTGGTCTTGGGAAGGAGTGCTTCACCCTCTCAGTGGCCAGTATTTCACTTGGGGTTTTGGTGAGAGGGGTGAAGCTGTCAGAGAAGAGGGGTGAGCCTCTCCCCCGGGGCCTGTATGGGGAATACGAGGGCCTCGTCCTATCGTGCATCATTCTATCAAAAGCAGGTTTTCTTGAGTAAGGTGTATCTTTTTTGGGAGGCTTTGCAGCTGGGGCGACCCTCCGGGGTGGGGTGTCCATCTCCTTAGCCTTGCTAACCGTGTCTTTGTCCCTGACGAAGGCTCTGACTCTGTCCATGAGGTTGTCAAACGAATGTGGGAACTCTTCTCCCAGCTTCTCACATAGTTGTACATGTTTTAACCCGTTAATGAAACTGCTGATCTTCATAACCTCCGGGACGTCCTTGATGTTCATACTCTCCTTGACAAACCTCTCCATGTATTGGTCTATTCGCTCATTGTCCCTCTGCCTTATGTGCAAAATTTCGTTCGGGTTCTTGACCACTTTTCTTTGCTGACCAAAGTTTCTCAGGAACTTTTCACTTAATTCTTCATAGCTATCGATCCCTCCTGGAGGGAGGCTGTCAAACCAGAGCCTGGCTCCCTCCGTCAAGGTCTGCACAAACATATGGCACCAAACTGGCATGGGCCACCGCCCCAGTTGTCCTGCTCCCCTGCAGGCATGGAGATGGTCCTCAGGGTCTCTTGTTCCATCGTACCGGTCGAAGTTTGGAGGTAGCTTCGTCTTAGGGGGCATGGGTGCTTCTGCAATCCTCCTGGTGAACTTTGAGATCTCGGCCAAGTCCCGTGGGAGGTAGGGTTGATTCAGACCACTATCGCTTTGGTTTTCCTTTTCTTTTTCTTTTCCTTTTGGTCTCTTTCCCATGATGAGATCCTCCCTTTCTTCCGAGGACATCTGCCTAAGAGCCGTCATGAAAGTTTCAAGTGGGTCATTCCCACTGCTTTTGTTTTGCAAGTCCACCCCCTCCTGATTAGAGGGTGTGTCGAAGGACAGTCTTGCCCAGAGGCTGTCAAGCTTTTCTTGTGTTTCTAAATCCTCAAGACACTTTTTTAGTTTCTCCTTGTGCATGGCAACGAAATCCGGAGTGATGGCCTCTTCCCTTGATTTTCGTTTTCTTCTTCATGAGTTCTTCCACTGTGACCTTATCATGGTCGTTTTGTACCGTCTGGATGGTACGTGAGCTGGGTGGAGTAGCCATGTTGTTTCTTGTCAAACGGGTTATCTCAACGTCGGAGTTTCAGAGTGGGAACACCAGTCGGACTGAGGTCCCACGGATGGCGCCAATGTCGAATACCCAAATCCCAGCTGACGTTCAATGGATCTTCACTGACGTCAAGATATCCCGGTACGCGTTGCTACAAAAAAGTAAACCGTTAGCCTCGTCACGGAGGGCCCCGGGAGGGGGATCCGTGACCAAGCTCCGGCGTGAGAGTAAGTAAACTTGCTGGAAAGTTGGAGGAGTCTATTCCGATGAATGTGATCACCGGAATGTTTCCTCTAAGGTGTGAATCCAATAAATGTGTGTGTGTGTTTTATGTATGAGAATATTGGTCGGAATAAATGAGAGGGGAGTAAATGAGAGAGCTTTTAATGTGCTACCTTCAATCTGCCTTATGTTCGTCCTCTTTGGCTCTTATATAATCCCGAGCCCTTATCTCACATGTAAGATATTTTGTTAAGGTGATCCAATGGATTTCGGGGGTCTTCGGGGGGCTCAGACACGTGTCTGACCCCTAACGGTAAGATGGCAGCCTCATTTAATGTTCCGGCTGAAGAAGTATATTGCCAGCCAAGATCCTCTTCATATCAGGCATTAAATGTGACCTGCATTCTCTGATCCTAGTTTCCCGCTCATTTCTCATGAGGAGAACCTTAATGGGCAAGGTAAACTATTATTTGGGCTTATATCTTGTTGGGCCCGCATGAAGGCAGCCCAAAGCGGGTAAAATGGGATTTCCCATTGGCCCGTCGTCACAGGTGATAATGGATTGTGTAAACGAGACCTGGAACTAGGCATGAAACAAGATTCATAGAAACTAAATGATAAAAATGAATGCTTGATGTTGAATCTATTAACTGTTGAATGTGATAAAGGTAATAATGATTCATCCATATAGATACTTGAATAAATACCCTGAATGATTGAATAAACTAATGAATGGTGATATAAATGTTCAAAATCTAAGATGGGAAATCAACGTTTGATGCTGTGTTTTCATGGAGTGTACAACGTTTGATGCTCAGGATACAACCTAGTGATGCATGTTTGAATGTTTAGTAACAGGGAATGATACTGTGCCATTTGAATGATTGTGTGTTGAATGCTTAAGTGATGACGTCTATTAAATGTTTTAAGCAACCAACGAGAATGATTCTGACTAGTTGATTAAGGAAGATGATAATGACGTTGAATGTATGAGTCCGATGACAAGCAAACCAGAAATGTTTTGATGATTATTGATATGATTTACAAACATGGGCATAAAATTCATAAAAAGGATCTGAGTTTTTGTTTTGTTGAATGATTTATAAAGGATGATAAAGAATGTTTTGTCTTATTATGATTGATCTAGAAGTTGGGGGATTTAATATTAAACGAACCCACGTGTCGCACACTCACAGAAGTTATAACACTCCTGTCGTACACTCACAAATTAAAGTTTAGTCACACACTATTGTTCTAACCGCACATTCTCATTTGGGCTCCTGAATGTTTGGGCCGCAGTTCCTTTTTGTGGGCTAACAACTCTATTGGGTTGTACACATAAGACTAGTCACACACTCTCATGCACTTGGCAATTTAACCGCACAATAACTATCTAGTCGCACGCCTCCACTTGGATCACACATTCAATTTATGTTGGGCTGTAAGATCCTGTTGGGCCGCGCAGTAAAGTAGTAAACTATATAAATGGGAACCGTACACCTATAAATGTCTATGATGTTGGATAGTTCTGTTAATACATAATGGAAAACATGAAAACATACCTTTGATTGCATCAGTACAGGCCAGCAGAGAATCCAGATGAAGACGCAGCAACAATGTATGACATGATTGTCAGATTGATCTGGTTCCTCCTTAGGGTGCAATCTAATGATGGTGATCATGAAAACCGAATAAGGGAGTTCGGTTATGGAGAGGAGGCCGATGGTGATGTTATGCGAATTAGTTAGGTTATGTGTCTAACCCTAGAACCTCTACATAAGTCTCCTTATATATGCACCCAAGAGGAAACCCTAATTAGTTAATAAGGGTAATTTGGCCCATCAACAATTACCAACTAATTATTTAATAGGATTGTTATATATTTTGATCCATATAATGTAAATGATTATAATGGCTACTAGATTAAATATAAAATAATATATATTTAATCTTACATTCTCCCACTTAGCCGAGTAATCATTTACTATGAGTATTAGATAAGCCTGATCAGGAGTTAACACTCATTTTAGCCTTAAACAAGTACTATAGCAGAGAAATACAACCGTTGAATCATTATGCGACTCAGGACCCCCATTATTCATACTATAGCCTTAATTTAAAACCTAATCGTCATGATCAAAATATGCATAAGCCCTTTGTTTGATTTGTAACTTTATTTGTCTGTATGCCATTATGTCGACTTGACATATTCTTAGAGACATACAAAATCAAACTGATGAGGAAAATTAACTAATACTTAGTCATTCATAGTACGATATGCAATTGCGCACGACCATTAATTAATACCCGTCTATGAGCTCTCTTAATAAGACTTATGGGTAATAGCCCTTCAGTTATAGGGTCCTTAAGCATATCATGAATGTATTCGATACAAAACTTAGTTTCCTCAATTCGTTCATAAACGAATAATTAATTGCGTATCGAAATTTAATGCAGCACCTCTCGAATTGTTACTGTTCAAGGAGTCATGGTACCTGACTTTATCACACTAAGTCTTCAAAAACATTAATTATATGGAGTTAATAAACTTATGAGTCCACTGATAAATTTCCAACAACATTTCGTGACTATATTATGTCGTTATAACTTAGGTTGTTAATATCAGTGCATTATGACTCCTCCATGAGATAGGTTTTGTCTGCTGACATAAAGATATACCCGAAATTACATTTTGTCATCTTTGAATATCACAAAGTTAAAGTAATCAACCGGTTTTTAGTTCTCACTTTTTCTTCAAATTTTAGCCTCTCGTTTCGTTTAAAGATATTGTAATACTCCATTAGATGCTTCACATTAATCTAGATAAATCTAGTGTGTTGCAATGTGAGTAATATCTAAACGAGTATAGACTTAAACTTACATAAGGCTTCCAATTAATGAAGCGTAAAGAAATAATCTCATTTATCCTATTATCCTCTAAAGGAGAGCAGTATTGTTTGATACATATGTAAGGACCCATTTAATGTTAAACTTATGGAATGGAACTAATGTCCCATTGGATCTATCTCAATATGTTATGATATCTATCACGTAAGAGATATCACTGAGATCTATTATAACAAAGTTTGTGTTAACAATGCTTTGACTTATGTAACATATACTTGTCAAAAGAATGTCATCTATATAGACAAGTTTATTTTAGTTGCTCCCACTCATTTTGAGGTAGGTACATTAATCCACTTAGTTGTTGATGAAAATAATTACGTTAAGATTTCATCATATTATGATGTTTGCATTAACCCATACATGGATTTTATTGGCTTACAAATAAAGTGTTCTTTAACCTTCAGTTTGGAACTTTCAGGTTGTTTTATGAACATGTAAATATGTCAGCCATTTATTAGGGAAAATTGTTTTAATGTTCATCTAATGTAGCTTTAAATTGTTATAAGCTACTAGAACACTGATGATACTCAAAGAAATCTTTAATAATTTATCTCTTCCTAAGTATAACCTTTGACAATCAATCATGCCTCTTCGTGTCTTAACGCTTATATCAGGATTTGGTTTAGTTATGAACACTCTTAGGTAATTCAATCAAATCCCAAACGTTATACGAACACATAAAATCAGTTTTACTAGAAAACTGTTTTATTCCATTCAGAGGATTAATTGACACTAATGGCTTATTTTTAAAGAGATAGGATCAGTAAACATTTCCAAAATCCATTTCAACTTCAGTTAGGGAGGTTATGTAATCATCAAAGTAAGTAGGTTTTTAAACCTAGATGACCTCCTGAGTTGATTATTGGGTTCATTAAAAGTTTCAGTTTTATGGATTAGCTCTTGTTTAGGTTGCTATCATTTTCAGGATTCTAAGTTTGTAAGAGTTGGTGCAGTATGATGCACAAGAGATGTAATAGGAGTTAAATTCGGAGTGAACTTTAATGACACTCTTCCCCCCGCCTCTTGTATTCCTTGCAAATGATGATAAGGACTTTGACTGCTCCCACTGACCTTAGAAAACTTTAGGAACTCAGCATGCTTAGGGTCAATTTTTAACGACCAACAAATTCTAATAGAGAAACAGGTTAATGGCGTTAATCGTTTTGATTTCTCTTGTTGAGGATTATGTTAGTTTAGGTAAGAAATCTAAGTGTGCCCATAATTAAGCAACAATGAAACTTTTGTAAGAGTAGCATTAGATTTTAAGGAGACAAGTTTTGATGAAACAGTGTCGTGATGGAGCGGTGTCTTGTACAAGAGGTGTAAATTGAAGTAATATAAAGTTTTCACTCCCCACCTCTTGCAACTATTGCAAGTTATTATTAAGACACTTAATGCTCCCACTGATCTTTGATATCTCTAGAAATGCTATAAGAGAAGTTTCAATGAGGTACGTGACGTGGGAACCTTTCATATATATGTTAGACTTTATTTGATTTCTTTAATGTCCAGATATCATAAGAAACTTTAGGGACATAGAAATCTTATAAAGTATATATATAAATAGATTTCTTCTAAGACTATGGGCCATATGTGACAAAATTTAGATACAAGTAGATAGTCTTTAATTGATAAATGAATTATGTCTGAATATTCCATTTGGAATAAGTTCCACGAATATCAATGAATGACTTATGATGGACCCATACTTATTCCTTAAGCCAAAACATATTTTAGGGCTTTAACGTCATGATTTAAAATCACTTAGAATGAGATTAGATGAAAATCATCCTCATTAACCATGTCATGATTTCTCATGAATTTCGGTTATAATGGATGAAATTTATAAGTCTCATTTTCCTTTTGTCAAATTCTCATTTACATGATGACAAAAGTTGTGAAAGTGTAAGGTATCATCTAGTTTTATCTTAGTAATGTTTCAATCCAGATATTTAGAACAAATAAGATGAGAGTTTAAGGTAAGTGTGACTTTATGTTGACTATGCAAACCTTACAACCTTCATAACATTGCTTAATTATGATACTATATTCTGACTAATCTTCAGAATCTATATATATAAGGTATCGAAAAGCGTTGTTAGAAGACTGCTTATTATGGTTCCTATAGCCTTAACATTTAATTTTTTCACTAACTCTCATGTTAGTTATTTTGTTGACTTCTGGTAAGAAAACGTTTAAAACTAGAGTCAACTAATCATGTGTTAATTGGAATATTAAAATTAGCAGACTTAAATATCTTTAGTAAGTGACTACCTAATTAACTTATCCAACTGTTCTTCTGAATAATGGATAGTCTCGTTGCTTATGCCTAGGCTAATGGCATAATTATGTTGTGAGATTCTCCCTTGAAGAACCTTAGAGTTGGAATTTTGTTCTTGTATTTTGACTATGGACCTTAGAACAATCCTCTTTTAAAGTTTCAGTGGTTGTAAGGTGAATAACAACTTATTTTCCAGTTACAAACATTTATTTCTCTGTATATATGTTGCTTATCAACACACTCATTATACTTTGGTACTTTTGAGTGTTATAGTTGATTTATAAGGCATCAAATTGTACAAGTGAAAATCTTAATATGTAATGTACTGAAAATATGTACTTATTTCCATGCTTAAGCCCTTAACTTTATGGGTCATGGTATTGTACATTATAATGTATTCACATATACCACTTAACTTTATAGTTTAGAATTTTAAATGAAGGCATGCATCTTAGGAATTCTTGTGATTATTCCATATATAATAGATTAGTCTTAGGAAAAACTTAATTTGGAATAACCTTTTAGTGACAACACTTATGTTAGAGAGTTCTTGATTATCATAAGAGACATCATGTTCGATTTTTCCTATTCATCATGCTCTAATTTTTCTTCTATAGTAATCATTATCAGAAGAGAGTAGCAGGATTATCGTGTCTTAATGGATAATCAAGGATTCAATTTTAAGAGCTAATTCTTATAGAAACTTTAAGTAAAGCAAAACATATTAGATTTAGGAATTAGAGTGGATGAGATATAGATTTATAGAAGAAAATTACATTGAGTAAAATTATAGGTACTAAAAGATAAGGCAGACGAAATTATCATAAAATTAATGAATGGTCATTAATATAAGGATCATTATGTGAAGAGGTTGTGATATGTCTATTACTAACATCAAAATAATAGACTTATTTAAAGTTCTACTTAAACGAAGACAAATCAGCTTTGGCCAGAAGTGTAATCATTTAAGCATGTGTGCAAAGTGGTTGTAACAAATCAGCTTTGGCTAGAAATTGAGACAATCACTTTAGTTATGCACTTGTTAAGTATGCCATCTATGAAGGAATTAAATCAGCTTTGGCCAGATATTAAGACATTCATGTTTATGATGCACACTTAACATAGCTTTCGTAATACTTGGATGATAAGTAAATGTATCAAATCAGCTTTGGCCAAAAATGATACATCAGAAGCTCATTCAAGTAAAGCCATTTTGGTTTTGTAAAACATTATTTGATCCTTATTAATTAACTAAGTATTTACAAAACCAATCAATTAATAGCAAACCACCTGTTAGCACGGGGTTCGGGGCGAAGCCCCGAGCTAAGTCTTAGTTCACATTAAACAACCTAAAATAATGAGGTTTCGAGTGAGATCTCGACTCAGTTATGAGGTCTCGAGTGAGATCTTGTGTCAAGTCTCGACTCATCTTACAACATTATGAGGTCTCGACTCATTAATGGTCTCGAGTCGCAACCTCAGTGTCTCGAGTCGTAATCATGGTCTTGACTACTGTGTTTTATGAGATCTCGAGTGCTTGATGAGATCTCGAGTCGCAACCATGGTCTCGAGTTGTGAAGATTGAAGCCCTTAGTCGAAACCTCAGTGGTCTCGAGTCGAAACCTTATGGTCTCAAGTGGAAATCGTTGTCTCGAGTTGTAAACATTTGAGAACACTTATGATTTCGAGTTGAGGCCTTGTGGTCTCGAGTCAAGATCTTGGTCTCGAGTCGAAACCTGATGGTCTCGAGTCCACTGTTACAGTTATTAATGTAAAAACATAACTGAAAATTCGAATTCTAAGGGATTCTGAGATACGGTTTCCTGTTTTAGTGATGATCTAATTTTATCAAAATATTTCGAAAATTTTATCTGATTATCAATTAACAGTTTTCGAATAAACTTAGATTATAAAATTGGATCAAAACAGGAAAAACACTCAATAATCCTAATTACATTCCAAAACATAAAGGAATTTTTCGAATTTTCTAAGAACATATGATGAACCCTAAAAATAAAACATAATTCTGGAACCCGAAATCTGAAAATTAAGGCTTCTAAACAGATTTCGGACATGAACTTTAATCATATTGGTCTCGAGTCATATAATAAACCAATTAAATATTCGAAACAGTGATATCGATGACTTCATGAGGGACTCGAAACCATGCTATTAATTATATTAGGCTTTTAAAATTTATGTTTTCCAGATTTCAATCCCAGAATAATGGATACGGAAACAGAACTGATTAATCAACATATGCTCTGATACCACATGTCGGACAGTTCTTTTAAGACATAATGGAAAACATGAAAACATACCTTTGATTGCATCAGTACAGGCCAGCAGAGAATCCAGATGGAGACGCAGCAACAGTGTATGACATGATTGTCAGATTGATCTGGTTCCCCCTTAGGGTGCAATCTAATGATGGTGATCATGAAAACCGAATAAGGGAGTTCGGTTATGAAGAGGAGGCCGATGGTGATGTTATGTGAATTAGTTAGGTTATGTCTCTAACCCTAGAACCTCTACATAAGTCTCCTTATATATGCATCCAAGAGGAAACCCTAATTAGTTAATAAGGGTAATTTGGCCCATCAACAATTACCAACTAATTATTTAATAGGATTGTTATATATTTTGATCCATATAATGTAAATGATTATAATGGCTACTAGATTAAATATAAAATAATATATATTTAATCTTACATATGACTGGGTTTGATTATTGAATTGGAGTTTGGTTGTCATGACCCACTTATTGCTAATAGATACGTAATGTCTAAATGTTATGTGCTAGATACGTGATGTGTAAATGTTATGTAATAGATATGTGATGTCTAAATGTTATGTGCTAGATACGTGTAAGAATATGTGGTGCTAGTTAAACACGAATCTGATTAAACTTAATAATTATAATAGGACATGGTTGATCAATTGTTAAAAACGAAGTAAACTATCTGCCGAGCAAACCGAGGTGAGTTCACAACTTTTTCTAAAAGCATGCGTTCCCAGTGGTTGGGAAACGGAACGAAACAACACTATCTCCTTGTGTGGGATACGGGTACATTCTCCCCTTGTGTGGGATGCTCAGTTAATTACTATTTATATTAGATGCAACAAGTGTACTAAACGAAAACACTATCTCCTTGTGTGGGATACGGGTACATTCTCCCCTTGTGTGGGATACTCAGTTAATTACTATTTATATTAGATGCAACAAGTGTACTAAACGAAACCCTATCACGAAAGTCCTTACTTATGATACCGATTAGTCATCGGTGCCTGGCGAATGGGTTATTAGTTGATAGCGCTATTTACGTCTCACCAACCTCACGCCGTGCCTGGAGAGGATCGGCCGTGAACTAATAGACTCAGGCAAAACCGTCAATGATAATAGACATTGACAGAACGGGGCAAACAAACATGAGGTTGCAGAGTATTCAGTATAACGCAGTTTAGTAGCTTACATATGGGGTAGCTCCTCATGGCATGATATAAATGAGTAACTTAACTACTTAAACAAGTTTTATTAAGTTAAAACTGGACAACTAGTGAACTCACCAACTTTATGTTGACACCCTACTGCATGTTTTGCAGGTACTCAGTGATTGCTGGGGATTGCAGCTTGGGAGTGTAGTAGGCATGCTAACCTATGTTGGGTTCTTTTAATAATTGCAAACTATTAACTTATGTTGAACCGTTTTACCTATGCTTCCGCAGTTCTCTTAAACTGTTAATTTAAACTTAAATGCTTTGGACTTAATCTTTAACTGTCACTAATCGTATTGGTTTGGTGAAACTAATTCTACTATTATTATAATTGTTCAATATGATTGGTGGTTGTATCCTGGTCAGTCACGCGCCTCGCGGTAGTACTCCGTGGAATTTGAGGGTGTGACAATCGTAGAATGTGATCAAGTGTTGATCATGAGGTGACAAGATGACGTGTTGTCATGTGGGTCTGTAAAATTCAAATCGATTTTGGGTCAAAATGGAAAGCTTGACCTGCACACCTTTTTGTTAATTAAAAAGTTTTTATACAATAACAAATACTGATATTTTTTTGTAACAAAAACACCATTATTACAACTAGTAATATTCTTCCGCGCGTTGCGTCGGGTATTAGGTCGGTATCGGTTTGATTCATTATGGTATTAGTACGGTCTTGGCACTCGATATATCACCGAAATATAAAACCCAAAAAATAAAGTTATGCTATGACCAAAATGATATCGACACGTGTCACGGTCCCAGACCCGATTTACCCGGTTCAGAAGCCGCGGGACAGAAACCCGTGGTATTAGTGTTTGATTTGGCATCGGAAATTTTAACAGGATCGTTTAAACTGAAAACACCCAATTATTTTATTATAAGTTTTGGGACAAACCCCGTAATTTACAATAAAGGAATTTCATTGGGAAATCCACTGATTACAAAAACATGTTTATTTATTTACTGAGCCACTTCATTCAAGCTGGAGTGCTACGCGGCACTTTTCCTTGTTCATAGTAAATCACCTGAAACATGTTTTAAAAACATTTGATTAGCGGGAAATACTGGCGATTCATTCAATTTGTACAAACGACACATTGTCATAATTTACAGTATTAAGAGCGATTACAATTGCCCCTATCTTATAATTATCTGGTCCAGTTATCACTCGACCGGATCTATGACTGTGGTCATATCACTATTAGGTCCTGTCACCCAATAGTGACATGTATCACTAATTAGGCTCGCCCACCTAAGAGTGATAAAATAGCAGTAATGTGCACAATACCCCACTTATTGCCAGTAATTAAAGATACGCAAAGACTTCATCCCTGTAATTATAACTGGAAAACATTTAGGATTTTACAAAGTAACTTTGATAAAAACAGAATGACTCACTTTGCAAGTTTAGACGGACAGAGTCTGCCTACTGATTAATCTGGTAACCTAGTTAAATAATGCAAACGAAACTAGGTTAGTAACTTAACACAACATTTACGATAATTTCACGAGATCGAAACCCTCACGAAGAATGAGAAAGTATAGCCCGAATTCAGGCAGCACTTAAACATCTATCGGATCGGTTTTAATCGATCGGACATTGTATCGTAGCAGGGATCGAGTTATTACCCCGTTATCGTTGCAGCGTTTCACTATGTCGGACATGTTTTTAGAGCAGATTATAGTGATTTTGAAAAAAACTTTGAGCAGACTGAACTGGCCATGCAACGTCCTATTTTTAGCTGAAATTTAATTTTCTCGCGGCTCACAACAGCATGAAGGGAGATCCTTCGCGGCCCGCGAGGGCCACCCTAGCTACGGCTAGGGCTGCCGTGTCACACCCTAGACCTGCCACGTGTACGACACGTGGCCTTGATCATTATCCGGAGACTTCGGAGCTGTCGCGCCCCGCGAAGACCCATCTTAACTCCTTCGCGGGCCGCGACCGAGTAATAAAACTTGTTTTTCTTGATTTTTCATACAATTAGGGTTTTAGGGATTCGGGTTTTCTTCTTACGGAGCGTTTTAGGACATTTTCGTGCAAGTCGTTACATCCTCCCCACCTTGTTTAAAATCTCTTCCTCGAGATTTACTGGAACAAGTAAGGATATTTTCTTTTCATCTCCGATTTTAGCTCCCATGTATATTCAGGTCATCTTTTTGAATCTCACTTTACTTTGACCAGCACAAATCTCTTGTGTTTGAGGTGCTTAACCTTTCTATCTTCTATTTGGAGAGGTTTCTCAACAAATTTTAACTTTTCATTTATCTCTATATCTTGAAGAGGTACTACCAGTGATTCATCAGATAAACACTTCTTGAGATTAGATACATGAAATACGTCATGTACCCCAGTTAGCTCTTCTGGTAGTTGTAATTGATAGGCAATTGGTCCTATTTGTTGGGTAACTGTAAATGGTCCTTTGTACCTTGGACTCAGCTTTCCTTTCTTACCGAATCGAACTACCCCTTTCTAAGGAGAAACTTTTAACAGTACCTTGTCTGCAATTTGAAATTATAACGGCTTACGTCGATTGTCTGCGTAACTCTTCTGGCGGTCTCGAGCCGTTTTTAGTCTTTCTTTGATTTGAGTTATCTTGTCGGTGGTTTCCTGCACAATCTCGGGACCTAATAGTTGACTTTCTCCTATTTCTGCCCAGCATACTGGAGTTCGACACTTTTGTCCATAAAGTGCTTCGAACGGGGCATCATTGATGCTTGTATGATAACTATTGTTATAGGATAATTCTATTAGTGGTAAGTGGTCATCCCAGTTTCCACCGAAGTCGATTACACATGCTCTGAGCATGTCTTCAAGGGTTTGGATCGTCCTTTCACTTTGTCCATCTGTTTGGGGATGGTATGCAGTACTTAAATTTAATCGTGTCCACATTGCTTCTTGGAAACTTGTCCAGAAATGCGAAGTCAAACGACTATCCCTATCCGATATAATGGAGAGGGGAACTCCATGTAGTGATACTACCTCATCTATGTATAACTTAGCTAGCCTTTCCATGCTAAAGGTTTCCTTCATTGGTAGGAAATGAGCTGACTTGGTTAATTGATCTATAATTACCCAGATTGCATCGTTACCTTTCCTGGTTTTGGGTAGCTTAGTAACAAAATCCATTGTGATTAATTCCCATTTCCATACAGGCATTTCTAACTGTTGAAGTAAACCTGAGGGTTTCTGGTGTTCTACCTTAACTTGCGAACAAGATAGACACTTAGAAACGTATCTAGCTATGTCCTTTTTCACTCCTCTCCACCAGAAGTTATTTCTTAAATCTTGATACATCTTGTTATTACCAGGATGCATCGTATACCTAGATTTATGGGCTTCCTCTAATATCTTATCTCATAAGTTTCCTTGTCTAGGTACCCAAATCCTTTTCTTGTGGAATCTCCAAATTCCATCAGTTCCTTGCTCTAATTCCTTTATCTGTCCTTTCATTTCTTCAGCGTCATCCTTGATTGTTATTTCTTGAACACTTTTTAGTTGTTCCATTAAATCTAACTGCAGATTTAATCTAAGAGCACGAACTCGTTTTTGTTTCTCATGGTAGATACGACTTAAGGCATCTGCTACTACATTTTCCTTTCCTTCGTGATATAGGATATCACAGTCGTAGTCACTTAAAATCTCCATCCATCTTCTTTGCCTCATGTTCAATTCTTTTTGCCCAAATATGTATCGTAAACTCTTGTGATCTGTATAGATGGCAAACTTACTTCCGTACAGATAATATCTCCAAATCATAAGGGCAAAAATTATTGCTCCTAATTCTAAGTCATGAATTGTATAATTCTCCTCGTGCTTTTTCAATTGTCTTGATGCATACGCAATCACCTTCTTACGTTGCATTAGCACACATCCTAATCCTAGTTTAGAAGCATCTCAGTAGACTTCAAAATCTTATGTCCCTTCGGGTAAGGCAAGAATTGGGGCATTTGTTAATCTTTGCTTTAGGATTCTAAAGGCTTCCTCTTGCTTGGATCCCCATTCAAACTTAACAGATTTACAGGTTAGCTTAGTTAATGGAACAACTATTTTAGAAAAGTCTTTGATGAAGCGCCTATAGTATCCAGCTAATCCTAGAAAACTTATAACTTCGGTAGCTGATTGCGAGACCTTCCAATTTGTGATTGCTTCTATCTTGGAGGGATTACGTGAATGCCTTTGTGATTCACCATGTGTCCTAAAAATTGCACCTCTTGTAGCCAAAATTCACACTTCGAAAATTTGGCGTAAAGCTTTTCCTTTCTTAACAGGGTTAAGAGTGCATGTAAGTGTTCACAATGTTCGTCCTGACTTTTGGAATAAATATGTATATCGTCGATAAAGACAATTACAAATTTATCCAAATACGGCTTACAGATCCTATTCATCATATCCATGAATGTTGCAGGAGCATTCGTTAATCCAAAGGGCATGCCTGTAAACTCGTAGTGACCATACCTAGTCCTGAAAGCAGTTTTAGGTATGTCTTCTTCCTGTACCTTCAGCTGATGGTATCCGGAGTGCAAATCTATCTTAGAGAAATACCTAGCTCCCTGAAGTTGATCCAAAAGATCATCAATCCTAGGCAATGGGTACCGATTCTTAATAATAACCTTATTCAATTCCCTATAATCGATACACATTCGCATCAAACCGTCCTTTTTCACAAACAACACCGGTGCTCCCCAAGGGGATGAACTGGGTTGTATGGATCATTTGCTTAGCAATTTATCTAATTGCTTTTTCAGTTCTAACATTTCTGTTGGTGCTAATCGATAAGGTGCATTAGCTATTGGAGCAGTTCCAGGAATTAGATGAATTCTAAACTCTACTTCCCTATCTAACGGCATTCCAGGTAGCTATTCTGGGAATACATCCGGGTATCTGATACTACTGGAATTTACTTAAGTTCCTTGCTTTTAGTGTTAATGATTACTAAAATCATATACATTATTCCTTGTTTTCATTCATAACTAGCAACTTTCATTACTGAAATGAACTTCATTGGTTTTCGGCGCTTATCTTCTGTAATCAAAATTACTTCTCCTGCTAATGTATGAATTTCTATGGAATTTTGATCGCACAAGATTCGAGCATGGTTGGCTACTAACCAATCCATTCCTAACACGACATCGAATCCTGCTAAATTCATAGGTAGAAGGTTTGCTGAAAATTTATGGCCTGAGAGTTCTATCTTTCCTTCTTGGAGAACCTTATCTATATTAACAGAGTTTCCTTCTGTCGTTTCTACCGTATAAATTTGCCTAAGTTTGGTTAAAGGTTGCTTAAGAGCTTGGAGAATGAAGTATTTATAAAACTTTGGTTTGCACCAGAGTCAAATAATACTTTTGTGTAAACGTCATGTACAAGAAACGTACCAGCTATTACGTCCGGAATCAGATCTACTTCTTGTGTTGTCAGCTGGAAGGCTCTTGCATTCTTCTTATTAGTCCCTTCGGTAGTTTTGGCCTTGTTGTCAGCTGGCTTAACCAACTTAGGGCAATTTAGCTTAAAATGCCCGGCTTTTCCGCAGTGGTAGCAGATCATTGATTTCTTCCTGCACTCCTCTTCTCGGTGCCCCGGTGCTTTGTAGAAATTGCAAATTTCCTTACATTTTCCAAAATATTTCCTTTTACAGTTTCCGCAAAATGGCGGTGCGGAAGACTGTCCGGTTCCCTTTTTCTTGAAGTTACTATTATTATTATTATCCCCACGGAGCTCTTGGGTAATCTTTTGAGCCAATTCCTTTTTCCTGCTTTCTTCTCTCGTGCGCACCAATCCGTCGGTCAAGGTGTTGGCCAATTTGACCGCATCGTCAATCGTTCAGGGTCTCGCAGTTTTGACTATGTCGCTAATCTCGCTAATTAGTCCCCAAATGTAGCGGGAGATAAGCACCGGTTCTGGCGAGGCCAGAGTCGGTACAATTCTAGCATACTCGAAAAATTTCGAAGTATACCCCCAACAGTCAACGTCCACCATCCGGTGGTTCAGGAACTTATTTGTCATCTGTTCCTTTTTGTAGGAGGGACAAAAATTTCTTTCTACCAATTCTTTAAATTCTTCCCAACTCATGGCATAAGCCATGTCACTTCCCCTAGCTTGCAGCACCGTGTTCCACCAATCTAATGCCTCTTCCTTGAAAAGGTGGGATGCATACATTACCCTGTCTTCTTCTGCGCACTTACTTATTTTAATCACAGCTTCGGTCTTTTCTAACCAGCGTAGTGCGGCAGTTGCCCCTTCATTGCCAGCAAATTCGACTGGCTTACAGCCAAGAAATTAATTGTAAGTGCAACCAGTCGTTATCACCTTCATTTTCTTATATAATGGGGCTTGAATCACATTATTATTATCACAGCCGCCATTCACACTGTTACTGAAATTATCGTCGCGGGTGCGTTTGCTATGGTTGGCTTGGGAAGGTTCAACGGTATTCTTAACGGCGACATCGATTGCTGGGATAGCATTGGCTATACCCTGAGCAACTATATTTTCTATATCTTGTCTAATGAGAAAATGGTCTTCATTATTTGGTTCTGATTGGTTAACTTCATTTTCCGGTTGGTTTACTACGTTTTCCATCTAAATAATTAACAATATATATAAATTATTGTCACAAAAATGGATAGCAGCTAAACACAATAGGGTAATCACAAACACAATTAAGTCCGCACACGTAGCCAAAATCGTCGACATTGCGACATTTATATTTATATAATATTTATGCGTCCATACAAGCCAAGTATTTTACAGATGTTTTATTTTTGTATTATTATACAATATTATATTATTATTATTATTATTATACAAAATATATAACTACTGTTATCCGGTTTTTCAAGAACGACGCTCCCGCTCGTCGTACTTCCATGTAATGTTTTCCCCCACTTCTCAAATCCGATTTCCCACATCCACCAGTTCCTCGCCGTAGCGGCGTAATTCGGCAACATTCTCAGGGTTCATGGGTGGAAAAGGAGCAGGTTCAGGTTCAAACTGGGGAAAGTACACATTTGGGTTATTCATGAAATTCTGAAAATGCCAGTCACTAGTCCACCATTCTTCCAACTGCCCTGTAAAAGGTTGGGTGTAAGGCCTCGTTTTTTTGTAACTTTTCTGATTTAGAAAGCTTGTAAAGTATTTCTATTTTCAGAAACTTATAACTCTTACAATCGTATTTCGTTCGTGTCATTGTAAATCCGAGACTTCAATCTTAATAAAAAAGAGAAAATTTTATTATTTCATAAGAATTATACTTTGTTTACGTATTTAATCCGTAATTATATTTTGATACATATGCATGATTCTCGTAAATACAAGACTCTAGACGTTTTATTTATGCAAACGCTTGACATTTCATTCATAAATAGGCTAATCCATATGCGGCCGACCATGGCACCTTATTGGATAATCCTTTTTCACTTGCAAATTGTTAAATAATACTCCCACATATAAATTAGATAAAATAACATGGTGACATCAACTTTATGAAACACATGGGAATTATTACAATGTACATAAAAAAGGATAAGTTGAACCCAGCTTACGGCCGCAACTCAGCAGCCCCTTTGATCCATTTTTTTTGTGTTAACTCCCAACCACTTACATTTAATACACCTCTAACCATTAACCCTAATCCTTCCCTATATAAACCAAGCCAAACCCAAGCATTTTACACTTTACAAATCACTCCAAACTCCCTCAAATCCGTCTCAAAGCAGCTGCCAATCTGAAGTTCGAGTATAATCAACTCCCTTCACTAAAACAAGCATAACTTTCTCATTTCTTGTCCGATTTAATCCATTCTTTTTCCTATGTGCTTGGATTGACCTTGGCTTCGATTCCATGGGTTTTTCACAGTAAATAAGTCGCTGGAACTCCAGAAAAAAGGCTCCAAAGTTCACTGTTCATTTCTGATTTCATCTAATCTTTACTAAACTTGTTCAACTTGAGTCTAACGCATCTCAAACCTATGTCCTTATACTTATAACCACTTCTATGGTTAGTTAAGCTTAAAACAAGGTTGAGACATTCAAAATTAGAGGGTAAACCTTATACACATTCTGTTTTGTTTAGGGTTTTAATATAGGTGTGATTATGGACTAACTTGGGTTGTCCAACATAAAATCCCCACATTACTTGATGATTTCTCATAGAGTAGTTGTTTATATTCTTGTATTATTCATAGTTCATGACCCTCCGTGTATGTTTTTACATCAAGTGTAGTGGTGAACACTTAGAGGTACCTAAATGGAAGACTTCTCTTCCTACCTCCTACATGATTTCCATGAAACTTAGAGGTACCTAAATGAAGATTTAATCTTCTACCTCATGCTTGACTATTGGACTTATTAATATATATTACATAACCTATATAATACATAAGTATATTACCCAAATAATCGAATCTTTGATGATGAACTAGTGTTCATATGTCAAAGTACTAGATTACACCATTTAGACTTGTTAACTTGGCGCGATTCTATTGGGGCCTTGTCCCATGAAAACATTTAAACTCCTTAGAGTTTCTTAGTGTCAAGACAAGTATCATGTGCACTAAAAGATTACTTTCATATGTTATATTCTTATGTTTTAAATTCCGAATCTCGACTCTAAGCATACCTTGAACTTTAACCCTTATACATTTGATCTCCTAATCTCATTGCTCGTCAACAATTGGATAATCGGAAAGCATATGCAAATTTTGTGAGTATACTTGACGCATTTTACCGTTTTCACACTTTAGGGTGTAACATGTTATTGTATACAAAACACACTTACTATACATATTCTTATGCAAATGTACAAACAAACAATCCAATACATGCTTACTATTTGTTATGCTTGATTCGTGTTTTCTGGACCTTACTTATGTGATGAACTTGTCATTAGCTTCATACGAGCCTCCATTTAACATGTATAGCGCTATAGGAGTAACGCACCGCCCGTAGACTAGTGGTCATGTTAAATTTAATTCATACTTGCGTAAACAGAGGGTTGACTTGTAAATCGCATGCCAGTTTATACGTTAATCTTGATAACTAGGTTTGCCATGTGGATTGTTCCTTATTATTTTTATACTTATATACCACGCACCAAACTTGTATGCTCGCCAATACCTTTGTATTGAACTACACTTTTAAAACATGTTGCAGGTTTAGCGATGATGTTGGTGATGCATTTAATCTAGTAGGATGCTTAGATACACACTTTAAATTTTGTATTCTTTTTGTATTGTATTTCATTATTCATGTTGTTGTATTTGTTTCAAATTCTTGTAATTGACCCTTTAGAAATGGAATGGAATTTATTATTTAAATACTTGACACAAACAATAGTGTTATGAATTCTCTAGCAATCTATTTCGTCTCACTCTGATGTTTCCGCCATCGGTTGGGGTGTGGCAGATTTGTATCAGAGCCATAACTGTAGGGAATTAGGAAAATTGCCATGCTTTTTACCTAGTCTATAGTTCTAGAGTTTTATTCTTATGTTTTGCTTGAACCACTTGCATGATACTTTATTTGCTCCTTATTTATTTCTTTTGACCTTTTAAACATATATATCACTTTTGTGTTAATACTTGCTTTATAATTTGCTAATACTTGTTACATTATCCCAATCTTTATGTGCTATCCTTGAAATGTCTTTTACGTGTTATTTTCCTGAGATGCTTATTGTGCTTATACTTATTATTATTATTATTATTATTATTATTATTATTATTATTATTATTTTGAACATACATCTTTTACTCGTTTATACTAAAAATCGAAACCACTTGTAATACACGAACGAGACGACTTCACTAAAATAGGGGTGAAACTCACAATTTGGTGAAAGACCCTCAATCCACCTATTCTTTTTACACGAAATTCGCCACCAAGTTAGGAGTGAGATCCTCACCTTGATGGAGAATTTCCGCTTTCAAATTTTAGTGGACCCTCGTCAAAGTGTTGAAATTAAATTTTGACCCGACGAGTACCAACCACACTTAGGATACGAAATCGTCAAGTTAGGGGTGAAACCCGCACCTTGTCGACTAGTTCCACTCCTTGAATTTTTCATAAATCCCACCAAGTCTTGAAATTTTGATTGATTTGGGACATGTAGTAACCGGAAGGGTAAATACCGTTAACCGACTTGTCGGCGAGGGTATTCCACCTATTAGGCCAAATCATGCTCCTCAAATTCGAAAGACTTTTCGACCACTTTGGTTAGTTAAAGTTCCATTTTGGAACAATCCCAAATTTTAATTAAACATGTGTTTCTATTATTTATTTTATACGATGCAATCTTTCAAATTCGAATTTACTTTCGATATTTTCTTCTCACACACCTCATACTAAATATTTTTCATTCATTTATACCTATGATTTCAAAACGTCACTCAACTTTGTTTACATTCTTTGTAACACCAAAATGGAGAAATATCATCGAGATAGGAGTGATTTCCTTACCTTGGCGATTAACTCCACTCCTTCTTTTCTTGAAACGACCTCACCGACGAGTTAGGGGTGATTCCCTTACCTAGGTGATCGTTACCAAACTTTACCTCAAAATATCCTATTATGCACATCCGATCATGTCTTATACCTAAATCATTTATCATTTATCAAAATACCTACCTATATCAATTTCAAAATACATCGTTTCATCAAACGTACTTCTTATCCTACAATTTATTTTCACACAACCCATACATATGAGATTCTTAAGCATGTCTTAAAACGTTTTATTACCCGAATTTCGAAACCTTACGAAATGCTACCTATCAACTCAATCGGTCCAATGAAACTCTTGCCCATGAACTTCATATTCGACTTAATCACTAAAACATGCTCACATTATATCATCCTACTAGAGACTTCCATTCTTAATCGAAATCAAACCAACCTTTCTCAATTACTTATAAGACCATATAGATATTATAAGATCGTTTTACCAAAGACTATTTTCAACATCAACATTTTCACAAGAACCTCCTAAATTCAAAATTTCTTGTTTTGATGAAACGAACTTACTTTTTCAAAAACCTTTTCCTACACCGATTTTCAAAACACGTGGGCAAGAAGACTTCATGGGGACCGACCATCTTCGGATTACGTAAACTCTTTTAAAACTAAAGTAGCATTTCCGTTCATTACAAAATACATTATGTTTAACCAATGAGTACTTTATATCCTCTTACATATACAAACTATATTCTACCCTTCAAATCAAGCTCAATCTAATTTTGATTTGATAAACTCAACGTTTCGCTTAAACAACTATGCATGCATATCATCATATTTTAGTCGATATCTCGCGACAACATCATTCATACCGTTCGTATTTACGTACTCAACCTTTTGAATGCTTTTATATGCTTAAATCCGTTATGTCCCACGTACACTATATATGTAGTATTTATTATTCATGCCTACACTTATATTCATACGTTTTATGCTTATACTTATACTCATACTACTCATACGTTTTATGTTTATACTCGTACTTACGTGCATATTCATACTTAAACTTATACTTATGCTCATACTTTCATTCATACTCATGATTCATACATTCGTACCTGTACGCGAGCGTAATCCGAGGGATTCACTTCCGTAGGTCCCATACATACTTAAGCATGGACTTGCTTATAAACTATATTCTTATACGTACACGTTCTTATATTTTAAATTATGTATACCCTGATTCATACACAATTAGTACAAGCTATGCGGGTCATGCGACGATCAATATAATCGCGGGTGCACACGGGATTATAGTGATAGGCGTATGAGAACCATAGAGTGTACTACTATGTATGGTAAGACGCGAATAAGGAAACGGACATAACATGGTTAAAACATGGTGGATACGCCGTTGGTACTTCCTATATATAAGTGTTTTCACCATGTTACCAAACTTTCGTAAACCGTACCATGAGAAATTCGGTGTTTTGCAGACCTGATTTAGACCTGATACACCAACTTTAATAACTCACAAGCGCACTGCTAAACATGCGATATCCGATTATCCAATACGAGACCTCATTCTTAACGCATCGCTTTCATTTATTATCCAACACATATAACCTTCCTATCCTTGCATTCCTCTACTAGATCGTTCGTCCACTCTTATACCTTCGTTGTCCTCTGTTATTCATGTCTTTTATGCCAACCTCATTCACAATAAACCGGTTTAAACGTTCGAATCCTAAAATACTTTCTTCCTTTTAAAACTATCTTCCATTCTTTATTTATGCGTAAACACAATTAGTTGGTCGTTACCTTCAAACCCATTTTATTTAAAATACCAACTTTCTCGTTCTACACCAATAAAAAATCTTCTACAACCTGAGATTTATTAATGCTCTTGAAACCAAGAAAACTTTTCATACAACCTACTGTGCGGCCACATTTTCCTCCAAATACAAACCGTTTTGTACAAAAGTGTTCCTTCTTGGGAAACATATTTTAAAATACCTCTTCATTTGAGTTATTCAAACTTGTTTAAGCTCACTTTGCCAATACACACACATGCACGTTTAACTTATGGTTATGCCTCAAGTCATCTCGGTCAAACAAACTCTTTTTACAAACCTACCCTTTCGTTCCTCAACGATTTAGTACATTTTCAACACGTCTCGAATCCCCAAATCAAGATTTTAGTCAATTGTTTCAGCCAAAATGTTTTTTTTTTCAAAGTCTTCCCCTTTAATAAATTTCGGGACGAATTTTCCTAAAGGAGGGGAGACTGTAACGCCTCGCTTTTTTGTAACTTTTCTGATTTAGAAAGCTTGTAATGTATTTCTATTTTCGGAAACTTATAACCCTTACAATCATATTTCGTTCGTGTCATTGTAAATTCGAGACTTGAATCTTAATAAAAAAAAGAAAATTTTATTATTTCATAAGAATTATACTTTGTTTATGTATTTAATCCGTAATTATATTTTGATACATATGCATGATTCTCGTAAATACAAGACTCTAGACGTTTTATTTATGCAAACGCTTGACATTTCGTTCACAATACACGACCTATACTTTTTATTCTTATACCAACTTATCAAGTAGTTTCATGCCTTATAGGTAGATTAAAATATACATAAACTATATTTGTATCATATATCAATATTTATAATATACATCATAATAATCAAGCATAATGCACCTAAAGTGCCAAAACATGAAGGATTATAAAGTGGCCCTGCCGTGAACATCAACTTATTTAGTGTTTCATTTATCTATTACACCTTATAATAATCCTCCAATATCAAGCTTAAGTTGAAAAAAAAAAAGAAAAATAAATAAATAAATAGGCTAATCCATATGCGGCCGACCATGGCAGCTTATTGGATAATCCTTTGTCACTTGCAAATTGTTACATACTACTCCCACATATAAATTAGATAAAATAACATGGTGACATCAACTTTATGAAATACATGGGAATTATTACAATGTACAAAAAAAAGGATAAGTTGAACCCAGCTTACGGCCGCAACTCAGCAGCCCCTTTGATCCATTTTTTTGTGTTAACTCCCAACCACTCACATTTAATACATCTCTAACCATTAACCCTAATCCTTTTCTATATAAACCAACCCTAACCCAAGCGTTTTACACTTTACAAATCACTCCAAACTCCCTCAAATCCGTCTCCAAGCAGCTACCAATCTGAAGTTCGAGTACAATCAACTCCCTTCACTAAAACAAGCATAACTTTCTCATTTCTTGTCCGATTTAGTCCATTCTTTTTCCTATGTGCTTGGATTGACCTTAGCTTTGAGTCCATTGGTTTTTCACTGTAAATAAGTCTCTGGAACTCCGGAAAAAAGGCTCCAAAGTTCACTGTTCATTTCTGATTTCATCTAATCTTTACTAAACTTATTCAACTTGAGTCTAACTCATCTCAAACCTATGTCCTTATGCTTATAACCACTTCTATGGTTAGTTAGGCTTAAAAACAAGGTTGAGACATTCAAAATCAGAGGGTAAACCTCATACACATTCTGTTTTGTTTAGGGTTTTAAACCCACAAGCAATGTTTAAGTCTAAGACTTAGTGTAGGTGTGATTATGGACTAACTTGGTTGTCCAACATAAAATACCCACATTACTTGATGATTTCTCATAGAGTAGTTGTTTATATTCTTGTATTATTCATAGTTCATGACCCTCCTTGTATGTTTTTACATCAAGTGTATTGGTGAACACTTAGAGGTACCTAAATGGAAGACTTCTCTTCCTACCTCCTACATGATTTCCATGAAACTTAGAGGTACCTAAATGAAGATTTAATCTTCTACCTCATGCTTGAATATTGGACTTATTAATATATATTACATAACCTATATAATACATAAGTATATTATCCAAATAATCGAATCTTTGATGATAAACTAGTGTTCATACGTCAAAGTACTAGATTACACCATTTAGACTTCTTAACTTGTCGCGATTCTATTGTGGCCTTGTTCCATGAAAACATTTAAACTCCTTAGAGTTTCTTAGTGTCAAGACAAGTATCATGTGCACTAAATGATTACTTTCATATGTTATATTCTTATGTTTTAAATTCCGAATCTCGACTCTAAGCATACCTTGAACTTTAACCCTTATACATTTGATCTCCTAATCTCATTGCTCGTCAACAATTGGATAATCGGAAAGCATATGCAAATTTTGTGAGTATACTTGACCCATTTTACCGTTTTCACACTTTTGGGTGTAACATGTTATTATATACAAAACACACTTACTATACATATTCATATGCAAATGTACAAACAAACAATCCAATACATGCTTACTATTTGTTATGCTTGATTCGTGTTTTCTGGACCATACTTATGTGATGAACTTGTCTTTAGCTTCGTACGAGCCTCCATTTAACATGTATAGAGCTATAGGAGTAACGCACCGCCCGTAGACTAGTGGTCATGTTAAATTTCATTCATACTTGCGTAAACAGAGGGTTGACTTGTAAATCGCATGCCAGTTTATACGTTAATCATGATAACTAGGTTTGCCATGTGGATTGTTCCTTATTATTTTTATACTTATATACCACGCACCAAACTTGTATGCTCGCCAATACCTTTGTATTGAAGTACACTTTTAAAACATGTTGCAGGTTTAGCGATGATGTTGGCGATGCATTGAATCTAGTAGGATGCTTAGATACAAACTTTAAATTTTGTATGCTTATTGTATTGTATTTCATTATTCATGTTGTTGTATTTGTTTCAAATTCTTGTAATTGACCCTTTAGAAATGGAATGAAATTTATTATTTAAATACTTGTCACAAACAATAGTGTTATGAAGTCTCTAGCAATCTATTTTGTCTCACTCCGATGTTTCCGCCATCGGTTGGGTGTGACATTGGGGGTTGATAATGGGTTCAGGAATGGCGGGTTCCAGGTTGATAGAAAGTTCCGATTGAGCGGGAAAATTGAAAAGGGTTTCATCAGCAGGTCCAATAAGGTCACAGTTTGCCAGTTTTCTATCCAGTTCTTCCCAGGGTGGCAGCTCCTGAGCTTGACCAGAGCTCTCTCCTACTTCTTTTTCTTTTCCTTTTGGATCCACAGTTTTCTTTACCCTTTGGGCTGCGGGTTTCTTCTTTCTCTCTCGTTTCCAGTCCAGAAGCCTTCTTCTCTTTTTGGGTTTGGGTTTCTCCTAGGATTGAAACACCATTGGCTCCTCGGTGTCAGCCTGATATCCAGACTGGTTTCCGGTAGTCTCCGTATCTGTAGTATGGATTGTGAAATTTCGGAGGGCTTCCGATAATTCATTCAGGCTGTTAGTCACACATAAGGAAACACAAAAATCCAAATTAAATTTTTATGTATTGTAAATTTAATTTTCACAGAATCACAAAATGGAAAATTAGAAACTTAAGTATTTTTCAAATACTTAATTGGCTTAAATCAGTGGCTCTGATACCACATTTTCTGTCACGGCGCCCGACCCGATTTACCGGGTTCAGAAGCCGCGGGACAGAAACTCGTGGTATTGGTGTTTGATTTAGCAGTGGAAATTTTAACAGGATCGTTTAAACTGAAAACACCCAATTATTTTACTATAAGTTTTGGGACAAACCCCGTAATTTACAGTAAAGGAATTTCACTGGGAAATCCCCTGATTACAAAAACATGTTTATTTATTTACTGAGCCACTTCATTCAAGCTGGAGTGCTACGCGGCACTTTTCCTTGTTCACAGTAAATCACCTGAAACATATTTTAAAAAGATTTGATTAGCGGGAAATACTGGCAAGTCATTCAATTTGTACAAACGAAACATTGTCATAATTTACAATATTAAGAGCGATTATAATTGCCCCTATCTTATAATTATCTGGTCCAGTTATCACTCGACCGAATCTATGACTATGGTCATATCACTATTGGGTCCTGTCACACAATAGTGACGTGTATCACTAATTAGGCTCGCCCACCTAAGAGTGATAAAACAGCAGTAATGTGCACAATACCCCACTTACTGCCAGTAATTAAAGATACGCAAAGATTTAATCTTGTAATTATAACTGAAAAACATTTAGGGTTTTACAAAGTAACTTTGATAAAAACAGAATGACTCACTTTGCAAATTTAGACGGACAGAGTCTGCCTATTGATTAATCCGGTAACCTAGTTAAATAATGCAAACAAAACTAGGTTAGTATCTTAATACAACATTTACGATCGGACAAAGTATAGCCCGAATTCAGGCAGCACTTAAACATCCATCGGATCGGTTTTAATCGATCGGACATTGTATCGTAGCAGTGATCGAGTTATTACCCCGTTATCGTAGCAGCGTTTCACTATGTCGGACGTGTTTTTAGAGCAGATTATAGTGATTTTGAAAGAAAATTTCGAGCAGTCTGAACTGGCCATGCAACGTCCTATTTATAGCTGAAATTTGGCTTTCTCGCGGCCCGCGGCAGCCTGAAGGGAGATCCTTCGCGGCCCGCTAGGGCTGCCATGTCACACCCTAGACCTGCCACGTGTACGAAACGTGGCCTTGATCATTATCCGGAGACTTCGGAGCTGTCGCGCCCCGCGAAGACCCATCTTAACTCCTTCGCGAGCCGCGACCGAGTAATAAAACTTGTTTTTCTTGATTTTTCAAAAAATTTGTGTTTTAGGGGTGCGGGTTTTCTACTTACGGAGCGTTTTAGGACATTTTCGTGCAAGTCGTTACAACACGTGTTTTACATCGGTTGAAAAACCATAAAAAACGAATATCAATAACTGTTCTGATAGTACCGGTGCTGATGTTTTTAGGAACCGACATGCCATCAATGTTGCTAGATGATATCAGTTTGGTTTGTCACATACCAACACTCTCTATCGCTTAAGGTATATAAAATTTTCTCTATATTATTACCAAAGTTGTTCATACGACATTGGTTCAGTTCGTCACAACAAATAACCAAAGAAATCAATTATATTTGACCTATTTGATTTGAACAACACTTTTATTGAAGCGTAGTTAAAAGTAAACACGTCGTAACGGTATATTCGTAATTTTAGAAAACATAACACTACATTATTAGAATAACGAAAAGGTAAAATGACGTTGATTTACCAAAAAAAGGAAATTAAGGTAAGGTGGTTTTGATAAAACTAACGTTTGTACTTCGATTACTTGTACATTAACACTCACAACTCATTTTAAACTTTTTTTTTTGTGTCCATATGAATAAAAATAGACATGTTTAAATTTACTAATATAATAAAATAAAAGTTATAATAGAAAATAAAAAATTATAAAACACTGTATCATAGAATAAAACTTAAAAGAAAAAAGTTATAATAATAAATAAATATTTAGTTGCTATTCATCGTAGTCTAAATTAATATATACAAATAAATACTCTATTTTTAACATAACTTTATTTTAACAAAATATATACCGGAATGTCGAGGAAATAAAATTAAAACAACTAAGTATTTAAGTTTATGGAAATAAAGTAACGAACGTAAGTTATTAAAGAAATATCAAATTAACCGATAAAGGAAATATGATAGAAAAAAAGAACAAAGAATTATTAGAATTAAAAAATAAATGAGGAATGGATTATAATTTTAAAAACAGTAAAATAAAATAATTAAAAACTATAAAAATATTAAATAATAAAATATAAAAAAGCTATATATTATTATAAAATAAAGTTAACTCGTCAACAATATATATATATATATATATAATAGTAATATAATTTTTGACTAAAAAGTATAATTTTGACTAAAAAGTATATACGATTATGGTAATTTTCCAAAACATGATAAACTAAGAAGTTTACATGTATTTTTAGGGCAACGAGTAAGCTGCAGAAAAGAAGTGCGAGGCTGTAAAATCGACAATTGTGTCAACATTTTGATATGGCACTAAAGTATAATAAAAACGACGCATCATCATGTTATGTATGTAGTTATATCTATAAACATGTTACATTGTTAATGGGTGGTATCCTTTTTTTGGGTAGGACAAGGGAAGTAGACTTATGTAAGTGATGTATTAACTTATAATCTAAGTATATAGTTGTCTATAATAGATAACAAGTTTTGGTACCATCTCATTTTGTGTCTACTGTCAGTACATATGTTTAACATGTCAGTATTCATTAGTACAAGTAACTTGTTAAAAAGCAGGAACATGTTATTGGTTTAGCATGTCGCTTCCCTTTATAACCATTTTAATTAAATCATAAAAAATATATAATCATTCATTGTTTAATAAAATGTGATATGTATGGTTTTCTAAAACCATCTATGTTTGCACACGGCATTTACATCTAGTTAGTTTTATTAAAATTGACATAATACATGATATATTATTGGTTCAAGTCGAAAATAACAATAAAAAACGAAGTAATAACTTCAAAAAAAGCAAAGAAAAAAAAAACTTTAGACGAAAGATAAGGCAAAAGCAAAAAATGAAAAGGGAGAAGTCACAAACTTCCAACGGATAAGTCACCCACTTCAAAATATTTTACTAAGATATATTTACGGGTTGTTAAACTAAGTGAAATCATCTCTTTGACTCTTTGCTCATTAATTCAGCAAGTATTAAAGAGAAAAAAAAAAAAAGCAACAAAGATGTTCTATGTATGTAACTGCTGCTTAACTTAGGAAAGAAGCAATGAAAACTGTTGGACACTTAACTTAAGAAAGAAGCAATGAAATCTGTCAATAAAGTCAATATGAGAGAAAATTTAGTACACCATAAAATGTTATTTTAAGATATATATTTTTTATAACGGCTAACTTAATCAATATCGAGCACTTTTGAGGCATCCACTAGATCAAACGGAGTACTCTGAGAGAAACCCGAGTCCACCACCAATTACGGGGAAAACCCGGTAACCCACCCGCCCGTAGGCACGACGGTGAAATTATCGGTAAAACCCGTTTGGCTCAAGGATCGAACCAATGTTTCACAGGGTCTCTTATTATTGTCCACCAGTGTCTCACTCTGCACTTACAAATGAATATCTATATATGGGCAATGCTCGTAAGCAAAATATTAATTTCGATCAAAGTAAAATATACATTTAACTAGAGAAATAAAATAAAATACTATAACTGAAATTATTAATACACGTCAAACATTATATATGATTATTACAAAACTATAAATAATCTAACATGTTTATCCATAAGTTAGTTGTATTGTTGAGCTTGGGAGTTTTTAAAAAAAAAAAAAAAAAAAAAATTCATTTCTAACTTTAAAGTTTTTGACAATTTATGTCTAAAGTTTCAATATTTAGTAATTTAACCCTTTGATTAATTTGATTTTTCACTTCTAATTCAAAAGTTTTCACATTTTGCAATTTAACCCCTTGATTATTTTGCTTTTAACCTAAAATTTTTCATATTTTATAATTTAAACTCAACATTTTTTTATTTTAAATTTTGATCACTTGTACTTTACATCTTTCACAAATTTTCCGTTTAACGTTTCGTTCTAAATTTTCCGAGTTAACACGCCGCAACGTGCGTGTAGGGTTCAACGTTTTTCATCTACTTTTCCCGTTTGACATGCCCATCGCAGCGCGTCTATTTTTTTCTTTGATAGGTATGTCGCAACGCGCGGGTCAGTGATCGATTTAGTTATTATTTTCTATGTTTTACACACAGGCTCGCGGTCATATAAAAATCATTTGCATTTCATCTAATATGATATATAATTACATGAATTCAATGAGAGCATTCATAATAGATCCTTTATAGTTATGTGACTATATTCTCTATATTTTTTAGAGTGGTTGTGATTGAAGCAGAGAGAAAATGTTAGTGTTCACAGTGGCGGACCTAGGAATTTTTCCATGGGGGTGCGAAACATTTTTAAAAATTTTAGGCCCCTAGGTATATAAGTAAAAAAATCGGTTCGTATCGGGTCAGTTCGGGTCGGGTCGGGTCATGTAAAGTAAAAGAAATTGCGTCATAACGTCCCTACTCATGGTTCCTATCACAAACAAATTGATGCATAAGTTCATCGCTCCATAACATAATGTTTTAATTTTAATTTTCAACCCTAGAAATCGTGTGTAATCACCCTAAAAATCATATAAACAACATAATCACCCTAAAAATCATCTAAACAACGTCAAAACACATGAAATTTCAAACCTATTTAAGAATTTTGTTACCCTTTGGTGTCAGACGGTGGTGGTTAGCAGCTGCTGATGACGTGCTGTTGTGGTTGCTGTTGTGTTCGATGATCGCTGGTAGGAGACGACCCAAGAGATGGAGGGCGGGAAGAATTCTAAGGGACTATTGGGCTTATTTTAATTATTATAGTTTGAACTTTGGTTGAGTTTGGTTAATGGGCTAGTAATTAGTGGGCTAATTATGTTCAATGAAATAGTGGGTTAAGGTATTGGGTATTTGGGTTAAGTTGGGTAGTATAAATTTATATAATTTAGGTAGTTTTTTTAATTAGAGTTTACTAAAAAAATTTAAAATATAAACCGAAAACATTTTTTACCTAAGGTGTGTGGACGAAAAATTCCAAGGGGTGCGGATGAAAAAATTCAATGGGTGCGGACGAAAAAATCCAAGGGGTGCAGACGAGATTTTCAACGGAAAATAGCACTAAATTTTTTTTTTCCCGGGGGTGCACCCGCCCACCTTGGGCTACATGTAAGTCCGCCCCTGAGTGTTCATTAGTAATTTTGGAGAGTCATTGTTCACCCTCTATAATTTTTATTATTTTTTTAAAGTGGTCATGAGTAGAGGAGGTAGAAAAGGTATTGATAAAAGAACAAAAAATATTATTTAATTAAAAAGAAAGATAAAATGTAGTGTTTTTTTAGTGTAGTTATATAAATATAGTAGATAATTGATTTTGAATGCTCAGACATAAGGTTTTCTTCCTGATATAAAAATACATGTTTCATGTTAACCTGAACTGTTCTAAACAGTCTTTAAAAAAACTGGATTGCTGAACACAAAACAACATTATAGTACTCTAATTTCCTTGAAAAGGAGAAACCAAATTGGGAGTATATAAATAAATTACAAAAAAAAAAATTAGTCATGCATGATCATATAATCTATCTTGTTACCGTAAAGAGTTGGAGTTTTAAATAGTTTATCATGTTACCATAATAAAGAGACAGAGTTTAAACTTGCTTCTGTATTCTTTTATCATTTATCTCATTTATTTGGACACAAATATATAATAAGAGGCTCCATACATTTTTTGTTCTTTCTAAACCAGACTCATGTCAACCTTCCCATCCCTACCCCCTCCGCCCTCACTCCCTACTAGTTCTCACAATTACATTTTCTCTCAAACCTACTCGTTGAATTACGCGACACTGGCACCATCTATGTATTTAGGCCCCATTTCCAATACCAAACCGATCTCAAATGGAAGCATGCAACAACCAAAAATATAAAAAGTAGCTGATACATAAACATGTTTATACATGTTGATCTAGTGACCACTAGCCAGTTAACCAAAGAATCTGATAAAGTATTAAAAACTAACTAGATGCACAGGCTAACAATAACAAAAGGCTGGAGATATTTGGACACCCATCGCGCCTATTTTCACACCTTTGGTGCCCTAGACGCCTCGTATAGGTCTATACGAGGCGTCTACGCACTGAATTCAAGGGGGTCTGAGAGAGTGTCAGGCACAAATTTTAAGGATTCTAGACGCCTCGTACAGAGCTATACGAGGCGTCTAGACTTGGGAATTTTTTTTGGCTGGAATGAGGGGTGTTTTGGTGGGTTTTGGTATGGTTTTTGGATAGTTTTTGAAGATGTGTTTTTTGTTGAAATTTTTTTTGTTTTTAAAAAAAGTTATGTTTTTTTTGTTTTTTACACTATAAAAAAGTTTTTGTTTTTTAAAAATGAACTATTTTAAAAATCGGCTCTTTAAATATATTATATCGATTAAATATTATAATGTTTTTTACATTTTACTTTTTTAAATATTATTCTTCCGATTAAAATTTTATCTCGTTCAAATATTCAAAACATATTTTGTTTCCGTATTATCTCAATTTAAGACAACAATCATTAAGTAACCGAATAATTGAAAACAAACATAAATATGACATAGATAAGATAACTTTGTACATCCATAACAAAAATATATAAGATAAGTTTGTACATCCATAATAAAAATAAAAACAACAACAGGTCTATGCATCCGAATCCGAATCTGGCTGATGCGGCTGCTGCTGCTGATGTGGTGCTCGAGGTGGTGGGAGCGGTATCGCGGGTAACCCCTCTCTCTCGCGTCTATCCTGCAGCTCCCGAACCACCCAACCTATCAAATCGCTGAGCCTGTCAAGCTCTGCTCGTACCTCCGGATGTAGCGGCGCAGGTCCTGGGGCATGACCTGGAATAGCGTGACGTGGAAACTGAGGCGCCCCGGCAGGTGGCGGTGGCTGTGGCACCGCTGCACCGTCTACATCCTCCGGAGGCTCCTCCACAGGCACTATATCAGCAGGATCTACAGGAGGATAAACGGGCTCGAAATGCTCTGGTAGTGCCTCCTCTGTCCATATGCCCCCGGTCTCGCGGTTTTTAAACCGCGGGCCAACTGGAAACCTCTTGATTACCTTCATCCCCCACAGCGACTGCATGCCCATCCGCGTCGGCATGACTGGCGGCGTCTGTAGATGTGGGTCCTCGTGCAGCACGAGGCCAAATGAACGGGCAATGACGGTCACATACGCCCCGCCATACAAAAATCCGCGCTCCTGCCGGTGATGGGCGGAGGCGTAGTACTGGGCTAGACCGTGTGCTAGCGCGCACGGCCTCCTATACAACAAACAGTAAAGGAAAAAAAGATCTGTGGTCGTACACCACTCACGGCTGTACCCGCGAGCTGAGATAGAAGTAGCGAGCAAATGGTGCAGATACCTGCAGATAGTGTTAGTGTTAGCGAAATACAGAAATAGAGATAAATAAGAAATGCACATAATCACAATAATTGCCGTAATAAACGTACGTACCTGTACAGTGGGTCCGCAACAAACGACACCCTCCCCTTCGACTTATCGTGCTCCCAATGATCTGGCCCCGCAATCACCTGCCAAAACCCTAGAAGAATGGGTTTTTCAACCACCACTAGCCCCGCTGTGTAAACCTCAGTCTCGATCTCCCCCTGCATGTATAAACCAGAACGCACCGCAAAGTCTGCTAGCGTCATCGTACGCAAAACGCCAGCGAGCATGAAAGAAATCTCAGGCGGAGGGGGAGCACCTGGGTATGGCAGCGGCACTGGGACCCCAGGAGGGTGAAATGTGAATGACGAAAGGAACTCGACCAGCAGCTCCCTGTAGGTCGGCGTGTGCGCCAAATCGAAAAGTCGATGCCACGGCGAATCGAGAGGTACAAACCGACGCACTCTATCCGTCTCAGCAAGCTGGTCCATCGCATCCCAGTCGATCGATGCATGCGATCCAATGTACATCCTCCGAAACTTCTGGCAATGGCGGGCGGCATCGGTGCCCGCGGGAAACTCTAGATACGGACAACCCTGCAGCGTATCCAGAGGCGGCCGCCGTCTCCGTCGTGGACCCTCCTGAACCGGCTGAATCTGCTGAGCCGGCTGACCCCCCTCAATCTCTATCTCAATATCATCGCCCTCCATAATCAATCTGCAAATAATAAATAATAATAATAATAATAATAAATAAAAATAATAATCAATAACAATAACAATAACAATAATAATAAATAATAGTAATAATAAATAATAATAATAATAATAATAATAATAAACAATAATAATAATAATAATAATAAATAAAAAAAATAATAAATAACAATAACAATAATAATAAATAATAGTAATAATAAATAATAATAATAATAATAAACAATAATAATAATAATAATAATAATAATAAAATAATAATAAATAACAATAACAATAATAATAAATAATAGTAATAATAAATAATAATAATAAACAATAATAATAATAAATAAAAATAATAATAAATAACAATAACAATAATAATAAATAATAGTAATAATAAATAATAATAATAATAATAATAAATAAAAATAATAATAAATAACAATAATAATAAATAATAGTAATAATAATAATAATAATAATAATAATAACATTAACAATAATAATAACAACATTAATAATAACAATAATAATAAAACTAATAATAATAATTAATTAAAAAAAAAAAAAACACAGAGCCTCGTATAGCCCTCGTATAGGGCTATACTCGGCGTCCTGTTCTTCCACATTCATCTTCAACCTCAAAACTCAAAACTCAAACCCCCAAATCCCACAAAAATCAAATTTCAGGGCAAACCTACGGTTTAAAGGAAAAAACATGGCAAAAATACTAAACTACGGGGCGAAATACGTACCGGTGATGCTTCAAATCTTCGAAAATCCGGTCGAAATACGTATCCGAGGCGTATTCTCCGTATGTGTGTTTGTTTTTTGTTTGGGGGTTAAAAGCAGCCTCGTCTAGACCCTCCCTGTGTTATACGAGGCCTAGACGCCTCGTATAGCTCTATACGAGGCGTCTTCCTTTTTTATTAAATGACCATTTAGCCCCTGGTATGCCCCCAGTATAGGCATTATTCAGGGGCAAAATGGTAATTAACCATTCCAAAAAGATATTTCTGGAATGGTTAATTACCATTTTGCCCCTGAATAAAGCCTATACTGAGGGCTTTACAGGGGCAAAATGGTAATTTAATAAACTTTTTTTAATAATTAAAAAACAAAAAAATCTCAAAAAGTTGCCGCCTCACAAGACGACACGTATAGCTCTATACGCGGCGTCTGGGGTTTCAAAATTACCTTTAAGCCCCTGTTGTATGTGCCACCTGCAAAGAAGCCTAGAGGCGTTTGGAAATACTTTAGCACACGCGCCCATAAGGGCTAGGTCTCTATCGGTTAAAATCACACGTGGCTCCATGCATTCATCCAACATTGACTTGACCCTCTCAAGCACCCACACAAAGTTATCACCCCGTTCTTTACTAACAACGGCATGCGCGATAATAAACGATTTGTTGGTAGGCGTCATACCAACAATCTGGATAAAGGGCATATTGTATATGTTTGTCTTGTACGTCGCATCGATCAGCATGACGTGGGGGAATGCACGCCACATGTCTCTCGAGTACCGATGAAGAAAGAAGATCTCTGTTACGATCTCTGTTCCGGGTTCCTCCCGTGTCTCGTAAATAAAGTCGTTGTTTATCAGCTTGTTTTCTAGTGACTGCATGGGAGTCAATCCTTGTCTTTGTTCGGCTCTAATCTTCGCCACAACGTTTTGAACGTCTTTCAGAACATGAAACCTGTCGGGGTCCTGCTTCCTTATCGTTTGAAATATTTTGCGCGACTCCATGTTTTGAGCTGTCAGCTGCTCGATCAGTTTCATTTCGCTTGGAGTAAACCTTCGCACAAACGCGTGGGCCGACAGGTCCTCACAAAGTTCGTGGTTATGTTCAATTTTTCCGTCTTTAATCTCCCAGGTTTCATACGGGTGGTTTCGCACAGCCAACAGGTAAAACGGGCAACCGTTTTTTTTGCTTCCGGCTTTTCTAAGTGTTGCTGTAGTCTGGTGCTCACCAGCACGATCACATTCAAGCCATACCCTCCGGATTCTTCCACCGGTTTTCTTTGATCGACGGGTGACAATAACGAAACCATCCGCGTTTGCTATTTCTTGTATCCGATTCTTTAGTTCATCTAAAGAGTTGAAAACCTGTAACATCGACAATAATAATAAATAATTTTAATAAATAAATAATAATAATAATAATAATAATAATATGAATAATAATACTAATAATAATACTAATAATAATAATTAAATAATTAAATAATACAAAAATAGTAATTAATACCTGCTTTTTTAAGTACGGACTGTCCTGGATGGGAGGTGTCTCACCACCATATCTACCATATCCACCATAACCACCGTCTCCTCCGTATCCACTGTATCCACCATCTCCTCTGTATCCACCATCTCCTCTGTAACCACCGTCTCCTCCGTATCCACCGTCTCCTCCGTATCCACCGTCTCCTCTGTATCCACCGTCTCCTCCGTATCCACCGTGTCCTCCGTATCCACCGTCTCCTCCGTATCCACCGTCTCCTCCGTATTCACACCCGTATCTATAATCCGGATACCCTTGTTGCGTCAGATAACTTGGTTGACAAGCATGGTATGAGTCATCTACAGGGGGTGTTTCATCAACAGGGGGATGATTGTTCAAATCTAGAAACGGTTTGTTTTGTTCTCCTTGTATACTAGACACAACCTCCTCTTGCTCATTAGAATCGGGAACGCAAGACTCCTCCAAAATAAAGAACCGTATCATCATTAGTAAATAATAAACTAAAACAAAAACTAATTAAAACATTTAAGTACCTGTACTGTTACCGGATCGCTTTCGGGCACCCAGTTCTCGCTATAATACTGCCCGAAGACATAGTTGCCGTCCCAGTATGATGACATTTCAACACTTCGGGATGATAAGAACACAAATTAAATGCCGTCCCAGAATGAAAGAAGAAGAAGAAGAAGAAGCAGAATGAAAGAAGAAGAACAAGCAAATGTCTTAAATGTCGGATGCTAGGGACAAACCATACACTGTATGTTGCACTTTTTCATAAGCCATCGACGCCTCGTATAGCTCTAGACCCCTCGTATATCTTTTTGTCACCTGTCGAAGACGCCTCGTATAGGTCTATACGAGGCGTCTTAGTGCCTCGTATCCATCCCTCGTACAGACCTATACTCCCCGTCTGATGTGACTGATTTGACATCGTGCTTTGGTGCAGAGATGGTCGGAAAAGTAACCCTATACGCCTCGTATAGGTCTATACGAGGCGTCCTAAAGGGTGTCAAAATAGGCATAAAGGTGTGTAAATATGTAGACCCTAACAAAATCAAAACTAGGCGAGATGGAGATGCAAACAACAACAGAATCATGAACTCTAATCGAATAAATGTGAACGAAAATATCAATAACTGGAAATGCAAATGACATATTGACAAACAGGATTTGGAGATATGAAGCTATGGAGAGAAATTTAAACTTATCCAGTGTAAAACCAGTGAGAGAAGGGCTGAGTTGTGTATGGATTGTGATTTTGTGAGTTGTGGAAGCGATAAAATTAAGGGTTTTTTTTTTTTTTTGTTTTTTTTTTTTTGTTTTTTTAAGTCATCAAAGCACTAGAATTTAACTTTCATAGAAAAACATTTTAAACTGATGTCTTTCTAGGATATTCTAACCCCAATAAATCGTAGAAACGAACAAAACAATCATGATACCAATATTTTCTAACATTTAAATTGTCTTGCATTCTTATCAACTTCAGTTACATTATTCAACCAAATTGCAAGCATTAGATTATATTGGTTTCAATATTCGTTAATAACTTTTATAAAACACAGATTTAAGTAGTGTAAACAATGAACAAACGAAAATTTCCAAAAACCATGCACCTAAACGTATACATACATATAAGTTTCCATATTACCGTTTTTTTTTTCTTCTTTTTTTTATGCATGGTTTTTTTTTTTCTAAAATATACAACAAAAAAAGTTTCCATATTACCGTTTTTTTTTCTTTTTTTATGCATGGTTTTTCTTTTCTAAAATATACAACATAAAATTTTATTATTTTCTATTTTTTATTGGTATTATTAAAAGATTTATTTAATGCGTTCAGAACATACATAAAATTGTTTATTATTGTTTTTTATATTTTTTTAAATTTAAAAGCATGTTTTTCCTTAACTGAATATATAAAAAATCATTGATTTTTAATTACTGTGTTTTTTGGACATTAGTTTAATGGTATTTTGTTATTAGTTTTACCACTTTCAGTTTGTATCCAAATGAGTTAATTAGATAAACTAAAAATGCTTTTTAACAAAAAAAGGTGAAAATTACCAGTCTTCAATAGTTCAATTCTGTTCACGTTAATGACATTTAGTCATCGATCCGGCATCTTGGTCATCTAGAATCTCTTTTATAATATTAGTTTTTCCATATTAATAAAATTTATCCTAGCCATTGTTAAATTTCCTAAGCATTTAACTTGGAACAAAGGCCAATAATTTATATAAACAACAAATTTAAGATGTAAAAGTCTTTAGTGGATTCTAGGTAGATAAAAGGGGAATCTTACTATCTATAAGAAAAAACGTGATCACATAAGAAAAACTGATGTGGCAACCATAGAGGTTGTCTAACAATGTCTTTCTTATGTCATTATCGCATCGTAAATCGAAATATATAAAATCACTTTAAAATCTATCTAAAGATCTGCCATCAAACCTCTGCCCATATTGATGTATTCATGCATACGAAATTAAAACCTCTAGCATCAAAATCTCTGCCTAGATTTAAAATTTAAAATTCTTGCTCCAGATTCAAAATTCAAACCATACACATATACATATATAACTGACGCGTGCGGATGTCTATATTTTTAGGGGGGAATGGACTGTATCACCCTAAACTATACAAAATTGGCCAATATCACGCCCAACTTTCACTTTGGCTCCCACCACCCCCAACTGGACATTTAGGTGGAAGTGTCACCCCTTCGTTAAAAAATCACTAACTCAGTTAGGTTTTTAATCCTACGTGACAAAAGAGTTGTGACCTGGCGTGCCCACGTGGACTCACCCCTTACAACCCATTTATATATCTTCAAAGCCTCCAGTTGATCGAGGTCTGCAAATTCCAATAGCATCAATAATCTCTCTAACCTTCCTAAACAAACTCATCATTCTAACCGAATCAACATGTAAATCAGGGCTCTCCAGTTGATCGAGGTCTGCAAATTCCAATAGCCCACTATCTTCCCTGTGGTAAATCAGCTGCCTACAACCACCCTCGAATCACCCTCAACCATAACCACCCTCCAACCCACACCACTTACAACCATCATCTTCGCATCGTCTCTATGCCTTCAAACCCTTAACAGAATCCGGCAACAAAAGCTAAGAAGACAACGAAAACCCAACCCTTTCAGCGTCTGTTCGCTAATCAAATCCGTCATCGCAAGAATCGACCCAGAAATCACCATAGCCCGGACCATTTCTTACCCCCAAAACCCACACAAATCCAATTTCAAGCTCAAACTCACGTATGCTCTAAATCCCTCTTCAAAAAATGTCGACTTTGATGAACTTTATAACCTCTGGTTAACCTGCTCTGCCGCTGAAACGCCGTGGTCGGTTCCAAACCCACCGGATTTAATCAAATAGGTGAGAAGAGAAGGGGGGTTCGTGCACCCATCTGTCTGAATTGTTGAATATGGTCCCTATGGGCTTGGATTGGTTGCTTTTGAAGAAATACCTAAAGGGTCTCAACTTATTGGGCTCCCAGAGCATGTACCGTTTAGGTTTCCGGTAGTTGAGTCTGGTGGTGGAGATCAACGCAGGCGGAGGCCACACGCTAGATCGATGGGTTTGTTGCAGAGTTGTGGCGGCTGGTGTAAGTCGTAATGGTGGTGGATGACTAGATAGTGGCAGGTGGGGCAGTGATGGTGGGGCGGTGGTAGTTATTGTTGGTGGAGTGAGGGTTTGAGAGAGGGGGGGAGGGATAGAAAGATGTAGACAGAGGGGATCTGCTTATATAACTTCAAGAGATGGAGAGATGTAGATAGAAAGAAGTCAAAATATAGATTTATTTAAAAATAATTGGCCACCTCAGCATGACACGTCATCAAAAAGAAGCCACATCATCAAAAATTAGTCATGTAGGATAACCAAGTTAGTAGCTAGTTAACGACGGGGTGACAGGTACACCAAAGTGTCCAGTTGGGGGTGGTGGGAGCCAAAGTGAAAGTTGTGCGTGGTATTGGCCAATTTTGTATAGTTTAGGGTGATACAGTCCATTTCCCCTATTTTTAGTTATATTTTTAGCTCATTTTATTCGCCGATTTCAAGTTTTAAATTTATAAAACACGATATTCTAGAATCACTCTACATACACGCTAGGGCAAGTGCACCCATCGCGGACGTAGTATAGTGATGGCAAGATACCCAGGTCGTCCAAGGACACAAGAGTTTTTTAATACCGGCTTATCATCAACGTCTAATCGAACCAAACTTTTAGAAAAGATTTTTAGAGTTAGGATATAATAGGAAGTTTATTTGGCTAGGAAGTAATCTTGACAATCAATAGATTTAATCAAGTGCTAACATTAAATTTTATTGAAGATAAAAAAAGAGGCGCGTGGGTTGTGTAAGGGTATTCTAGTCACCCCACGACAATAGTTTCTCTCTCTCTTCCAATTTCCCCCTCCCCCCCCCCCCCCTCATTTTTTAAACATTAATAACTCTTTCATACGATATTATTTTTTTTATAAAAATTGCACCAAAAAAACAAGCATTTTTATCTTTAAAACGAGTATACTATTGCTATATTTTCAAATTTTTTTTTGAAAACCCAGTTGCATAAAACGCAATGGTAAAAACCCAGTTGCGTAAAACGCAATGGAAAAAAACCTCAAAATGACATTTTTCTAAAACGCAATGCACAAAAAACACAAAGAAATGTCTTATTTGTAAAACGCAATGGCCAGGAAACACAAAGAAATGTCTTATTTCTAAAACGCAATAGCTTAAAAACACAAAAGAAAGCGTACTTTCTAAAACACAATGGACTGAAAACACATAAAAATGTGTTTTACCTAAAACGCAATGCACAAAAAACACACAGAAATGTCTTATTTCTAAAACGGAATGGCCAGAAAACAATTAAAATGGTTGTTATCTAAAACGCAGTGGACTGAAAACACATAAAAATGTGCTTTACCTAAAACGCAATGCACAAAAAACACAAAAAAATGTCTTATTTATAAAACGCAATGGCCAGAAAACACTTAAAATGTCTTATTTTTAAAACGCAATAGACTGAAAACACCTAAAAATGTGTTTTTACCTAAAACGCAATGACTAAAAACACTTCAAAAATGTGTTTTTCTAAAACGCAATGGCCAGAAAACACATAAAAATGTCTTATTCTAAAACGCAATGGCATAAAAACACCAAAGAAAGTGTTCTCTCTAAAACGCATTGAACCGGGACAATAGTTTTGTCTGTGAATTATCTGAACCAGGAATGCAGTCCTAAAACGCAATGGTATAAAACTGTCTACGAATGCAGCTCGACCCCACCCAGGGGCTCTGCCCCTTGGACCCCGCCAGGGGCTGCCGCCCCTTGGACCCTGCTACCAGGGGCGCTGCCCCCGGACCCCCATCAAGATCGTAAAACGCAATGACTAAATAAAAAACCCAGATCGTAAAAATGAAATTAAAGAATTTCTTACATGGATCGAAGCCGATTTCTTCAACGATTGACGGAATTTGAATGATAGAAACACTTATCAGCGATCGAATCGAACGAATCGAGTGATTCGCTTCAAAGTCACATGAAAAAAATGAGATATTGTATGAAATTAAACTGGGTTTCTTCAAAAAAAGCCGAAGAACACATTGATCGGGTATTTGAATCATTGATTGGTGATGAAAATCGCACTATAATGTAGTGATTATTAAGATAGAAAGTGAAGAAATAGTTGAAGATGGTGGGTTTTGAAGTTACTGGGGAGAAGAAGGAAGAAGAAGAAAGGATATGATTGACTAAAATACCCTTCCTATTTATTTTAAATTTTGCCACAAGTCATAATCCTATTGCTTCCTATCCTTCCTAGCCAAAATAAATTTCCTATTTGATCCTCACCCTTATCTTTCATGTACCCTTTTGATGATTTCCGCACTTTGGGCATTTTAAGAGATTATCTTAGTTATAGTAGTAGGCCCACTTTTGGAGGCGACGTTACCCTCAACCTAGTGGTTTGAGTCAGCAAGGATACAATCCCACTAGGTCGGAATATTCAAAGATAATGCAAAATGTGGTGGACCCCCCTTACGAGGCGGTGATCACCCTCAACCCGTTGGTCTGAGTCAGCAGGGATACAGTCCTCGCAGGGTTGGTTTAAAGTTTTAGTAGTAGTTTGTGAATAAGAGGTGCAAGCGTGTTCTTACTCTCAGTCGGGCCAGTCATTCCCGGCCAATCCATGGAGTAGTACTAAACTTGCACCAGGTTCTCGCAGGATCTATACACTGAACGAGACATAGAAATACCCAGTCCACCCTTCTAACCCTCTTACAAGCAATTAAAATGCTTTATATAGACCGTAAAGACATGAATATGTTGAGTAAACGAACATATGAAGAAAGGGTGAATAAATTCGCCTTCAATATAAAAAAACTAATTATTAAAGTCATTAATACATACCCAATTAAAAAGTAGCCAAAGATTGGAAATCATAAAAGAAATACATAAAAGATATGTCTTCACCTAGTGATGTAAGAATTTAGCCAAGCATGACCTTTGTTTGATAAAGATTCTTACGATCAATCTTGGATCCCGAGACTATACACACACTCTAAAGATGGAAAAATGCATGATGGTGTTGTAGTGGTGGTGGAGTGGTGGCAAGTGAGAGAGAAGTTTTGCCAAGGGATGAGTTGTAGTGAAACCAAGCATCCCTATTTATAGCTGAAAACAGAACGTCCACCACGGCTCGTGCCTGCCTGGCACGGCCCCATGTCCATTAGTCTCTCTCTTCTACATTAACTGCAGTGTCAGACTTGTACTAACACGGACCCGTGTGTCAACAGCACGGCTCGTGGCCAATGTACTTGTTGTACTTCTTCAGATTCTGATAATCCAAGAGTTGACCACGCCCCGTTTTGCCTTAGCACGTCCTCGTGTTGAGCTTGAAATTTGTCTTTTGTTGTTATCTCTTTCTGCTGCAGTGAATTCCCACCAGGCCCGTGGTAGATGAGCACGGCCCCGTGCCAGAGCTTCTGACTTTGTTATTTCTTAGGTTTGGATGTGGATGGGGGGCTCGACAAGTTGGTCAATCCTTCTTTATGGCATTTTATGTTGGTTTTTGCTGTCTTTTTGCTTCTTTTGTTCTTTTAAGCTCTTTTAACCCTGTTTATTAAAAAGGAACAAAAACACAAGCTTTTTCCAGCACTGGCAATAAAAAAGGGTTGTTTTTAAGACTCATTTGATGTAATTTATATGTTGTATTTTGAACACATCAAATACCCCCACACTTGAATCTTTGCTTGTCCTCAAGCAAAACTCTTTATTAGCTTCACATACACAAACGAAATGGATAAAAGAGAAAGTTTTGGACCAATCTTTAGAGTGTAGGGAATCCAAGTTCTAACTTATTTTGTTTTTATTTCATTTACATTCTTATTTGGTCATGACTTATTTACAACACAATATTATGAAAAATTATTTATTTTTGGGCATATCATGCCTTTATAAATTCTTTTTTTATATGCACGTTTATACCTCACCAGTAATCACTCAACACTCGGTCGAAAATGTATAAGTGAGAACGCTCGTACCCAATTTGAGAATTAGTCCTTCTATAGGCTTGGCAAGTAATCAAACCTCCTCCTTTTTGACATTTTAATCCTTGTAGGTATCAAGAGGACTTTTTAAAGGGTAGGCTAGGGCTCGGGTATGTGAGTTTTATTTGAAAGTAGCTAAAAATAGTAAAATGTCGGCTTTTCTTTTGAAAAGTTTTATTTTGCTGTGACTTAGTTAAAACAAAATAATTATAAACAATATTGATTTTGCTTATTTATTCTAAGTATCAATATAGTGTTTTTTGTGAATAAAATAACTAAGTCACTTATTTTGTAGTTTTCAAAAGAGCCGTATTTTAGCGAAAATAAAGTGTGAAAAGGTAAAGAGGTTGGATGGGTGGTTGTTTTTGCAAACTTTTGTTTGCGGGTTTACAAAACGAAAGGTTTTAAGGCTCAAAATGGTTTATCTAGAGGGAGTATTTTTGGGCAAAGCAAAGGAAAAATAAAGGTTTTTGGATAAAAAAACGGGTTTTGTCCTAATGCCTCTGTCATTTACTTGCTTGGAGTAGCGTCGATAAGGACTTGGGATGCATTGCTTTGGCAAGTTCTAGAGTTGTAAGAACCAAATGGGCTAAATCACACAAGAAACGAAAATTTGAGCTAATAAAATGGATGTATATTTGTGCTCATAAAGGCTCAAAACTCACTTTTTTTGTGGAAAAAAGGTTGCAGTGTAAAAACTTATATATAAATAAGTTAATTTTTATAAAGATTTGTAAGGTCCATTTTATAATTTTCTTAAGTGGTTCTTTTTATCATGACGTCTTTAGATGTAAATTAATAAAAACATCATATTTAGAAATTGTTTTCCCAACTAAACTAAGATAAGTAAAAGAACAAAAATAAAGATTTTTGAAAAAGTTTGGGGTGTTAGCGGTTTCAAACGAGTTTTGTGTAAGGCTTGTTATAGCATAAAATGATTCAAGGTTTTAACCTCCACCCACAGTTAAATTACACATTGTCGCCAATGTGTCCTAAAAAGGATTTTTTTTAGGTTAAATATGAAAAAGTGCGGAAAATAACAAAATTTAACAGTTACTGGGCACTGGGCACGGGGTCATGTTGAATCAACACGGCCCGTGCTTAGAGTGCCAGTAACTGAGTTTTTAGAAAACTTATAGTGGAGTGAGTACGGGGTCGTGCTGGGTGAGCATGACCCGTGTCACTATTTTGAGAAAAACTTTTTGACGTTAGTGGCTTGGGTACGGGGGCGTGTTGAGTGGACACGGCCCAGTGCTGCTCATTTGTTTTAGATAAAAATGCAGGTTTTCGATGTTTAGCTCGTGTTTCCGGGCTTAGGGACCACTATGTTAAGTGTATCAAATCCACCCATGGTACCTGCTGTTATGGGTGGTTTTTCGAACTTATATCCTAAATTATATCCTGACTTTATTGATCTTGTTTGTAACCAGGATACCGGATCAGGATATTGGTAACATCCTGATGCAGTATCCCGGTACTTATTAATTGTTCACGTGCAGATTAGCATGGCAAGACCTGTAACGTTCAAATGGACTGCTTCTCCTGAAGACTCGGACTAAGCTGTTGAGAAGAGAACGTTGAAGCCGCAAAGAAGGGGTCTCTAACGTTCAAAGTGGAATATTCGAAGCATCCCCCATTTTTAGGATACTTTGTTATTTCATTTACTATATAAAGGAGTGATCGGATCGATTAGACACACAACTTTTACACACACTTTTGCTTTCTACTAGCCGCAATTACTCGCAACACATACACCTGCACTCGAATTACATTGTACCACTTAGTTGATCCGCATTATATCCTGCACTGTATCCTGAAGTTTGAAGTAATAAGAAGAACAAGGCAGCTGCGATTGTCAGCTCCCGAGGTTTTGTGCCGGCGATCTAGATTATTCAAGGGCTTTTCTCGTATATCTCGTGTCACCCTTTACTTTTTTTGCTCATTGTTTGATTGTTGATATAGCTCGATATCCCGAGCTATATCCTGAAAACTGTTCTTGTAAACAAGATAACCAAAATATTTTCAACACACATTCTTAGCACACTACCTCACTTAACTAATTTGATCACTAAATTGCTTCGGTAATTTTTGACCAAAACACATGCGTTCTATAACACTACCACAACATACATAATATACAAAAACCATCATAAAACCTAATTTACCAACGTTCAAAGTTCAACTATCACCATCATCACAACCATAAAATGAAATGCAGAAAAGTAAATAGTCTAACAGAAAATAAATTGTCTGAAACGGGTCGCAGCTAGGGGCGGTTCTTAGAAGCCCTATGGCAGGGCCATGGCCCGGGCAAGTTTTTCGGCCGTAGTGCTAATTTTCCGCATTTCGATAAAAAAAATTTATATAGCCCGGGCTTTTTTTAGTGCCCGTGTCTTTCGGCCCTGACACGTTCAACGGGCAAGATCCGCCACTGGTCGCAGCCTGAGGAACTGTTTAGATTGTTCAAAAGATGAGAGAATTAACCTGCATGATACCCACGTCGCCCGCCACCACCACAACCTAGTCTGAGTCCATCCTATGTCCCCCGTCCTCCTCCTCATCGTCGTCTCGAATCACAATATGATCCCGGATGTAGGTGATATCGCGTTGCATGGAGAGAATGTTGCGTTCCATGTCGCAGGCCCTTGTGCTTTGACCCAAGGTGTAAGCATTCTTCGAGACTTTGAGGGTTTCTTGCATAATATTATATAAGGATGTAAAGTCAGGAAAATCACCCCCCCCGGATGAGGATCCCGGGAATTGTCTGGGGCGAGGACGGTTCGGTATGTCTTTGATTGCCAATATCATGTCCGGGTCGTTGGGGTTCCAAGCATGACCCTTTGAGTCCTTAAAGCGCATGGTACCGTCGGGGCAATTGATGATGAGACCCATGCTGCAACATATTGCGAGATCAACCTTGGCAGTACCGACACCTCTTTTGAACGACGATGGGGTTCGTTGAATGAAATTCTTGAACAACTTTGCGATTTATCCCCCATAGAAAATCGGCGTTAGGGTGTCCGGGATAGCATTGACAGCCATGTTTCGAAGCAGGATGTGGGCAACATCGATAGGTTGGTTAGTCTCAAGGCAATAGATAACAGTAAGTTCTCGTAGATTCACCACCCCGCCACTATTATCCCTTTGGCACAAAGAACCACTAAGGACCTAGTGAATGTAGCGGGTGAGCGGGTCTCGGATCTTTGTGCTTTTGGTGGAACTTGGATTATATTGGCCGTCTCTTATCAATGCCCATGCAGCCTGGTGAATGTTGTCGGGTAGTTCGCGAAGGGCTTCAGTAAACTCGGGCTCAGTCGCGTCCTCTTCGGTGTATAGGCCAAGATTAATATCGAATTGGGCGACTGAGATGCTATACCATTCCGCTCCACACCTAAACTCCACAGCATCCGAATCAAACAAATCCGGCTTGGTCCGTTTGAACTTGAGGGTGCTTAGGAACTCCATGTTATACTGATGTATGGACCGGAGCCGGGTTTCTAGGACGATTCGGAGCGGACCAGTCATGAGTGAGTCATATCTCTCCCTTTGTCCCACTGCATCGAGCGTATCATAACACACCTGCCTTGCTGGTTCTTCATGACATTCCTTCAAGATTTCCTAGCGATTTTGGTGTTCCAACTCATCAGTTTTGAACCTTAGAAACGTGTGTGGAGCCATCCTACAAGAAAGAACCAGTAAGACGGTGGATATGTATGAAAAACATGTAAAAATATGATATCAGGGGCTCTGGACATGGCCCCGTGTCTGTCGGACAGGACCCCATGTCTGAGGGTCAGGTTGGGCACGGCCCCGTGCTGAGGCAGCACAGCCCCGTGTCGGCGAGTCTGTTCATCCAAAAATTAAGGTTTTCGAGCTGGCTTCGAAAAATCTGAAATTTTTGGCACACTAGTGGCGTTTAACCTTGATTAAGAAACCCCAGTAACAATTTTTACCAAAAACGCTCGTTTACCCTTCCGATTTTAACATTTCCCGTCAAGAACAATGGTTTGGCAAAAACAGTGTTAATCAATCGATTTCCGAAACAATGTTCAGACATTTACTTTCAAAATTACTACTACTAACAAGATCTAAACAAAAATTTGAGATTGGCACGGGTCTAGTTCAAGAAACCTAGATTAAACCCAAATTTTTGGGTGTTAAACTACATACAAATTGTTAAACTAACTACAATGATGTTAGAATCATACCTTGTGGTCGGATTGGATCGATCGAATGTGGAAAATCGTTGGAAAATCAGCAGGAACCATCATGGCAGAGAAACGGGTCGTGTTGTGTTTGAAATAAAGTGAGACTGAAGGGTTTTAAATCCCAACAGTTAGTCAACCACGACCCCGTGCTGCTACAGCATGACTGTGACAACTCTTAATTTGAAGGGCTTTTTCCTTGTACTGATTTCTTGTTACTTGCATGTCGTTATCTGATAAATTGAAATGTTTAATTATAAGTGAATGATGGTGAAGTTATACATTATGCGAATACTATATATAAGTATGTATGTACGTTTAATGTGAATCGCACAAAGTTTCCGGGTTACACAACCCTCCCACACTCGCACACTTCCCCATCGTAGGGGACTTGTCCTCGACCCAAACCTATACCTCTGGTGGGTTGATGCATGGTTCAAGCAAAGCCCAAGCTAGGCCCAATTGGCCTTTTATGTGTCAAAACACATATGGGTTGTGTGTAATCTCATTAGTTAGCAAATTATACAATAACACAACAACCCTAGTGCTCTCTCACCCTCTCGAAACCGACGACAGGCTCATTCGAAGCTTCTTCTCTCGTTCGTTCCAGAATCATCATGTGCACACAATCTCTCTCTCGGTTAGTATGTTAATCATACTTTTGAATTGAATTTCTGGTTGTGTTTATGCTTGTTGTATCGGCTAGGGGTGTATGTGATTGTTAGGTTTTGAGTATGGAATAAAAGCCATGATGTAGGGTCTTGTTTATATAATGTTTCGATGTTTATTGGCCGTATGAATGTTGGGTACGTAGTTAGGATTTGCATGATGAAGGTGTTGATGATTTTTGTGTATCACGATGATCATTGTTTCGGTTGGATTGATGTCAGCTTACGTTGATAAATGGTTCTGATTGTACATGATTAGTATATGATCCGGGTTATATGTTTCCATGAAACTATGGTGATTATGTTAGTTTTGATGAAAGACGGCAATTAGGGTTTATTGAACATGAGTCTTAGTTAGAATATTTGTGTTGTTTGATATGTTTTGGAATGTGACAATATGTTTGCTAATTTTACGGGGTAGTGGTTAGTATGGGAATTGAGCAGTTATATTTTCATGGTCTCGACTGAGGTAGCGAGTCGAGGCCTCATGGTTCCGACTCGAGACCAAGCGTCACCAAATGAGAGAACCCGAGACCAGCGGTTGCGGGTCCGGTTGCGACTCAAGACCTGACTCGAGACCTCATGGTCTCGACAAATGAATTCATCACTCGAGATCGCCGGTTGCGACTCGAGACTTCAGAGGTTGCGAGTCGAGACCTCATGGTCTCGACTGATGGTCATTTTCGAAACAGAATTGGGTCACGAAGATATAGTGGGCCGCACACTTGAAACAGGCCGCGCATTATTTGGACTAGTGTTTATGTTATTCGGCTGATCAATGTGAACCGATGTGCTATGTGTTTAAGTAAACAGTATGCGGTAGGTTATACGTGCTATGCCATGATCAGTACTTGTGTACAACTTGTATACTACGTGTACTACAATAGGAGTGTTACTTGAACCGAACCTGACTTGTATAGTAATCATAATAGGACGTGGTTGACCACATTAGTTCAAGTTAGTTAATCTACCGAGCAAATCTAAGGTGAGTTCACTTCTCTTGAGCATGCGTCCCGGTGGGTGGGACAATCAAACGAGTATTCATGAAAGGGATACGTCTTTTCTGGGTTAAACTGGGATGTTGGATAATACACTCACACATATCACCTTAGGTCCCATCTTATACCGAATTAGTACCTGAGAGGTAACGGGGTATTAGTTGATAGCGCTATTAGGCTTGGCAACCTCACACCTTACCTGAGAGGACGGGCATGAACTAATGACCTTAAATCATGACCAATGTTTTGATAGGGGCATTGGGGAAGGGTAAACAAACTGATGCCATCTTGCGGTACTCGAGTTATTATCAACATTGTTATTAAACTGAAGTAAACACTTGGTAACTAAATGTTTTGTAAAATTGTGAAGTCGCCAGCTTTGTGCTGATACACTTGTTGCATGCTCGCAGGTCGTTAGATTCTTTTGTTAAGGAACTTGCTGTCTGGGATTGCTGGAGTGGTCATGAGTCGAGCCTCTGGGAAACACGTGACAAGCTTAATGGTTTTCGTACATTTGGTTTTGAACACTTGAACAATGATTTACTTTATGCTTCCGCTGAACATGTTAAACTTTAAGTTATGTTTTGAGAATACTTTCACACAATAAATGGGAACTTTTATAATATCTTGTTATTAGTTCAATTGATTGGTGGCCGGATCCTGGTACGTCACATGCCTAGCGGGGTTTTCCGCATGTGGTATTTTGGGGGTGTGACAATGGCCCCGTGCCGGGTCTTTTATTTTTTATGTATCTGGGCATTTGGGCACAGGGGCGTGCCAGGTGGGAACGGCCCCGTGTCAGACTGCCAGTAATTGTTTTTTCATCCGTGCGCATGTGCTTGACCATTTCTCTGTGGTTCCTTTGGTACTTACCTGTTTTTTCTTCAAATCTTCATGGTTGATGCTTTCCAATTGTTCCTACAAGATGATTAAAAAAATATGCAAAATAACTAAATAAATGTTTGATCGTTTTACTGATTATGTGTCTACCTCTTGAAGATCCATTTCAATTTCCTCCTCCTCGATGAAGCCTCGGTATGGTTTAAGCCTTTGTCCGTTTACCTTGAATGGTATACCTTTTGGAGGCTTAATTTCTACCGCTCCATGTGGAAAGACTTGGGTGATGGAATAAAGTCCCGTCCACCTTGACTTAAGCTTTCCCGGAAATAATCGAAGCCTTGAATTAAACAATAGCACTTGATCCCCCTCCCGAAATTCTTTAGGTTTGCTTATTTTATCATGTATATTTTTCATCTGTTCCTTATAAATTTCGGAATTTGAATATGCTTGATTTCTTAATTCGTCTAATTCGTTTAATTGATAGAATCGATTTTTACCGGCAAGGTCTTGGTCGTCAATGTTTACGTTTTTTAACGCCCAATAGGCTTTGTGAGCAATTTCTACCGGGAGGTGACATTTTTTCCCATAGACGAGCTTATATGGGGTGGTGCATATTAGTGTTTTGTAGGCGGTTCGAAAAGCCCATAATGCATCATCTAATTTATCCGCCCAATCTTTCTTGTTTTGACCTACAATTTTCTCTAAGATTCTTTTTTGCCCTTGGTTTGTTACTTCGGCTTAACCGTTAGTTTGAGGATGGTAAGCGGTTGAAATGCGATGATAGACCCCATATTTTGTTAAGATTTTATATAATTGATGATTACAAAAGTGGGTACCTCTATCACTAATTAGTGCTTTTGGAGCACCAAAATGAGAAAATAACCGTTTTAGATATTTTATGACAACTCTACCATCGTTGGTTAGAAGTGCTTCGGCCTCGGCCCATTTGGACACCTAATCGACCGATACAAGAATGTATTTATTACCTTTTGATGGTGGGAAAGGTCCCATAAAATCCATACCCCAAACATCAAAAATTTCACAAATAAGAATGCCTTTTTGGGGTATTTCATTTCTTGTAGAGATATTACCTGTTCGTTGGCGAGCATCACAAGTTTGAATGAAACTGTAAGCATCCTTATGGATGGTTGGCTAATAAAATCCTGAATCGAGTACCTTTCGTGCGATGCTTGCGATTCCATGATGTCCTCCATGCGAACCTTCATGACAATGGCGAAGAATTTGTCTTGCTTCTTTTCCATGGACGCATCTTCGAATAAGTTGATCGGTACACATTTTAAAAAGATATGGGTCTTCCCAAAAATAGTGTCTTACGTCGGCAAATAATTTTTTTCTTTGTTGATGTGACCAACCTTTGACTAAAATGCCACTAGCAAGCTAGTTAGCATAGTCGGCATACCATGGTTCTTTTTGGTATTCAACCATTTCTAAAGATTCGGTGGGGAACTTTTCGTTGATGAGTTCTTCTCGAGTCGACTCCAAAGCGGGATCTTTTAAGCGTGACAAATGGTCGGCGGCAATATTTTCGGCTCCTCGTTTATCTTTTATTTCGATGTCGAATTCTTGGAGGAGAAGAATCCACCGAATCAAACGTGGTTTGGCATCTTGTTTCTTGAAGAGGTATCGAATGGCGGCGTGATCCATATAAACTATTGTTTTAGAAAGAACAAGATAGGAACGAAATTTATCAAAAGTCTACGGCTAGTAACTCTTTTTCGGTTGTTGTATTATTTTCTTGAGCATCACTAAGAGTTTTACTTGCATAGTATATTGGGTGAAAATGCTTTTCTTTTCTTTGTCCTAGAACAGATCCAACTGCAAAGTCACTTGCATTGCACATGATTTCAAAGGGTAATTTCCAATCGGGTGCTATCATGATTGGTGCATTGACTAACATTTCTTTTAAGGTTAGAAATGCTTTGTTGCATTCCTCGTTAAAGACAAATGGTGCATCTTTTTCAAGTAATTTTGTTAGAGGTCTAGAAATTTTCAAAAAATCTTTGATAAATCGCCAATAAAATCCGGCATGTCCTAAGAAACTTCGAATGGCTTGAACCGAGGAAGGTGTACGTAGTTGGGAAATAGTGTTTATTTTGGCCCGATCCACTTCCATTCCTTCGCTTGAGATTTTATGACTGAGTACTATTCTCTCCGTTACCATGAAATGACATTTTTGCCAATTAAGGGCGAGGTTAGTTTCCTCACATCAGGATAACATTCATTCAAAGTTATCAAGGCATTGGTCATATGTATCTCCAAAGATAGAAAAATCATCCATGAAAACTTCCATAGTTTTTTCTATCATATCATGGAAGATGGCCACCATGCAACGTTGAAACGTAGCGGGGACATTGCATAGACCAAAAGGCATGCGTCGATAAGCAAAAGTTCCATAGGGGCATGTAAAAGTTGTTTTTTCTTGGTCCTCCGGAGCAATTGGAATTTGAAAATAACCAGAGAAACTATCGAGAAAACAATACAATTTATGACCAGATAATCTTTCTAACATTTGGTCGATGAAAGGTAAAGGAAAGTAGTCTTTCCTTGTCGCTTCATTTAACTTACGATAGTCGATACAAACTCTCCATCCGGTGACGGTTCTTGTTGGTATTAATTCATTTTTATCGTTTGTTATTACCGTCATACCTCCTTTCTTTGGAACTACTTGGACGGAACTTACCCATGGGCTATCGGAAATGGGATAGATAAGTCTGGCATCAAGTAACTTGATGACTTCATTTTTAACAACTTCTTGAACATTCGGATTTACTCGACGTCGTGGTTGTATTACCGTTTTATAGTCATCTTCCCTTAAAATTTTGTGGGTGCAAATGGATGGGTGGATGCCTTTGATATCCATGAGCTTCAATGCAATTGCATTTTTATGTGTTTTCAATAGTTTTATTAATTTTTCTTTTTCAAAAAGTGTTAGATTAGAAGAAATGATGATGGGGAACTTACCAAGTTCATCTAAAAATGCATATTCTAGACCTTTAGGTAGTTCCTTGAGTTCAAGTGGCGGTGGGTCTTCAAGAGACCGCTTATTTTCTTCTTTATTGAGGTTGATGGCCGAAAAGGTTTGCTCTATGGCAATTTCCTCTTCGACGAACTCTTCTTCTTCTTCTTCCCTATTGGGTGGTTCTGCTTCATCTTTGATTAAGGGGTCGTCATCGTGAATTGGATATTTCATAGATTGGTCAAGATCAACGTACCTTTTATCAGCCCCTAATCGAAGTGGTAGGTTGTTTTGCTTCCATTGGGTCAAAGCTTGATGGGATATTAAAAATGGTTGTCCTCACACGAGGGGAGCATCATCTAAGATGACAAAGTCGGTTGGGACTACCTCTTTGCTTGCTTGAATTAGGACATTTCCGACCATTCCCTTGGTATTAATCGTTTTGCGATTTGCGAGGAAAATAGGAATTTTAAGAGGAGAAAAACACTTGTACCCAATTTTTCGAAAATATAGTTAGGCATTATGTTAACACAAAGATCTTTATCAATTAGCACATTACTAACAAAGATGTTTTGAAAAAAATATGGTACCGGTTTTATGTTCATTTCATGATATTCATCTTTTATTAGCGAAGTTTGATAATTTGTTAACGTGACGCTTACTAATTCTTCGATTTTAGTAGAAGTGTTCAACTCTTTTAAAAACTTAGCATGTGAAGAAACCATACAATGATTTTCAAAAGAAGGTTGTAAAACGTGAATTTCCGAAAAAGTTTAATCTATTTTAAAATCGTTAGTTTTAGAATTACCTTCTTGTTGAGTTGGTTTATGCGTGAGTTTTTTCATTTTGTTCTTCTATTTTTACCTCTTCGATTATTACCTCTTTAGTAGAAATAACCTATTATTTTTCTCTAGATTTCTTAAGTAAGAGTTCTAGATTTTTCATACTTTCTATGTGTCTTGCGGCTTCGGGGAAGATTGTTGGTGGAGTGTCATAATCTTCAAACGGATTGGTATCCCAAAAGGTTAACTTTGGGAGCTCACACCTTGGTTCTTCATAAGTGGCGTATAAAGAACTTGGTGTGGTGTACGAGGTTGATGGTCTAAAAAGGTCACAATATTGTACCGAATAGGATTTTCCGCAAATGGTGCAATAAGGCTCCTCGTAATCATCCTCTATAAAATAGGTGTAGTCTTCCGAGTAGTAATCCATTGTATTGGAAGATACCCAAAAGAACAACGAGCCTCGAGATCAAAAATAGAATTTAAAAATTTAACAGAAGGTTGAGCACGGCCCCGTGCTGAGCTAGCACGACCCCGTATTTAGTTCTGTATCTGGAAGTTTTAAAAAAATTTGCAGCACGGGGGTGTGTCCCAACAGCACGGCCCCGTGTTAACCTACTGTAAAAAGAAAAAAAAAATTAAAAACGAGCGCGTAGTTTTGAAAAAATGTTAGAATTTGATTAAGCCGTTAATTTTAAGCTTCCTTAAAATCCTTGTGTCCTCGGCAACGGCGCCAAAAACTTGACGTGCGTGCGGATGTCTATATGTTTAGTTATATTTTTAGCTCTTTTTACTCGCTGATTTCAAGTTTTAAATTTATAAAAAACGATATTGTACTATCACTCTACACACACGCTAGGGCAAGTGCACCCATCGCGGATGTAGTATAGTGATGGCAAGATACCGAGGTCGTCCAAGGACACAAGTGCTTTTAATACCGGCTTATCATCAACGTCTAATCGAACCAAACTTTTAGAAAAGATTTTTAAACTAAAAAAAAGATAAAAACAGAAAATAAAAATGATAGACAAGAAAGAATCACTTGGATCCAACTTGTCTTTCATGTACCCTTTTGATGATTTCCGCACTTTGGGCATTTTAAGAGATTATCTTAGTTATAGTAGTAGGGCCCCTCTTTTGGAGGCGATGTTACCCTCAACCTAGTGGTTTGAGTCAGCAAGGATACAATCCCACTAGGTCGGCATATTGAAACATAATTAAGTAGGTTATTAATGCAAAATGTGGTGGACCCCCCTTACGAGGCGACGATCACCCTCAACCCGTTGGTCTGAGTCAGCAGCGATACAGTCCTCGCGGGGTTGGTTTAAAGTTTTAATAGTAGTTTGTGAATAAGGGGTGCAATCGTTTTCTTACTCTCAGTCGGGCGAGTCATTCCCGGCCAATCCATGTAGTAGTACTAAACTTGCACCAGGTTCTCGCATGATCTATACACTGAACGAGACATAGAATTACCCAGTCCACCATTTTAACCCCCTTACAAGCAATTAACATGCTTTATATAGACCGTAAAGACATGAATATGTTGAGTAAACGAACATATGAAGAATGGGTGAATAAATTATCCCTCAATATATAAAACTAATTATTAAAGTCATTAATACATACTCAATTAAAAAGTAGCCACATATTGGAAATCATAAAAGAAATACATAAATGATATGTCTTCACCAAATGATGTAAGAATTTAGCCAACATGGCGTTTGTTTGACAAAGATTCTTACGATCAATCTTGGATCCCGAGACTACACACACACTCTAAAGATGGAAAAATGGATAATGGTGGTGGATGATAGTGTTGTAGTGGTGGTGGAGTGGTGGTAAGTGAGAGAGAAGTGGTTTGTCAAGGGATGAGTAGAAGTGAAACCAAGCATCCATATTTATAGCTGAAAACAGAGCGTCCACCACGACCCTTGCATGCCTGGCACGGCCCCGTGTCCATCAGTCTCTCTCTTCTACATTAATTGTAGTGTTAGACTTGTACTAACACGACCCCGTGTGTCAAAGGCACGGCTTGTGGCCAATGTACTTGTTGTACTTCTTCAGATTCTGGAAATTCAAGAGTTAACCACACCCCGTTTTGCCTTAGCACGGCCTCGTGTTGAGCTTGAAATTTGTCTTTTGTCTTTGTCTCTTTCTACTGCAGTGAATTCCCACCTGGCACGGCCCCGTGCCAGAGCTTCTGACTTTGTTATTTCTTTGGTTTGGATGTGGATGGGGGCTCGACAAGTTGGTCAATCCTTCTTTATGGCATTTTATGTTGGTTTTTGCTGTCTTTTTGTTTCTTTTGTTCTTTAAAGCTCTTTTAACCCTGTTTATTAAAAAGGAACAAAAACACAAGTTTTTTCCAACATTAGCAATAGAAAAGGGTTGTTTTTAAGCCTCATTTGATGTAATTTATATGTTTTATTTTGAACACATCAATAACATACATAGTTCTGACTCCACATTCAAATTTCAATTCATCTCTCTCACTCATATCTACGAGCAATCTCTCTCTCTCTCTAATTGCAGAGCTCCCATATTCAGCCGGTTAATCTCCGATTATAGATCTTTATACTTCACATAATTGTTCCAACATCGTTGAAAGTATGGTTTTTTTTGGTAATTTTGAATTTTAAATTTTGAACTGATCTACTCTAATTTTCGCTTTATATTTCAGCCTAATCAGAGTTGTTTGAATTCATACAATCGTCTGCGGGTTAGTTTAGGTTTGCGGATTTTTTTAAACTATTGATAATGTTGATAATTTTTATTTTAAAGTGTTGATATATTTCAGCTCTGTTTTCTTTGAGCGACCAGTGGTAGAAGCATCTGTGGAGCCATAATGATTGTAGAATATGTTAATATGGATATTGATAGTATTAAATTAAATACAAAGAAAGATTAAACACTAAAATATACATAAAATATTACATGCTACAATTAACACTTGCTAGGATTTCGTAGACTCTCGCCTTCTTCCATGCAGTTTCATTCTTTCTTTTGTTTTGCAGAACCGCTAGCATTTCGCAGATTTTCTGATCCTGTTTTAGCATTTGTGTGATAAACTCTTCTGCACTGTTCTTGATGTCTGATGTAGGAGAGTGGAGGACTTCATCAAGAAATCCGATGATGCTCCATGTTTTCTAGTAATTATTATCACTGATGATGCTGATTTTTCTGTTTAGTTCTTCATCAGCTCTGTTTTCTTCGAGCGACCATCTAGAGAATTGCATTTTAACATCATTGGTGTCCGACCAGTGGTAGAAGCATCTGTTTGCCATCTAGAGTATTGTTGGTGTTGCTGATTTTGATTTGTTTTTTGACAAACAGTGTTTTAAAAGACAATTTGTTGATATTTTGAATCAAACTAATCATCAGTCTTTTATAGTGTTTAAAATGTATCTTTATGGTAAACAAAGAGGTTAATCGTAATTATGATAACCTTTTTTTTAAGGTATAAAAATTGTCCTTTTGGTTTCTTAATATTTAATTTTATAGTTTTCTTATGAAAACTTATTTTTGAAAGGTTTTGCATTAAAGGACTGCTGTTTTTAAATATAGATTTATATGTTTATATTAAATGTACATGTTTTGACCTCCTAGATTATTAAATGTACCGTGAATTTAAATCTGACATTTGGGCTGTTAGATATTCACTATATAATATCATTGATAGTTCACCTGTTTTTCATCACGTTTTACCACCAACGTATCCTTCTTTCACATCACTTGAGTAATATATAACTTAAAATGTCATGATACACTTCTGCAGAGTCTGATGATCTAAAGCAGCGCTTTATCAAGAAAGTTGAGGATCAAGTATATAAGGATAGGGTTACTCTTCAAGAGCTGAAGAAATGTTTTGATGGACTGCATCTTGGTCTATTCACGAGAGACCAGGTTTCCAGAAACCTGATGGCGATGCCTTTGACTTCCGTTCGTGACCTTTGTGTTGTCAATAATATAGAGTGCGGTGATAGATACATGTGGAGTTCATGACAATACTCAAGGATATACATCAAGAGGTTCAGCACTCGATGGAGTTGAAGCTAAAATTTCTTAATTCTTGTTGTTAGATTATTAAATTTATGGGTGTTATTGTTAGATTTTAAAGTTTTATTGTACAGTACTCGATGTAATTGTTGATCTTTTAATGTCATAAATAAATTTTAATCCTATTATTCTTTGTGGAGTATTTTACTTTTACTTATTTTAGCAAGCATAAGTATTATTATATAGTTTTTAATATTATCTAAGGATTGTAGATCGATATTGATGTAGATGTGAAATTGTCTCTGAGTTTGATTTAGATTATGTTGATGTTGAATTGTCCCTGAACAGATGTTTGGTAAGTCAACAAGGTCTAAATCTCTTAGGTTGGTTTAAGGCTGAATAGATGATTGCAAAGCCAAAATATTCTAGAATATCTGATCATGGATAACAATTTTTTTGAAGAATTTGCTCCTCCAAGTTACCAAGAATCAATATCTGCTACTGTAAAGGTCTGTCAAAGCTAAAGTCTGCCAAAAGAGAACATCTGCTTGAAGTGATCGTCTGCTGATGAAGAAAGTCTAAAGAAGCAAAGGTCTGCTATGGGTCAAAAGATGTTAAGGAACAACATATGATATTTAACATATGCTGCTCAACTAAGGTTTTCATATTAACAATGCTTAGGCTAATAGCAGATGTTGGGAGTGTGTTAGGCTAATAGCAGATGTTGGAAGTTTGTTAGGCTATTAGATGTTGAGAGTTTGTTAGGCTAATAACAGGTTTTCATTGCAAGTGCAACCAAAAAACACCGTGACGAAAGCATTAAAATGTTTTCAAAACATCAAAAGTCCATTCTTAAAAACAACTATTTTTTAAAATTTTCTCAAATATCCTTAAAAGTATGTTGAAAACAACTGTTTTTGAAACCTCTGTTTGGCTAAAAATTCATCCATTACTGAAAGCTATCGCCTGTTCTCATAAGTTATGTTTATCCTAACGACTATTGACTTACCACTGTTCCCAACCTCTGTTGTCTACCAACAGAGGTTTCCAAACAACTGTCATCCATTATCACAACAGAGGTTCTGACGTGGACAGATGTTAGCCATCAGATCTTTGTAACTTCTGCCACGTCAGCATTCACCTTTTCACTTTATAAAACCTTGTTTCATCCCCAAACAGAGCTTTTACTGTCGTCTCGAATTTAAAATTCATCAAAGCGGTTTCCACCTTCTTCTTCAACACTTCTTCATCAACGTCTCGCAAGTTTCAATACTCACCATGGCTTTGACAATAAAAAACCCCCATAACTACCTTCCTATTTTTGAGAAAACCGAGGAAAATACTCTCTATCATTCAATGATTGATGTTCTTACATCCTCAAAATATAAGGCCATTCTTACTGCTAATGCACCAATTTATCAAGATATACTCCGTGAATTCTGGGCAAATGCTAAAACTGAAGAACAAAAGAAAGTGCCTTATGCTATAACTTCAAAAGTTGGAGGTACCGTTCTTGCAATAACCCCAACTACTATATCAACAACATTTGGGTTGAATGACTTGGCAGGTAAGACCTCTTTTTCCAAAAATGAACTTCATGCAGAATTGATTGAGATGGGGTATGAATGATTGTTTAAAGGAGCTACAATGTTTAAACAAAATTTTCCTGCTCCTATGAAATTCTTTTTCTGTACCCTCTTAACATGTGTTTCTGCTAAAACGACTACTTTTAATGAAATACCTTTAAACATTCAGAACTTGGGATATGCTATTTTGACAAAATTCTGATTTTAACTACTCTCAAGCACTGTTTTCAGACTTGGTTTCAAATGTGAATAACATTCAAAAGGGGAAAAGGCTGCTTTTTTGATGTACCCCAGACTATTAAGCTATTATATACAAAAACATGTTTCTAAAAAGGATTTTATACAAGGTCTAGCTTTCAAAATAAATAGTCTTACTTTTGAAACTTTTACTCGCCTTATGGCTGAAGAGTCAACTGTTTCAAAAACACAAGCAAAGGGGGATAAGAATGTTTTAGATGAGTCCACATCTGCGGCTCAAACCTCTGTTGTTAAGCCCACTGCTCCTGGTGATCATGACACCACAACCGGTGTTGTGAAACACACACCAGCAAAAACCAAAAGAAACCTGTCAAAACCAAAAAGCCCATCAAAACCAATAAAACGGGTCTTTTGGAAGATGAGATCCCAGAGGTTAACCCAGTGACAACACAAATGTCACTTGAAACCACTACTCCTACTTCCTCACAGCAATTGGAAGCATCTTAGCCCATCATCCAAACTTCTCATGTATCCTCACAAAAGGATCATGTTGTAAGCATAGGGACACCACATCATGAAGTAGATCTTTCATATGAAAGTATGCTTAAAAGCTCCTCTCCCAGGGCAATGTCCCTTTCTACACCACAACTCTCTCCCCAAATTCCACCAACCATATTACCACTTTTTAAAGCAATTGACATTCGGATCCAAAGCAGTCCCTCTCACCAACACATTACTAAGAGTATAACTCCAACAATGACTGTGTCTGACCCTGTTCAATCTGCTATCCCACAAACAGTTGAGGAGGCTACACCCCTTGAGTTTTATGAAACTCTTGGTGGTAGTTCAAGTGGAGCAGCTACTACAAATGTTGAATCCACTGATTTACATCTGGACATTAGTTTCATCTCTAAAACTCCCTTGAAGGCAACCACTGTTGAGGTTACAACAGTAACCTCTGTTCCAGTGGGAAGTTCCCAGAACCAAGAAAAAAAGGGGCATTTGTTTCTGATGATATGGAGTCTTCTCCTATTATAAAAACAAATACAATCACCTCTGGTGGGAATTCAGATGATTCTATTAAGTTACACTACAAAAAAATGTCATTTAGTGACACACAAAAAGTGCCACAAAAACCCATAAAAGTGTCACCAAAGACCCCTTAAGGAATGAGCGGCACACAAAAAAGTACCACTAGAACCAGTGCCACTAAAGCCTTTTTGTGGCACTTTTTAATGTGCCACTATAAAGTTTTGGGGTTTTAGTGACACTTTTCTTTTTGCCACAATATAAAGAAAAAGGCTTTAGTGCCACAAATTTTGTGTTGATAAAATCTGTTATTATTTTAAATATCCTTACTACTTTTAGTTAAACTATAATTTAATTATATAATAATAAAACAAATTTGTAAAATATAGAAATCATAATATCATCAATTCATTTAAAAATAACAAATTTTGTAATTGAACAACTGCCCCAACATCTATACCTTTCGGCCACATTACTTCGTAAATTCTTTACAACTTCGCCACTGGTCCAAAGCAGATCTATTAGAAAAAAAAAACTTATAATATGGAAGGCATATGAAAACACTAATGGATGATTAAACTACATTAAGAAATTAACTAGGCTATGGGTCAACCCAATATAAAACATAACCAGACACTACTCACCTAATTTTTCCATGTTCACGTCTTTTTATCGTTTAATAAACCTAATTTTCAGCTTGTTTTTCGTTTTAGTAAACACCACACGCCACTGCTGCTGGACATCATGGTTCTTGTTGGCTAACTCTTCAACTTACCATAAAGTGCATCTACTTTCTCTGCATGAGATAAGAGCAATTAAAAATAGATTGATTACATTAACATTTGATACGAAACTTCTTAACGATAGAAATATAATCACATTACCATATTTATAGGATATACACACAAGTCTTTTAGATATTTTTTTGTGTTAGCGATCATGGGATGCTAGTGTTATGTATTTATAGGTACCAGGTGAGTATTCGAGTAGCAATTTTGATGTAATGTTTTTGGAGTCAGGTGTTGGTGGGGATTATTAAACTCAATAATAGTGATGCATAGTAACTGCATTTGATAAGTAGAAAAAATTAGCTCTAAACCATTCAGTTACATAATATAGAAGGAATTATTAGAATAAGTAATCGAAAGTGCATATAAAATTCAAGGGAAATTACATCATTGGAGTACATGAACCTACGATGCTCTCTTAATCTTCTAGAAATATTTGAGCTTTTTTTAATAAACTAAATCGGAAGGAGTGGCGTGAGCTTGTCCTCACAAACCCCGTTGTCGCTTCGATTACTCGTTGTCTTCATCGACTTACATGTTGCATCCCAACTCCTTGTCAGGTCGTGATGTTGCAGAATGAGGCAACCATGAAAAGCGGTGGAGGTATTAAGAGGTGACCTAAAACCCTTTTGACTTGTTACCCAACCCGCCTATTTACCAGGCTTCGTAGATGTGGTTATATTTTAATATAAATATAAGAGACTACATGGTTACAGCCCAGTAAGGGAAGAATCTAGGATAATTCCAGGCTAACCTGAAGAATCATGAATAGCTTAAAAATCACATTTTTGAATATATTTAGAAGTAATATTTCATTTTGTCTAACTTTTTATAAAATAATATATTTATCTTTGCTAAAGTGTAATATTAAAGACTAAAAAGTATTAACTGAAATAAAAATATATCATCACCTGCTAACCAGCATCTAAGTATGGTCTTTAGTCATAGCACTTAGATTTAGCATGCCAAGGTACTTTGCAAATTCATACAAAAAACCATGACATTTGGAACATTTTATTATTCCAAGTTTCTAGTGACGACGTAAAAGCAACATGTTGGAGCTTAGTTTTCGAAAGCAGAAATGACTACTTAGGCTACTGGCAGTAAACTATCTCTGTCGGAGGAATAGAAGTTTTTTTATCCGCCATTCGATAATATCATATAAGTTGTGTGGACAATTGGGCAATTGCCCCTGAAGCAACATTGATTCCACGTGTTTATTCATAGACGAATGGCAATATCTATGAGGATTGAGGACGATTGTGTAATATGAGTAATTCCTTCACAACCGTCAACTCTTTAAGCATTTCAACAACCCACTGCACATTGATTTGTGTAGATTAAAATTCAAACAGGTTGTTAATATATGCCCAAATTCTTAGAGGGGCAAATGTGTAAATCATTTCATATCGTATTTATAAATCTAAATAGATAATCGATTATACTATATACGTCGGCCGATTGTGAAGAAATGTGCCCAATGTCAAACATACTAACTTTGCATACGCATGTGCGCTCGCATCCCCACGTGAACACGATGCAAACCAAATTCTGGATCTGATAGAAACCAAACCAAAGGTTTGCAAACTCATGTCATCAAAGCCTGATATTTTATATTAGACATCCAATGTTAAGTAATTCATTGAACAAACGAAGAGTGTTTTTTAATAAAAAAAAAACAAATTAGTTAACCTAACAATTTTGCTTTAAGAAAATAAGAACCCTAATTAATAAGATGAAACATGTCGACGAATTTATATATCATAAAAGGTTATCAGTAATCAGCTCATGTCGGTAATGGTCGTCTCAGGTGGTGCCTACTTAAAAGGTAACCTGCAAAACAAACAACTATTAATTTAAGGTTGTACAGTATATATATAGTAATTAGGCGTCGCTGGAGAAATGATCGGCTGCCAGAATCCTAGAACTTACCTCAGCCGCTACCAATTCTGATGAGCACAACGCCACCACCGGTGTTTCACGAGGGAACCGTAGCCGCTGAAAGACGTGTATGAGCCTTTGACGACCAGCAATAGAAACCACTGCCGCCACCAGTGGTTCGTAATGCCAATTCCACAATTGAGAACGCAATACCAGATCAAAATAACTGTAAAAACCAACACAAATTAAAAAAAAATATTAATTTTATCCTAAATAAATAAGCTAGCTTACTTTTGGGACTCAATAATGGATAATCTACCTAGTTGACAACGTATCTCAATCAAATCATATGCAACCACCATCTTGGCTTCCCAAGTTACATGTCCAACCTGATAAAATATGAACCACGATTATCAAGTCAATTTTGATGAATTACTAAATACAAAAAAATCAAACGACATACCCAAATTCGTGTCGCACGGCCCTACCGGTGTCAACCAACTGAGCCAGCTCCCTCTTCGTCTAACTAATATGGCCTCCTTTGTTATTTTTCATCAATTTAATCCGAGATGTAGCTAATTCAAGTGCTTTTTTACTGAATAATCAATTAAACAACATATTTAGTTTCCTAAGTGCTTTTTTACTGAATAATCAATCAAACAACATATTTAGTTTCCAAGAGCGACTTAATTATACTGACACGAAGATTAGGGAATAGGATGTTGAACTACAAATTTACTGAATTAGAATGAAACAAACACACTGAATCAAGTTTTACATGTTGACATATAACCACAGAAAAAACTAAAAAACATTCAAATCTGACTAAATAAATTACAGTTTTCCGAAATTAATGAAATCATACCACCAAGCAAAAATGCCCAGCCAACCTTCACCATCGTCCAAGGCTAGCTACCGCCTGTTTAGTACATATTAGTTCAATTTAAAAAGTGACAAAATAGAAAATACACTCATTAACTTCAATTAAGCCAGACACTCATCTATACCAAAAATTGGAGTTCACCAATAAGAGGAATCTTGTGATAATCAATTATATTATACACAACACATCTTTCTTTGGCATTGCATCAAACACCTTATGTGCGCTGTTATGTGCAAGGTATCTAGAACATATCATGAGGACACTACTATAGACCATCAGAATACACACAACCAAACTAAAAAATAGCCGAAAGGAAACAAAATAAAATTACTAAATTTACCTCCAAACGATGCTTTATTTTCCCTTTCTCTGTATAATTGTTATCAAGAACTCAAAAACCCTAAAAATTGGGTGCCCCAAGTTTCTGATTCACTTCATTAACATCTGGAGCCGACCCTAAGTAGTGACGATGCTTTATTTTCCCTTTCTCTGTATATAATTGTTATCAAGAACTCAAAAACCCTAAAAAATTGGGCGCCCCAAGTGACCGATTCACTTCATTTACATTCGGAGCCGACCCTAAGTAGCAACAATGTTGGAGAAGCCCCACAACAGACGATTCTAATGGTGAAAGCAACCTCTGAGTTAAAGCGGTAGGGAAGATTGAGAGTGAGAGAGAAAAAGGGAGGTATATAAGGATGTTGCTTTAGTTTCGGTTTTGGGAACGTGGGGAAATTTGGGTTTTTGAGGAAGGGGGAAAATTGGGCGAGGAAACTTAAACAATTTTAGACGATTAGGAGAATTGCTAAACTTGGTTCGTAACTTCAAGATATTAGACGAGAGTGACTTAGAATTAGATAAAATCAATTGTACTTGTTGGTAGATATTTCGTACGTCCTGCCACTGTGCGAATAGTTAGATAGAGCGTATGTTGAATATTGTATATAATAGGATCAGTTGGACATGGTATTGATAATGTAAAGGTCCATCCGGGCAGATGGACAACATATTGTCCAAACCCCCATCCGAATGTAGGTTGTGCAATGTAATAGTCCATCCAGACGGATGGACATAGGTTCATTTAGATGATAGGCTTTGCCTATAAATAGGGAGTGGGGGTTCCCATTTGGACAAGCTTTGGGGTCTCTGTGGAGACACGCTGTCCAACTGGTCTCACGGTGTTGTAATGTTGAATAATCAATAGAGACCAGATTGAAATTGACTGCTCGGTGTCGTATCTATCTTCTACTCTTTTCTTAGTAAAAATAAATGCATCGAACACGTCGTATCGAGACCGAGGCTCCGTCAAACTCGCCGGTTCCTGGAATCACAAGTGGTATCAGAGCTACAGTACCCATTTAATCGATCTAACAGTCGGTTAAATCATCCAAGCTCATCAATTTTTGGTTAAACGGGAGTTTTGGCGTTAAAACATAGAAAATCATCAAAATAAAGGTCAATTCACGAATGGATTTTGGAATTAAAGCCATCATTCTGTTCAGAATTGATTCGCACAAAATCCTGTGAAGTTTCATCATGAAATTCACACAAATAAAGATTCTAGATCGAAAAAACGTGATTTGGAGTGTTCTTGAGTTGTTAGAACATATTCCTTCGGATGACCATCCGGACCATGACCATCCGGACAATTTAGTCATCCGGGCGAATGGTCATTCGGACCATATAGTCATTCGGATCTGTGAAGACACTCAGGTGGCAAATTGTCAACATGATCCAAGATCAGTCCATCCGGACGGATGAACTAAGGCATTTTTTGATCGCAACGACAAGGAGAGACTCCAGGAAAAATTTGGTGATTGAAATTTTTTTCGGGTTTTTAACGAACAAGCTGGGTTGTTCGGGGACACCGTTTGGGGCTTCAGTGAACAGATTTGATGATGCAATCAAGGATTGTGGAAATTAGTGGGGTAGTCATGATAATGGTGCAGAATGTTTATCATTCATGTTATCTGACTATTTATGGGTCAAAACGTAAAATCCGCAATAGTGAAAAACTGACGTTTGGGGAAAATTTTCATATTTTCGGCATAGTCGAGTTTTTCACAGATAAAAAAGGACTGGATTTATTAGTTTGAGGGGGAATTCAGTAATAAAGACGTCTGAATTTGCAAAAATGAGGGGGTATAAAAATTTCAGATGTTCCAGCATTTTTGAAATTCGTGACACTACAACAGTATTCGGGTGGTTTCGACTTTAGATTGTCAGGGGGAATGTGAATCTGATCGTGGGTGAAAGCTTCCGAGATCAAGATGATCCGAGGTGTTGGTATCTGATCGTGGACGAAAGCATCAGAGATCTGAGAGTGATCGTGGATGATAGCTTCTGATATCTTGATTATCCGAGGAGATGAATCTGATTGTGGGCGAATGCTTCAGAGATCGGATTACATTACCAGATGATTCGTTTTCCGATAAAGATTTGCTGATTGTGGAGAATACCGTTTACACGGATCTGCCATTCTTACGGTGCGTTAACGTTGATCACGGAAAACGGGATATCAGTTCTTTAGGGGGAATTACGGATTTGAAGTTAACCAGTGGGGTATTTGAAGTTTCTATCAATTGCCGGTTAAGTTTTTGTACATTCTTAGATCGAGCAAGCGGAATGCGAGATCATGGTGCTGACATGATGTATCAAAAACTAAGCTCGGATGCGGTTAAAGCGGAAACAGAGAATGCTGCAGCGATTAGTTTCGAATTGGTGATTATTCGTGAAGGTTGCAGTTTAGCAAATCAGAGGAGAGTCGTGAACTGTGCAAAAGACCTGAAGATTCATTTCAGGGGGAATTGATTCCTTACTCTGTCAAAGCAAACCCGAATCATCAATCGAAGGGGAATCTATTGAAGATTTCAAGATGCCTGATTGAAGTTGCAGAATAGTTGAAGATTACAGAATATTCAAACATGACTCAAAGTTCTTAAAGTGTTAGTGACGATTCGACAGTGACAGCCGAGGGGGAATTTGTTGGTGCATATTTCGTACGTCTGCCACTGTGCGAATAGTTAGATAGAGCTTGTGTTGAATATAGTATAGAATAGGATTAGTTGGACATGGTATTGATACTGTAAAGGTCCATCAGATGTTGGAAAGAAAAAGGGAATTGATGAGACCCTCAACATCCAAACTGATGAGGAGATTTTAGCAAAGCAGAAGAAGCATGATACAGAAAAGAGTAAAGCCTACAACTGGAACAATTAAAAGGTTGGCAAGCAGACCTCATTCACCAAACTCATCACAAATAACTCTTGTCCCTAGAAAACCATCTGATCCAAAAATACTAAAGTGGAAGTCATCGTCAGACACCCACGTATTGACTTTGCTTAGATCAGATGGTAATTTTGAAAGGATAACAAGGAAGGATGCATATGGTCTGAGTGCAGATGACCTTTAAGATCTTTTGAACCTTCAACCGGAAAGGGACGAAGAAGACACAAATTCCTTGGACTTTGAACTACAATTCAAAGGGCAAATCCGGGAAATATTGATGAGGAAATAAAGATTAGAAATAATAAAGGGTTTTGGCATCATCTGTGGTTTCAGGGGGAGATTGTCGGCTCATGTGAAACCTTTCTTGAGAACAGATGATACAAAGATAAAACAGCTCTTTTGGATTATAAAGACTGTTAAAGACTAAACCACTGAAGAAGTCAAAGGTCTAATCATTCTTTGAAGAAAGCACTGCTAAAGCTTCATCAGAGGTTGAGCTCATCAGAGGATAGCATCAACAGAGTCTTGTAAACAGTGTTTTATTAATGTAACAGTGTTTAGACAATCATTCGACTTAGTATTTATGATGAAAACATTTCTTCCATTGTTTGTCTTATAAAGTTTTCTTCATTTCCGCAGCATATTTTTCATCTTATTGTCATATTTTATCTTTAAAACAAACACAAACAATTAAACTCAGATCCGAACATGTACGAACAAACTCTATGATCTCAGGTTGAGGGGGAGTTGTAATTCATGCTTATGTAAATCGTTTGTGTATTCAATCATTCAACAAAAAGTCTTTGTGTATTCAATCGTTTGTAATTCATGCTTACGTGAAAGCATATCTTCCATTGTTTGGTACAATATCTATATACCTATCTATACTTTTTTATTAACATGTATTATACATGGGTTCCTAAAAACCACCTGTGTTTGCACACGGGTTTTACTACTAGTATATAAAATGAGATACTGATGTCTGTAGAATTTCCTCTAAAGATACTTGTATCTTTCAAGAAGATGCAAAGTAGTCAAGTAGATATCTTTAGTGGGTTCTGGGGTGTTTACGGTTTGGTTGGCTTTGATAAAAAAAGTTCAATAATAGTTTCAGACAATGAGAAACAAACTGTCTGGTGGGTTTTGTTTTACTTGTTTGTCGATATGAACCGTTTTTTGAATCCCTAGTTTGTACTAGAATTACTAAAATGATACAAATTTTTTATGAACATACTACATACAGATAACTACAAATACAAAAAAAAAAATGAAAAAAACTTTAAATAATAATGTTAAACGTCTAGCTCAAGCTTCCAACATAGTTGAAGTGTTAAACCAGCAAACCTAAAGTCCTAAACAATATGACACTCAAACTTGTCGAACCAGCAGACTTGTTTCAGTTTGGACGGCGGACTGGTTTCTACACATTTGTTTTGAAAGTTATAGATATTTTTGTTATCATCTATTTACAACAACAAAATATTATATATCATACAAGAATGTTGTTATCGTAAAAAGAATCGTGAACAAATATTTTTTTAAGTATTTTACTTTACAGCGTCGTTCACTAAGTCAACAAACATTGTTTGATACATGTTTCTTACAAATTTGTCAGTTACGTCAAAATTTAACTCAACTACAACCGTCAAGTTCAAAACAATTATTAACCCTAATAACATTTGAAAGCATGTCTTTTCAATTTATTTAATGATAATTTCAATTAATATAAATTAAGTTTTCCTAGCCGTGAATTTCATGGGTTATAGCATAGTATATCACATTAAAAAACCGTGAATTTTCTTAAAGAAATATATGATAAAACCTTTATCAAATTAAAACAAAAAATTCTGTTTAACGTAACTTACTGATTCAAATTCTTATGTATTACATATATGGCCGGCCCTGAAGGTGGCCGGGGAGGACCACCGGCCAGGGCCCGATATTTCAAAGGGCACGTTAGTTTTTAAAAACCGATATTTGTATGTAAAACTAAATAAATTAATAGGGTATACTCATACAAAAACCAACATAGGCCCAATTACAAAACTAATTTTAAGGTTTGAATTAGTTATTAACCCAGTAGCATTAAGTTTAGACCTTTAGTGAGCCCAATACTTAATTTCGTTAAGGCTTAAGGGCATGTTTTTTTCGATCTCGAACATGGTACATGAATTCTCAGGGCCGGCCCTTTTAGATACAAACCGTTGTCAATTGTTGTAACTTAATTTATGTATACTTTTACATGAAAATCAAGTAAGTTTTTTCAAAAGTTACTGAAATATCAAAGAAAATTATAATGGATCATAGATGAACCTGACGTGCATCAAATGGTAAGAAATCCTCTTGGTCTTTGTATATATTATATTATATTATTAACGTATTGTATTATTTATTATTTATTCTTGGCATATTTTATACTCTCCCAGTCTCTCTGTGTCTATATATATATACCATGTTGAATGAGTTTATGAGCACCACGAGAGAAGTCTAGGTGGAGATTGTCTTCAGGCATTGTTTATCTTCCGTTATGACAAATTACAAGCTATTCATGTTATTTTTCCTTATTGTCAATGTTGTTGCAACAAGAATACAAAATATTACGAGTGGTGCGTCTAGTATTGGTGTTATTCTGGATATGACATCTCGAGCGGGCAAAGAAGCTAGAGTTGCCATGGAAATTGCCATAGATGATTTCAATACAAAAATAGAGAAAAATCTGACACTTTACACAAGAAACTCGCATGGAAACTTAGTTCAAGTAATACGTGATGGTAAATTATCTCATTCCTTTACTTATGATTAACTTGCTGACAAAATGTTAATATGACATCTTAATTGAATTCTTCAAATAACGTACTAATTTGGCTGGATATGATCGCTTGAGCTTGAATTTGATGTCTTACTTTGTATGTGTTGTACAAGGCGGTTCTGGAATTCATTACCGTATATGACTACAAAAATTGGCCCTAAAATATATACTAAGAAAATTAATAATATAACAATAATTTTGAGAGTAAATTGCCAAAATCGTTCATAAGGTTTGGACATGTTTGTCATTTTCATTCAAAACAACTTTTTTGTTTAATATAGTCCTTCACTTTTAGGATTTTTTGTCATTTTCATCCAAAATCTAATTTTCTTTATTTTATCTATCAAACATTTGGATGAAAATAACAAAAAAATCCAAAAAATAAGGAATATATATATATATAGGGAGAAGATCATGCGAGAACCACCTCTTATTGCGAGAACCGCGAGAACCAATGTGAACACAACCAAAAATGCCTAAAAATCACACAAAAAACATTTAGCTTGGGGGGGGGGGGGGGGGGGTTAGGTTTTTGGGGGGTGGGGGAGGGGGGTTTAGGTTTTGGGGGGGGGGGGGGTTAGGTTTTTTTTAGGTTTTAGTTTTTAGCATTTAGCTTGGGGGGGGGGGGGGGGGGGTTTAGGGTTTTTTTTTTTTTGGGGGGGGGGGGTTAGGTTAAAATGTGTAGTGGTGAGTGAAGATAATGGGCCTCTCTCAGGCATGATCCACCATGTGGCGGTCCTGTCACTATTAGGGCATCATAGGGCATTTGGTTAAAATGGGTATAGTGGTATAATGCCCAATAATGTCCCATTCATGATTACCCAATTATTGTTTTTTTGTTTTTCTTTTAAAATTAAAACTAATAATATATTTTATTATTCCATATATAAAGAAGTAACTTTTTAGTGCATTATAACTTGTACATTATGCTTTGGGTATTTTTCAAAAAAAAAACCTTGATTTTTTAATTTTAACCCAAAGGTTTTTATCCTTTTCAATTTTAACCCTACATAATTTGTTTTTTTAACTTTAACCCAAAATTTTTCATTATTTGCAATTCAACTCCACAACTTTTGTCACTTATACTTTTCTTCTTTCGCAAATTTTCATTTTACGTATAGTTCTAAATTTTTCGAGTTAATACGACGCAACGTGCATGTGTGGTTCAACGTTTTTACCTCTATTTTCCCATGTTTAACAGGTTCGTCACAACACCCTAGGTCGAGTCAGTGTTGGTGGTCGATGACGGTCGTGTGACATTAGTACTATTTGACACCGTTTTACTCCTCGCCGCAACGCGGGGTGTGCTTTGAGGGTTTTCAAAGAAAAAATGGTTATGCATATTGTTGTCGTAACGTTGGCTTTGGGGTTTTCCAAAAAAAAAATGATTTTTTTTACTTTTCACCCAAAAGTATTTCATAAATTACTTTTAACCCAAAACTTTTTATCTTTTGCAATCTATCCTCATAACTTTTTTACTTTCAACTTTGGTCATTTATAGTTTTCATTTTACGCAAATTTTTCGCTTTATGCTTGGTTCTAAATTTTGTGACTTAACACATCGTAACGTGCGTCTTTGGTTTAACGATTTTACGTTTCGTTCTAAATTTTGCGAGTTAACATGACGCAACGTGCATGTGTGGGTGAACGTTTTTACATCGTCTATTTTTTCCCTGTTTGACAAGTATACCATAACGTGCGGGTCCTAGATCGACTTAGTTATAACTAAAGAATTCCCGCCGCATTGCGGCGGGTCGTAATCCTAGTTAAATAAAAAATTACATTACTAAAAATAAATAAAAAAAAGGAAAAATGATAAAAAACATAAAATCTAAAGTCCGTATTTGTCACGGAATTGTTGCCGACGCATTTCTGCTAGGATCAACGTATCTTCTACGAGGTGGATCGATCGGTTTAGACAAAAATTATGTCTTTCTCCATTTGCCTGATTCTTGTAGCGCGACAAATTTTTTGTTTTTGGCATTTCTTTTTTGCATTGTCTCCAAACTCCTAGGACCGAGGTCTCATATGTTTTGTAGGCGTCGGTTCATCTCTTCGAAATCTTGTTTCATTTAGAAATTTGCCGAAGATGACTCCGCCTTTCCCCCTTTTTCCCACTTCTTCTACCGGGCGGTCGAGCCAACTCCACTTCCTCATCCCCGTCGTCCAAATTAATGTGTAAGTCGACGTTTCGAACATCGGAAGTGGGTGTTTCATGATCAACCGGGGATGATGTGTTTGGACCGTTTTGCTTTACATCTACCACTAGACATCATGCTCGGTACGTCAGACCATTTAGGACTTCCGCGATGAAGTTTGATAGTTGGCTACAAAAAATAAAACAAATATATTGTTATATCTTAAAAAATATAGTACCAAAAATAATATAATACAAACTATTTAAAAAAATCATACTATTTTAAAAGGTAAATAACGCTTACCAACTTTGGGATCCTCCGAGATGTCGAGCTCTGTTTCTTCTTCAGCCGCATGCGAACCGGCCATGGATGCAAAGCCGTGTGGACCGTGACAGAATTGCGGAGACATGCCTAATATTTGCGCGTACGCCATCACATTCGGGTCCATCTCTTGGAAATTGAAGGACGGTTGCGGTTGGGTGGTGTTCGGGGGATATAAAGTTTGGTTGTCGGGTCTAGACGGAACACCAAAAGGTGGTCGAAAGGGATTCATGATATATATTTTTTTATAAAATCTGAAGATGTATTGAAGAGAAGAGGGTAAAGTTTATAAAAAATGGAATGGAAAAAGGGGTTATTATAGGTAAAACATTAGATTAAAATAAGAACAATAATTTTTTATTATCGTTGGACCCAACCATCCTTTCTCGATTCCTGCGCAAAATTAGGCGTTTTAAATAACCCACCGGAGCTTTTTTTTTTGGAAAAAACACCCGGTGGGGCGTGGAGGGGCGTTTTTTAGGAGAAAACGTCCAAAACCCCTCTACTATTTGGCAACAAATCCCAGGTGCATCAACAGGCCTATGAACCAGTTTCCATGTATTATTTGGCAATAATATTTTCATATTCATTGGTCATGGAAATTTTCTAGTTAGGGCGGTGAGATGTGATTTTGGGTAATCGTAAGATGGTGGGAGAGGTTTCGGTATTGAGAAACATTTGATGGCATGGTTTGTAGAAAGCCGATTGAGACTGGCTTTGCACATGGTGTATGGAGTTTGACGAGGGAGGTGGAGGTTGTTTATTGTTGGCTGGTAGAGGTTGGCTATGATGGGGCGGTTATAGGAGGTGGCCCAAGGATGGATTGAGAAGCATTAATTGGCTAATGTGTCGGTGGGTCGTGGATATCGAGTGAAGATGGCCGACTGTAGCATTGGAGGGTGGGCCATAGGTGTAAGGAGTGGGTGAAGCTAGGTCGTTAGGTTGTATATGTGATGATGGAATTGGGACAGTTGGTGTTGGGCAGCTTGAGGGAAGATGTCGTGAGAGGGATCGAGAAAGGAGTCGACCAGCGGAGGTTGAAGAGGATTGGCAAACGAGAATTGTGTTTCGTCAAAAGTGATGTGTCACGAGAAGATCATTTTTTCCAGTAGCAATCTGAAGGCATCGATACACACGATAGTTGGCTGGATACCTGAGGAAACACACGATGTGGATCGAGGGCGAGTATGTGTGGACGGGTGGCGATAAGTTTTGGGTAATAAATGCATCTGAACACGTGGAGGTGCTCATAAGAAGGTTATCGAAGGTAAAGTAGAGACATAGGAATTTGATATTGATGTAGTTTTCTTGGGTAGAATGTTGTGTAGGTAGGATTCTTGTGAAATGCTTTGACCTAAAAAGTGGAGGGTAGATTGGCATGAGTGAGAAGAGTGAAGATGATGTCGTTTAGATGACGAATCATGCGCTTAGATTCCCCATTTTGTTGGGAAGTGTGTGGGCAAGAAAACCGAAGTTGAATGCCCTTTTGTGTTGCAAAGTTCTTAAAATAGGTGTTATCAAATTCACCCCCATATCACATTGAAAGGATTTGATGGGTAAGTGTAATTGTGTTATGACAAACTGTTGAAAATGAGTAAACTTAGTAAAGGTTTCAGATTTAAACTTTAGAGGATAAACCCATGTGTATTTGTGTATAATGATGCATTAAAACCATATAATATTTATAACCCGCATGACTTAAAATAGGAGATGTCCACAAATCACGATGTAAAATAGCAAACGCCAAAAAAGTATAAGTTGTAGAATCTGAAAACGACAATCATTTATGTTTAGAGAATTGACAAGATTGACAAACAAATGACAACTTTGATTTATTGTAAGAAATTAAATGCTTTAAGCTAAGAAACTCCATGATGGGTTGGCCCGGGTGTCTAAGTCGGTTGTGCCAAACATGAGATACTTGAGCGGAAACAAAACAAGCAGTGGCAGAAGCGTTGGATGTGAGCGGGTATAGATCACTTGTACTGTTGTGACGACTCAGGATTGTGCCATCCTTGAAATCCTTCACAGAGAATCCATAAGGGTCAAATTTAATGGAAGTATTGTTATCAATATTAAACCGATGCATAAATATAGGGTTTATTATGATATTTAGATTAAACAAATTAGATTTGAGGTGTAAAGGTCTAGATAATGTGGGTATAAAGGAAGAGCCTAACTGGAATTTTATTATTGTTACCCACAAATATTGGCGTTGTAGGTGAATAATAGAGAAAGTGGCTAGTTTATTTTTATCATAAGTAATATGCAAAGTTGCACCTGTGTCAAAATGCCACTTTCCATCACCAGTCGTATCCATGGAAAGGGTCTTTTTACCGCATTTGCAATATTTGTTGGGTCCATTAGGTCCGTTGCAGCTAAGTGGGCCTGGGCCGCAATATTACCAGTCAAAGCAGAATTGTAGGTGTTATAATTGGGCCGCGATCTGGGCCTTGGATCCCAAGGCTGAGCCGAAGGTTGGGTTGGAAATGGGGATGAATGGGGTGTCTAGTATGGGGCAAAAGGTTGTTGTGGGGCCTAGTAATGAACAAAAGGTGTCTGATGTGAATAGGGCTTGTGTTGAGACGACCCATGGCGGTTGTTTGAGCGGCGATTATGATTAGAGCCACGATGGGAGTTAGACCGATGGGATGGTGGCGGGGGGGTCACGTTAGCGATGTTTGTGGGTATCACGGTTATTATTAGGCCGTTGATGAGAGTTGGGCGGAGAGGTGATGGTGGCAACAACTAGAGGGGATGGTGGGAGGTTTTCACGAGCGGCAATCCGACGCGCCTTGGCCTGGAGCTGGTCAAGATCATTCTCCTATTGGGGAAGACACTGGGTGATGATGGGGACATTAGTGTCGTATTCGTGCGGGAAGCCGCAAACTGAGTAGAGAATTCTTTGGGTGTTGGTGAGAGGGCTATCCACTGCAACAAGTTGGACCACGAGGTCATGGATTCTTTGATAGTAGGAGTCAAGATCTGGCATGGCGGAGAGGTGAGGTTTGTGAGTTCGTGTTGGAGGGCTGCGGCTCGAGAGCCTTTATTGTTCAAGAACAACTTTTCAAACCGCTTCCATTCTTTAAAGGTAGTGGATTTATCTTCCAAAACACGGACAGGAAGATTTTAGGATAGCGTCCCATATATCCATTGCAACACGATTGAATCGATTTTCCTCCAAGAAGAGTAATAGACGGCTTCTTTGTTTGGGGCTGGCGTATTGTCGATGTGGTCCACCACATCTACCCAGTAGCATAAACAACTTTACCCATGATGGGTAAGACACCTTAATGCATGAACTTTATTTTGTATGTTTGTGATCGTATAAACGGGATGCAAGGTTTGAGGTGTCGGCGTTGCAGGGGGGGTTGTCACCCATTATTGGATGACAAGGGACAGTAGATGGTTGTGATCGGAAAAGTGAAGGAAGGATGGGAGAGGCGAGAACAAAATCTGGCCGGAAGTAGGGTGATACCATGTAAGAACGTGATATTCTCTTATTTGATTTATAAAGGTTTACAATCACCTAAATATAGTATAGAGGCTAACGAATAAATATGGTAACTATCCTATACTATCAATAAGAAGATTACAAATTATATGCATAGTATATTCTGATAATATCGCATGACATTATCGGCTAACATTCTCCGCGGCCATGATATACATCATGCTATTCCTCTTCACTGTCGTGAAACACCATGTGCGGCGGTGTTTCACATTCATCACACTCATCACAGGGGGTTTGCGCGAGGACGCCCAGACCCCTAAGGAACAACAAATTGATTTTATCTCAATTGCAAATTGTTTTGAAATGACTAGAAATGTCATTAGTAATATTACCAATTTGAATAATTATCGGCTAATGAGTAATAGATTGATTTATTAAAACTAAATTTGCAAATAATTGAATAAAGTATGATGTTTCTAGGATCAATTACCACATAATGAATTCCAAAGGAATAGGAAACTATTTTTAATTTCTACATCCGAATCTAGCATCATTTCATTACTAATTCAAATCAAACCACTTCCATTATAGTGTTATTACAAATCTGAAGTATTTTTTGAACGATAAAGAACGACGTGTCAACCACCGTGACACCAGCGCTGTGGTTAAGGTCGACTACTTGACCGCCGCTAGCCCCTTGACCCTCCCAGATGCGCGGAAACCCGACCTCCACCCGCTCGAAGGCACGACAGTGGAATAATCGGTAAAACCTCGCCTCCCATCCAAGACGAACCAGCGCCACCCGTATTCGCCCTTCACCTGGATGCCGCAGAAAATAATTGGGAGAGTGGGAGTCGAACCTGAATATCAAGGAACACTAAGTCTTTTCCCAACCACTCCACCACTACCTCATTGGAACACAGATCTGAAGTTATTTATAATTTTTCTTCATATAATTAGATGTCAAACCGTGAAAAAACATACATCTGGAGTTGAAGGGATAACAGTTCCTAGTAGTTCTTGCAGGATATCAAATAACTGATACGTATCTTCAATGGTAGAAACAAAGTATTCATATCAAAATGAAGATGAGAAATGCCCAAAAAACCTAGACATCGATCAGTGATTAGTTGGAAAAGACTCAGGAATTATAATCTGAACCAAAAAGAAACTAGTGCTTTCTTTAGTTTGATGGGTAATCTTACTAGCAAAAACTAGAAACTTAAACTGATCATGATGAGTGGGGCCGGGGTCATTGATTAGTTCAACATTAAATGGTCAGTTAGTTAATTAATAAAACCAGTAATTTGAAGTTTTGTGGAGATATATCTACTATGTATTGTGGTCTACCTGTGTTTCCATTCCTTCATCATTCCTATGGTTACACCGATAACAATTTCTTGACTTGGTTTTGAAATGCAGCCTCTGATCTTATTGATACACATAAAGTGGAGGCAATTTTGGGACTACAGACCTTGGAAGAGGTTCTTTCAGTTGGAGAGATTGTTAGTAAAGCTCAAATTCCAGCATTATCTCTTCTTGATTCGGTTCCTCGATGGGCACTAGATCGTTTTTCCTTTCTGGTTCAAGCCTCACCTTTTCAGTTTGCTCAAATGAAAGCTTTCGTTGCGGTTTTGGAATCTTGTGGATGGAATAGCTTTACTTTCATATACGAGGACATCAATTCAGCGTCCACTCTAGTCATGCCTCATCTGATGGAAGCCATTAAAGAATCCGATGTACAGATGAGCAGTATCGTAAGGCTATCATCTTTATCTTCTTTTTCTTCTTCTTCTTCATTGCTGGGTGAACTTGGAAGGATTAATACAAAGCCATGTAGAGTATTTTTGGTTCATGCATCTTTGGAAATGGGCATCCACATTTTTCAAAATGCAAAAAGCTTAGGGATGATGGAAAAGGGCTATGTGTGGATAACAACAAATCTAATTACTGATCTTCTCCATACTGTGAATTCCTCTGTATTTTCTATAATGGAAGGCGTGGTCGGACTAGGGAGTTCCTTCCCAGAACATAACTCACGATTTCATGATTTTAGCGCAAAGTTTCAAAAAAAGTTCAAGACTGAACAACCTGAAGAAGAAACCAACATTCCTGGGATTTTTGCGGTTGAGGCTTATGATGCTACATGGACTTTGGCCTTAGCTTTGAGTGGAAAGAACATGAGTGGGAAAAAGTTACTGGATGAACTTTCATCAATATCTTTAACTGGCATCAACGGTGAAGTTCAGTTAATTAACCGACAATCCATTGCATCACATATATTCCAACTTGTCAATGTTATAGGAAAAAACTATAGACAACTTGGGTTTTGGTCAGAAGGTCTCGGTTTTTGTGAGGTTATTAACGATAGAGTTACTTATAACACCTCTTTGCAAAATATTGGTCACATTTTTTGGCCCGGGAAACCATTGCATACTCCAAGAGGATGGTCTATTCCTACAAATGTCAAACCATTGCGAGTTGGTGTGCCTGCGGCAGCCATATTTAAAGAGTTCGTTGAAGTAAAACATGATCATGATGATCATAGTTTTACTATCACTGGTTATTCAATTGAGCTTTTCAAAGAAACGGTCAAAAGGTTGCCATATTATTTGCCATATGAATTTTACCCCTTCAATGGTTCATATGATTCCCTAGTGAAGCAAGTTTATCTCAAGGTGAAGATTACTCACTCGTACATATGTATAAATGACCTAACCCTGTATACATATATTTACACATTTTCTTGTAACTTGTAAGTATGCTATTAAGTCTCGTTTTAACTAACATATTTCATACATGAACTTTGCATACATTGGACAGAACTTTGATGCAGTAATTGGTGACGTCTCAGTGGTGTCAAGCCGATATCAGTATGCTGAGTTCACACATCCATTCACAGAAACAGGGTTGACGATGGTAGTACCCATCACATCATACCATCAACAATGGTTATTTGTGAAGCCTTTCACATTTGGCATGTGGATTATAACAATTCTTTTCAATATTTATAATGCCTTGGTGATATATTTGATTGAAAGGAAACACAGTCCTGAACTTCAAGGATCCGTTATGAATCAAACCGGAATTCTTCTATCTTTAGCCTTTACAAGAACATTCTCTAAACACTGTAAGTTCTAAATACTCAATACAATGCTTCTGAAATGATTTCTAACCCATTATGATCTATCACCTCAGCTGATGAAGTTCATAGCAATTTGACAAGAATGACTACAGTGGCATGGATCTTTGCTGCAATAATAATTGGTCAGTGTTACACAGCTAGCCTCACCAGTATGCTCACTATTAGAAGGTTGACACCTCAAGTTACTGATTATGAGGCATTGAAGAATGCAAATGCTATTGTGGGGTACGGCAAAGGGTCCCATGTGGCCAGGTATTTGGAAGATGTCTTGGGTTTCAAGAGTGAAAATCTAAGAAACATTACTTCTCCAGAAGAATGTGCTTATTCCCTTAAAAATAGAACCATAGCAGCAGTTTTTCTTGAGACTCCTTTAGCTAAACTATTTCTTGCCAAGTACTGCAAGAGCTTCACCACAGCCGGGACTACATTCAGGGATGGGGGATTTGCATTTGTAAGACTTTGGCCATTTGATCTTATTTTTTGATTTTTTTGCATTGCTATCTAAAATAGTAAAACATTTATGTATCAAGATTTATGGTTTGTCCCTAATGGGAACTTAAAAGGAGTAAAAAAATAATTGAAATGGGCGGAAACGATCAAAGTAGCTGAAAGTTGCGAAAAGTCTAATTCTAATGCATAAAACTATTTTGATAGTTTATTCAAAAAATTATGTTATTTTTTTAACATATAATATAATTTGTGTCATCTTATTTGATGTACTAAATGTTTATAAACGATTTAAGAATTTTTGACTTAACTTTTTTGGGTCAACCCAACCTGTTTTGACCCATATAGTATAATTACATGTTTAAACTTGACCTCATTTGACATGATACCCAACCTGTCGGTCACCGGATGCTCATAGTTTTTTTTATTATTTTGATTTATTTATCTGGGATATGTAGATGTAGATTTACTATGGATAACAGCCGTGGGTGATAATATGCTTTCTAGTTGTGTCATGGATGCTTGTCACAATACACTAATTAATTAGTTCGAGCCTGGCTTATATAAGGTCTAGTTTAGCTCAGTGTTACCTTGGCTAAAGTCACAACCCAACCTACCAATTTTACAACCTCTAGTCATACATGACTAGTTAATTGTCCCTCTAACTGCAGGTACTTCCGAAAGGTTCTCCAATGGTTCCTGATTTTACGAAGGCGCTACTAAATGTGTCTGAAAGTGGCACTCTCCGGGATTTAGAGAAAAGAATGCTTGGTTCAGAGGAATGTGTAGATCAGGACGCAATCCATGATGAATACGGAAGTTTGGGTCTCAGTACCTTCTGGTCACTTTTCCTTTTGACAGGTGGCACATCGACTGTTGCTCTTGCAACTTATGTGATTATTAGCTTGAGAAAATACTACCAGAGGGAAGGCGTAAGTCCTATCACCATTATTTCACACATTAGAAAATACTTTATGTATAAAAAGAAACGATTATCAAGGAAAGTCAGCGATATAGAATCTCCAAACACACTAGAAATGACTTGAGTATTGTCATTATAACACAGTTTCTATGGATTAATCTCGTATCATTGTAAAAACTAGACTAGTAGCTTCAGAACTAAATAACAAGAAAAATTCACATGATGTTCAAGGGACAACAAAGTTCCAATCAAAGTAAATTATCTGATGGAGGCCATAGAAATCTTCGTAGAGCTTTCCAAAATATCTTGTTAATTAGATTCCTATTGAATACCAAAGAATGATAAGAGACCGATAACTTAAATACTGAGACTAAGTGTTGTGGAATGGCGCCCATGCCACCTCACCATTTCCGTTGTTGACCCACCCCCTTGTTAATGGGGGCGCCATTGAGACCCTTTTCATTGCCATCGCCATTCCAATGGCACCGTTAACGAGGAAGATGTGGGGATGATGATGGGCCAACCCCAATCTAACCAATCACATTCTTTTCTTTTTCTTTTTTTTAACATTTTTTTTTTGTTTTAGTTATTCCACTACATTTAGTTGTTAGGTATTTAGTTATTGCCGAAATTCCTACTTATCAATGGTGTGGCGGTGGTTTAGTTATAACACAACACATAGTCTGATGAGTACGTGGACTAACAGACATGTGGAAAAATAGTGAATAAAAAGGTTCATGAATCCAAAATCAATCATCTTTAAATAATTTAGTAGATTTTTTCATCTATTTTAATTAATTATATAATACTAGTTATTTTTCTTTATGTTTCAATTTGATTGAAGTATATATTTAATATGTCGTTTACTTTGATTGAACTTAATGCATACTGCATAGGTTATTACTTAATTACTAGATTAGCCTACAAATAGATTGCCATTTGTAATATTTGAAACAACTTTGATGTATATGATATATACTTTCTCCCATTTGGGTTTTATATAATGTTTGCTAGAGCACATTTAGACATTTCTATCATGATGCTGAGCTCGTTAGTACAATGATGACACTTTGTGTAGAAAATGGTAAATCAACACAGAACAAGAGTTGTAGCGACAAAATGGTGACCTAAATTTTATTGATTTACTCAAACAAAAAAACACCCAACCAATACCTAGATCTTATGGATTGTAAGATCTCTGAGGATAAGAACAATATCTAGATCAACTGATGAAATATCATTTGATCTATAACAAGAACAATACAAAGATGTGAAAGATCACACAGGATCAACAAGACGAGATCAACAGATCTCTATCAAACCCTAACAAACTAGAGAGAGAAAGTACAACAAATTGGAGTGATGAATGAATCAGAAAACCCTAAGAGCTCTTTTATACCAAGCTTAAAACCATGTTACATCTAGGCCCTTCATAATCACACACTTTTCATCGCACCCCTTGTCTCATCTCAACTTTACATTTTAGCCCTCCAATAATGTAAACCTGCACACTTTTGGAACAAACTAATAATTCCATTATAAATAACATAAAATATGAATGGCATATGTTATTTCAACACATTGTCTTGGATTAAATCAACCGCCTTGTTCTTAGGTTGAAGATCGTCGCTTGATGGTTTGTAGTGTTTATTTGAGGGTCTATCTTCTATTAGGTTCGTAGGCTTTAGGGTAGCCGACCCTAATTAGGGTTAGCCGGCCCTAGTTATTAGGACCACTTAGTTAACTTGTTGACTAAGTAGGAAATCCTAATCTTGTTCTATAAATACCTATGATGTAATTAAGTCTGTATCATTATGTAATAATTGTGAGCACCTAAAAAAGGTGAAACCCTAGTTGCAACCTGTGAATGTAGGTCAAGTTGACCAAACCACGTAAATTCTCTTGTTCTGTATATTCTGCTGTCACACCCTGTATTTACCGATGGGCCCGGATTTGGGGTACGTGACGAGTTAATATCAAGATACACAGATACCATAGCGGAAGTCTTGGGAATTAAAGTACTATTACAAATTATAAGTGTCTGAATGTTCAAAATAACATACAGACGGAATTATATCAAAAGATCCACATGCGGATCGGAAATAAACAAAATGATTATGTAGATAGACTACTAGGCTTTAATTCATGGAGTTGCAAATTCCACTTAAGCATTTACCGGGCAGCTTTAAGCCTATTTACGTATCCTTGCAACCCGCGCTTAGTCTTTTGAAGATACGTAAGTTTTCATTGGTAAATACAAATAACCGACACATTTTGAAAATATTTCAAAATCATTTTAGGTGCACTAGGCACACGTATTTTCATAAATAACTTGGGAAAATATAAATATATCTTGTATACAGTTTTACAAGCTTGTCAATATATATGGGGCCCGATACTAAACACTAAAAACATGACTAAACGACACGCCACTATAACCCATAAAGGGTATCCCTAAAATGGGTAAGAAAAATATTTTATGATAGCATTAGCATCTGTCGGGTGTATGCCTGAACCCCGTGCTTAAGTCATGACCAATTGCAATTGAATAAGCTGAGGATATCCAGGACACGGTCGCATTAACCCCCAATGTTTAAGTTATCAAGCAAAACAGATTAAAACGGGTTATGCGGATTTTTAGTCACAATTCGACATTGATCCCATACCCGACCAAGCGGTAATAATTTACCGTATCACAAGCCCGTATAGGGAAAATAGGTTAAGAGTATTTACCTGGCTTAAAATCTTACAATCCAAGACAAAAATATAAGGACAACCTGTGACACCCGGCTTTTCAGGCCGTACCGTACAATTGTAATACGTGTTAAGAATAGGTAACAGGGCTGTATTTGACTGATTATGATGTTTATATGTGAAATTTAATGAGTTGGTAAAATAAACTTTGGTAAAAATTATGTTGGCAACGATAAAATTAACGCTTATCGCGTAACGGTTAAAATGCGAAACGAACATCGGTGACCACCCGATTAGTGTTAAAATCCTAAAAATAGTCTGTTATAATTAGAATAATTATTTTAATCATATCCGTATGGAAAAATAATTTAAAACGCTAAGAAACTCTATTTTTCGAGTTTTAAGCGCGTACCGCGCGATGCAGCGCGTATACCGACAAAATACTGTTAACACAGCCTGTCAAGGAAACTGAAAATCATTTTAGTAATAATTTAATGAGTTTATTACTTTAAGATGATAAAAATAAATAAAAACGCATAAATCCCTATTTTTGCGATTTTAAGCGCATACTACGCAACACAGCTCACATACTGCCAAATACCGGCAACGTCGCCAGTCCAGGCAAACAAAATATTGTTCAATAATATTTTGGTGAGTTTATCTTTATAGAGTGTTAAAAATAATTTAAAACGCACTAAAACGGGATTAAAACGCTAGATAAAATACCCGTTATCCGGTAAAATACCAGTTTTTGAACTAATATACATATATTGTGTGTATGTATATATATAATGTGAGAGATGGGCACTAGGTAGCGGCCTCATGGCAGCCAAATCCTCCACCTCCTTTTGCATGTTGAACACTTGTCTTTCTTGGAAATAGGAAGATGATTTATACTTCCAATATACACCAAATCATAGCATGCATGTAGGTTTTGTCATGTGTTCATTTATGAAATATTGTTGTATGAAATTTTGTTTAAATGATTAGATGATGAACATATCTTAGATTGGCATGACTTAACTTCAGGTTTGATACATATTATCTTGTATGAAATGATGATGATATGATATATGTGCTTTAAATACTTGTACACAAGCATGCATGATGATTTATGATTATAAAAAGGTGATTTGAGTATGATTTAGTAAAAATCAAATTTAATCAGATGATAAACACTAAAATAAATTTATTTTAAAGTGTTTAGTGATATATGATTTTGTCATAATGTTTGCTAGCTTTGCATGTTGTACTTGGTGCATTAAAAGTTGTAAAATACGTGAAATCACATGATTTATGTGACTTACATAAAAACTGCACTAATCTGATTATGATCACTATTTTAATCAGTAAATAACATGTATTGTGTTAAATTATCAAGTCTTTTCGAGTTGGGATGGTTATAGTAACGTTTAACGCAAAACTATGCGTTAAAAACGGTCAAAAACCGGCTTTTCAAGTGATTTTTATAAAACTGATTTAGATCAGTAAGTAAACTGATATTTTTAGTTTAAAAACAAGTATTTTAACTAATTTTGAGTTTACTTGGTGTTTGGTAGGTCATACGTGACTTCCGACGCCCGAAAACGTCATCGAATTGCTAAAATACGCATTTTTCAAAGTACACTAGTATGGGTAAATTTTGGGTGAACCTTATGTATTAAGATATGTTATGTGATTTATACATGAAAATGTGAAAATATGTTAAGTTTTAACATGATTTTGAGAATTTGGATTATGCATGTATACTTATGCGTTTTGTGTGGTAGAAACGGTAAAAATTGCGTTAAATGTGTAACTTGTTCGTCGAGCATGAAATTTGATATGTATGAGATATTTTATGTATATTGGCTTTAAAAATGAAAAATAGATAAGTTAACAAGATTTCGCGTGTTTCAGTGTTAAATTATGTGAACATTTATGTATATATATTACGACACGCAAATCGTAGATATATTGCGTATAAACGGGAGAGCTAATGAATTTACACAATAATGGTCACCAATAAAATCGTTCAAGTCGTAAAATCATAAAAATATATATATGGACTCATATATATATATTAACGTGCCAACATAATAAAAAATGACAGCTTTTCGAGAAAATCTCAAAGTTATGTGATAATTCTAAGAAACGGAGAAACTTAGGATTTTTGTGTTATGTATATTGATTTAGAATCGTTCCAATATTAGGACGTGTAGAAAATTAATCTCTGGGATTGCGATATTAAAATACGCACCCAAAGGTGAGTGTTACTAAACCCCTCTTTTTACTGTTTTGTATATATTTCGGGGGTGGAACACGTTGTTAAAAGGGTTTAATAATGTTTTCGAAATAAAACATACCTTTTACTATAAAATATTTATTTTCGCTGAAAATATATGAAATTTGATAAGTTATACGTTTCGAAGTAAAACGTTTTTTTTTATGAATAAATATTGGATGTACGGTATTTCTTAAGTGATACAAGACCGTACAGTTGGGGTACGGATGCCGGCCAGGGTCTCGAATGATGGAGATTCAGGGGATTCGTACACATCGTGTATTAAATTGTCATATTAGTAGGATATATATATTGTACGTGAGGCAGACATCATACTGTTCTTCGAGAAAGAACCCTGCGCCCATGATGTCGTTTAATCATTTAAGTATTGCACGCGATGAATTGTTGGTAGATCTATCGGGTTGACAACCCGTCGTGACCGGTCGCCCCGTGTCAATGTCAAACGGCGAATTAATATTCTGTTTATTGTCTAGCATTGATTATCCATGCATGGTTAATATATAGTTCATATCGTCTAGCTAACATACGAGTCTCAAAGTTGACGCAATAATTTAATATACAAAACCTGGGCAGTATTACTGTTGTCGGAGTAATGAACCGACGGAAGGCCCATGGATTTTATTAAGAAAGTATAATGGACTTTCTAAGAATTAAATGGATGTTTTTAAATAAACACCTAAACAGAAAGTTTTCATTGGAATAAAATCTGTTAGTAAACGAATAAGTGGACTCACCTTCCTTTGTGTTGACACTTGATTTTAACGTGTTCTACAGGTACTTGAGATCGGCTTCGGGAATTATGGCGTATCTTGTGGATGTTGATACATGTTTGATTTGATAATGTTTTGGACAAACTTCTAAAAGTTAATTGGGACCAATGTAATAAGATCCATAAGGATCAAAACAATTTAATTATGATGTGATTGTCACGGACTTTAAGACTATGTGTTTTAAAATCTATGTTTAAATTAAGTTAAAATGTCCTACATTACAATGCATCATTCAGCAAGATACAAATGGGCACCAACTTCCGTCACCACTACGTTTTATATTCCGCTACGACGTTTTTGGGCTGTGACACAACCGATATAACGAACAACATAGCAAGGTTGCAATCTACTGGACGCCCTAGTCTGGAATGAATTGTATAATGACCAATTAGAATGTTAACAGGTCCTATTCAAGTCATAGACTTGGACTGGTTAACTTATATATAAAGTAAACGGTACGGTACGCTAGATTAAGCGATGACCGGATAGAATGTAGTTTAAACCCTCACAAGTACTAATACTTGTATAATATGGGTAAACATAATTACATTTTGGAATATATAAGAAATTGAAAGAGTTTGACCCAATTTGGTTAACTTACGTAAACTAAGTTACATAAGTCAACCGAACACGCATAGGTGGTATCGGGTGATCGGATGAGTCATAAACAAGTTCATTATGCCAAAACATTATAATTATATTACCATATCAGTAGGTTTATCATTTATATGTTCATCATTGTTTAAAACCCATTTTATGCTCATAAAGGCATTTTGGTCAACTTTATGGCATAATACATGAACTTGTATAAAAACCCAACAACTGATTATGGTCAAGTAGTATAACCATAGAGGGTTATCCTACACATAGATATGATCATAATGCAACTTCAAATAAGTAGATACATTGGCTAATTCGGGTCAGGATCGAAAGTCAAAGCAGAAGTCAAACTGCTTGACTTTCGGTTGCGAACTGAGCAATAAACTGGAAATGACGGGCTGAACATGTTTAGACATCTTCTAATATTATTTACCAAATGATATAGTGTCAAAAAATGAGTTTAAATGTTTATAAGTTTTCCGAAAACTACATTTTTTACTATTAATTAAACATATTTTTGACCCTCTTTTAACCAATTTAACGTGATTTCCAGGAGGTGCCCTTTTAAGAGATTATCACCTACCTTATTATGATCGCGTAGCCATGTTCGATTCGAACAATGGCTGGATCATAATGGTCTTAACCGAAAGTCAAAGCAAAAGTCAATTTGCTTAACTTTCAGCTAAATACTTAGCCTACAAAAAGAAATAGTTGAGAAGGAACACTTACTAGTGATCCAAGACGGATAAGAACTCAGTATAAGAGGCCTCCTTAAGTCAGGAAGCAGCTCCAAGAGTGTAAGAGAGGAATTAAAATAAATGAGCAAGTGAAATGGTTATTCAAGCTTGCTATTTATAGTTGAACTTGAAGCATATGATCATGCCAAGTGTTAGGGGATATTCTAAGATCATCCCAGGTGTAGAAGTGGCAAGAAAGCAAGCAAGGTGGCACAAAGGTAGAATGCCTTGGCCAGCAAACAATTCTGCCATCCGCAGGTCCCTTACGGACCATAAGGGGTCAAGTCTTACAGTCCGTAAGGACCTTGGCACACACAGTTTTAAATTGGCTTGCAGTCCGTAAACACTAATGGCTTACGGTCCGTAAGTGTCACTCGGAGGCCAATAAATTGGCATGTTGACATAAATGGTCCCTCCACAACATTCTTCCATAATTTTACACATTTAGTCCCTCTCGCCAAACAACGTGGCATAATTGAGAGTTAAATGGACATGTGTCATCATATAATTCAACAAAAATTTATGAGGTGTTACATCCTCACCCCCTTAAGTGAAATCTCAACCTCGAGATTTTACTCAAAAAGATGGGGGTACTTTTGTCGCATATTGGACTCAACCTCCCATGTGTATTCGGGGCCACGATAGGCATCCCATTTAACCTTCACAATAGGAATCATTTTCCTTGGGAGCTTTTTAACCTGTCAATCCTGGATCGAAATCGGTTTCTCAACGAACGTCAGGTTTTCGTCAATTTGCACATCGTGATGTGACATTGCTAGTGACTCTTCGGCTAGACATTTCTTTAAATTACAAATGTGTAACACATTGTGAATTCCATTTAGCTCCTCAAGTAGCTTATGCTAATTAGCCACTGAACCGACACATTCAATTATCTCGAATGGTCCAATATAACTCGGGCTCAACTTGCCCTGTTTTCAAATCGCATCACACCTTTCCAGGGTGACACTTTTAATAAGACCTTGTCCCCTATTTAGAACTGAAGAGATTTACGCTTCTTATCAGCATAGCTCTTCTGCCTATCACGGGCAGCTTTGAGCCTGTCACGGATTTTCACAATCTTTTCCGTGGTTTCCAGGACTATCTCAGGTCCTGATGGTTGGGCTTCCCCAACTTCAGCCCAACAAATGGGCGTTCTACACTTTCTCCCATACAAGGCTTCAAAAGGAGTGGCCTTGATACTAGTATGATAACTATTATTATAGGATAATTCAATTCGGGGTAGATAGTCATCCCAGCTACCACCTAAATCAATCACGCATGCTCTAAGCATGTCTTCCAAAGTCTGAAAAGTACGCTCAGTCTGCCCATCAGTCTGTGGATGGTAAGCCGTACTGAAATTTAATCTCGTGCCCAATGATTGTTGGAAACTTTTCCAAAAGTGAGATGTATATCTTTTATCTCTATCAGATATAATAGATACTGGCACGCCATGTAGGGACAAAATCTCATCCACATATAATTTGGCCAATTTATCGAAACTATAAGTCCTCTTAATTGGCAGAAAATGAGCTGACTTAGTAATCATGTCCATAGTTACCATTTCCCATTTCCAAGTAGGAATTTCAAGTTGTTGTAGAAGTTCTGATGGTTTCTGATGTTCGGCTTTAACTTGCGAACATGTCAGACACTTAGCTACATAAGTAGCTATGGATTTCTTCATACTCATCCACCAATAATTCTTTATCAAATCCGGGTACATTTTATCACCTCTAGGATGAATAGAATATCTAGATTTATGAGCTTCCTGGAGGATCCGATTTCTGAGTCCTCCAAAGATAGGAACCCAAATACGAACATTCAATCTCATGATTCCATCATTCCCAGGTGCTAACTGATCAACAGTTCCACCTAATCCTTCATTAGAAGCATTTGCTTCTAATAAGGCTTGTTTCTGGGCATCTAGTAGCTTCTCATTCAAGCTAGTCCTGAGCTCAATACGTTTGGCATTAAACCTTATCGGCTTAACCCTTTCCTTGTGACTCAAGGCGTCAGCAATGATATTTGCCTTGTCAGGATGGTAACGGATCTCACAATCATAATCATTCAATGTCTCCATCCAACGGTGTTGTCGCATATTCAAATCCTTCTGATTGAACAGATGCTGCATACTCTTATGATCAGTGTATATAATACACTTTGTGCCATATAAATAATGTCTTCACAACTTAAGTGCAAATACAATGGCACCCAATTCCAAATCATGGGTGGTGTAATCCTTTTAATGCAATATACCACAAAGTCTTCAATACCCTTAGGTAGGGTTAAGACTGGAGCATTGCTCAATTTATGCTTTAGAATCTCAAAGGATTCTTTCTGCTTGGGCCGCAGTCAAACTTGACATTCTTGCGGGTCAGCGTAGTCAAAGGGTGGCTATACGAGAAAACTTGTCAATGAACCTTCTATAATAACCAGCCAATCCTAAAAAACTACGAATCTCAGACGGTGTCTTTAGTGCTTCCCAATTCATAATGGCTTCAATCTTGGTAGGATCCATTTGGATACCATGCTCGCTAATCACATCTCCAAGAAACTGTACTTCTTTAAACCAAAACTCACACTTAGAGAACTTTGCATAAAGCTTTTCTTGCTTTAGCAATTCAAGAATGCATCTGAGATGATTCTCGTGATCAATCTGATTACGAGAATAGATAACTATGTCGTCTATAAAGACAATGACAAACTTATCTAAATACGGCTTGCAGACTCTATTCATGAGATCCATGAATGTTGCACGTGCATTAGTGAGCCCAAAAGGCATCACTGAAAACTCATTGTGGTTGTATCAGGTCCTGAAATCCGTCTTTGGAACATCCTCGTTCCTCACTTTTAGTTGATGATATCATGATCTCAAATCAATCTTAGAGAAATAACTAGCTCTTTGCAACTGGTCAAACAGGTCATCGATCCTAGGAAATGGATAACGATTCTTGATCGTTATCTTGTTCAGCTCATGGTAGTCAATGCAACTTCGCATTGAACCGTCTTTCTTCTTTACGAACAGGATAAGAGCTCCCCAAGGTGAGGAACTGGGCTCAATAAAGCCTTTCTCTAATAGCTCATCCAATTGAGTCTTCAATTCCTTCATCTCTGTGGGTGCTAATTGGTATGGAGCTCTAGCTATAGGAGTAGCTCTAGGTAGGATGTCAATCCTGAATTCAACTTGTCTCTCGGGGGGTAGACCGTGTAATTCTTTAGGGAATAAATCTGGGTACTCAGAGATGACTGGAATATCTTCAATCTTTAGCTTCGGCTCATCAATCGTCACTTGTGCCATGTAGATGGCATAACCTCTCTTTAAACACTTGGATGCCTTAAGTAAGGACACTTTTTCAGGCAATCCATAGTTTAGATCTCCATGAATAGTGAGTACTTCATCGGGTGAGGAATTAATCTCGATAAGTTTCTTATCACAGGCAATATGGGCTTGGTTATGAGCTAACCAATCCATGCCTACAACAATATCGAACCCCGCCAAATTCATTGGGAGAAGACTAATATGGATAGAATGATTCTTAATGGATATAACGCATCCATTGCCATTTCTACCTCATAAGTAATATCTAATGCTCTTAGGGGTTGCACAACCTGGCTTTTGCAGAAGCGTGGGTTTATTTGGTGTGACTTCTTAATACCATAGCAACAATCATAACAATGCTATATGATAAAAATATCAGATGTACATCCATTAATTTAAGTGAGAAAATATCACAACATCATTGTTTAGAAACATCGACATTTGAAATAAGTTACAAACCATAACTTGTTTAAAACGTTTTCATAAGACACCAAAAGACTTTAGATAAGACGAGGTTTAGAGATATGTAACCTGTCCAGGAATACTTTACACCTCTCAAACTCCACAACTCTGGATGACATCTTTTATTCAACGCAGCTAGACACATGCATACCCTGCCAGATCCGCTAGTTCCCTGAAATACATGTAGTTTGAAAAATCAACAAAAAGTTGAGCGAGTTCATGTGTAAGTCTGTGTGTATAAACCTTTAAAATATGTCTTGTGTGTATACATGTCCCTGGTATGTAGCAATTAAGGAAAAAGAGATCACCAATGGGTTGCAAAGCCAATGGTAAGTGTGAAAAGGTGCAGGAAGTACTCAAACCTAGCATATTTGTACCGGGCTTCCGGCTGGAAGACATAGTCACCTCTATGGGCCGCCCCGGCCTCATGGGTGTGGGCTCGCTAAACCCAAATAGATCTATCACTCATGTCCCTTGGTCCTACGACGAGGATTAATGGTCTTAACTGTTGTGCCCACCCTTCACAGTCTAGTAGTAAACCTTCCTTAAGCTAACCATACCATGTATAAAAATGTCTGTAATAGTTGTAACATGTATTCCACCCCGAAGTATAAAACTGAAAACAGTTAAGAGAAAAGGGGGAACATGAACTCACCTTATTTTGCAAGCGATTCCGAATACGCAAGTCAAGATTAAGGTGTCTGATGATAAGGAAACTCAAAGTTGTCCTAATGAATCGTACATGAACAAGAATAATGTATCAATATTGAGGTCGTATAGTGTTGACGGGATTTGTTGAGCATTTATTGTATTTGATAGTGTTTAGATTAACAGAAGGATCTTGTGAATTATATGTTTAGAAGGCTCGGAAAATGAACATGATATCAAGGAATTATTTATGAAAAATATATATTTATCATAAATAATAAAATTCCAAAAATGTACAATTGATTTAATATAAACATTTGTAATAATAAATCAAATATATTTAACTAGTATCATAATTAAATATAATGATTATTGGCAAAATATTGTACAAGTGATATAATTAATTTATAAAATTATAAATTAATTTAGATGGTTTAAAAATAATTATTATGGCTTTGGAATCATTTTAAATAAATAAATTGAATTAAAATGATTAAGATAACAATAAGTAAGTTTATATAAGTTTAATTATCTAAATAATTAAATATAATAAAAATTCAGATTCTAAATTTATATAAACTCAGAATAATGCATCTTTTGTCATAAAATTAATTTTGGATAAAATTTATATAGTTATATAATTTAATTACATTAAATTAAACTATATTTATAAGTATAAATACTGATTTATTTATATAAATATCAAATTAATATAAAATATGAGTAATAGTATTATTTTTGTAAAGATTAGTATTTAAAATAATTAATCTGGGCATTTCAGTATTTATTTCTTTAAAATTGATTTATTATTAATTATTTAATAATAAACTGTTTTAATATTGTAAAAATTAGTTTTATAAATAACTTGACTAATTTTATATTTTTAATAAAAGCAACAGTATATAACAATGTTATAAAAATTACTGAAATGGTAAAAATGTTAAAAATAAAACGACTAAAAAGAAATGCAGACTCGTTCGAACCCGGGTCTGTATTGAAACAAACACCCACACAACCACTGGGCTAGCCTGGTGGTTTGTGTTTAGTTTTAGTTTAAATAAAATAAATATTGGAATAAAAAGTGTCGTCTTCCCCAAACAGAGTCAACAGAAAAGTCAACATTTGCAATTCACGATCAAAACTGGTTTATAACTTAATTAACTTTGGGGAAACATTGTATAAGCATAAACGAACTAATTGGAACAATAAAAACGAACCGGTATCGTCTAGAACGGCGTATCGACTAAATCCGGCGAGTGACAGTTCCGGCGAGAGTTGCAGGTTCGAATTCCAGTGTTTTCGAGCTGTTTAAGTGAGTTTGAATGGCGTACGAGTTTAATGGAGGTATGAGGAACTTATATAGGGGTCCAATTCGATCTCAGATTCGACAAAAATCAGTGGAATTGGTCCACTATTATTTTTTTATAAAAAGTACGAAAACAGATGTATTGGTACCAAATTGAGTCGAATTCGATGCAAGTGTGAGTTGGTTGTGGGTCTGGGGCATCATGGGTAAGGCTTGGACAGATCGAAAACATTAAACAATTTCGATTTGGATCGAAACCGGAGATTAGTGCGATCTGTGTTTTTGAATATGTAATATAAAATTCTAAGATGTATATAAGTTTAATTAAATCTCTTAACATATCAGCTCTGTACAGAGGATAAACTGGTTAAGTCGTTTCGGTTATACGCAAGACACCCGGGTTCGATCCTTGTTCGTGGCCGGCCCGAATGGTTTAAACCATTTTTATTCATTTAGACTAACTGGGTTAATATTTAAAGAGTATTTCTTATATAATGATTTAACCCGGTTAGTGAAATCAGTTAATAACAGTTTCAATAATGACCATAATAGTCACTGGAGTATGAGTTTCATAAAATGACCAAATGGTCCGTAGACTTTTATTTCAAAAATATATATTTATTTCTTTTTATAAAATAAGTTTCAAAAACTACAAAAAGAACCCTAAACTTGTAGTTTGAAATAATTGCACTTTAACCCTTGTATTTATATTGTTTCAAAAATGACAATTTAGTCCTTGGACTTAAAAAGTAATAGATTCCTAGCAGGTTTCAAAGAATGTCAAATAGGTCCCTCAACATATTGTTTGTCTATGTGCTGGCATTGTCAGCATGTTTCTGAGTTATCCGTTCACTGTGCTAACTGTGTTTTGTGCATCAAGTTTATCACTAAAGTTTGTGTGTAATAAATGGAGTGACGGTATGAATGTGATGCATATGTATGTATGATGCCGAACTCATAAAGCAGTTTAATTCGTCAGTTGTAATTCTAGCACAGTCATTAAGCACAAAGTTAATATTAATTAATTGTACGGATACCTGTAACTGTGAGCGTTGTCACATTCTCCCCCTGTTAAGAAAATTTCGTCCCGAAATTTTAGTTCTGCTACTAGATGCAGGGGTCTTGGGGAATAAATGTGGGTATTTTTCTTTCATACGATCCTCACGCTCACACGTGAATTCCGGGCCGTGTCGTGCATTCCATCGAACTTTAACGAGTTTGACACTACTCCTGCGCGTCTTGTTAATCTTCCAATCAGTAACCTCAACGGGTTCTTCAGTAAAGTGGAGTGTGTCATCAATATGAACTTCGTCGGCAGGAATGACTACTGTCTCTTGAGTTGGACTCTTTTTCAAATTGGATACATGAAATGTATCATGTACGCCATTTAGTTCAGCAGGTACATCCAACTTGTATGCTACAAGACCAATCCTTTTCAGGATTTTAAATGGACCAATGTATCTGGGATTCAACTTCCCACGCTTCCCAAAGCGTGCTACACCCTTCCAGGGTGAAACCTTCAACAAAACCATATCTCCCACCTCAAATTCTAGAGGTTTCCTTCTTCGGTCCGCATAACACTTTTGTCGATCACGAGCCGCTTTAATGCGCTCTCGGATCTGTAAAATCTTGTCGGTCGTTTCCTGGACCAATTCCGGGCCAACAAGCTGTCTATCACCCGCGTTATCCCAGCATAATTCTGATCGACACTTGCGTCCATAGAGAGCTTCGAACGGTGCGGCCTGAATGCTTGTATGATAACTGTTTTTGTATGAGAATTTAACCAATGGTAGGTGAGTGTCCCAACTTCCACCTAAATCCATTACGCAAGCTCGCAACATGTCTTCTAATGTTTGAATCGTTCGTTCGCTCTGTCCGTCTGTCTGCGGATGAATGGCAGTACTCAGATTCAACTGAGAACCAAAAGTTTCTGGGAAGGATTGCCAAATCCTTGATACGAATCTTCCGTCTCTATCAGAGATAATTGAGAGAGGCACTCCATGCCGTGCAACAATCTCTTTCAAGTATATCTCAGCAAGATTACTCGTTTTATCTTTCTCCTTGATTGGCAAAAAGTGTGCAGATTTCGTTAAACGGTCTACTATTACCCAAATCGTATCATGGCCCTTGGGCGTCCTTGGCAATTTCGTTATGAAGTCCATAGAAATCTGTTCCCATTTCCATTGGGGTATTTCAGGTTGTTGCAAGAGACCTGAAGGCCTCTGGTACTTAACCTTCACTTGGGCGCAAGTTAAACATCTGCCAACATATACCGCAACATCGCCTTTCATTCTTGGCCACCAATAGAAATCCTTAATATCTTGGTACATCTTATCTGCTCCTGGCTGAATCGAGTACCGAGATTTGTGAGCTTCGTAAAAAATAACATTTCTCAGACCACCAAACAAGGGAACCCAAATTCGCTTCATGAAGCACAAAGTCCCTTCCCCGTTTGGCACCAACTGTTTCTCCATCCCACGGAGATACTCATTCTCAATATTCTTTTCCTTGAGTGCTTCTCTCTGCGCGGCACGAATGCGCAATGAGAGGTCCGTTTGTATGATCATTTCCAAAGCCTTAACCCTTATAGGCTTGATCCTTTCCTTCCGACTTAGAGCATCAGCGACCACATTCGCCTTCCTTGGGTGATACTTGATTTCACAGTCATAATCATTTAACAGCTCTACCCAGCGTCTTTGCCTCATGTTAAGCTCTTTCTGATCGAAGATGTGCTGCAGGCTCTTGTGATCAGTGTAGATGGTGCATCGCGTGCCATATAAATAATGTCGCCATATCTTCAAAGCAAACACCACCTTGCCTAATTCCAAATCATGCGTGGTGTAATTTTTCTCGTGGATCTTCAATTGGCGAGAAGCATATGCTATAACCTTCTGACGCTGCGTTAGCACACATCCCAAACCTTGACGCGAAGCATCGCAATATACCACGAAGTCGTCAGTGCCTTCGGGTAGAGATAAGATTGGCGAGTCAAAAAGCTTGTTTTTCAACAGCTAAAAGGCCTCTTCTTACTTGTCTCCCCAATCAAACTTCTTGTCTTTCTGGGTGAGAGCGATCAAAGGTTGAGCGATTTTCGAGAAATCCTCAATGAACCTACGATAATAACCAGCCAGACCTAGGAACTGTCGAATTTCAGTTGGCGTCTTCGGAGTCTCCCAGTTTTTGATAGCCTCGATCTTTGTGGGATCCACATGAATTCTATTTCCGTTAACTACATGACCAAGAAACTGGACTTCGCGTAACCAGAACTCGCACTTCGAGAACTTCGCATACAACTTCTCCTTTTTAAGCAGCTCTAGAATAGCTCTTAAATGTTGCTCATGCTCTTCTTTCGTCTTCGAGTAGATCAAAATGTCGTCAATGAACACAATCACAAACTTATCGAGGTACGGTTTACAAACTCTGTTCATCAAATCCATGAATACTGCTGGCGTGTTCGTCAAACCAAACGGTATAACCAGGAACTCGTAATGTCCATATCGAGTTCTAAAGGCCGTCTTTGGAATACTTTCCTCTTGTATCCTTAACTGGTGATAACCTGATCGTAGATCGATCTTTGAGTAAAAACTTGAACCTTGTAATTGATCGAACAGGTCATCGATCCTTGGCAAAGGATATTTGTTCTTGATTGTCAATTTATTTAGCTCCCGGTAGTCTATACACATGCAAAAACTACCATCCTTCTTTTTCACGAACAAAACTGGAGCTCCCCAAGGTGAGAAGCTTGGTCTGATAAATCCCTTGTCTAATAACTCCTGGAGTTGCGTTGATAGTTCTTGCATCTCTGAAGGTGCAAGTCGATAATGTGCCTTAGCTACAGGCGCGTCGCCTGGAACTAAGTCAATATGAAACTCGACTTGCCTTGCCTTTGTGGTGGCAATCCTGGCAAGTCTTCTGGAAAGACTTCAGGATACTCCTTAACGACTGGGATGTCTTCAACTTTTGGCTCAGTGGCTTCCTTATCCACGATGTGTGCCAGGAAGGCAGCACATCCCTTCTTCAAACATTTTTGAGCCTTCAAACAACTAATGATCCTTAAGGGCGTATCGCGCTTCTCTCCGTGTACTACGATCGCTTCTCCATCCGCCATTGGGATGCGAATGGTCTTTTCGTGACATACAATCTCGGCTCTGTTGCTTGATAACCAATCCATCCCTACTACCACATCAAAGCTTCCTAACTCAACTGGCAGTAGGTCTAATGTAAACTCGTGTTCTCCCAGCTCTATCACGCATCCTCTGATGACTTCATTCGTTTCTACTAGCTTTCCATTAGCCAGTTCAATTGAGTACGGAATGTCTAACTTACTAGTAGTTAACCTAAGTATTTTCTTAAATTCTAGCGATACAAAACTATAGTCGACACCAGTGTCAAATAGTACAGATGCAAAGCGTTGATTTATAGGGAACGTACCAGTAACAACATTAGGATCTTGGCGAGCTTCCCTCGCTACAATATTGAAAACTCTTCCTTGTGCCTGGTTAAGCTTTGGGCATTCTCGCTTGAAGTGCCCGATGTCCCCACAGTTAAAGCATCCCGGTCCTCGACCGTTTCCGTTCCCATTACCATTGCCAGCTCGATTATTGCCTACTCCCTGGTTACCAGCTTGATTCCCACGGTTTCCTCGATTTCCATTCCCGTCATTTCCTCCCTGTTGGCGGTTTCCATTCCCATTTCCATATCCTTGCTGACCACCCCTACCAGCACCATTACCAACCCAGCAGGTTTCTTTTGTGTGGCCAATCTTCCCACATGACTCACATTTCCTGAATCGGCATGGCCCGGGGTGATGATATTGGCATACATCACACTTGGGCAAAGTGCCCATGTATCCCTTCCCTCTTGCTTCTGCACCAGTTTTACCTTCCTCTGGTGGGTTCACGTTTTTCTTACTTGCGCTGCCGGTACTCTTTTTAAAATTGGAGAACTTCCTTTTGTTTTCTCCTGAGGACTCCACGTGAGTTTCTTTCTTCTTGAGGTCATAGTTTGAAACTTGTTTAGCCAGATAGCTTCCTTAGTAAGTGACACGCTCAGGTCGATGGCTTCAGTAATGGTTGGAGGCTTGGACGTCGTCACCATGCTCATAATCTGAGGTGCCAATCCCCAGATGAAACGCTCAATGCGTTTAAATTTAGGATCAACCATATACGGCACAACGCGTGACAAGTCGTGGAACCTTTGCACATACTCAGCAATTTTTGGGTCGTCCATTTTTAGGTTCCAAAATTCCGTTTCCAGCTTCTGTATTTCGGCACGTGAACAGTATTTCTTCCTCATGAGCTCCTTCAGCTCAGCCCATGTTAGTGCATACGCCGCCGCCTCTCCCAGGGTTTGAACTTGCAGGTTCCACCAGGATAAAGAACCATCAAGAAAGAGTCCTGAGACGTAAGTAACTTGGTTTTCAGGAGCACACTTGCTCATCCTTATTACCGAATCCGTCTTTTCCACCCACCTGACGAAAGCGACAGCACCCATAGTGCCGTCGAAGTTTAAGGGCTTACAATCCAGAAATTGTTTGTAGGTACAGCCATTGGATGGGTGTTGTTGTTGTTTGAGTTATTCCTGCTTGTTTCGGTGCGCGAGGCCTCATAATCTGCTATTGCCTTTGAAATACGTTCCTGTAATTCTGCCTCAGTGGTAGGCAAACGTGTGTCTCGTCGTGAAGGCATCTTCTAAAAGAAAGATCATATTGGTCCGGTCATAGTAAGTATAGTAGGTAAATAATATGCGTATGTAATAACACAATAACTCATAATATCTCATGTCATAACACAAAATAAGTAACCCAACAACGCATGTAAGTCACAATCAATGTAAGCAAGTAATCATCCTAGTCTTCCCCAGAATATCCCACCCAGTCTCTTAGACTGAACTCCCTAGTTTCTCAGACTAACTCCCTGGCCTCTAAGACCAAACCTTCCTGATCTCTAAGATTGAACCCCTCAGTCTCTAAGACCGAACCTCCCTCAGTCTCTAAAACTTGATGTGTAGGAAGCGGTATGTTAAAAACTTGTAAAAATGGTTAAATAAAGACTGACTCAAGCCTAATAGGTATGGGTACTCTCATTGATAGTCCCCAGGTAGGCAACGGGTCCTTTTATTTGGATTTGTACGAATGCCATCATAGACAGGAGTTCTCAACTACCGATACTTAACCCTTCCAGTTACTACATGTCTGACACGAAAAACACATATTTTTTTAAGAAACGTTTGTACCCTGGATCTGGAAACTTGTATATGCAATGTAAAAATGTTTTCATGAGAGCCCTGATGATCATAGTCTAGACTCGAGAAAGAATCCTAGTTCGCTATAAACCTGGCTCTGATACCAAGCTGTCACGCCCTGGCTTTTGCGGAAGCGTGGGTTTATTTGGTGTGACTTCTTAATACCATAGCAACAATCATAACAATGCTATATGATAAAAATATGAGATATACATCCATTAATTTAACTGAGAAAATATCACAACATCATTGTTTAGAAACATCGACACTTGAAATAAGTTACAAACCATAACTTGTTTAAAACGTTTTCATAAGACACCAAAAGACTTTAGATAAGACGAGGTTTAGAGATATGTAACCTGTCCAGGAATACTTTACACCTCTCAAACTCCACAACTCTGGATGACATCTTTTATTCAACGCAGCTAGACACATGCATACCCTGCCAGATACGCTAGTTCCCTGAAATACATGTAGTTTGAAAAATCAACAAAAAGTTGAGCGAGTTCATGTGTAAGTCTGTGTGTATAAACCTTTAAAATATGTATTGTGTGTATACATGTCCCTGGTATGTAGCAATTAAGGAAAAAGAGATCACCAATGGGTTGCAAAGCCAATGGTAAGTGTGAAAAGGTGCAGGAAGTACTCAAACCTAGCATATTTGTACCGGGCTTCCGGCTGGAAGACATAGTCACCTCTATGGGCCGCCCCGGCCTCATGGGTGTGGGCTCGCTAAACCCAAATAGATCTATCACTCATGTCCCTTGGTCCTACGACGAGGATTAATGGTCTTAAGTGTTGTGCCCACCCTTCACAGTCTAGTAGTAAACTTTCCTTAAGCTAACCATACCATGTATAAAAATGTCTATAATAGTTGTAACATGTATTCCACCTCGAAGTATAAAACTGAAAACAGTTAAGAGAAAAGGGGGAACATGAACTCACCTTATTTTGCAAGCGATTCCGAATACGCAAGTCAAGATTAAGGTGTCTGATGATAAGGAAACTCAAAGTTGTCCTAATGAATCGTACATGAACAAGAATAATGTATCAATATTGAGGTCGTATAGTGTTGACGGGATTTGTTGAGCATTTATTGTATTTGATAGTGTTTAGATTAACAGAAGGATCTTGTGAATTATATGTTTAGAAGGCTCGGAAAATGAACATGATATCAAGGAATTATTTATGAAAAATATTTATTTATCATAAACAATAAAATTGCAAAAATGTACAATTGATTTAATATAAACATTTGTAATAATAAATCAAATATATTTAACTAGTATCATAATTATATATAATGATTATTGGCAAAATATTGTTCAAGTGATATAATTAATTTATAAAAATTATAAATTAATTTAGATGCTTTAAAAATAATTATTATGGCTTTGGAATCATTTTAAATAAATAAATTGAATTAAAATGATTAAGATAACAATAAGTAAGTTTATATAAGTTTAATTATCTAAATAATTAAATATAATAAAAATTCAGATTCTAAATTTATATAAACTCAGAATAATGCATCTTTTTTCATAAAATTAATTTTGGATAAAGTTTATATAGTTATATAATTTAATTACATTAAATTAAACTATATTTATAAGTATAAATACTGATTTATTTATATAAATATCAAATTTATATAAAATATGAGTAACAATATAATTTTTGTAAAGATCAGTATTTAAAATAATTAATCTGGACATTTCAGTATTTATTTCTTTAAAATCGATTTATTATTAATTATTTAATAATAAACTGTTTTAATATTGTAAAAATTAGTTTTATAAATAAATTGACTAATTTTATATTTTTAATAAAAGGAACAGTATATAACAATGTTATAAAAATTACTGAAATGGTAAAAATGTTAAAAATAAAATGACTTAAAAGAAATGCAGACCCCTGGGTTCGAACCCGGGTCTGTATTGAAACAAACACCCACACAACCACTGGGCTAGCCTCGTGGTTTGTGTTTAGTTTTAGTTTAAATAAAATAAATATTGGAATGAAAAGTGTCGTCTTCCCCAAACAGAGTCAACAGAAAAGTCAACCTTCGCAATTCACGATCAAAAGTGGTTTATAACTTAATTAACTTTGGGGAAACATTGTATAAGCATAAACGAACTAATTGGAACAATAAAAACGAACCGGTATCGTCTGGAACGGCGTATCGACTAAATCCGGCGAGTGACAGTTCCGGCGAGAGTTGCAGGTTCGAATTCCAGTGTTTTCGAGCTGTTTAAGTGATTTTGAATGGTGTACGAGTTTAATGGAGGTCTGAGGAACTTATATAGGGGTCCAATTCGATCTCAGATTCGACAAAAATCTGTGGAATTGATCCACTTTTATTTTTTTATAAAAAGTACGAAAACAGATGTATTGGTACCAAATTGAGTCGAATTTGATGCAAGTGTGAGTTGGTTGTGGGTCTGGGGCATCATGGGTAAGGCTTGGACAGATCGAAAACATTAAACAATTTCGATTTGGATCGAAACCGGAGATTAGTGCGATCTGTGTTTTTGAATATATAATATAAAATTCTAAATTGTATATAAGTTTAATTAAATCTCTAAACATATCAGCTCTGGACAGAGGATAAACTGGTTAAGTCGTTTCGGTTATACGCAAGACACCCGAGTTCGATCCTTGTTCGTGGCCGGCCGGATGGTTTAAACCATTTTTATTCATTTAAATGAAAATTTACATTTTGGCCCCTGTGGTTCCATATTTACATAAACAGTCCCTATAATACCCAGTTAGTTAGACTAACTGGGTTAATATTTAAAGAGTATTTCTTATATAAAGATTTAACCCGGTTAGTGAAATCAGTTAATAACAGTTTCAATAATGATCATAATAGTCCCTGGAGTATGAGTTTCATAAAATGACCAAATGGTCCATAGACTTTTATTTCAAAAATATATATTTATTTCTTTTTATAAAATAAGTTTCAAAAATTACAAAAAGAACCCTAAACTTGTAGTTTGAAATAATTGCACTTTAACCCTTGTATTTATATTGTTTCAAAAATGACAATTTAGTCCTTGGACTTAAAAAGTAATAGATTCCTAGCAGGTTTCAAAGAATGTCAAATAGGTCCCTCAACATATTGTTTGTCTATGTGCTGGCATTGTCAACATGTTTCTGAGTTATCCGTTCACTGTGCTAACTGTGTTTTGTGCATCAAGTTTATCACTAAAGTTTGTGTGTAATAAATGGAGTGACGGTATGAATGTGATACATATGTATGTATGATGCCGAACTCATAAAGCAGTTTAATTCATCAGTTGTAATTCTAGCACAGTCATTAAGCACAAAGTTAATATTAATTAATTGTACGGATACCTGTAATTGTGAGCGTTGTCACAGGGGTAGGTTTAATAGTTTCCTAAACTTATGATCAACAAATCTCTTATCAGCTCCAGAATCAAATAGGACTCTAGCAAAAATATCATTTACGAGGAACGTACCCGTAATGACATTTGTGTCCTTAACTGCTTCCCTTGCAGTTAGCTAGAAGGATCGAGCATTGGATTTCTTCGCCTCCCTAGGCTTTGCATTGCCCTTAGTAGCACGTTTGGCGCAATTTGTCTTTATGTGGCCCTTATCGCCACACCCGTAACATATGGCATTCTTCAAGTCCTTACAATCCAAGGACTTGTGACCAAACTTCTTACATATGCTACAAGGCTTCGTTTACTTGTCCGAGCGACACTGTCCCCAATGTCGTCTACTGCAAGTCTTGCAGACAGGTCTATCATCTGACCTTTGTTGGTTTTTGCTGAACCCAGACTTGCCCTTTTTGGATTTCTGGAAGTGGTCTTCATCCCTCTTCCTTTTCCCGTCAGTCTCAGACCGGACTGACTTCAATCTCACCTCATCCTGAGTGAGAGAAAGGGATAGGTCCACAGCAAACCTAAAAGTAGTGGGCTTGGAAGCTTTAACCATACCCTTGATTTCTGGTGCTAACCCACCAATGAAACACGTAATGCATTTGGATTTGAGAGTAATCAAGTATGGAACCAGTCTTGATAGTGAATTATAGTCGGAAACATACTTCTGACAATCCAAATTTTTCATCGTGAGAGTCAAGAACTCTGACTCTACTTTCTCCACTTCATGAGGAGGACAGTATGTGTCCTTGATCAGGTCCACAAATTTGGACCATTTCATGTTGTACAGGGACATCTTCCCTGTAGACTGGATCATAGCTTTCTACCAGGTCAGGGCATTGCCCTTGAATGACTAGGATACATACTTGACAACGTCTTGATCAGCACAGCCGCTGATGTCTACAACAGTCTCCATCTCGTCAAACCATTTCATGGCATCTATAGCTCCCAGTAAAATCTCGGGGTTTACAAGACAAGAAGTACTTGTAAGTGCACCCGTCCTTCATAGAATGAGATTTTTCCTTGACAAAGTGTCTAGGCTCACTCCTCTCATTTGAGGAATAGTATGAGGTTTCATTTTTATGCGTGGAATAATGTGGGATAGAGTGGGACTTGGATGGGTTGAACCCGATCCTTTAAAATTAGCTATGAAATTTTCCATAGCTTTACCGACCTTAGCGGCTATCAAGGCCTGAAGGTTACTTCCTTCTCTTTCACGGGTAGCATTTACATTATCATTGTGCCCGACATTAGCATCATCAGAGTTCTGATTCGCCATACTTAGAAGCTTTGGACTATAAGCCAAAAATAAATGATTGCTCAGTGCAATATATAATAACTGGTCATCGAGTCTGATAACTTGAAAATTTAATCAGCCATTGTTTTATTAAACCATATAGGCTATAAGGTTTGGATATATATATTTATTTATTTATTTATTTTCAAACCATTAAGACATTATTCTGTATTAACATTGAAGTAATGTTAATATTCCTGGTAGTGTGACAATGAGGAATCACACTAGCCATCAAGGCGGTGGACTATGTCCAAGCGTCATAGCCTATATTCAAGTGAATCAAATTTAAAACGTGTAAGAACCCTAGGGTTGCAATTACCGAACCGGTTGTGAGCCTTGTTTTCTCTATATTGTTTAAACCTTTAATTACATTTTTGCAATTGTTAATTGTTAGTAATCAATCAAACCAATCACTTAGTAATTTTGTTAAACATCTCTTCACTAAACGAAAATCATAAAAACAAAATAGCAAGCTTCATAATAGTGACATATTTTACAATTCATTCAAAGTCCATTCGCAAACCACAGACTCTTCGTGGTTCGCCCCCTTGCTACCACTAACTATTTGTTATGGGTAATTTGGGCATATAAATTTTATCTTTGACCGGAGCGCGACACTCCGATCAAATTTTGGCGCCGTTGCCGGGGAGTGCGTGCGCTTTGTGTTTGGATTATTTGTTTGAACTTCATGATTATCTGTTTAATTTGTTTAGTTTCTTTTTGCACTTTGTCTTTTTCCTTGTTACGCGGGTGTGTTACTTGTGCAGGTTACAGGTAGTGTATGCATACGCGAAACTCCGGGAGGACTTCACCGTTAGTCTACGAACCAGAAATCGAAAGAGTTGCAAGAAGAAACCTAGCAAGCCGATTGGAAGCAACACTTGATTCTAATCAAACCCATCAAACACCACAACTCACACCAACCATTGAAACCGATTCAATGGCAAACTAAAACGCCAACCAAAACCTCAACCAAAACCAAAACCCAAACCAATTCCAATACCGAAGCAACTTCAATCCCGTCCAAAATGTTCAACCTATGCCTCAAGAGCGAATGGGTGGTAACAACAATAACGGACCACCCACACCACCTTTCCAAAACCAAAATCCCAACAATACCCAAAGAACACCCCCAACAACAAAATCTTCATCAACAAACTTCTTTACCCATCAATCTCGACGACCGGAATTTCAATTCCGACCGTCGAGGTAATCGAGATCGTGGCAATCCCGCGAACGAAGACCCTTTCTTCAACATAGACGATTTGAGGAACGCCATCCCCGATGACGAACCGTATAGTGTTCCCGGTTATCAATCACCGGAACATGTGAGTGTACATACGGAAAATTCGGATGATGGAGGATATTATGATGATCGGGCTAACGATGATGAAGATTGGGGGTATGTAAATCAAGGCAATATCTACAATGCAAGAGGGTATGAAGATGAGGAGTTTGGCTACCAAAACGCCAATTATATGGGGAATGATGATTATGGGTATGGGGATAGGAGAAATGACGGTTACGAGAACAACCGTCAACCACAAAACAACAACCAAAGGAACCGAAATGATGGGTTTTACAACAACAATATCAACCCTAATCGGATCCCTCGGTTCGTGGGAGGAGGTAATCACCAAGGTAATCAAGGTAGAAATCAAGGTGGGGATAGAAGGCGTGATCGAAGGGACAACCGAAGACCGGTTGATCAAGAAGTTAACGGTCCTCACCGTCGTCAACAACCTCCATGGGGAGTGAATGACCGTTTTAGGTCGAATGATGAACCGTACACGCATTTGGCGGAGTTCTCATCTATATGTAACACAATCGGGGGGCACAATTTCGCATTGGAGGAAGTTAAGCTTCAGCTATTTCAATTTTCGTTAAAGGACAAAGCGAAGCAATTGTTCCTTACACTTCCGGCCAATAGTATTCGAACATGGGGAGAAATGCAACAAGCCTTCCTTGATGAATACTATTCGATGGCAAAGACCGATGATGCTCGTGATGAAATTAGGTCTTTCCGCCAACTATCGTGTGAGCCGTTGCATGAAGCATTCACACGATACAAGGAGTTGATGCGAAAGTGCCCACATCATCAAATAGAGAAGTGGGAGTTAGTCAAGTGTTTTGTACGGGGTTTAGACGACATTACATGGAACCGCCTTGAATCAACGAGCAACAGGACTCTCTTGAGCAATCATGAAGATGATGATTGGGAGTTTTTGGAGCGAATGAGCAAACAGTCAAAAGAGAAGGAATCGGCCGATAGAGCCAAGAAACATCCCATCTCCCGGTTACTTCCTGATCTTGATTCTAAAGATCGAATTTCTACCTTAGAGCGGGAAATGGCTCGTATAAAGAAGAAGGAGGTGAACGCGGTACAATTTGCGGTGTGTGAAGAGTGTGGAGATATTGGGCATATAACCGAGCAATGTCCAACGGGGTCGAATGACTACACTGAGGAGGTAAACCAAGTGTATGGGGATCAAAAGCAATATGACATGAACTCCAACACCTACCATCTGGGTTTGAGAAATCACCCTAACTTCCGGTATGGTAATGCCTCGAATCAAATGAACCTGAATTTTCAATCGGGTAATCAAGGTGGTCAAGGTGGGTCCTCGTATAACAATCGTCAAGGTGGTAACCAAGGGGGTTACCAAAGGAATTACAATCAAGGGGGTAACCAAGGACATCAAAGTCGCGAAAGCAACTATCAACGGGGTTACAAACAAGGTGGAAATGGGGGTGGTGCATCAAACTCCCAAGGTGATGATTCGATAAGTTCGAAATTTGATGCCATCATGAATGCTGTGAGTAATCTTACCAATTCACAGCAAGCTCTTACCAATTCACAACAAGCTCTTACTAATTCATACCAAGAGTTCAAAGCCGAAGTGAAGAAAGAGTTCGAAGTGAAGGATAAATCTCAAAAGGCATTAGAGAAGCAAGTGGGGCAACTTGCTCAAGAGATGGCTCAATATCGTGGAAGTGGAGGAGGACTTCCAAGTGACACCACGGTGAACCCTAAGCATCAAGGGTCGAACTCGAGGAACACACGTGAGGTACCAATAAATAAAATTTCTTTACGTAGTGGTCGAGTCATAGATAGTGGTGTTGAGCCACCATCACCCAAGTTTGTTGAAGGGGTGGTGGAAGATGCGAGTGATGATGAAGGTAAAAACGGTCAAACAGGTCAAAAGAAAAATGATACTACACCCGTTGTGACCGTTCCCGTCCCAAAGGCTAAGGAAAAGGGTGTGGAGGTTAATATCGCCCCTTATCCCGAAGCTTTGTTGGGACCATCTAAGAAAGTGGTAAATAAACGAGGCCCACAACAAGAAGAGATGTGGGAAATTTTTAAGCAAGTTAAAATCAATTTACCACTTCTAGATGCAATTAAGCAAGTGCCTTCATATGCTAAATACTTGAAAGACTTATGCACCCAAAAGCGGACACACAAGTTTCCTAAGAAACTTGATTTAACTGAAAATGTGAGTTCGATTGGTTGCACTTCCACCAAAACTTCAAGATCCGGGGGCGCCCATTATTTCAATACAAGTTGGTGAATTTAAAATGACATGGGCACTTTTGGATCTTGGGGCAAGTGTGAGTATCTTGCCGGGTAGTTTATATGACCAATATGATTTTGGTCCACTTCAAGTGTCTAACACCACCATGGTGTTAGCCGACTTGACCCCTAAACTACCCTGTGGGATAGTCACGGATGTAATAGTCAAGGTCGAGGACTTTTACTATCCGGTGGACTTTCTTGTATTAGATTATGTCTCTTTGGACCGAACCAAGTAACCTACGGTGATCCTCAGTCGACCATTTTTGGCAACATCGAATTCCCAAATTAATTGCAAATCGGGCGCGGTCGACATGACTTTTGGTAACCGTCGGTTGCGGTTAAATGTCTTTTCAGGATTAACGGATCCTCTAGTCGGCGATGAATGCTACATGGCGGACATCGTTGACGAGTGTATACCTTTATGCGACATTAGTGTCGAAGAGGAAAACACAATAGAGGAATGTTTCATGTTTGACAGGTTATAAGAAGAAACAAATCGGTGCATGGATGAAGAGGTGAAAGAGTTGGAGGTTATGGCGGCAAAGGAAGGAAGGCCCACTTGGACACATCAAGTGGAAAGTCTTCCGGAACGCATCGACACAAAGTTGAAGCCGTCATTGGAAGAGCCTCCAGTGCTAGAATTGAAGGTGCTACCCAAGCATCTTAAGTATGCTTATGTGGGTGAAGGTGGCACGCTCCCGGTTATCATTGCATCTAACTTAACCGGGGAGCAAGAAGAAAAGTTGATGAAAGTCTTGGTCACTCATAGAGCCGCTATCGGGTGGACCATCGCAGATTTGAAGGGGATTAGCCCCTCGGTGGTGATGCACAAGATCATCACGGAAGACGGCATGAGTCCTTCTCGTGACACACAACGGAGATTGAATCCGAACATGCGGGATGTGGTCAACAAGGAAGTATTAAAGTGGCTAGATACGGGTATCATATACCCTATCTCAGATAGCCAATGGGTAAGCCCGACACAAACAGTTCCTAAGAAGGCGCGTATTCAAGTCGTCACAAATGACGCAGGTGAAGAGGTCGCCACTCGGCCGGTAACCGGGTGGCGTGTTTGTATTGATTATAGGAAGTTAAACGCTGCAACTTCCAAAGATCATTTCCCTTTGCCATTTATTGATCAAATAGTTGAGAAATTGGCCGGACAAAAATTTTATTGTTTTCTGGATGGTTATTCAGGATACAATCAAATTGCCATACATCCGGAAGACCAAGCAAAGACTACTTTTACTTGTCCATATGGTACATTCGCATTTAGGCGAATGCCCTTTGGACTTTGTAATGCCCCCGCCGCCTTTCAAAGGTGTATGATGAGTATCTTTTCAGATATGGTGGGGGAGTCTTTGGAAATCTTCATGGATGATTTCTCAATATTTGGGTCATCATTTGATACATGCCTCAACCAACTCGAAAAAGTTTTAAAAAGATGTGTTGAGAAAAATCTTGTTTTGAGTTGGGAAAAGAGCCATTTCATGGTTCAAGAAGGGATCGTGTTGGAGAATGTAGTGTCAAGTCGTGGGATAGAGGTTGACCGTGCAAAAGTGCAAGTCATCTCTACTTTACCTTATCCCACGAATGTTAAGGGTATTAGATCATTTTTGGGTCACTCGGGGTTCTATAGAAGATTTATAAAAGGTTTTAGTGATATAACCAAACCTCTATGTAAATTATTGCTAAAAGATCAACCGTTTGAATTCAATTAAGATTGTCAAAATGCCTTTAATGTGTTGAAGAAAAAGTTGGTTGAGGCCCCGATCTTCCAATCACCGAATTGGTCGTTACCATTCGAAATTATGTGTGATGCAAGTGATTATGCGGTGGGGGCCGTATTGGGTCAAAGGGTAGACAAGAAACCGGTTGCCATTTACTACGCAAGTAAGACTCTCTCAGATGCACAATTAAATTATACAACAACCGAGAAAGAGCTACTTGCGGTGGTATATGCGTTGGATAAATTTCGTGCTTACATATGGGGTACTAAGGTCATTGTATATTCTGACCATTCTGCAGTTAGGTATCTCATGGACAAGAAGGATGCAATGCCGAGATTAATCCGATGGGTTCTCTTGTTACAAGAATTTGACTTGGAAATCAGAGACAAGAAAGGGAGTGAGAATGTGGTTGCGGACCACTTGTCTCGATTGGTTGTGGAGGAGGATTCTTCCCGTGAAGAGATCAATGAGAACTTTCCTGATGAGCAAATCTTAAAAATTGCAATATTACCATGTTATGCTAATATTGTTAATTATTTGGTTACAGGTGACTTGCCGACTCATTGGGATAGAATGAAGAGGTTGCACTTCCTATCTCAAATCAAGTACTACACGTTGGAGGAACCGGACTTATTCAAGTTTTGTCCGGATCAAGTCGTTCGAAGATGCATACCCGACGAGGAGATTCCTAGTGTCTTGATGCACTTGCATTCATTTGCTTGTGGGGGCCATTTCAGTGGTCACAAAACAGGGAACAAAGTGCTCAATAGCGGTCTTTATTGGCCGACTATTTTTAAGGATGCTTTCACTTTCGCTAAAAACTATGTAGAGTGTCAAAAGTTAGGGGGTATTTCTAAAAGGGATGAAATGCCCATGCAACCGATCCTCATTGTAGATATTTTTGATGTGTGGGGGATCGATTTCATGGGCCCATTCCCTAATTCGCATGGCAACTTATACATCTTGGTGGCGGTCGATTATGTATCCAAGTGGATCGAAGCGATTGCCACCAAGACGAATGACCATACTGTTGTTTGCAATTTTGTACAAACAAATATAATTTCTAGATTTGGGATTCCCCGAGTGATCATTAGTGATGGGGGATCTCACTTTAAGAATTTTAACTTTGGCAAATTCTTGAAACGGTATGGTGTTGACCATCGAATCGCTACCCCTTACCACCCACAAACAAGCGGTCAAGTAGAGGTTTCCAATAGGAAAATAAAAGAAATTTTGCAAAAGACCGTTCGACCCGATCGAAAGGATTGGTCGACGAAGTTGAATGATGCTTTATGGGCTTATAGAACGTCTCATAAAGCACCTATTGGAACTACACCTTATCGCTTAGTTTATGGGCGGAATTGTCATTTACCGGTTGAACTTGTGCATCGTGCTTGGTGGGCTATTAAAGAAGTTAACATGAAATATGACGATGCAGGAAAAGAGCGGAAATTAAAGCTTTGCGAGTTGGAGGAGCTTAGGGAAGAAGCGTATGAGTGTGCCTCAAAATACAAGGATGATATGAAGAGGACACATGACGCGAAGTTGAAGCCGAAGGAGTTTGAAGTGGGTCAAAAGGTTTGGCTTTACAATTCACAGCTTAAATACTTCCCCGGTAAGCTTAAAAGCAAATGGATGGGCCCGTACGTGATTACACGGGCGGGAAAACTTGGAGATGTTACAATCAAGGACCCGAAGGATGGGTCGAAGCAAACGGTTAATGGGCATCGCCTTAAACCGTTCCTTGATGGTAACGAGGAGAAAAAAGATGAAAATGTGGAGTTGGTAAACTTCGTGGTAAGTGTACCAATATATGAGGTTAACTAAAAGAACCGGTAATGAATTTTGTAAAGTTATGTACATGTACATTTTATTTAATTGTTCGAGTATTTTTGTAATTAATCGTTCTCGTTTTGTACTAACCCTTGTGATTGTGTGAAGTCCGAACATTCTGAACGGGTCTTGAATACAAAAGGTATGTTTTTAGACTCCTTTGTGTGTATTAGGGACAATACACGACTGTTCGGGGGGGTGGTAGGGCCGTTAACGGTTTCCGCGTTTTTAAATTTTTAACTTATAAAAAAACTACAAAAAGATTTTTAATAATTTTTAGGATTTTTGTATGTATATAGTCTCTTTACAAAATCTTTATAATTTTCCTCATATTTTCTTAAAAAAAATAAATAATAATAATAATAATAATTGAAAAAAATAAAAGTTGAGTTTTTGAAGGCCGTCGCCGACGGCAGATGTGGGCGTCGCCCACGGTCCTTAAAAAACCTCTGACGCTCACTTTGGTCCGTAGAAAGCGACATAAGCCGTCGCCCAAAACTCACACATCCATCAACCGTCGCCGACGGTGAAGAAGTCCGTCGCCGACGGTCCCCAGAAATTGAGCCGACGCTGATTTAAGTTTGGACTTAGGATTCGAACTCAAATGCAATTGTGGGTATCCAAACTCAACCCAAAGTCCCTAGTCACCACATATCTGACCCGAGAACCTGTTCATACCACCCATATCCTCATAAAACATCATCAATTCAGTCCTCACATTCATCTTTCTCTCTTGCACTTCATCTCCCCCAAAACTCACCTCAAGAACCCTAATCTTCCATCTTTCATAACTTCTTCGATTCTCAGCCAAATCTCTTGATTCTTGAGTCCATCTTGAGTAAATTTTCGAGAGGAACAAAACCCCCATAACGGTTTCCATCAATTCTTGCTCGTTTGTAAGATTTCTGGCCGTAGTCTTTAGGGTTTTGAAGAGTGTTCATCCAAGTCTCTTGCTTTGCACTCTTTCTTAGTTCTTCTTGTTATCTAACATCAAAGGTATGAAATTTCAGTAAATTTATGCATGATTATCATATAAATTGTTGATTTCTTTCGAAATTTTAAGCTTAGTGTTTAAGAGTAGATTGTTTATCATAATGTATGATGTTTTAGCATGAATTTAAGGATGATTACTTGATTTGGGTGGGATTTGAGCATGCTTTAGTCTTAGTGATGTGATTACACTAGATTTTTGCATGATTGGGCATAGTTGTGATGTTGAATATTGTTCACACCATGAAATTTTGAGAAATTTTGTGAATAAACATGCTAGATTGATATATAGATGTTAAAATGTGCGACTTTGGAAGTTTAAAAAAGGCGGTTTTACATCTAAGTGTTGATTGAAATTCAACATTGCATATTATGTTCAAAGTTTGAGGTTGCTTGAAGATTTAGGTATACTAATTGTTGTCTTGTCTCTTGATTGTAGCTATGTTTGGAAGAAGCAAGAAAGCAAAAACTTTCGGGCAAGGTTCGTCTTCGGGAGCCGGTTCAGGCTCGGGGTAATATCAAAAACGTTGGGAAAAATTAAGTAATGTAGAGGAAGGTGATGGGCAACTTATTCGACAGGATTGGGATTGGGATTGGGATTGGGATTGGGAGTGGGATGAGGCCAAGAATAGTAGGTCGGCTTCGGTATGGAAAGATGATAAGTTGAAAGCTCTTTCTTGGTACCGAAACAAGAAATTGGAGGCAAAGATGTGGAAAATAAAGATGGTCACGGGTGTCTCAAAGCCCGTACCCGAGCGGGTAGTATGTGAGCGTACATTGAATGTCGAAGAGTTCAGAAAAATCGGCATAGTTCAAAAGTTTGAAAAGATTGGGTGGGAGCGAGTGCTTGACTGGTGCGAGGATATCATCACCCGGGTGTATTTGGGGGCTGTATGTGAATGGTTTTCTACTCTACGGTTTGAACATTCTGATGGGCCGGCTCCTACGTGGCAGTTGATCGGCAATATTGGCAAAAACCAAATGATCATGTCATTCGAGCACATGAATGCTATAGCAAGATTTGATTCCCTTGGGGTTGAAGCGTATGATTACTACGATTATGATCAATTTTTGGATAATAAAAGAAACAACGCTGATCCAGAGCGAATGCTAGCATCAGTATTGCCAGGTGCAGGGGAGTCGAGAAACGATTTGTCCTTGGAGGGAAAAATACTACAGGGCATCTCGCTGGAGAATGTTATGGTGCGGTTGTTGGTGCATATGTCTGTTGAATTCGTCTTATAACGAGTCTCGGTTTCGTTGCAGATCTGATCAAGAATGATGTCATCATTATTGATGATAACATCATACAAGTGGTCACAATATGACATCATGATATTGCAACATCACACGAAACAAGATACATTCACGAAACAGATTTTTAATAGTTTATTGTATTTCTGTTTGAAAGGGTCTTAACTAATTCCGTTTGAAAGTCAAAGGTCATGTTTCAAACGAAATTAGGAGATCTATATATAGTGAAGTGTAGGTTCTCATTTGTAACGGAATAGCAGTTTGTGTACTGAAGTGCTGCTGGATTTTCATGTAATTAATGAATGAGAAACAAGTGTTAAAGTGATATACTTCTGTTTTCTACTCTATTCTCTCTGATTCTAATCTGTTTGAGTGTTTCCACCACTTAAATAGTGTGTATTGACTCAAATTGACTCATTTGGTCGGTCAAATCGATCCTACAATTGGTATCAGAGCCAGTTATGAGTAAATACACCTGAATCGGTTGGTTTTTCTACACAAAATTTGATTTCTGGACTTTTGGCCGGACAAAATGGACTGAATTTTGGACAGTGTGTGTAAAACTGAGTTTTAACAAACCCTTGAGAATATCATATCTAAACTCAAAGTAAAACTGGTAAAAATGGCTTGAAAATCTGATTACGTTTGAACGAAGCCCTGGTTTTCCGTTTGAAAACTGACACTTCGTTTGAAATTGGTGATATTTCCGTTTGAACAACACAATCTCATTTGAAAATTGCAAAACTCTCAAACGTAATCTCTTGTATCGTTTGAAATGAGGGATTCCGTTTGAACTTCTCATTTGAAGGAAGCTTGTTTTGGTGATTTCGTTTGAGGAATACACCTATTCCGTTTGAAAAGGCTAATCTTGTTTGAAAAGTGCATCGATTCATGTGAAACATTTTACGAGGTTGTCAGTAAGTTGGGAAAAGAAATCACGTGATTCTCATAAATTGACAGATTCATAATATCTCGGTCCAATAAACTTTTAAAGTAATATGTGATCGGCCCATTTATTAACAATTGTGTCAGTCCATTACTCGGCTCATGTATTGATGTAAGTGTTTGCATGTGTGGTAAAGTTGAGGTCCAATAATATCACATTGAACAAAATTGTGTAAGTGTTTGCATGTGTGGGTAAGTGTTTACATGCGATTAAAGTGAGGCGGCACAATCATATCATCTTAATACTTGAAATTGTCGGTCAGTTTTATTGTTATTAATTACATATTGGTTGCCTTATCAATTAATATAAAACATATCATCGGCCCAAGAGTCAAAGATATCGGCCCAATCATAATTAGTTTGACAATCAATTGTGCAGCCCATGTGAATTTGTTGTAATCGATATATCGGCCCAATGAGATTTGATTTGTAATTGTTGTTGTCGGCCACTAAGAAATTGCATGTGAGTTTATTGTTGAAAAATAAAAGTTCATTTGTTCAAAAGAAAAGTGAAAATCCTACCCATTCGGGTCACAATTTGTTTCAAGGAATCGTGTTTTTGTTCAAGATTAAAGTGCAGCAAATCAAGTGGCAATTCGAACAAGTTGCCACCCGATCCTAATCAGTTTTATTTGTCTGTGTTTCAGGTGATTTGTCAAGCATCGGATATTCGCTTGAGCGAATCCCCATTCGATCCGTTGTCACCTGATTTTTTCCATTCAATCAGATATTCATCTAATTCAGTTGTTTTGATAAAGTGATTGAACTGATTTTAGATTGTGTGAATTTTCGTATTGTTTGAAAATCTGTGTTTGAAAATATTTCAATAACGAAACATGGATTGTGAGTCGTATAACTCATCTTTCGGATATGGTATGCGTGTTCAGAATCTAGCAGATATTGCACAGAAGAAATTTGATAGTTTTACGGGTATCAAGGGAGAGTCTACAAAAGAATTGATTGAACGATATTGCCATCTAGTTGTGGAGATGGGGAGATTGAAGATAACCAAGGCTAATGAGGTGTGGATTGATAAATTGGCATATGCGTTGCCATATGATGAGTGGGGTACTTATTTGATGGTGTTAAAGGACAATACAAATTTTGCTTATTTGAATCTTAGTGGTTTCATAGAGAAGATTCAAGCTCAAGAACTAGAACTCCAAAAGATTAGAAAAATGAAGTCTGTTGAAGAAAAAGTCAAATCTGAAAAAAATGTTCAAGTGGTAGAAAAGCTAGTTGACGAAATTTCAGCTTTGAAGGTTGAGAAGAAAGCTGATGATGAACAGATTCTGGAGTTGCGCTTGAACTGTGAAAAACTGAAATCTGAAAATGATAAACTTTTGAAGAATGTTGAGAGTTTGTCATTAGAAAACAAAAATTTTTAAAAATTAGAAAATGATTTGGAAAATCAAATAAAAATTTTAGAAAATGAAAAATCAATTTTTGATAAAAAAAAATTTGGAAAAACAAAAAGCAATAAATTCTCATCTTGAGAATATCATTCGACTTGAAAAAGAAGCCGAATGCAATAGAAACAAAATTGTTGTTTTAGAAAATAAATTGAAAAGTTTTGTGACTTCTGCATCATATGTTTGTCCAAAACCGATCAATTCTGTTCCAATAAGTGACAATGTCACAAATTATGACAAAGTCATAATTGAAGATTGTGATGATAAAACTGATGATGAAAAAGAGAAAAAAAAATATTTTTGAAATTAAAAGAAAATTGTAAAGAAACTGTTTTACATTCGACTGAAATAGGTGAATGCTCAAAGCAAAAACCTGCTAAGAAGAATGTAGAACTAAAACAAAATGTTAAAAATTCGAAAAATTTTCAAAACAACAATAAAAGGTCATCAGTTCAGTCATCCAATCATTATAAAAATCACAAAAATTTGAAAATAAAAACTCACAAAAAGTTGGTAATAAGTGGTGCAGGTTTAACCACAGTGCTTCAAAGCCAAATCCAGATTTTAGGAAGAGTGATGATTACCACAAAGCCAGACACTGCTATGATCTGAGTGTTTGTTGTGAAAGTGGTGAATGGTATGATAACAGAGTGTGTTACTCTTGTGGTGTTCGAGGACACATTGCTGTTAACTGCCGAAGTTAGAGATTTGAGACGAGGAGATGCTTTGAATGCCAAATCAAAGGTCACATTGCCAGAGATTGCCCAATGAGATCAAAGGGAAGATTGAGGGCTGAATCTCATGGAATGGTGAAGAAATCAGTCAAAAGTGATGAAAAGCCCAAAGAACCGAAAGTGAAAGAACAAAAAGTGAAGCTTTCACAAGGGCAGAAAGACTGACTGAGGAAGAAAAGAAAGAAAGCAAGGGAGTATCTTGAAAATATTTTGTCCTCGGGTACAACAAATAAGAGTGCTGATGAATCGCTTCACTCAACAACAAAGTTAAGTAAAATCTGAGGACAAAAGAGGGGATAAAAAAGGTTGAAGTGGTTAGCGATGACTTTGTTTCTTCGAAAACAAAAGAGCTACGTGTTGGCGATGAATCTGGTTTATCTAAGTCAGATGAGCCACATTCTGGTGATGATTCTGATTCGTCAAAATCAGAGGAGCCACAAGTTGAGCTCAAAAGTGAAAATTCAGTTCCACCAATGGATGATATCAACTTTCCACCATTGCAGACTGAAAATTTTAAACAAAAAGTTGGTAAAATGAAAAGTTCGAATCAATTCTATTCTGAAAAGAAAGAATTCGATGTCGAAAAGACTTTTAATAGCAAAGTAAGACATATCTTTGGAAAGATGGTCGATGGTAAGGTAAAAGGGGTTAAAGAATTTTATGAATCTAAAAGATATGTTCAAACCCCGAGTGAAAATAACTCGGATACACCCAAGGCTGGTCAGGCTTGGGTGCCTGCATTCTTTGCTTAAAATCCTGACTTGCCGGAACTCCCAGGTTGGTAATTGGGGAGTAGGAATCGGCATCTTTCTTGAGAAATTCACAGGTTGGTAACTGTGATATTTTGACTTACAAGTGGTTAATCAAGGACATTAAGTTGTACTTGATTTAACTATCTTACACGTGGTTTGATTATTGGAAATTGTTTTTGTGATAAACTTACAAGTGGTTGAAAACAATGTGATGAAAACCCCATGTTTGTGAAACAACAAACAAAACTAATTTTCCGGAAAAACCATTTTGATTAAAACAAACTTAAGTGTTTTGAAATCATAATGGGAAAATACTTTGTTGCCAGGGGGAGTTCTGATTGTTTATGCCAAGTGGATGGCGAATTGAAGCGATTCGATATTATGTTGTCATTTTATCTGTATAGTTTGTTTTCAAATTTTCTCAGAAAATCAAAATTGAAACATATTTTGATTTTAGGGGGAGAAAAATTAAAAAAAAAATTGAAAATTTGAAAATTCCAAAAACATTGAAAAATTCAAAATGAGTTTTGATGTGAAAAAGAGGAAATGATAGTAAATCAGTTGGACTATCACAGCATGCTAAAGAAATGAAATGTCAAATGTGATAAACGGTCTCACTAAAGATGTGACGATAGGCTCAGCTAGACTAGTAGATTTGCGATAACGATACAAACTTAAATGAAAAAGCCTTGTTCTAGTGGGAAACATGGTCAAAAGCATAGTACTTAGTTTTGTCCTTCTTGATTGTGTACCTACTCAGTAATCGCTGATTGTCGAAAGACATAAAACTGGTTAAGTTTGTGAACTTTCACAACTTTGCTGAAAAGTCGCTGTGATAGTGCATTCAATTTTGAAAAGATTTAAACTTGTTTTATTTCTTTATTTTGTTTAAGCATTGGACATCCTCTGCATATACGTGAGTATCGACCTAGATGTTATTGCCTAAACGTTCTGCTTTATTTTCTTTGGTGTTTCGTTTAAGCTTTGGATCACCTCTGCGTATACGTGAGTATCGACCTGGTGGTTAAAGCCTAAACAACTTCAACTTATTTTTATTTTTCTTATTTTGTTTAAACATTGGACTTTCTCTGCGTATCGAAAGATCGACCTGATTGTTAATGTTTAAACATTCTGCTTTGTTTTCGCACAAATCACAGTTGATAAAAGTTTAAAGGCATTACTTGAGTTGGTCTATTGCATGATGAGGGGATATGCTGAGATCATGGGGTCCATAAGAACTTAGTGCAAAATTAATATACCTTAACGTATCGGTAAGCATTTCGAAAGTTTTTAGATTGAGTTTATGTGGACAACAATATCGTCAATCTAAGTGAATCGTTTAGAACTTAAAATGTTTATAGCTTAACGGTGCTAGTGATTGGTCACATAAACTGATATGATCCTCTTACACAAACTCACAAAAATATTGTCTGTAAATATTTCTTTACTGCATTTCAATATTGTTCTTTCTAGAAGTTTAGCTTTTATTTGAAAATCCAAAAAGATTTTAGACAACTGATGTTGATGAGCTGATTTTCAAAATTCCAAGTGCTAAACATGATGAACTGGTTTGGGAGTGTGTGTGCTAAATTGAATTTTTTTTGAGAATGATTGCATGTTTAGTTAATCAAGGTCATTAATTTGAATTTGATGTAACTATTAATGTTTGGTGAATGAATGCTCTCTATCAGTAAGTTTTCAAAGTGATATAAATAAAAACTTATGTTTTGGGTAGAGAATGTGCAGGAAACGTTGAAAAAGCTAGGTTTCGATTCCTGAGGATTAATGCCAAGGTTTCAATCCTTAGCTACAAATTCCAGTCTTCGATCCCAAAACAATTTAAGGGGGAGTCTGTTAGCAAAATGGAGTTTGAAGAGTAAAAGAGCTAGACTCAGATTCTGGAGAATAGCTGATAGTGGTGATTGAAGAGAAAGAGAGAATATGAAGGATGCTTCAGCGTCAAACATTTTGGAAAGCATGAAGACTGTTTAAGACGGAAGTTTTGACGTACTAAAGTCTCGTACTGAAGACTTCGTCAACATCCAAGGGGGAGACTGTTGGTGCATATGTCTGTTGACTTCGTCTTATATCGAGTCTCGGTTTCGTTGCAGATCTGAACAAGAATGATGTCATCATTATTGATGATGACATCATACAAGTGGTCACAATATGACATCATGATATTGCAACATCACACGAAACAAGATACATTCACGAAACAGATTTTTAATAGTTTATTGTATTTCTGTTTGAAAGGGTCTTAACTAATTCCGTTTGAAAGTCAAAAGTCATGTTTCAAACGAAATTAGGAGATGTATATATAGTGAAGTGTAGGTTCTCATTTGTAACGGAATAGCAGTTTGTGTACTGAAGTGCTGCTGGATTTTCATGTGATTAATGAATGAGAAACAAGTGTTAAAGTGATATACTTCTGTTTTCTACTCTATTCTCTCTGATTCTAATCTGTTTGAGTGTTTCCGCCACTTAAATAGTGTGTATTGACTCATTTGGTCGGTCAAATCGATCCTACAGCGGTTTGGGGACCGCGGGACGGTAAAAGCACCTGACTGTCGGGTTTTACATTCATTGTTGTATGGGACGCCAAGGCTATCATGGCGCCAAATTGTGATGATCAATACGTGGGATACAAGGGAATCATTTAAGCGGAAGATGATCCCTTATGTGAGATTGATTAGCGCAATGATTTTGCAGCAGAATGCATTGCCTCAAGAATCGCTGTGGGTGCCTAAACCCATTGATCAGTTCAACTTCACCTCTATGAGGCGACATTGGAAGATAACGGTTAAGGGTTTTGGTCATCTTCACACAGTCGAGGATGAACAAGGAAACAACTGTTGATACACTGAACCGAGAGAGGGTGATGAAGAGGAAGATGAAGATGAGGAGATGCTTGATTTGGAGGATGAGACGGAGCCTCCCGGTCCAAGGGGACCAAGGCGGAGATACAGGAAGCAGCATCGGGAAATCTCTGCCAGTGTAGCAGATTTCGTGAACCAAAGACAGGGGCCGACGTACCGGCATTGGAACCGCGGGCAACAAGTGGTCTATGATAACGTCTCGGTATGTATAGGTGAAGGGAGAGAACACGAGGCAAGCAGGAAAGAATGGGAAGAGGCGCAAGGGGCGTACTCGCAAGAACAGTGGGCTTTTCAAGCATCCTTTCGCGAGAGGATGGAGAAACAAATGGAGGAACAACAACTGCAACAAGCATTACAACGGTCACAAATGGAACGCTTGTTACAGTTGCAAGAGGAGGATAGGGCCCGAAGACGGGCATGGGAGGAAGAAGAGGCAAGGCGCCAAAACGAAAAAAGAGAATTAGAGCAACGCCGATAGAGAGCTTTGGCTGTCTCTAACCAAATGGCTATTAATAATGCCAATGTGCTCCACCATCAGGAGCGACATCAAAGAGATTCTCAAGCTGGTCTCCCTTATGCCGAACACTCGGGGTGGACCGATTACCCCAACCTTCCTCATCCGCAAGGCCCATCCGATCCAACCCCTCGTTGGCCCGAGGCAGTCGGCTCTAGCTTCATTTGGATTCCTTACCAACCACCACCTCAAGGAGAACCGGGCCCACTAGATAACTACAGGGATATGTTTGAGGCCCTCACTGGTTATCCATACCAGCCAAACCCGCCAGTTAATCCTAACGAAAGATATCAGCGGTAGAGGAAAGGTATGTTTTGTGTTGTTATTGTTGTATATTATTTTATTCTCGTTATTTTTATTTCGTTTTATTTATTTTTGCCTAGTTAAATGAACGTTGTGGGTGTGTTCTCTATATAACCCTCACGAGACCTACTCGTCCTCCTAAGCTATTAGGGGGTTTAAAAGGGCTTGTTGCATAAGCTAAATCTAACCGTGATTCCTACGAAAGTGAGTTAGGTTTGTTGTTGTTGTAAATTATTTTCCACATAAATCAAAGTGAAATAACGTATGGCTTGGTAATATTTTCATAAAAGTGGTAGAACTAGGTAACTAACAAATTTTGATGGTTGTGAGAAGCATGCTTCTACACAAGGGTTAAGATTTGTAGGTACATTGTGTTCATAGGACAACCGCTTTCTTGAAGAGAAGAAGAGCACACGAGGAATGAGCTCGAAAATCAAGTGCATACGTTTCTTTTTACTTTTGATTTTTAGTTAGCAAATAAGTGGATTGTAAATTGTATATTATTTTTCCGGGGTGAAATCTTGGGGAAGTTAGTCGTGTCGCATCCCTTGTGTGCTCTAAAAACTCTAGCTCTTACACATTGAGGACAATGTTTACCTCAAGTGTGGGGATGAGGGAGTAGTAAAAGTTTTAGATTTTGACCCGTTCATTTAAACACTACACATTGAGGACAATGTTTACCTCAAGTGTGGGGATGGGGGAAAATTTCAAAAAATTTTCCAAAATATCTTGTTTCAAAAGCGATCTTAAAAGCACAAGTAACTAAGTCAACGAGGGATGTCACAACCCATTTGGTCTTTTGTCATGGTCAAGTTCAAATTAATAGCATGACGGGTATTTAGCGGGTGGTTATTTGAGAATAATTCGCCTTAGGAACTAGTCTTTTATGCATGTTACATACCATACCCTTTTAGATATGTGAGGTTTTGAGCCACTTTTATATCATAGATTACATACCTATGTTTCTTTGTTTGAGTGGACCATTAGTCATATATTGTAGAACTTGCAACTTTTGATACGTTTGAGACCATAGACCGAATACAAGCACGAGAATGATTAAGGCATTAGGTAAACCTTTTCTTTTAAAACCATTTATCCATCCTTACCCAAATAAATCCCCTAGTCGCCCACTTTGAGCCTAAACCTTTCGTTTGACCACCCTTTAGCCTATAACCGTTAAACCTTTTCTTTTAAACCTGTGTGATGAAAATTCGATTATAGGAGTCGTATTTGTATAGTTGTTTTTGATTGTTTGCATAAAAAATGTTATGAAAAAGAATTGAAAAAGCATTGAGAAAAACACAAAAAGAAGTGTTAGTAGTTGTTGAATAAAAGGCGAAAAGTTGTTGCCTCATAATTGGTGTTTATAGTTAGTGTTGTTTAGAGTAGTCATTTGTAATAAAAATCGAATTTTCATCACCTTAGCCACTTTAAAATATCCCTTTTTCCTACCCTTAGCCTAGCCCCGTTACAACCCTTACAAAGACCTTATGACTTGTGCTTAGTATTCGTGATCAATGGTGGAGAATGATTAAGTTGCAAGCTTAAGCAGGTATGTGCTCTAATCGGTTTTGAGTGAATATTCTTTGAAGTGCTAATACATTATAAACATTAGCCAATTTACAAGCCAAGTGGAGAGAACATTGTGAGGGATATGCAAGAATTATTGGTTTCACGGGCGGGTTAATTTTGGGTAACCATTTTTTGTATGTGAAATCACTTTACCGTTAAATATGTTGAAAATTGTAAAGAGTTTGAACTTTAGCATGACAATGGACCTTAACCTTCGTCTCGGGAATGGGGAGTGTACTCGTTATTCGACCCACGTGAAAGTGAAAAACAGATTTGCTTGAGGGCAAGCAAAAGACAAGTGTGGGGACGTGATACGTGGTCGAAAATCGGTGCTCGTAATTGTTTAATTTGATGTTTTTACACAGGTTTTAATTTCGAATAGCCCACTTTTGATTAGATACTTGTTTTGCAGGTCTAGCAGAGTTTAAGGAGCTTTTCGGGAGCTTTACGGGTCACCGGAGTGAAAACTGGACCACCGGGATGCTAAATGGGTCAACCGGGAGCAAGGAACGCGAACAACGAAGAATCGTACTTGGGGGCACCGTCGCCGACGCCCATATGGGCCGTCGCTGACGGCTGGTGTAACTCTCCGTCGCTCGAAATGCCCGTAGACAGCAACATAGGCCGTCAGCCATATTTGAAGAAGCAGGGACCGTCGTCGACGGGGCTTCAGGTCGTCAGCGACGGCTCTTCTAAGTTGTTGACGCGTTGTTTTGAGTTTTTGGGTGTTTTGGACGATCAAAAGGCATCTAAGGCATTGATTTTCGACAGTTACACTTTCTTTTGAAGTTTGAAACATATCTTGGAGCCATTATCACCCACTTATCATCTACCAATCCATCATCCTTCATATGGAGAACCCGAATTAACAACCATCAACACCAACCTTCATCCGAATCACAATCAAGAACCCTAATTCACCATCATATCATTCATTCCAATCCATCATCACTAACCTTCCATAACCCTAACCATTCATCCATTCATCCACCTTCAAGCTTCAAAATGATCCAATTCAAGCTTCCATCACCCGGTGATCAAGTTCTTTCGATCATGCTCGGCTAATTTCTTGGAGGTTTCACCCCGGTGTAGGTTATTGTAAGTCTAGGGTTTGAACAATGTTTTAGTTTGGTTTTGTGACAACTTGATTGGTATTTGAATTGACTGACAATTGTCTCGCATTTGAACTATATTTGTGAATTGTCGAGTGAGTTATGAAATTTGACTTTGCGAAATAAGTTTGTGCAATTATGCCTTGTCTTTCAATAGGTTTTACTTGTCCGAAGTAACGAAGTGCATTGTGGTCCGTCTTTCATGGCGTTGATAGCAATTGGCACCTAAGCTTTGATGATAGAATTCCGTTAATAACATTTTCAAGTGAATCAAATTTAAAACGTGTAAGAACCCTAGGATTTCAATTATCGAACCGGGTGTGAGCCTTGTTTTCTCTATATTGTTTAAACCTTTAATTACATTTTTGCAATTGTTAATTGTTAGTAATCAATCAAACCAATCACTTAGTAATTTTATTAAACATCTCTTCACTAAACGAAAATCATAAAAACAAAATAGCAAGCTTCATAATAGTGACATCTTTTACAATTCATTCAAAGTCCATTGGCAAACCACAGACTCTTCGTGGTTCGACCCCTTGCTACCACTAACTATTTGTTAAGTGTAATTTGGGCATATAAATTTTATCTTTGACCGGAGCGCAACACTCCGATCATGGCCAGCCTTTTCTCTTCCTTCATTAATTGCAAGTGTCAGCAGAGGGTCCCATACGGTCCCATGTCTGGCGGGAAAGGCCCCGTGATCAACATCGTATTTGTACTATCATGATTTGGCAAGATTTTGCATATCTTTGCGTTGACCACGCCCCGTGCTGAGCTGGGCACACCTCCGTGGTGGGCGTGGAAGATTCTGCAGGTTTGTCTTTTATGAAGGTTCCTGACCATGCCCCGTGTTCGGCTAGGCACGGACCTGTGGTCAGTCTTCTGTTGCCTTGTTTTTGCTTTGGGGATGCTACCGAGGGGTCGGGCATGTCAAGTTTGTTCCTTCTTTTTGTATTTATGTTGGTTTTAGCTGCTTATTTGCTCCTTTTCTTCGTTTAAGCTCATTTGGTCCTGTAAATTCAAAAGGAAGACAAAAACACGCTTTTTCCAACATTAGTACTAAAAAGGGTTAGTTTTATGCCTCATTTGATGTAATTTATATGTTACATTTTGCACACATCACCACCCATTTGTGGGTCCTCTAGACTGGTAGGGTAAATTAGAGTCAATGGGGGAAGCGAACCCGACCATTGTCCCGCACGTACAGACACACGCACACCACGAGGCTTCCTCGGTTGTGGTGGCCGTTACGGTTGCTCCGCAGGCTCCATCGGCCCGTCCTCTGGTGGAGGCGGCGACGGCGTTTGTGGAGGTTGATAGGGAGGTGTGTAAACAAAAGGGAACTACCTAAAGTATTGGTCCCATTCATTAGGACCCTTGCATGGTGAACCTGCATAAGATGCATTATCACTTAAGAGTTCTATTGGGTGCATATGGGACCCAAATAGTGGCATCTCCGGATCAGAATCGTCATCCAGTTGGTTTTGTTGGCTTAGTTGGTTTTGGGTAGTAGGTGGGGTGTTAATTAATTGATTAGGGTCGAATGGCCCATGAAAAAATGTGAGTGGGAATGATGAGATTGATGTGAGTAATGAGAGTGGTGAGAATGAGATGAATGGTGTGAAAAAGAGTGTCTTGCAGACTGGGATGAGTGTGACTCGCTTGAGTACTACTGGGGGACCAGGCTATGAGATTGAGAGGGTATTTGTCCAGATGGTCCTCCTCTCATTGGACATTTTCCTCGTCATCTGATTCTTTTTGGCGGCATATTTATAACCTATTAAATATAAAAACAATAACAATAACTTAATAATGATATGAGTAATCCTAGGTTAATGCCTAGACTCAGAAAGTCTAAGGATTATGTTATTGTGATGTTTGATATTAAACACAAAAAGGCTAGTGTTTAATTCACTTAAACGCTGGCTCTAATACCAACCTGTCACACCCTATACTTTCCGGTGGGGCCGGACTTGGGGTACGTGACGAGTTGATATCAAGATACACATATAACACAGCGAAAGTCTTGGGATTTAAAGTACTATTACAAATTATAAGTGTTCGAATCTTCAAAATAATATACAGACGAAATTGTATCAAAAGATCCACAGGCGGATTGGAAATAAACAAAATGATTATGTAGATAGACAACTAGGCTTTAACGCATGGAGTTGAAAATTCAACTTAAGCATTTACCGGGCAGCTTCCAGCCTATTTACGTATCCTTGCAACATGCGCTTTGTCTTTTGAAGATACATCATTTTTCACTGGTAAATACAAATAACCGACACATTTTGAAAATATTTCAGAATCATTTTAAGTGCACTATGCACACGTATTTTCATATATAACTTGGGAAAATATAAATATATCTTGTATACAGTTTTACAAGCATGTCAATACATATGGGGCCCGATACTAAACACTAAAAACATGATTAAACAACACGCAATTTTAACCCATCAAGGGTATCCTTAATATGGGCAAGAAAAAATTTTATGATAGCATTAGCATCTGTTGGGTGTATGCCTGCACCACGTGCTTAAGTTGTGACCATTTGCAATTAAGCGTGTCACACCCCAACCAATGGCGGAAACATCGGGGCATGGCACTGAGCGAAACAGATTGTCCAGAAGTTTCCATAATAATTATCATTACTATTTAATTTAAATAACATGTCCCATACCGTATCTCAAACATAAAACAAATTATTACAGACAAAATCCAGGAAAATGTTTCTGTTCCGACAATTCAGATTTAAATATAGCAATTGTTTATCTGCTTCTAGAGACTCTTGATTCAAGATCTACAGACAACTATTTTTTGGGCTCTAGAAGCTTATTCTAATTACCTGTCACATACGTTAGAATAAAAGTCAATACACATAGTGTAAAGGTGAGCATACAAGTTTAGTAATAACATATAGAGTTCGAAATAGTTTACGCATAACCAGCACGTACACAGAGGAAAACGAAGCATGTTAATTATCGACATGAACCTATCGATACCAATGACTGCGGGTTGACTGCCCGAGGCAGTTCGCAATACATGATTACCACCGTAATCCATGCAAGTAATTGTCCTTAACAACCCCCGTGTGAATGGGTGCTGAGTCCAAACTATAGTACTATCGTCGTTAAGGCAGGTAGACAGCATTCCATGTGTAAACATAACAAACAAGCATTCATTAAGTCACGTAATACATGCAATAACGGTTAGCGTTTAAAGTGTTGAGTAGTGTGTTAGATTGTGATTTTATATAGGTAACGTATGTAACACCCAAAAGTGCATAAAGCAAAAATGGATCGAGTATACTCACAGCGGTTGATGGATTGAAGGGAGAGCTTGAGAGTAAGGTTAGCCTGAATAGTTCGATAGCATAACGATAAGCAACGCGAAAAATGGAAGCAGGTGTTGGAGGATCGGACAGCTGGTCGATCAAACGTTAGTCCGATCGGACGGCTGACCGTACGGAGGACAGTCCGTTCGGACAGTTATCCGGTCGGACGGTAGTCCGATCGGATGGCTGTTCGAGTGGATTGTTTCTTCCTTTTGTGTAGGATGTGTTTGTGTATGATGGTTTGACTTTTGAATTTTTTGTTGCAGTGTATGAAAACATTGAAGTATCTTTACCTTTCAGGTTGGTCGATCGGACGGTCGTTCGATCGGCCGGCAACCTGATCGGCTAGGTACCTTAGCAAAATAGGTTCTCAGCAGGGTGTCACCTGATCGGACAGCTGTTCGATCGGGTGGAACTCCTAGTGCGTCAAACTTGTTGAAAATCGATTAAGTGTTGAAGTCAAGTATCTCATGATCCGAAGAGTAATCCAATCGGACGGTAGTCTGATCGGACAGCAGTTCGTTCAATACTCAACTCCTAATGAATTATTTAAGTGTGGGACCCATGTGTTAGCCGATCGGCTGGCTAGTCGATCGGCTCACTGTCCGATCGGCTGTCTGTCCGTTCGGACAGTAGTCCGATCGGTCAGCACCCTGACCTGGTCGGCCTGTTCGTCTAACACTTGGTTGTTCTGATTGTTTGTTGTTTTATCGAGGTATTTTGACAACGAGTCAAACCACAGAACCCTCGTCTTTACTTGGTTCTCCGGATCTGACAGGAATCACCTAAATTCGGTTAGCGAACGGTTCGAGACAGTGTTTAACGTTTAACTCGAAATCGGTGAACCTCATGGATAGAATCCGGATCTGGGGCCACGCAACCACCGGAATGATTAGCAAGTTGGCACAAGCTCCGTTTCTATCGATTTGAAGGTATTGAGTGTAAAAGAGTTGAAATAAAGTTGGAAAAACCACCTTTCAATCCCTTTCACCATGAATATGTTTAGATCTGTGAAAGATCTTCATTTGTTTATGTGGAAATCGGTTAGATCCAATTTATTCTGGGTGGATTGAGGCCAAAACAAGAAGTTGTTCAAGAACCCATGATGACATTATCCTAGAACACTTGAATCTTGATGATTTCACGGTTAAAAGTTAAGATTTGAAAGATAGAAAGGTGTAGGAGTGCGTGTAGATCAAGAAAGTACAAGATTTAGGACTAGATCTTACCGGAATCGTAAGAAATCTGAGAAAACGCGAGGAGCACGAGCTAGTCGGTCAGAGGTTTCCAAAAGTAGAAAGTTTGAGAGTGACAAGGGGTATTTATAGGATGCGAAATGAGGTAAAGGCTGGCCGATCGGTCAGGCAGCACGATCGGACAGCCTGTCTGATCGGACAGCAGTCCGATCGGTTGGCTGTTCTATCGGCTGGTAGCCTGATCGATCAGCGGCCTGAATCGAGTGTTCGGTGCGACGATTTTCGATGTTTCGATTCTGATTGCGCATTGCTCGCAATAGAGTTTCCTATTCAAATTACTTTTAATCCCAACTACTATATCAACGTACAAGTATCCTTATTTCGTATTCGGTTTGCGATTGCGATTCGATTGCGATTGCGATTGAGTTCGATTGCGATTCGATTGATTACCACACATAACAATAATAAACACGCACAAGTAACACATAAGGAACACACACAAGTATAATAGTAACCATAAATGCGTATTTTGAGTTGCGAGCGCGATGTTGATTAGATTAGATCGATTAGCGTTTAGTTACTTAATCGCATTGTTACTTCCTATTATTCACAGTCGTAATGCGGTTTGTAGCGATAAACAATTGGATTACTTCGATTTTAGTTAATTACTCCACATAATACAACTAACGTAAACATAAAAATAGACTAACTACAGTCAAAGAAGTCAAAACAATAATTGAACAAAGAGTGACATATCGCAATTAGCGATCTTTTCTTCCTTTGACTTCAATCTTGACTTTGACTTTGACTCTCGAAAACACAGGGTGTTACAGCCTCCCTTTGTTTAGGGAATTTCTTCCCGAAATTAGGCCGGAAGATGTACAACACCGTGTTATCACTTTGGAGAACTTTCTCTCTCTAGACTTTCACTTAAACAGCTGTGGGTACTTCTCCTTCATGTCGCTTTTGAGTTCCCAAGTGAACTTTGCGCCTCGTTTGCCTTCCCATCGAACTTTCACAATAGGAATGCGCGAGCGTCTGAGTTGCTTGGTTTGGCAGTCCATGATTTCGACAGGCTTTTCCATGAAGTGTAGTGTTTCGTTTACTTGAAGGTCGTCGAGAGGTACAATTAAATCATGCTCAGCCAGGCACTTTCGGAGGTTTGACACATGGAAAGTCGGGTGGACGTTACTAAGTTCCTCCGGTAGTTCGAGTCTGTAGGCGACTTTTCCGATCCTTTCCAGAATCTTAAAAGGTCCAACATATCGAGCGCTAGTTTCCCTTTCTTGCCAAATCTGACCACACCCTTCCAAGGTGATACCTTTAGGAGTATATAGTCGCAACGTCAAATTCAAGGGGCTTGCGTTGTTTATCGGCGTAACTTTTCTGTCTATCCCGAGCTTTCAACAAGTTGTCTCGAATCAGGAGAACTTTGTCAGTCGTTTCTTGCAGTAGCTCAGGACCGGTTAGCTGCGAATGACCGGTCTCGTGCCACACAATGGGCGATCGACATCTTCTTCCATATAAAGCCTCGAATGGTGCCATTTGGATACTAGTATGATAACTGTTGTTATACGAGAATTCGACTAGTGGCAGGTATTTGTCCCAGTTACCACCGAAGTCTATGACACACGAATGGAGCATGTCTTCAAGAGTACCGATCGTCCTTTCAGTCTGACCGTCGGTTTGAGGATGGAATGCGGTACTTAGGTTGAGCGTAGTGCCGAGAGCAGCTTGAAACATTTCCCACAATCACGAGGTAAACCGAGCATCACGATCAGAGATGATGTCACGAGGAGTACCATGATTACAAATGATCGCGTCAGTGTAGATTCGGGCTAATCGTTCTACCTTGTAGTCTTCCCGTATTGGCAAAAAGTGGCTGATTTGGTTAAGCGATCAACAACAACCCAAATGCTTTCGTGACCTGATGACGCGTGCGGAAGTTTGGTTATGAAGTCCATAGCTATACTCTCCCACTTCCACATAGGGATTGGGGGTTGTTCGAGTAAGCCAGAGGGTCTTTGATGTTCAGCTTTGACTCTTGCACAAGTCAGGCACTTCCCCACGTAGAGAGCGATATCCCTTTTCATACCCGGCCACCAGTACTTGTAACGAAGATCCTGGTACATTTTGTCAACATCGGGGTGGATAGAATACCAGGATTTGTGGGCTTCGTCCATCAGAATTTGTCGTAAATTGGTCCGCTTAGGGATCCAAATTCGGTCCAAATAATGGAATATCTCATTCGATTTACTGACAAGTTGAGCTCCATCGTGGTAGATTCGTTCCCTCTTCAGAGTGCGTTCATTGAAGCAAGCATGCTGGGCTTCGCGGATGAGGGTTTCGAGATCGCATTAGGCTTGGGTATCGCGGATGCTGAGCAAGTAACTATGTCTGCTGAGCACGTCGGCAACAACATTTGCTTTGCCTAGGTGATAACGAACCTCACAGTCGTAATCGTTGAGAAGTTCTACACATCGGCGTTGACGCATGTTAAGTTCCTTCTGGTTAAAGATATGTTGGAGACTCCTATGATCGGTGAAGATCGTACACTTGGTACCATATAGGTAGTGTCGCCAAATTTTTAACGCAAAAACAACCGCGCCTAGCTCGAGATCATGGGTTGTATAGTTCTTCTCGTGGATTTTGAGCTGACGAGATGCATAAGAACACAACCAAGACCGAGGTGGGAAGCATCACAATAGACAATGAAACCATCGTTCCCATCGGGCAATGTAAGAACAGGAGCATTGCAGAGCATGTGCTTAAGGGTTTGGAAGGCAGACTCTTGTTCAGTTCCCCAAACAAAAGCCTTGTCTTTATGCGTGAGAGCGGTAAGCGGCACAGCGATCTTAGAGAATCCTTTGATAAATCGTCGATAATATCCCGCTAATCCGAGAAAAGAACAGACTTCAGACGGGTTCTTAGGTGTAATCCAGCTCTTAACTGCTTCAATCTTCGCAGGATCGACATGAATACCTTGACTGTTTACGATGTGACCCAGAAACTGAACCTCCTCTAGCCAGAATTCGCACTTGGAGAACTTGGCATAGAGTTGATTTCCCTAGAGTAGTTCGAGAACCAAACGTAGATGTTGCGCGTGTTCGGCTCTTGACTTCGAATAGATCAAGACATCGTCGATGAACACGATGACGAAACGGTCTAGAAATGGCTTGCACACGCGATTCATCAGATCCATGAAGACCGCGGGTGCGTTGGTTAAACCAAAAGGCATAACAACGAACTCATAATGGCCGTAGCGTGTGCGAAAAGCGGTTTTGGGTATATCTTCTTCATGAATGCGTAGCTGGTGATAGCCTGAGCGAAGATCGATCTTCGAGAAACACGTAGCACCTTGTAGTTGATCAAACAAATCATCGATGCGAGGCAGGGGATAGCGGTTCTTGATGGTTGGCTTATTCCATTCCCGGTAGTCGATGCACATCCTAAACGACCCATCCTTCTTTTTAACGAAGAGGACTGGCCCTCCCCAAGGAGAGGTGCTCGGGCGAATAAAGCCTTTTTCAAGTAATTCCTGTAGTTGGTTCGAGAGTTCACGCATTTCGAACGGCGCGAGTCGATAAGGAGCTTTGGCAACAGGGTTAGCTCCAGGAATGAGGTCGATACGGAAGCCGATATCATAACTTGGCGGTAGTCTTGGAAGATCATCAGGGAACACCTGAGGAAATTCACGGACCACGGGAACGTCGTTTACTCCCGGATTACCTTTCTTTTCCTTCTCCGCTACTACAATGTTAGCCAAGAAAGCTCTGTATTCCTTGCGGAGATACTTACTAGCTTGGACACATGACATGAGCTTGAGGCCTTTCGAAGCAGTTTCACCATACACACACAATAAATCACCATTTGCGAGCGAGAATCGAATCATTTTATCGAAGCACACAACTTCGGCATGGTTTTCGCGAAGAAAGTCCATGCCTACTATGACGTCAAAACTTCCGAGTTGCATCGGAATAAGGTCGATTGGGAAGATGTGATTGTTGAGCTCAAGTGTACAATCACGAAGAACAGAATTAACTGCGACAGTTCTTCCGATAGCGACTTCAACTTCGAATGACGAGGGGAGATAAGAGCGCTTACGACTAAGGAGCTTCTCAAATTCGAACGACACAAAGCAATTATCGGCTCCAGTATCAAACAAACAGGATGCATAAATCCCATTCACAAGGAACGTACCATTGACCACCCTGTTGTCAGCCTGGGCTTGACGAGCATTGATGTTGAAGGTTCTGGCGCGCGCTGCTTGTTGCTGCTGCTGAGGCTGTTGCTATTTATGTTGCTGCTGGGGCTCTTACTTCACCACCCTGTTTGGGCACATGTTTGCAAAGTGGTTAGGATCAACACATGCAAAGCAGACTCGGGCGTTGATCGTGGGTGCCTGAGCTACTTGTTGGCCTTGCGGGGTTGGAAGTAGAGCTTGATGAGTAGTGGCAGGAGCTGCGGTGTTGCGAGGACCAGTACGGCAGTTGACAGTGAAATGACCGTACAAGTTGCAATGAGCGCAGAAACGACAGGCAATACCCACCGGATGATGATAAGAGCATGTAGGGGAAAGCGGGTGGGGACCTGTGTATGCACGCTTTGCTGGCGGCGCATATGTTACTGGTGCTGATCGGTGGTGATATTGCTGCTGAGCCGGTACGGCTTGGAGAGGAGCAGCAGTGGTAGCGACAGCACAGTTCTTGTTGCTGGAGCTGCTGTTGTTGTTCTTCTTCTTGCGGCGTGATGACTTTGACGGTTGAGCAGTGGCGGTTTCAGCGGTTGGTGTAGTGGTGGCTTGATGCAGAGACTTGGAGGCTTATCCCAGAAACCAGCTTTCACTCGCTTGTCGTTGATTTCAGTGGCAAGCAAGTAGGTCTCTTCAATCGATGAGGTTTTCGCAGCGTGAACAAAATCCGCAATGCCGTCGGTTAGAGCTCGGATGTACTTCTTGATTGCCATATCAGACGTCTTGACTTTATCAGGACAGATAATGTTGAGCTGCTTAAAGCGAGCAGTCAGGGCAGCGTTGTCTCCATCCTTTTGCTTAATGTTCCAAAACTCGTCCTCCAGCTTTTGGCGTTCATGGGGAGGGCAGAATTCGTCCATCATGATGGCTTTCAGCTCTTCCCAAGTCAGCTCATAAGCTACATCATTCCCGCGTTTGTTTCATTCGGTCGTCCACCAGTCTAGAGCTCGGGACTGGAAGACGCCGGTTGCATTTAGGGTACGGAGATTTTCAGGACAGCCGCTTTGGCGCAGAGTGACTTCGACAGAATCGAACCATTGAAACATAGCTGTTGGGCCATCTTCTCCGGTAAATTCCTTTGGTCCGCATGCCTTGAACTGTTTGAAGCTGAAAACAGTCTTGGTAGCATCTTTAGGAGCTTCGGTTCTCGACTCCTCAGATGACTTGCTGACGTTCTCATAGACGTCACTCACAGCTTTTGCTACTTGTTTTGCGATGATAGCAGCAAGAAGTTTGTCTCTCTTTTCCTGACAAGTAAGTGGGTGGCGGTGTCCAGATGACGACATAGTCTGCAACAGACATCATCACAGGACTCAACACAACATAATCGGATCTCACCTCACACGTCTACTACTTACTAAACTTAGGAACACGTTGAAGCATGTATCACATGAACACATAGGCACATAATCACATAGTCACAGAAGCACATAGGGCACAGAATCACAGAAGCACATACGCTCTTAATCATAGAGGTAGTCGGAATACAGAAACCTATTATTCAAGTCTGCGCGTCGTTCGAGTATAGCGATCGTGTGTAGCATATCGATTAGTGTAGTACAAGCGTATATCGCAGTATAATGTCGTTTGTAGCGACTTGTTAGCGTATTGGGATAGAAGTGCAGTGCGAGTCGTGCGTGTTGATCGAAGTGATAGCAAAACCGAACAATTCTTCAAAATTTATACACATAAGCAGGTAATTGCATTTAAAGCACATAAAATCGATGAATTATCAGAGTTAGCAGTTGCGGGCTCAGAATCTAAACACATAAAATCGAGAAATGGATTGTCTGCGGCTATTAGACATCGACTGACCAAAGCGATTCGACTATTCTCAAGGACTTGTCATCACATTCCGACTTTCAGGATAGGGCCTCTGCCTCGATTCTTGGGCATCCGGCGCACGTCCCTCTAGCCGTGATGTGGGTTCAGTTCGTTGGAGTCCGTCAAGACTTTGGTGAGAGTTTTGGTAAAATCTATGGACAAGCCATCAAGGTTAGGGTTTCACCCCTGGCTTGACGACTGCTACTTATTTTTGTAAAATAGAGGAGATTATTCATCAAAATACGGATTTCACTCCTGATTTGGTATAATTCTCCCCGTTGAACAAGTGTTCGTTATTGAAAAAGAATAATGAAGAGATCATTGATAAGTTGATAGAATCTGTTCCAAGTGGAGACGACTAGTCATACTATGCCATGATTCTCAAAAACAGCAATGATATGAGCAAGGTGAAAATACGGGTTGATCGAGCAATTTAGTGTAGCGTAGGCGAGAATAGCAAGGAATAGTAATAAGCTCATACATAGTCCCTAATGGTCATGCACGAGCCGGTCTATCGGGTCCTAACTATAGACTAGGTCTCTAAGACATCGACCCGGACTAGGTCGAGTCTTGCCTAATTCCCTATAGTTATGGCTCTGATATCAATCTGTCACACCCCAACCAATGGCGGAAACATCGGGGCATGGCACTGAGCGAAACAGATTGTCCAGAAGTTTCCATAACAATTATCATTACTATTTAATTTAAATAACACGTCCCATACCGTATCTCAAACATTAAACAAATTATTACAGACAAAATCCAGGAAAATGTTTCTGTTCCGACAACTCAGATTTAAATATAGCAATTGTTTATCTGCTTTTAGAGACTCTTGATTCAAGATCTACAGACAACTATTTGTTGGGCTCTAGAAGCTTATTCTAGCCTCGCTTTCCTAGCAGATAAGCATCCTAATTACCTGTCACATACGTTAAAATAAAAGTCAATACACATAGTGTAAATGTGAGCATACAAGTCTAGTAATAGCATAGAGAGTTCGAAATAGTTTACGCATAACCAGCACGTACACAGAGGAAATCGAAGCATGTTAATTATCGACATGAACCTATCGATACCAATGACTGCGGGTTGACTGCCCGAGGCAGTTCGCAATACATGATTGCCACCGTAATCCATGCAAGTAATTGTCCTTAACAACCCCGGTGTGAACAAGTGCTGAGTCCAAACTATAGTACTATCGTCGTTAAGGCAGGTAGACAGCATTCCATGTGTAAACATAACAAACAAGCATTCATTAAGTCACGTAATACATGCGATAACGGTTAGCATTTAAAGTATTGAGTAGTATGTTCGATTGTGATTTTGTATAGGTAACGTATGTAACACCCAAAAGTGCATAAAGTAAAAAGGGATCGAGTATACTCACAACGGTTGATAGATTGAAAGAAGCGCTTGAGAGTAAGGTTAGCCTGAATAGTTCGATAGCATAATGATAAGCAACGCGAAAAATGGAAGCAGGTGTTGGAGGATCGGACAGCTGGTCGATCGGACGGTAGTCTGATCGGATGGCTGTTCGAGTGGATTGTTTCTTCCTTTTGTGTAGGATGTGTTTGTGTATGATGGTTTGAGTTTTAAAGTTTTTTGTTGCAATGTATGAAAACATTGAAGTATCTTTACCTTTCAGGTTGGTCGATCGGACGGTCGTTCGATCGGCCAGCAACCCGATTGGCTAGGTACCTTAGAAAAATAGGTTCTCAGCAGGGTGTCACCTGATCGGACGGCTGTTCGATCGGGTGGCACTCCTAGTGCGTCGAACTTGTTGAAAATCGATTAAGTGTTGAAGTCAATATCTCATGATCCGAAGAGTAATCCAATCGGACGGTAGTCCGATCGGATAGCAGTTCGTTCAATACTCAACTCCTAATGAATTATTTAAGTGTGGGACCCATGTGTTAGCCGATCGGCTGGACAGTAATTAAACGGGTTATCTCAATGATTTAAGCTTCATATGATTAAAAATTCAATACCCGACCAAGCGGTATTTTATATACCGTACCCCAAGCCCGTATAAGGGAAAATAAGTTAAATGTATTTACCTGAGCAAAATATTCAAATTTATCTCAGCCGTATACAATCAGCAAGTGCAAATATCTTTTATTGGGCTCCTAAATCTGGAACGAAGGTTTTAATAACCTATTAGATTCCTAACGGGTGTTACTTAAGTTTAAACTTAGACCGGTTAGTTTTAAAGAAAGGTTTACGGTTCAAAACGCAAGATTAAGCGATGACCGGATTAGAATGTGATTTAGACTCGACAAGTTTGAAGACTTGTATAATATGGGTAAACTAAACACATTCTGGATTTTGAGATAAAAATGATAAGGTTTGACCCGTTTCGGTCAATTTATGCAAACTAGTCACATAAACCGTACCGAACGCGAAAAATGCATAACGGGTAACAAAAAGAGTCATATACAGGTTTCATAACTTAATATGCCTTAAATATGCTGTGATATCAGTAGGATACCTTCCATTATGCCTAAAACGGATTTAAAATCAATTTAAGCCCCGTAGGGGTATTTTGGTCATTTTAAAGGTTATAAAAGGGGTTAAATATTAATCTGAGGTTCTGGTCTAAAATGATCAGTAAAAGTAATTATTTTTGCAAGTTATATCAGTAGGGTATTGCATATATGGGAAATTTAACATTTATAACCAAACTATGTGCCGTCGGGGCATTTTAGTCATTTCACATAAGTTTTAAAGGTCAAATTTGGAAATCTGAGTTCAAAAATTTTACTTACAGTTAAAGTATAAAAATTTATTTAAAACATCAGTAGGTAATAAGTCTTATATGTCAAAAATAGTTTTAACTCATACTATGCGTTGAAAACGCGTAAAAAGTCAGTTTTAGGCGATTTTCAGGTTATATAAGGAAATATGAGTTTTTGATCAGTTTGTAAAGTTCAAAATATTTTATTTATCATATAAAATCAGTAGCAAAATATTTGGTATCACAATGTTATGTAAAACTCATTTTATTAGCAAAAAGGGTATAACCGTCAATTACCGAATCAAAGCAAGAACCCTATGTTATGATCAGTTTAAAAATAAATAAAAATATTCAAAAATCCCAAAATATTATATTACATCAGTGGTTAAAAATTTTGGTGTCGAAATTTGGGTTTAAATAGGCTTTATGCTAAAAATGCAGTTTAATTAATAAAAAAGCTTTCAAATTACGATATTGATCATAACTCCTAATTTAGACCTCAAACTGATGTCAAATTTTTAGGACATGTTTATAAATCAGTAATAAAGGTTTTGTCCTCTCACATTTTCAAAAATCTCATTTTAATATCAAAGGGCATAATGGTCAACATTTAAGCAATTAACGGAACATGCAAATGAATCGGATAAATAAGGAACCATGTAGTATAACCTCATAGGGTTTTACTAACTCATAATATGGTCCTAAAGGAACCTTAAGGCTTATCTAAAATAAGCCAAATTGGGTCAAAACTGAAAGTCAAAGCAAAAGTCTCCTTTTGCGACTTTCGGTTCCGAACCGAGCCTAAGCTCAGAATTGTCAGGTTGAACATGCTTAGACATGTCCTTACATTATTTACCAAGTTATTTTAGTGTTAAAACATGTTTCATAACCTCTACATTATCATATATGAGTTTATTTGCAAAATAGCTTTCTGTTGACTTTTTAATGTTAGGTTTGACCCGACAATTGTCCAAGTTAGAGTGATAATCAGGGGTGCCCTTTTAAGGACTTATTACCCACATAATTACCAACTCATAGCCTCTTTCAATTCGAATAATGGCTGGAACCTTAGTGATTAATCACTAAGTCAAAGCTTAATTACGACGGCTTTGACTTTAGGTCATTAAGCTAATAAAACTTGAACTAGAGGAGCTAAGAATGTTTACAAAGGCTCTTAGCACGAATTAGGAGCTGAGGGAAACCTGCTTGAAGTCCAGAGAGCTCCAGAGAGTGAGTTTGAATAATTTTTGTCAATAAGCAATTAAACTAGCAAACAAGAAGTTCTTATATAGCCAAAAATACCTCACAAGATCATTCCACACAAGTCTACAACTGATTTCTGATGATTCCAGGTGTCCCTATGCATGAAATATTGTTGGCTCAGCCCCTGAAATCGAAAACAACGCATGCAAAGGCGGTGCAACAGGCTGACCTGCAGCTGTGCAGGGAATCTGCCCAGATCAGTCCGTCGCGTCGCGCGACGGCAGAGGGTGTTGGTGGTGGCGTGACGCCACCCTATGGGTCACCTGATCAGCAAGTTTCCAATATTGACATTTTCACCCCCTGGACCTTCTAAAGCGTGAAATCTTTCATTTAAAGCATATTTAACCCATATAACTTATATTTTTATGATCCAAGAGTTTTAACCAAACACCGTTAGGTCCGGTTTCATTAAATGATAATCGAAAACACAAGTTTTGCCTTGTTGACGCTTTTAACCCCTTAATTACAAAAGTTAACGTATTTTCCTCATACGATATCGAAACCTTGTGAAATTTTTATCACTTATTCTTGGGAGCATAATTAATCGGTACAAGGCTCCGGGTTCGCTAAAAGGTCACTCAAAGGTATTATTTAAACATGTTGACATATTTAACCCTCGCATCTTGTAAGCTTTCACTTTCTTCTACAAACGGTTTCATACGATTCATGTTTCATTCGTTTAGGGGTATAAAGATCGTGTAGGGTTGTTGAAAGGCAAAATTATCAAATGCTGACACTTTGAATCCTTCTACACACATACTTTCTTTGCTTGTCAACTTTAGTCCCTCGTAATCAATTTGTTAATCGTTTAAAGTCCATGACACGTGTCGGTATTATATTGGACATGATTTTGCGAGGTGTTACATCCTCACCCCCTTAAAAGAAATCTCGACCTCGAGATTTACTAAAATAAATGAGGGTACTTCTGTTTCATTGTGGACTCAACCTCCCACGTGTACTCGGGACCTCTACGGGCATCCCATTTAACTTTCACAATCGGCACGTGCTTCTTTCAAAGTTTTTAGCCTGTCGATCCTCGATCGACAATGGTTTTTCAAAAAAACTTTAAGCTTTCTTCTATATGCACATCATTATGTGACATGGCTAGCGATTCATCAGCTAGGCATTTCTTTAAGTTGCAGATGTGGAATACATTATGGATTCCACTGAGCTCTTCAGGCACGTTTAACTTGTAAGCCACTATTCCGACACATTCGATGATCTCAAATGGTCCTATGTATCTTGGGCTTAACGTTCCTTTCTTGCCAAAATGCATTACCCCTTTCCAGGGTGATACCTTAAGTATCACTTTGTCACCTACCTTGAATTTCAGAGGTTTACGCCTTTTATCTGCGTAGCTTTTCTGCCTATCTCTGGAAGCTTTGAGACGATCACGTATCTGCACAATCTTATCTTTCGTCTCCAGGACTATATCAGGTCCTGTTAGTTGGACATCTCCAACTTCCGCCCAACAAACTGGCGTCCTGCACTTTCTTCCAAACAGAGCTTCAAAAGGTGCAGCTTGAATACTTGAATGATAACTATTATTATATGAAAATTCAATCAATGGAAGATGATCATCCCAACTTCCACCTAAATCAATAACACAAGCCTAGCATATTCTCCATAGTTTGAATTGTACGTTCGCTTTGCCCATCCGTCTGAGGATGATAAACAGTGCTGAAGTTTAATCGAGTGCCCAATGATTGCTGAAAGCTTTTCCAAAAGTGAGACGTGTATCTAGTAACCGTATCAGAGATAATAGATACAGGCACCCCGTGGAGAGATACTATCTCATCCATGTACAGCTGAGCTAGTTTATCTGAGCTGTGTGTTTCCTTAATAGGTAAGAAGTGGGCTGACTTGGTCAGTCTATCTACTATAACCCAAATAGTATCATTCCCACGCTTTGTCCTTGGTAACTTGGTGATGAAATCCATAGTTACCATTTCCCACTTCCAGGTGGGAAGTTCAGGCTGTTGTAGCAAACCTGACGGCTTCTAGTGTTCTGCTTTAACTTGAGCACACATCAGACATTTAGCCACATAAGTGGCTATAGATTTCTTTAAACCTATCCACCAGTAATTTTCCTTTAAATCCTGATACATCTTATCATTACTAGGATGGACTGAATATTTCGAAGTGTGGGCTTCCTGAAGGATCACGTCTCTAAGTCCCCTATGAATAGGGACCCAGATTCGACCATTTAATCTGAGGATCCCATCCTTGCTATACGACAATTGCTCAACAGTGACGCCTAACTTCTCATTCGGATAGTTAGTGTCCAAGATAGCCTCCTTCTGAGCAGCTAACAACCTTTCATTCAAGCTATTCTTTAAGTCAATGCTCTTGGCATTGATTCTAATAGGCTTAATCCTTTCCTTTCTGCTTAGAGCTTCAGCTACAACATTCGCTTTGCCTGGATGGTAGCGAATTTCACAATCATAATCATTTAAAGTCTCTATCCATCGACGTTGTCTCATGTTAAGATCCTTCTGGTTGAACAAGTGTTGAAGGCTTTTATGATCGGAGTATATCACACACTTGGTACCATATAAATAATGCCTCCAAAGTTTTAGTGCAAACACAACGGCACCCAATTCCAAATAATGGGTGGTGTAATTCTTTTCGTGCACCTTTAGTTGTCGTGAGGCATAGACAATGACCTTGCCTCTTTGCATGAGCACACATCCCATGCCAGTGTGCGATGCGTCGCAGTATACAACAAATTCTTCAATCCTTCTAGCAATGTCAACACAGGTGCATTGATTAACTTCTGCTTAAGGATATCAAAGGATTCTTGCTGTTTGGGACCCCAGTCAAACTTTATATTCTTGCGAGTCAATGAAGTTAGGGGTGCAGTAATCCTTGAAAACTTCTCAATGAAACGCCTGTAATATCCTGCTAAACCCAAGAAGCTACGAATCTCTGTGGGCGTCTTCGGCTCTTGCCAATTCATGATGGCTTCAATCTTAGCGGGATCCACCTGGATACCACGCTCGCTAACCACATGTCCAAGAAATTGGACTTCACGAAGCCAAAACTCACATTTTGAAAACTTGGCGTAGAGATTCTCTTGCTTAAGAAGTTTAAGGATACATCGAAGGTGCTTTTCATGATCAGCCTGATTCTTTGAGTATATAAGTATGTCATCAATAAAAACAATAACAAACTTGTCCAAATAGGGTTTGCAAACGTGATTCATGAGATCCATGAACGCTGCTGGTGCATTAGTGAGTTCGAAAGGCATCACAAAGAACTCGTAGTGACCATAACGAGTTCTGAATGCAGTCTTATGCTCATCTTCATCTCTGACCTTCAGCTGATGGTAACCTGACCTCAAGTCAATCTTGGAGAAGTAACTTGCTCCTTGTAGTTGATCGAACAGATCGTCGATCCTAGGCAATGGATATCTATTCTTAATTGTAAACTTGTTCAGTTCGCGATAATCAATGCATAGACGCATTGACCCATCCTTTTTCTTCACAAAAAGAATCGGTGCTCCCCAAGGGGATGAACTAGGTCGAATAAAACCCTTTGCCAACAAATCATCCAACTGAGTCCTCAACTCTTTCATCTCAGTCGGTGCCAACCGGTAAGGTGCTCTTGCAACTGGTGCTGCTCCAGGAATGATATCAATCCTAAATTCCACTTGCCTATCTGGAGGTGAGCCAGGTAGCTCTTCAGGGAATACATCTGGATATTAAAAAATAACAGGGATGTCTTCGATCTTGGGTTTTGGTTCATCAATGGTACCTGTGCTATATAAATAACACAACCTTTCTTCATACATCTCGAAGCCTTAAGCAAGGACACTTAGTTAGGTAATCCGTACTGAGTGTCTCCTTGAATTGTTAATGGCTCACCATAAGGAGTCTTGATAACCACTTGCTTCTTGTCACATATAATCTGAGCTTGATTAGAAGACAATCAATCCATGCCTATCACTATGTCAAACCGCGCCAATTTCAAAGGAAGCAAAGACAGTGGAAAAGAGTGGTTCCTAATGGATATAAAACATCCATCTAATACGGTTGAGGCAGTCTCTATGGTACCGTCAGCCAATTCTACTTCGTACTTTATGCTTAGAGTTTTAACAGGCATATTTAATAACTTACAAAATCTATTATCCACAAAAGACTTGTCTGCACCCGAATCAAACAGCACTCTAGCATAAACATCATTGATAAGAAAGCTACCTGTTATCACATTGTCGTTCTGAACCGCCTGTTGAGCATTCATTTGAAAGACCCGAGCATTGGTCTTTTTAGCCTCCTCAGGCTTCTTTGCATATTTTGGGCAGTTAGTCTTAATGTGCCCCTTTTCGTTGCAACCATAACAGGTTGCATCCTTCATTTTCTTGCAATCCAAAGTTTTATGATCCTTAGATTTGCAGATCCCACTAGGTAGAGGCTGAGATTCAAATATGCATTCCCCGAGGTGGAATTTCTTACAGGTTTTGCACCTGGTCTTTTCATCTGACTGCTTGGAGCCCTTTTTAAACTCGGAACTCTTCTTATGATCAGAGTTCCCCTTTTTCTTCTTATTGGAGCGATGAGAATTCTCATCCTCCCGTTTCTGTTTTCCATCATCAGAAGCTTTGGCAGCCTTGCTTCTGACCACATCAAGTGTGAGAGATAGTGACAGATCTGCCGCTAACCTGAATGTGGTAGGTCTTGATGCTTTCACATTCCCCTTAATTTCTGGAGCTAGACCTCCAATAAAACGAGCTATCCGCTTCGGTTCCGGTGTGACCAAGTATGGAACCAATCGGGACATGGTGTTAAAGCTCGTAAGATACGCCTGACAATCCAAGTTCTTCATGACCATGGTGAAGAAGTCAGTCTCAATTTTCTCAACTTCATGTTAAGGACATAAATTTTCTTTGATTAAAGCAACAAACTGATCCCAAGTTAGATTATACAACGGGATCTTCCCTGTAGCTTGGATTAGGGACCTCCACCAAGCTAGAGCTTCTCCTTTAAAAGATTGTGAAACAAAATTCACAATGTCTTGCTCTGCACATCCACTAATATCAACCACAGTATCCATCTCGTCAAGCCACGTCATACAATCGATGGCTCCTTTCTCCCCTATGAAGTCTTTGAGCTTGCAGGAGATAAAATATTTGTAAAAACAGGTTTTAATACGCGGCTCCTGATTGAGCACAACCTGTCTAGACGGAACACTCCTCTGATTCGATGAATGATGAGAATCGCTCTTGTGAGCTGTATGAGTCTTGGAGGGTGGTTTTGTATGTGGTACAGACTGAGTTCTGGCGCGAGTACCACTTGATTCATTAAACTGTCTGTCAAGAGCTCGAGTAACGGCATTATCTATTAATGCCTGGAGTTCTGCACTAGCTACATTAACTCTGGTGGTATCATTATTCTCCCTCGGGTGACTGTTAACCTCATCTGATCCAGCCATGTAGCTTGATTGCTACATAAAATAATGACAATGATTTATTCAGAGGTTATTATGGAATCATCATTTTTGATGACTCATTAACCATGGTAAATATAAACCATATTGGTTAATTTGATAACTAAGTTTTATTTTAATTTTTTCATTATAATTTATCCTAGTTATAAAACATTAAGGATATTATTAGCAGTGGCACGAAAGGCCTAGTCACAAGGACAGTTTTAAGCCATGATCTTATAAGATTGAGGCATTAAGGCTTGAACATAGTTCATTACCTTTTCTTGACAGGGAGTCGTAGTCTACAACTGTCTTTTGTCTGATAGGACAATGAATATGGCCTATAGGCACTTCATCACTAATGGATGTTTAATCTAGGTAAGGAATTTGAAAGATTCCAATACTTGGATGACTAGTGTGATTTTATCGAATCACATTCGCCAGGAGTGCTAAAATGTTTTCAGATGTTAACAAGGATTTGAATCTTAAAAAGGTTTTACCATCATGGCCATGTCTAAAGTGACATATAGGCTAGGTCATACCTTTAAGATTTTCTTTAATATTTAATGGCAGATCAATTATAAAAAGGAATGATATTTTGATTTATTTTATATAATATATTCATACATATAATGACAAATGAAAATTTTAAATTAAAACGTTCCATTAAATTGAAAGGAATACATAGATGCCCTAAACGGGACTTTTAAATAAATAGTTTGTCCACACACGGACTGAAAATAAATAGGTCCTACTAATAAAGAAATGAAATACAACAAAAAGGAGTTTCTTCCTCATTTTATTTCTGAAAATTTTCTCCTTGGCTCACTGTGAGCGGTACGGACACTGAAGGTTTTGGCGGGTAGTCTAAATCTTCCATACTAGGAACCTTTGCAAAAGTGGAATCCAAGGCTTTAATGGTTAATGAGTAATATGGATCACGAATAGGATCAGGACTGGTATAATCCAGGTTTGGGATTCCAAGACTTGGAGGTAAGAAATACGGATCATTTGGGTCCATAGGTATCATCTTCGAAGTGGGAGCCTCAGGGACAGTTGGTATGGACTTCTCCGATGTTGGCTTCTCATATGAAGTTTCAAAAATATCAGGTACAGATCTGAAGTATGGTTAATGGTTTCAACTGGTTTGGTTTTGGGAATGGGTCCAAAAAGGTCCTTTCTCCATACTTGTCGTACGCTTATTCGAGCTGTGGTACGAAACTTAACATTCTTAGGCTTCGAGTTTGGAGAGCTTCCACCATGGTAGCTTTACTCGGCGACATGTTCCTGAAATACACAAATATCGAAAACAATATATATATATATAACGGGGATGCGATCATTCCTACTTCATGTCTAGACACGGAAATCAAGGAATGTGCAAACTGTATCATTGAGATTAAACACAAAAGGCTAGTGTTTAATTCACTCAATGTTGGCTCTGATACCAACCTGTCACACCACGATATTTCCACATATTACCGGTGGGCCCGATGGGGAGTATCGTGACGTAGTTGATATCATCATAGTCAATTTATCACAGTTCAATGCACAGCGAAAGTCTAAAAGTAATAATATTACAAACCGAATGAAAGTAACATAAGTATTACAAACGGAATGTAAAAGGATCCACAGGCGGATCAAAACATAGGAAATATTGTTCAACAAATTTTTAAGTGACAAAGCTTACAAGACTCTTTATTTATTCACTCAGGAGTAGCCAGCCTATTTCGCATAGTACCTGCACTTAACCTTTTCGAAAATACGTCAGTTTACACTTGTAAATACAATTAACCGACTCCTTTGAAAATATTTAAGAAAATTGGTTTAAATGCGCAAGGCATAAATAATCTTTTATAACTTGGGATAATTATTTAAAAATAATCTTGTAAAAGAATTATATGTTTGTTATACGTTCAGTAGCCCGGGTTGAATACCGGGTTTAAGATTAATAGACACACCACATAATATAACCCACGGCGAGTTATTCTCGAACAGGCGGGTTCATTATTTTACATACGCACCGGCAGGTGTACGCCTATACCCCGTGCTTAAGTCGTGGCCATTTCAATGAATGAGCCGAGGATATCCAGGACATGGTCGTTAACCCCCCAAAGGCTTAGAATAAACAAAACATATTAAACGGGTTATCTCAATGATTTAACCTTCATATGATTAAAAATTCAATATCCGACCAAGCGGTATTTTATATACCGTACCCCAAGCCCGTATAAGGGAAAATAAGTTAAAAGTATTTACCTGAGCAAAATATTCAAATTTATCTCAGCCGTATACAATCAGCAAGTGCAAATATCTTTTACTGGGCTCCTAAATCTGGAACGAAGGTTTTAGTAACCTATTAGATTCCTAACGGGTCTTACTTAAGTTTAAACTTAGACCGATTAGTTTTAAAGAAAGGTTTACGGTTCAAAACGCAAGACTAAGCGATGACCGGATTAGAATGCGATTTAGACCCGACAAGTTTGAAGACTTGTATAATATGGGTAAACTAAACACATTCTGGATTTTGAGATAAAAATGATAAGGTTTGACCCGTTTCGGTCAATTTATGCAAACTAGTCACATAAACCGTACCGAACGCGAAAAATGCATAACGGGTAACCAAAAGAGTCATATACAGGTTTCATAAGTTAATATGCCTTAAATATGTTGTGATATCAGAAAAATACCTTCCATTATGCCCAAAACAGATTTAAAATCAATTTAAGCCCTGTAAGGGGTATTTTAGTCATTTTAAAGGTTATAAAAGGGGTTAAATATTAATCTGAGGTTCTGGTCTAAAATGATCAGTAAAAATAATTATTTTTGCAAGTCATATCAGTAGGGTATTGCATATATGGGAAATTTATCATTTATTACCAAATTATGTGCCGTAGGGGCATTTTGGTCATGTCACATAAGTTTTAAAGGTCAAATTTGGAAATCTGAGTTCAAAACTTTTACTTACTGTTAAAGTATAAAAATTTACTTAAAACATCAGTAGGTAATAAGTCTTATATGTCAAAAATAGTTTTAACTCATACTATGCGTGTAAAACGCGTAAAAAGTCGGTTTTAGGCGATTTTCAGGTTATATAAGGAAATGTGAGTTTTTGATCATTTTATAAAGTTCAAAATACTTTATTTATCATAAGGGTATAACCGTCAATTATCGAATCAAAGGAAGAACCCTATGTTATGATGAGTTTAAAAATAAATAAAAATCTTCAAAAATCCCAAAATATTATATTACATCAGTGGGTAAAAAGTTTGCTGTCGAAATTTGGGTTTAAACAGGCTTTATGCTAAAAATGTCGTTTAATTAATAAAAAAGCTTTCAAATTACGATATTGAGCATAACTCCAAATTTAGACCTCAAACTGATGTCAAATTTTTAGGACATGTTTATAAATCAGCAATAAAGGTTTTTGTCCTCTCATATTTTCAAAAATCTCGTTTTAATATCAAAAGGGCATAATGGTCAACATTTAAGCAATTAACGGAACATGCAAATGAATCGGATAAATAAGGAATCATGTAGTATAACCTCAGAGGATTTTACTAACTTATAATATGGTCCTAAAGGAACCTTAAGGAATATCTAAAATAAGCCAAATCGGGTCAGAACTGAAAGTCAAAGCAAAAGTCTCCTTTTGCGACTTTCGGGTCTGAACCGAGCCTAAACTCAGAATTGTCGGGTTGAACATGCTTAGACATGTTCTTACATTATTTACCAAGTTATTTTAGTGTTAAAACATGTTTCATAACCTCTACATTATCAGTTATGAGTTTATTTGTAAAATAGCTTTCTGTTGACTTTTTAATGTTAGGTTTGACCCGACAATTGACCAAGTTAGAGTGATAATCAGGGGGTGCCCTTTTAAGGACTTATTACCCACATAATAACCAACTCATAGCCTCTTTCAATTCGAATAATGGCTGGACCCTTAGTGATTAATCACAAAGTCAAAGCTTAATTACGACGGCTTTGACTTTAGGTCATTAAGCGAATAAAACTTGAACTAGAGGAGCTAAGAATGCTTACAAAGGCTCTTAGCACGAATTAGGAGCTGAGGGAAACCTGCTTGAAGTCCAGAGAGCTCCAGAGAGTGAGTTTCAATAATTTTTGTCAATGAGCAATTAAACTAGCAAACAAGAAGTTCTTATATAGCCAAAAATACCTCACAAGATCATTCCACACAAGTCTACAACTGATTTCTGATGATTCCAGGTGTCCCTATGCATGAAATATTGTTGGCTCAGCCCCTGAAATCGAAAACAAGGCATGCAAAGGCGGTGCAACAGGCTGACCTACAGCTGTGCAGAGAATCTGCCCAGATCAGGCCGTCGTGTCGCGCGACGGCAGAGGGTGTTGGTGGTGGCGTGACGCCACCCTATGGGTCACCTGATCAGTAAGTTTCCAATATTGACATTTTCACCCCCTGGACCTTCTAAAGCGTAAAATCTTTCATTTAAAGCATATTTAACCCTTATAACTTGTATTTTTATGATCCAAGAGTTATAACCAAACACCGTTAGGTCCGGTTTCATTAAATGATAATCGAAAACACAAGTTTTGCCTTGTTGACGCTTTTAACCCCTTAATTACGAAAGTTAACGTATTTTCCTCATACGATATCGAAACCTTGTGAAATTTTTATCACTTATTCTTGGGAGCATAATTAATTGTTACAAGGATCTGGGTTCGCTAAAAGGTCACTCAGAGGTATTATTTAAACATGTTGACATATTTAACCCTCGCATCTTGTATGCTTTCACTTTCTTCCACAAACGGTTTCATACGATTCATGATTCATTCGTTTAAGGGTATACACATGGTGTAGGGTTGTTGAAAGGAAAAATTATCAAATGTTGACACTTTGAATCCTTCTACACACATACTTTCTTTGCTTGTCAACTTTAGTCCCTCGTAATCAATTTGTGAATTGTTTAAAGTCTATGACACGTGTCTATATTATATTGGACATGATTTTGCGAGGTGTTACAAAAACCCATTTTATGCTCATAAAGGCATTTTGGTCAACTTTATGGCACAATAGATGAACTTGTATAAAAACCCGACAACTGATTATGATCAGGTTGTGACAAACGGCAAAATTCCGGTAATTCCGTACAACCTGAACAACTATTTCAACTATTATTTTTGCGTATTTGACTTGATTTTGATTAATTAATTCTTAGAAGTCTAGGAAGTATAAAAATCATAGTGAATTATGATAACAAATCCGTTGCGATTAGAAACAATATCCTAGACTAACAATAGGAACGCGAATAAACGATACTTGTTAGTTCTAGTCGCGGTACAGTCTGACACATTGAAAACACGACATACAGTTATGTCTACACAAATATTCTATAAAAAGCTTGGTCCAAAAATAATATGGGCCTTATTATTTAAAAAATTCCAATTAAAAACCAAATTGTCCAAGTCCGTAGAAAAATACAGCAATCCTACGAAAATATACAGCATTCCGCAGAACGAAACAATAACTGTCCGAAAAACCAAAAAATAAATATTATTTGACATAAATAATATAATGGATATTAAAAAAATGACACAAAATCCGCAATCGAATCTTATTGCGTTAAGCTGCACGGCTAGTTCAGTAAACTGCCAGTCAGCAAAGCCGGTACCGGAACCGTGTCAAAAATAATAAAATTTTTAGTCCAAAGAGTTGGATTAATTATTTGTATAATAAAACAAGTGCAAAAATAATTTTTGATATGTATTTATCCAAACGAAATACGGTGTCAGTATTTAACCCGGTACAGGACCCGAACCGACTATTTCACCTGAATTACAAACTAAAAATTTTGGTGAACTAGTTTTACCTAGTGTCACACTACTTTAAAATATTAGAGCTTAAAACCTTGTAGATATTTTTATATAAAATATCAAAGTTCTAAAAAAATGCTTAAAGATTATAATTTAAACAAAATTTTAATTAAAAAATTCAGCAAATATCCCCTCCCTTAGCTGAATTTTCGTTCCATGTGGGACCCCCATCTAAGCTCACTCATCAAATTGGTTTGTTGGAACAAGGACATGCTTGATTAGTGGTATTTTCCAATATCTAGTTAATTCTTATACTCCACCTTCTATCATAATCTCAAAACCATCAAAATTTACCACTCTCCTCTCTCTTTTCCTTCAAATTTTCGGCTACAATCAAACCACCCTCACACCATCTTCTTTCAATCTCCAAACTTAAGAGTTCATGCACTTATGAAGGTCCATGGATGAATAAAACTACTAGGATGTTTAGAAAAGCTAGTTGGAGCCCTTTTTGGTGGAACTTGAAGCTCTAAATAATCAAGATTTTCTTATCTTCATCTTTATTTCCATGCAAAATTGTAAGAACATCATACTAACTTCACTTTTATTTTTGATTTCTTTTACAAGTTCATCATAAACCCACTTGAAAAATAACAAGAAACAACTAAAAATAATTATTTTTAAACATGATTTTTCTATGATTAAGAGATGAACTTGGAGAAATCTAGCCTAATAAACTTGAATCTTGGTTATTTTTTTACTCAAAAATATGATCTACATGTATGCATGTAGGATCAACCAAGATTCATCAACAAAGTGATGAACATGAATTTTTGATGAACATGCATGCTAGTAAAATGTAAGAAACCATTAAAAATCAAGAAAATAAATTTTTGAAATATTTCTTGAATAAAGTTTCCATTTCTGGAAAGAATCAAAATCAAGAAATATGTTGGTAGCAAACGTTTTGAATACACATTTATCCTTTAAAGGGCCTTGTAAGACATCTAAAACAAGAATTTTTCATAAAATCTCATTCTACAAATTTTTGGCAAAAATAAGGAATAAAGTTTCCTTTTTGGGAAAGTCAAGAACAATATCATGTTCATGCTTCTTTTGTTGACAAATTTTGTTTGATATTGATACTTGATGATGTTTTGTATTGAAATAATTTGAAAACATGTTTTGTATAAACTCGGGGAAAATCCATATTTCGAACAAAACTATGGCAAAATTTTTATAAATTTTGTTATGTTTTTAAAAGTTATTAAACAAGTAAGTATGTAACTAAAACAAACATTTGAGGTCTTGAACATGGTTAAACAAATTTTGGACAAAGACATAAATCCATGTTTTATAAGAAGATTTCTAAATAAAAATTACAAGTAAATATTTTTGGATAAAATGTATACTTACAAAGATATTCATCAAGTATCATAAGTTTATATATTTTTTATGTGTACATCATATGTTAGTTCAAGTAGGAACAAATGCAAAAATTGATACACATCCATAAAAATTACAAAAATATATATGAACATGAAAAACAAAATAAAAAGTCCATCCTTGGACACCAAAACACAAATGGACAAATTCGGACACTATTGGACAATATGGACTCTTGGACAAACTAAAATGGCACAAACGAAACAAATGGTTAAAACGAGACAGACGACACAAACGGGACAAACAATGTGTATAAATCAAATAGACAAGTAGTAAACAACTATAACAAAATACGAGTCGTCACACAAGTTTATGCACTAAAAAGATTCAACTATGGCATAAGTAATGTTTTTTGTATAAAAAAATAGATTTTTATAAAATTACAAGTATTACCATTATTATTTTTTACTAGCCCAAAATTCTATATTTTAAAAGTAGTACATAAATTAAAATTGGGCTAATACCCATTTCTCATAAATAAAATTTGGGCTAGCCCCACTTTTACAAAACAATGACTAAAAATATATTTTAGTCAAATTTGGGCTAAAGCCACTTTACAAAGTACTTGGGCTAAAAACCCAATCTTTACAAATTATTATGGACTAGATATATTTTTAGAAAAAACAATTTGAGGTAGGCACATTCTTACACAAATTATTTGGGCTAAGTCCACAAATATAAACTAAATTGTGCTAGGCCCACTTTTACAAAACAATGGACTAAAAATATATTTTAGACAAATTTAGGGCTAAAGCCCATTTTAAAAATACTTGGGCTAAAAACCCAATCTTTACAAACTATTATGGACTAGATATATTTTTAGAAAACAATTTGGGCTAGGCCCATTCTTACACAAATTATTTGGGCTAAGTCCACAACTATAAACTAAATTGGGCTAGGCCCACTTTTATAAAATGTTTTGGGCTAAGGCCCACTCCTACAAATTAATTTGAGCTTGACCCATTTTTAACAAAGTTATTTGGGCTAGGCCCATAAGCACAAAATACCCAAAATAGACTTAAATTCTAAAACATACATTAAGCCCATTCAAACACAAATCAAATAAAATAAATATATATACTAGGACGTTATATATATACGAAAAACACAAAAAACAAAATACAAGATAGAATATTTGTACGATAAATAAACATAAACCTAAGTGTGTAACTAGATTAGAACACTTGTAGGTCAAGAAACGAACCCCGAACAAGGAATCGAATAGAGATTGCACGGAACGCAAATCTTTGAGTTCCTGTTTTCCCCTTTTACTTTAAATGTTTATAGGTTTAAACTTTCGGGGATGTATACATATTACAATTAGTATGATGATACGATGAAACTATTTTGATCACATGCGGATAAGTGTTTAAAATAAAGGGACCATTAATGAATAAACAAGTACCGAGGAACAAACGAATAGATCTATTTGGTTTTTGGCAAGCCCCACTCTTAACGGCAACGATAACCGCGAACGTTAAGAGTGCCTTTGTGTCCAAACTAGTGTCGTTGACACACACGATAAATTGTCAAGGTTTGGTTGCCTCCTATTCTAGCCTACATATTAGTGTCCTTGCAACACACTAATGATCATACAATTTTTTTTATCATACTATACATAAATGAATTTTATTACTTCAAAAGTTTTGGAGACTCATTTGATGCGAAAATAAAATAACATGAATTCATTCAACTTTTGTTGACGTTTTCAAAATTATCATGTATTACAGGAGATTAATGGACGACTTTGGAAAACATATGTTCAAGTGGTTATCAAGAATGCAAGCTTTTGATATGTCATCCGTTTTCAGTTGTTATGTTATGTATAACTGTTTTAAACTTTGAATAATGTTATTAAAACTGTGGTTGTTTTAAATTTCGAATAAGACATATGTAATGTAAATTATGGTTTCGAATCAAATGTATGGATGAACATCTTTTATGTTTCAAATATGTTGTTTACTAGATTGATTGTAACGATTTCCGCTCTCGTCACACCTCGCCATATTCTTCCGCACAAACCGAAAATAGTTGTGTGACAGACCTGGTATCAGACCATCAATTGTAGTGAACTAAGATTCTTTTCGAGTCTAGTCTACAATTTCAAAACGATGTTCTTTACAACAAGCGTTCTACATTATATTTTTACAAAGCGTCCACTAATACAAAACAAAAATGTAAGGATACTATGTAGTAGTAGTATTAAATGATAGTTTGAAACAATAATACCAAAGACTAGTTTATTTGGTACCAGTCTATGAGGTTTAGCACGATAACAATAAGTCGAACTTGAAATGTTAAACGATATAAACAACGATGAAAACAAAAGACCAATTGCCCAAAAATTTATTAATTATAAGTTGTTCACAAGTGTACGTTATACGGATTGTTTTGCCAGGGCCATGTCATCCAGTTCAGACTCAGATTCAGCGGGTCACGCCTCTGATGCCGACTACATACCATTAGACGATCCTGCCCCACCTGTTATACTAGTTTCCGATGACGAGGTTTCCGACAATGAGTGGATGGACATTGATTTCCAGCCATTCGCCCTTCCTGATCCCGATCCAGCCGACATCCCACCGGTGGATGACGTGCTTCCTATCCCCCATTTTCATGACATGATTATATTTGGCCACCCCGAGGGTGAGCATGTTGTTGCGTTTCTTCCGATTCCACTCGATGTTGTAGGCCCAGAGGGCGGCGATGACGTCCCTCCTGTTGTTGATCCTATACCAGATGACGATGTCGAGGAAGTTGTCATCCCCATTGTTCAGGTCGAGCACCTTCATGATGATCTAGGCATCGGTATTGATTTTGACATTGCTATACTTGAGGTTGCACATCCCAATGCTACCACTATTGAGATTTCATCCTCATCCCCTGCATCACCTTTGACACCATCTCCACTTCACTCGTCCGACACAGTGTTACCTCCACCTACGGAGGCGTTACCATTACAGGATGATCCCGTTTTGCCCACTACATTCCTAGATATCTATCTGATCATCCCTCCTGTTACTGGACCAGCTCACTACTCATTGAGTGGTGCGCCTATGCTAGATGAGCATTTACCTCCTTATCCATCGTTTGGATCTTTTGCTACCCCTGTCACATCCACAGTCAGTTCTCATTTCGACCCGTATGCTGTCGGGCCGTCCTACACTGCTCCTAGCTACCCTATGGCGGGGTATCCTTCGCATGCTTTAGTTCCTTTGGTTGGAGATCCATATCATTTTCCTACTTCCATGCACAGTACTGTCACATACCCGTCTCCATACTTTGCAGATCTTCATGCATATCCTCCACCGGGCATGAGTCCGCTTGACCCATACTATCCGAGTCACTTGCCTCCGTCCACTACTGAGTTTGACTCATATCTGTCGAGATTCAACTCGGCATCGTTTTCAGTCGTCTTCGAGAGCTTAGTGCTCAACAGTCTCCTTCTCGAGCATCTACGAGTGCCGCTCCATCATCATCCTCATTGCCACCATTACCTACATCATCTTCTCCATGGCATCTATTCTTTTTATGCTTTGTTATTTTTGGATTTGTTTATATGATGACGATTTTGGTATGGATGTTTTGCACAAGATGTGATCGATTTATTCTATTTTTGTGTATGTATGTGTTGTGGTGATGTGGTTCATTATATTTTTGAGCCCATGAACGACAATAGTTATTTTAAATATTTGTCTAAATTCTTCTATATGATTTTCATATGAAGATTCATGGTGCCAAGAAGGAGGAATTTACGTGACGTTCAAAGTCCTTTACCCACGACTCAAGCTGAGCTTGATACCTTACTTAACCAACGCATTACTAATGCGATTGCACAGCACGAGGCAACACGTGCTAACCGAAATGATGGACCGAGAGTTCAAGCTCCACCAGTAGCCAAAAATCCTGTAAACGGTTGATTACTCTTAACCTTTCAAAGGAAATCTCATTAATATTTTTTTTGCAAAATGTATATTTTTTGACAATTTGAGAACCAACATTTCACGGTGCACGTATAAACAATTTCTTGATTGCAAACCCTTGAATTTCGATAGTACGGGTGGTGCCGTAGCATATGTCCGTTGGACGGAGAAAATAGATCCCGTCATTCGTGTTAGTGCACACATCTGTCGTCTTCGTCTTATATCGAGTCTTGGACTTATTGCGGTTCTGTTCGTGCATAAAGTCAAATATGGAGGTTTCTATTGAAAGTGGAACTTGTAGGTTTCTATTGAAAGGTTTCTATTGAAGCTGACATGTGTGTTTTCAATAGAAACCAGGAACACTATAAATAGGCATGAGAGCTATTCATTTGTAAGATTTCCAGATTTGATACCGAAGTGCTGCCGGTATTCCTTGTGATTGTAATTGCTATTAAATCAATACACAAGACGTTTAAAGTGATATTCAAGCTGTTTTTACATCCGTTTCTTAGTTTCCGCCTCTGAAACGGACTAGAGCTCTTTTGAACGACTCATTCAGGTCGTAATTCGATCCTACAAGTGGTATCAGAGCTCAGGACGAGGAGTTCTTGCCATATTCAGCTTGAAAATCTGTTTTCTACACCTTCTTTCTTCAATCGAACATTTTTTCACGGTTAAAATTGATTCAAATTCACACATATTATGCGTAATCATGTTTTAACGAATTCTGGAAAGTTTCATCATTAAAATCGATCTAAAACTTGATTTTTTCGGAGGTTTATATTGAAATTCGTTCGACATTTGCTGACATCATCCAGCTTTCTTTTGAAAAAGTCAGGTTTCTATTGAAACTGGTCTAGGTTTCGTTTGAAATTATCAGAGCTTTCTATTGAAGGTGAATCAGGTTTCTTTTGAAACAGAGCTTTCTATTGAACAGAGCTTTCTATTGAAGAGCTTTCTCTTGAACAGAGCTTTCTATTGAACAGAGCTTTCTTTTGAACAGAGCTGTCCTTTGAACAGAGCTTTCTCTTGAACAGTACATATAATACTGCTTTCACTTGAAGTGTTATATTGGGAGTTTTTGGGAGATTTGACTAGGTGAATCATTTCGTTTGAAAGGAGATAGAGTTGGAATTTGATACTTCATTTTAAGGGATTGTCTTATAAACGGGTTTCCGAGTCATGGATATCCATTTCTTTAAAATGACAAGAGAAACATTTGATAGAATAAATGTGTTAAATAAAGAATTTGATTCATTTTCAGGTTGTCCAGGAGAAAGTACAAAAAGTATCATTGCGAGGTATAGCCATCTTGTTCGCTCAATGTCTGAGACGGGTATTAAAAAAGAATCAGAAGAATGGGTTGAAAAATTTGTTAGTGCTTTACCTCAAGAAGAATGGAAAAATTATATCTTAAACTTGAAGATTTCTGGAGAATTTTCCCAACTGACAATTTGTCCACTCATTAAAAAGATTGAAGAACAGATGGTAATCAATGCTGAGAAGAAGAAAAGTCAAAGTGGAAAATCAATGTTAAAGAAGAGCAAGAGTAAAGGTGTTCAAGTGGGAGAAGAACAGACTGAAGAGATTTCAGTTTTGAAAGACGAGAAGAAAACTAATAAGAAACATATTTTTGATTTGCAAGAAAATTGTGAGAGGTTGAAATCAGAAAATGACAAACTGTTAAATGATTTGAACAGTTTGACATTAGAAAACAAGATTTTGAAAGAGAAAGAAAAGGATTTTGAAAGCAAAAAGAAATCTTCAGAAGATGAAGATTTTTGGATAAAATTGGAGAACAAAAATCTAAAAGCAAATGAAACAAAATTTCAAGAAAAATTAAAAGTTTTGGAAAATGAAAAATCTGTTCTTGAAAACATTAAAATTGAAAACGAAAAACCAATCAAGTCTCATCTTGAACGAATATCCCAGTTTGAAAATGAAGCTGAGAATTCAAGGAACAAAATTGATGAGCTTGAAAAGAAATTGAAAGGTTTTGTGATTTTATCTGAGTTCCCCTGTCCAAAACCGGTCAATTCCGTTCCAATAAGTGACAATGTCACAAACTTTGACAATGTCAAAGTTGAAGATTGTGATGAGAAAACTGATGATGATGAGAAAAAGAAAACATTTTTGAAATTAAAAGAAATGTTTAAAGAAACTGTTCTACATTCTACTGAGAAAGGTGAATACTCAACGCAAAAACCTGTAAAGAAGAATGAAGAACAAAAACAAAAAGATAAAAAACCAAAAATTGTTCAAAAAGAAAATAAAAGCTCATCAGTTCAATCATCCAATTGCAATCAAAAATCACAAAAATTGAAAAATGAAAATTCAGAAATTGGTAATAAGTGGTGCAGGTCGGACCACAGTGCTCAAAAGTCAAATCCAGCAAACAAGAGGAGCAAGGATTATCACCAAGCCAAACAGTGCTTTGATTTGAGCATTTGGGCTGAAAATGGTGATTGGTACGATAACAGAGTGTGTTACCGATGTGGTTATCAAGGACACATTGCTGTTAACTGCCAAGGTTGGAGTTATGAGACGAGGAGATGCTTTAACTGCAAAATCAGAGGTCACATTGCCAGAGATTGCCCAAGGAGATCAAATGAAAGATTGAGGGTTAATTCTCAGAAGATGGCAAAGAAACCAGTCAATGCCAAGCCCAAAGAATAGAAGGTTCAAGAACCTAAAGTTCAAGAAATGAAAGTGAAACTTTCTCAGGGGCAGAAAGACAGACTGAGGAAGAAGAGGAAGAAGGCCAGAGAGTATCTGGAAAAGATCTTGTCTTCGGGTTCATCTGTTGGTAAAAATAAGAATTCTGATGAATCGACTTCCTCGATTGCAAAGTCAAGCAAGACGAATTCATCAGATACAAATCTGAGGACGAAAGAAGAAAAGAAGAAGAAGAAAATGGTCGGCGATGAATCTGACATGTTAAAGTCAGACAAGCCACCTTCAGGCGATGAATCTGGCGTGTCAAAGTCAGACAAGCCATGTGCAGGCAATGATTCTGGTTCATCAAAGCCAGATGAGCTTTTGGTTGAGGTAAAAATTGAGAATTCTGGTTTAACAATGGATGATGCAAATTTTCCACCATTGTTGAACAAGAATTCAACATCACCCAAGGATCGTCAGGCTTGGGTGAATCTGTTCAAATGAAAAACCTGATTTGCCGGAGATCCCAAGTTTGTAATCGCGGATCAGGAATCGGCATCTTTCTTGATAATTGAGTTTGTGAATGAATTTTATAATTGATAAATTTTGGCAATTCATACTGCAGGATGTGCCGGAGCTTCCAGGTTGGTAAGTGTGAAGCAGGAATCGGCATCTTGATTGGTAAAATGGTTTGTGTAGAGGTTTATTCCTACATAGGCTTATATGTTGTGAATATTTTTTTTGCAAGAGGTATAGAGGTTGCATACATGCAAGTGGTAAATCAGGGACATTAAGTTGTACTTGATCTGCTACAAGTGGTTAAAAGTAGACAATGTGATGAACCACACCCCGAACCTACAAGTGGTTAAATCAACAAAACTTATTTTCCGGAAAAATCATTTTGATTAAAACAAACTTAAGTGTTTTGAAATCATAATGAGAAAATAGTTTTGTGAAAGGGGGAGTTCTGATTGTTTAAGCCAAATGGATGGAGATTTGAGGCAATTCGATATCAGTTGTCAAGTTCTTGTATAGTTTGTTTTCAAATTTCCTAAAATGTGTTTGCATTTTAGGGGGAGTAGAAGTTTTCAGAAAATCCAAAAACATTAGAAAATTTGAAAAGCCAAAAATATGATAAAATCAAAAATGAGTTTTTGTTGCATATAAGAGGAAATGATAGTACATCAGTGGACTGTCACAACATGCTAAAGAAATGGAAAGTTAAAATGTGATAAACGGTCTCACTGATGATGTGCCAGTAGGTTTTTGCACATTTAGTAGATTGTGACGAGATATAAACCTAAATTTCAAACTTGCTTATATCGTGGGGAAACATCTCTCGGATATATGGGTAACCCCCGAAATCTCGTTTGAAAGGTCTCATAATCTGATATACTAGGTCTTTATACTCAATGATGTCTGGGGTATTATTCCGGGACTTCTGCTGAACGATGGTTCTGACCTAGTCCTTGGATAATACTTTCCGCAAATGCTTGAAACATAGCATTAACCCTCAGCATGCTGATGAAACAATAAAATTGATAGTCGCTGCTGTTGTAGCTAAAAGATCCTCTAAAGGGGACATACCGAAAAGTCGAAGCTGATATCTCTCTGCGTATACGGAAGTATCGACCTGAGATCCCTCGGCCCTCGCATTACCTAATTTATATACAGATATCATTGGTGTCATAATTACCTATAAGACTGATTATTGGGATCTAGATACGGGAGTATATTCTGAGATGGGACACGTGATTGAGTTTAAGTGCTTAAGACATTAATCTCGTATCTCGAAGCAGTTGAAGTTTGTGTGAAAATTTAAGTGGACAAACATACTGACAATCTAAGTGAATCGTTTAAAACTTAAGATGAAATGAAGCTTAACGGTGTTGGTGATTTGTCTCATAAACTGATATGATCCTCTTGCACAAACTCACAAAAATATATTGTCTGTAAATATTTCTTTATTGCATTTCTTTACATTCAAAAATACAAAAAGATTTTCGATGTGTTTTAGCATAAATTTTTGAAAAAGTCAAAAAGATTTTCGACAACTGATGTTGGAGAACTGATTGTCAAAATTCTAAGTGCTAGACATGATGAACAAATGGTTTGGGAAAATGTGTTTTTGAAAAGAAAAATGATCAAATTTTAAAATGATTCATCAAGTTTATTGAGTTATTTTTTTAGAGAAATTCAGTATTAGTGCATACATTGAATTGTTAAATGTGTGAAATTTACTTTTAGGTAGAGTAAATTTGTGCAGGTTTAAGTATGAGATGGATTGATGATCCTGAGCTGGATGAGAGCCAGGTTACGATCTTGGAACAACCTCAGAAAGAACTAGCCAGATTACGATCCTGAAGCAGATGATGCTGAAGAACTAACGGAATGCCAGCACATTGCAAGGGGGAGTCTGTTAATTTTGAGAAAAAGAATGAAGCTCAAAGACTGATCAAGACTGAAGATGCAAAGACTCGACACTTAAGACTCGTCAACATCTGAGGGGGAGTCTGTTAGTGCACACATCTGTCGTCTTCGTCTTATATCGAGTCTTGGACTTATTGCGGTTCTGTTCGTGCATAAAGTCAAATATGGAGGTTTCTATTGAAAGTGGAACTTGTAGGTTTCTATTGAAAGGTTTCTATTGAAGCTGACATGTGTGTTTTCAATAGAAACCAGGAACACTATAAATAGGCATGAGAGCTATTCATTTGTAAGATTTCCAGATTTGATACCGAAGTGCTGCCGGTATTCCTTGTGATTGTAATTGCTATTAAATCAATACACAAGACGTTTAAAGTGATATTCAAGCTGTTTTTACATCCGTTTCTTAGTTTCCGCCTCTGAAACGGACTAGAGCTCTTCCGAACGACTCATTCAGGTCGTAATTCGATCCTACAATTCGCCTGAGCAACTGTACCCCAAATCAGACTGTGTTATATGTCTCGGGTATGTTCATGGCTGAACCTTGTCTTGGTGGAATCTACAAGTACAAATTTTGGGAGATGTAGCCGCGTAGGCCATCACATGGGATAGACTGAAGGAGATGATGAGAGAGAAATATTGTTCGAGGACGGAGTTACAAATGTTAGAAACGGAGTTTTGGAATCTAACAATGGACGGACCAGATATTTACGGGTATACACAACGATTCCATGACCTTTCACGAGTAGTTCCGTATATGGCGGAGTTTAAACGAGTTGAAAGGTATATTTGGGGATTGGCACCCTAAATCCGGAGTATGGTTACGTCTTCACATCCTACCACGGTTACTAAGGCCATCATGATCTCTGTTAGTCTAACTGAAGAAGTGAAGAGGATGAATAAATTTGACAAAAAGAGTACAGAGAAAACAAAGGAAAAACAAGGAGAATCCGCTTCGCATGACAATAAGCGAAAGTTCTCACAATTCAAGAAAGGATCCCAATCGGGTAATAAGAAAAAGGAGAACACTCCAAAGAAATCGGGGAAGGCATTCATAGCACCAGTAGAAACAGAATCAAAAGGTTATGTGGGAAATGCACCAAAGTGCAACAGATGCGGGTATCATCACACGGGTAGTTGCCGAACTATCAAGTGTGACAAGTGCGGAAAGATGGGGCACCACACCCAAAAATGTTGGGGTAACAACAAGGTGACTAAGAAAGAAGGAGGCAACAGAAACGATAATGAACGAGGACAAAACCAAGGCTATTTCAATTGCGGTGATATGGGACATTTTCGGAAAGACTATCCCAAAGAAAACAAAGGACGTGGACGAGCCTTTGTGGTTGGAGCAAAAGAAGCGTGACAGGATCCCAACGTAATCACCGGTACGTTCCTTATCAATGATCATTTCGCTTCTATTTTATTTGATACCGGTGCAGATTTTAGTTTTATATCTTTAGAATTTAAAGATATGCTTGGACTAAAGTCAACTAAACTAGATGTTCCATTCACTATCGAATTAGCAAATGGAAAAATGATTGAAACCGATAAAATTATTAAATGATGTTCCTTCGAGTTAGGAGGTCGAAAATTCAAAATTGACCTAATGCCTGTTCAACTAGGTAGTTTTGATATTGTAATTGGAACGGATTGGCTATCCACCAACCAAGCCGAAGTTGTATGTTACGACAAGATCATTCGAATTCCCCTTCCTAATAACAAAACACTTCTTGTTCACGGTGAGAAAAAATGAAATGCCGTTACGAATCATTTCCTGTATGAAAACCCGAAAGTACCTACGAAAAGGATGTATAGCATTCTTAGCGCATATTGTTGACAAGAAGGCCAAGGAGTTAAAACTTGAGGAAATCCCAGTTGTGAAGGAATTCCCTGAAGTTTTTCCAGAAGACTTGCCGGGAATTCCTCTTCAACGACAAGTCGAATTACAAATAGACTTAATTCCAGGTGCCGCACATGTGGAAAAGTCTCCATACCGATTAGCTCCTTCGGAAATGCAAGAATTATCCACACAACTTCAAGAGTTGTTGGATAAGGGTTTCATCAGACCAAGCCACTCACCTTGGGGAGCTCCAGTAATGTTCGTGAAGAAGAAGGACGGAAGTTTTAGGATGTGCATAGACTATCGGGAGTTGAATAAAGTCACAATCAAGAATCGGTATCCACTACCGAGGATTGACGATCTATTCGATCAACTTCAAGGATCGAGCTATTATTCGAAGATTGATTTGAGATCAGGATACCATCAACCCAGAGTTCAAGAAGAAAGTATTCCAAAAACGGCATTCCGAACTCGCTACGGTCATTACGAGTTCCTTGTTATGCCTTTTGGCTTAACAAATGCACCAGTGGTGTTCATGGACTTAATGAACCGCGTGTGCAAGCCTTACCTTGACCAATTTGTGATAGTGTTCATCGATGATATATTGATATATTCACGAAACAAGAGTGAACAAGAGCACCATCTTAGAACTATTCTTGAGTTATTGAAAAAGGAGAAACTGTATGCGAAATTTACCAAATGTGAATTTTGGCTTCGTGAAGTTCAATTTCTCGGACATGTATTCAACGAGAAAGGCATACATGTTGATCCGTCGAAAATTGAGTCCATAAAGAATTGGAGTGCACCGAAGACACCGACTGAAATACGTCAACTCCTAGGATTGGCCGGTTATTATCGAAGGTTCATTGAGAACTTTTCGAAGATTGCACAATCCCTCACTTCTCTCACTCAAAAAGATAAGAAATTTGAATGAGGAGAGAAACAAGAAGCAGCTTTTCAACTGCTTAAAGACAAACTCTGTAATGCTCCAATTCTATCACTCCCAGACGGTACGGATGATTTCATAGTCTATTGTGACGCCTCACGACAAGGGTTAGGATGCGTGTTGATGCAAAAGGAGAAAGTTATTGCATATGTATCACGCCAATTAAAGATTCATGAAAGGAACTATACCACACATGACCTAGAGTTAGGTGCAGTGGTATTTTCTCTAAAAATTTGGCGTCATTATCTTTATGGCACTAAATGCACGATATTCACGGATCACAAGAGTCTTCAACATATATTTAACCAGAAAGAGTTAAATATGCGCCAACGACGATGGGTCGAATTATTGAATGACTACGACTACGAGATCAAATATCATCCGGGAAAAGCGAATGTTGTCGCGGATGCATTAAGTCGAAAGGAACGAGTTAAACCTTTGCGTGTGCGATCTTTAAGACTCACAATTCGTAACGACCTTACCTCTCGAATTCATGATGCTTAGCAAAAAGCATTGAAAGTAGAAAACTTCAAAGCAGAAATGCTTAGAGGTATGGAAAAACAACTAGAGCCAAAAGAGAACGGAGCCTTATATTTCATGAATAGAATTTGGATTCCTCGTTTTGGTGGTCTTCGAGACCTAATTCTTGATGAGGCTCATAAATCCAAGTATTCGATACATCCTGGAGTAGATAAGATGTATCACGATCTCAAGGAATTTTATTGGTGGCCTAATATCAAAGGTGATATTGCGACATATGTTGGAAAATGTCTAACATGTGCTAAAGTTAAGGCTAAGTACCAAAAACCTTCTGGTTTGCTACAACACCCCGAAATCCCTAATTGGAAATGGGAACATATTTCTATGGATTTCGTAACTAAATTACCCAGGACTTCTCGTGGTCACGACATGATTTGGGTAATCGTCGACCGATTAACCAAGTCAGCTCACTTCTTGCCTATCCGTGAGAAAGATAGTACTGAGAAGTTAGCTGAAATCTATCTCAGAGAAATTGTAGCAAGACATGGTGTACCTGTGTCGATAATCTCTGACCGAGACGGTCGTTTTATATCAAGGATTTGGCAGTCTTTTCAAAAGGCCTTTGGATCCCAATTAAATTTGAGCACTGCCTTTCATCCCCAAACTGACGACCAAAGTGAACGCACAATTCAAACTCTAGAAGATATGTTGCGCGCTTGTGTGATGGATTTAGGTGGGAATTGGGACACTCACTTTCCTTTAGTGGAGTTCTCATACAATAACAGTTATCATACGAGTATTAAAGCCGCACCTTTTGAAGCGTTATATGGTCGTAAGTGTCGATCTCCGCTATGCTAGGCAGAACTAGGAGACAAACAAATGCTAGGTCCTGAGTTAGTTCAAGAAACTACCGATAAAATATTCAAAATTCGAGACCGTATCAAGGCGGCTCGAGACAGACAGAAAAGCTACGCGGATAGACGTCGCAAACCATTGTCTTTTGAGGTTGGAGACAAGGTGTTGCTAAAAGTCTCGCCGTGGAAAGGCGTAGCTAGATTCGGTAAGCAAGGGAAGCTTAGACCGAGATATATAGGACCATATGAGATCTTGGAAAAGATTGGAAACGTCGCCTACATGTTAAAGATGCCTGAAACACTCAGTAACGTTCACGACACTTTTCATGTGTCGAATTTGAAAAAATGTCTTTCAGATGAATCACTTATTATTCCCCCGGACAAAATCCATGTGGACGACAAACTCTTTTTCATCGAAGAACCTGTTGAGGTTCTGGATTCAAAGATTCACAAAACAAGGAGAAGTCGAATCAAACTAATCAAAGTCCGATGGAACTCGAAACGAGGACCCGAGTTCACATAGGAACGAAAAGACGAAATCAAAAAGAAGTACCCTCATTTGTTTAAGAAAGTCCCAACAAAGAAGTGTCGCAGCTTAAAATTTCGGGACGAAATTTTCTTTAACAGGGGGAGAATGTGACAAACGGCAAAATTCCGGTAATTCCGTACAACCTGAACAACTATTTCAACTATCATTTTCGCGTGTTTGACTGGATTTTAATTAATTAAGTCTTAGAAGTCTAGGAACTATAAAAATCATAGTGAATTATGATAACAAATCCGTTGCGATTAGAAACAATATCCTAGACTAACAATAGGAACTCGAATAAACGATACTTGTCAGTACTAGTCGCGGTACAGTTTGACACAATGAAAACAAGACATACAGTTATGTCTACACAAATATTCTATAAAAAGCTTGGTCCAAAAATAATATGTGCCTTATTATTTACAAAATTCCAATTAAACACCAAATTGTCCAAGTCCGCAGAAAAATACAACAATCCTGCGAAAATATACAGCATTCCGTAGAACGAAATAGTAACTCTCCGAAAAACCCAAAAATAATATTATTTGACATAAATAATATAATGGGTATTAAAAAACGACACAAAATCCGCAATCGAATCTTATTGCGTTAAGCTGCACGGCTAGTTCAGTAAACTACCGGTCAGCAAAGCCGGTACCGGAACCGTGTCAAAAATAATAAAATTTTTAGTCCAAAATTGGATTAATTATTTGTATAATAAAACAAGTGCAAAAATAATTTTTGATATGTATTTATCCAAACGAAACACGGTGTCAGTATTTAACCCGGTACAGGACCCGAACCGACTTTTTCACCCGAATTACAAACTAAAAATTTTGGTGAACTAGTTTTACCTAGTGTCACACTACTTTAAAATATTAGAGCTTAAAAACTTGAAGACATTTTTATATAAAATATAAAAGTTCTCAAAAAATGCTTAAAGATTATAATTTAAACAAGATTTTAATTAAAAAATTCAGCAAATATCCCCTCCCTTAGCTGAATTTTCGCTCCATGTGGGACCCCCATCTAAGTTCACTCATCAAATTGGTTTGTTGGGACAAGGACATGATTGATTAGTGGCATTTTCCAAAATCTAGTTAATTCTTACACTTCACCTTCTACCATAATCTCAAAACCATCAAAATTTACCACTCTCCTCTCTCTCTTCCTTCAAATTTTCGGCTAGAATCAAACCACCCTCACACCATCTTCTTTCAATCTCCAAACTCAAGAGTTCAAGCACCTATCAAGGTCCATGGATGAATCAAACTACTAGGATGTTTAGAAAAGCTAGTTGGAGCCCTTTTTGGTGGAACTTGAAGCTCTAAATCATCAAGATTTTCTTATCTTCATCTTTATTTCCTTGCAAAATTGTAAGAACGTCATACTAACTTCACTTTTATTTTTTATTTCTTTTACAAAATAACAAGAAACAACTAAAAATCATTATTTTTAAACTTGATTTTTCTATGATTAAGAGATGAACTTGGAGAAATCTAGCCTAATAAACTTGAATCTTGGTTATTTTTTTACACAAAAATATGATCTACATGCATGCATGTAGGATCAACCAAGATTCATCAACAAAATGATGAACATGAATTTTTGATGAACATGCATGCTAATAAAATGTAAGAAACCATTAAAAATCAAGAAAATAAATTTTTGAAATATTTCTTGAATATAGTTTCCATTTCTGGAAAGAATCAAAATCAAGAAATATGTTGGTAGTAAACGTTTTGAATACACATTTATGCTTTAAATGACCTTGTAAAACATCTAAAACAAGAATTTTTCATAAAATCTCGTTTAACAAATTTTTGGCAAAAATAAGGAATAAAGTTTCCTTTTTGGGAAAGTCAAGAACAATATCATGCTCATGCTACTTTTGTTGACAAATTTTGTTAGATATTGATACTTGATGATGTTTTGTATTGAAACAATTTGAAAACAAGTTTTGTATAAACTCGGGGAAAAATCCATATTTCAAACAAAACTATGGCAAATTTTTTATAAATTTTGTTATGTTTTTAAATGTTGTTAAACAAGGAAGTATGTTACTAAAACAAACATTTGAGGTCTTGAACATGGTTAAACAAATTTTGAACAAAGACATAAATCCATGTTTTATAAAAAGATTTCTAAATAAAAATGACAAGTATATATTATTGGATAAAATGTGTACTTACAAAGATATTCATCAAGTATCATAAGTTTATATATTTTTGATGTGTACATCATATGTTAGTTCTAGTAGGAACAATTGCAAAAATTGATACACATCTATAAAAATTACAAAAATATATATATGAACATGAAAAACAAAATAAAAAGTCCATCCTTGCACACGAAGACACAAATGGACAAATTCGGACACTATTGGACAATATGGACTCTTGGACAAACTAAAATGGCACAAACGAAACAAATGGTTAAAACGAGACGGACGACATAAACGGGACATACAATATGAATAAATCAAACCGACAAGTAGTAAACGACTATAACAAAAAACGAGCCGTCACACAAGTTTATGCACTAAAAAGATTCAACTATGGCGTAAGTAATGCTTTTTATAAAAAAAAAAAATAGATTTTTATAAAAATACAAGTATTACCATTATTATTTTTTACTAGCCCAAAATTCTATATTTTAAAAGTAGTCCATAAATTAAAATTGGGCCAATACCCATTTCTCATAAATAAAATCTGGGCTAGGCCCACTTTTACAAAACAATGGACGAAAAATATATTTTTAGTCAGATTTAGGCTAAAGCCCACTTTACAAAGTACTTGGGCTAAAAACCCAATCTTTACAAATTATTATGGACTAGATATATTATTAGAAAAATAATTTGAGCTAGGCCCATTCTTACACAAATTATTTGGGCTAGGTCCCCAAATATAAACTAAATTGTGCTAGGCCCACTTTTAGAAAACAATGGACTAAAAATATATTTTAGACAAATTTGGGGCTAAAGCTCATTTTACAAATACTTGGGCTAAAAACCCAATCTTTACAAACTATTATGGACTAGATATATTTTTAGAAAACAATTTGGGCTAGGCCCATTCTTACACAAATTATTTGGGCTAAGTCCACAACTATAAACTAAATTGGGCTAGGCCCACTTTTATAAAATATTTTGGGCTAAGGCCCACTCCTACAAATTAATTTGAGCTTGACCCATTTTTAACAAAGTTATTTGAGCTAGGCCCATAAGCACCAAATACCCAAAATAGACTTAAATTCTAAAACATACATTAAGCCCATTGAAACTCAAATCAAATAAAATAAATATATATACACGGAAGTTATATATATACGAAAAACACAAAAACAATATATAAGCTAGAATATTTGTGCGATAAATAAACATAAACCTAAGTGTCTAACTAGATTAGAACACTTGTAGGTCAAGAAACGAACCCCGAACAAGGAATCGAATAGAGATTTGCACGGAACGTAAATCTGTGAGTTCATGTTTTCCCCTTTTACATTGAATGTTTATTGTTTTAAACTTTCGGGGATGTACACATGTTACAATTAGTATGATGATATGTTGAAACTATTTTGATCACATGCGGATAGCTGTTTAAAATAAAGGGACCATTAATGAACAAACAAGTACCGAGGAACAAATGAATAGATCTATTTGGGTTTTGGCAAGCCCCACTCTTAACGGCAACGATAACCGCGATCGTTAAGAGTGCCTCTGTGTCCAAACTAGTGTCGTTGACACACACGATAAATTATCAAGGTTTGGTTGCCTCCTATTGTGGCATACAGATTAGTGTCCTTGCAACACACTAATGATCATACAATTTTTTTTATCATACTATACAAAAACAAATTTTATTACTTCAAATGTTTTGGAGACTCATTTGATGCGAAAACAAAATAACATGAATTCACTCAACTTTTGTTGTCGTTTTCAAAATTAACATGTATTACAAAAGATTCGTGGACAGCTTTGGAAAAATATGTTCAAGTGGTTATCAAGAATGCAAGCTTTTGATATGTCATCCGTTTTCAGTTGTTATGTTATGTATAACTGTTTTAAACTTTGAATAATGTTATTAAAACTGTGGTTGTTTTAAATTTCGAATAAGACATATGTAATGTAAATTATGGTTTCGAATCGAATGTTTGGATGAACATCTTTTATGTTTCAAATATGTTGTTTACTCGATTGATTGAAACGATTGCCGCTCTCGTCACACCTCGCCATACGCTTCCGCACAAACCGAAAATCGGGGTGTGACACAGGTAGTATAACCACAGTGGGTTATCCTACAAATAAATATGATCATAATGCAACTTCAAATCAGTAGGTAAGTTCGCTAATTCGGGTAAGAAAGTCAAAGCAGAAGTCAAACTGCTTGACTTTCGGTTGCAAACCGAGCAATAAACTGGAAATGACGGGTTGAACATGTTTAAGCATGTTCTAATATTATTTACCAACTGATATAGTGTCAAAAACATGAGTTTAAATGTTTATAAGTTCAGTTTATAAGTTTTCCGAAAACTGCGTTTTTGACTTTTAATTAAACATATCTTTGACCCCTCTTTTGACCAATTTAACGTGATTTCCATGAGGTGCCCTTTTAATGGATTATCACCTACCTTATTATGATAACATAGCCATGTTCGATTCGAACAATGGCTGGACCATAATGGTCTTACCGAAAGTCAAAGCAAAATACTTAGCCTAGAAAAAGAAATAGCTGAGAAGGAAGACTTACTAGAGATCCAAGATGAATAAGAACTCAGTATATGAGGCCTCCTTAAGTCAGGAAGCAGCTCCAAGAGTGTAATAGAGGAACTGAAAGAAATAAGCAAGTGAAATGGTTAATCAAGCTTGCTATTTTTAGTTGAACTTGAAGCATATAATCTTGCCAAGTGTTAGGGGATATTCTAAGATCATCCCACGTGTATTTGAGGTGCCAAGGACTAAGTAGAAGTGGCAATAATGCGAGCATGGTGGCACAAGGTCAGAATGCCTTGGCCAGCAAACAATTCTACCATCTGTAGGTCCCTTACGGACCGTAAGGGGTCAGGTCTTATGGTCCGTAAGGAACTTGGCACACACACTTTTGAATTGGTTTGCAGTCCATAAGCACATATGGCTTACGGTCCGTAACCATCTTACAGCAATAACAAAATTCACTCCTTACGGTCCATAAGCACTAATGGATTACGGTCTGTAAGCGTCTGTTGACATAAATGATCCATCCACACCATTCTTCCATAATTTCACACATTTAGTCCCTCTCGCCAAACAACGTGGCATAATTGAGAGTTAAACGGACACATGTCATCATACAATTCGACACAAATTTCCGAGGTGTTACCTCTGCCAATGTGTGTATGTGTGTTTGTTCGCTTCCGCTTGAGCCCACTCTGATCCGATACCCTAACAACAGGTATCAGAGCATTAGGTTCAATTAAATACATGGTCCACACGGTTATCGCAGGGGAATGAGAGGTGGACGAGAGGTCTAGATCTGTTGTTGCCGCTGCTGATGTGTTTATAGCCCGTACCTAATGTCTAGGTACGAATCGTAAGGTTTAGGGTTTTGCGTCGTCGGGTTTTTATTGCAGATCTGGTGGTTTTGGAATATTTTGCGATTAGGGTTCGGTTATTGAATCCTAGTTATTCGTGGGTTTTACGTTTGGGTTTGTAGGAGAAGTTTTCGGTTCGAGTGCTTCGGGGTTCTAGTTTATTGAAGGTTGCTCGGGGCTTCGGGGTTGCTTGGTTTCCGTGGTTTTTTTCTATTTTTCTTGTTTGTTATCGCTGAAGACGAGAAGTTCCGAATCGAGAAGTTCAACGGTACTGATTTGCATGGTGGAGAATGCAAATAGAGGCATGGCTTGGTGACTACGATTTGGATATGGTACTCGAAGAAAAACCTGTTGGAATCGATAAAGCCGTCGAAGCAATTTGGGACTCAAATGACAAAAAGGCAAGAGGTAATATTACATTGGCTTTGACGAGGAACGTTTCTTTTAATATCATGAAAGAAAAAATTTCTCGTGGTATAATAACAGCTCTGTCAAATATGTATGAGAAGTCGTTTGCTAGTAATAGGGTGTTCTTGATGAGGGAACTATTAACAATAAAGTGAATGAGGGCAGTCCAGTTGCTGATCACATTAATGAAGTCAATTCAATTTTGTCCAGGTTAGCAACTGTGGGCATGAAGTTGGATGATGACACTTAGCCTGTGGTTTTCTTATTTTCTTTACGTGATAGTTGGTCAGGATTTGTGACAACGCTTAGTGAAACTGCTCGAACTAGAAATTTGAAGTTTGATCGGGTTAGGGATAGTGTTTGGGTTAAAGACGTTTGTCAAAGGAATTCTAGTGGAGGATCTACTTCCGGTATGTTCAGTGTTAGGGGAAGAGGTAATAACAGAAGCAGTGGGAGTCGTGGGAAAAGATTTTCTAAAGTTGGAAAGAATGTGAGGTGTTGGAACTGTGGTGAAAAGGGGCATGTTAGAAAAAAGTGTCTTGGTCCTCAGAAAGAGGATGGTAGAAAGCATGTAAACAGTATTGTGTCACATGGAGAATCTTATGGTCACTTACTGGTTTGATGTGAAGAGTCTACAGACTCTTGGGCTATGGATTATGGTTCTTCATTTCACGCCATGCACAACGGGGAAACAATGGTGAATCTAATAAAAGGAAGACTTTGGGAAAAATATACGATTAGCTAACAGTCATATTCTTAATATTCGGGTACGAGAGATGTCAATCTGAATACTCCACTGGGCACTACATGGAACTTACAGAATGTCAAGGTAATTAAAGGTTTAACGAAAAAACTTATTTCTGTTAGTCAACTAGATAAACAGGGACTAAATGTTAAGTTTGGTGGTGGGAAGTAGAAGGTGATTGATGGAAATCTTGGTGTTGTATGTGGGAGGAGATAGGGATCGTTGTATCTAGTTGAGTTACCTGCTAAGGGAGTATCCGGTCCCTGTACAACATAAAGTCCGGTTTACTGAATCTATTAAGACAAAGAGGGTTCAAATTGCAAACTTGAATCCTTGTGCTTTGGGGATGTCAGTTGAATGTGGTCGAGGGTCTAGGTTTAAGCCAGTCATGGGATTTAGTGATAGTGGGAGCACGGGTCGTGTTTCGGGTATAATCACAAAAAGCCGTTGGGTTTTGAAGACAAAGGTTTTGACGGATGGAAAATACTCTCCTAGGAATTGTTTGCAAAATGTGGAGAGTGGTATTAATTCTTGGCGTCTCTTTGGAGCTGGTGGATCGTCCTAGCCGGTTGAGATAGAGAATAGGTCTAATAAGACTGTCTGGTTCGAGCTTGTATGAGCCTCAACCGGTCTCTTAGGTACTTGATGAGAGGTGTGGTTGCAACTAGGTGGCTTGGATGTGACTGAAGTCTTAGCTTGTTCTTGAAAAATGAAGACTTAGATAACTGGAGTCTTTGCTTGTTCTTGGGAACTGGAGGCTTAGAGGACTAGAGTTTTAGCTTGTTCTTGGAACTGCAGGCTTGGTAGACTAGAATGTAAAGATTGCTGAAGTTATTGGTGATGGGTTTCTTGGATGCACTTTGTGGACTATGCAAAGCCTTCGAGTGGGAAATTGTTGGGTTTGTAGGCTTAAGGGTAGCCGACCCTAATTCGGGTTAGTCGGCCCTAGTTATTAGGCCCACTTAGTTAACTTGTTTACTAAGTAGGAAACCCTAATCTTGTTCTAAAAATGCTATGATGTAATTGTAGCCTGTGTCATTTTGTAACAGTTGTGAGCATTTAATAAAAGGGAAACCCTAGTTGCAACCCATGGACGTGGGTCACCTTGACTGAACCATATATTTGTGTTCTTTATACTATACTAGTATTCTATGTTTGTATGTTCGCTTCCATTCGAACCTATTCTGATCCGATACGTACCCTAACATCTTCAAAGGCTGAAAATCTCAACATGACCCTTGAATAAATACGTGTCATGACCGTAGGTGGTGGAAACATCCAAAAAAACTTAAGGAAGGTTGTTACTATGGTGTTATTCGATATCCCATTGTGAGCAAGGAGGTTCTTGTAGGCCTAATAATAGATATCTACCTCTTGTCATTGTGAATAGTTCAAACCATTATATATCCTTATCACTTGACATGGAGTATGTACATTTAATGATAATCCAACGACAAAACTGATGAGTAAACAACAATGATGTGCCACTTCAAGGTTATAACCATAATGTTTGAGGTCACGAAAGATGCTAGCATAGTGGAGAGTCGTGATGTTATAAAGCAACACAAATGATGCTCAAGAAAACGAAGATATAGAACCTAATGAAATCAGTTGTTTTCCTATTGTGTGGAGGATGCATGAAGATTATGATGGGTCGGGTAGGCACCGGCTTAGGGCCAAAAACATAAAAAGGTTGTTTAAAAAAAATTATATCTGTCTGAAGTGCTGAACTAAAGAGAGTAAAAAAATGAATACTTGAACAAATTGTATGAATTTATATTGATGATCAATTCTCATTTGAAGACAAATTTGTCTTATAGATGGTTTAGAGACTTGCTAAGTGGTTCTAGACATTTTTTTTAGTTCTTGTACATATAGGCAAATGAGTAGCGAACTCATTCAAAAGATGACAAAGAATTTTAACGTCTGTAGAGGTGGGAATTTGGTTTTCGATAAGATGTATATTGGAACGTGAGAAAGCAAACATGCACAAGTTTTTCTAAGAAATTTCAGTTTGGAGTTTGCTTGCCACCTCAGCGGACGCCAAAATTATGTTAGCTTTTAGCTTTTACATGAGTACCTAACCTGCTTATTTGTATAAGGATTTTCAAAGACATGACTGGAAGTACTTACAAAATCTTGAAACCACCTATAAATCCGAAAAAAATCAGATAAACTATTATTATTGATAGCAAAAGTATGCACATTACCACGTGAGGTGAAGAGGGAAGTGAATGCAAGCCATAATACTATTCCGATTTGCGTTATGAAGATTGGGCCTTGGAGACTTTTATTATGGTTGTTGGGTTAATCAGTTTATTCACGGTTTAATGGGTCACGGGTACGAGTAAACGTGTCATTCTTCAGATCGCATAAAGTGGGCTATCCATGGAAGTTCCATATGAAAGGGTAATGGACGTTGAGAAGACCAAGTAAAAAGATCATGGGGATATGGATGAACCAGGTGTACGTTGCCTCTTGGAGAATTAAAGTTTGCATGGAATAAAATATTAATATTATGTGGGCATCTTCTAATAAAATGAAACTGGTCAAGGTTGACCGGGTTTGTCGCATGTGATCGTGTGAGCTTGAAGTAGTTCTAAAATTTAGCAACTAGTGGGTAGAAGCTTTATTTAGCATGTGTTAATTATTTGTCTGTTTATTATAAATAGGGAGTTTAGTAGTTAATTAAATGTACACCCCTTCTTTCTTCCATAATATAGTAACAGAAGCTTATATATTTCTTGTCAATACACATACATAATACATACATATATGTGAGAGTTTGTGTGTTGAGTGAGTGTGTTGTGGGGCCTGAACCAACAATGGCTCCTCTCAATCAATCAAATAACAAAGCCATTGTAAGTAGTGATTGTTGCTATTAACCACCACATTTCTGCAGTGAAAGGCTTTAAGAGCAGCAATGGTTGGTTTGATAATCTACATCGAACTGATACAATCATCTCCAAACCCGACTCGGTGTAATGTTCTGTGAAATCTACAAATTCGTGTCTTTTCTTTGTAATTGTAACATCACCGCTACTGCATCAAATTCATGCTCCAAAGCAAATATATATACAAGTATTAAATTTATGAGAACGTGGCAACTTAGTAATGGAAATGGCCTTATAGCACCCCTAAACTCAAGCATATGTCCAACGAAAGACTAAAATGACTGCTTAGAGGTATGCCTTTCCACAAATTTTATCATTTTCACAAAACTAATCCCATGTTCCTGAATTTTCTTAACTTACACAACCCTTTCCAACATAACAATCATACACTGAGTTTCCCCCCTCAAGATCATCCTTGGTTTCGTTATATTACCAAAACCAAACCCAAACCCAAACCTACTCTACCTTCAAACCAAAATCCAACAACCCCATTTAGACTTGTGTCAAAATGGAGCAAATGGACACTTCATAGATTCTCTCTCTTGAAACTCCTAAACCCTAGATATTAAAATCCTCATCTTGTTTAGGGTTTAAAAAGCTTTCGGCCGCTAATCCTCTCTTTTCTCCATGAATCCATCTTTTTGTGACATCAATCCTCACAATCACCACTCAATTCGTCCTCCTGATGATCCTGATTTCCCCCCTCTGCCGTGTTCTCCTAATCCTTGCCCTAAAAATCCCTCCGTCATTCAATCGCTGGGTGCGAATGAAAAGGAGGTTCCTTGTATGGTGCCTTCTGATCCTAGATTGGTGGTCGATCTTACGGCGCCTTCTGCTCCTAAATTGGTGGCCGATCTTGACTTGCAAGACTTTGTAGACTCTTCTCCCTCATCAGAGACTCCCCATGTTGGTTTTCCTCCCACAGAGAGTCCCAACGAGGTATGTACCTCCTTCGTTTCATCCCTAGGCAGTTGAGTTCAGCGTGTGGCAGATTCTAACCAAACAGCTGGGGGTCTTTTTGTTGCATCTACTGGAAATGGGGTGTCAATTGCAACAAAATCTGGCCTGGGTTGTGATAATACCAATTCCCCTGTTAGGGGTTCTCTGATTCGAAACTCCTCTATGTCAAATTCGTTGGGTTCTGGGCATGGGGGGTAAAATCCCTAGGCAAATGGAGAATGGAAACCCAACACAGGATTTCGACATGGTTACGGGTGAGGCTGTTACCACCCCCCCCCCCCCCCCCCCGTTCTTGTTCCTGCACAGGAGGAAAACCTGAACGAGCAACCTCATATAGCTAAAGCTGTGTGGGAGAAACATCGTTCTGGAAGTAGAACCTTTACCGATCAAACTAGGATGAACAATGAGTTGGAAGACACGAGGCTTGAATTCATCCTGCCTGTGGTTTCTCCTCAGGGTAAGAAGCAGGTTTTATTCACTCAAGACAATCGCAAGTATTCGGCTAAATCATTCGCTTTACACCTCTATGGATACTTTCTAGGCACATCCATGGACTTTAAGGTTGTGAATTCGTGTTTTAGACGTTTATGGAGATTATTTGAGTTTGGACACAATATCAAAAGTTCGGCGGGGTTTTTCTTTTTCAAGTTTAAAAGTGAAAGTGGTATGAACCAGGCCCTTGAAAATGACCCCTAGATGGTAAATAATGGTCTGATATTTTTTAGTAGATGGGAACCTAGGGTTTGTTTAGAAAAAAAAATAGAACCTTTGGTTATTCCTTTGTGGGTAACGGTTCAACATGTCCCGTTGGAATTGTGGACAAGTAAAGGGCCTAGCAAAACTCTAAGTGGGGTATGGTATCCTCTATTAATGGATCGGGTCACCAAGGAACGCTGTGAAAACAAGACGGGCAAAATTGGGTATGCTCGTGTTCTGGTTGATGTCCCTGCCACTAATAACTTGCCAGATGAGGTAGAACTTATGTTTCCCCAAATCAACCAAAGACCCCCTCGTAATGTGAAGCTGCATATTTCCTATCAATGGAAGCCTCCGATCTGCAGCCATTGTATTGCCTATGGTCATACGTTAAAACAGTGTGTAAAGTATAATGTTCAATTTTTGTTTCTGGTGATAAAAATAGCACTAATATGCCGGCTGCCCAAAAAGATATAGATCAGTGTATGGAGGAGTCGGGTGATGGTTTTGAAACGGTAGCAAAAAAGGTGAACAACCCGAAACCCAAAATGAAAAGTATTAGGAAATCTCAAGCTCATGTTAAAAACATGAATACAGCAGGTGTGGGTGAGACAAAGGAGAAGCAGTGTAATGGCCAAAAGAAAGATCTGACTCCTAAAATAGATAACCGGAGGAAGAAAGTGGTTGCCAAGACAATTAAATCAGGGAATGTGTCTGTGTATAAGGGTCCGGTTACAAGATCAGCAACAAAAAAATAAAAAAAAAACGTCCAATGGTTTTAACTTTAGCAAAGCTGTGAATGGTTTGGTTCTGAAACCCAAGAGTGATTCGACTACAACGCAGAGAAACAAAGGCACATTGGATACAGACACTCCCCCGGTTTCTTCTATTAATCTGTTTTCTGTTCTCGGCATGGATGCTAGCTTTAGGTGTTCAAATCTTGTTGAAGATACTATTGATTTGTACCCTCCAGATCCGTTCAATCAAGAAACCATGGGTCATGTGGATATGCCGTCTACTAATGTTCACACTACTAGTCCAGCCAATCGTATTCTTCCTAAGTGGAACACCTCAAAGTCTACTGGGGTTGAGAGTCGAGTAGGTTCGGATATTGACATGGAGGAATTTGATGAAGACAATGATGATAACGGGTATTGATGACGGGGGTAGCCCAAGACTAAATAAAATGACTAAATATGTAAACGCTCAAAGGGTTAAATGGTTTAATGGTTGAAAAGCTGTGAGGTAGGGAAAAGCAATGCGGAAACAGTAGCCAGTCACATCCAGAGATTGCTTCACCAACCCACAGCCGCAAAAGCAATGCAGGTCTGCAGAGCACACGCTATTATCCAGGGGTCAAAAGGCTTCAACCCCCGAAAGGGCAAGCCCCTCACTGCAAGCAAGGACACTAGTCAAATGAATGCTTCTTTGGGAGATATCTTCTCCTATATAATTGACACTTCATTTACTGAGTTGGGACATTCCGGACCAGGCCTGTTTCCTTAAACTCTGGTCATTCATATTGAGTACTGGCTTCATACGAGTAACTCACTTTCACATCCAATACACACATTCCGTTTGCTCCCACATCCAAATCTGAACATATTTCAGAGGAGGACCTTCAGTAAACCACAACAACAAACTAGTGAACCTCCTTCCACGTCTTGCAAACGTGGGGGGACCCTACGACCTGCGTTAGGCAAAGTTGAACCCTTCAACCTTTTTGCCTAACCAGCATAGCTACTACCCTTGGTCTCTTATTTGTTGCATCAACAAGGTGGCGCCCACCGTGGGGCTACGCCGCTATGTATCCTCAAAAAGACCTAGTAGTGTAGCTCTCCTCACTTAAAATCACCATGTCTGAAAGTGGATCCCCGGGTGAAGTAAATCAGATTCCAAACACCTCTACCCCGGGTAGTAGCCAAGCTCATGTGCCTATACCAACTTCTTTCTCAACTCCGGGGAGCACACCCGAGTTCCTCACCTTCAACACACCAACTCCGTCCAGATCCGGAGTTCCTTCTCCCGATGTCGGTGTCTCTGACACCCCGGCGCGTGTTGAACTTACCCCCGAGGGGGTTGCCAACAATTTCCTAGAATTGAGGTCTCTCCTCAACCAGCATGTAAATAGAGAAAGAGAAAAGGGGGTGAGAATCCGCCTAGATTATGACGAGCCAGAACCAACGTTGTCTCCTGGACCACCTCCCATTCCTTTTACAACTAGAAATGAGGCTGGTCCCAGTAATCCTTCAAACCCTCACCCATATCTGTCCACAATGACAAATCCCACAGTGCATCCCATTTTCTCTTCCCATCCGATTACTAGTGGTGCTCCTTTGGGACATGAGCTAACCCTTGACCAGCTCCTACAGTCCCCAATAACAAGCTTTCCAGCATCTACAACAACCACGTGGGAGCAAGCTCTGTCTGTGCTCCCTTTGGCACGAAGTGCTGTTATGAGCACTCCCCTTGGAATAAGCTGCTCAGTTGCACCTGGAAGCCTACAAGGCTTCAACCTCATGCCCAACATGGTGACCCAGATGATGGCCAACTTCCCGTGGCAACACTTTATTAATCAGGTGCTAGCCACTCAGGGAAATAACGGCAATGGCAATAATGTGGATGCAAGGGCTGAAGAAGACTTGGCTAAACCATATAAGCCAAGTAACCTTTCATGCTTTTCACAGCAAATAGCTGATTATGATTTCCAAGCAAAGATCAAGATGCCATCCCACATCAGGACGTATGATGGGACTGAAGATCCGGAGGACCATCTTCAGATCTTTACCGGTGCAGCAAGGATAGAGAAATGGTCAAACGCTGAATGTTGCCTAATGTTCATGCAAACCCTTGTTGGATCAGCCAGAATCTGGTTCAACGACTTACCTGCTCGAAGCGTTCGAAGCTTTGACGACCTCAGCAAGGGTTTTCTGGCCAATTTCTCCCAACAAAGGCGATATGTTAAAGACGCAACTGTAATATTCCAGATAAAACAACGTGATGACGAAAGTCTTCGTGCGTTCATTGAACGATACAAAAAGGAAGGTCTGACTTATGTAGGGGCAGATGAGAAAATGAGAGTGGTTGGTTTCATGAATGCCATCACCTCTAAATATCTCACAAGAGATTTCAACAAGTCCCTGCCCAAGACCTTGGAAGAAGCTCTTGAAAGGGCTGAAGCCCACATCCGGGGAGAGGAGGCGGTAGACATTAAAGAACAAAGAAAAAGGGGATCCGGCTGGCGAAGCAATAGTCCAGCTAGGAAAAGGGGAAACTTCAACTCCTATGACAGGCGGTCAAAGGGTTCAAACCCTCGAAGGTCTGAAGGCCGGAACCCTTCAAGCAGGGAGAAAGGCATAAGTTTCACACCCCTCACGAAGACCCCTCAAGAAATCCTCGCAACGGAAGAAGTCAAGCAAAACTTTCGGCCTCCTAGGCCTCTCCCCAAAAGCAGAAAAAATGAGAACTCCACACAATACTATGAGTTTCATGAAGAAAAAGGTCACCACACCAATGATTGCTTCCAACTCAAGAAAAGAATTGAAGAAGCTGTTAAGTCCGGAGAACTCGCTCATTTGGTAAAGGGAGTCCGGGACAAAATGGCTGAAGGAAAAGGTAAGGAAGTCAATATGGTGGATTTTGATGGAAGGGTTCCTCATAAAAGACAGCGGTTGGAAGCTTGGGAGCTTCAGTGTGTCTGTTTCCCCCCAACGGAGAAAGACCCTCTCTCTAGCCCTCTTGTGGTAGAAGCTACTGTAGGAACGTTGCAAACACATAGGGCATACATAGACACTGGGGCACCTACTGAAATCATGTTCGAAAAATTCTTCAACCGTTTGAGTAATGAAGAACGTTCAAGGCTTCAACCCTCTGGAACCTCCATAAAAGGTATTGCCGATATACCTCTCAAGCCTTTAGGGCAACTGACACTTAAAGTTCGTTTCAGCGAAGGACAGAAGGAAAGAATCCAACCACTCACCTTTGTGATTATCAACATACCTTCAAGCTACGATGTAATCATTGGGAGGCCAGGGCAATGTGCATTCTACATGGCCGTGTCTGTTGGCCATGGCACAGTTAAATTTCCCACCGAGAGGGGTATAGCAACCCTTCAACCCTCTCAAGAAGCATACCTGGTCGAAGGTGAAAGTTCCAAAAGTGAAGAAGACAAGCAAAGGCTAGTCATAAATCCTAAGTACCCTGAATAGAGAATAAGGGTCAATCCAAGCCTTTCACAAGAAACCCTTTCGTATCTCGAAAAGCTGCTAACACATTACAGCGATGTCTTCGCTTGGTGTCCAGAAGATATGACAGGGATCCCTCGGAACATTGCCGAGCATGAGTTAAGAATACCACCGGATGTCAAGCCTGTGGTCCAAAAGAAAAGAAGCCTGGCACCCGAGAGAAGTCTGGCAGCCTGCCAAGAGGTTGAAAAGCTTGTGTCAGCCGGCATTCTCCGAGAAGTCAAGTACCAATCATGGGTCGCAAACCCGGTTATGGTCAAGAAACCTGACAACTCTTGGAGGATGTGCATAGATTTCAAGGATCTTAACAAGGCTTGTCCTAAGGATTGCTATCCACTACCAGAAATTGATCTCAAGGTTGACTCCCTCACTGGTTACTTGTTCAAATGCTTTCTTCATGCATACAAAGGTTACCACCAAATCCTCATGAAGAAAGAGGATGAGGAAAAAACAGCCTTTCACACAGACAAAGGGATCTTTTGCTATCAAAAGATGCCTTTTGGCCTCAAAAATGCCGGTGCAACCTACCAACGTCTCGTTGACAAAGCCTTTGCAAGCCAAATTGGTAAGAACATGGAGGCATATGTCGATGAGTTGGTAATTAAAAGCAAGACGGAGTATCAAATGCTCGACGACATTCAAGAAACTTTCAAGAATCTCAGAAAGGTTAACATGAAGCTTAGCCCGGAAAAATGCTCATTTGGATTTCAAGAAGGAAAGTTCTTGGGTCACATTGTTGGGAAACAAAGCATCAAAGCCAACCCAAACCAAGTGAAAGCTGTCCTCGAAACCAAACCACCAAAAACCAGGAAAGAAGTCGAAAGTTTAAACGGGAAGCTTCCAGCCTTGAAGCGTTTTACCTCCAAGGTGGCTGAAAGGTCTCTACCCTTCTACAAAACGCTCAAGAATTGCTCTGATAAGAAGATCTTCAAATGGACTGATGAGGCTGAAGAAGCCTTCAACCAGATGAAACAACATCTTGCTTCCTTACCAGACATCGCAGCTCCTGAAACAGGGGAACCAATTTCAGTCTATTTATCAATTGCTGAAGAGGCCATAAGTGCGGTCCTCATCATCGAACGGGACAAAGCTCAGGTACCCGTCTATTTCTTCAGTAAAACTCTAAAATTGGCTGAAACCAAATACCCTCCCCTTGAAAAGCTTGCCTTAGCCCTAGTTCAAACAGCTAGAAGGCTTCGAAGGTATTTCCAACCACATCCTATACAAGTGGTCACTGACCAACCTATTAAGAATGTGCTTGAAAAACCAGAGAATTCGGGAAGACTGGCCAAATGGGCAATAGAACTAGGTGAACATAACATCACCTACGTCCCACGAAAAGCTATCAAAGCCCAAGTCTTGGCCGATTTCATCGTGGAAATCCCGAACCAAGCAATCACTGAAGTAAACACTACCACCACTGAACCTTCCAACCCTGAAGCCTGGAAGCTTTTTACCGATGGGGCTTCAAGTGTTGAAGGATCAGGGGCAGGGCTAATTTTGATCAACCCAGAAGGGTTGGAATTCACATATGCTCTCCGTTTTGATTTTCAGACCACCAATAACGAGGCTGAATACGAGGCACTAATAGCTGGCTTAAGGCTGGCTAAAGAAATGAAGGTTGAAAAGCTTGAAGTGTTCACAGATTCGTTGCTGGTCTCAAGCCAAGTGAATGATAGCTACATAGCTAAATAACCCAACATGAAAAAATACAGAGAAAAATCCAAGGAACTGATGAGTACCTTCCAAGCATGCAACATCAAACAGATCCCCAGATCTCAAAACAAAAAGGCTGATGCCCTAAGTAAGCTTGCATCTCTTACTTTCGCCCACCTTACCAAGAAAGTGCTGGTAGAAGTGTTGAAGGCTCCATCAATTGATGAATTGGATGTTCAAGCCGTAGTTACCGAGGAAGATCCAAACTGGATGACCCCCATCAAAAAGTTCCTTAAAAATGGTGAATTACCCAATGATCAAATAGAAGCTAAAAGGGTTGAAATCAAGGCAAGGCAATATGTACTACAAGGAGAAACCCTTTATAAAAAGGGTTACCTTGCTCCCTTGCTAAGATGTGTGGGTCCTGAACAAAGTAAGTATTTGATCAAAGAAATTCACGAAGGTATGTGCGAAGCTCACTTTGGACCTAGGTCGGTGGTTTCAAAGCTCATGAACCTTGGGTATTTCTGGCCCTCAATGCATCATGATACAGTTGAACAGTTAAAGAAATGTGATGCTTGCCAGATTCATGCACCAATCCCAAAAAGTCCCAAGCATGACTTGGTCCCAATAACCTCGGCATGGCCATTCCATAAATGGGGAATGGACATTGTTGGCCCATTTTCCCCAAGCAAAGGAGGAGTGAAATTCTTGTTGGTAGCAATAGATTATTTCACTAAGTGGCCCGAGGTCAAACCACTTGCTAAGATCACGGGAAAGCAGGTTATTGACTTTGTTTGGGAGAACATCATTTGCCGTTATGGATTGCCGGGAGTACTTGTCACTGATAACGGAAGGCAATTTGCTGAGAAGCCTTTCAGCGTTTGGTGCAAGGAATACAAAATCAACCAGGTTTTTAGCTCAGTGGCTTATCCACAATCAAACGGTCAGGTTGAAAGGACGAATAGAAGCATAGTGGAAGGTATCAAGACAAGATTGGAAAGATACGAAAACAACTGGCTTGAAGAATTGCCTAGTGTCCTATGGGCAATTAGAACAACCGAAAAAACAAGCCATAAAAAAACACCCTATAGCTTGGTATTTGGGTCCGAGGCTGTGATCCCCGCTGAGATAGGAGTTGTAACCCAGCGAATCGTCAACATGGATCCCGAAACAAACCAAAAAGAGACCATGTTGAATTACAACTCCTAGAGGAAGCACGAGATCAAGCTGCAATCCAAGAGGCCAAATACAAGCAACAAATGGAAGCCTACTACAACAAGAAAGTCAAGAATGAACGATTCAAGCCAGGAGACCTGGTCCTCAGAAACAATGAAGCTAGCAAAAAGGAAAATCAAGGAAAGCTTGGCCCAAAATAGGGGGGTCCATATACCATCCTCGAAGCACACAAATGTGGATCCTACAAGCTAGCAGATTCTGTCACACCCCCAAAATCCACTCGCGGAGTTTCACCGCTTGGAGGCGTGACATGACCAGGATCAAGCCACCAATCATATTGAACATTGTAAGTAATAAATAAAAATCATTCATCAATACGAAAGGTGTTCAAAACCATAACATAGTTAAGCGTTTAGCGGAAGCATAAATATGTAAACCCAACATAAGTTTAAATGTTTCAAATGTTTAGCATGGCACACAGCTGTCCATGTCCCACAACGACTCCTCTCCACTCCCATGCATCTCATAGATACCTAACGACCTGCAAGGCATGTAACAGAAAGTCAACAACAAAGTTGAGCGAGTTCACAGTTGGTTGTTTAGTTATAGTATTCGTTTCGTAAACCGTATGTTTGTTTAGTAAACTATGTATCGTATTTATTTGTATCGCGGCCTTCCAGGCATGTTTGCGAAGATTTGTGGGGGTTTCCCATGTATTCTAGACTAGTTGTATTTGTATCGCGGCCCTCCAGGCATGTTTGCGAAGTTTAGTATTCGTATCGCGGCCATTCCAGGCATGTGTGCGAAGATTAGTATTCGTATCGCGGCCATTCCAGGCATGTGTGCGAAGATTAGTATTCGTATCGCGGCCATTCAAGGCATGTGTGCGAAGATTAGTATTCGTATCGTTGCCATTCCAGGCATGTTTGCGAAGATTAGTATTCGTATCGCAGCCATTCCAGGCATGTTTGCGCGGCCATTCCAGGCATGTTTGCGAAGATTAGTATTCGTATCGCGGCCATTCCAGGCATGTTTGCGAAGATTAGTGGGGGCTTCCCATGTGTTACTAGTCTAGCTGTATCTATAAGTGACCTTCCCCTAACGAGGTCAGTGGTACGTATTCCAGTAACGATGAAAGTACAAGTAATCATTTAACCCCATTCCCAACCCCGGGAATCCCATGCCTTAGTAAGAGTGTGAACTCACCTTGGTTTGCTCGGTATGCTAAACTATGTGCTCGCAAGTAATCAATCAAGTCCTATAGTTATGCATGTATACACAATCAGTTAAGCTCGTATAGATTCGCATGCAACCAATATCACGAAGTGTGTTTAAGCAATCATCGTCATGTAACACATAACAGTTATTTCACGTTCATCCAATCATGCATCATATGACAGAGTTCTTGGTCAATTCTAACATAGTTATTCAATAACACACTTAACAGGGTTATCAGGCTTAACAAGATCAACATACTTAACAAGGTTAACAAGCTTAACAGGATTAACACATTTAACTGAGTTACATATTTAACAGAGTTGCGTGCATAACTTAACAGAGTTAACACTTTACAGATTTAACAAACAAACAGTGTTAATTAACAAACTAATAGCATTAGTTACTTAACAGAGTTATTAACTAACTGAATTAATAACTAACCGAGTTAACAAATAAAAGGTCATTGGACGAAAACCCTTTTCTGGCGAAATTACTTTGGACCAAAAACACTTTGAGCCGAAATCCCTTTGGGATTTCGTCGAGATGATTTCAAGTGGGGTGGGGGTTTTCGTCGGCCTAAACAATAAATCATCATCATCACAGCAGTTACATACCACAACAGCCCTAATCATCGTCTGTCTAACAGTTACATCGGTTATAACAATCATTTGATCAACCTAATCTAATCATACAATCACTTTAATTATTCATTCACCAATCATCAATACAATCCGAATCATCATCTATGTGTCATGTATACAGCATCAACCACATATGAAGTCACATGGTTGCCTATTAAAATCTCGTGGCCGACAATTTGTTTATCAACACAATGCTCATTGGACCTATATTCAATCACGTGTAATCTCCAGTTAATCTGACAAAACTTTGATATGTTCACATGCAAACTGATTTCACATTTAATGAGTCAACACTTTTAAACTCTCAATGTCCGCCCATTATCAATTAAAATCATCATTCAGTTCAGCAACTAAACGTATTAACATGTATCATCCATTCGAATAGCACAACATATCACATAATCAGTTTCCTGATCACCTTAATATCATTCAGATCTAATCATTTACTCGCGAATTCATATGATCACCATTGTTACACACTAACAGTTAATATATGGTAATAAGCAAATAGTTCACGATTCATTCAAGCAAATAATAAACAGTAGTTACACACTAACCAAAACAGGAGAAACAACCAATCAATCGATGGAAGGGCCTTCGAGATCTCTAGATTGCCGTCGGGTGCAAGAAAAAGCGAGAGAGATGAGGAAGGTGATTAGGGTTTTGTCAGTTATCGTTTACATGCACTGAATAAAAACAAATCCTATAATAAATCACTACTGGGCCGAAGCCCAAACTGTTATCACCGGCCCACTCTCTGATTTCGTTGGCCAAAAGGTGGACGAAAACACCTTGTGTTTTCGAACATTGGGTGTTTTCGGGTGGGGGGTTTTCATCGCACAAAAGTGAAATCAATTAGGCCTCATCCAAGTTAAATAATTCACCACCTTTATTTATTAACACAAAACATATCACATTCACACATAAATCACACCATATATAACGTATCAGTCATAGTACGATTTAACAGATTTCAAACATGTACAGTTGTGAAACAACAAGTCGTGTAAACAAACAATTAACGCGCAATTAATGCGAAGGTGGAAATCTTGGAAACTCGAGTTGTCACAGATTCAGAAGGCAAAAGGCTTCCAAGGCATTGGAATGGCAAAACCCTGAAAAGGTTCCATGTTTAGACAGGAAAGTTTGGTTTGTATCAAAATGTATTTCGAACAACACTATGAATACCTTTTGTAAAAAGCAAGTATTGCTTGAATGAATGAAGTTGTTTTATCAAACTTGTCTTTCTATCCTAAGATCAGGTTGAGAACCTAGCAAAAAACTCCATGGCAAGGGCCATGTAAGGGGATGAGCTCCCAGGCCACATCGCTCAATAGGTTCAGGGGTTGAATGAACCTACATAAGGGGTGAGTTCCTAAATCAATACAACTCCATGAGACTTGCTAAGAAAAAATAAAATAGTCTCATAGACGGGTTTGAACAGCCTACACCAAATGTTCCCTAAGCCTTAAAATATAATCAACAAATATGCTTATAAAGTCAAATGAAAAACAGAGAAATGATAAAAAGGATAGGTGCTATGTCTTCTTGTTAAAAATACCAAGGCTAAGTGACTGCAGCACTGAACCCTTTAAGGTATAAAAAACATAAGGGCAGCGCAAACTCGACAAAGACAAAGTTACAAAAAGACAATCTAAAAGAACAATACCACTTAGACAAAAAATTATAAAAACACAAACCAAGTCAGATCACAAAACTAAGAAGCCTTCAAGGCTTTAAGCCACCCGGGCAACAACTCGAAACCTCAAAGGCTTCAACCTACTAACAGACAGCCAAAAGGCTTGGAAGGTTAAAGCCAAACAAACTGCCTTAACGAAACAGGCACAAATATAAAAACATAACACACAGAAAATATCTAAACATCATACCATATCAAAGAAAGCCCTAAAAAACTTTCAAATACAAGTTAAGGCAAGTCCTAGTAACTTGCAAATTTAACTATTGTTCAAACGGCCATACAGGCCTTAGACACAACCAACAGGAACCTTAAGGGCTCCCGAAAACCTAACATTGTTTAAAGGATACAAAACATAAATTGTTTTAAGAGTGCTAAGAAAGTTACGAATTCATGCATCAGTAGAAGGCTTAGAGGCCCCAGAACTACTACCTTTGGCCTTCTTAGCCTTTTTAGCTTTTGGGCCCAGATCCTCAACAGCTGAACCCTCCAAGCTGACATCCTTCGGAGCATCAGATTCCCCAGGAAAAGTATCTTCACTATCTCCCAAGTAGGAACGTTTCCTTTAAAGGGAGCTAAGCATTTCAGCACACAACTTTTCATTCAAACCATCTTGCTTCAGTTCCTGCAAAACGGAGAGAGGCTTACCATAGCAAGAAGCAACCTGGCTCACATACGGGTATGACAACCTCTCCATTTGCTCAACGGAACTCTTAAAAACATCAGAAGCCTCGGGACGGTACAGGGGAGACTTCTCTAAGGGATGACCAGACTCGTGAAGCTTATATCCCGCAATAAGACCTTGGTGTTTTCCCAGATTGAGCAGTTTAGTGTAGACATCGCCAAGAGCGGAGTTAAATTCTTTAGAATACAAGAGATAGGTAACCACCTGGTGAAAGCCCTGCTCAATGAGCCATTGGTTATCTCCAGTAGCCTGGGCAACCAAAGTCTTCAAACCATCCTTCTCCTTATCAAAAGCCTTCTGTTGCACAGCCAAGGCCTCCCGGTCAGCTTTCAGTTTCAATAGGCTAGCTTCAAAGCACTTCTTGAGATCACCCATCTCAATTTCGTGCCTCTTTGTTAACTCCTCCTCTTTCTTGGTCCAAGCCAATTCCTTCTCAGAAAAGATCTCGATTTCCTTCTTCATGGCAGCAATTGAGGCTTTCATTTTCTCCTTCTTCTTGGAGGCCTCCTCATATTCCCGCATCCCTTTAGCAAAGCGAGTGACACCTTCAGCCAAAAAGGCAGAAAGGTTGCAGGAACTGAGCATCATCCTAGAAATAAGATGATCAGCCTCCATCTCAGATATGGCACTTCGAACACCGGGAGGAGCAAAATGAGCCAAGGCTTCGGCACAAACAGCAGGATCCTTAAAATTATCACCAACCTTAACCCCCCAATTAGGCACATAAATGTCCTCTGAACCCTCGAAACTTTCAACGCTTTTGGCTGACGAACCCTGAATAGCAGGAATGGCACCCTTCTTAACCAATTTCTTCTTCTTGCTTGAAACAATCAACTCCTTTTCCTTGCCCTTACTAACATCCACAACTTGATCCCCTGACGCCTCAATATCATCACTAACATCAATAGGCTCTGAACCAGAAGGTTGGTCAACACTTTTCAAATGGCGTTGGGAACGACGAGTAGAACCTTTGGAAACAGTAACCTTGGTAAAGCCTTTAACATTCGGAACATTCACATAACCAGAACCCTCAAACCTGTAATCAGAACCCTGGACAACCGCATTCTCGCCAGGGGTAGCAGCAACATCATCAAAAGCAACGTCAGAAGTATCATCGCTTTTGATAAAATCAAGGGCAGACATAGCTACAACACAAATGTAAAAGCACATGAGCAATAAAAGAGAAAGGAACAAAAAAGCAAGAAAAGAATAAATGCATACCCTTCCCATCTCTAATAAGCACCGGATCCTGGTTAGCCTTTTCCCACACTTTACTTATACCCAACAACACCAACAAATGCTCAGGGAAGGGACGAAGCCGCGAAGGACATTCCCTAAGAATTTCTAAAAAACGAGTATTTATCTCAGAATCAGAGGGCTCCGGCTCGTTCAAAACAGCATCTAGGTGTCTCCAAACAAGTTTGAAGGGAACAATTTCCTCCGACACCCAGAAAAACCGATCTTTCCAAACCCCAAGTGTAGAAACCATGGATGAAATTAAACAAGTGTCAACTTGACTGGTTTCAAATGTGAACCAATCGCCATTCTTAGCAAGCCGGAAAAAGCGACGGAATGCTAAAAGAGTAGGATCATAACCACAAGCCCGACACAGAATCTCAAAATGTAAAACCCTAGCCATGCCAAGGGGATGAACTTGACCAAAAGACACTCGATAATATTCCAAAACATATAAAACAAACTTTGAAAACGGATAACGAAGATTGGAAAACTCAAAATGACGACAATACAAGGCAATCATACCAGAGGGACAGGCATTGATAGATTTATCGCAAGCCGGTGCAACCGGTTTATACTTCGTCCCTATCCCCCATTCCATACAAAATAAATCTACTTCCTCTTGGGTCATTCGAGAAAAGGATTTAGCCATATCCTTACGAGCACCCATGATAGAAAATTAAAAAGAGAAAGCAAAGAAAACTGACCTAATTTGAAAAAGAGGAAACTGGAGAGAAATAAGGAGAAGTAATGTTCTTCAAAAACAAAAAAGAGAAAATAAATGAGATTAGAGATAATTATCAACAGGCAGAAATTTAAAACCGCCGCCTGACAAACTACCACGGGTCTTGTCAACTGTCTTGTCAAATTCCGAAATTCAAAAACCGTTTCAACCTTCCGACCCTTGAACCTTCGAAGCCTTCGGGCAATAAAACACACGAATAAAAGTCAGAAGTCTTTGAGCTCATTCCCCAAAAACCTCTGACTTGGGGGGCTGATGACGGGGGTAGCCCAAGACTAAATAAAATGACTAAATATGTAAACGCTCAAAGTGTTAAATGGTTCAATGGTTGAAAAGCTGTGAGGTAGGGAAAAGCAATGCGGAAACAGTAGCCAGTCACATCCAGAGATTGCTTCACCAACCCACAGCCGAAAAAGCAATGCAGGTCTGCAGAGCACACGCTATTATCCAGGGGTCAAAAGGCTTCAACCCCCGAAAGGGCAAGCCCCTCACTGCAAGCAAGGACACTAGTCAAATGAATGCTTCTTTGGGAGATGTCTTCTCCTATATAATTGACACTTCATTTACTGAGTTGGGACATTCCGGACCAGGCCTGTTTCCTTAAACTCTGGTCATTCATTTTGAGTACTGGCTTCATGCAAGTAACTCACTTTCACATCCAACTCACACATTCCGTTTGCTCCCACATCCAAATCTGAACATATTTCAGAGGAGGACCTTCAGTAAACCACAACAACAAACTAGTGAACCTCCTTCCACGTCTTGCAAATGTGGGGGGACCCCACGACCTGCGTTAGGCAAAGTTGAACCCTTCAACCTTTTTGCCTAACCAGCATAGCTACTACCCTTGGTCTCTTATTTGTTGCATCAACAGGTATGATTATGGCATTACCCAAGCTCAAAAGGATGCCATCACCAAGCATCTCAAATTGAAGTCTCAAACGGTGTTGGTCGAAGATACTCAGAATTGGGAATCGGGAGAATGGGATTTTTCCCATGATCAATGCCTTGGACTTGGATTAAATTCAGATTTTTGCATTGAGGATGTTGGTGAGGATACAAGTGGGTCTACTCGTTTTTTCATAGGCCTCGTGAGCCACTTGGTTGTGGCCAAACACTCCCATCGTAAGTTATTATGTTTCTCACTAATTTGATGTGTCGGGTCAGTGGGTTTGTTTTGTTGTTAAATTTTGTAGTTTTTGGTTGGTGGTGGATTATCTTCATGGCTTCGGTTGATTTGTGTTGGCTCTTGGGTTTATGAGATCTCTGGATATATACCTCTATTATTCAATCTCCGGGTTGAGCGTCCGGGGTTTAAATTTCCGGGGTCCAGCTTCCGTGTTCACTTTTCGTAACCTAGTCTTATGGGTTTGGAGCCTACGGTTTGATCCTCGGTCCTCGACTCAGATTTTTGGCTCCTCCGGGTTTGTGGGGTGGGCTCCCGGGTTGTGTATTGGCCTTTCCAGGTTTATCTTTGGGCGTGTTTCTGGGCCTGCTGTTAGTGTTAGCCTAAAGGCCAAATCCCTTATTATTGGTTTATTATCCAAGCCCATCTGATTTACCATGATGTTGCGTTGGGCTCGGGCTCCTTGGGCCTTTGTACAGCCTGTTCTAGCTGAAGGCCCAGATATGTGCTGGGTTTTTATTTTGAAGGCCCACTTCTATTGGGTTTTAATTATTTCTTTCTGGATAGTTTAACTTTGTATTTATTGTAGTAGGTGTTGTTGATTTGTGTTTTCTAGTGGTAGTTAGTTTTATGTATCCTACTAAGTTATCTCTTTGATAGCCTAGTCGGGTGTTATAAAACTTTCTCGTTTTGTGGGTTCCCAAAGCTTATTTTGGGGTGTCATCTTTTAGGAGTTTCGGGGGGTATGCCCCCCTAAAAACCTGTAACACACCTCTTTTTGGAATATATTTATCGGGCAATGCTCATTTATCCAAAAAAATTCCAACAACCCAACGAGTCTAGCGATGAAACTAAACTCGCCACACAACTCATCTAAGAATCAAACCCCTACCCCCACCCACAAAAAAAGGAAGCATGCTTGTACCAGGATGAGAACATAACCATGGATTGAGGAAGAAGAGGCATTGGCCATGGCCTGGATTAACACTTTAGAAACTTGACAAATGGGAATCAACAACGATTTTTGTGTCTGAACTTAAAGTCACCATGTTCAATGATTCTACCACAATAGTTTGATGGAGCGGAACGATGTTGAATGCGGTGATAGCACGAAAGTGTAGAATAGTACGACATCGGAGATGAAAATGAAATGCTATTTTTAAAATAGTTTTTTTTATTATGATATTATCTTGTAATTGTTTATAATTAATAAAAATGGTATTTTCTATTTTTACTTTTTAAATTAGTTTTACATTTTTCTGATTTTTTAAATAAAGTTTATGTATTATTTTAATTTTTTAAACGCCCCGTTTGCGGTGTGCACATATAATGTATATATGTGCTGGTCCTCGGGGGCAAAAGTGAAATTGCACTAATTTTAACGTTATTTTACTAATTTCATGAAAATAACGTTAAAAGCGGGGGACGGTTAATCATGCATCATGTAAGCAGTTGATAGTCGAAAGATAAGGGGTTACATGCACTAATCAGCCTTTTTGCCGAGATTTATGCGCCTTATGTCCAAGGCTTGATGCAAAACTATTTTGGAGCCGGGGGTCTCACTGGAAGCAGCATCTCTAGTCCTATGGGGTAAAGGTAAGGTTGTTTACATCTTACCCTCCTGAGATCCTATCTTAGTTTTGCTGTTGGTGGGATTTACTGAGTATGATGATGATGATTTATTGTAATTTTTTAATTAATAATAAATGGATTACATATGGGTCTTCGGATCGCTGGGAGTTAGGGAAAATACGAAGAATAAAAATATAGATGTGTAGGGATGAGATCGGTACGATACCGGTACCGTACCGGTACCGATACCGTAAATACCATTATCGAAATTGAGGAAATATGGATACCGATTACCGTACCGTATTTATAGATTCGGTACCGGTACGGTATCGGTATCGGTACCGGTATTTCGGTATTTTACCACATTGGTACCGCTTTGGTGTCGTGCATTGTTTTACCTAAAAAAATATCATGTGCAACCCATCCATCCATTGTTAACTGAACTAGAGTAATATATAGACAGTGGCAGATCCAGCCAGTTTTTTCACTGGGTTCCTTTTTCCAAATCATAAAAGGTTTACACTATAAAAAAAAAACGTTTTTTTTTCCAAATCATACAAGGTTTACACTACAAAAAAACGTTTTTTTCCAAATCGACTGGGTTCCTGGGAACCCGTAAAAAGGCTCTAAATCCGCCCATGTATATAGAGGAATGCAAACAAAAGGTAAACATATTAAGTAGTCAAAAAATCAAAAAGTAACAATCCATGGGTTCGACTTTTAACATCCAAATTCCAACGTTTCTAAAAAAGCACCATAATTGATTAAAAAATGATCAAATGGCAATGGGGATGAACATAGCTGTATCCAATGTTTTTATAGTCACTACTGTTAGTGATCTCGAATAAAAATAAATACATACCCAAATTCTTCAATATTCCCATAGTTCGAACTCAATTCAAATAGCCTATTGACAATTCAACAAATAATAATTGAATTGTTTACAAAATTTTGTGGCAAAGCAGTAACTCTTATACCACTCAAATCAAACTATTCTGACTAAGTTACGTACAAAATCTAAAAAAGAATTCATTATTAAATTCGGTATTAATACCGGTATTTACCGAAAAATACCTTTACCGATACCGTTTTTTACCGATACCGAATTTCGAAAAATCTATTACCGATACCGGTACCGTTTATGATCGGTACGGTACGGCATCGGTACGGTACCGGTATGGTACCGGTACGGTACCGGTATTTCGGTAAAAAATCTCATCCCTATAGATGTGTGGTTGATGCGGAGGATAAAGAGTGTGGTAATGATTATATATAGATAAAAAGATGGATATCATCTATCCTGATAAATGTCTACTATAATGTATCTAACTTTTTGGTCGTTTCAATCATTCTTCAAAAGAATGAGTGGGAATGAAATTACCATGATGATGCCCATGATTTGAGAGAAAAGTGATAGGGTATATGTACTTTAATTAATAAAGATGGGTTACGAATCCGGCCCTACGAGTAAGGTATGAATAATGTTTGTATTTTTTGTTTAATACCCAAATCTGGTTTTTCTATATCCGATTATAAAACCCAAACCCGGTTCTTGTTAATACCCTAACCTAGGTGTTTTCAATACGTGAACCCTGTTCTCCAAATACACACAGTTACCGTTAGAAATTGATCTAGCCGTTTTCCAATGTTATTTATTATTATAAATAGATATTAAATGTCTTGATTGAATTCACTCTAAAAAGGCTCAAAATCTCAGAAGCCACACTATAAATGCTCTAGAAAATGGCTTACAAAAATGCTACTTCTTTTGTTGGTGTGGGTTCTTCGTCAAGCCCCGGAGAAGTTGTAGAAATAGTTCTTACAATGAGGAACCACGATATTTTAACGCACTGTGAATTTGTAATTCATCTGTGTTTTGTATTATACGAGTTGATGTCAACCTGCGCGTTGCTGCGGGATGTTGATTATGACTGTTTGTATCAGTATATATATATGATATGTGAAAATTCTTAAGTATATGCAAAAGTTTTTTTATTTTTATTTTTTTATTTTGGCTTTATTCCTAGTCTATAACAACACACTATAGCATTTTACTCCAAAAGAAAGAAAACGCTTTAAGATATTATTGTTTTGAATGTTTGTGATGACAAGTCTCATTTGTAAAATTAAATAGTATATAAATAATTATATCCTCATTAGTATTTTTTTTGAACAGCAAACACACTTTATATATATATATATATATATATATATATATATATAAAGAGCCAGCCAGAGGCTGAGAAACAACACAGAAAAGGAAAACAATACAAAAAGAAAAACAAAGACGAAGGCCATAGCCGGCCCAAAGACAATTACAGCATGACGGAGATATCGAACGACCTCCACTCTACCCAACCAGGGATAGGCGCCTTAGACCGATTTGAAATCCATAAAAGAACATCATCTTTAACTTGCTCGACGATGTTACTGACCGGAATGAAGCGCCCCTCGAAAGTCATCTCGTTTCTAGCTTTCCAAATCCGCCAAGTAGTCGCCAACGCAACCGTGTACACCACTCGTTTCCATCTGGCACTACCCGGCTGATGTTTAATGAACTCAATCAGCTCAACAAGTTTAGAAATCTCAATAGGGAATTTAATACGCATCCAAGTTAACACGTTCCACCAAACGCTACGAGACCAAATACACTTGAAAAAGATGTGATCCGGGTCTTCAATGTTTAATCCACACCTCGGGCAGGAGCAATCCAGGATCGGAATCCCCCTCTTAGCCAAACCGACCCTCGAAGCAATCTTGCCGAAGATTGCTCTCCATAAAAGATAATTTACTTTTGGAGGAGCCCAAGAATTCTAGCTATAAAAATAATCTTCAGCTGCGTTTGAGGCCTTCTCCAGATCCAGCCGCACCTGTTTAACAGAGAAGCTCCCATTAACTTCCGTCCTCCATTTCCACCTACCTCCGGAATCCACAAGATTGTCTTTCATACTCACTCCCAATTTCTCCATTGCTGAATCAACTGAGCTAATGTCTTTCCAGAGACCTGGAATAGATTTTTTTATCGGAATATTAGCCGGAAGCTCAGAATTACGGCTCCCATGTATCGCCTTAACAACCGACACCCACAACTCATCTGGATTCGACGCAAAACGCCACCACCATTTGGAAAGCATGGCTAAATTAAATAAGCGAATCCCACCTAACCCCATTCCTCCTAATTTTCTTGATTTTGACATAAACTCCCAACGGATCCATCTCAATTTATGCCCCGAACTGGATTTACCCCAAACAAATTCCTTTCTAATTTTCTCCATTTTTTGCAAGACACATTTTGGGGCCGCAAATAACGAGAGGAAGTAAGAAGGAAGGCTCCCTAACACCGATTTTGCGAGAGTCAAACGCCCCGCAAAAGAGAGTTGGCTCGCTTTCCATTTAGAGAGCTTAGCCGAAAACTTGTCGAGGACCGGTTTCCAAAATCTAGCTTTTTTCATATTGACTCCAATGGGAATGCCTAAATGCAAAAGGGGAAGAGAGCCCGCTTCACAATTCGCCAACTTGGCTAACTCAACAACCTCCGAACTCGCGACACCCACTCCATAAATTTTACTCTTCTTACGATTGATTTTTAGACCCGTAACTAAACTCAACCATCTCAAAATACGGTTTAACGCAACAATATTATCTTCCGACCATTCACCTAAGAAGAGGACATCGTCCGCGTAGCATAGATGAGAAATAGTTGGGCCCCCATTAGGAAGTTTGCACCCCTTAAATAGGCCCAAATTACACGCTCTATTCATAAGTAAGGTAACAAACTCCATTGCAATGACAAAGAGAAACGGAGACAAAGGATCGCCTTGCCGTAAGCCTCTCTTATATTTGAATTCTTTAGTAGGAGACCCGTTGACAAGAATGGAACCCATACCCGACGAGAGGCATCCTTTCAACCAATCAATCCATTAACAAGGGAAATTCATCTTCTCCATTATTCTCCAAAGGAACTTCCAATTTATAGTGTCGTACGCCTTCTCGAAATCCACTTTGAGAATTAAAATTTTCTTTTTAGCTTTTTTCACCCACGCCACCGTTTCACCCACAATCAACGGACTATCTAGAATATTCCTCCCCCCAACAAATGCCGATTGAGTTTGAGAGGAGCAAGAATTTATAACAGATTTTAGACGAATAGCCAAAACCTTTGCCACAATTTTGTAAATCAGGCCAACAAGAGAAATCGGGCGAAAATTCGACAAAGTTTGAGGATCTCTAATTTTAGGGATAAGAGCCACGAAAGACGAATTACATCCATTACTTATCTTACCCGTTAAGAAGAACTCATTCATCAACCCCACAATCCAAAATTTAAGTTTGTCCCAAAAAACCTTGACAAACCTTAGAGAGAACCCGTCTGGCCCAGGGGATTTACTTCCATCACAGTTTTTAATAGCCAGAAGGATTTCCGACTCACAAAATTGGGCGCACAAAGAATCGCCCAATGGTTTGGATACATTGCAGATTATCTGAAACAATGCTTTTGTAATTATAAAGATCTTAGATAATTATGTAGTCTTGGAATTGAGAAATTACTTTATATATATATATATATATATATATATAGGGGACCGCTAAAATGAGAACCACCTCGAGTTGTAAAAACCGTGAGAACTACACCGTACGGGGCGAGGTAGACCAAATTTTTTTTCATAAACGTAGATGCGTGTATTATAAACACATTTGTAAAAAAAATTTAAAAAAAAAATGTCGTGTGTAGTTTTGAGCACCACAAGTTTGTGTTTACGGGTACCGTAAATCCTACCGGAAAATTTACGATACCCGTAAACACACACTTGTGGTGCTCAAAAACTTTTTTTTTTTTTGAATTTTTTTTACAAATATGTTTATAATACAAGCATCTACGTTTGTGAAAAAAAAAATTTGGTCCACCTCGACCCGTACGGTGTAGTTCTCACGGTTCTTACAACTCGAGGTGGTTCTCATTTTAGCGTGATTCTATATATATATATATAGGATTAGGTTCAAACGTGAACAAAATCCCAAGAGTGAACTGCGTGAACTGATCTGGACCCTTGATTTTATAGATGATAGATCTTAGATCAATGGCACAATTGTAATTAAAGGTATAATAAATTTAATTTAAATTTTAATCTAAAGGGTAAAATAGGAAACTTTCATATTAAAGATATGGAAACTAATCAATAGTTTGTCATTTGCAATCCCTTAAAAGTCTCTATATCAGTTTCAAAACACTCAAAACAAGATTCCCTCACCCACCACCTCACCCGATCTCTCCCTATCATCTGCATATGGCCGGATTTCCGGCGACTGTCGGCTGTGTTTTCCAGCGAAAGACCCCCCCACCCTCTCGTTTCTACTCCGGCGCCACACAAGACCGGTGACCGGGTTAACCAGTAGAGCCGCCGCTCACGACGGCGCACGGCGACGATAATCGGAGGGAGAGGAAGAGAGACGGTGGCTGTGGAGGTGGTTAAGCCAGAGAGATGAGATAGAGAGAGAGAGATATCAAGAAGATGAAGCGACAGAGACGGAAGCGCCGCCGCTCATGGCGACGGCGGCGGCGGCTGGGAATTTTGACGGTGATGATGACAAACAGAACCTATCCCGACGAGTTTTCGGGAAAACTCTCCCTCGTTTCTTTTATTTTTTTCCTTTCTTTTCTTTTTCGGAAAAATTGATGTTCGGTTGTTGATAATGGTGATGGTTACTGTTTCCGGTGATGATGAATTTTATTTTTTTTCCTTTCCTTTCTTTTCTTTTTTGCGATGTTTCGTTGTCTGTACACATATGTATTGTAGCAGGTTTTGTGATATCTCAGAAGGTTGTGTGTATTGATTGTGTACACTTATGTATTGATTTTGCTCTATTTTTAATGCGATGTACACATGTGTATTCTGATTTTGCTCTGTTTTTAATGCGATGTACACATGTGTATAGTGTCTGTTTTTTGTGATATCTCAATTTTTTTTGTGTATTGAATGTGTAAATTTGTTGATGTACACTTGTGAATTATGCAAAGTATTAGTTGCTGAGTTTTTTTTGTTCAATTCGTTGATTTTGCTCTGTTTTTAACGCGATGTACACATGTGTATTCTGATTTTGCTCTGTTTTTAATGCGATGTACACATGTGTATTCTGATTTTGCTCTAATTATAACCCAATGTACACATGTGTATAGCGTCTGCTTTTGTGATATCTCATAATTTCGCAATGATACGAAATCAGCCCAAAAGAAAGATCGCAACTCATTGTCAACTACGACACAATCAAAATAGAAATCATTAAAATTGGTAACACGAGATCTCATGGTATGTAAGAGGATGTCTGCATCGCGTTCACCGATAAATGCACGTATGTCTCTAGAGCAATTTTTGAAATCTTCTGTTGTGCCACGAACATTTTGAGGTCCGCCTTTAAGTGATGCTTGAATGTTATGTGCAACAGTTGGGCCGATTTTGTTAAGACTAACTTTGTGGATGAACTGTTGCTCCTCAAATCCAAGTTTCCTGTTTTGTTTTAACATGTTGGCGTGATCGCTACCAATCATGCAATGGTTGTGCGCGGAAATGAAATCATATATTTTGTATTGTTCGGTAGCACGATCAAACCTCACTTTGATACGCGCACGACACCCGAAAACTGTGAATCGGCTTCGTCTGTGTTGTTTCTTGGATTTATCATATATGGTTGGAGCATTTTTGGATGGAGCATTGGGGTCAGATTCTGTGACCCGTGGTTGTCCTTCTCTTGAACATAATATATACCTATGAGTGGAGATTTTCATATTAGGATTGTCATGATACTTTTTGTTCTTTGATGTACCGATACGAGTGGAAAACCCGGATTGCGTAGCATACGTATTGTACATCATGACAACATCTTCCCAATGGGTAAATGTACTATTTACCACAGGAAGGTATCTAACATCTACTTGAGGTATCCAATACGGGGTGCCATTAGGTGTAGCATGTATGGCACTCGTAATCGTTCCTGTAAGAGATAATTAATAAATTAAATGATAGTGAGAAATAATTAATAAATTAAAAAAACTTGTCAACATGATATAGGGACGAACAGTATAATTGTAATTAATATGCACATGTGCATTGGCAGTTAATGTACGAGAAAGTTATTTTGTTTTTTTTTCAATCATAATGCACATGTGCATAAATTTGCATTGTAACATAATTTGAGATGCATTGTAACATAATTTGATATGATGCATAATTTGTAATATGAGGCACTTAACACAATGCACGCGTGTATATAATATTGAGTAATCATAATGTACAACATAAAACAATTGTAAACATGCAGTTAACACAATGCACATGTGCATATAATATTGAGTAATCATAATGTACAACATAAAACAGTTGTGAACATGATACAAAGGAGTATATAATTGAATAAGTCACGTTTTACATAAAATGGACATAAAATACCTTTAGTTTCAAACCAAATGAATTGTAAGTGTTGATGTTCTGTGCTTGTAGGTGCTGTACCAGTAGATGTGGTGTCAACTGATAACGATTGATCAGGTAAATTAGCAGTCTCAGTACCTACAGTGCCTGATGTAAACATTGAATCAAGCGTTTGTATTTCAAACCCATGAAGGGTGTGTCGAGATGCAGCTGGGTTTGCAACTGTTGTAAACACAGGATTGCAACTTTCATTTGGATTAACAGCAGGTAAGGTATTGACATCAACATCAACATCAGACGGACCCACTTCAGAAATAGGATTTACATTGATATCAGATGGGCCGCAAAAACCAGCATCGTGATGTGGATGATATGAAGAAGATGTTGTATGATGATCATCAGATGCTGTAGGTTCAACTCCAACACGAGATGAGTCAGACGAAGCCATGAGTGTCCGAAATCAGTATACTAACGACGAAATCAGTATCAAAATTGAACCCCCCCCCCCCCGTAAAATGTGAATGTCCACGCCGCCGGGAACCTGCAGAAATCCTTCGCCGCCGTAGACCGCGTAGTCGATTAAGCAAAATCCCCAACGAAACCCTAGTTTGAAAAAGACAACAGTGAAGATATACCCTAGGTTTGAAAAAAGACGGCAGTGAACAAGAGGAGAAGAGCACGCCGCCGTAAAACTGTAGAACCAGTCGCCGCCGTTGATCGAGTCGTCGATTAAGCAGAATCTCCAACGAAACCCTAGGTTGAAAAAGACAGCAGCGAAGGTTTGAAGAAGACGGCAGTGAACAAAAGGAATGGAGCGCGTGTTTTTTTTATAAAATATCATTAATTACAAATTTGCCATGTGTTCACATTGGTTCTCGCGGTTCTCGCAATAAGGGGTGGTTCCTAACGGATCTTTGTCCTATATATATATATATATGGTCAGGATCATTTCAGAACCATAAATATTTACAGAACTCGCAGAACTCCTAATAAACAATCTTTTTATTTATATATTTTTATGTTTAGGATAATTTTATCATTTATTATGTGTATTTTTACGATTACATACATGTTAAGAGTAATTTTATCATTTTTTATATGTAATTTTATAATTACACATATGTAAACTAGTTTTTTACATATATGTAATTAGTTATGACACATATATATAATTTTGGCAATTAAACATATGTAAACTACTTTTAACATGTATGTAATCAAAGAAATACATATAATAGATGATAAAAAGATCCTAAATACAAAAACTTATATATAAAATGATTGTTTATTAGGAGTTCCGAAAGTTCTGTAGTTATTTAGAGTTCTGAAATGAACTCAACCCTATATATATATATATATATATATATATATATATATATATATATGATTTGAACTTACATATATCATCATCATCATACTCAGTAAATCCCATCAATAGTAAAGCTAAGATAGGGTCTGAGGAGAATAAGATGCTGATTCCAGTGAGACCCCGGCTCGATTGAACTTACTTATATATTAGATACAATTAAAAAGGTAAGTGCAAAATAGTATTATAAGAATTACAATTTAGCTATTAACATTTTTCAACACATTTTTTATTTTTTTTTTATTTTTATTTCACATCCTCCTCTCAAACCCCGAGTCTTTATTCTTTACCAACAAAAGAATTGTTTAACTTTTAGAACGAATATTTTATACTTCTAAAATATTTGATTACTTAATTTATTTTAACTTCTGTATTATAATATGTATAATATTTAAAATAATCCATGATCTTATAGCTTGTTTGATTTTACCCTAATGCCCTCTCTACGTATTATCTTTATCTTCATATATTCACCTTTCCAAAATTTTCATTTTACTACTTTTCCTCATCTTCACCGTCATCTAATATTATTGGCAAATGGAATGCAAATCTGCAAGCAAACCCAGCCTTTAACACCATCGTTTTCAATCCTACATATTCTTCACTTCACCATTGAAATCGAAAAGGATCTAATGGTTTTTTTTTCACGGAAAGGAATTATTAGTAAGAAATTAAAAGAGATATATTTACACTTACCGATCCGATGGCCAACCGCCAGATCCGGACAGTTTATTCATGGACTAACGATTCACATTCAACCATACCGTTCCGATTAAACCCAGATAGAAACAACCCCCGTCCTTCACTATATCGCCTTTAACAATTCGTAATCGCGTCGATTTATTACTGTCGTCGCTATGCATAACAAAGTTTTGCGGTCTTTTCACCGTTTAAATCCTTTTATTCAAACAAATTATTTATCATCAATACCACCTTTTATTCATATAGATTGATCCGTTAACTTACCACCGTTTCTGTACCATTCCAACCGTTTAATTATCACTTAGGATTCATGGACGAATCCTCCTATCGCATACATGTATTTATTTTTACAGATTATACAAAATAACTGCTCTGTTTTTATCTACAATTATCAAACTCACGAACACTATCCGGATTAAATTAAAATAATAATCAAGAAAAAAAAAACCTTCTTCAATCCACAATTCAAAACAAAGTAATTATGTGAAGTTGTCGGTGATCTTACGATTCCTTCAAACAAAAACGTGTAATCGATTGAGATACTTGCCGATCTATCAATACCACCCTCCGATCACAAATTCACAGATGGGTACAATGCAACCATGACGGAAAGCGTGAAGCGTCTGATCTTTCTTTATTTGCAAATTTTGATGATCAGGCTTCGGTTTTTGTAACTTTTGGTTTGTGATTTAGGATGTTGCTTTTTTTTCAAAGGGGTGTTTGTTTTGTAGAACTTTTCTTTGCGAGAAAGGGTTTTGGAGGATGTTGCTTTTTTTTCAAAGGGGTGTTTGTTTTGTAGAACTTTTCTTTGCGAGAAAGGGTTTTGGCAAATGGGGTAGACAATTGCTTTGTGTATAAATTAGTAGTTAACATATTTATGTCATTTGTAATTTGGAATTTTGGAATGTTAAAAACGAATAGAGGGGCGCCTTTTATTTGGCTTGTAAACACCTATTTGTGAAATGGGATAAGGATCATTACAGAACACTAATTATTGCGAGAACAAAAAGAACAACTCTAAATCATTAAATTTTGGGATTTAAGGTTCATATTTCTTAAATTTTATGCTTCTTACATTCATATGTGTATTATATATACATAAAAAAAATCATATATTTTTTTCCCTACACATAGCCTACATACATGTAGGTAATTTAGCCTACACGTAAACTACATGTGTGTAGGTTATTTAAAAACTGAAGATTTTTCATATTTTGTTTAAAACTCTAGTGTGAGAAACAATAAATCTTACATTTATAACATTTTCATTTACTTTTTAGGTTTTTAGGATTGCAAAAATGAGTGATTCATTTTGTTCTTTGTGTTCTCGCAATATTTAGTGTTCTGCATAGAACCATCCCCTTGTGAAATGTTGTGTCCCTTAAAGTTTGGCACAAACCTCTTATGAAAGGCTTGTAAACACCTATTTGTGAAATGTTGTGTCCCTTAAAGTTTGGCACAAACCTCTTATGAAAGGGTGTGAGTAGAATAAATTAAAAGGTGTGTCTTTTAAACAAATAAGACATAACTCAAGTTACTAATTGTATAAGGGTATAATTTTTGTTTATATATTTGTCTAATGTCTAAAATTTTCAAAATATCTAATATAAAGTTGCTAAAATTTAATGTTGTTATCAATTTTAATTATTTTTACAAAATGCAAAGTAAATTTAAAATTGAGTAAATTTCTATTTTCGTCCCTGAGATTTGTCCATTTTAACTAGTTTAGTTCAAAAATCTAATTTATAACAAAACCATCCCTAAGGTTTCCATTTCTTATCGCTTTTCATCCCTAAGGTTTGCATTTCTTAACGCTTTTCATACCTAAGAATTAAATGAAAAAACACCCTTAGGGATGAAAAGTGTTAAGAAATGCAAACTTCAGGGCTACATTTGTTATAAATTAGATTTTTGGACGAAACTAGTTAAAATTGACAAAGCTCAGGGACGAAAACAGAAATTTACTCTTTAAAATTTAAAATGGATCTAAATGAAAACAATATATATTTTGTTTAGGGTCATGGTATCTAGACACCCCCCAAAAATTAGTGTACATCCCTCAATATGTAGTCTATAGCACAATACGCTTTCTATAGGTTTAAAAGCAATAAATGTTAAACCAATAGGAACCGTATAGGTCAATACGCTTCCTATTCGCTTGCTGAAACCTGCTGCTCTCTGCCATGCAGGAAGTGCAGAGAGTTCAGATCTGAAAAGTACCGACAGCTTTTGAAAACTGAGTTCAACAGCAGGCGTATTGGCCAATACGATTCCTTTACAGTTACCAGGAAGCGTATTCAACAATACGCTTCCCATAGGGTTTTGGTTGGTGGACCAATTAAATCAATAGGAAGCGTATAGGGCAATACGCTTCATATTGATACAATGAACAAATATGCTCTGACATGCAGTTGGTTCAGAACTGAAAAGCTGTAAAGTGACATGGGGTTGTGTGATGACATGGGGTGGATTTTGCGTAACCAGGATAAGCAGATGCAGCTTCTAACATCTCACGGTCGCCAGATGGACCGGTTGCATGATGACATGGGGTGGATGATGACTGGCATGGGTGAAATGTATAAGCATATGGTATGTCGGTTCCACCCCGTCCATCACCACGAGTTTATCAGGGTCGGGGCCCGTTCTATACGCAGCAGCCCGATCCGTCCATGTCATCCTTTACTCAGCCCATTCCGTCTATGCAGGTATGTTATCTTATTTTTATTTCATTATCTATGATCGATTTAATGTTATGAAATGTAATGGATAATTTGTTTAAATTCTTATAGGCTTCAGGACCGTCCTATTCTCAGCCTAACCTTTGGATGAGTTTTCCTCAGTCTGGCCAGACGATGCCGCTCTTTCCTTTGGTCGGCACTTCCATGCATGTATGTTATTTTGTTTTTATTTCAATTTTTATGAACAATTTTAATATTATGTAATGATTATTTTGTTTAAATTTTTTATAGGCTCCGGGCACGTCCTGTACGCGGCACAACCCGTCACCCTCTATTAGGCGTGGCCCGATATTTACGGAGGAGGAGCTCGCGGAGTCTGACGAGGAGTCTGACGAGGATTGATGAAGATAGTGGTTTGTGATGTTTTTATATGATGCAATATTGTACGAACAATTTAGTTTTAATGTTTCGATGTATGAACGATTTAATTTTCTGTTTAATTAGGATATGTTTGTTTTGGTAAGTTATAATGTATGTATATATTTAGTTCGTTTGGATTGCTTAATTTAACTATGTTGTTTACAAAAATTTTAACAAAAAACCATCATTATTTTATAAAATTATTTTATAAAAAAAAACTAACTCAAATTAAAAAAAAAAAGTTTGGTAAGAGCAATATGTGATGCGTGGAGAGGAAAATTCTTTTAAGGTCGTATAGGGCAATACACTTCCTCTGGTAAAAGTTATCCAATAAGAAGCGTATAGATCAATACGCTTGGGCTCAGAGGAACCATAGAGCCCAATACGCTTCCTGTAGGATTAGGGATGTGCAAATAAAAATGGGGGATGTGTGGATACTGAAAGCCTTTGTTTAAAACCAGGCACAAATATCTAGCTATACCTAAACTCGGTTTCAAAGGCCATACCCTACCTGTATACACAGAGTTGGGTTTTTTTCCTTGGGTTTTTTTCCTTATTACCTAAAGCCTGCTCGCAATGCCTTTTTCATCAAAACCCGACATACCCGAAGTCTAGTGCGAAAAAAAACCCCGAAAATGTGTCCTCTAAGTAAAGCACTTTTCTCCTTTTTACTATTAATTTCTCCAATGTTGATAGCTACTTCCCTTTAATTTAAGAAATTGTATCTACTAGAAAATTGTATGACTTTGATCTTTTTTCGGATTTGAAATGCTCATCCAGAATTTTGAAGTTTTATAAATATCTGTATATATATACTCCAGAATTTTGAAGTTTGATAGATATATGTATATATACTCCTGGATTGTGTGATGGCTCTCATACCACTTTGTTGGAGAACAAAGGCTATTTTGTTGGCGATAGTACATGAATAAAGATGACTCAAATAAATTGAAGATTATCTGTGATTTGAATTTGATTATGCGGACTTCGAAAATAGACACAGTGAATAGATAAAAATCCTTTTATTAAATATACACATCAACCATCTGGCTTATTTACATATAGAAATATATGTACATGACTAAATGGTGCCTTCAACCATTGCACCTCTTTAGAGCAGGCGGTAGTTTGATGACCCACAACTCACTTTTTTTTTCTATTCTGATAGTATTTTGGATCATAATAATAACCATAATACTTAACATAAAGTCTAGATTAGATATAACACAAACGTATTTAACAACTAAGAGTAACATTAAACGTTTGATCATATCTAAATTATCTGCCTCATTTATTTAATCAATCATTATGGTGTTAAACGTTGGCAACTATGCTAGATGACTTTCTCATTCCACGGTGCCAACCTTTAATAAATGCTGAAATCAGTTGGAATAAAGTTGTGTGTTCTTGAACAGATTTTTTGAAAGCGTTAATGCTGATGATGATATAGATGGCAAGAGCAACGGTTGATGTCCCTCCGGTTAACACAAATAGTACTGAAAAGCTGTGAAGGTTAAGACTCTCATTTTCATCAGGCGAGGATTCTTCATCCAGGCACTTCTCAGAGTTAATATATCGGTCCTCGAGTTCTTTGAGTGTCCCACTTTCGGATACATTCATTAATGCCTTGTTTGCAACTGCAAGTTTTGGAGATCCCCTAGCAAATGCCTGTAAATATAATAGTGGATGATGTTAATTGTCCAAGAAAATAATGGGGTTGGCCAATTACCGTACCCCACCCCCTAATATTTTTCTCATACTCTGGTGAAAAGAACAATTAATGATGTCACATGTTAACAAAGAGTGGGAGGTTATGTTTAGCACAACCCATCTACAATCAGTGTGACTTCAGCTTTCAATTGAAAAAGACTCCAAACGTAAACAATGATCAATATCAAATTTGGATAAGTATTTTCTAAAACTGGAAGTAAAAAATGTATTGGCATTGTGAGGTAGAGGACTTACAAATCCATAACCTCCAACTTTGAATGTCTCTCCTGTTCTAACGAAGCTCTTGCAATACTGACGCGTTTATGGCTGCAAACCCAGCAGCAAACGGGTGTAAAAACACAGATGTTTGCAACTGCGTTTCACTACAAGAAAAGAATACTATTAGCGGCGACACCATTAGCGGCGACAGGCCAGGTGTCGCCGCTATTGGTCGATCCGCGTCAAAACCATGTTGGTTCAGGCCCTCAAGATCACTCACTATGAACACAAAAGATTGATCTGCTTACTAACTTTCTTGTTATAAAATAAGTTGAGAGTACACTGCATGACTACCTTCTATTGTACTTAAATAGGAAATAAATAACTAAACAAATAATCCTAATAATATGCTCCACCACTCCACGTTCAACTTGTAACATGCATCACACGTGCGCTTCCAAAAGACTCGGTCATCCTCAACGTCCACCATGACTCAGATCCACACATCTCTTGACCTTTAGTTGGACCTGATCCATTCAAACCTGCAACCCGTAATCATGCTCCAATCACCCGCCTTATTCTTGGTGACCCATTTAAACTAAACGGTCAACCAACTCGACCCGTACTTGATCCGTAGTAAACCGCAACATCAAGATTAACCCAACAAACCAAACCCCAGCCGTTGATCATTATTCTGATCTAACGGTTGGGGATTAAAAAGGCAATAGCGGCGACACTTTACGATCAATAGCGGCGACAGGCTTTCTCCGCTAAAGGTAGGTGTCCCACTTTAATCCCCAGCCACACATATCTTATCCTGGTTAACCCTGGTTAACGTAATCACGATTGAAATCGGACGAGGAATGGCTTATAATCTGCAATTATTTGACTTGATTTTTGTTGAACACCTTCAAAACATATCTAAAACTCATTTTTCAAATTTATGAACTGTGTGAACATAAATGAACATCAATTTTCGTTTGTAAAAAAGATTATATATCAACGAACAATATTCAGAAATGTATAAACTTTCTGAATTTGTCGAAACTTCAGAGAAAATCACACCAAAACAGCAGCTTCTTCATTTTCAAACAGTAATCAGTTTAGATCGACTTTCAGTTTGATTCGCTGATTTTCGATAAGTTTTGTTTTGTTTCGGATCAAATTCTGATGTTTTGGAACAGTTTTTCATTGTTTACAGTTTGATTTAGTGTCTTGTCTGTGTATCTCTGATAGAATCAGTGATTTTCAGTTTGGTTTTCAAATCTTTTTTGAACATATCAGATACATTATATTGATTTCAAAGTGAATTCTTTATTAAAATGGATGAACTCAGATCTGTTATTGAGTTGTTTTTACATATAAAAAACGATTACTTGATTGATTCGAAGAGTAAATCTGAACTTAGTTGCAGCGAAAACGCAGGTTTATGGTGTGTAGCAGTGAATCGAATGTTGTTGTTGTTCAAACTGAATCTGAGTAACAGGCTGTTGGTTATTAAAGAAGCAAAGTGTTGAGTTGCAGGTCTGAGTTGTTTTTGTGAGTGAACAAAGATAAGAATTGAAGTCACGAATCGAGTTGAGTAGTTCTGAATCGATCGGTTAAATTTTTGGTATGACTTTCGAATGTGTTGATGATTGAAATTTTGTGTTAAAGAGAATAATTGAAGTTGAAGGGTGATAGAAGAAGAAGAAAGTATATACAGATTTAAGTATAAAGTTGCAAGTTTTTCAAAGTCGAAATTCATTGTTGCTGTAGTAATAGTTTGTTAGAAGTAGAATCGAACAAGAATCGTAAGAGAGAGAATAAGCTCAATTCATTTCCAAACTGATCCATACAATCGGTTACAACAGTATTTAACCCTAACTACCGAACTAACTGATTAACTAACAACAACACTATTGATCCCTCTACTTTCTATTATTTGCATATTAACCCCCTATCCTCTCATTTTATTACACATACAACAAACATGTAACAATACTCCCTCCTCTAAAAATTCTTGTCCTCAAGAATTAACTTGAAAGTCTGGAAATCTGACCATAAACTCATCAGCATCCACCCAAGTGGCATCATGTAATGGTAAGTTGGACCATTGAATTAAAAACTGCACTCCTGCACGCCTTCCTTTTTTAACCAATTTTCTCTCTAAAATAGCTAAAGGCTGCATAGTAGAAGACCCTTCTTTTGGTAATGGACAAACAACATCACCTGGTCCTTCAGCTTTCTTGAGCAGTGAAACATGGAAAGTAGGATGAATTTGGGACCCACTTGGTAAATCTAAAGTATAAGCTGCAGTACCCACTTTTTTAATCACCAAGAAAGGACCAAAGTATTTTTGTGTGAGCTTTGAGTATTTATGCTTCCTGAGGGATGTTTGAACATGTGGTTGAAGCTTCAAATAGACCCAATCGCCTTCATTAAACTGTCTTTCACTTCTGTGTCGATCTGCAAATTGCTTCATGCGATTTCTTGCTTTGTTCAAAGAGTCCCTTAAAATTCTCAACATAGATTCTCTTTCATGAAGCCAATCTTCCAGAGCCTGAACATTCGTATCGCAAGGAATATATGGGAAGTGAATAGGAGCATCTCTGCCGTATAAAGCTTTGAAGGGAGACATCTTAATGGCAGAATGCCAAGTTGTGTTGTACCACCATTCAGCTAGTGGTAACCATCTTACCCATGACTGAGGTTCATCCATAACCATACACCTCAAGTACGTTTCCAAGCACCTATTTACTACCTCAGTCTGCCCATCTGACTGAGGATGATAAGCAGTGGATAGGGCTTGGTCAATTCCTTGCAACCTTAAGAATTCCTTCCAAAACAAGCTCATGAATAAGGGATCTCGGTCTGAAACAATTCTAGCAGGACATCCATGCAATTTGAAAACATTATCCATCATACATTGAGCTACCTTTTGACTACTGAATAAGGATGTTTTAAAGCCAAAAAATGAGCATATTTTGTAAAACGATCGACAATCACCAAAATCACATCTTTCCCTCCTGATTTAGGTAGACCACTGATAAAATCCATTGACACATCCGTAAAAACCAACTGTGGAATAGGTAAAGGATTCAGTAGTCCTGGTGTAGCAATTGCTTCATACTTTGCTTTTAAACAAGTACTGCATTGTTTAATCAGATTCTTGATGTCTTTATAAGCCTTTTTCCAGAAAAACATATCTTTAAAACGTTGTAAAGTAGCTTGCATACCAGAATGACCTCCCACAGGTGAACTATGACATACATCCATAATAAGCTTTTTTAGCTCAGCATCATCCCCAATCCACAACCTGTTTTTTCTTGTGAGAACAGACCCATCCCATTTCATATGTTTAATTGCTATACCCTGCTGTAATTGCTGAATCATATTTTGAGCTACCAAGTCTTCTTCCCAATGGTTTTTTATCTTTTGTAATAACAGTGGGTCATAAGAGGAAACAGCAAGTGAAAATAGAGTAGCCCCATGAACACGAGATAATGCATCTGCAGCTTTGTTCTCAGACCCTTTCTTGTATATAATATGATAATCGTAGCCCATCAGTTTGCTCAGCCATGTATGTTGTAATGGAGTAGTGATCTTCTGTTCTAAAAGATGTTTCAAGCTTTTCTGGTCGGTCTTGATAACAAAATGTTGCATAATCAAGTACTGGTGCCACTGCTTGACTGCTAACAGAATGGCTAGAAGCTCTTTTTCATAGACAGATAATGCACATTGACGAGCAGATAAAGCTTTACTTACAAACGCAATAGGGTGATTATTCTGCATGAGAACAGCACCCAATCCCTTTGAACTTGCATCCGTTTCTACCACGAATTCTTGGGACCAATCAGGGAGAGCCAACACAGGTGCATTGCTGAGTGCGTGTTTCAATGTATCAAATGCATGCTGAGATTCAGCAGTCCAACAGAAAGCATCTTTCTGCAACAATGCTGTCAAGGGTTTAGCTAAACTGCCATAAGAGGCTATGAAACGCCTGTAATAACCAGATAATCCGAGGAACCCCCTCAACTGCTTTACATTAGTGGGTGGTGGCCAATTTTGTATTGCTTCAATTTTAGAAGGGTCAGTTGAAACTCCCTCCTTAGAGATAATATGGCCCAAGTATTCAACTTGTTTTCCACCAAAAGTACATTTAGACATTTTAGCATATAACTGTTGATCTCTGAAAATATGTAGTACCTCTTTAAGGTCGGTCACATGCTGTTCCATAGACTTGCTGTAAACGAGAACATCATCAAAGAAAATTAGTACTGATTTCCTGAGCAGCTTTTTAAACACTGAATTCATCAAAGCCTGGAACGTGGCAGGGGCATTAGTTAGCCCAAAGGGAAGGACCAAAAACTCGAATAACCCCTGGTGGGTTCTAAAAGCTGTCTTGTGGATGTCCCCTTCGAACATTCTCACTTGATGATACCCCGAACGTAGGTCCAATTTCGAATAAAACTCAGCTCCCCCCAACTCTTCTAATAGCTCTTCAATTAATGGAATGGGAAAACGATTTTTAACCGTATGATCATTTAATTTCCGATAGTCTACACATAGTCTCCAACTTCCATCTTTTTTTTTTAACAAGGACTACTGGAGAAGCAAAAGCACTAACACTTTGTCTGATTATGCCCATATCTAACATCTCTTGTACCATCTTTTCAATTATGTTTTTCTGTCCCATAGGGTATCTGTAAGCTTTTTGATTAACGGTAACTGCTTCATCCTTTAACTGAATTCTGTGATTAAACTGTCTATCAGGTGGTAAAGACTTAGGTATTTGAAACACATCTTGATACTCTTGCAACAACTCAGTAATTCTGACATCATGAACTTGTTCTTGTACTTTAGCTTGATGATGGAATGTATCAGTTCCCTCCATTTGCATACTAAACATTTGCACTTTCATGTGATCGCCAGGCTGCATTAGTAAACTTGACAGTTTTTCCAATGAACATAATGCCACCCCATCTTGAGTTACCCCTTTCAACTTAATTGATTTTGAGCCTACCAAAAACTGCATAGTGAGCTCTTTGAAGTTCCATACAATATCATTTAATGATTGCAGCCATTGTACCCCAAGAACCATGTCATAATTGTCCAAGGGTAGTAAGAAAACATCAGTTTTAAACCAACTTCCCTGCATCAACCATTGGAAGTCCTTGCATAAATGATTACATTCTAATGCCTTACCATTCGCTACTTTCACCTTCATGAGTGGTAGTTCCTTAGTATGACATTGTAATTTTGTTGCTAATTTCGAATCAACAAAATTATGAGTAGACCCTGAGTCGATTAGAATTTGCAATTGCCTAGTTCCAATTGTTCCCACTACCCTCATTGTTGAAAAAGAAGTAACCCCCAATAATGCATGAATAGAGAGTTGAGCATCTAAGTTCGACTCCTGAATTTCCTCATATGACTCCTCAATCTTTTCTTCTTGTTCTCCATCATCAAATAGTTCCAACACATACAACTGTTTGTACTTGCAGTTGTGAGTAGGAGTGTATTTCTCACTACACCAAAAACATTCACCTCTGGCTATTTTTTCCTCAGCCACCCTTGCAGGAACTTTCTTAACATTTTTCACCATTTTACTTGCAGGTGGTGTAGGTAATAAAGCTAAAGTGTTCACAGGATTTACCACTGCCTTAGTACCACTGGTAGAAGCCATGCTATTACTTTTGACTGATGTGTTATTAATGTTCCCACCCCAATTACTTTTCTTATTGTCCTTATCCCCAAATAAGGTAGAATAAACCACTGACTGCTGTTTTGCCATGGCTATAGCATCCCTCATACATTTCGGTTTAAAGATCTTAACCAAGCATCTAACCTCCGGTTTTAATGTTGATACATATTATGTGGACGCGACTTGGTTCGGTTCAACTCGGTTCGGTTCGACCCGGTTAGGTTCGGCTCAAGCCCGACGTCTCGACATTCCTCCGTCGTGCGTCCCAGAGTTCGACACGCGAAGCACAAAGCGCCGCGGACTTTCCCGTCGACACATCACCATGACATCACCTTGGTGATGTCATGATGATGTCACTCAAGTTGACTAAATACAAGTTCATGAGAAAATTCGAGATATGTACGTGCATGTAAATTGGGTTTAGACCAATCAGCTTCTTTGGGCTTTCCCCCACATGGGCCGAACCCCAAGTCCAACCGCACAAGGCAGAACTCATATTTATACCGAAAACAAGTGTTTTCGGTGGTGTGGAGTGAACAAGAAAGACAAGGCAGAGAAGTGTGAAGAACCGGACAAGAGGGTGCAACAGACAAGTGAAGTCACAATCGCACAAGAGAGAACCGAGAGATTTGTTAGAGAGTTTGCAAAAATTGTTTTGTAAACATTGATTTGTAATTGTCTTTCAAGTATTAATACATTGGTGTTAATCGTTGAGTCTCGGTCTCCATCTCGTGTTCTTGTTCATCTCCTTCTCTCGATCTCGGTTTGCATCTCCGGTTGGATTCCGCACAACCGGGTGTGTTTGACAACAAGGATTAGGCGACTAGATCCTCCCCTAGCCGGACCTACATTTAACCCCCCCACAAACAAACTTGCAGCATACTCATCTGTCAATTTTACCCTATTCAACAGTGTATCAAAATCTCTAGTGTATTCTTGGAGAGTACCTGTTTGATGAAGGTTCTTCAACTCCTCCATAGGATCTTGTGACAACCTTTCTGAAAATCTGTTTTCGATGGATCTGCAATATTCTTCCCATGTTATATCTGCAATGTCACGATCTTGACTGTCAAAATACCCTTGATGCCACTCTAATGCTGCACCTTCTAGGTTAATGATTGCATAATGGACCTTTGCTACATCTGGAGTTCTGTCCACAGCGAAGAAATGATTGCAACGGATAATCCATCCCTCAACTTCCTCCCCATTGAACTTAGGGAAATCCAACCTTTCGGTACGAACCAACCTTTGATCATGATGACCTCCTCTTTCGGTAGCCATACGATCAATCTTGTCATTAATCTCCGCCATTTGTGTAACCAAATTCGTCATACTCGTTTGTAACAACAAAATAGCTTGTGAATTCTGCTCTAAAACTACTTGTTGAGTTCCAATTATGGTCGCGTGTTCTTGACAGAACTTTTCCAATCTTTCCATCGTTTGATGCCTTGTCAACATATACAAACGGATCAATCGAACAGATACGCCTGATAAGAATCAATCGAACGATGATTGATTCCAATTAGAAAAAAAAAAACGAACCAGAATTAATCGAACAAATGATTAATTCTTCTATGAATGAATCGAACGAAATTGCAGTGAACTACGAATCAAATTGAATCAATCGAGCTCCGAGAATCGGTAGCTCTGATACCAATGTTAGAAGTAGAATCGAACAAGAATCGTAAGAGAGAGAATAAGCTCAATTCATTTCCAAACTGATCCATACAATCGGTTACAACAGTATTTAACCCTAACTACCGAACTAACTGATTAACTAACAACAACACTATTGATCCCTCTACTTTCTATTATTTGCATATTAACCCCCTATCCTCTCATTTTATTACACATACAACAAACATGTAACATAGTTGGTTCTTGATAAAGAGTATAACTGAGATTTGACTAGCTGTTGCTAAAAGAAATAGTGAAAGTTGTTGGGTGTTGATTGTTTAAAAAAACGCAGAAGTAAAAGTTGGTAAATGTACAAATATACCCTTTACGTTGATGTCATGTTCTTGTATATTGTCTTTGCATAATTGCATCTAGGTTTTCCTTGGATCAACTTTATTCAACAGAAAGTTAAAATGGTAGAGTTACTAATCTACCCTCCAAAACCTCTTTCCCTTTTTGTTAACACAGGGGGTAAAATAGTAATTTCACATGTAAGATTTCAAGATTAATAGCCAAAAGCTGAGTGATGATAATATGATATAAGAAACTGGTCCAGACCACATTTATGTTAGATTTCACATGTAAGATTTCAAGATTAATCAAAGTTCTTTAAGTGTTTATTAGGGTTTTAACTTTTAGTATTTTTTTTAAAGATTTTTAAAAAATGATTTAAGGCGTCTAAGGCAAAATAACTTATTTACCTTTAGGTGGTTGATGATGGCATCCCTATAAGGTGTCGGAAATTTCCCCCAACCCATTTTATCGAACGGGATGGTCTGCCACATATACATACCCGCCTCGCGTGAAAATAGGTCGCTAGGTACACCGACGGGGGTATACGTTACATCCCTATCGAATGTAAGAGACCCCCCCCCCCCGCTTTCACATCCTATGAAGCTTTTGGTTTTTAAATATAACTAGTGACAACATTTATAATAAATGAAACAAAAGTACTAAATAATAATTGATAACTTGCGGTCGGTCTTGTGTGTCCCTCTCCGAAAAGGATCTGGATGTGGTGGATCCCCGGCTCTGTCTCCCCATGTCCCCGAGGGATCATCGGCCATAAGATAAACAAATACAAAACAGAAAGAAAACATTTTTCCTAAAAAGTTACAAATATTAAAACAAGTGTATCAAATAGAAATTAATAGAAAGTACAACAAGTTTAAATAATATGAAAATAAAGATTTCAACAAGTGTTTTTCAAATACCAACTAATATAAATTACAATAGCTTTTCTTTTAATCAAACTCGATGTCAAAATATACACTCAATATCACCAAATACACATGTTTTATACATACTTAGAAGCTAACATACATAAACTAATTTACACCTACATTACATAATTTCTCATCTTTAACAAACATATATACTAACATACTAATTTATACATACTACAGATATTTAAGCAATGACATATCAATTTCACATACATATTAACATCTACCCATTTACATACAAACATACATCCTTACATACACATTTAGATTCCTACACAAACCCAAAATTACACAATTTTTTCAACATTTACATACTAACATACACACATTTTCACCAAATACACATAATTTATACATACTTACAAACTAACATACACATGTACATACTAGCATACACATATATACACACATACATAGACTTACATACACACATTTTCACCAAGTATACATAAATTATACATTTTCATATACATCTACTAACATATACACATTTACATACAACATACATCTTTACATACACATATACATACCTACACAAACCCAAAATTACACAATTTCTTATCTTTGAACAAAAATAAACATAAAACTAACCGTCAAAATGATGATTCTACTTGTGGTGGTGGAGAAGACGTGGTGGGTGACCGGAATTCTCTAGCATACACACATACATACACCTAAAATCAAGAAATTAACAAAATTTAAAATAAAATCAAGAACAAAATCAACTTAAACAAAGAATACTAACCGAGTTGGTGTAGATCTTGGTGAAATTGACGAAGAATCGTCAATTTAGGGGTAAAGCCGTGAAGGAGATAAGTTTGGTGGGAAAATGGGTGAAAATCGATGAAATCCCGCTTTTAGACCTGTTGTGCGTAAAGTCAATAGGGGCGACGCATGTCGCCGCTATTGACCTAAACATGTCGCCGCTATTGAGTGTTTTCAACCCCAGCCGTTAGATCAAGATAACAAATGAACGGTTGGGTTTTAATATTGGACACCGCGTTCTGGATCGACTAATAGCGGCAACTTATGGCCTGTCGCCGCTATTGGTCGGTCGATATTCATGTAGTGATACCCTGCCTGTATACACAGAGTTGGGTTTTTTTACTTATTACCTAAAACTCTGCTCGGTTTCTCGCAATGCCTTTTTCATCAAAACCTGACATACACACATTTTCATCAAATACACATAATTTATACATACTTACAAACTAACATACGCATGTACATACTAACATACACCTATATACACACATACATAGACTTACATACACACATTTTCACCAAGTATACATAAATTATACATATTCACATACATCTACTAACATATACACATTTACATACAACATACATCTTTACATACACATATACGTATACACAAACCCAAAATTACACAGTTTCTTATCTCTGAACAACAATAAACATAAAACTAACCGTCAAAATGATGATTCTATTCGTGGTGGTGGAGGAGACGTGGTGGGTGACCGGAATTCTCTAGCATACACACATACATACACCCAAAATCAAGAAATTATAATAAAATAAAGAAGAAAATCAACTTAAACAAAGAATACTAACCAATTTGGTGTAGATCTTGGTGATATTGATGAAGAATCGTCCATTTTAGGGATAAAGCCGTGAAGGAGATGAGTTTGGTGGGAAAATGGGTGAAAATAGGAGAAATCCCGCTTTTAGACCTGCTGTCTGCGTGAAGTCAATAGGAACGACGCATGTCGCCGCTATAGACCTAAACATGTCTCCGCTATTGAGTGTTTTCAACCCCAGTCGTTAGATCAAGATAACAAATGAATAGCTGGGGTTTAATATTGGACACCGCATTCCGGATCGACTAATAGCGGCGACTTATGGCCTGTCGCCGCTATCGATGTCGCAGCTATTGGTCGATATTCTTGTAGTGATACCCTACATGTATACAGAGAGTTGGGTTTTTTTACTTATTACCTAAACCCTGCTCGGTTTCTCGCAATGCCATTTTCATCAAAACCCGACATACCCATAGTCTAGTGCGAAAAAAACCCCGAAAATGTGCCCATTCTAAGTAAAGCCTGTTTCTCCTTTTTACTATTAATTTCTCCAATGTTGATAGCTACTTCCATTTAATTTCAGAAATTGTATCTACTAGAAAATTGTATTACTTTGATCTTTTTTCCGATTTGAAATGTTCATCCAGAATTTTGAAGTTTTATAAATATCTGTATATACTCCAGAATTTTGAAGTTTGATAGATATATTATATATACTCCAGAATTGTATGATGGCTCTCATACCACTTTGTTGAGAACAAAGGCTATTTTGTTGGAGATAGTACATGAATAAAGATGACTCAAATAAATTGAAGATTATCTATGATTTGAATTTGATTATGCGGACTTCGAAAATAGACACAGTGAATAGATAAAAATCCTTTTATATTAAATATACACATCAACCAACTAAATGGTGCCTTCAACCATTGCACCTCTTTACAGCAGGCGGTAATTTTTTTTTTTTTTTTTTTTGAACGGCTAACTGCTTTCCACGTGTAAACCCACCCTTTCGGAGCTATGTCCAAAGGCCGACTACTCGACCCCCGCTAGAAAGCGTAGCACACCCCTGATGCGCGGGAACCCCGTGGAATGGGTAAACCATCGCCCTCCGTTGGACTCAAACCCGGGTTGAATCCCGAGCCGAGCCTTCACCCGGATGTCACAACCACTGCGCTGCAGATGGAAGGACAGGCGGTAGTTTGATGACACACAACTAACTCACTTTTTTTTTTCTATTCTGATAGTACTTTGGATCATAATAATAGCCATAATACTTAAGATAAAGTCTAGATTAGATATAACACTAACGTATTTAACAACTAAGAGTAACATTAAACTTTTGATCATATCTACTATTTAACAACTAAGAGTAACATTAAGCTTTTGATCATATCTAAATTATCTGCCTCATTTATTTAATCAATCTTTATGGTGTTAAACGTTGGCAACTATGCTAGATGACTTTCTCATTCCATGGTGCCAACCTTTGATAAATGCTGAAATCAGTTGGAATAAACTTGTGTGTTCTTGAACAGATTTTTTGAAATCATTGATGCTGATGATGATATAGATGGCAAGAGCAATGGTTGATGTCCCTCCGGTTAACACAAATAGTACTGAAAAGCTGTGAAAGTTAAGACTCTCATTTTCATCAGGCCAGGATTCTTCATCCAGGCACTTCTCAGAGTTAATATATCGGTCCTCGAGTTCTTTGAGTCTCCCACTTTCAGATACATTCATTAATGCCTTGTTTGCATCTGCAAGTTTTGGAGATCCCCTAGCAAATGCCTGTAAATATAATAATGGATGGTGTTAATTGTCTAAGAAACTAATGGGGTTGGCCAAACGTACCCCACCCCCTGAATTTATCTCATACTTTGGTGAAAAGAACAATTAATGATGTGACATGTTAACAAAGAGCGGGCGGTTACGTTTAGCACAACCCATCTACAATCATTGTGACTTTAGCAATAAATTCAAAAAGACTTCAAACTTAAACAATGATCAATATCAAATTTGGATTAGTATTTTCTAAAACTGGAAGTAAAAAATGTATTGGCATTGTGAGGTAGAGGACTTACAAATCCATAACCTCCAACTTTGAATGTCTCTCCTGTTCTAACGAAGCTCTTGCAATACTGAGCTAGAAAAACTTTAGCTGCTGGAACATCAAGAAAGATAGCGGCGATTTCACCAGTTTTAAGGGCCTCAGCATATCCATGTGTTGAGTTATAGCAATTGGTCTTGATGTCCTCAAAACGGAGAACTTTTACCAAATAGTCCTTTACAATTGTTGATCCATCGCAATACCCTACAGTCACATTCTTGTTTCTAAGCATGTCAACACTTGCTATCGTCGGTTCTAGCCTTTGAACCGTGAGCATGCTTGCCAAGCTAGCATTGTAGCTTTGCGTGAAAATTATTGCCACAAAAAGCCACACGACTATTGCCACTCTTGACAAATTGCTATGCATCTTATCACCTGTAAGCGAAAATGATCATAAGTAAAATGACAAGCAAAGATTACAATGTTCTAGAGGTGCCAAGATTGGTAGTTAAAAATAAGATCACATAAAACAATTATGTTTATTATGGATGTGATCGAGCAAAAATTAATTTTTCCATATTTTATTTTAAGTAAATTGCCAAAATCGTCCCCGAGGTTCGGTCATGTTTGTCATTTTCATCCAAAACAACTTTTTGTACCATATAGTCTTTCACTTTTGAGATATTTTGTCATTTTCATCTAAACGTCTGACTTTTTTTGACAAAATCGTCCCTAAGATTTGTGATTTTTTGTCATTTTCATCCAAATGTTTGATAGAAAAAAATAAAGGAAATTAGACGTTTGGATGAAAATGGCAAAAAATCTCAAAAGTGAATGACTATATTGTATAAAAAAAGTTGTTTTGGATGAAAATGACAAACATGCCCAAACTTCAGGGACGATTTTGGCAATTTACTCTTTTATTTTATTTTTCAGATTTAATGTGTTATATTTAATTACAAAAGAATGTTGTTTTAAATAATAATACAAATATTTGAACAAAATGTATGAATTTATACGGATGAACAATTTTCATTTGAAGATAAACCTGTCATTTAACACGTTTGAGATAAAATAAAAGTCTTTGGATTTATATATGGTTTGGATGCTAAGTGGTTCTAGACATTTGTTTTCAGTTCTTGTACATATAGGCAAATGAGTAGCGAACTCATTTAAAAGATGACAAATAATTTTAACGTCTGTAGAGGTGGCAACTTGGTTTTCAATAAGATGTATATTGGAACGTGAGAAAGCAAGCATGCACAAGTTTTTCGAAGAAATTTCAGTTTGGAGCTTGCTTGCCACCTCAGCGGACGCCAAAATTCTGTCAGCTTTTACATGAGTACTCGATCTTCTTCTTATTTGTACAAGAATTTTCAAAGAAATGACTAGAAGTACTTACAAAATCTTAAAACCACCTATAAATCTAAAAAAAAATCAGATAAAACATTATTGTTGATAGCAAAAGTATGCAAGTTACCACGCAAAGTCAAGAGGGAAGTGAATGCAAGCCAAAAGACTATTCCAATTTGCGTAATGATATTCGAGCCTTGGAGACTTTTATTATGGCTCCTCTCAATCAACCATATAACAAAGCCATTGTAAGTAGCGATTGCTGCTATTAACCACCACATTTCTTGTGTGAAAGGCTCTAAGAACAACCATGGTTGGTTTGATAATCTGGATCGAACTGGTACAATCATCTCCAAACCCGACTCGGTGTATGGTTGTGTGAAATCTACAAATTCGTGTCTTTTCTCTGTAATTGTTACATCACCCGCTACTGCATCAAATTCCTGCTCCAAATCAAATATATATACAAGTATTAAATTTATGAGAACGCGGCAACTTAGTAATGGAAAGGGCCTTATGCCACGCCCTAACCTTCAAACAGATGTTTGACAAATATGCAAACGGTCGTTTAAAAGTATGGGGGCTATGACGCAAACCCCAACCCTCAAACGGTCATTCGGTGCAACCTCAAACTACCATCTGAAATGACGTGGGATTAGATTGTTAGTTGTGTGTGCATACAGGCCCCCTACCAGAAAATTTATATTATTATGTATAAGTTAATGTTGGACCTTTAATTGTATTGCTTCCACTAGTTCATCGTATGAACGACTAAATCGAACTGGTTCATAAGATTGATTCATTCTTCTCATCATTTCATCAAACACCTTGACTGCGAATCCATCGAAGACATCTTCATTTTTCTGGATGTCAAATTTCACGCTCACGAATTGTTCAAACAAAGATTGATCAGGAATGCCAACTCTCATTGTTTTTTCTGAATTTTCCACAAGATTCCGAGGGTGACCTTGATCAGCATACGATGGTTGCACCGGCCACAGAGCTTTTCCAAGATTATCAATAGAAGTTGCTCCATTGGTGTCATCTTCAATTTTCTCTGAAAACCCTAATCCTTCAGTCCAGTACACACTATTATACCCCTTTCCAATCACGTTAACAATCTCTACTGTGGTCACCGAAATTGGTTTCCATTTATGGAAGTTCTTTTCTAACAACCTAACGGAGTTATATCCTTGCACTGCGAAGATTCCAGGTTCGTTTTGCTCTTCTTCCGGGTAATCGGAAATGAACTTTTGATGAAATCTTTTTCTGAAATGTTGAAACTCCGACGTGTTTTCAAGGAAGTAAGTTTTGACTCCAACTATACCTTTTAGTGAAGAAATCATGGTGGAGTTAATGGAATGAAAAAGATCAGTCATTCCATTAGTTGCGATCCATAGATACCCATCTCCGGTCATTTCCATCTTCTTGGCTGTTTGAAATAGGCGAACCCCGAGTTCTAGAGATGTATGAATTAAGAAGACATTATTATCTTGTTTCTTAATTGATGCAAGCTCTTCATCTAGCGAAGACGAATCCGATGTGAGTGGTAAAGTATTTGTTACCTAGACGAGGGAAAAATAACCGAATTAACGAAATTATACATAGATTGGTGAGAGTGTTGTAACACTGGAAGGACACTAATATATACATATCAAATTGATTTTGAAAATTATCTTGGATATGTATTTAATAATAATTTATGTGTTGTCTTCAACTCATGCACCTTTTTTAGTTAGCACATTTAGTTTCTTAGTTAGTAGTCAATTTGATGACATATGGTAGAATTTTCCCTGTAAAAGGGAGCTCAATGCAATTGTTTAAGCATTTAATAAGATATCAATTTTCTCTCAAAAGAATTTTCTCTAATTATCATTTTTTGCCACACCTTGTGTTATATACAACAAATAGCAATTTCGTCCTATGTCGTTAATTACCTTAGAACCGGTTTGTCGAAATGCCTGAGAAAGATGAGAGACAAGAGATGCCATTGAGGTTTCGTATATAAGAGTAACTTGGTGTATACCTAACGATTGTAAAACGGCAGCTGCAGCTTTCACCTGTGTGGATTGTGTGGGTACGGCTTGAATGAAAAATGGCCATTGATCGGTTGCGTGTTGTGGAATTGAGCTTGCTAAGGAAAGGAAGATCGGGATATCATGATCAAGCTCATTGTCACTGATAACCTCAGCTATGGTAGATGCTTGTTCCCATGTGTGAGCTCCCAAAATAGCCTTTACTTTGTGTTCATGAATTAGTTCTCTAGCTGCATAATTTGCACATCACGAATAAGTTGGCATTTTAGCTGAGTTTATTATGTATTATAGTACGGGTGGGGTTCGGCTATAAAGTTCAATTTTTCTAAAAAGTTTAAAAAGTCATAAAACACTATAATTTCAGGCATAAAACACACCTAAACCCCACAAATAACAGAGTGAATACTACTAAAACACCATATTCAAACCATAACAGTCCATAAAAACTTCAAACACACAATCATAGAAATATGAATATAAAACACAACATGCTAATCAACACACAACACAATAATGTTTGCCTTTCGATAATCACAGCCTTATCATCCAATACACAAAACACAACCCATTTATATGATGTTTTGATAATCTTCATTTTGTTATTTGTGGCTTTTGTGCGTGTTTTATGGTTGATATTTTGGTGTTTTATGACTTTTTACACTTTTTAGGAAATTTGGACCTTGTAGCTAACTCCTAGCCTTCTACTTAATAAAATTTGTTCCATCATTTACTTTCTGAAGAACTAATCTCTCGCATCCTTAAGTTCGAGGGTTGTTTTGTAATTAGTAGATAGTTAGTTTATGTTGTCATTAGATTAGTTAAATAAGTACAAGAACCAGAAGCGACAAACGAAAGAATATAACCTACATCATAAGGGAATCGACATCCCCTGGAGACGCGTCGATTCATAAAGGGAGGTAAAACATCAGACTCTTCAACAGGCACGTTGATTAGGGGGTAGACGCGATGGTTCAGACGCACCTCTTCGATTAGTATAAATAGGCTTATAATTGCATTTGTAATTTATTCATGTACTCTCAAACATTAAAGATCATATAAAAGTTATGTTTTATTTCATTCTTTTTCATTCGTTCTAGAGATCAAAGATCAAGTCTAGGCAACCATTGGTATTAGGGCATCTGGCTCTAGACACCGGAATCGCAAGGCAAAGAAGATCGCAAGAATCATTCGCGATTACAAGTTTCGATTTTTATTTTTTCATTCGCAGTCAGTTTTGCTTCTAGGATCGAACCAGGGTTTCAAAATCATGGAAAGTTTTTGGTTTCAAGTTATAGTGCAAATTAGATAGTTATAGGAATTTGGTGGTTACGCGATTGGTTCATTCGTGGGTTTAAGATCAGAAGGTTTACCGAATTCAAGGAAATTAAATTCCAACAGTACAGGGATTCGTTTGGTGGGCAGTTTTTTAGAAACAAGAAAGTAAAGGTTGTTTGATTACAAGTTTAGTTAAAGTAAATATCGTTCGATATAACTGGACCAAATCAACAAGTTGTAATCAAAAAGTAATGAAGTTATCTTTCCCAATTTCAATGCCCAATTTTGAAACCTACAAATTACATCGTTTGGGCAATTTGCATCGAGACAATATTTCAAGTGAATGGACTTTAGGAAACGATTGAACTGTCAGAAAATACACAACCAAATGTAAAGAAAGTCAAGTCAGCAATCATATATTTGTTCCAAGCAATATAAGTTGAAAACAAGTCACGTTGGTGTTGATCGAGTACAAAAGGTTTGTTTCCATACACTCTTGTTAGAATTTGAGTTATTGCAAATGAAGGAAGACGACACTGTGGATTCGTTCTCTGCAAAGTTGAACAAGATTATTACAAGAGCAAGTGAATTTTGAACAACACTGAATCTGTCTATTCTGGTACACAAACTTTTAAATGATATACCAAATAGATTCACTCAAGTTGTAGCCTCTACATAACAATACTCCGATCTGGATACAATGACACTAGAAGAAGTAGTTGGAAGACTAAAGACTTACGAAGAGAGATTTAGGTTAAAGAAATGAAGCCCGGGAGATAGTCAACACAGATTGTTGTTTACACATCAAGACAACAATTCGGGCAGAGAAAGGAAGTTTGGAAACCGCGGGCGTGGCAGGTTCAACCAACCATGTGGAAAATGGCGAGACAATAAAGACAAGCACTAAGAATAGGGGATCTTCATACAGGCTTAGAGGTGGAAATTTTAAGAATTGGAGGAAGTTTGCAAGGAACCAAATAGATCCAAGCAAGATCTGGTGTTTCAAGTGTCAAAAGTTTAGACACTTTAAGAGGGACTATCCTTAGAAGGAAATTGTACAAGAAAATTCAAATCTTGTGGAAGAAGATGAAGTACCAACTTTCTTGATGACAATTAGAGAAGACAATGATGTTCACAAATAAGTTTTACTAAATAAGGAACACAAAAAACCAACAAGGTATGCCATAGAAGACGAAAGTCTATGGTACTTAAACAATGGAGCAAGTAATCATATGACAGGTGTACGAAGTCACTTTAGAGAATTGGATGAAAAAGTGACTAAACAAGTACATTTTGGTGATTGGTCGCATGTAGAGATTAAAGGGACAGGTTCAATACTTCTGGAATGTCATAATCAAGAACAAAGGATTATTTCTAAAGTCTATTGCATTCCAAGTCTGAAAAGCAACATATTAAGCCTTGGACCACTCACAAAAATTGTTTGCAAAATGATTATGGACGGAGATCTACTAACACTTCATGATCGAAATAGAAAGTTACTAATACGAGGCCGGAGAATGAAGAAAAGGTTATACAAGGTTAAATTGAATATTGGGAAGCCAATTTGCCTGCTCTCAAACACTGAAGATTTAGCATGGTTATGGCACGTAAGGTTGGGCCATTTACACTTTGATGCTATTAAATAAATTACTCAAAACAAAATTGGTACAACGAATTCCTCAAATAAGTCACGTTGGTCAAATTTTTGATGCATGCTTATTATGGAAACATAGTAGGGCACCATTTCTAAATCAGGCAAAATTAAGATCTTTTTAGTCTATGGAGATCTAAGTGATCCTATCCCCACCAACACATGCAGGGAAGAAGTACATATTCCTACTTGTAAACGATTGTACTCGCTACATGTGGGCATATCTACTGACTTCCAAAGATCAAGCATTTGAAACTTTCAAAGAGTTCAATGAAAAGGTGGAAATAGAGACACAAACCAAGTTAAAGATGCTAAGGACAACAGAGGAGGAGAATTCACATAGAATGAATTCAACCAGTACTGTAAAGATAACGACATAGCAAGGCAGCTTACAACGCGATCATCCCCACAGCAAAATGGAGTAGTAGAGAGAAGAAACAGAACGATGTTATCCACTAGTCGCAGTATGTTAAAAACGCAATGAACATGCCACAAAATTTTTGTGGTGAAGCGGTACGACATTCAATATACGTACTAAACATGGTTCCAACGAAAGCCTTGGTAAACAAGACACCATATGAAGCATTGAAAGGAAGAAAGCCAAATAGTTGCACGGCATACACTAAGGTATTGCCACTCCAACTCAAGAAGTTAGATGATAGTAGCATGCCTATGGTATATCTTGGAATAGAAGAAGGATCAAAGGCGTTAGATTATATGATCCAGCAAAGAACAAGATATGTGTTAGTAGAGATGTAAAGTTCATGGAAGGTCAACCATGGAACTGAGTACTTGCATGGAAGGGGTAGATTCAGGAAATCCCGAATGGGCAAACTTTGTCTTTCAAGAAAATGACGACCCACCAGAGTTAGAAAAAATCGCACCAAGTAGCCCTGATAATATTGGGCCACCCCATGAAGATGCAGGAGTAGATCAATTAGAAAACAATCCAGACTCCTACATAACTCCGCCAGCATATTCGTGCACTCTGAAGTCATCATGACGATCTAGCAGCTTATCACCAATTAGAGGTTCATCTATATCTAAAAGTACAACCAAGAGTATTAGTGACACTCCTGTACAACTAAGAAGTCTTGATGAATTATATGATGAGACAGAGGAAATTCAAGTAGACCCATATGAATTTTGGTTGTTGAAGAAGAGCCAAGAAATTACAAGGAAGCATCTATTGATAGCAAATGGATTGAGGCAATTAAGGTTGCGTTAGACTCAATAAACAAGAATAACACTTGGAGGTTGACAAAATTTCCAAGAGATCACAAGGCAATAGGATTAAAGTGGGTATTCAAGACAGTTCGTCCAACAAAGGAAGATTGGTAGCAAAAGGTTACGTTCAACAACACGGGATAGATTTTGATGAAGTATTTGAACCAGTGGCACGCATCGAGATATTTTGTCTAATGTTGGCTTTAGCAGCATACCAAGGTTGGGAGGTACATTACTTAGATGTCAAGTCTGCATTTTTGCATAAAAATCTCAAACAGGTGGTCTATGTCTCACTACCGAAAGGATTCATAAAGCCAGGAAATGAAGGAAAGGTTTACAAACTATCAAAAGCTCTGTATGGATTGAGGCAAGCACCACGTGCTTGGAACACGAAGTTAGATCAAACTCTAAAATCACTTAACTTTAAGAAATGCACTTTAGAACACGCAACTATACAAGGACATATAAGACTTCTAAACTAATTGTTGGAGTCTATCTTGATGATTTGATAGTCACTGGAACTCCAAAGAGGAAAATAGATATCTTCAAGTCTTAGATGTAGAAGAAGTTTGAAATGAGCGATATTGGATTGCTAGCATACTATCTGGGAATAGAAGTCACTCAAACAGGGGGTGAGATAGCTATAAAGAAGATAGGGTATATAAAAAAGTTACTTGTTGAACTGCAACGAAACAAAGATTCATATGAATTCAGGAACACAATTAACAAAGACTGAAGAGGGAGATTTACTAGATGCCACACCTTACTGAAGCTTGACTGGTTCTCTCAAGTACTTGTTGTATACAAGGCGAGATCTATGTTACTCGGTCAGTTTGCTTAGCAGATTCATGCAAGAACCAAATGAGCATCACTTGAAGGCAGTCAAGCAAGTAATATGTTACATTAAAGGAACTAAGGAGTGTAGAATCATCTACAAGAAGCAAGGAGGATGTAAGATCACACTTATAGTGATAGCAGCTATGGCGTTAACACAGTCCAAGGAAAAGGTACAACTGGTATGGTATTTTACTTTGGAGAATCACCTATAACCTGGTGCACACAAAACAACAAACAATGGCACTTTCGTCATGTGAATCAGATTTCATGGCAGCCACTATAGCAGCATGACAAGCACTATGGCTTAACAGGTTGTTAAGTGAAGTTACAGGCTAGAAAGAAGAGAAGATAACACTAAGTGTGGATAACATTTCTGCAATAGTACTCATGAAGAATCCAGTCTTTCATGGAAGGAGCAAGCACATAGACACATGCTATCATTTTATAAGAGAATGCGTGGATAATGAACACATGAATGTGGAACACATCAATGGTGAACTACAAAGAGCAGATATATTCACAAAGGCATTAGCAAGAGTCAAATTTGCTACAATGCGAGAATTGCTCGGAGTTCAAGACTTACAACAACTCAAAGATGTTCATGATTAGGGGGTGAATGAAGAACAAATCTCTCACATCCTTAAGTTCGAGGGTTGTTATGTAATTAGTAAATAGTTAGTTTATGTTGTAATTAGATTAGTTAAATTAGTGCAAGGACCGAAAGCGACAAAACGAAAGATTATAACCTACATCATAAGGGAATCGACATCCCCTAGAGACGCATCGATTCACAAAGGGCGGCAAAACATCAGACTCTTCAACAAGCACGTCGATTAGCGGGGAGACGCGGTGGTTCAGACGCACCTATTCGATTAGTATAAATAGGCTTAGAATCTCATTTGTAATTCATCCATGTACTCTCAAACATTCAAGATTATACAGAAGTTCTGTTTTATTTCATTGTTGTTCATCGTTCTAGAGATCAAAGATCAAGTCTGGGCGACACTTTCAAGTTTGTTTGTTAATTATCAGAGTAAACTGTCATTTTGCTCCATGAGGTTTGGTCACTTTTGCCACTTTAAGTCCAAAACTCAAACCTTTTGAATCTGGGTCCCTGTGGTTTCAGTTTTATTGCCATTTTGGTCCAAAAATTAAAATCAGCTCAGACTTCTCAAATAAAATCCTGGTATTTTGTCCTTTTCCTTAGGAGCAAAATGGTCATTATAAGTTTTATTATAATAACTATTAATTAAAATAATAAAATTAAATATTTTGTCTTTTTTCCCCAAACATCATCTTCTCTAAACCCACCCTCTACCCCTTTCTTCTTCATCTCTCATCAAACCACCAGCACCATCGTCACATCTGCCCAGATTCCGGCGAAACTTAATGGGTTATAATCTTTTTTACAGGTATGGATATGTTATGCCTGATGATGTACCCGTGTTGTTTAATCAACACACTGAGAAAGGTGAAATTGTAGACCGCCTTTGGAGGTAATTATGTTCTATTTCGGTGTGTTTTGGAGTTACGATTAGAATTAGTTATAGTTAGGCTGATAGCGATTTTATTAGTAATCATTCAATTGTGTACTATACATATGAACATGGGTAAATAGACAAAGAAATGTGATGACCATGTGAAGCGATACATATCTGGATTGTTGTTTTTGTACTCTCTGTAGTTGCCTAGTTGGGCATAGATAGACAAACTGATGCATTCCAAGTGACAGATCGATGATTTATCGATCTTTTAAATGATTAAGATCATCGATAATTGTTAAAAGAGTCTACTTTCCCTAGGGGCAAATGGGGTTATCAGAACAATACCAAATGAAAGCTCAAGAACAAGGGTTACAGCAAACGGTGATGACATGGAAAGAAGCATAGAAGATGAATCACCGGTGGAGGATGACAGTTGTTGTTAGGAAAATGGTGGTTCTGCATGTTGTCGGGTTTCGAACTCGCCTGAAAACGCTGTGAATTTCAATCTGGAATCGAAGATTAACGGTGAAAAGAAAAGGGGTATCAAGAAGCAGATTTCTATCAATATCGGTAACAAAGGTGCACCTACTGCCATCCACCTGTAAATGCAGTGAATTTATGAGGTGCCGGAAGTTACAGGTTCGCCGGAATCTGCGAAGATGTGACGATGGTGCTGGTGGTTTGATGAGAGATGAACAAGAAAGGGGTAGAGGGTGGGTTTGGAGAAGATGATGTTTGGGGGAAAAGGACAAAATATTTAATTTTATTATTTTAATTAATAATTGTTATAATAAAACTTATAATGACCATTTTGCCCCTGAGAAAAAGGACATCTGAGCTGATTTTATTTTTGGACCAAAATGGCAATAAAACTGGAACCACAGGGACTCAGATTCAAAAAGTTTGAGTTTTGGACTAAAGTATTAAAAGTAACCAAACCTCAGGGGCCAAAATAACATTTTACTTTAATTATTATTTTATCTAGTTTGAATAGTATGAAGTTATTGACATTTTTAAATAGACAGGGTCACTTGGTTTTTAGTTATTCAATACACAGAACATAATATCCACCAATATAGTTTTTCAATTATTTTGAATTCTTTCTAGAATGATTATGAATTTCCATATCAAAGTTATGTTTGAATTTAGGACTTGATTATGATTTTGAAAGGAAAATGTCACAGAATAGTATATGAAACTGTAAAGAAACGGGTCAAGGGAGATTTGATATTATAAAGACATATTATTATATATATCAATTTCCAACACTACTTTGCGCTAGTGTCTTTGTCACTTTTGGCTTTTTCACCACTCAAGTTTCCTTTCTTTTATTTTTGCACTTATAGGCATTTTAGGGTTTTAACACCATCAATCCACACTTTGAAAACCCTAAACAATATTCACGCACACAACAAGCAGACCCCCTATCTCTCTCTCTCGTGTCTTTTCTATTTAATCCTCGGGAAGTTTTGTTTGTTTTACATAAAACTGATTTTTGGGGTTTTTGCTAATTGTGGTGGTCGCCGATGACTGGGTGGAGTCCGGTGACGGCGGAGAGTCGCCGGTGACAGTGGCGACAGGGCAGTGGTGGTAGCTGTGCTAACAGGCCACTCCATCTCAGATACGTTCGGTTCAGTCAAGTCCGGCTTAGATTCAGGCGACACGGTTCAACTCGTTTTGGTTCGGTTCAGGTTCTACTCAGGTCAGACGTGGTTTGGGTTTCGCAACGGGTCAACAAGTCAACAGTACAAGGTATCGCATCTCAATTCACAGTACAAGGTATCGCATCTAACCTAACTTCACTGAATCTATGCATATCTACTCTGATCTGATGCCAAAATACCTTTTGAAGCTGTTATTGGACCGATTTTTGATTCGTTATGTGCAATTAGATGTTCGTAGGTAGTGCATCTTATTAGGAGTTTGAACTGTTTAAATAAGTGTGATACTGTGCAATTGGTTCAAGTATTGAACATTTGAACAACCGAATTACTGTAAGGACACATTTGCATCAAATTAGTTCCATAGTTTTGTGTTTTGGTGAGATTTTACGGTTTTAGCCGGTTTACGCCACGTGCTATGTATGTGAAGATGTCTGATTGAAAATGATGATCGTTGGTTATTTGGAACCTTAGACTCCTTGGAACATAGGTTTCAATTCAGTTTATGAAGTTTGAACAACCGAATTACTGTGCAATTGGTTCAAGTATTGAACATTTGAACAACCGAATTACTGTAAGGACACATTTGTTTTGGTGAGATTTTACGATTTTAGCCGGATTAGGGCACGTGCTATGTATGTGAAGATGTCTGATTGAAATTGATGATCGTTGGTTATTTGGAACCTTAGACTCCTTGGAACATAGGTTTCAGTTCAGTTTATGAAGTTTCTCATTCTGGGTATTTGCGTTTTAGTAGTTAGTGCATCTTCATACAAGTTTGAAACGCTGAATGACTGTGATACTGCGTAATTGGTTGAAAGTTTGAACATTTGAACTACTTAATTACTGTAAGCGGTAAGCGCGCCTTTGCGTCTAGCAAGTTCTACAGGTTTCTGTTTCAGGGAGATTTTACGGTTTTAGCCGGTTTCTTACGTCTCGAGTAACTCACCCGACAAAAAACAAATATCTACAGGCCGATTGATTTTGAATTTCATTAAGGACATAATGTAACCTAATGAATCGTTATCATAATAAAGCTTACTTCGCCCGCCGCAACGCGGAGGAATACATCCTAGTTCTCCTAAAAGTGACTGATTTACCTGCAATAGCTGCACGGACAGGTTTGTTTCTAGAGTTTTGAAGATGCAGAACCCAATGCTTACTGGTTTTGATGTTCAAATCTTGTATTGCTAGCTCGATCGCCACTTTGGCCTCTTTGCCGGGCCTAGAAGTTTGGTCAAGAATGGCACCGATTCCAGTTGATCCGACGAGTTCTGGTACCGTACTCAAGCTTCCGGTGATTAGTGTCGCTTGCGGAAGAAATACAACAAAATAAAGGATCAGGTAAATGTGCATCTCCGTTAGATTCTCCTTTTGGTGGATTCCTATGTACCTAAAAAGCTAATGCATCTTTTTGTTAGACATGATGGTATAACTTTATAATGATTTTTTTTTAAATAAAGGTCCTTATCGCACGTTCGGGGGAAAAGTATATGCTATAGAAATTTCCATCAGTTTTCGTTTTTTAGAACTATTGTATGGCGACGTATGTGGCATAGTCTTACCCATTCATTTTTATGTTTTTAGATTTTAGGATATTAATAATCGTTGAGAATTCTCAATAAGAATGCTTTTACTAAGTTCATCCATCATCTTTTGTCAAATTAGCATTCGAATCCTAAAAATCAGCTCATTATAATCTGTACTCCACACCTTTTAACTCGTATTATGTCTAGTGTTTTCTAAACTAGGTTGGCCGGATGAGGAACTCTTTCCGCTGATAGAGCAGTTTGCTAGTTTGCATTCCTCTAACACTAACACGCGACAAGCCGACAATCGCCAACTTCATCAGTGCCTTCTTGTGACACATCGATTGGGTTCCCACCCCAGCTCTGAGTTAACTATTTCAGAGCTCTATCCCTTTCTTCTTTCTTTCCTACCCTATCTAACTATTTTCCAGTTGAACCGTTCGGTTGGACCGGATCAGATGGTTGGACCGCAATTCTCATTTATAGAATCCCTTCATATTTTATTTATTTAAGTCTCAATATTTTATTAATATTGCAAGGTCAAACAAAAAGTAAATTATTTTTCATTTTATTTTGTAATTGATATATTTATATAGTTTTATGTTTATATAATTTATAACATTACGTCATCCGGTTTTTAAATACAGTCTGAGCAGTGAACCTGATATGTCAACCAATTTGTCATTTGATCAGGTTCTGTAAACATTAATTATATCTTAACTAATATCTCACTTTCATCTCATATCAAATCTCGATCATTTTAGATAGCTAATGACACTATAAACCGCTAATATAAACATCACATATTTCACTTTTTTTATACTAATAAATGTAATTAACTAAATAATATATTTCAATAAATACTAGGAATTAAGGTAGGGTATTCTAGAGAACCCTGGTCAATGATTTAACTAAAATGTGAAAACGTTTATGGTTGCGTGTTCTTCTGACTTTACATGCTTTAAATGTCCAATGTTGTTATTTGCAACTTGCAAGTAATGACATTTTCTGATATTTATATACACCAGGATCTGATTAGTCATTCTAGATGGGTTTATATTAATTCTTTTTCCAACCTTTAAGATTTGATAATTATAAAACAACTAATTTGAATCATATCAAGAGTTTAACCAGTTGAAAACAACAAAACCGACCAAAATCTCAACTTCGCTAGACTGTCAAACCAACAGCATGGATCAAAGTTATTCATATACCGTTACTCCAGCCGAAATTACCGGTTGCGTGCATCGAACCGATAGCCAAATCACTCGGTTGCCAAATTTTATACAAGGCGAACCAACAAAACTGTTAGGAGTTTTAACTGATTTACCTGTCCTTGGTCCAAACGGTTAGTGTTGATGAAAAAGTTTGCCAAAAGAGAAATTTGTGTACTCAGCATCATCCTCAAACATTATTATATACTACTAATTCTCATATAAATTTGATTTTTCAGAAATAACATGTGTTCGTTTACCTTTTTTAAGTTGAATACGTAGGTGTGTTTAATTTTTTTTCTTGACAATCGGTTACGGCATGAATTTTGTTGGAAACGAAGTTCTATTTAAAGTAGACTATCTTTTTGGTATCGTAAGCTGTAGTGATTGCCCGTAACGATGCGGTGACGTACAGAACCTATACCAACCTTGGCACCAACTTTGGGTATTATCAGAAACACCATCTATATTTGTTTGTACGAACACGTGTCAATATTCTTTTGAGCATATCACGACTTTACTTTCTCTAGTATTTTTTCGTTTTCACTTTCGATTGCTAAACCTAGTGCCACTACCGTAACGAACTGAATCGATACCGACCAGGGATGGCAATGGGCCAAGCAGGTATGGTATGGTATGGCTAATCTCATATCGTTGTAAAATCTTGTCTTGTACTCGTCCCATTTCCCGTTGGGTATTTGGCGGGTATTTACTAATCCGGTATCACACTATCACGCATACCCGCGGGTATCGGGTATACCCGTTGGGATTTTCATGTATATGTAATTTTTACTTTCCTTTATAATTTTATTTTTTTAAAGCCTGTATAATATATTAAATATTGATAAATAACATACATATCATCATCACCATATTAATATTTGATGTATTTAAAAATGTATTTATATTATAATATAATCTCAAAAGTTAATTTTGCATTTCGTAAGATATAAACATGAATGATGTATCAAAAATTCAAAATAGTGAAAAGTTTATTTTGACAAATTTGTAGTTCTAGATTGATAATGGCCTTTTGACATGACATACAGTATAGATGGTGTTGCATGCGAACCGGGCCTTCGTCATCAAAGTCCACAAGAGATACGCATGCACGTGTTTCTTTTCTAAATTTGTCCCAAGAATAAACCCAACCTAAATGGTCCATCAAATAGCCCAACGCTGTGTGGCTAAAATCTGGGCTTGACTTCATTAGGTTGGGGCATGCAACATTTGAACGAATAACAAATCCAAGTGTTCTTAGATTAACATGAGTAACCATCACTTATGCTTTAGTGGTGGTCATGGGTATTTAAGTCCTATCTATGGTGGGTTTAGGTGAATTTTTCCTCTCTAGGTGTCAACTTCAAGTCTGGGTGATAGAGGTTTTCATTGAGGGGTTTAAATTGGTGATCTATTATGCGAGGGGGATCTCTAATGCGAATCCAATTAAGACAACGTATGCTAGACCTCCCGACATTCGCGAATAATTCACACCTTTAAAAAAAGATTAACGTGAATGGTAAACACCAAAGCGGGTTAAAGGGTTGATTAAGTGAGGTGTTACTAGCTTGGTTAGTTGTCTCTAGGAAAAAGGTTTGTTTTCGATAATTCCTGTGGTTGGTTTTATTTGTTTTTATAATTTTTGTTATGCATTTAGACTCATGGTGGGTGATCCGACGTTTCATTTGGATCAGTTCTTGTACACGCTTTCGCTTGATTAAAAATTCAAAAACATGTGTACGAGTACCAACACAATATTACGTAGGTTTTGGATGGTTTTTTAAAAAAATGGGTGTTTTAATAGTTGATTAGACACGGTTTAAAATGTTCTTGAGGTTCCTTATGGTGGATAGTCTAAGTATATCAAAATACAAATCCATATTATTCCAATTGGTTTACAAAAAATAAACCATATGCTTAACTTGGTGGGGACTTATCACCTATGTGATATAGATAAGAATTACTAGATAAATTCAAAATAGCACATGACTAGGTACCCTCACGAACTAATAATTGTCTTCACAAATAAAAAAATCCAATCCCACTAACCGCTGATTTGCACCTTTGTTCAGATTATATCCTTCAAACTCCATATTGACTTGCATGAAGTGCTAAGGGGTGGGGTTGTTTGGCAACATCTGAATGATTAAGTGATGAATCAATAAGAGGTCTAAGTGCTGAACCAGAAAGAGGTCTGAACCATTAAGAGCATGTATAATGTTTAACTGTTCAAAGGTAAATGCCTGACCAATTCAGATTAGAGGTCTTAACCATTCAGACTTTGTATAAATCTTAACCATTCAGACATTGGCGAAGCTTCCCCCCCCCCCCCCAATTTTCCGAAACCGGGGAGAGGGGGGAACGTATATACCTAAAAAATTTCTATACGAAAGTACTATTCATAACACTACGCATCGAAAAATTCAGGGGGCGGGCGCCCCCTCCGGCTATGCCTAAGCTGCGCCAATGCATTCAGAGGCAAATGTCTGAACCATTCAGACATCTGCTCGTGAAACAAACAGTCTGAACCATTAAGTGCTAAACCAGTAAGAGGTCTGAACCATTAAGAGCCTCATTAAGAGGTAAACAAACAGCCCCTAAGTTATTTTAGTAAAATTAATTATCAACGGGTGGGGATTCATTGGCAAAGGCAAAGTTTTTGAACACATGGCTTTGAGAAAGAGGTCTTAAGTTTAAATCCTAAAGACGATAGAAATTAAAGAAATTTATCATTTAGAAAGAAAAAAAATAGTACAATTACTTAAGTTAGTTGATCGAAAAAAAAAAACTTGGTACAATTACAAAAAACCAATTTAATTATAGTATCTACTTTAACTAGGGCTGTAAACGAATCGAACGTTCAGCGAACAGTTCGTGAACCGTTCGGCGGGAAGTTCGTTTATGTTCGTTCGTTTAATAAAAGAACGAACACGAACAAGGAATTTCGTTCGATTAGTTAAATGAACGAACATGAACAAAGGTCTCGTTCGTTCAATTGTGTTCGTGAACGTTCGGTAAGGTGTTCGTGAACATTCGTTCATTTGCGTTCGTTTATGTTCGCATGTTTGTCTTTTAATGAAAGATTTTTGTACTTTTATATATTTTATCTATACTTTTTATATAATTAAACTTATATTTATTTTTTACCCTAAAAATTAAACTAAAAAAAAACATATTTAACCTTGTTTATGCACAATTTCCCTTTCATTTCTTATTATTAACATCGACGAATACGATCGACAACAGTTCCACAATAAGGAATTCAAGTTCTAGTGCTACTCTCTAGGCCATCCACCTTTGTCCTTCGTCACATTCGCCAAATTTATTTGTGTTCGTGAACTGTTCGTGAACTGTTCGCGAACACACTCATTTCCTTAATGAACGAACACGAACATAAAATCTCGTTCGGTAAGTGTTCATGAACCGTTCGTGAACACGTTTATTTCCTTAACGAACGAACACGAACAAGGCCTTCGGTTCGTTTACAGCCCTAACTTTAACTCCTATTATTGTATATATTATTAACTAGGTTACAATCCTAATCCTGTAGTATCTACTTTAACTCTTATTACTCTACATATACATTTACCAAGTTAGGGGAATAGTGCCAGGCAGCTGTCTGGCACTCCCCTATTGGACCAACACCTTTATTGTTTTATATCCATTTTAAAATTACGTTTTAGCCCCCAGCTAAAAATAAAATTACGCTTTTTGTCCCCATCTCAAAATTACGATCTTGACCTCAATTCAAAATTACGACTTTGTCTGGCACTCTTCCATTGGACCAACCAGTTTATTATTTTATATCCATTCTAAAATCACGTTTTTATCCCTCTTTAAAATTACGGTTTTGTCCCCACCTCAAAATAAAATTACGCTTTTGTTCCCAGCTCAAAATTACGAATTTTCCCTCCATTCAAAATAAATTTGTGGTTTTGCCCTCAGCTCAGAATTACCTTTTCGCCCCCAGTTCAAAATAAAATTTTGTTTTTGCCACAGCTAAAAATTACGATTTTGCCCTCTGTTAAAAAATATTATTTTTTCCCCGTTTAAAAAATTCTGATTTCGCCCTCATTTGAAAATTACGTTTTTTCCGCAGTTCAAAATAAAATTATGTTTTTGCCCCCAACTCAAAATTACGATTTTGCCCTCGGTTCAAAATAAAATTGTGCTTTTGCCTCCGGCTTAAAATTACGCTTGTGCCCTTAGTTCAAATTTATATTACGTTGTTACCCCAAGTTCAAAATTACGAATGTGCCCCTCTGAAAATTTACAATTTTGCCCCTGGTTCAAATTTACAGTACTGCCATGACTTTAGCTTTTGGCAAACTACGATTTTACCCCAGTCAAAAAATACAACTTTCCCTCAGTTAAAAATTACAATATTGCCATTGTTTTAGTTTTTTTTTTATCAAAACTATAAAAGTGTTTAGTTTTAATTGGTTGACTCGATTTAATTGTTTTTCGTGTCAATGAGCTAACTAAAACTCGCTCATTATTCGGCCATCGCCCCGCAACGCGGGCGAGGCATTAACTAGTTGTATATATTATTCACTAGGTTACAATCTTGTGTGTTACACACATTGATTAAGTGATTAATAGTTGGTTCGGTAAAAGGCAAAAACAAACCTAACATCAATGTTTCAAAATTTTTGTTTACCTTTCTAACAAATTTGTTTTAGTTAAGAAAGGTTTCGTCTTAGGTTGTATGGAAAGTCAAGTTCAGATAATCAAAAGTCTATTTAAATAAATCGAAGTGTGGTATAAAGATCAAATGTATTAAAAAAAACTAAAATATAAATATAAATTGATAATATGAATCCAACAAATCAATTCCTATCGTTTTTTATATATTATTATTCTACATATACAAAAGGACGACAGCTTGCATGGCACTCCCCTATTGGACCAAAATCAATTTTTAAACTTAAAATTACGGTTTCGTCCTTTGTTTAAAATTACGTTTTCGCCCCTAATTCAAAATAAATTTATATTTTTGCCCTGGCTAAAAATTTACGCTTTTGCCCTCAGTTCACAGTTCAAAAACTCATTTCTAATTCTATTCCCAGTTTAAATTTGCGGTTTCGCCCTCCGTCTAAAATTACGCTTTTGCCCCCCCCCCCCCTCCCCTCAAAATAAAAATATGTTTTTGCCCCTAGCTCAAAATTACGATTTTGCCCCAAACTCAAATTTACGTTTTCGCCCACAGTTCAAAATAAAATTATGTTTTCCGCATAGCTCAAAATTATGACTTTACCCTCAGCATATACAAAAAGGAGTTGAGGGAATAGTGTCAGGCAACTTGCCTGGCACTCCCTATTGGATCATCCAATTTTTAATTTAGTTTTTTTTCCTAGCTTAAAATTACGGTTTCGTCGTTTGTTTAAAATTACGTTTTCGCCCCTAATTCAAATAAAATTATATTTTTGCCTTGGCTCAAAATTTACGCTTTTGCCCTCAGTTCAAAAACTCATTTCTAATTCTATTCCCAGTTTAAATTTACGGTTTCGCCCCCCGTCTAAAATTACGCTTTCGCCCCCGTTCAAATAAAAATATGTTTTTGTTCTTAGCTTAAAATTACGATTTTGCCGCCAACTCAAATTTACGCTTTTGCCCACAGTAAAAAAAAATTATGTTTTCCCCATAACTCAAAATTATGATTTTGCTTTCAGTTTAAAATTATGATTTCGCCCTCAGTTCAAAATATTTTTACGATTTTGCCCTCTGTTCAAAATTATGATTTTGCTCCCATTTCAAAAATTACGATTTCTCCCCAGTTAAAAATTAGGATCTTGCCATCGTTTTACTTTTTTTTTTTTTTTGCCAAACAATAGTACTGTTTTATTTTGCTTGGTTGATTCAATGTAACTTTTATTGTGTCATGCAGTTTTCTAACACTCGCTCATTTTTCCTGACAAATTAGTATTTTACCCCAGCTCAAAATTACAGACCTGTTATTGTTTTAATTTTTTTTAGCAAAACTATGGTACTATATTCGTTTAATTGGTTATCTCGATATATTTTTTTTAGATCGGGTTATAAGTAGCATGTACAAATAACCTAAATACATGCATACATGTTATGAAACTAAGAAATATTTGATTTAACGCCCCGCAACGCGGGCGGGCATAGGTGTAATTTTTATTCGTCCAGGCATGCCTGGTACATTCTGATTTGTCCTGAAAAATTACAACTTTGCTCCCAGTTTAAAATTATAGTTTTTCTATCGTTTTAGTTATTTTTTAGTAAAAGTATGGTAGTGTTTTTGTTTTAATTGGTTGACTCTATGTAACTTTTTTTGAGATCGTGTTACAATTAACCGAAACACAGACATACATGTTATAAGAGAGAAATTTTTGGCTTACTGCCCCGCAACGCAGGCGGGGCAAAAACTAGTATTATACAAATATTATACAGTGTAAATGTAAATGTGCAACTTGTTTTAAAGAAGTTTTATTTCAATCTGAACAAAAATTCAAATGTCATTCAAGCTGTCTATGTTTGTAATAGATTAAAATAAAATAAAAATTATAAGAAACATTTTCGTTAATATATTGAAGGGGTAAGGTCCCAAAAACCTCATAATAAGTACTTGGGACCATACCACGACCTTGCCTTTTAACCTTTTTAACCTTGCTCGGCCGCGCACTGGTCTTGCAAAAGGAAGAAACAGACAGCAGTCTATAGTCGCGCGCCCAAAGGAAATCATAAATCCTTGCGCCTTCTCCCATTAAGCAAAGGATGAAGATCCTAAAATAAACACTTCCGCTTAAATATACAGACTTGGATATTATTTAGCCAGACTTGGGATTTATTCTTTCAGCTGTTTCCACACAGTAAAGTGCCACACCAGATTACAGCAGTAATCTTCTAGAAGAAATACAATCGTGCACCACCAAGACGGTTATAACCGTCTGGACACGTGTCACCATCTCAGGCATCCCTGAAATCACAACGAAAGCATGCAATTGGAGAGTAATCTCCACTTGATCACTTTACACGTGGCAAATCCCCAGCCTTCGATCTAAACCACGATCCGTGTGCTCTCACGACGGATCAAGGAGCTTGACGGAAGGAAATATAACCGCTTACGGGGGTAGCATCTTCCGTCAACTTTTCACTAACGGGTTTTCCCGCCTAAAACGACTCCCGGCTATAAATATGAGAAACAACCCAGGTATGAATTCAAGTTACACACACTTCTCAAATACATCTTCTTCTTCATTACCCATACTTATTCTCACACCGAAGTCGGGTCAAGGAGAGAACCCTCTTCTCCCCTTGGCGAGGCTAACGGTGCTTCTTTTTTGTAGAGTTGCCGGAGAAGAAGATCAGCTGTACCTGAATCAATCGAGAGGAAACTAACCCTTTTATGCGGATTCAAACCCCCTAGATATCTCGGTTCCGACCATTTATCTAGTGTTTCTTCATTGGCGCCCAACGATTCCTCTGTCTCATCAGTTTTCATCTCGTTTCGATTCAGTTCTTTTCATTTTCTGTTTTGCATATGGCAGAAAATTCATCATCTCATCGACAAACCGGTCTTCGACCGAACGTCGGAAACAACGTTCAAGTAGAAGGAATCCCAGAAGATGTCTCCGATGACAACGAAGTTCAATCCAACCGAGAAAATGACCCTGTCACTCCAGGAATGTTACCAGCAAACCCTGCTCAATCATTTCTGCCACCAGGAGAAACTCCAATTTCCTGGTACGTCAGGTCTCAAGGAGCACTGAACGCAGTGTACACACAGTTGTGTGCTCAAACTGCTCCCCTGACTCAATCACGGAGACCAGGATCTCGTGCTCATGCCTCCCAACGGGAGGATTCAACTTACGAGAATACAGAAGTATATGCCAGATCTACATCACAACGGGAACACACTCAGACAGGAAGCCACCAGAGAGAGGGTCATGGTAGAACACATCGAAGACAATCGGTTCATGATAGGTTGGGTTCCCAGCGGGAAACCCACACCGATGAATCTGATCCAACATACCGTTTAAGTGCAAACACCAGTGTGTTCAATCGACTGCAGCCAAATTACAATAAATGCAGGCCTCGAGCGGTTTATAACCCGGAGGCAGAACACAACTATGATTTGATTTACCGCCCTGCGGAAGCAGCGGAAAATTCAAAATTCATAATGGAAATAGCTTTAGCTCCATTGGAGAAGGCTAAACTACCATCCAATGTAGGTAAGTTTAACGGACTCACTGACCTCGATGACCACTTAAGGGTGTTTACCAGCGCTGGATTGGTTGGGGGTTGGACCCTCCCGCTATGGTGCCATCTGTTCGTGCAGACCTTAACCGGCCCAGCGCGAATCTGGTTCGATAACTTACCAATGGGACAGATCGAATCTTGGAAAGACCTGCGCAAAAAGTTTTTAACACATTTTAGCCAGCAACGACGTTCTATTCGCGATACATCTGACATCATGAACATTTGGCGCCGAGATGACGAGAATCTAGAGGATTTCATCACCAGATACAATAAAGAAGTGTTAGAGATCGGCGGAGTTCATGAGCAACTAATCCGCGCTCAATTCAAGTACGCGGTTAGATGCGATGACATGATTAAGGTCTTATCTGGAACAGAGGGCCTTCCAAAAAGTTGGGAAAAGATAATGGCGGCGGCCAAGGTTTACGCGCAAACTGAGAAAAACCTTACCACAAATAGGCCACCGCCACCACACAACAGGCCCGCGGACTTAAGCTCAACCGGCGAAAAGAGGTTTAAGAAATCATGGCGTGAGTCGGGATCAGGAAGTCGTTCCTCTGAAGATGCTGGCGCAACAATTAACAAACTCACCGCGCAAAGGGAGAACAAGCAGGAGAATAGGGAAAGGCAGTGGACTCCCCTAATAAAGACTCCGGCAGAGGTTTTGAGTACTGAAGACTATCAATTCAAACCTCCGATTCCCATGAAAAATAAACGTGGGCAAGACCCGGCACAATACTGCGAGTATCACAAAGACAACGGGCATACCACTAACAACTGCATATCTCTGCGCACAGAAATAGAGAAAGCCCTCAAGAGCGGCGAACTCACACATTTACTCCAAAATGTGCGCAAAGAAATAAAACAGATTACCCGGGAGAGGAGGGCCCAAGCAAAAGGGCAAAAACTTAAGAGGAAACTCTACGAATTTCCCGCAGAAGAACACGATCTATCAAAACGGAAATCTTCGAGAGTAAGTTAAGTTTCATATAATTATATCAGCAAACTTTGTAAAAAAGCCTCTGTGCTCTATCCTTAAATAAAAATGCAAAGTTTGTATTATTTCTATGTTTTTCTTACAAAGTGCATGCAATTTCTTTTAGTAAGCGCAAAAACATTATGGTAGCTACAAGACAAGCTTCATGAACGGTCAGTGATCATATCACGAATGACCATACGTTCACACATGAGCTTTACACCAACTTTATTCGCCTTACCCAATAAAAGTAATCGAACGCATGCAAAATATTGTAAAATGAAAAACAAACATATTATCCTCGGCGTACAAATACGTCTAAACAACTATCAAACACGGCAGTGTTTCAATTACTTGCGCAGCAGCGCATCATCAAAAAAAAGGGATACAAATCCCAAAATATCACAAGAAAATTGTTCAACACATTTTTCAAACTACGATAAATCTTCTCCCTCATCCGGAAATATTTCTCTTAGTTGCGCCACGTGATCATCAGATTGCAGAGCAACATTTATCAAATCCATAACCGGAAGTTGCAAGTTGTTAAACTCTGTCTTCAAGGCCGCAAGAGCGGCACCAGTATTCACGCCGAAAGTTGCAGACTTACTGTTATCCCAGTCAACCTTTAATGCACTATTCACATGATGGGAACATTCAGCATATCCTTGCGCATACCCATCTCTTCGCGCAGCAACCACCAAACGAGCAGCGGTTTTATCCAACTCTTCAGAATTCAACACAGACTCAGCAATCTGTGAAATCAAGTGAAAATAAATATCAAGAAAGCGCATAAAACAATTCCACAACAGAAAAAGAAAAGAAACTTACACAGGCGATACCGCGATCTTTCAACCAGGCCATATCATTCTTCAAAGGATCAAGCTCGCTTTCTGCTGTAACCCGCGCCGTTTCTGAATTTTCTAACTTCTCTTCAACTGCAGTCAAACGGCGGGAGGTTTCAGCATTCTCGGAATACGCAAGCTCCAAATCCTTCTTAAGTTTTTCCTGGTCAGAAAGCAAAGTGGTAAGTTCTTCCAATTCTTTATCTCTAAGAGCAAGAGTGGCGCAAGCTTGTACCTCTCGTTGCTCACTGCGCTCCCTATGAGAACGCGCTTCTTCCAAAGCAGCTTCTGCATCAGCTTTCTCCTTCTTCAACCTTTCTACCTCCGCATCCTGATTCTTCAGTTTTTCAACCTCCGCCTTGAGGTTATTAATGATATTACGAAGGTTTGCCTTCTCCGCATTATCTTTTCGCAAATTCTCCTCCAGTTTTTACGTTCCTCGGAAAGGAGAGTAGCTTCGGCTTCCGCTTTTCTTTTCTAACCAGCAACAGACCATTCCTCAGTTTTGCGCTTAGCTTCAAACTTGGCCTGATCAGATTCCAATTTAGCCTTCAGCTGAGCCATGCGTTTCTCATCTTTGGCAAATCTCTTTTGAGACACCATGAAGGTTTCCCGGTCCTTATGCATACTGTACCACTCACGCACTATGCGGTGAGTGGTAGAGACGTGAGAAGCAGTTTCTTCAAGATAAGATTGATAGGTCTGTTCATAAGACCGGCCTTCTTGAAACTTGATCTCTCCAGGCGGAAGAATCCCCTGTAACCAATCTTGGCACACGCGCCAATCTGAGAAAGTGTCACCTTTCTTTAAATTCCAAACGGGGGCGTGAGGTTCAGAGGCATCTTTCTCCACATAAGTCCAGTAGTAATAATCTCCCAAGGTTTCTTCTGGGCGGATTGGAGAATGTTTACCAACACCAGCAGATGAGCCTTGCCCTTCAACTGTCACCTTCTCAACATGCTCAGGCATAGCATCAGAAGGTTTAGGGGAAGAAGTTGAAGTTTTTTCAGCAGTTTGTTCTTTCCCCAGATCTTGCTCAACAGTTTCAGGGGTTTGTGGCTTACCAACACCATCCACTGCACCTGGATCAACAACTTTTTCAGCCTCTGTAGCAATATCAACAGGCTTCTCAGCCTCAACAATATTCTCCACACCACCATCAGCAACCTCTGAAGGCTCTAACTGATCAACAACAGAAGTACGCGGAGGGGTGGATAGAAGCTCTTCATTCACCACAGATTGCGGTTCTGTGGGAACAGGGGAAACAGGAACCTCTGAAAAAACAACGAAAACCTGTAAAGATTTAATGCGCATAAAGAAAACAAGAAAAGGCAACACTTACCAGGAACAGATTCTGAAATAAAAGAGTCAAGATTCCCTTTCCTGGTAATTTTCTTCCGCTGAATTTTCTTAGAAGGCTGACCCTCCACATCAGTATCAGCTTGTTTCCTTTTACCAGCCTTCCTGTGCACCAAACGTTCAGGACTAGAATCCAAGTCGATAGGATCACTTGGGTTGGATGGGGGAATATCAGCAGAATCCCTCGGTTCAGGTTAGGGCTGTAAACGAACCGAACGTTCAACGAACAGTTCGTGAACCGTTCGGCGGGAAGTTCGTTTATGTTCGTTCGTTTAATAAACGAACGAACATGAACAAGAAATTTCGTTTGATTAGTTAAATGAACGAACATGAACACAGGTCTCGTTCGTTCGATTGTGTTCGTGAACATTCGGTAAGGTGTTCGTGAACGTGTTCGTGAACATTCGTTGATTTGCGTTCATTTATGTTCGTATGTTTGTGTTTTAATTGAAGATCTTTTTACTTTCTTATATTTTATTTGTACTTTTTATATTATTAAACTTTTATTTATTTTAGTTCCCTAACAATTAAACTAGGAAACCCATCTTCACATTGTTTATGCATCGTTTCCCTTTCATTTCTCATTATTTACATCCACGAATACGATCGACCTCCGTTCCACAATAAGGGATTCAAGTTCGAGTGCTACTCTCTGGGCCATCTATCTTTATCCTTCGTCGCGTTCGCCAAATTTATTTGTGTTAGTCTGTGTTCGTGAACCGTTCGCGAACATGCTCATTTCCTTAATAAACGAACACGAACATAAAATCTCGTTCGGTAAGTGTTCATGAACCGTTCGTGAACACATTAATTTCCTTAACGAACGAACACGAACAAGGCCTTGTTCGTGTTCGTTCGGTTCGTTTACAGCCCTAGTTCAGGTTTTGATTCTCGTACAGTTACTGCAGGGGTAAGACCCTCCAAAGAATCAGAAACCACCACATAATCACACCTGGAGTCAGAGGAACGGCGCATACCTTTCTTCTCTCCCACATTCTTTGCCTTCAAAGATTGAATTCTAACAGCCTCACCTTTCTTCGGCGCAGAGGTAGAAGTTGTTGTGCGTTTCTTCCTTTCAGGGCCTATGCCCAAATTCAACAACTCACCTACAAAGGCGCAAAACAACAATTTACTCACAAGCGCAAAAAGGAAAAACAGAAACAGATATAGCTTACCAGCACCAGCAGTTGGTTGGACAGAAAGATCCGCATCCCGCGGAAGAACAAAGTTTCTTACAATACGGTGGTACCAGAGTTCCTCTTCAGGTTTTTTCTTGATGGTACCCATTCTTCCGCCTTCCCTCTTGAAGGCAACAACATATAGTGAAACAACTGCAAACAAAGGATAGCAAGTCAAAAAAAAAATGGAAATGGAAAAAACCCCAATCTTACCATGACCATCCTCGGTGTACACCGGTTTGTCATCACGCTCCATCTTCCAATTCAAACTCATGCCGGCTCCGACGAGAGCTTTCTCCGGCAAAGCAATGTTGGGCACATCCTTCAAATCTTGATACCAGTTCTCATCAACAGGGGTCTGAAGCGTTTCAATCAAAACATCTTCTTTCCCCCTTAAAACCATCCTCACCGGAATCACTCCGCCCTTGATAAAAAAGAATTTTTGCTTCCAATCGTGAAAGGATTTTGGAGGTTGCTGTAGAATCTTCTTTGCAGCCTCCCTCTGAGCAAACGAATAAAACCCTTGGGTACAATGCATCTGATAAAAAACCCTAAATCGGGGAACAGTCGGCTCAATATGCATTGTCCGACACACGAATTCGAAATGTCGAACCCTAACCATTCCAATAGGATGAAGTTGGGAGATGTGCAGGTTGTAAAACCCAAGGATTTCAAGAAAAAATTTAGTGACAGGCAAACGAAAGTTAGCTTCACTGAAAAAATCCCAAAAAAGGGTAATATACCCAGCCGGAGCATCTGCTGCAGTTTGCCCCTCTTCAGGATACAGAGCACCCCAGCTCTCCAGAAATTTAAAATTCCTAACCAAACCATCAAAGGTTGCTCTAGGCCACTTTAACGGTGGAAGTTCAGTCGACATTTCTTCAGAAAGATCTTCTTGATGTTCGCCGGTTGACATAAGAAGAAGGAATGATAAATCTTTTTCTCAGAGGAAAGGAACGGGGAAAGTTTCAACAAAACAATGATTGCACAAGAAGGGGGTTACTCAAACGTTATATATACTCACCGCAATAAATAGCATCGGTAACCGCCACACCCTTTTTTTCGGATATCACAGTTCCCCAAGCAGCAGAGAGAGTAAATGTTAACACAAACGTGCTTACACGCGCGCGTGCAAGACACGGACAGTAAAAAACAACTGACAGTGACAGGCTGTCACTCATTTTACTGTACCAGTCTCATCAAAAGTCAAAGATTTCAAAAATATTCACAATCATCAAAATGAATCTTCTTCCGGAAGTTTCCTTATTTTTAGCGCCAAAAAGCTTTTCCCCTCATAAGTCCAGTGCTCCACTTATTTGCACAAGTACAACACTAGACTGGGGGGGACTTGAAGGGGTAAGGTCCCAAAAACCTCATAATAAGTACTTGGGACCATACCACGACCTTGCCTTTTAACCTTTTTAACCTTGCGCGGCCGCGCACTGGTCTTGCAAAAGGAAGAAACAGACAGCAGTCTATAGTCGCGCGCCCAAAGGAAATCATAAATCCTTGCGCCTTCTCCCATTAAGCAAAGGATAAAGATCCTAAAATAAACACTTCCGCTTAAATATACAGACTTGGATATTATTTACCCAGACTTGGGATTTATTCTTTCAGTTGTTTCCACACAGTAAAGTGCCACACCAGATTACAGCAGTAATCTTCTAGAAGAAATACAATCGTGCACCACCAAGACGGTTATAACCGTCTAGACACGTGTCACCATCTCAGGCATCCCTGAAATCACAACGAAAGCATGCGATTGGAGAGTAATCTCCACTTGATCACTTTACAAGTGGCAAATCCCCAGCCTTCGATCAAAACCACGATCCGTGTGCTCTCACGACGGATCAAGGAGCTTGACGGAAGGAAATGTAACCGCTTACGGGGGTAGCATCTTCCGTCAACTTTCCACTAACGGGTTTTCCCGCCTAAAACGACTCCCGGCTATAAATATGAGAAACAACCCAGGTATGAATTCAAGTTACACACACTTCTCAAATACATCTTCTTCTTCATTACCCATACTTATTCTCACACCGGAGTCGGGTCAAGGAGAGAACCCTCTTCTCCCCTTGGCGAGGCTAACGGTGCTTCTTTTTTGTAGAGTTACCGGAGAAGAAGATCAGTTGTACCTGAATCAATCGAGAGGAAACTAACCCTTTTATGCGGATTCAAACCTCCTAGATATCTCGGTTCCGACCATTTATATAGTGTTTCTTCATATATTTACTAATATTATTTGATAAACATAATACCCATACGATAATTAACATATTAGTAAAAATTAAATTAAAAGAATATTTATAAAACATTACATAAATTAATATTTCACGTTCTCTAATATAATATTAATTAAAATTAATATTAATTAATGTTATAATAATTATTCGCTATTTATATTGCTAAAATATATTATCGTTAATATAATACTAGATTCGTTGAAGTCGTGCGTTGCAGCGAAACGAAGCAAATGACAATGTAAAACAAACGTTATTTGAAATTGAAGCATGTTGTTTAGAAAGGTAAACCGTCAGAATCGATTTAGTTTATCATCATAGTGTTTTACGACACCAAATAAATACTCTATTTGAATACAATTTCATTTTAACAAAACTTATACCGGAATGTAGAGGGAAATAATTAAACACAACTCGTACCTAAGTTTTTAGAAAAAAAATTAACAAACGTAACTTATTAGAGAAATTTGAAATTAATTGATAATGGAAATATGATTAAAAAAGAAAATGAATTACTAAAAGCAAAAAATAAATGATAAAAAAAATATAGTTTTAAAAAGGTAAAATAAAACAAAAGGTATGTTAAAACTTAAAAGTAAATATAATAATAAACTATTATAATATCAAATAATAAAAGATTAAAAACTACATATTATTATAAAAATGAAATCATTGTTTATGGTCTTAGAAAAAAAATTATCGAACATAAGTTATTAAAGAAATATCAAACGAATCGAAAATAGAAATATGATTTAAAGAGAAAAATAAATAATAAATGAAAATATGGTTTTGCAAAACTAAAATAATAATATAAAAATATGATAAATTGAAAGTTAATATACTATTATAATATTAAATAATAGAATAATAAAAAACTATATATATGATTATAAAAATAAAGTTACTATTCATGAGCCTTCGTCAACAACATATATATATATATATATAATTTGTATAATATTAACTATTTACAATTTAAATTCCTGTAAAAAAATATGTTTTTTTGTGAGAATAGTAAGAAAGAATCTAAACCATTAGATATTTGATCTAATGGTTGAGATCAATAGGGGCCAAATTGTAAATTGTGTTTTATTATTTTGGACTGATATGAAAATTATAGGGGTAATAGAGTCTTTTTATCCATTTGAAAATAAGAAACTGTAAAGCAAATCCCTACAATTTCGCGAATCAGTAAAAAATAATAGAGATCCAGATCTCGATCTTCTTCTCCAGACATCATCTTCTTCTCCAGAATCGTTACATATCCGTATCATCTTCTTCTCCAACATCGACGCACCAGGTATCTCCGACATCGACCAACACATCAGGGTCGTCTCTCTCAGGTGGGTGTTGGGTGGTTGGGTTCGAGCGAGAGAAAGTTATCCGGCAAGGTGGTGTCGGGTTTGGGTTCGAGCGAGAGAATGAGAAGAGAGACTGTAGAGAAGCGGCGTCGGCCACCTCCCCATGACGGCGGGCGGCAATGGTGGTGCCGGTAGTGGAACAATGGGGTTGTAGTGTTATACAGAGTTATAATAGGGTATTATGGTGTTATATAGTATTCATAGTGTTTTATAGTGATTTGTAGTGTTACATATTGTTTTGTAGTGTTATGTACTTATTACTGTGTTATGAACTGTTGAATGTTGTTTTGTAGTGTATTTAATAGTGTTATATACTTATTGAATGATATTGTATAATTATTGAATGGTGTTATACAATTATTGAATAGTGTTATATATGTGCTGAATGGTGGTTGCAGTGTTATTCGTAGTGTTTTTATAGAGATCTTTAAAATGGTGTTATATACTTATTGAATGATGTTATATAATTACTGAAGGGTAAATTACACTTTTCTTCCTTTATGTTTGTATCAGATTGCAATGGATAGCCTTTAACTTCAATAGTTACAGTTACAATCCTTTATTTGCAAAACTCATTACACCCTAGATCTTTTAGCACTAACCCAGTTAATTTTAAACATTAAAAGATGTAACATGAACCCCAAATGAGGACATTTATGTCTTTTCACACCTTTATTTAAAACAAAAAGAATTTTTAACTTATAAAAAAATAAAACTCATATCTGAACTCTCTCTCAACCCTCTTCCCTTTCTCTCTCTAACTTTACCTTTCTCAACTCTCTTTAGAAAACACTGAAAACACAACTGAAAAATGAAATTAGAACCGAGAATCAACCTTAGAGGTGTAACCGGAGGACCTTTATTAGCAGTGATTTCAGCATCGCTAACAACGCCAACAATCAACTGATCTCCTAATGCTCGTGCTTGCCGGAGTGCGTTACAGTGACCGTAATGCATCATGTCAAAACAACCGTCCATGTATACACGTACAGGTTTCTTCTTTATCTTTCCGGCAATGTTTACCGGTGCGTATTTAGGCCAAACGGCGGTTATCGCCACCAGTGATAGGGTTTTTGCTTATTTTTTAGCGGAGTTACCTGTTCCGGTGGTGTCGGAGATTGAGATTTCGCCGGGTGGGGTTTGTGGGTCGACTTTGAGGGTGACGAAGTCTCCGATTCCGTCAACGGCACAGCCTAAGAAGTCGAAGTCGGGACAAAGGTTGGCAACTATGGCTGGGACGAAGGATTTGACAGAGGTGTAAACGGGTTCGGGTTCGAGTTTTGGGAGTGATGTTTTTGCAAAGCTATTTTAGTATATCTCCTGGTTTACGTAGATTATTGGAATGAATATATATATATATAGGAGAAGGATCCGTTAGGAACCACCCTTTATTGCGAGAACCGTGAGAACCAGTGTGAACACAAACAGTAATTCCTAAAAAAATCTAAAAAACACCCAAAATTTTTATTTTATTTTTTTACTTTTTTGAAAAAATCGCTATATTTTGTTAATAAAAAAATAAAAAAAAATTCGAGTAACAGTTATCCATGCACATGTGCATATGTATCATTTCTTTGTCAAATTCCGTAATTCATTACAAATATTAGTCAATTGCACTTTCATTTACACTACCACGTGTAATACACTACTTTTTACGTTAACAATATTAGAAATGCACATGTGCATCTATATGTATCAACATGAAATAAGGTGTTTTGGTATACTATTTTGAATACACTTTCTCTTTCATCTATCATTCCATCCATAATACACATACATGCACATGTGCATATGTATCATTTCTTTGACAAATTTCGTAACTCATTACAAATATTAGACAATTGCACTTTCATTTACACTACCATATGTAATACACTACTTTCTACATTACCAATATTAGAAATGCACATGTGCATCTATATGTATCAACATGAAATAAGGTGTTTTGGTATACTACGTTGAATAGACTTTCCCTTTCATATATCATACCATCCATAAGGCACTACCATTACCTCCTACCATCCATAATACAATATCATTACCTCCTACCATCCATAATACAATACCAATACCAATATTTTGACTATATTACATGTATATCAACACCATTTATACCATCCAATCATCATATTACATCATAAAGTAACAACTATAGCCAAACCATCAACCACTAGATATAACTAACCAAAAAACATGTATATGGGCCTACTAATCCATTCAAAATCACAAACTTTTTGTACCAAAACATGTTATATCATGGTTATACCTAATGATACACATGTGCATTTTGAATATTGGTAATGTACAAAGTAGTGTATTACAGATGGTATTGTAAATTAAAGTGCAATTGTCTATTACTGATAACGTATTACGGAATTTGTTGAAGTAATGATACATATTTACATGTGCATTGATAACTGTTACTCGAAAAAAAAAGTTTTTTTTTTGTAACTAAATATAACGATTTTTGTTAAAATACATTAAAAAAATAAAAAAAAATTGAGTGTTTTTTTTATTTTTTTTAGATTTTATTTTGTGTTCACATTGGTTCTTGTGGTTCTCGCAATAATGGGTGGTTCTCAAATGAACCTTACCAGGTTCATGCGAGAACCACCTTTATTGCGAGAACCAATGTGAACACAATCTAAAATAGCTAAAAAAACCTAACCCCCACCCCCAAAAAAAACCTAAACCCCCCCCCCCCCCCAAAGCTAAATGCTAAAAACTAAACCCTCCCAAAAAACTTAAAAAAAAAACCTAACACCCCCCTGCAAAAACCTAAACCCCCCTCCCCCCCCCCCCCTCAAAAACCTAAACCCCCCACTCCCCCCCCCCCCCCCAAAAAGCTAAAATGCTAAAAACTAAACCCTAAAAAAACCTAAAAAAAAAAAAAAAAAACACAAAAAAAAAAAAACTATTTTTACATTAAAATCGCTACTTTTAGTAGCCAAAAAATTTTTATTTTTTTTTTGCTACTAAAAGTAGCGATTTTTTTATAAAAAAATATTAAAAAATAAATTTGTGTGTTTTTTTAGCTATTTTTAGGTATTTTTGGTTGTGTTCACATTGGTTCTCGCGGTTCTCGCAATAAAAGGTGGTTCCTAACGGATCATTCTCATATATATATATATATATATATATGTCAGTAAAAGCATATAGTGTGATGCTTAGTCATGAGGTAGGTAAACTTAATGGTCGACAAAAGCGTAGCTTCTTTATTGATCAAAAACATTTTCAAACTCATCAATTCACCCAAATTAACGATTTTCACTCTGCAAACTTCCTCTAGTTAAACGTGAAATTACAGGTATGCGTTGTATAACTGTAGCCGTATTGCAACAGAAAGATGAGGGTAGACGGAGGTGGGTGGTAGTGGTAGGTGGGGAATGTAGGGTGGTGGTGGTGGCACATTGCCATTGTTGAGTTGTAGAGAGAGTGTGTTGTAGGTTGAGGCACAGATGAGATGTGTCAACATGTTTTTAGGTAACAATTAAAAGGATGTTAAATTAGGTAAATAGGTAAAATTACAAAATTACCCTTAAGTGAATAGACTTAACCAAAATATTTAACATAGTTAGTGGTAAAGGATGAAAGGTGTAATGAGTTTTCCATATAAAGGATTGTGACTGTAATTATTGAAGTTAAAGGCTATCCATTACAATTCAATACAAACATAAAGGACGAAAAGTGTAATTTACCTATTATTGAATGATGTTATATATGTTCTGAATGGTGGTTGCAGTGTTATTCGTAGTGTTTTTATAGAGATCTTTAAAAAAAATCATATTCCTATAAATAAGGGTGGTGGTTATGGAAGATTATCAATTAATTAAATCAATGATAAAATTACTTGTTTACTCTTTTGAATTAATTTAGAATTAGGACATATGTCACCTCCACAATATTTCTCACACTTCTCACACTTTTAATATTTTTTACAATAACCTTACTCTCTATATCTATATCTATAATCTATAATATAATAATCTATAATAAAGTAAATTAATGGGTGACACATGTCATTCACTAGAGTCATCTACTTTTTGGTTTTCCCGCATTTCTCTTATACGTTACTAAGTTAGAACCCCGTGTATTACACGGGTTGAATAAACCCATGACTTTGATGGCAGATGCTAAAAAACATAAAATTGAATAGTGAATTTTATAAAATATTGATATATAACTGAAATTGTTGAAATAACGAAACAAAGCAACGACTGCAAAAGCTTACAAGCGTGTCTTCAGCATGTGTGGTGAAGTGTAAGACTGATTCTGAAGCGGATGATACTAAACGAACCTTTTGAACTTTACACGGTCTATCAACAGCTTGGTTATCCTCTACAATTGTCTTGCCACGAAGTTTGTGCATCTTTTCAACCTAAGTAAATTAATTTAGAATATAACAACTCTAAATTCTTGAAATTTATAACTTTCTTTATCAACACAAACTATCTTCTCAACTCAGCTTTGAAGTTTAAGACTCAATCATACAGAAGAGTGTCAATATATTGAGACAATAATAAAATAGACAGTATAAAACTAATAAACGCTTACATTAGATACAACACTTGAAGAGGCAGAAATGTCATGAACAGGAAAATCTTTAGACTGTAGTTGAGGATCGTTAACATCATCAGCTATTTTTGTAGAATGATCTTCAGGCTACAACAAAATTTAAAAAAACCTTCTTATACTTATTATACAATAAAATATATGCGTAGCAAATTATAAATTTACAGCTTTTTTAACATCTGATTCATCAACCAGACGCGCAATCTTTGAATTAAATTGCCCATCATCAGCAAACTATATTTATAAGAAGGATCATATATAAGAAACCATATTTTAAATCATAATAATATATAAATATTACATGTGTATATATACATTAAAAATATCCTTAAAACTCGTAAACTGCTTAGAATTACCAACCGAAGCTCCAGTATCCTCATCATCTAAAGCAACTTCCCCGGAATCCAGAACCTGATTGTGTTTAGCCTACAAAATGAGATTTCAAAAGTTATTAGCATAATATAATAAAAGTTATTTATCACCATCATATTATCAAACAATGTATGTTATCATCAAAATTTTATACAGCAGAAAATAAATCAAACCCATCATCTCCATAAACTGAATCATCCAAAACAACAACATCAGCTTTCTTGAAGGAAATCTCAGTTCCAGTCTCGGAATGGAAAACGGAAAGCTCAAACGTTTTAGATGCAATCATGGTGAAAACCAACCAAGATTCAACTGCTATAGGAACTTCTTCAATCAATTTTAACCATCCATCAGTAAATCCGCATCCATCAATCCATCCTTTCATCATTACATTCCAAAACCTTTCGCCAACATAGATAGTTGTCATCCCATACTCGTAATTTTTACCATAGAATTGTTTCCAAAATTTGTCAGCAATTAGCTATAGAAGAAGCAAAGGAATATTTAGTGCAGACGTACAATTTGATATGAACTAATGAACAACAGAAGTTACAACGGATTAGTCAACAAAAGTTAAAATAAGAATCACTCAACAGGGTTAGTCAACAGTAGTTACAATATTTACACACAACCTAACCACTGTTTGGCTATCAACTATTACATACCTCTGTTGCTATCGCCTATCCAACAGAGGTTTCGTAACAACTGTCATCCATTATGTCCAGCAGAGGTTGCAACGTGGACAGATCTTAAATATCAGATGTTAGTCAACCGAGATTAAAAGACTTAGTCAACAGAAGTTAAAAAGGTTAGTCAACAGAAGTTAAGATTATAAGGAAACAGCCGTTAAAAAGAAGAAAATTTGCTCCTGAGCGGAATGCGATTATCCAAGAGGAAGTTGAAAGATTGTTGAAGTCCAGGATTATCAGAGAAGTCAAGTTTCCAAGATGGCTAGCAAACGTAGTTGTGGTACAGAAGAAAAACAGGAAATGGAGAGTCTGTGTAGACTACACGAACTTGAACAAGGCTTGTCCTAAAGACCCATTTCCTCTCCCTCATATCGATGCAATGGTGGATGCTACTGCTGGACATGAAATGTTAACGTTCATGGACGCATCCTCAGGATTTCAGCAGATTCAAATGAAGCCTTCGGACCAGGAGGATACTGCTTTCATGACACCAACAGGTATATATTGCTATACTGCCATGCCTTTCGGTTTGAAAAATGCAGGTGCAACATACCAGAGATTAGTGAACATGATGTTCAAAGATAAGCTGGGGGACACCATGGAGGTATATATTGACGATATGGTGGTGAAATCTAAAAAGGCTGAGGATCACCTCCAGGATATCAAGGGAGCATTTGATATTCTGGATCAGTATAACATGAAGCTGAATCCAGCTAAGTGCCATTTCGGAGTGGGGGCATGAAAGTTTCTTGGATATATGGTGACGAAAAGGGGGATAGAGGCAAGCCCGGAGCAGATTAAAGCTATCCTGGATATAAGATCACCCTCGAATATGAAGGACGTACAACGGTTAACAGGCCGAGTAGCAGCTTTGAATAGATTTATTTCAAGATCCTCGGAAAAATGCAAGGAATTTTATGATATCCTCAAGAAGAATAAGAAATTTGAATGGGGAGCAAAGCATGAAGCAGCCTTGCAGGATTTGAAGCGATATCTCTCAACTGCACCTCTATTGATGAAGCCTGAAAATGGTGAACCACTATCCCTATACCTCGCTGTATCAGGGAATGCTGTAAGTGCCGTTCTTATAAAAGACCACGAAGGTCAGCAATATCCTGTTTATTATGTTAGTAAAAGTTTGTTAGATGCTGAAACTAGGTATTCTCATTTAGAAAAATTAATATTAGCTCTAGTCATGGCATCAACAAAGCTTAGACATTATTTTGAGACACATAGGATCCATGTTAAAACGAATTATCCTGTCAAAAATGTGCTTAGGAAACCAGAGATGTCAGGCAGGATGGCCAAGTGGTCAGTAAAGTTAAGTGCTTATGATTTAGTATATGAACCTAGAAATGCCATAAAGTCTCAGGCTTTAGCTGACTTTGTGGCTGATTTCAGTAGTGACATTCAGGACGAGGTAGACCTAGAAGTTCAACAGTTAGGAGAATCTTCAGGATCCTGGACATTATATACTGATGGTGCATCCAATATAAGAGGTGTAGGTTTAGGTATACTACTAAAATCGCCACAGGGGGACATATTACCCCAGGCTATTAGGTGTGAATTTCCTGCTACTAATAATGAAGCAGAATATGAAGCTTTAATTGCAGGATTAGAATTGGCTAAGAATATGAGTATCAAGAATTTGCAAGTATATGTTGACTCCTTGTTAATTACTAACCATTTTAATGGATCCTATGCAGTCAAGGGTGAGAAATTAATCGAATACCTCGATATTCTCAAAAAATTAGCAGGATATTTCGATGTTTTTACACTTGAACAGGTACCAAGGGAGGATAATGCTGAAGCAGATGCCTTAGCAAATCTGGGATCATCGATCAGGATACCAGAAGGAACCCAAATACCAATATTACATGTCTTATATCCTGCAACGAATCCTCGGGATAAAGAAGTAGCGGGTATTCAGGATCCTGGAGCAGAGCATCCTGAAAAGGATCCTAAATCCTGGACGGCTCCAATCATGAGATATCTCAAAGAAGGACACATCCCCGGAAATGAAAATCCTAAGGCATTTAGGATGAAGGTATCACGATTCACTATTATAAATAATGTTTTATACAAGAAATCTCTTGTAGGACCGTATTTGAGGTGCTTGGAGGATCCTGAAGCCAAAGAAGTACTTCAGGATATACATGAAGGGGATTGTGGTAACCATACTGGGGGCAGGTCGTTATTCTCAAAAGTATTAAGGACAGGATATTATTAGCCAACAATGAGAAAAGATGCCGCAGAATATGCTCGAAGATGTGATGCATGTCAAAGACATAGTAACATACTGCATCAGCCTGCTGAACCATTATATCCTATTATTTCCCCTTGGCCATTTATGAAGTGGGGTATGGATATAGTGGGAAAGCTTCCAAAGGCTCCAGGAGGGAAGGTTTTTATGTTGGCAATGACAGATTATTTCTCCAAATGGGTTGAAGCCGAGGCATTTATCCAAGTCAGGGATCAAGAAGTAGTATCCTTCATAAAGAGAAATATCCTGACCAGATTCGGAGTACCAGCCGAGATAATCTGTGACAATGGTTCTCAGTTTATAAGCAAGAGAACTACTGACTTTTACAAGAGTTGGGGAATCAAAATGATAACATCTACTCCGGTACATCCTCAAGCGAATGGACAAGCAGAATCCTCAGACAAGATAATTATCAATAACTTAAAGAAGAGACTTGGAGCCAAAAAAGGAAGATGGGCAGAAGAATTACCCTTTGTTTTGTGGGCTGATAGGACAACGGTAAAGAATGCAACAGGCCAAACCCCATTTTCCTTGGTATTTGGAGCAGAAGCAATGATTCCAACGGAAATGGCAATACCTACTGCAAGATCTACCCTACGGGATCCTGAACAGAATCCTGAAGCCTTGTGTCAGGATTTGGATACTATAGATGAAAAAAGGGATGCAGCAAGGCTAAGGATGGCAGCATATCAACAAAGAATATCCAGAGCATATAACAAGAATATTAGGACCAGAAGATTTAAGGTTGGAGATTGGGTGTTAAGAAAGGCTTTTCAGAATACTACTAATCCTGCCGATGGCAAGCTAGCTCCAAAATAGGAAGGACCATATGAAGTTGAATCAGAAGCAGGGAAAGGAACATATAGACTCAAGAATATGAAAGGGGATATGCTACCGAGATCTTGGAATGCTATACACCTTAAGCTTTATTTCAAGTGAGTTTAGAATTTAATTTCTAACTCAGGATGGTATGAATTCTATCTTTTTTAAATATGTTTGGTTTAATTTATTCTTTGAAACCCAATACTAACTTAAGCATCGGAGGGGTGTTAGCCAAGCTAACACCCACCTTAGTTTAAGGATGTTTTGCAGTATATGCTTCGGGATATAGCTCCAGGATGCTCACTCAGGATACTTCAGAAGATTAGAGGATTGGCCCCCTCTCTCACGTACAAGGGATCCTGATCCCTTCACAGGTTTAAAGGTATTCACCTTTCTTCCGAATTGGGTTTAAACACTCCGCCTGGAGCGCAAGTTATTCAGGGATAGTTTAAGGTGGCGGGACCAGTCCATGTAAAAGTGGCTGACAATTTCGTTATTGTTGGCTATATCCTGAATCCTAAAGGTATATGAAGATTGATCACCCTCTCTCACGAAAGGGTATTTTCATACTCTCTAAGCTTTAAAGGTTTTCACCTTTCTAAGTCTTGGAGTTTCTACACTCCCGCCTGTAGCGCACGAAAATTTGGGATTTCCCCCAGAATTCAAGGGATTTATTTCCAGAACATTCCTGGGTTTTACCCCTGTAACGTGAAAAATTGTCTATACAACGGGGATTGATATCCAGAGGATTTCTAAGTATTTGAAGACATTGTACACAAGGGACATTCCTACCAAGGCAATGATGTAAAGCTCAAAGGATAAGGTTCAGAACTAATGCACTAAGTGTCTCAGACAGGGGACATCTTCATTGGAAGAGTTGCAAAGGGATTGAAGTTTGGTAATAGGTTTATACCCTATTCCTGGTATGATCTTTCCTTTGTAAACGTTGTTTAAGTTTTTGACAATACTATGCTTGGTAAAAGGTTAAATATCCTGATATATTCTCAAAATATATTTTCAAAATACTTTTCAGGATATTTGATTAAAATATTTGAAAATAATACTAGTTAGAAACTTTGATCATTTAAGTATTATCAAAACAGGTTTTGGAAAAGTGGACTGCTTTTCACTCTTTAAAAAGCTTTCTACAAAGTTGAACGAATCTAATAACAGTTTTTATTATATATCATTGAGCATATTGATCAGGATATTTTTGAAAGATAATTGTACGAAATTTTGTAAAGACTAAGATCTGTACTAAGAAAGACGGAAGATAATAGCAAGAAATATGAGAGATGAAATTATTTGAAACAATCAGTACTAGTTGATAACCGAAGGTTTCATCCTGAAACCCAGGACCCATCCACCTTCGGCTATCGAATTGTTTTGATGCAGAAATAAAAAATTGTTCATAAGACATAAAATTGTTCAAACAATTTAAAGGAAATAAGCTTTAGGGGGCAGTGCCTTCTTCGTCCATAATGATTTCAGCAGCATCCGTCTTGGCATCCGCCTCAGCATCCTTCTCAGCATCGGTTGCTTTTTCAACTGCTTTGGAAGATTCTTCGGCAGCTGGTTTGGAAGAAGTGCCGCCGAGGTTCTTTAGCTTGGTTTCCCAGGCACCAACGTCCCAAGAAGGGCATTCAAAACCTAATGTTTTGGCTTCATGGGCCATCTTCAACCTGGCTTGGAGGAGAGAAATGACGACGGAACTCTTAAGACTTTCCCGGTAGCTGACCATATCCCGTTCATGTTGCACATGGGCAGCTTCAAGATCGGCTTGGGCTTAAAGAGTAGCTTTGTTGAGAGCAGTCTGGTGTTCTTGAATCATAGCTTTGAACTTCTCCTCGTAATGACGAGATTTGGCTGCTGCAATCATGCCTTGATCGGAGATTGTGACTTCTGCTTCCTTTAGCTTGGATTCAAGCGTCTTGTTAAGCCTGCAGGATTCTTGATATAGGTGAACCAGACGCTCAAGACCCTGCGAAAGTAAGAGGACAGGTATTAATATTGATAAATCTTTGTAAATGATGTAAGCTGCAGGATGTAATTTGAGAATACTAACCTGGTTAAGAAAGGAAGTCATAAACCCGCTAGCTTCAATGAACCCGTGCTTCTCATAAGGAAATGTGTCAGAAATGACAGGGGAATCAGGCTCTTTCCTTTTACGGGAACTTGAAGTCCGGGGCTTGGTAGCCGGTGAAGGTTTGGGAATTATGATGGCTTTGGAACTGCTGGGTTTGGATGAGGCTGTGGCCTTGGGACTAGGTTCTTTCTTGATCTGAACCTGATCAGAATAACTGTCCAACTCGTCGAGGTCAAAGACTTCAGGGATCTTGGCCGGTGCTGCATAAAGGGAAAAGTTTTATATCATTGTTACTCTTTATTTTATACTGTGTTGACTAATTATTTTAAAAGTAATCCTTACCAGACATTTCAGATGACGAGTATTGACTGGAACTCGGGACGTGTGTGGTGAAACTCCTGTCTATTGCAGGTAATTGGTAAACAGTGTTGATTCTTTCCTCTGATTCAGCGGTAGGGGGAGCTACTTCCTTGAAATTCACTGCAAAAGGACCAAAAAAGAAGGATATTAGTAGGAGATAGAAACCTAACGGTCCATGAGAATATTTATGACCCTACCGGTGGTTAACCACTCCACCGGAAGGCTGGCACCCTCAGCAATGGAGTCCCGTTTAACAAAGAAAAATTTGCGTTGCCATCCGTCTTCGTTTTTTGTGGCTTTAAGAATAAGGGGTTTGCTAGAGGTCGAGAAAAGCAAGAACCGGCTAGAGCCGTGGGATCGAAGGCGATAAGCAATAGGCAGATCCTCGATGCAGAGGTCGGGGCAATGAAGGTTTTTGATTTGGTTAAGTACGATTAATACTCTCCAAACCATGGGCATGGTTTGAGCAAAAGAGATGCCGGTGGTTCGGAAGAATTGCATCATGAATTCGGGAAAAGGGTATCGAAGACCTAGCGAAAAAGGGTATGCTGGAAAGCAAACCCAATCAGCGGAAGAAACATCCGATCGAATTGACCGATCGAACGGTCTAAAGACCGTGTTATCAGGGAAAGCACCAGAAGCTCTCAAAGCCGCAATGTCTGCGTTGTCAAAAGCACAGACCTCCTTTTCGGGATTTTTGAGGAGATTCTGCTGGGTGAAGGTCTCGGCAGCCATTACGAATAAGGCAAGTAAAATTGATAGAAAGTAAATGAGAAATGAGGAATTACCTGGAGGCTCTGTTGGAGATATCTGCTTTTCAAACAAGAAGAGAGAAGATATAGGGGCATTGTGGATCTCCATTGAGCAAAAAGCGCGTTGGAGGTTATGATGTGATCTTGACCGTCGCTTCGTTTTAAATGCCTTGAATTATGGGATAAGACTTTTAAAATATATCCGTTGGATTGGTATACCAACCGATATATTTGGGGACAATTGTTATGGCTCATTTTCTAAGCATACATATCTTGAACTATATCCTGCTTTTAATTGTTTATCTGTGATCAGGATACTGGACGGGGATATTGCTAACATCCTGGGTGATATCCTGAGGTATATCGAATTAATCACGTGCAGGTTAAAGACTGGGACTTGCCAACGGTCAAATGGACTTCATCTCCTCAAGACTCGGGCGTATTTGTTAAAGGAGAGACGTTGAACCCGAAAGACCAGGTCTACAACGTTCGACTAAGGAATATTCGTTGGATCCCGGTTATGTAGGATAGTTAGTTACATTTGTTTTACTATAAATAGATGGGGCGGATCAGATTAAGGCACTCAACTTACACATTTTCAAACACTTTCTCTCTAGCTCATCGCAAACACTACACACAACACTTGTATTCGAATTACATTGTAACACATAGTCGATCCTCACCACATCCTGCACTGTATCCTGATATTTGAAGCAATAGAAGAACAAGGCAGCTGCGATTGTCAGCTCCCGAGGTTTTATGCCGGCGATCTAGATTGATCAAGGGCTTTCCTCGTACATCACGTGTCAACCTTTACTTTTTTGCTCATTGTTTGATCATAGATACAGCTCTATATTCTGAGCCGTATCCTGAAACTGTTTTCATATCTAACTTGGTTAACATATTTTTTACACATAATTTTAGCACACTACCTCACTTAACTAATTTGATCACTTAATTGCTTAGGTAATTTTTGACCAAAACAGTTAACAAACATCTTACATCAAAAATTAATGTAGAATCCTAATAGTAGCAAGAAAGTTAAAAAAAAACATATCAAAAATATAAAATCATATTCATTAAGGAATTTTAAAAAGGATGGTGTTTGATTGGATAGATTCATATATGCAATAAACAATTTAAACTTACAAGTTATAAAGATGAACAACATCCAACAAAAGTAATAGACAAACAACATTATAAAATAGACATCACTAACATCCCTTAAACTAAATCAGCACTTAAAAAACAAAAGTACCAAATAGTAACCGGACTATTTGTATAATCACACACTTAAGGTATTATAAAAACAAAGCACAAAACGAAAATCATCATCTCTCACAACAGTTAAGCAAATGAGCGTCAACCAAAAATTATATGGTTGATTTATCAATCGTAATGTAGAAGACAACATCACGAAGATGCATGCACAAATTGTGACAGAGAATGCTATCAGTAACTTCATTTAAGTTAATGCAGTACTTAATCGATAAAAATACACCGGATTACTGCAACTATTATTTGCTTCAACAAAGAAGATGAAACGCCATCAGTGACAAATACTTACTCATAACATCAAATAATGACTAATCTAACATTTATAATACAAACAATAAATTCAAAGAAACAATACTTGATTTTATAGCGTGTAATCTATATTATGCAAAAGAACCTTGCCGATTTTGATAAGAAAGTTATTTGAGAAAACTTCCGAATATGTTTTCTGGAGCTTATATTCAATAATGGAGAAGAAAAGTATATTAAACGGAGTTAATACAGATGTTACATTTACACTGGATGGTTGAAATTTTATATATTTATATAATTAAAAATAGTTTTTAAATCCCGATATTAAAGATTATTATAAGTTAAATAAATAAACAATTACAAGTTAATAGATAAATATCTTACTTTCAACAATCCCAATATAATCTCACCTCTTCTTCTCCGGCGAAAAAAAAACTCTACAGTTTCTTCTTCTTCAGACTTGACGATTAGAAGTTTAAAGTTTTAGATCATGTATTTTTTTGTTCTCTTGTGTATTTTACATGTATGCTTTGACATGTTCCTTTCAGTTTTCTCATTTCAAATTATATAAACATCAAAATTATAATCTACTGAGGTTAAAATAGATAAACTTATATGAACTTGTTTTCTTTATTTTATAATAAGATTTACATCAACCTATTTAGTTACATTTTGATTCATTCCATCTAAATAAGAATCTGAAATATTATTGTTTCGTAAATATTTGGTTGCATATTTTACGAATGGTTTTAGAATTATTGTATGAACTGCCATGTAGTGTTGATAAATTTGTTCTATCAATATTAATTTTGATCAAATATTCTGCAATCAGTTTATAGTACTCATTTGTCTGATTTGTAAGTGAATATAGCCTTGGTTGCTGAAAAAAAACCGAAGTTTGAAGTTCACACAAACATGGATATTTGAAAACTTTATTGCCATATAATACTTTTTTATTATACAAGAATATATGTTAGATTTATATTGTTGGTTGTAGGGACCATATTGAAGTACACAACATATCAGTTTGGTCCTACTTTACCTTAAATAGAATGTTTTTCAGATACAATTGATTTTATGTTTTAGTATTTAATTGTTATTGTATTTTTTTACTTTCAGATGGAGTTTATGATAATTATCAATGTCTCTGAATTGACAGACCTAAATGAGGGATTGGTAAGCTATATTCTTAGAACAAATTAGCTCAAATCACAATCGTATGCTAAAAACTGTATTTATAAGATTAAATATATATTAAATGTTCTGTATTTTATATAGATAGGTACTTCCAAGAATAATGAGTAACCAATTACCAAGAAAGTGTGAAGTAATAAAGTTGGTTGATTATACGAGATCTAAGTATAAGATTGCAGTACAGAGCATCGGTCATAAAAGTAAGAGGATAAACGGGCCAGAATGGACTTGGTTTGTTGAAACTTATAGAAATAAGAACATAGACAAGCTGTGAAGCTGTGTTTAAAAAAAAATGAAGGAAATAAAATTTGAGATAAATGTTTTGAACAATGAGGGATTGGAGATTAGAAACGATGGCTCGAACAGAGATTATGTTCATGGTTGCTTGATACAGGCGGAAGAAGAAACATACTGCAAGCAGGTTAAAAATTGCTACCTTATTTTTATATATTGCCGGTGTATCTTTTGGGCTGTTGGAAAAACTTCTAATTTATATTTTGTATCGTATATAAAATCTAGTATGACATTTCTGAAATGTATGAAAATTCTAGCATTTACCACACGATTTGCTGAAGCTGTTGTCGGAGAGGAGACTAAAAATTGATAACTTGGTTGCAAAAGTACATGGACCAAAGCAGAGTAGTAAAGTTGATGTGTATTATGTTTTCTCTCCTGAAAACAAAAAGGGATTGGCTACTGGTTTTATGGGACCAGGATGGACAACTTTTTGCTTTGAAAATGACATTGAGGAAAACTACCAACTGCTGTTTCAGTGGATGGGAAGTACTCCTGAAGACGACTTTAACTTCACTGTGAAGGTTATTAACAAAGACGGGATTGGACTTCACGGGGAGACTAAACAACACTGCAGCCGTAGCAATCATCAATACCGCTAAAAGCGTCCACATTATAAAAAAATAGTTTGAATACCATGTTATAGAGACACACAGCTTGGTATTTACATATCTACTTTTAATATGGTTGAATTTACTTATAATGTTGGATCTATCTGTTATTACTTACAGTTTATGTTGTTTTGAATGAATAACTAAAGAAAGAATTTTCTTTTACAGGCAATACCGAGGAACTTTGTTCGAGAACACCAGCTAAATGACTACCGTAGAGTTGTGCTGTCATTTGGTCATGTGAAGTTTTTGGTACAACTGGTTGTTAGGAGAGATCCTAGAAGACCTGAAGACAACAACCATCTAGTGATGTATACAAACTGGCAGCGTATCATGGATGAAACGGGAATATCAGTGGGGAAAAAGCTGCGGTTTGAGATAGTCGAAGAAAAAAGTGTAACAGGAGATAAAATACACTTTGAAGTTTGTTGACTTAGTCTTTGAACATATTTTCAGCAATTAATGATTTATGTTTTACTTGACATGTTTGATGGACAAACTTCTTGTTCGAAAACTAACTTAAGAATGAAGTTATGTAGTGTTAGTTTATAAAGTTATATACTTTCAAAACTTTGTGGTTTTAGCTTTTTAAATTTTTCAAGTAAACATTACTATATTTTGCATCAAAACATTACTATTTTCCATTACATTTCCTGGTCGCTCAACAAAAAGAAATATAAGACTCAAAATTAATAAAATAGTATACAACTTGTAACTACAAATAACAGTGTTTTAAAAATATGCTCCTACCAAAGGGACAAACTCAACATCTGTTTCGATAAACTTTGCAAACCAAAACGTCTGTTGAAGACAACCACTGTTGAAAGAATGTCTGTTAAACCAAACAACCTCAGCTCATGAGCTAAACAAACTCTGCTGATGAACCAAAAAGTCTGTTAAGACAAAGTCTGCTGAAGCAAAGGTCTGCTAAAGAGAACCTCTGCTAATGAAGCCAAATGTATAATGAACCTAAGTTCTGCTGTGGACCAACAGATATTACACAATTCAAAAGAAGATCTTTAATATAAGATCTTTAACATATGATGACCAACAGCTCACAAGGTCTGTTGAAGCACGCTATAACAGTGCTTAGCCTTTAACAGATCTTTAACAGTTCTTAGGGGTTAACAGATGATAGCACGCTATAACAGTGCTTAGCCTTTAACAAATGTTAACGTATCTCAGACCCTAACAGTTTTCCCACTAACTAATTGATTAAATTATCATTCATTAATCTAACAATAATATACAACCCTACTACTTGTCCAGTCCATCAATATCACAAAAAATGTATATAATGTATAATAACAATACTATAAAACAAACAAAAGGTTAACTTTACTTGATATTCAAACCGTAGACATTACATTCCATATTCATCATTGTACCCCTTACAAACCAAACTTTTAACCACAGTTTGTTAAAACAACAGTTCACAGACATAAATAAAAACCACAAGGATTCTTCAAAAATAAGTGGTTTCTACTTATCTCTCATAAGAATTGTTTTTTCATAAGCATCTAATAGTTAACCTTAGTCAGCTTCTTATGGGTTCTTCTCACGTTAGTGGATAGCTCACCAACGTTTACAACATCAGCATCTTGAGCCATCCGCTTTCTATTGGGACTTGATCCAGAATCCTTTTCAACTTCAACGGCTGAAGAGTCGGCCGTAACAGAGACAACATCCTTGCAACAGATCACAAAACAACTATTGATCTCATTTAATAAAATAATGAACTCTTTTTAAACATACTAAACATACTTTAAAAATAAATACTCACCCTTGAAGTTCGTTCGGCAGACACCTGAGAAGATTCTGAAAGGTTAACATCTTTAACGTCAGCTACCTCTTGAGTAACCTAAAGGATCATAATATATGATATCATATAAAAAGTGCAGAATCCAGTCTTTAAAACTCAAAAGAAAAATAAATAGATTGAAAGAGTAATTTTATATGCTACCTCATCAGTATTTTCATCACCATTACCATCTCCACCAACCAACTCATCAATTATTACTGGATCATCACATGTTTTTTGCACAGTATAAACACGATAGTCATTTTTAAGATTGAACTCTGAAACATCAATCTTAAAAGCAGCCTTCTTATCAACCAATCGAAATATCTCATGATGGAAACATCCAGTATCATTGGCCTTAACCTGCCTCTCTCTCTTATGTCACTCGCCGCTAATCCAAGAAGCTTCTGAACATCTCTATCAAACATAACAAAAGAAACACTACCCCTCTCATCCTACACCCGGACTTGCACCTTGAACCTGAAGTATACATAAATGACTAAGTAAACTGCAAAACTATATTCAAATATCAGTCTTAGAAGGCTGCTTATATAAATATAACGTTAAATAATCATCATTGCTTACTTTTTGGTGATCTATGTACATTCACTGTGACATTTGGGACAAACCAAAGAAGTCGCAGGAAATCGAAGAATATCATCTGAAACATTTTCAACATTCTGCAAGTATTCACTTTTACCCATCACCTTCTTGAAACACTTACGACAGACAGCATAAAACCAACCATAATCTTCTTGCACAATCTTAATTGTCGTAACCACAACACAAGACATTTCCTGTAAAAACAATATATGAACTTGTAATCTCTAGTTTGACAAACATGCAGGTGACAAACCAAACAAATAACCGAACTATATAAAAAGATGTGAAACCTTTTCTATCTCACTAATCTCATCAACAGGTTTCTTCACACCATCAGTTACAAATTTTTTATGCAATGGAAAAACACTCTAAGACGATAGTACTGTTTGAGAAGTAGAACCACTCCCTTGTCCAAACTTCAGTATAAGCCTTTTGAATACCACAAATGATTAGAATTAGTATACAAATAACATGAAACCAAGTATTTGACTTGAACATCTATATACAATAGAAATTACATTGAGAAATTACCTCCTCCTTAGCTCATTAACTTCATCAATTTCTTCATTCAGAAAAATCCGTGTTGCAAACTTATCACTTTGAACAGTATATTCACCTACATGCAAAAGTATATAGATATTTAATGTATACCTTCCTTTATATTGCCAGAAATAAACAGTATAGTTCTGATTTGCTGAAAGTAACAAAAATACATTTCCATCCCTTACACTTTCCATGTTGTATAACAGCCATCACATGCTCATGATGTCACAGCCCCCGACCCCTGTCCTGGGAGCGGGCGGCCGCGAGCCAGTCAGATGGTATCGGTGTCTATAAATTTGGCAGCAGAAAGTTTCATCAGGACCGTAGTTAGGAAATATTGTTATCAGAGTTAAACACCAAATTGTTTAAAATAGATAAATAGGATAAAACCCAATTTTCATTTGTAATATATTTATAGGGAATATCCCTAATTATTGAAAACGATTTTCCTTTTTTTAATTAGGTAACTTTTATGGCCACTTTTCTATGCCTTCAGTGCTCTCCAGCTGGCTTTTATTGGCTTCCTACTAAGTTACCTAAAACACGTGTTTAAAACATTTTATCAGCAAGAAATACTGGTGAGTGAATCCCAGTTTAATCAAAACAGGATTTATCATTTTACATTATTGAGAGCGATTACAATGTTTATATCTACACAATTACTCATTCAGTACTTGCCACTCGACCGGATCTGTGGCTATGGTCATATCACACATTGGCTAACCCATTGTCTAATTGTGAAGATTATCAAGTAGTGTATACAAAACCCAATAATACCGGCAGTAATTGAAGAAATTACAAAGACTCAATCACTGCTATTTACAATTTAAAATAAATAAGGTTTTGTAAAAATAGTTTACAAAAAGGAGATTACTCACAAAAAGGTTTACACAAAAAGAGGATTACTCACATTGCTATTTTAGGAAATTTCCAGTGGCTTCCGGGTTATAATCTATTAATTAAACAATGCACATGCGTTAGTATAATAACCCAAATTTACATTAGTTATACCCTCCCCGAGACAGAACTCCAACGACTACGTCGGGCAGAACCTCAACAGCCGTTACGGAGCACTAGATCAATCGGGCAGCGTATCTAATACGTAACCGGGGTTTATAATACTTACAACGAGGCAGAGCTTCGCTATTTAGGTGGTATAGTGGCCGGGTATTATAATTGCTATGCAGAATTGTCACACCCCGACTTTCCACGTGTCACCGGTGGGCCTGGTGGGGAGTATCGTGACGTAGTTGATATCATTATAGTCAAACAACACAATATATAAATGCACAGCGGAAGCAAAAGATAAATATATTACAATCCGAATATAACGTAATATCAAAGTATTACAACGGAAAGTAAAGGATCCACAGGCGGATCTTAAAACATAAACATTGTTTAATAGACTTTAGGCTCCTAGAACTTTCAAGATTCCTTATTAGCGCCCTGAGCTTCCATCCAATTACGTTCAGTACCTCTCACTTAACCTTTTTGGAAAATACGTCAGTTTTCACTGGTAAATACACTCAACCGACTCATTTGAAAAGAGTTTAAGAAAATTGGTTTAGATGCACCAGGCACAAAACATTTTGACACATTGATTAAAATGCACAAGGCAAAATTAATCTTTTATAACTTGGGACCATTTTATTAATAAAAATCTTGTATCCGATTTACATGGTTGTCCAACATTTAGGGCCGGTGATTATACAATACAAGCCGGTCAAGATTAATCGACACACCATAAATATAACTCACAAGAAGACATCCTTACGAGTGAGTATATCTTTTACATACGCAACAAGAGGTGTTATGCCTACACCTTGTGCTTAAGTTATGGCCATTCACTTTTTAAATGAGCCAAGGATATCCGGGACATGGTCATTAACCCCCTAAAGGCTTTTAAGTAAACAAAACTGTTTAAACGGGCCGATCAAATTATTCAATTAACCACCAAACGATGGAAGATTTGATGCCCGACCAAGCGGTATTTTATATACCGTAACCCAAGCCCGTATAGGGAAAATAAGTTAAAAGTATTTACCTGAGCTAGCTCCTGTCTTAAATAGCAAGAATTTTAATAACTAAGCCGTATTCACTTAAGTAAGCGTAGGTACAATTTACCAGAAGGCTCTAGTCTGGAATGATGGTATGAATAACCAATTAGAATACTAACGGGTCTTTAATTAAGCCTAAACTTAAACCGGTTAGTTTTAAGGAAATATATAGTTCAAACGCATGATTAAGCGGAGACCAAAATAGAATGTGTTTTAGACCCGACAAGTTTGAAGACTTGTACAATATGGGTAATCTAAACACCTTCTGGATTTTGAGATAAAAATGATAAGCTTTGACCCGTTTCGGCTAACTTATGCAAACTAGTTACATAAACCAAACCAAACCGAACCGAACGAGGCGTAACGGGTAACCATAAGAGTTATATACAGGTTTCCTAAGTTAATATGCCTTAAACATGTTGTGATATTAGTAGGATATCTTCCATTATGCCCAAAACGAGTTTAATCTCAAAATAAGCCCCGTAGGGGTATTTTGGTCATTTAAAAGATTATAAAAGAGGTTAATTAAAATTCTGAGATTCGTGTCCTAATACATCAGTAGAATAACTTATTTTATTAGGTCATATCAGTTGGTAATAGGTCTTATATACCAAAATGGTTTCAAACCCAAACTATGCGTTTAATACGCTTAAAAAGCCATTTTAAGCGATTTCCGGGTTATACAGGAAATCTGAGTTTTTTGATCAGGTTATAAAGCATAAAATACTTTATTTATTATATAAAATCAGTAGCAATTGGATTGGTGTCAAAATACTATGTAAAACTCATTTTATACATAAAAAGGGTATAATCGGTATTTACCGAATTAAGACGATAGCCTTAGGTTATGATCAGTTTAAAAATAATTAAAAATCTTTAAAAATCTCAAAATATTATATTACATCAGTGGGTAAAAGGTTTGGTGTCAAAAATTGGGTTTAGATAGGCTTTATGCTAATTGCGCCGTTTAATTACTAAAAGGCGTTATAATTACGCTAATGAGCATAACTCCTAATCTAGACCTCCAACTGATGTGAAATTTTAGGGGCATGTTTATAAATCAGTAATAAAGATTATTGTCCTTTCATATTTCCAAAATTCTCGTTTTATGGTCAAAAAGGGCCTTATGGTCAACATTAGGCATTTAACGGAAACGAATAAACGAATCGGACAATCAATGATCCAACCACAGAGGGTTATACTATCACGTAGCCTGGTCCTAAGGAATCCCTAAGGCATTTCCAAACCCTTCTAAACCGGGTCAGAACTGAAGTCAAAGCAAAAGTCAAAGCTTTGCGACTTTCGGTTCCGAACCGGGTCTAAACAGAAAATTGTCGGATCAAACAAGCTTAGATCAGTTCTTATACTTATTACCAAGTTATATGAGTGATAAAATAGGTTACATGCCTTCTACATTGCTAATTACATGTTAATTTGCAAATTAAGCTTCTGTTGACTTTTTCTAAACATCTTTGACCCGACATTTGATCTAGTTAGAGTGGGAATCTGAGGGTGCCCTTTTAAGGGTTTATTGCCCACATAATTATCAACTTATGACTACCTTCAAATCGACTAATCACTGGACCATTAGTGATTAATCGATAAGTCAAACCTTAATTATGACGGTTTGACTTTTAAGCTAATAACTAAGCAAAACAAGATTAGGGAAGGTTAAGTAGACTTACCAAGGTCCTATGCACTATTAGGGAAGCTTAGAAGGAGGTCTTGAGTTCCAGAAATGATCAGGAGATGAAGGAATGAATGAGTGATCAAGTCATGCAACAATGGGGCTATTTATAGTGTTCTTGATCCATTTTGATGATGACAACTAAGTCTAAGAGTGATCCCTGATCATTAACACATGTCCCTAAGCCCTAAAATTAGTAGGGGACGCGCATGGAAGTGAAAAAGGGCAATACATGTCGTTTGAATGGGCTGAACAGACAACATTTCCGAGTTGCTGCATCTGGGCAATGCTTGCACACCGTAAGGATTAAGCCTTACGGTGTGCAAGGACCTGGTCAGCACTCTGAAATTTTCACTTGTTGACAAATTTAGCCCCTGCACTTCTAAATGCTATTTCCGACACATCTAAGGCCCGTTAAACCAGTTTTAAGGCTCTATAATGATGCCTAAGCATAGAGAACATGAAATATGCTCAAAAACATGCCGGATGTCAGTTCATTTGGTCGTACGGTCACGTTGTTCGGTTAATTACGACGAAACACGGACGGACGCGAAAAACGAACCAATTGACGCGACGAATGGAATTTTATCAAGCCAAACACTAAAATAACATATTTTAGTGTTTACATAAATTTTTGGGTGTCCGGGGATATTCAGAATGTGAGATATGCGCGTAAACGCAAACTTGTGCGCTTTTTGACACTTTTAGTCCCTGCATGACTTAAAAGCTTATTTTTGCGCACCAAACACCTCTAAGCATATATCTAAGCTATATTAGGGATAATTATGGTATGTTTATCTCATGTTCATATTCCGGAAGGTCCGATAACATACGAATCGGTATACTTTAGCAGTTTGACGCTTTAGGTCCTTCTAATGCGCAAACTTGCGTAACTTATCATTTAATAGCATTGAAGCCTCATCTAATTCATATTAGGCATTCTTGAAAGTATTATTAAACATCATAATGCTTCGGGCTCGATAAAAGGTCATTCCGAGGTATAATTAAACATATTGACACTTTTAGTCCCTTATACTTGCAAAGTTGCGCGTAACTTCACTTTTGGGCGTAAAAGCCTTGGGTGGCCAATGATTGGAAATCCCGAGAGTATAATCAAATATCATGAGGCTCTCGGTTTGTTAAAAGGTCACTCAGAGGTAAGAATTTAACATGTTGACGCTTTTAACCCTTTTCTGCGCAAACTTTCAATTAATTACATAAACGGCTACACTTGATTAACAAGTGGCTCATTTGGGAATATAAAAACCATAAAAGGTTATTTAGAAACTTATTTTAGGTATGATAATACTTCCAGTTCTTTCATAATCAAAGTTTTTCGATTTTTCAAAAAATTAGTCCCTTAAATTCAACGTTTGACTTCATTAGGGTTTATTACACGTGTCAATACTTCATTGGACGTGATTTTTCGAGGTGTTACATCCTCACCCCCTTAAAAGAAATCTCGACCTCAAGATTTGCTTAAAGTAAAGGAAGTACTTTCTGTTGTATCATGGATTTAACTTCCATAGTATAATTGGGCCTCCAAGGGTATCCCAGTTGACCTATACAATAGGTGCATACTTTCTTTTGGAGCTCCTTTACCTGTCAGTTCTCAATCGACATAGGATGCTCATACTATCATAGATCTGCATATCATTATGTGATAGTGCTTCTTGACTTATTGGCGAAACACACCCTTCAGTCACTTGTGTGTAATGTATTGCGAGCTCCGCCAAGCTCCTTAAATAGGTTTTAGCTTATAAGCTACTTGATCTTGATACATTCGATTTCCTTCAGATGATTTTATATATTCAGGGCTTAACTAGCCTGATAATTTAACAAATTTGGTACACCCTTCCTGGGTGATACTTTTCGTTGATCATTATTCCTTAACAAGAATTTAGGAGGGTTGCTATTTTCTTTAATTCTTGATTTTCTGCCGAATACTGGCAACTTACAGATGATTAGGGATTTGTATGATCTTATTCGTTGTTTCCAATGCAACTTTCAGATCCAGATAAGTGGACTTTCCAAAGTCTCGTCCATCCAACGGATGTTTTGATATTTCATATTTACAAGGTCTCCAAAGGAGCCACCTTGATACTTATATAACAGCTATTATAGAAAAGCTTATCTTAAGGTGAGATGGTTATTCCAACCATTGCTCAAAATTAATCTTAAGGAATAGCTAATCCTTACAGTTAGCCGAACAAATCGATGATCCTGGGCAGCTGAAGGCAATTCTTAATTGTTGCCTAATTAGGGTTGCGGTAATCATTGCATAAGCAAAATGAACCGTCTTTCATAACTAACTACACCGAATTCTCAGGATATTGAGTTAGGCTATATGAATCCATATCTTAAAACTTACTTAACCAGGGTTTTCGATTCTTCCAATAATGGTACTAGCCGTCTTGGAGATTTCATAATAATACAGCCTTAAAAGGGGTATAAACCTTAACTCTACCTGCCTCTCAGGGGTAAACAGGGAAATCTAAGGAGAAGATAATTAGGGTACAAGGAGGTTACAGAGACTTCCATATCTCAGGCTCCTGTTCACTCATCATTGCTTGTGTCCAATAAGTGACACATTTATGTTACTAGTCCACGAATTCCTTAATCGGGAACATTTACTTGGGCAATTTCATTCTGGATATCTTCTTTGAATACCATTAGTTGTCCTTAGTACTATATGACCGTTGGAATATCTTTGGGGTTCCATGCATTAAACCTCCATACTGATCAGGCATGGAAGCAATCTATGGAACATATTAAGATACACCAATCCTCATATGGTGCTTTTGTCATACCATATGGTATTCTTAATCGATAGAGATCAAGAGATATCAATTTCATATTCTGACGTACTTCATCTGGAGAGGGTGCACTCGAATCATATGACTGAAGATTTCTAGCAGGAACAGAAAAATGGTTCCTATCACCAAATGAATCATTTACTCAGTTGCAATCCAACAACTGCTATTCATCACCCTGATGGCCTTAACATATACTAACCATGGTTTCATTAAACTATACAGGCCAATATGGCACTAACATTCTTAATGAACGTCGTTAAAAAGAATATCAATATCACTTAGCCTAGGTCACAAAATACCATCAATGGCATTTAAGGGTTGGACCTAGTCCATCACCTTTTTGACAGGGGATCAGAATGTCACATCTGTCTTTATTATATTGATGAATTTGGATAGCTTGAAAGCTTGCCATAAGGATATCAGAAAAGAGTGATTCCTAATAGCTATAAAATATCAATCTAAGATTTGTTGGAGCATTTTCATTATAATTTATCCTAGTTATAAAACATTAAGGATATTTAAAGTGGCACAACGGGCCTTGTCACGAGGACAGTTTTGAATTTACAAGCCATGATCGTTTGGGATCGAGGCATTTAAGGTTTGAGCATAGTTGGTTACTTTTCTTGACAGAGAGTCGACGACTACAACTGTCTTTTGTCTTCTAGGACAATAGATATAGCCCGTGGGCATTTCCCTTCTGAGGGATGTTTATGATATGATCATCTTTTCAGATGCTATTAGTCGAGATCGTATGGATCATACCGACTATTATGCTTGGACATGGTCCAACATTTTTAGACAGGAGGTCAAGACCACCACTGTCGTTGTCTTATCAGACAACAAGTTTAGCCCGTAGGCACTTCATCACTAATGGATGTTTATAATATGATCATCTTATAGGATGATATAAGCCATGATTTCTAGATCATTAGGCCAAATAAGGGATTTGGAAAATTCCTAATATAAGGATGACAAGTGTGATTTTATCGCATCACTGTTGTCGGGAGTGTTAACACATTTTCAGATGTTAACAAGGATCTGAATCTCTTTTTAAACAGGTTTTACCATCTTAGCTAGGTCTTTAATGACATTCAAGCTAGGTCAAACCTTTTAAGATTCTCTTTTAATATTTATACTGGCAGGAAAGGAATGATATTTATTTTTATTCAGGATTTTTATTAATATTATCCTGGATTTAATTAAAAAATAACTATAGCACAAAAGTCAAGTCATAAGGACAAATTTAATTTATAAGCCATGATTTCAGAGAATCGAGGCAAATTTATAAGTTAGTAATAGCACAAACGGCCTAGTCACGTGGACAAGTTTAATTTATAAGCCATGATTTCAGAGAATCGAGGCAAATTTATAAGTTAGTAATAGCACAAAAGGCCTAGTCACGTGGACAAGTTTAATTTATAAGCCATGATCGTTTGGGATCGAGGCATTTAGGTGTGAATCAAAGTTCATTACTTTTTCTTGACAGGGAGTTGTAGGCTACCACTGTCTTTAGTCTCAGAGGACATTAACTATAGCCCATAGGCATTTCCCTTCTGAGGGATGTTTATAATATGATCATCTTATAGGATGATATAAGCCATGATTTCTAAATCAATAGACTAGATAAGAAAATTGGAATAATCCAATATAAGAATGACTGTTGTGATTTTCTCGAATCACATCTGTCAAGAGTGCTAACATGTTCTTAGGTGTTAACAAGGATTTGAATCTCTTGAATAGGTCCTACCATCTTGGCCTCGTCATATAGGCTAGGTTTACCTTTAAGATTCCTTTTTAATAATTAACGCAGAACAATCCTAACTCGGGATGTTAATAAGGATCTGAACCTAAATTGAGGAACTGCCATCTTGGTCGGGTCTTAATAATGACACAAGGCTAGGTCTTGTCCTTTTTTAGATTTTGTCATTTTATTATAATGGTAGATCTTATAAAAGGTATGTTATTTTTCATATTTCCTGATTAGGATGAATATTTAGTTATTCCACTATAAAATTAAAAAGTTCAAGGTTGCCCTAAACGGGACTTGAAAGGAATAATGTTGTCCTCGAAGGGACTAAAAGATAAATATCGTTATAAGGACTTTTAAGGAAACGATCTTCAGCAAAAGGAGTTTCTTCTTCATTTTATTTCCGAATGCTTTCTCCTTGGTTCCACGTTTCATCCTAGCCGCTGTACGAAGGTCAGCAATTTAAGGCTCCGGGTGTGGAGAATTCCTATTACGGCTTCTTCGCTTGGCGACGTATCCAATATAAAAATTGGAAGCAAAATTTCCAGATGAGGATTGAGAATATTCCTATGTTAAGTCTAGACTCAGAAGGTCAAGGAATGTGCTAATGTGTCATTGAGATTAAACACAAAAGGCTAGTGTTTAATTCACTCAATGTTGGCTCTGATACCAACCTGTCACACCCCGACTTTCCACGTGTCACCGGTGGGGAGTATCGTGACGTAGTTGATATCATCATAGTCAAACAACACAATATATAAATGCACAGCGGAAGCAAAAGATAAATATATTACAATCCGAATATAACGTAATATCAAAGTATTACAACGGAAAGTAAAGGATCCACAGGCGGATCTTAAAACATAAACATTGTTCAACAGACTTTAGGCGCCTAGAACTTTCAAGATTCCTTATTAGCGCCCTTAGCTTCCAGCCAATTACGTTCAGTACCTGTCACTTAACCTTTTTGGAAAATACGTCAGTTTTCAATGGTAAATACACTCAACCGACTCATTTGAAAAGAGTTTAAGAAAATTGGTTTAGATGCACCAGGCACAAAACATTTTGACACATTGATTAAAATGCACAAGGCAAAATTAATCTTTTATAACTTGGGACCATTTTATTAATAAAAATCTTGTATCCGATTTACATGGTTGTCCAACATTTAGGGCCGGTGATTATACAATACAAGTCGATCAAGATTAATCGACACACCATAAATATAACTCATAAGAAGACATCCTTACGAGTGAGTATATCTTTTACATACGCAACAAGAGGTGTTATGCCTACACCTTGTGCTTAAGTTATGGCCATTCAGTGGTGAGGGGTTACAACACTTAAAACAGGGCAGAGCTTTATTATTATTATAGTGTAAATAATAATAAAAAAGAATATATATATTGAGAGAGAGTGGTGAGAGAAGGAAAGAAAGAAGTGTAGATTGAAATGTTCACTGATGTACCTATTTATACTACATTTTGAGCTTTGAGCTCACGCAACTTCAACTCCACGTAATTCTTTCAATTTTGAATGTAAATTTTAAAATTTATTATTATTTTATTATTATAATTAATTCAGCTGCTTCACTCATTTGGCGCTTATAACTTCTAAAATATGACGTTTTATAAAATAATGAATATGCCATTAGAATGAGAATAATCTTATCTACATTTTGAACCAAGTTTCTTTAAAAACGGAGTAGGTTCAAATATAATGTATTTTTATAATTAAATTATTAAACGGTTCCTAGGCCCGTCTATGTACTTCATATTTCTAACATTAAATTTACTCATGATCTATTCGTGTAATAACTTTATTTTAAATTTAAAATTTTGGAAATGTTACATCCTCCCCACCTTGTTTTAAATCTCGTCCTCGAGATTTGGACTACGATATCTTCTTGGGGTTGCGTCACGTCTTTTAGTTGGTTATCAAGGTGTCTGGGATAGAATCTAAAGATGAATATAAGGATATCATAGGATAATTGGAATTCAATTGTCTCAAAACTTAGTTTCAGGAATTGATGTTAACTGAATAAAATGATACCATTATCAAGGTGACTAAGTTTCACAAATCAAAATAGAGATTTGATAGGCATAGAATTTGAAATGAAATGACTTGTAGAAACAATAGGATTCAATGCCAGAAAATAACTTACTTTGATTGTTTAAAAAGAACCATGATTCAATAATTTCAATTGAAGATAGAAGTATGAAAAATGAATTGTCAATAATCAGACCAGAAATCAGTTTATTTAAATGACAAGGATACACCGGACAATATAATAGAATTTAGTGTATCATGGTCTTAATACATAATTGTATCAAGACTATTTAAATAATGAGTCAAACAAATGACGTATGATTTGACAAGATTAGGGTTTACTATTAGCACAAGCTACAAATTTATACAGACACCGCAAGGTGTTGTAGTGGTTGAAAGAATTCAATGATTACGGTGACTGAACGAATTCACCGTTTTCAAAATTAACTGAAAATTACAATGAAGTGAACCTGGATATTCAAAAGATAGGATGTCCAATTGAATAACTGAATATCGTAGTATTGATCAAAGAAATGTTGGAGGTATATTGGAATAAGAATTTAGATACCTTTATCTTAACACAAAATTGTATTAAGACTGGTTTAGGATAATGAATCAATAAATAGATAAATTCGTATCTCAAGTGTGAAAATGAAAGGAAGTTTCCAAGGAATTGTCACCGCAAGGTGTCGTGTTTTAAAAAATGATACATCGAAATTGAAGACTTTAAACAAGTTTACTATGATTCAAATAATGAGATTACCTCGAAGATGATGACCTCAATTCATCATATAGGACTTTGAATTGAATGAGAATTGAGAATTGACTCTATAAAAGTAAAATAAAGACTTTTTTATTGAGGAAGTTTTGATCGGAATCAAAAGTCAACTAATACTAAAAATATATGGGTACTTATTCTAAAAGTTGCGGTTATCTCTGGTGTTGTAAATATTTATGCGTTCTCCTTAGCTTCCTCTGGGTTTCTATTCTCGTTGTCGGATGCCTTGGATAGTTTCGGGCAGTAGAGACGGAAGTGACCTGGATCTCCGCATTTGTAACATACATTAGTTTCCCTTCTCGTTCTACATTCTTTTTCTGTATGCCCGGCCTTCCTGCAGAAGTTACAGCGAAATGTCGTCTTAAAATGGTGTTTTCTTGTGTGCTTCTTGTTGTTGTTGTTGTAGGTGGGCTGCGTGATTGCTGGTTTCATTCCTTTGTTCTTGGAGGATTCGCTAGAGCAGAATTCTCTATAGGAGTAACCATAGGTTGTGGTTTTCTTTCGTTTGGAAGATGATGTTTTGATACGAGTATCATGACCTCCATTGGTACTAGGGTTAGGTTTGAAGTAATGGGTATGCTTACAGTGTATAGTGGGATTTTCGTTTGTAGGCACATAAATTTTAATAGCTTCAATGATCGATGGTCTAGCATTCGATATTTCTTGAGCTATTATATTTTCTATTGTATTTTTATCCAAAGTATTTTCGTTACTAGCTTGAATTTCCTGATCACATGCTATTTCCTTTGACATCTGATTTACAAACATGTTCAAATATAATTATCATAGAATTCAACAATTATACAGGCATATTTTGTTGCTCAAATCATGTTTAGCACAAATATAGTCATACTTATCAATATTATGCGTTGATAATTATATATATGTTATATGTTAACATTTTCTCTTACTATATATCTTATCAAAATATAAGGAAAATGTATATCTTATATGTGTTGTTTCTTCCTTTGATGTAATAGCTTTTATATTGCCTTAATTTAATTATATTTCCAGGGCTTATGGCTGGATAGGTATTCAGAAAATAAAGATAAAAGCTTTATATGAAATTCTGAGATTTTCTGTCATTGACCCATTTATTGTTTTTCAAGAGGTGGTGCTAATACAGATATCCTTAAGGTATCTTTTAAATTAAAGAATAGATTTTGAGTAAACATGTATGTTTGTTTCTTCTGTTATATAAAGGCTTGTCCTTCTACAAAAGATATTTGATCATTATATTATATATTATCAAGAAAATTGCGTCTTGTATATACACACGTATATATATAAGATTTTAAAATTTCCTATAATATATACATATAATATCAATTCATGAGAATCCAATTATATAATTAATTATTGGGTAAATTACACTTTTCGTCCTTTATGTTTGTATCAGATTGCAGTGGATACCCTTTAACTTCAATAATTACAGTCACAATCCTTAATTTGTAAAACTCATTACACATTACGTCCTTTGGCTCTAACCTAGTTAAAATTTTCAGTCAAGTATATTCATATAAGGGCAATTTGGTCATTTCATCATCTTAAAAAACTGAATATAAATAAAACACTTTTATTCTTTACATAATTCTATCTTTTATCTCTGACTCTCTCACTCATCACTGGTCACACTACCCCCATGTTTATTCTATCTGCTCAACCCAAGAACAAGAACAAGAACACAATACACACATACCTCTCTCTATATATGACGATCTGGTGTTTCACGATGCTAGCACCATCTAGGATTTCGATCTGAATCGCTGACCCCTCATACCGCATCACCGACCCATCTGTTTCAGATCTGAATCACCGCCATGATACGTTAGGTGTTTTCGCCTAGATCTGTGGTTTGGTATGAGTGGCCGGAAAAAAAAAACCAAAATTGACAGGGATGGGGAGAGATCTGGTGGTGTTACCGCCCCTTGCAACCCATCCACCACCGCAGCCACAATCCCCAGGAGTTGTTACCGGAGAAAACGGAGTTCGAACGGTTGTCGACGATGGACAACGATGCGCTAAATGATTCAATATTCTCAGGCAAACGGGCACGCATCGACAGCTTATTTGGTGAGCTGCAGGCTTTGACTTTTATGTGGGTCAAACACAGAACAAATTAGAGGAGTGGAATAGATTGGGAGATCTGGGTGGAATTTAATTTCTAGAATAATTCATGTAATTTTTGTTCTGTATGTTTGTTTGTGGTGAAACAGTTGATGTTGTTTGTTTGCAGTAGTGTGTTCTAGCCCCTTGCTAGCACACTCTCTATGTAAATATTTGGGGAGTAATGGAATATGTTGTTTGCTGGCAAAAAAAAAAACAACTATGACTAAAATATGAACATGGATGATGATGCACCGGTAACGAGGCTCTGCCTTTGAGATCTCAATAGGGAAGATGAAAAATGTAACAGAGCAGACACTTTAGACAGAGAGGGAGAGTAGTTTGGGGAGAGAGAAAGTCTTTAAAAAAATATATAAGTAAAATTACTAATCTACCCTCATGTGCAAGTTACATGTCATACTTAACCAAAAATTTTAACCTGGTTAGTGCTAAATGACATAAAGTGTAACAGGTTTTGCAAATAAAGGAATGTGACTGTAATTATTGAAGTTAAAGGGTATCCGTTGCAATCTGGTACAAACATAAAGGACGAAAAGTGTAATTTATCCTTAATTATTTTAATTATTCCGTTTATTCTTATAACTTTGTTTATTTCTTTATATTAATAAAATAAATCTCCATCAGGTTTATTGAACATAATATTTCGGAATAAAAGGAAATTTATCAAAAGAAATAAATTTAATAGAGATATAAATCTTCTGAATTCTTTTAGAACGATTAAATCTTTAATTGACAGGTTGACTTATTCTGATTGTAACATATTTAGGACTTAAAATTTATCATAACAGAAAATACAAAATTTAATGCTTTTAAATTTAATAAGAGTAAATTACAAGTTTTGTCCTTTATGTATGTCCAAAATTGCAGGCGCTGTCCTTTGTCTTTAAAATTGATGAGTTTTGTCCTTAATGTTTGCAAATCTTGCACGTTACGTCCTTTATGGCAAACCCAGTTAAATTTTTTGGTTAAATCTGATCACCCAAGGGTATTTTTGTCTTTTTACCTATATATTTAATATTATTATTATGAAAAAAATACTATTATTATTACTATTATTTATTTATATATATCATCATCTGATTCTCATCTCTCTCTCTACAATTGCTTCTCTCTCTAGCTATCTGCTTCTCTCTCGATCTCTACCACCATCAACCACACTATCCACCACTGCAACCGCCATCTCCACCGGCCACCCCTACAACCACCATCCACCACCCCACTCTATCTCTCTCTATATCCAACCACCACCGGCGCCATCAGCCACCACCGCCCACCCCTACAACCACCATCCACCACCCCACTCTATCTCGCGACCTACACAGCCGCCACAGACAACCAAATCCAAAAATCCCAACAAAAACAAACACATCCAGACGAACTAACAAACCTCAAATCGATTTATAAACCCCAATGCTCAAATTGGTGTGAATCTGGTTGGGTGAATCAACCCGTCACCGCCATCTCCACCACCCTCCACCGTCACCGTCACCCTAATTGACCAAAAATTTGGGGGTTTTGTGTTTATTGAATCGAAATCTGATCAATAATTGAATATCAATACAGATCTAGTGAAGAAAACCTAGAATTTGATGTCCGATTGAAGTTACGAAAGTTATGAAACGCTAATTGATCGAAAATTTGGGGATTTTGCGGTTGATTGAATCGAATCGCTGTATGAAAGGTACAGGAGGAGGATAGGCGATCATAGACAGCAAAAAACAGAGCTGCACACACAACATGTCTGCGGTAGTGTGCGGGAAAAGAAATTCGTTTTTCGAAGATCATACGATACCTTCTTCTTCTTCTTCATCGGCATCGCCTCCTGCTTCTAAGAGAATTCGTTGCTTTTCTTCGTCTTCACCTGTTCAGTTTTCGTCGTCGGCTCGGTAGTGGTTGTGCTGCTGCCATTGATGGTGCCATTGGAGGTTTGTGACTGAAACCCTAATTACAGTGTTGCAGATATCTGGTGATGATGATATAGTTAGTGTTTTATTATAAACCTAATGGTCCCTTAATATAAGTTGTTTTACAGGATAGTCCTTGGGAAGTTGAAATGATAATACTACCCTCATGTGCCTTGCACATGACCAAATTTAACCAAAAAATCTAACTGGGTTTGCCATAAAGGACGTAACGTGCAAGATTTGCAAACATTAAGGACAAAACTCATCAATTTTAAAGACAAAGGACAGCGCCTGCAATTTTGGACATACATAAAGGACAAAACTTGTAATTTACTCATTTAATAAAGTATCATTCTCATCTCAGAATATGTGTACATATAACTTAAATATGGTTTAAGAAATGAATTAAACTTATCAAATGCTAAAAATTGTTTCTTTTGAGATATATGTACATATATTTTAAACTATATAGTTATACCGTACTAAATGTTTTTGTACTTATCTTTATTGCATAGATGGAACATTATTTATAATATTGATACAAGTTATATAAAATATACATATATCTGATTTACATATAATCTAAGAAATAGGTTTAAGCTATTTCCGGTTGATATATAGGTATTATTTAATTACACAGTATCAAGTTGTTATATATATATTCCTATTTCCTAGATACTGTCTTATAAAATATTTTATATCTCTCATTGTATATGTATATATGTGCTTAAGTTTTAGAATCGTCAACTATGAATTACGAATTGTAAAAATTCTTGTTCATTATTTGTATAAATTAAATTAAGAATTTTGTTTTATAAAATTCTTTTAACATAACTTTATTCAAGAGCCAATTATTTTATTTTTCCAAAATATTATTATTATTAGTTCTAATTTAAAACATAATTTAATAATACTTAATTTAGTGTATTATAATGATAATAAATAATAACAGTATATATTAAAGACTTTTCTTAGAGAGCGTTTATGTATTAAGAATTTCTCTAGCATGTTAATTATCATCAATATTGACTATACACATAATTTCTAAATATTACGTAATAAATTTTAATGAATAATCTACATATTTAATATTTAATAATACGATAAAGAATTATAAAGTGATTTATAAAACTTTTTGGATTACATCATAAATCATAAAATATCTTGCTTTCATTGAATAATATTTTATATTTTGATATTTCAGTGATACCATACCTAAGGGTGTTATTTTATATCTTTGGTCAAGATATTAGTACCAATATCATAATATTATTATAATTTTTTTTTAATTGTATTCACATAAATATGTAGATATGATATATATCACAAAATTGAATATTATGTTATGGATATATCTCCTTTTTAGTTTTATAGCCTGACATGATGTAAGATACAAATAAGAGTTATATATCCTGAGAATATAAATGATATAAAATCATTTAGGTAGGTTACATATTATCTAGATATGTATATTATGATATTTTCAAAGTATCATATCCGAATTGCATTTATCTTTTATTAATATTAAAATATTAATATTAACATAGTATTATTGTTAAAAAAATTTATATAACATTATGGTCCCACATATACATATGGATATAATAGATATATAAGATACCACAAAATTTACTAAGACATGATATTATTAATATATCTCATTTATATATTTTATAGCATAAGCGTAATATGAAGATATGGGTAACACATATAGGGAATTTAAGATTCGTGAAATAACACAGAAATCATAATAAACAAATTAAGATTTTTATGTTCACAAGATAACACATAAGATATTAATTTCCTAACACAATTGGTTAAGGGTTTAGGTATTGGAAGAACACCTAAAGGGCTTATACCAGTGGCATAGCTCTGATACCACCTTCTGTCACAGCCCCCGACCCCTATCCTGGGAGCGGGCGGCCGCGAGCTAGTCACATGGTATCGGTGTTTATAAATTTGGCAGCGAAAAGTTTCATCAGGACCGTAGTTAGGAAATATTGTTATCAGAGTTAAACACCAAATTGTTTAAAATAGATAAATGGGATAAAACCCAATTTTCATTTGTAATATATTTATAGGGAATATCCCTAATTATTGAAAATGATTTTCCTTTTTTTAATTAGGTAACTTTTATGGCCACTTTTCTAAGTCTTCAGTGCTCTCCAGCTGGCTTTTATTGGCTTCCTACTAAGTTACATAAAACACGTGTTTAAAACATTTTATCAGCAAGAAATACTGGTGAGTGAATCCCAGTTTAATCAAAACAGGTTTTATCATTTTACATTATTGAGAGCGATTACAATATTTATATCTACACAATTACTCATTCAGTACTTGCCACACGACCGGATCTGTGGCTATGGTCATATCACATATTGGCTAACCCATTGTCCAATTGTGAAGATTATCAAGTAGGGTATACAAAACCCCATAATACGGGCAGTAATTGAAGAATTACAAAGACTCAATCACTGCTATTTACAATTTAAAATAAATAAGGTTTTGTAAAAACAGTTTACAAAAAGGAGATTACTCACAAAAAGGTTTACACAAAAAGAGGATTACTCACATTGCTATTTTAGGAAATTTCCCGTGGCTTCCTGGTTATAATCTATTAATTAAACAATGAACATGCGTTAGTATAATAACACAAATTTACATTAGTTATACCCTCCCCGAGACAGAACTCCAACGACTACGTCGGGCAGAACCTCGACAGCCGTTACGGAGCACTAGATCAATCGGGCAGCGTATCTAATACGTAACCGGGGGTTATAATACTTACAACGAGGCAGAGCTTCGCTATTTAGGTGGTATAATGGCCAGGTATTATAATTGCTATGCAGAATATTGAGAGAGAATATGAAAAATTTGAACGAATTCAACTGAATCCGGTCGAGGTTATTTATAGTGCTGATACAGCACTTTGTCGCGCCCCGCGAAAGCCATGCAAGGAACTTACGCGGCCCGCGAGGGCCCTAAGGCGGCAACGAGGTCTGCTGAGTCATCGACACGTGGCGGCACCGGGTCTTTTCCTGACGTTGAGCTGTCGCGGCCCGCGACGAATAGAGCCAAGGGCTTCGCGCCCCGCGAGTGCCCCTTGAATTTTGTTATATTTGTTATTTGTTAAATTAAAGGTTATTCGGGTCCGTTATTCATATACGGGGTGTATTTTGGGACATTTAGGGGTGTCTAAAATATTTTAAGGAGAGTTTTATATTTTGGGTATAGCTCCTGGACTAATTAATAAAATAAATAATGCACTCGTATTAAGTATAGTAACCCTGTTCAAATTTATCCCTTCGTCACGAGACAGAACCCCAACGTACTTAGTCGGGCAGAGCCTCGACATGCGTTGGTGGGTCCTAAATCAATCGGACAGGGTATTGACTCAGTGGTCAGGGGTTACAACACTTAAAACGGGGCATGGCTTTATTATAATTATAGTGTAAATAATAATAAAAAAGAATATATATATTGAGAGAGAGTAGTGAGAGAAGGAAAGAAAGAAGTGTAGATTGAAATGTTCACTGATGTACCTATTTATACTACATTTTGAGCTTTGAGCTCACGCAACTTCAACTCCACGTAATTCTTTCAATTTTGAATGTAAATTTTAAAATTTATTATTATTTTATTATTATAATTAATTCAGCTGCTTCACTCATTTGGCGCTTATAACTTCTAAAATATGACGTTTTATAAAATAATGAATATGCCATTAGGATGAAAATAATCTTATCTAAATTTTGAACCAAGTTTCATTAAAAACGGAGTAGGTTCAAATATAATGTATTTTTATAATTAAATTATTAAATGGTTCCTAGGCCCGTCTATGTACTTCATATTTCTAACATTAAATTTACTCATGATCTATTCGTGTAATAACTTTATTTAAAATTTAAAATTTTGGGAATGTTACATCCTCCCCACCTTGTTTTAAATCTCGTCCTCGAGATTTGGACTACGATATCTTCTTGGGGTTGCGTCACGTGTTTTAGTTGGTTATCAAGGTGTCTGGGATAGAATCAAAAGATGAATATAAGGATATCATAGGATAATTGGAATTCAATTGTCTCAAAACTTAGTTTCAGGAATTGATGTTAACTGAATAAAATGATACCATTATCAAGGTGACTAAGTTTCACAAATCAAAATAGAGATTTGATAGGCATAGAATTTGAAATGAAATTACTTGTAGAAACAATAGGAATCAATGCCAGAAAAGAACTTACTTTGATTGTTTAAAAAGAACTCTGAATCAATAATTTCAATTGAAGATAGAAGTATGAAAAATGATTTGTCAATAATCAGACCAGAAATCAGTTTATTTAAATGACAAGGATACACCGGACAATATAATAGAATTTAGTGTATCATGGTCTTAATACATAATTGTATCAAGACTACTTAAATAATGAGTCAAACAAATGACGTATGATTTGACAAGATTAGGGTTTACTATTAGCACAAGCTACAAATTTATACAGACACCGCAAGGTGTTGTAGTGGTTGAAAGAATTCAATGAATACGGTGACTGAAGGAATTCACCGTTTTCAAAATTAACTGAAAATTACAATGAAGTGAACCTGGATATTCAAAAGATAGGATGTCCAATTGAATAACTGAATATCGTAGGATTGATCAAAGAAATGTTGGAGGTATATTGGAATAAGAATTTAGATACATTTATCTTAACACAAAATTGTATTAAGACTGGTTTAACGAATTCAACTGAATCCGATCGAGGCTATTTATAGTGCTGATACAGCACTTTGTCGCGCCCCGCGAAAGCCAGACAAGGAACTTACGCGGCCCGCGAGGGCCCTAAGGCAGCAACGAGGTCTGCTGAGTCATCGACACGTGGCGGCATCGGGTCTTTTCCTGACGTTGAGCTGTCGCGGCCCGCGACGAATAGAGCCAAGGGCTTCGCGCCCCGCGAGTGCCCCTTGAATTTTGTTTTATTTGTTATTTGTTAAATTAAAGGTTATTCGGGTCCGTTATTCATATACGGGGTGTATTTTGGGACATTTAGGGGTGTCTAAAATATTTTAAGGAGAGTTGTTATATTTTGGGTATAGCTCCTGGACTATTTAATAAAATAAATAATGCACTCGTATTAAGTATAGTAACCCTGTTCAAATTTATCCCTTCGTCACGAGACAGAACCCCAACGTACTTAGTCGGGCAGAGCCTCGACATGCGTTGGTGGGTCCTAAATCAATCGGACAAGGTATTGACTCAGTGCTTAGGGGTTACAACGCTTAAAACGGGGCAGGGCTTTATTATTATTATAGTGTAAATAATAATAAAAAAGAATATATATATTGAGAGAGAGTAGTGAGAGAATTCGGAATTCTGATTGTGATTAAATTTCAAATTTCAAAATCAGAGAAGATGAAAGTGTGATGAAATATGAAGAGGGAAATGAGAAGAAAAGGCTTATATAAGAAGGATGATTGACAGGAGTTTCTGAGTGACATGCATTAATTGCTAATTACTTATTCCCATGCATTTTTGAATTTGAATTTCCCGGTAATTAGCCTTAAACATCGGCTGATCTAAAAGCATTACGGAAGATAAAAACAACTGCTGCTAGGTTTAAAGTAAAGTCACATATAAATAAGCAGATGTTTGCCTTGGTAGAGGTTAGACCGAATTTTAAATGATTTTATATATTAGGCTTTATGATGCAGTAATGACATAAGAAAAGCCTTGTTGGACAGCCTCTCCAGCTGACACATCAGCTTTTCTTATGTCACTCAGATTTATCCTTTTATAGAAAGTATAGATAAGCTTGTTACTATAAAAAACCAATAGGTTAATTGATTGTTAAAACATTGAAATTTAGAAAATGTTATAATAAAATATCAATAATTAATGATTTTTAAGATATCAATGCATTTTGCAAGAAAACCCTTATTACAATATGGATGGCAATGATGGCACACAAAAACGGTTTAAAATTCTCTTTTTGTAAAGGTTGACCGATAAATTAATGTAGGTTCAATAAAGCTTGTAGAATAAGGTTGTTTAAAATTTGAAAATTAGTCTAGATACTTTGATTCGTTGTGATTTAGGGAATTGTAAAAAGATATTTGAAGATAGGGTTAGGATATAATAGAAAGTTTTTTTGGCTAGAAAAACTATGAAGTAATCTTGACCATCAATTGATTTAATTAAGTGCTAAGATTAAATGAGTGAAATTGAAGAGGAAAAAAGAGCCGTGTGTGTTTGTGAAAGGGTATTCTAGTCAATCCAGTACAATAGTTTCTCTCTCCTCCAATTCCCCCACATTTTTTAAACGTTAATAACTTTTTCATACGACATTATCTTTTATAAAAATTGCACCAATAAGTGAGCATTTTTTTATATTTAAAACGAGTATACTATTTCTATATTTGCGAATTTTTTTTCAAAAACCCAGTTCCGTAAAACGCAATGGACAAAAAACGTAAGAAATGACTTTTTTCTAAAACGCAATGCACAAAAAACACAAAGAAATATCTTATTTCTGAAACGCAATTGCCAGAAAACACAAAGAAATGTCTTATTTTTAAAACGCAATGGCCTAAAAACACAAAAGAAAGTGTACTTTCTAAAACGCAATGGACTGAAAACACATAAATATGTGTTTTACCTAAAACGCAATGCACAAAAAACATAAAGAAATGTCTTATTTCTAAAACGCAATGGATAGAAAACACTTAGAAATGTTTTTTTTTTTCTAAAACGCAATAGCCTAAAAGCACAAAAGAAAGAAAGTGTATTTTCTAAAATGCAATGGACTGAAAACACATAAAAAATGTGTGTTACCTTAAACGCACTGGACTAAAAACACTTCAAAAATGTGTTTTTCTAAATCGCAATAGCCAGAAAACACATAAAAATGTCTTATTTCTAAAATGCAATGGCCTAAAAACACAAAAGAACGTGTTCTTTCTAAAACGCAATGGACTGAAAACAAATAAAAATGTGTTTTACCTAAAACGCAATGGATTAAAACACTTCAAATGTGTTTTTCTAAAACGCAATGGACCAAAAAACACATAAAAATGTTTTTGTTCTAAAACGCAATGGCCTAAATACAAAAAAGAATGTGTTCTCCCTAAAACGCATTGAACAAGGGTATGTTTTGTCTGTGAATTGTCTGAAGCAAGAAGTAGGAGATCAAAAACTGACTACAAAATGAGGCAATTTCCAGAAAATTAAATTGTCTGAGCTAGGGGCTGCCGCCCCTTGGACCCTGCTCCCAGGGGCGGTGCCCCCGGACCCCCTCCAAGATTACTTTTTAAAACACAATGACTCCATTCAAAGCAGAACATCAAAAGCCGTCAGGCTTGCTACAACAGCCTGAACTTCCTACGTGGAAGTGGGAAATGGTAACTATGGATTTTATCACCAAGTTACCTAAGACAAGGAAAGGAAATGATACGATATGGGTTATAGTTGATAGACTGACTAAGTCAGCACATTTCCTACCCATTAAGGAGACTTATAGCTCCGACATGTTAGCCCAGTTATACGTGGATAAGATTGTAGCCTTACATGGCATACCTGTGTCTATTATCTCTGACAGAGATACTAGATACACGTCACATTTTTGGAAAAGTTTCCAGCAATCTTTGGGCACGCGTTTGAATTGATTTAGGTGGTAGTTGGGATAACCACCCTCAGACTGACGGACAGAGTGAGCGTACCATCCAAACATTGGAAGACATGCTACGTGCATGTGTAATTGATTTAGGTGATAGTTGGGATAACCACCTACCCTTGATTGAATTCTCCTACAACAATAGCTACCATACCAGCATTAAGGTTGCGCCTTTTGAGGCCTTATACGGTAGAAAGTGTAGAACGCCCGTTTGTTGGGCGGAAGTTGGAGGTGTCCAATTATCAGGACCAGAGATAGTCTTTGAAACGACGGACAAGATTGTCCAGATTCGTGACCGTCTCAAAGCTGCCCGAGATAGGCAGAAGAGTTACGCAGATCCAAAGCGTAAGAAAGGCAAGGTATTACTTAAAGTATCACCCTGGAAGGGAGTGATGCGATTTGGTAAGAAAGGCAAGCTAAGCCCGAGATACATAGGACCTTTCGAGGTTATCGAACGTGTCGGGTCAGTTGCCTATAAGTTAAACTTACCTGAAGAGCTCAGTGGAATTCACAATGTGTTCCACATCTGCAATCTGAAGAAGTGTTTCGCTGATGAATCACTGGTTATACCACATACAAATGTGCATATAGATGAGAGCTTAGCATTTGTGGAAAAACCATTGTCGATTGAAGATCGACAGGTTAAGAAGCTTCGAAGGAAGCATGTGCCTATTGTAAAGGTCAAATGGGATGCCCGTAGAGGACCCGAATATACGTGGGAGGTTGAGTCCACGATGAAAGAAAAGTACCCTTATTTCTTTCAGTAAATCTCGGGGTCGAGATTTCTTTTAAGGGGGTGAGGATGTAACACCTCGAAAATTCACGTCCTATAATGTGTTGACACGTGTTATATGTTTGAACGTGTGAAAGAATGTTCTGAAAGGACTAAAGTTGACAATCATGAAAAGTATGTGTATATACGAGTTCTAAGTGTCAACAGTGAATAAATATATTGTACATTAACCCTACATGATGCTCATACCTTCAAACGAATAAATCATGGATCATACGGAGCTAAATATGAAAGGAAGTGAGGGATTACAAACTGCAGGGGTTAAATGTGTCAACATGTTTAAGTTATACCTCTGAGTGACCTTTTGACAAACCCGAAGCTTTGTAACGGTAAATTATGCTCACTAGAATACACGATATAAATTTCATAAAGTTTCGCTATCATATGAGCAAGTTGTGATCAAATTCGTATGCGAGGGGTTAAAAGCGTCAACGTTGAAGTTTAGGACTTTTCGGGTAACAATAAAGTTAACCGAGGACTAAACAAAATGGGTATATGTCTTAGAGCCCTTATATGTCAATTTATAGGGTTCAAAGTGCAAGGATGAAAGTCGTAGCAAAGTCTTGAAGAGCCAAGGATCAAAACACAAAAATCAAAAGTTGGAGATTTTGTCAGAAGAGGCCTCGCGCCACGCGAAGCCCCACGGGGGGGGGGGGGGTCTACGCGCCACGCGAGGGGCACTCTGCTCCGATTTTCTTGGGTTTTTGCCTGCCATAGCCATTGTGATCGACCCTTATCCGATTTTCCTCATCTTGGACGACCCCTAGGCACCCCCTAAACACTTAGGGACACTTGTGGATGAATTGTGGTCAGTTGTAGACTTGTGTGTCAACATTCTATGGTGAAAAATTCACTATAAAAGGCCATGATGTTGCAACAAGTTCTTCACACCTCACTTCAGCTTCTCTGATCATTTCTGGAGCTCAAGACTTCTCTCAAGTGATCTCTGGTCGTTCATAGGACTCTTGTAAGTTTGCTTAACCTTTCTTAGTTAAGTTTTTACTTAATTATAGCTTAAAAGTCAAACCGTCGTAATTAACGGTTGACTTTAAGATTAATCACTAATGGTCCAGTGATTAGTCGAATCAAAAGTAGTTATAAGTTGGTAATTATGTGGGTAATAAACCCTTAAAAGGGTTCCCCCTGATTCCCACTCTAACTAGGTCAAATGTCAGGTCAAACTTGTTAATAAAAAGTCAACAGGATACTTAATTTCTAATTTATGCATGATTAGCAATGTAGAACACATACAACCTGTTTGATCATTAATATAACTTGATAATTAGTGTAAGAACTTGTCTAAACATGTTCAACCCGACAATTTACTGTTTAGACCCGGTTCGGAACCGAAAGTCGCAAAGCTTTGACTTCAGTTCTGACCCGTTTTGGTATGATTTAGAAATACCTTAGAGCTCTATTTGGACCTGGTTACATGCTAGTATAACCCTCTGTGATTATACACCATGGTTCATTAGTTAACCAATTAATACGCATGATTCCGTTAATTGCTCATATGTTGACCATTATGCCCTTTTCACTTTAAAACATGATTTTTGAAAATGTAAAAGTGTAGAAACCTTAGTTACTGATATATAAACTTGTATGAAAAGTTTGACATCAGTTTGAGGTGTAGTTTGAGAGTTATGCTCATTAGCGTAAATTGAAGGCCTTGTGTTAATTAAACGGCATAATTAGCGTATAGCCTGTTTAAACTCACTTTTTGATATCAAATTTATTACCCAGTGATGTAATATATTATTTTGGGATTTTTGAAGATTTTTAATTAATTTTAGGCTGAGCATAACTAATAGTCGTAGGCTTAATCCGGTAATTGTCGGTTTTGCCCTTACGGGCCATAAAATGAGTTTTACATATCTAATCGACTCCGAACCTTTTGCTACTGATCTTAAATTATAAATAAATTATTTTAAGCCTTCTGGAATAATAAAAATATCAGCTTTATGTATCAAACCCGGAAATGGCTTCTAATCGCCTTATTAAGCGTTTTTAACGCATAATATGTGCTATAACTATATTAAACATACAAGGGTTGATACCTACTGATATTTTGGGTAAATTATAATATTTTAACAGTAAGAAAAAGTTGTTTAACTCAGACTTCAGTTTTGAGCTTTTCGGCTTATGTGAAATTACCAAAATGCCCCTACGGTGCATAGTTTGGTTATAATTGATAAATTTCACATATATACTTTACCCTACTATTATAATTTAGTAAACTAAGTATTTTTGCTGATTATATTAGACCTGTAACTCAGGTTAATACTTAGACTCTTTTATAACCTTGAAAATGACCAAACTACCCCTACGAGGCATAGTTTGTGTTTAATTTCATTACGGGCATAATAAAAGACATCTTACTGATGTCACAACATTTGAAGCATATTAACTTAGGAAAAACATGTATATGGCTCTAATAATTACCTGTTACGCTTATTACGCGTTCGGTTCGGTTTATGTAACTAGTTTACATAAATTAGCCGAAACGGGTCAAACCTTATCGGTTTTATCTCAAAATCCAGAATGTGTATGAAATACCCATATTAAGCAAGTCTCTGAACTTGTCGGGTCTAAATCACATTCTATCCGGTCTTCGCTTAATCGTGCGTACGAACCGTATCTTTGAAACTAACCGGTCTAAGCTTAAGCTTAATTAAAGACCCGTTAGGATTCTAATAGGTTATTATAAACCTTCGTTCCAGATTAGGAGGACCAGTAAAAGCTACTTGCGTTTGCTTATTGTGATTTATACTTTGCTCAGGTAAATACTTTTAACTTATTTTCCCTATACGGGCTTGGGTTACGGTATATAAAATACCGCTTGGTCGGGCATCAAATCTTCCATCGTTTGGTGGTTAATTGAATAATTTGATCGGCCCGTTTAAATAGTCTTGTTTACTTAAAGCCTTTGGGGGGTTAATGACCATGTCCCGGATATCCCTGGCATCATTTTATGAAATGGCCACGACTTAAGCGCGGGGTGTAGGTGTACACCCGTCAGTGCACAAAAGAATAATGTGGTGTGTCTATTGATCTTTAACCCGGATACGATCCGGGCTACTAAACGCATAAGGAACATGTAATTCATTCACAAGATTATATATTTAAATAATTCTCCCAAGTTATAAAATGTTTATGCCACGTGCATCCAAATCAATTTTCAATCCTTTTCCAAAATGAGTCAGTTGATTGTATTTACCAGTGTAAACTGACGTATTTTCCCAAAAAAGATTAAATGCAGGTACTAAGCGTAATTGGCTGGGATTTCTCCTTAGCATCAATAGAAGTCTCGCAAGCTTAAGATGCCTAAAGTCTATTGAACTATTGTTTCCATTTTATTTTCGATCCGTCTGTGGATAAACAATCGACTGTTGTGATACACGATATTACAATATTATATTCGGTTGAATTTATATCTTTTATTTGCTTCCGCTGTGCATATTAAATATTGTGTTGTTTGACTATTATGTTGCCAACCACGTCACGATACTCCCCACCGGGCCCACCGGTGACACGTGGAAATCGGGGTGTGACAGATCGAATCGAACGAATCGAGTGATTCGCTTCAAAATCACAGAAAAAAATGAGATACTGTATGAAATTAAACTGTGTTTCTTCAAAAAAGTTGAAGAACACGTTGATTGGGTGTTTGAATCATTGATTGGTGACGAAAATCACACTATAATGTAGTGATTATTGAGATAGAAAGTGAAGAAAAGGTTGAAGATGGTGGGTTTTAAAAATGGTGGGTTCTGAAGTTACAGAGAGAAGAAGAAGGGAGAAGATTGGGTAAAATTGACTAAAATACCCTTGCTCTTTATTTTAAATTTTGCCACATGTCATAATCCTATTGCTTCCTATCCTTCCTAGCTAAAATAAACTTCCTATTTGATCCTCACCCTTTGAACCTATAGGTAAAATAAAAAGATAAAATTTATCTAAATTATGGCTTTTTATTTATTAGTAAGGAAATATATAAATAATATTTATATCTAAAGAATCCATGAAATAAAAACTAAAATCTACCTATGATTATGCTTATTTTGTGGAAAAGAATCAACAACGGCATCATTATGTATTTTTTTTCATGCATAACCACCGTAGAAGGTTGTACATGCAAAGAAGAACCGGACATGTACTGTGGCGACTGCTCATGTTTTCGAAAGGGTTGATCCCGTCCGAGCTAAGTCCAAACTGTATGTTTCTAATCTAGTTGCCAAATTCTGGATACTTAATATTAATAGTTCTCCATTGGGGTGAATCTGCCACATGTCTTAATTTTTCATCATTTATACAGTCATTCGAATGCCCACGTAACAATTGTGCTTCCTTTTCGTTTGCAAATAACCGTTTTAGTCTCGGTATAATCCGGAGATACCACAACATTTTAGCCGGTGGTCCATTTTTCGTCACATCATCGTCAACTTCATTTGTTTCGCTTTTACGCTTATACCTAGATGCGTTACACTTATAACATTTATGATGATTTTTGAACTCATTTCTATACTACATACAATCATTTGGACATGCATGTATTCTTTCAACTTCCAATCCCATTGGGCACATCATTTTTTTTTTGCTTGGTATGACGAAAGTGGTAACTCGTTACCTTCCGGAAGCATGTCATTTAATAGCACTAATAGATCTGTGAAACTCTTATCACTCCATCCATGTGTTGACTTCAAGATAGACAACCTTAAAACTGCACGAAGTTTTGAATATTTATTGCAACCCTCATATAATGGTTTTAACTCATCTTCAAGTAATTTCCTTAATTTTTCTTGGCCATTATCACCAATATTAGTCTCTAAATCATTATACATTTCATCGAAGTTGTCATTGTCTTCATTTAAAGTGTCATTATCGTGATCAGTATCTTGTTCATTGTTATATGTTTGATCACTGTTTTCATTGAACGATGACGTGCCACAATTTGAAAGCGATTCCCCATGCTTTGACCAACAAATATATCCAGGCATAAAACCATCTCTCAACAAATGAAACTTTATGTCTTTAATATCATGTTACTGGAAATTTTGACACGTTGCACAAGGACAAAAAATGAGTTGATCTTCGGCATTCACTCGAACCCGCTGAGCTTTGGCAGCTTTAAGAAAACTTTGAACACCCATTATATATTTTGCACTAACAGGACTTTGTTTGTACATCCAATCTTCACGATCCATCTGAAATCAAAATTTACAAATAAATCGAGTAGCCAATTTTTTTTCAACCACTTTTAGTTTTATTTTTTTATTAAATTAGCAGTGACTAAATGATAATTCGAAAATTAAAATTTCAGTTGGGGCTACTTTTTAAAACATGTGTCCGTCCAAAATATAAAAACAAACACTTATATACAAATAAACAACTAATAGAAACAAAAATCTATATATGTTTCGACCAAAAAGTAATAAATAACTTGCATATTTTTCGATTTTATAAATTGTCTATGAAATTTGAGAATTTACCATTCTAATCCACTTTTCATTTAAAGGCTATCTGCATTAATCTATTAAGATAAATATTTTATTATTTACTCAATTTATATAAAAGGCTAAAAGTTATTTTTTTTTTTTATAAATGTTTCTTGATTAGTTATATAAATTTATATAAGCTTTCAGTGAATTTGTTTTAAAACCCATACTCGGTTTCATACCCGTCCTGGATGTTTCGGGTTTCAGGTATACCCACCGGGCTCGAGTATTTTTGTCATCCCTAACTTCAACACACTTTGTTCATATATGTAAACGAAGTTTGATGTTAAAGCATAGTTAAATGCAAAAAAAAAAGGTTAGATTATAGCAATTAAAAAAAAGGTAGCTGCACGGTACCCCTGACCGCGGAAGGGATCTCCCTTCCCAGTTCACCACCCGACAAGGATCCCTGGCGGCAAATACCCATAGCCACCAAAGAGGGGTAAGAAACATGTTTCGAACCCGAGACCTCGAGTGTCCTCGGTCCGGCTTAAAGCGGGTGTCGGTGGCCACCAAAGTGGCACTAATGAGAATTGAACTTGGGTCTCCATTGGAGAACCCAGGTCACTCCACCACTAGGCCACTTGTGGTGGTTAGATTATAGCAATTAGAAGCAAGTTAAAACATATAACTATGATTATACCGGGTAAGATCAAATAAAAAGTTTATTTTGCATAAGTAGAATGAGAAGGAATCTTAACTATTCATTTTTCAAATCAATGGTTAAGACGAAAGTGTAGGAGAAAGGAGGAGTGCAAGGGTATCTTGAAAAAATCCTATTTATGAACTTTCTCTCTCCACATGCAAGGCACATGCATATTACACCCTCATTTTTTAAACATTCATAACTTTTTTATACGACATTATTTTTTCATAAAAATTTCACCGTAAAATCGAGCTTATTTTTATCTTTAATTTGAGTACCATATTGCTATATAAAATATGAATACTAAAAAAACCCATTAAAATGCGTTGTATTTCTATGGTGTATAACATTTTTTTGCTGGATTTTTGTATTATATTTTTGTACTAAATTTTTTGTGCTGAACTTTTTTTTTAATTTTTTTTTCTCAATTTTTTGTGTTGGATTTTTTTGTACTACATTTTTTTGCTGAATTTTTTCGTGCTATGTTTTTTGTACTAGATTTTTTTGTGCTATATTTTTTTGTACTAGATTTTTTGTACTATATTTTTTTGTAGTATATTTTTTGTGCTAGATTTTTTTGTACTAGATTTTTTTTGTTGTACTTTTAAAAAACAAAAGGGGTGACACATGTCATTTTCACTCCTATTTATAAGGTTCAAAATGCCCTTTATTCATACTTATTAGGAGTGCCACATGTCATCATCATAATCTTTCTTAGGCTACTTAGGCAAAATCCACTTTTTAGTGGATCCTTCCCCATGATTCTACAATTAAATAGGACATACAGTTATTGTTGCCTAATAACATAAGACATAACTTGGCCATAAAGTAAGTTCAAACTTCATTGTTAGGTGTGAAACAAGTTACTTGTGAATGCTAAACTAGAATACAATAACCTTAGGATCAAACAAAACAATATAACTAAATTAAACTACCTAATCTAATTCAAGAACGGTCTCGAATCATTCATTATTCCTATTACTTGGGCAAAGCATTAGCTTTTTCACGCATATACCAAGGATGTCTTTGGTTAACAAAGATTAAAAATAATAATCCAATATTGTTTAGAAAGGTAGAAATAAGTTGGAATTGAATTTGAAAAGTATTTTAAAATAAAAAAAAAGTAAGAGAAGGTGAGGAGTTTTGAAGTGAGACATTCGAAGATAAAGACGGTGAATTTAATCTTCATCCACCACATAAAACACATTTATAAGTAATTTTGTAGAAGCAAGTAAAAATATATAAATATGATTCTACAATTAAATAGGACATTAATATTATTACAAAATTACCAATCTTGTAACTCTTGAAGGTTATCAATGGTGGGTTAAAAGAATGTAGAATTTTGATGGAGATGATTGTTAAACCTGAGGTCGTTTACACAAGTGAACCAAGAACACACAAGTCCAATTAATACTCTTGCTTAGAGCCTTTCATCAAACAAAATAAACGTTATAGCACCAAAAGGAAACGGACCTTTTTTCTTTTTCAAAACTCAACCTTGCATATTTATAAACCTAAGATACTATCCTAATTAATTACAAACTTAATGCAACTAGGACTCTAAAATAAAAGGTGACTTACACCAATTTGGAATATGGTCTTTTTATCTCTATCCATATCATACTTCAAAAACTCAAATAATATCTCTATCCGTATCATACTTAAAACAGTTATGCTATTATTTGTCGTGGTTGACATATTTTAAGTCACGGTTTTTAATTGTATTTTAAGTCGGGGTTTGTAAACACCGTCTAAAGCTATGTTAGCATATTTTAAGTCCAGGTTCGTATCAAAAACACGAATTTTATTAGTGTTAATGGTTATTTCATTAGGATCCTGATGGGTTGAGATTGTGTGTGTATTTTTAGACGGGGTTATGTGCATTACCGCGTCTTAAAACAACATTGAATCCCGTCTAATGCTTACTTGTGTACTATACTTACATGTTATCAAATTGAGATATATTCTATTTATCGCCCAGCAAAGCGGGCGGGACATGACACTAATATTAATACAAAGTATACATTATAAAATATGTTGGAATGCAGAAATATTCGGGACCAGATAAGCTATCACACTCACACCATTCTTTTGGCTTATGCTTTATGCTTTGTTTGAGGATCTACACGTGTAACCAAAGTATTGCATAGTATAGAGTAGATTAAAATGAAAATAACATCATTAACATGAGTCACTACAATTATAAGGGCGGTGGGGGTGGAACCGTTATTCCACCGTGATAGGGAAAATAACGCGTGGAAAATAGAAAATTTCCACCGCCACCATAAGTTTATAACGCGTGAACATGCTGCAAAAGTATAACGCGTGTAAAATTCAACGCGTGATGGCCAGATTTTGTGAGAGGAATTGTTGGTTGGGGGGAAATTGTTGGGTGTAGTGATTAGTGATGACCATTGCCACTAAAAAGGTTGTGAGTGATGAAAAAATGGTTGATGACATGGCGGAACTTGATTGGATGCTTGTGAGTGATGGAATTCTATCACTAGTGACCACCCCCACCCCCTAAATAGGGGTGTGAAAAAAACCGAATTAACCGAACCATAGCCGAATTAACCGACAAAATCGAACCGAAAAAACCGAACCAAATAAAAAACCGGTGGGTCGGTTAATGGTTTTTTTGAAAACCGAATGTAGCGGGTCGGTTATGGTTATCATTTTTCCATACCCACCATAACCGAACCGAACCGACATGTAATTAATCTTTGTAGGATTTATGACTTTTCACCATATTTTTAATATTTGATGTTTTTGACCGAAGTTTTTTAGTACTTATTGGTTTTTCATATCATTTTGTGGTTTTTGTTGAATGTTTATTTGAATTTATGGAATGTATCATATCACTTTATTTGAATATTCAATAATAATTGGTATTAATATTATAGATTATATGTGTTTTTTAATACTATGTAATATACTAATATATAAAAATATGCAATAACAATTTATTTCATGTTAAAAAAATTAAGCTATTTTTAGCTAAGTTAAATAAACGGTTAACCATCCATAACCGACCCGCTATAACCATCAAAACTGAATAACCATAACCACCATAACCGATCGGTTATGGTTATGGTTATCCAATAACCGACATCACGATTATGGTTATGGTTTTTGGTCAAAACCGATCTATGCACACCCCTACCCCTAGATAAGATGGAGATATGAAAGAAAGAAGTTATCGTCCACGTCAAATTTTGCTAAAAGTAAAGTTTTATACATGTTATAAATGATAAATGAGGGTTGGAAAGGTGAATTAGTGTAAACCTTGGGGCGCAATATGAAACAATTTAACGCGTTAACAACTTTTTCATCTTTCTTTTTTTTTATTTCCGTTCTTTAGTTATTAAGAAGCAACAAATAGTGTATATTTTATATCCTTTATTAAAAAACGTTTTAAATAATACAAAGTCAATATAACATATAATAACAAATGACCGAAATAAGAATACGAAGTTTAGTCTTTAATCTAAATATTAATAAAAGACTACAATTAATGCCAGTTAGTAATTTCTCCTTCAACTTCACAATTATATTTTTATTTTTCTTTAAAAATATTTTGTTATCCTTATTATTATTATTATTATTATTATTATTATTATTATTATTATTATTATTATTATCTATAAATCTCTCAATTTCAATTTTGATATTATATATAAAAAATATTTTGTTATCCTTATCCTTATTATTATTATTATTATTATTATTATCCTTATTATTATTTTAGTTTTAATAACATACGGATGGATAGTATAATTTTTTGTCTTTTGTGTCTTCTTTTTTTTGGCATTATGATTTTTCATTTTGTGACAAAACTTTAGTTTTTATAATTTGTGTCACAAAGGTTAAATAATTTTAGTTTTTTTTTTAGTTTTTGTTTTACGTTTTTCTCGGATTTGTTTCGTTCGTTACTATTTAGCACAGTGTTTGATAGTCACATTTGGCCTCTCGGGTTTTTTTATTCGTATTTGATGGTCACATTTGGTTTTTTAAGTTCTTTTTTACCCCGTCCACTTTCTAATACGTATCGTTATAAATTCGACTTCGTCTACGTTTTATGTCACGTAAGTCAGTTTGTGTTGAAAATTCGTGTTTTTTTACGCTTTTCCCGGTTTTGGCCTTCATTCGATGCTACTTAGCATGGTTTTTCGTCCCCATCTCCTCAACGTTGGTTGCACGCTTTTATACCCACTGGCCCGCAACGCGGGTAGCTTAAGACTAATTTAATATTATATATTTACATTCATATGTACTTAATTAATTTTCAAAATATAATACAAAGTATTAACATTTAAGAATCATTAAATCGCTGTACTCTTAGTTTTCTTATCTTGTCCACATGGAAAGCAACAGCAGGGTCGTGTGTCTCACTATTTGGTTCGTGTGCCTCACTATTTGGTTCTATTCATCTTTATCTTCTAAGAGCATTCTCATCTAAGAGCATTCACATCCAATCCATCAAATTATACATACATTCCACTAAAAAACAACTCTTATATCAATATATTTCCACTAAAAACAAATACTTTTTCTCTCTCCTTTCAATTAAATAATATTATCATTACATTTTTCTCTCACTTCCACTCACAACCACTTTCAAAATATATTAAAAAATTATAACGGGTGAACAGTATCCCCCCAAATATACAGATGAACAGTAACATTTTCTCTCTCCTCTACTCACAACCACTTTTTATACACTTTATAATATAAAAACCCCTCCTCACATAATTTGATGGTTAGGATGTGAATGCTCTAAACCATCAAAATATGTGAGGGGTAGTTTTTATATTATAAATGGTATAAAAAATGGTTGTGAGTGGAGGAGAGAGAAAATGTTACTGTTCATCTGTATATTTGGAGGGACACTGTTCACCCAGTATAATTTTTTTAATATATATTGAAAGTGGTTGTGAGTGAAGGAGAGAGAAAAATGTAATGATAATATTATTTAATTGAAAAGGAGAGAGAAAAAGCATTTGTTTTTAGTGAAAATATATTGATATAGGAGTTGTTTTTTAGTGGAATGTATGTATAATTTGATGGATTGGATGAGAATGCTCTAAGGGTGTAAGAAACACTTAAACACCTTAGAGTGGCAAATTAAAAAAAACAATCAATCAGAGTGTGCCATGTCAAACAGTCAAAAGTGTTTAAACTTTGCTGAAAAGTGTTGGCAATGGTTTAAACACTTGCTGAAGTGGTAAACTTTTTTTTTATTTTCTGTTTTTTTTTTTAATTTAAGATAAAATGGAAAAAACATCAAACTTTTATAAATAAAAATAAAGCATTACATTTTAAATAAAATCTAAGTTAAAAAAAAAAAACTAAAAATCACAAGGCCATCCATATTTTTTTGCGATCTCACGTTTACTAGCGAGTGTGATTTCCAACATTGCAGGGTGAACATTGTCGGTAGGCCGATTAAACGTCTCCAAGTCCTTGTCGTACATTGTTTGTCGCAACGCCTTTCATTGATCATCCGCCAAGGTCAAGTATTTTTCTTCTCGTATACGTTTAATTTCCATTATCTCTTTTTTCATGGCCTTGTACTCTTCGAATTTGTGTGTTATATCTCTTGGATATTCGTTTCTTGAAGACAGCCCTTTGTCCTTTTTCTCCTTTCTCGTTTTTCGTCTTGGCGAGGGATCCTCGTTTATGTCGTGAATACCGAATCCGCTCGAGACTTCGACATTTGGTGTATCCGCTCTATAATTTCCCGAATCCGAAGACTTTCTTTTTTGACTCGAGCCGGAGCTTTCTTCACCCAATAAAGGTACCGGCGACCACTTTTGATTTGTTCTAACAATCTTCCAAGCCGCAATATGAGCAAAATCAATTTTTTCTTTGCTTTTGTAATCCTTTAGCGATTGCTTCATTACAAAAGCATCGTCACTCCCGCTAGGACGTAAACGATCCTAAATAATAAATTATATATCCAAATATTTCGTTAAAAAATAAACCGTATAAAAAAATTAAAGTATACCGCTTGATGATATAGACCATTGAATGTGTTCAATTTTGTTTGCATCGTGATCCATTTTGATCGAACTTGGTGGTGGGTTCGGTTACTTCCTCCGACCGTTTGATTGAAGTGGTTTAGAACTTTCTTCCAAAACCCATCCGCCTTTCGTTGATTGCCTTTCTTTTTATCCAAAGTGCAATGAACAAAAGCCTTTGCTAACGCCTCTTCTTGTCTAGGCGTCCAAGTTTCCCGTTGCGCTTTTCCTTTTCTTTCTCTTTCCGGTGTGGCTTCATTTTTCGTTCACGTGATTTTCTTCAACCGCAACATCTTCATCCTCATCTAAATCTTGTTCTTGGGTTTCCGGCACGAACTCTTCATCGGAGTCATCTTGTACGTCTCTCGGTGATTGTGACCTTGGGGTTTGAAAAGGTCTCGGTGATTGTGAGCTTGGGGTTTGAAAAGCAAACGGGTCAAACGCATTTTGGGCTTCTAGGGAGTAATCATAATAACCGGGTTGAGTCATCATTGGACCGTGTTGCATCCAATTTTGGATGGGTTGGGTATCATAACCGAAAGGTTGATGCATGGGCTGGTTAAAATAAAATGGAGGTTGGATTTGATTCGCAAACCCAAGTTGGGGATGAAACGGCATACTAGAACCACCCGAACCACCGCGTGAATCGTGAGCCCTCGCCTTCGATTTTTTCTTGCCTTCACCTTTGTTTAAGCCTTCCATTTTTTTAAAAATATTTGAAAGAATGAGAGTGAAATGTAGGGAAATGGATGGATTTTTTAGTTTGTTTGGTGAAAATGGATGGATGTTTGAGTTTATAAAGGTAAAAAAGGAATTTTTTTTAATTAACCCCCAACGGCATTATAGCCTTTTGACACATTTCCCCGAATCGGCATCTATACACCGCGTGGCCAAAGAAACTGCTGCGGCAAAGGGTTGGTGGCGGTGTTTGCCGCGCGACAATGCGGTTTGCCGCACCTTTTGCCGAGCCCACACCGTACACCCTAAAGTTAGTTTGAGACATGATACTATTTTTCTTTAACAATCGAATCGAACTCTTATTTCTTTTTCTTATCACATTTCAAGAGGAGACACGAATCCTTGATCTTACGTAGATGGACACTATATTACACACCATGAAACCACTAGACCATAGGCCCTTTGATATATGTGACACTATCCGACATAAATTTGATCTGATCTAGGTTTTCCTTTATAATTTTGTAGATGTACACTAATCTACAATTAATGTCACGTGTCATGGATTTATTAGTGAAAAAATTAATATTTGTTATACAAAATTTGATCTAATCTAGGTTTTCCTTTATAATATTGTTATAACTTATCTATTTTTGTAATTTCTTCATTATATTCTATTTTCCAAACCTTGATATTGTGAGGGGGACTTAGGCAAATCATCGTTTTCAAAAGACTATTATTAATTTTAGGGGCTCTCATGTTATCACCATGTTTTTATTTATATTTACAAATATATGCATGGATATACAGGTATTGATAGGCGACATATCACATATATTTTTGTATCTTATTTTTATATTCATGTACTATCATAAAATGTAAAAGGTAGGAGTGAGCATAAAACCGAATTAACCGAACCGTAACTAAAATAATCGAAAAAACCGCACTGAAATAATCAAAGGGTTGGTTATTTATATTTTTGATAACCGATTGTTGCGGTTCAGTTATGGTTATTCTTATTTTCATAACTGAAAATAACCGAACCATACCGAATGTTTTTAACATGGCCGAATCCATAAGACCACAGGTTTTTAAGTTAGTGTTTAAACATGGCCAATCCATATGTTTTAAGATGATGAAGATTGGGACTAGAATTTTGATGAAGATGATGAAGATTTCTTGAATTTAAAATTCTAGCCACTTTGTGTTCGTCTGTATGCTTCCACATAACACGTGTCTACACATGTTACAATTATTTTTGGAATTTAGTATGTATGTGGTAGCGAAATGTAGAGAAAGTGTACTGTACAATATCCCTTAACGTACGCTACATACGATATGTGAAATCGCATGTTATAAAATAGCATGGATAAAATCGCATGTGATAATTTTGATGAAATCGCATGTTGGTTTTTGTAACAATTTCGCATGTGATAATTTTGATGAAATCGCATGTTGGTTTTTTGTAACAATTTCGCATGTTGTATTTTTGATGAATTCGCATGTTCAAAAACCAACATGCGAAATTGTTACAAAAAAACATGCGATTTCAATGTGGGATGAAGATCTGACGGCTGAGATGATCGCGTATGTAATGTAGGATAAGGACTCTTGTACGTTAACCTAACCCGCGAAATGTAATTGATATTTCTACAAACTTTAACTGTGTATATTTATTGTTTGCGCATTAATTTGCACTACCCACACATTTAAAGCCCAGCTTTGGAAACAATGAAGAAAACCGAACCATAACCGAACCGAAACCGCATTAACCGCCACTAACCGATTAACCGAAAGCGCATTAACCGAAACGAACGGTTATGATTTTTTTATAACCGAAGTGTGCGGTTATAGTTTCGGTTTTAGACAATAACCGAATCGAACCGCACCATGCTCACCCCTAGTAAAAGGATAGACAAGTAGTATTCAATATGTAAACTTGTTTAAATCTTGAGCAACTCCTCTTTTACATGTACAATTACTATTTTTGATGGAGAGTTTAATACATTGTATAGGGACTTAAACTTATCTGCTTGTTGATAATAATATTTATATTGCTCAAGAACACCAAGTGTGCTTAAAAAAGTGCAAGTTGATGGGCCATATGTTTATTAAAAAGTAAATTCGAAACGTCTTCATAAAGTCAATTCCTATCTTGTACGCGCTTCCTACACGTCAAACACCTTAGATCAAGGTTCAGTATAAACCACGAAAACACACACCAAACCTTAATTGGAGCCATGGCTCAAAATTCTCTTATTCTAATCACGATTCTCGTCTCTTTAACCGTCGCAACCGCCAGCCGTCACATCAGCGCCACCAACTCATTCACTAACCTTGTTAGTGAGGTTAGTGACGGTGTTCGCTATGGTCACAAAGGTATCCTCACATTGTCATCATCAACGAACGGGTTAGAGTTATGTGACCAGACTTATGGGTTCATGCCTTGCACCACCTCCGTACTAGGCAATATTTTTCTCATTTCGGTCTATGGTTACCTCATGTTCCTTGCTGCCACATACTTGTCCGCGGGCAGTGAGCTAATGTTGGAGATTTTAGGTCCTGGTATCGTCGGGGGTCTCTTTCTTCCAATCCTTGGAGCTCTTCCGGACGCTTTGCTCATTCTCGGTACAAAAACACAAACCTTATAATTAATTAATTTTACCTTTTCATTGTTTTAGCATGGGTGTCGGATATATAAGCAGTATAGCCGTATGGGTCATACATGCTATAGGACAGGGCGTAAAGGTCATATGGGTCATGTCACATAAGTCATTTATTTGTTGGTTAAAACATCACATGGGCTGTATGATTTAGCTCTCATACAGCCCATATGACTATTTGTTATCATGTCATATGGCCTATATGATTGTTTTCTTTATGTCGTATAGGCCTAGGGCTGTAAACGAACCGAACGTTCAGTGAACAGTTCGTGAACCGTTCGGCGGGAAGTTCGTTTATGTTCGTTCGTTTAATAAACGAACGAACATGAACAAGAAATTTTGTTCGATTAGTTAAATGAACGAACATGAACAGAGGTCTCGTTCGTTCGATTGTGTTCGTGAACGTTCGGTAAGGTGTTCGTGAACATTCGTTGATTTGCGTTCGTTTATGTTCGTACGTTTGTGTTTTAATTGAAGATCTTTGTACTTTCTTATAGTTTATTTGTACTTTTTATATTATTAAACTTTTATTTATTTTATTTCCCTAACAATTAAACTAGGAAACCCACTTTCACCTTGTTTATGCATCATTTCCCTTTCATTTCTCATTATTTACATCCACGAATACGATCGACCTCTGTTCCACAAAAAGGGATTCAAGTTCGAGTGCTACTCTCTGGGCCGTCTATCTTTATCCTTTGTCGCGTTCGCCAAATTTATTTGTGTTCGTGAACCGTTCGCGAACACGTTCATTTCCTTAATGAACGAACACGAACATAAAATCTCGTTCGGTAAGTGTTCATGAACCGTTCATGAACACATTTATTTCTTTAACGAACGAACACGAACAAGGCTTTGTTCGTGTTCGTTCGGTTCGTTTACAGCCCTACGTATAGCTCATGATCATACAAATTATACAAACCGTATGACACGTCATTAGTGTCTAAAAATAACGTGTAAGTGGTGTTTGTTTATGTGTTCACTTTAGAATTTGATTAGATCAAAGATGCTAAAGGTGATTTGATAATGATTTGACTAATTAGCGGTCGTTGCGGTTACTTAGGTGGTGATATTCTGTTGTGCCAACGAACACAGTTATTATTGGATTCTTGCTTTTGATTTGATTCTTTGAACAAGTGGGGTATTTGTTTATGTGCTTCACATGCACAACTATATGTTTATATTAGGAGAAAACAGAAGGTAATACTTTTAGGTTCAATTATATGTTAAAATGATAATTTATTTCAGACTAAAATTATTAGGCAAATTGGATTTAAATAATCGTACATTTCTTAATTTGGCCGATAATAATCCCAGCTCAGTTATTGGCCGATAATAATCCGAATTAGTGCACTTTTGGCTGATAATAGTTTGCATTAAATATAGCTTAATGGAGTTAAGTTTTTTTTTCCGAATTACAAACTGATGTTTTAGGGTTTTTGATTAGAACGAAGATACGAGTTGATTGATGTAAAAATTTACCTCGAAATACTGCACAAACGACGAAAACGGTGCTTCAATTCGGGTGTTTATACTTCCAATTAACAAAAATCAAGTCGTTTGAAGCATCGCATTTCGAGGTAAGTTTTACATAAATCAACTCGTATCCTCGTTCTGATCAAAATCCATAAAACATCCTTTTTTAATTCGGAAAAAAAACTTAACTCTGTTAACCTATTTTTAACGGCGGACTATTATCGGCTAAAAGTGGACCAGTTCGGATTATTATCGGCTAATAACTGAGTTGTGATTATTATCGGCCAAATTGAGAAAATTGAGATTATTTAAATCCAATTTGCCAAATTATTATAATTTATAGGTGTTATAAACCATATATTACATGCATTAAATAACAAAAAATATAAATCATCAACTTCTATATAATCTTTATTATTACTATTTGTCACAACCATATTTATTCACATTCTTTTTTATGTTTGACATTGAGTTTTTAAAATATATTTTATCATTATGTTTTACACAAAAAATCAAAATATATTTTATGCAACCTTACTTCATGAGGCTAGATTATCATCCGATATGTTATATGCATATTTTTAAAAGATAAATAACAATACTAATAAATATTATTAATGTAACAATAATAATATTTAGTGTTTAGTAAATAATAATAATAATTATAATAATAAGGAAAAGAATAAAAAAAACTACTTTTAAATAAAATATAAGTAAAAGTGTAAGGTTGAAAGAGAGAATACCATGTGGCGTGTGCCATTAATTGGAATGCTTTATTAGAATTACGTATTTGTTTTTATATTTGTATTAAATAATAATTTATAGCTATGTAATTTACAACGTAAGATGCTTGAAAAATGTTAGGTTGCATATAACATCCTTGAAAGGTGAGTTTGGTTGTACGTTACAAAGCTAAAGCTACAGATATTATAAAAAAAAAATTGTATATTATACATATTTGCCAATTAAGTTAATACATTTACTTATAAACGGACACAAAAAAAGATTTGTTTGTATTTGCTTAATTAAGTTTAACTGAATAAACAACCAAACACAAACACAAACACTTAAATGAACAAATTTACTTGTTTGCGTCGGTTTATTAAGAAAATATGCTTGTTTGTGTTATGAAATTCAAGTTATGAACACTAGGAGCCAAAATCCAACTAACGTCAATACCACCACAATCAGCTCAATTCAAGAGTTAGTGAGGCCCAACAATTTATGAAGGATTTATAGGAACCAGCTCACGTTAAAAATAGGGGTGCAAACAAGCCAAGCGGCTCGAGGAAAAGCTCGAAACGAAGTAAGTCTTATCGAGCATGAGCCTAGCTAGAGCCTAAACTAAAGCTCGCTTATTCATCTAGCTTGAGCTCAAGCCTGACATGTGAACCTCGTTAGACACGTCAAGCCTTATTGAGCCTTAGTGTAATATTAGTTTTTATTAATATATAATAACATTTACCCCTTATTTAATGTTGTCTAGTAAACAAGTCGTGGCTAGCTTATTTAAACTTGTTTACGAGTCGAGCCCAAACCTAAAATTAAGCTTGTTTAGTAAACTAGCCCGAGCCTGAGCTTCACTTATCGAGCTTGCGAGCTTAAACGAGTCTAATAAGCCGAGCTCGAGCTTAAGAAACTACCAACAAGCAGAGCTCGAACTCTCATAACTTTATCGAGCTTGAGCCTAGTCAAGCTTGGGCTCAGTTGGTTTGTACCCCTAGTTAAAAGGAAGGCATGAATGCACTTGTGTATGAATTATCTAGTTTGCCATCTCAATTTCGGTTGATTAATGAATCTAGGCTATGAATCTATGTTGACCATCTCTTTATTCACCTTGTTCAATTAATCTGTTTATCTAGAGGAAAAACAAACATACATGAAAATATATATAAATTTAAAAAATAGTCTATAAATATATTAAAGTTTAAATATACATATTATTCATTTTCTTATACGTTTTCACGCAAGTGATTTCTACTGTTTAGAATGAGCATTAGTGAAGAACAACCTTAATTTCATGAAAGTTCAGGACTGGAACTAAGGTGGATTTTTATCCACCTAAAGTTGTTCATGTATCTTGGTCCCTCTCTTGTTCATATCTTTGTGTTTCATGTTGATTTAAAAATTGATTTTATACCTTTCTAAAATCTTTGGTAAAGATTTCTTAAATTTAAAATGAACCCATTCGCCCCTCTAGGTTCTTATACTATTGATTAATATTTTTTTTTTTTGGAGACTGTATATAAGTTATAAGTCATTCTACACCTATTACACAGTATTGTAATATTTTTTGTCTCCTTTACTTGTTATAGTTTCTGGATTGTCTGGAAGCCCAGAAACGGCTCAAGACCAAGTCTCCGTCGGCATGGGATTATTGGCCGGTTCAACTGTCATGCTTCTAACTGTTATATGGGGATCATGTATCATCATAGGCAAATGCGATTTACAAGACTCATTTGCTATTGATAACCAAGATACTAAAGGATTCAACTTAGCAGGTATCTTCCTCCATATTGTCATACATAAGATTAAGTTAGATAATGTTCTACCCATTTGGCTGATTTATTATGTGTTCTAATGCGCCAGGCTCTGGTGTAAGCACTGATATATGGACCAGCTATTCTGCAATGACAATGGCTGTATCTGTACTCCCTTTTATAGTTGTTCAATTCCCACAAATCCTCCATTCGACTTCTGGAAGACAGTTGACAGTCTTAATCGGTCTAATAATCTCCATTTCTCTTCTAATTGCATACTGCATATATCAGGTACGTATAGACATTAATCATTTGTTTGATGGTATTTTAATTGTGACTATATTTGAATATCAACTTTACTGTTCTCGGTTGATTGATTAATTATGGATGAGAATCATCTGCAGGTGTATCAACCTAATATACAAAAGTGACGCCTTGCTTTCGCAAAGCATAAACATGTACGGTCTGGAATTCTTAGGTACTTAAAAACAAATGCATTTGGAGGACTTTTAGATGATCAAGGCCAACTTAATCGAGAAGTTCTATACAAGTCAGTTCCATTACTATCTATTCAATGATCTTTTTCTATCTGATATATAATACTTAAGAATATAATATTTGAAACTAATCTTTGGCAGGCTATTTAACTCGGTTGATGTCAATGGGGACGGACATCTTTCACAAGTTGAACTAAGATCTCTTGTTGTAGGAATGCAGTTAAATATAAATTTAAACGAAGATGACACCATTTACAAAGTGATGAAAGAATTTGATACGTCTGGAGACGATGAAGTAGATTTTGAAGAGTTCATAACTGGAATCGGGAATTGGCTTGAGGAGGCTAGACTTACGAAAACACATTCTCCTATAGCTGGTCCTGACACAACTAACTATATTCATGATTATTATGAGGTAAGTTTTTATTGTCATGACTCATTAATGGTAAAAACACCAATAATTTTGAGAACCAAAAGTATGAATATGCAGGAAACAAAAAGAGAACATTACCTTTTGGGAGATGAAGGCGGCGAAGATGAAGAACATGAGGAAGGTGACAGGGACCCACATCAAACAACGATAAAAGCTGTTTTATTTCTGTTACTTGGCACACTTGTAGCTGCTATATTTGCTGATCCTCTAGTAGATGCTGTTGACGGTTTCTCTACTGCGACAAGTATCCCGTCTTTCTTCATCTCATTCATTGTGTTGCCGTTAGTAACCAACTCTAGCGAATCCGTATCAGCAATCATCTTTGCTTCACGTAAAAAGCAAAGATCCGCCTCTTTAACCTTTTCTGAGGTTTGTTTCTTGCTTATTGACTATATAGGCTAGTTTAGCTTGAAACAATTGTTTTTAGTATGGGCCGGGTTGGGTTGACCCACAAAAATCATGGATAACTTGTTAAGCACTAAATATAACTACAAAAACTATGTACTAACAATAATAATATCTGAAATAATACGATTTATGAGGTTTTTAAGCATAAAAAATGCAATTTAGGATATTTTCAATTTGTTTGACCCATATGATCCATCTTACTTTTAGCTAAATTTATGGGTTTCTTGCAGTTATATGGGGCAGCAACGATGAATAATCTACTTTGCTTATCAGTGTTCTTAGCACTTGTTTATGCGAGAGGACTGACGTGGGATTTTACGTCAGAAGTGCTTGTTATTTTGATTGTTTGCATTGTGATGGGCGTTTTTGGCAGTTTGCGTACAACGTTCCCTCTTTGGACATCTTTAATTGCTTTTGTGCTCTACCCGTTATCCCTTGTTCTTGTATATATTCTGGACTATGTTTTTGGTTGGTCGTAGATTCAACCATGGTCATAGTTGTTGACTCTTGTTTCTCAGCTTATTTGCTTTCAATTTCTTAGGCACATAACTGATTCTTGTATATATTCTGGACTAAGTTTAAGGTTGTTAAGGATAGCTCTCTTGTATCTACTGATTTGATTGTCAAATACAATCTTAGTTTTGTCTCCTTAGGCATTTATTAATTTTTGTTTTGAAAATGTCTTATGTTTTAGTTTCTTTTAGAGCAAATCATGTAAAAAAATGGCGGTTAACTGTTATGGACTGAAACCATTGCAATGTATGAGACTTGTCTCACATCGGTTGTATGGGCAGTGCAACTGATGTGGGGTTTATATACCAAATGGGTTCTCTCTCCCACCAGACTTATCTTTTAGGTTGAGTTCTCTTGTTTAGTATTAACAGCCTACCGTAAATCAAGCTAGTGATTTACGTATATATGGATTGTAATTGTTGTATTAATCACATTTATTTCCTTTCCTAGTATTGGATCATTTGTACATCTATATATTGTATCTTTATTACCAATAACAACTCGATTGATTGAGTCCTAACATGGTATCAGCCAAATAAGGCGATCCTACCTCTCTTCCTTCCTCTTTCGATCCTCCCTTTTCTTACCCTAGCCGCCGCCGCTATGGCTTCTTCCTCTTCATCGACCACTACCACAACCAATCTCCACTCCCTTCTTCACTTCATTCCCCACAAACTCACCTCCGCCAACTATCTAGCTTGGAGCCAACAAATCACCCTTCTGTTATCCCTACAAAAATTAACCTGCCATATCGACGGTTCCGATCCCACCCAGCCGAAACCATTCAAATCAATGATAAACCTTCTCCCAATCCTGATTATCTATCTTGGATATCAGATGATAAAACGTATGCCTCCTTATCCAATCCTCTTTTTCGGAAGAAGCCATGTCCGAAGTCATCGGGCTGTCTACGGCGCGCCAAATCTAGTTAGCCTTGGAAAGCGCCTACAGCCACCAGTCGATAGATAGGATGCATACGTTGCGTGATAATCTTCGCCTCTTACAGAAGGGTTCCTCCACGGTTGCAGAGTTTGGCCGCAAATTCAAGACTATTTGCGACCAACTCGCAGCCATTGGTCATCCAGTTTCTGAAACGGACAAGTGTCATTGGTTTCTCTGTGGCCTTGGTCCGGCCTAAGAGCATTACTCCACGACCCATCGTGCTCTCGGAACCGCCTCTTTTCGCGAACTCCTAGAGAAAACTGAGAATCAAGAAACTTTCATGCAGTCACTGCATGGACAACAACCGCCCACGGTTGCCTTTGTGGCCCAACAATCGCGTTCTGATAATTCTTCTCATTCCACCTCTAGTTCCTCTTATTCTAATCGTGGTCGTGGCCGTGGCGCAGGTCGTGGTCGATCTCGTAGACCACCTCATTGTCAACTTTGCAGAACTGATGCACTATGCTAATACGTGCCCAAATCTTGCAAGCTTTGCCAAACAACCTGCCCCCACCATTGATACTAATCTAGCGCATGATTTTCATGCTCAGTGCCATGTCAATGACGAGGACCCTCCTAACTGGACTGGTGATACAGGTGCGTCTGCCCTCATGACTCCCTTTGTTGAGGATCTTGATGATTCTTCAACTTTATCGGGTCATGATTTTGTTCGTTTTGGTAATGGTCATACATTAATAGTAACGAATATTGGTACAAAATCACTTTCAAATAATATTCATTTAAAAAATGTTCTCGTTGTACCACATCTCACCAAACGCCTTTTATCCATCAGCAAACTTACACATGATTCTCCTGTCGATGTTTTGTTTTCTAATAATTCTTTTCATATTCAGGATCAAAAAACCAAAGCGATCCTAGCAAAGGGTACATGTGAAAATGGTCTCTATGTTCTTCGAGAAGGAAATCATGCCTTCATTGCTTCCTACTCGACTCTCATCTAAAAGCCTCCTATGAAAAGTGGCACGACTGCCTTGGACACGTGTCTTTTGATATTATTTCTAGACTTCATAAACATGGTTTTTTGTTTGTTACTTCATTATTGCCAAAACCTAATGTTTGCTCTTCTTGTCAATTGTCTAAATCTCATCCTGTACTCTAAACGATCGATGTGTGCTTTAGATTTAGTGCATTGTGATTTATGGGGTCCATCGCCTATTACCTCATCTAGTGGTTATCGATTTTATGCCATTTTCGTTGATGATCATTCTCGCTTTACATGGTTTTATCCACTTAAGCACAAATCAGATTTTTATGAAGCATTGTTAATTTTTGCGCTGTTTGTTCAAAATCAATTATCATGTAAAATTAAGGTGTTTCAAAGTGATGGTGGAACTGAGTTTACTGACAATCGTGTGCAAAATTTTTTCCATGAACAAGGCATTCATCATCAAATGTCTTGTCCTCCACCCCTGCACAAAATGGTCGTGCTGAACGGAAACATCGACACATAACCAAAACAGGTCTTGCTATGCTTTTTAACTCTCATGCTCCCGCCACCCTGTGGTCAGATGCTTTTGCATCCGCCACCTTCATCATCAATTGTCTACCTTCCTCGGTAGTCGATTTCAAATCTCCTTATGAAGTCTTATATGGCCGTTGTCCAACGTACTCCAACCTTCGTGTTTTTGGTTGCCGTGTCTTTCCCTACTTACGAGATTATGCCAAGCACAAACTCTTACCTCGCAGTACTGAATGCATCTTTATTGGCTACGATGCTAAATATAAGGGTTATCGGTGCTTGGATCCTACTACTCAACGAGTTTACACTACTCGTCATGTACAATTCGATGAGGGTAATTTTCCTTTCAGTGTTAATGTTTCACCTGTTGATACGGCCAAATTAGTCTTTTCAAACTTTGATGAAACTTTGAAAATAAATCCCTTACCCAACCCACCATTCCTACCCAAACCTACTGTTCCCACTAACCATCATACACCCAACCACCCCCTATGTCCTATGTGCTCCACCCAACCCATTTTCCCTTCCCTGACTTTGGCCCAAACCGTCCCATTCAACACTTCAGCCACACTCACCCAGAAACCATTTCGGCCCACTCTACTCCATCACCGTCCACATCTCCTCAGCCCAACCTGCACCCCTCACCTTCTTCGGCCTAATCTTCCAACTTTCATTCTGCGCCTCATAATATACCGGCTTCTCAATCCTCTACCAGTGTCCTTGGCCCTCATCCAAACACTAACCCAAACCCTGAGGACGGATCATCTGCTGAGCCGATACCTACTCATCCTATGAGGACTCGATCAAAAAAATGGAATTTACAAACCCAAATATTATGCTAATCTGTGTTTATTTTCAGGTCCTTTACATTATGCTTTACTTGTAGCATAGGATCCTCGTGGTTACAAATCTGTGGCGAAACATTCTAAGTGGGTAAAAGCTATGGAGGAAGAGCTTCATGCTCTACAACAAAATAATACTTGGGTTCTAGTTCCTCGTCCACAGGATGCAAATATTGTTGGCTCGAAATGGGTTTATCGTACCAAAAACAAAGCAGATGGTTCTATAGATCGATAGAAGGCTCGTCTTGTTGCTCAAGGTTTCACTCAGGTTCCAGGTATTGATTTCTCGCATACTTTTAGTCCTCTTGTGAAGGCGTCTACTGTTCGCTTGGTTCTTGCACTTGCCACCATTCTAATGGGGGTCGCTTCGACAGTTGGATGTCCGTAACGCCTTTCTAAACAGAAATCTGACTGAAACAGTTTACATGGAACAACCACCTGGATTTATAAATTCTCAGTTTCCTCATCATGTGTGTCGACTTAAAAAGGCTCTTTATGGTCTCAAACAAGCACCTCGTGCCTGGTTTCAGCGACTGAGTACATTCTTACTCAACAATGGTTTTCTCTGAAGCAAGGCCGGTACTTCTTTATTCGTCTACAAAAGAGGTGCCTCTATTGTCTATATTTTAGTTTATGTGGATGATATCATCGTCACTGGTAGTGATCCTCAACTTGTTCAGTCGTTCATTACTAGATTGCACAAAGAGTTTTCAGTTAAAGATCTAAAGATCTGGGTGTATTGGGATATTTTCTGGGGCTTGAAGTCACTTACTCTGACACGGGTTTTGATATTTTAGCTTGTGCAGGTTTAATAGATTCCAAGCCGGTTGAGACCCCTCTTTCTACTACTGACACCTTTCACAGTAAAGGTGATCTTTTTCATGATCCCACGCTTTACCAGTCCTTAGTTGGTGCTCTACAATATCTCACCATAACTCGTCCGGATCTTTCTTATGCTTTCAATCAGGCAAGTCAACATCTGCAGTCTCCTACCATCTCTCACTTTCAGTCGGTTAAGCGCATATTGCGATATGTTAAGGGGACCATCGCTTTCGGCTTAACTTTTTCCAAACCGATCACTACCAAATTAGTTGGCTACTCTAATGCTGATTGGGCCAGATGCATTGAAACTAGAAGATCGACTTATGGTTATTCTATTTATTTGGGTGGTAATCTAGTTTCCTGGAGTGCAAAGAAACAACCCACTGTATCTCGGTCAAGTTGTGAATCTGAGTATCGTGCTATGGCCAACACTGTTGCAGAGATAATTTGGCTCACTCATTCAGTCATTCTCTACGTGAGTTGCGTGCTTTACATGTGGATCGACCTACTCTTCTTTGTGATAACAAGAGTGCATTTTTTCTAAGTCAAAATCATGTATCACACAAGCGTGCCAAACACATTGACATTGACTATCACTTTGTTCGTGAGCTTGTCTCCTCTGGTTAACTTCACACCAAGTTTGTTCCATCCAATCTCCAGGTTGCAGACATTTTTACAAAGAGTCTTCCCAAGCCTCTCTTTGAAAAATTTCATGGCTAGCTCCGTGTTGGTCCTCCACCTGTTCGATTGAAGGGGGTAATAGCCTACCGTAAATCAAGCTAGTGATTTACTTTCCTAGTGATTTACTTTCCTAGTATGGATTGTAATTATTGTATTAATCACATTTATTTTCTTTCCTAGTATTGGATCATTTGTACATCTATATATTGTATCTTTATTATCAATAACAACTCGATTGATTGAGTCCTAATAAGTATGTAACATTAACTATCCACTTTGTTAAACTGATTTGGTTGATTATGTAAGAATTTGCACCAAGAAAAAGATACTATAATCTTATATAATCTTATGGATCATAAAGATTAGAATTTTTAGAGGATTCAATGGTCATAACAAATTTCTAATTGAAACAACTCGGTAAATGACAAATAGACTAACAAAAAGGCCAACTTTTTTAGAAAGGAAAAACTTTTCATAATTTCATTCATCTTAAGTTACATGCAGGGGCAGACCAACAACCAAGCTTGGGGAGGCGGCAACTCCTCGTAAAAAATATTTAGTGTATTTTTAGACAAAAATCCCGATCGCTCCTCTTAAAAGTATGGTTAAGCCCTCTGATCCCCCCCCCCCCCCCCATAAAATAAATCCTGGGTCCGTGGGCATAAACATTTCTCAATAGTTTATTTCCTTTACCGTTTTCTAATTTTTTTTAATCATGTTGAGTGATTTTGTCTCTATTGTAAAAACATGTAAATCGTGGATTTCATGAATTTACATGGACATTTTGACAATCACTTTCAATTATAGGTTGTAAATTTCAATTTCTCAATATGGAGTAATACCATGGGTTTTATATAATGGTTTTTGATCGACTTTTTGTTATAAAAGGCATTCTCTTATCATTTATGCTTTCACACAAAGGCATTTTAACACTAGCAATTTATTTCATAATAATTAGATATTTAGACATATGTTGTTAAGTGATTATTAGGCCAGGGATATACTTTAAACTTTCTTAACTTTACCTAGACACTACACCATGTACTTTTTCCGCTTTCACTTTACCTCATCTCAAAGAATTGGTTTAACTCCCCTTAACTCCACCTCATCCAATCTCTAAAAAGAATTTGAACCAATAAGAAAGATAATATAATCTTATGGGTCATAAAAATTAGAATTTTTAAAGAATTCTATGGTTAATAACAAATTTCTATTTGAAACAACTGGATTAATGACAAATGGACTAACAAAAGGGCAAACTTTATTAGAAAGGAATAACTTTTCATCCATCTTAAGTTCTGCCCCTGGTGAACAAAAAAAGTTAATGTATTTTCTAGGCAAAATTCCCAATCGCTCATCTTGAAAGTATGGTTAAGCCCTCAAATCCTCCTCCACCGAAAATAAATTCTGGGTCCATGGGCATAAATATGTCTCAATGGGTTATTGCCCTTACCGTTTTCTATATTTTTTTAATCATGTTGAGTGATTTTGTTTCTATTGTAAAAACGTGTGAATCGTGGATTTCATGAATTTACATGTATATTTTGACAATCAATTTCAATTATAGGTTGTAAATTTAAATAACTCAAGATGTAGTAATAGCATGGGTTTTATATAATGGTTTTTAATCAACTTTTGTTATAAAAGGCATTCTCTTATCTTGGACTTTCACAAAGAGGCATTTTAACACCAATTTATTTTAGAAATAATAGATTTTAATAATCCTAACTATTAGCTATTGGCTGTCAACTGTTCCACTTTAAAAATCACCGGTGGTGATCCCACCTTTTCATATATTATAAACCAATAGACTTTTACTAAACCAAAAACGATAAAGGGACAAAAAGAAATTAAGGTTATGTTAGTTAGTAAAGGTCCACTAGTTTACAATATGTGAAAAGGTGGGACCGTCACCGGTTATTTTTGAAGTTGAGACTGTTGGCGGTCAACGATTAATAGTTTGGATTATTAAAATCCATTATTCATTTATTTTATAATAATTAGATATTTAGGCATATATAGTTATGTGATTATTAGGTCATAGTGTACACTTTAAACTCTCTTAACTTCACCTAGACGTCACACCATTCAATTTTTACCTGTTCACTCTACCTCATCTCAAGGAATTAGTTTAACTCCATCTCATCCAATTTCTCATTTTTTTCAACATTACACATTTTAATTTAAATATAAGAATAATTAATAATAATTTATATATGTGCAGGCCATCGGGGGGCAAAAGTGAAAGTGCACTAATTTTAACATTATTTTACTAATTTTGTAAAAATAATGTTAAAAGCGAGGGACGATTAATCATGTATCATGTGGTGGCGTTGATAGTTGAAAGGCGAAAGGGTACAAGCGCTAATCGGTCTTTGTCCTGATTGCTGAGTGTTATGTGCCTTATGTCCAAGGCTTGATGAAAAACTACTATCGAGTCGGGAGTCTCACTGGAAGCGGCATCTCTATTCCTACGGGGTAGAGGTAAGGCTGTCTACATCTTACCCTCCTGAGACCCTACCTTAGCTTTGCTATTAGTGGGATGTATTGAGTATGATGATGCTGATGCTGATGCTGATGCTGATGCTGATGCTGATGCTGATGCTGATAAGAATTATTAATAATAGTAATAATTATTAATTTCTCTTTGAAAAGGTGGGACCACCACTGGTGATTTTTGAAGTTGGGACCGTTGCCGGCCAATGGTTAATAGTTAGAATTATGAAAATCCATTATTCCTAATAAAAAAATACAAAAAATATAGGCTTTGGCTATTCACACATCCCACTTGGCTTTTTAGATAAACCTATACGTTGCGATTTGGCCTAAGTGCAGCGTTTCGGCGTTTGTTTGTTTGATTTTGGGTGGAAAAGTGGGGTGTTGGTTTGTTTGGTTGTATTTGGTTGTGTTTTTTTGTTGAAAAGTTGTAGATTTGAGTTTTATTTTTACAAAACATATATAATTTGAAGTTGATATATAACGGTCGTTAAATGTGAGTGTACTGCCTTTGGAAGTTAGAAGGTTTCTAACGGTTGGAGATAGGGTATTGATGGTTGATGCGTATTGCGATTGTTTTAATAAATATAGGCCTGGTTATAGTTGCTTTATAATAGTTGTTAATAAGATACGTTTCTTTATGCCATTTTTTTATAAATGTTAACCGATTTTATTTTATTAAATTACATGAACATAAGTTGCGAAAGAGACGTATGAAATAAATGCAAACAATCCAAACAAACATCGTGTAAATAAAAGATCAACTGCATAAATATATATATACATATAAAATCAGTTTGTACATACAGAGCCTCAAGCTGAGCCTGCCGAGCGAACCGATTTTATTTTATTAAATTACATGAACATAAGTTGCGAAAGAGACGTATGAAATAAACGCAAACAATCCAAACAAACATCGTGTAAATAAAAGATCAACTGCATAAATATATATATACATATAAAATCAGTTTGTACATACAGAGCCTCAAGCTGAGCCTGCCGAGCGAATGCAGTGGCGGAGGAGAATGTGTATGTAGAGGCGGTGGCGGAGGCTAAGCCTGAGCCTGACCCAGAGCCTCAAGCTGAGCCTGCCGAGCCGCGTCCTGAACATGTGGAGGCGCTAGTACTCCCTCCCTCAGCTTAATGACAACCGGGATCACCTCCGACAACCCTTCGGGGTGAAAACCCGGTACTCTCGCGTCCGAAACCGCAGACCAATGCTGTCAAACGTGTGTGTGATCCGCTTGCTGGATACTGACGTCCAGCCTAATGTAGTCGATGGGATGGTTGGGGACAGCAGCGGCTCGCCCTTAGACACGATGCCTAATGAGCGCGCGATGGTGGTAATGTAGGACCCGTCGTGGAGCCTCCCGCGCTGCTGCCTATGATATGCGCCGACAAAGTACTCCGCTAGGCACATCGTGAGTGTGCACAGCTAGCCCCGCAATAGGCAGTAAAGAAAGAAAAGGTCACCTAGGTTGACCTTGTCCCGACTGTGATGTCGGGGCACGATCGATGACCTAATTATGCAGTGAAGGTATATGTACAGGGGGTCTCTCATGGCGGTGGCCTTTTGCGAGAATTTCTCAAAGGGAACCCTCGCAATAGCCATCCAAAAACTAATAAGGGTCTGCCTGTCTAAGGCTCTAACCCCCTTGTGTATAAATATCTGTATCAAGCTCGACCAGTGTGTACAAACCTGAATGGACGGCAAACATCCGCATACTCATCTGAAATTCCTGGCCGGCCAGACGGAAAGAAATCTCATGCACTGGATGGTCCGGGTCCTCCACATAATCGTCCGGATGCAACTCGTATATAAATGGCGATAGAAACTCGACCGTAAGCTCACGGTACGAGTCCTCTGTCGAATCAGGAACAAACGCGCAAACGGAGTGTCCAATCCAACTATCTCCCTAGCCTTCGCGGCCTTGGTCAAGGTCTCTAGCAGGTCCTAGTCAATCCCCCCACGTGCCCTCCTATCTCTATAGTGCGCAACTTCACGCAACTCTCATGCTTACTCGACTCCAACGGGAACGTAAGATACACATGACCATCAAGTGGATCAACTGCGGGCTGCAGCACCTGTTAAATCCACGTCGTCGAAATCAATATCCATATCCATATATGTGTTAAAAAAACATTTATATTTAAAAAAACAATTTTTAGTTTGAAAAAAATATTAACAATATATATTTAAATAACAATTTTTAATTTTAAAAACAGTTTTTAAATTTTAAAAACAATTTCTTTACAATTATATTTAGAATTAAAATTTTTAATTTTAAAAACAACATTTATATTATAAAAAAATTTCTCAACAATTTATATTTAAAAATAATTTACAAATAAAAATAATAAAGGGCCAAAGTGCATCGCTTTGGGCCAAGCTCTGCGCTTTGGCCTTCTGTTCTTCAAAAAAACCCACTAAAACAGCCTCAATCACCCAAAGATTTGATCAAAACACATGCAAATAACACAAATTAATGAATGTACATAATCGGGGAATGAAAATATTACCTTATAGCTTTTGTCTCGTCGAAAATGGTGTTGAATCGAGCTCGATTTCTCGTCACTGTGTGTTATCGCACCTGTGTGTGTGTTTTTGAGTTTGAACTGAAATGAGGGAAGCTGGAACGCTTTGGTGTTCAACGCAGGTCCTAAGCGCCGCGCTTTGGCCAAAGCGATGCGCTTAGGGGTCCAAAATTTACACTTCTGACCCAAAGCTCTGGCAGCTTTGGGTCAAAAGTGTAAATTTTGAAGGCCAAAACGCAGCGCTTTGAGCAAAGCGCGACGTTTGGGTGGTTTTTTTTATTTTTTTAAATATGTTTTTAATTCAAAAACACACCTATACTTGTCGAATTTTTATGTATTTTGTGATTACACGTCATTTTATGAAGTATATGGTCTATACGGCATGTTCCGGATAAGTTCGGTTACGTGTGTTGTCGTATTTCATGACTTCGTGTGATTCTGTTTTGATTTCACTTGTAGTCCAAAATCCCGGGTTGTATGTATACACGTCCTACCGGATCAGTACTTGACGTATTTTGTCATTAAATGTCATATTATGATGTTTATTGTCACTATTGTTCTGTACTATCGCGTATTTTGGTCGTACGGTTCGTGTTGGTAACATTCGGTATAGTGACATTTATTGTCTGTAAGTGTCGCAGTGTATAAATTGTTTGTTATGGCGCATTATGTTTCTATTGGTCGTATTATGGCGTAATTTGGCCATACAGGTCGTGTCGGTGACATTCGGGTTGGCATGACACATGATAGAAGCGCATCTTTTAAACAATAACAATCACAAACATACTTTGGATTATAACTGATTTAATTTGATTAGAATTATACATATCTAACCTACATCTTGAACATTTGGGAAACCATTAAGGTCTGTGGGTGTGTACATTATCCTTTGATACGCGTTGATTCGATCCTTGTATTAGTCATACCAGGCTGCTGCACTCTCTGTTCTATTCAAAGTCCAAAGATAGTTCAGGGGAGGCATTGGATACGATTCTTCAAGCTTTACATGGATGAAATATCCACCGTCGACGAAAACAGCCGCAACCACTTGATGAGGTTTCTCAACTTCATCCGGACCGCCCAACAGAGGGAAAATTGTATCGTTGCCATGAATGTCGAAGGTGTGAACAATCACACCATATCTTTAAGAAATAAGAAATCCCCTCTCAGGAATCAACATATAATTTTGGCTCTCTGCTCTATCCATTCCATGAAAATCTATCCTATTAATCAACTCAGCATAATATCCTAAATGTTCAGGATCGAAGACTTGCCTCCAAATACCCTCGTTCATATGCAACTACATTAAAAGTTGTTGCCGGATAGACAAATACTTTGTTTGTTTCTGTCCTAACCCCACAGCTACCGATCGAAACCCACAATGACCATCTGGTTTCACATCCTTTATTTTCGAGATGTATGGGTGAAACACTTTTGGAATTTGACATCCATAGTTCTTGATAGCTATATTTGACTTAGGACCCAACGTGGTCATTGGGAAATCGTGGTGAAGGTTGATCGGTTGTTTTTTGTCTTTGAGAGTCTTGGGATGATACGTACGACTTGTGACGGGGAAGATCGTCCAAGGCGTCGAACCCACTTTGTTCCGACGGTATATACGTGATTTTTCTTGCAGCTTCTGTTGTCCTTTGTTCTTGCGTCTTCAATGTTGGACGACCATGGGTATTCATTTGAACAATAGGAGGTTTTTTGGTATTGTTACCTGGCATGATGATTTGTTTAAATTTTTCAAGGTAGCTCTTTTTCACTTGAGGAGATGTTGGATTAATTTGTTGTTTCAATTTTTCAAGTTTTGCGTCTACATCAATATCTTCAATCTTACTCCTTGTCAGCTTGAAGTCAAGCTTCTTCCAAAACACATCTATCGAATTGATTCGGATTTGCTAACCTATAAACAAAAACATATGGTTGTAAATTAGGTAGTGAAATCATAAAAGCCAAGGGTCAATAGGATTAATTATTGTTTTTTTCTAACTTTTCCAGACAACAAACACATAGCAAACTACAACTGCTAAAAATATGGCAACCACAAGTTGCACCGTAGGCTCTCAAACCATCTTCCTTATGTTGTAGCTCGAAAGTCATAAACTCAATAGCATATAATGAAACCTTTCGAAGTATATTTGCAAGCATGGGTGAACCTTGTGGTGGTTCATTACTTTTCTAGGGCTTGTTTCAAAACCTCTTTTTATCTCCGTATAGTGTTTCTCAACAATATGATCAACAAACCCCACAAGTTTAACCAGCGTGTTGCGATGAATTGGAAGGTGACTTTTTAGTAATGCATGCATGCCCTCAACTCTGTTGGTTGTAGTTTGGTGAAAGTTAAGTGTTTTGTAAGTCTACGTAGCTACAAACTTTTCATGGTACGGATCCAACCAGAATTTCTTCATATACTCAAAAACCTCTAAAAATATAACCATAACTTGTCAGGTATGTATGTAAAAAAGTATGTACATAATTATGTAAGAAATACTCACGTTCACGACCAACTTCTTTCAGTTGTGCTTCAGTGTTTTGCCAAATTATACTTGTATATTTCCTCTGTCGAAGACTCACACAATGTCGAAAATGAACAAAGAACTTCTTTCCACTCCTTCTCATTAAATTTCTCCTTGCTGTTCTTATTAACATTTTGATGAATACGGAACCGACAAAGATACTTGTACGCTTTTGGGAAAATTTGTTCACACGTGTTCGTTAGCACCAAGTCCATATCTGTTAAAATGACACATAACTCCATACAGTCTACCAACATAGACTTGATCCTCTCCAACACCCATATGTAGTTTTCTACATTCTTAGCAAAAATTAACTCATGAGCAACCGAAAATGACTGGTTTGTCGACGTCATACCTACGACCTGAACAAACGGAAGATTGTACAAGTTTGTTTTGTAGGTGACGTCAATCATTAACACATGCGGGAATGCACAGCATATAGTAAATGAAAGTTTGTGGACAAAGAAAATAGCTTCATCTGCGTTCGTGGTCTGATTCTTGCGTATGTCATAAGTGAAATATTTTTTTTGGCAAAAAGGTTTTCGTTTTGTTGCATTGGTGATTCATCGAACCTCTTCCAGCATTGATCTTCTGAACAACCTTGTGTATATCTTTCGGAATAATCTTTTTATCCGGGTTGTTTTTCATCAACGTTCGCCAGATGCTACAGTTTAGAATATCTTGCTCTGCCAGCTGCTCAATCAATCTTTTATCCTCCGAAGAAAGCCTTCTCGCATACATGTGACCCTCTAAGTTTTCAATATGAGTGTGGTTGTGTGTTAGGTTCGTCACTTCTAACCTCCAAACACTTCCCTTTGATTTCGTAAACCCTATCAACTCAAACGGGCAACCTATTTTCTCGCTACCTGTTTTCCTCATTGTAGCTACACTCTTATACTCCCCACTAAGAGTGCATTGAAACCAAACCTTGAAATTATTTCCTCTTTTATTCGATCTTTTAATCATAATGATGTAACCATTGTCCTTTCCCGTCTTTTGTACCCAAGCCATCAACTCATCACGTGACGAAAAGGTCCAGTTTGTTTCAAACGAAAATATAATTGGGTAAGAGCCTTCCTCATCAACTAACAATCCTCCTGCTCACCACCGTCTCCTGGTCCAGATAGCCATGCTGTACAAAGTTCTGCTCACCATCATCTCCCTGGTCCGGATAGTCCTGCTATACAAAGCTCTGCTCACCACCGTAACTGTGGTCGGGATAGTTTGGCTGACCGTGCGGATATTCATCCTGAGGATATGGTTCACCTTCGTATCTGTAATTCGAATAGTCGTGTTGTGCATACGAGTCCTCCACAGGGATATTCAAGTCCAGCTGCACCGTATTGTCAAGATAACGAATGCAAGAGACAACCTCCTCCTCCCTCATGTTGGACGGGACCGGTTTCTTGTATGAGTCAGAAATAGCGGTCCCCTCATAAGAATCTGGAACAACGGACTCGTCAGAATATTCACCGAAAAGGTAGTTGCTAAACCACGACATTGTATTTTGAAAAAACACCACTAAAACAACAAAACACGCATTTATTTGAAACACTTTTGCAATTTGGAATTTGAATGAAATGTCGAATGCATGGTCTGCCTTCTTAAAGCACCAGAATTTGGGACCGAAGCGTCGCGCTTTGGCCAAAGCGTAGCGCTTAGGGTGCCTCATGCCTCGGCTGACAACATCGTACCGAATCAAACCTCGTATCAATGTCACATCACCTTTTGTCTGGAAAAGAACCCTAAACATCGTGCATAGGCCAAAGCGCGACGCTTCAAGGGGTGTGGAAATAAGAGATGCGTGTGTGAATATCATGGTCCAAAATATATAAAAGAAATTAAGAAATCCCATATATGTTCCTAATCTTTTGTTTCATTTCTTTTGGCAATTGAGGGTCCAAGCCCGTGAGATGAATGATATTTTGTGTGTTTGCAACCGTTCGAAAAATAAAACTCATCCGTGGCATCGGATTCGGATGTTGATGATGAAGAAGACATCATTTAAAAATTAGTATTGAGATTGTTTTGGTGTGAAAAATTATTAAGATTTTAAGTTATATATAGTAGTGGTTTTTTATTTAAAAAAAATCAACCAAAAGAGCCGTTGAAATATCTTAATTTCCTTGTGGTATACTTTAACTCTTTTTAACACCACCTAGGTGCCACATCACTTACTTTTCTCCATTTCACTTTACCTCACATCAAGGAAATTTTTAACTTTATTCTTTTAATGGTTTGAGTGTAAAAACTTTTAATGGTTTGGGTGTAAAAAAGGAAAACAAATTATGACAATATCTTAACATCATGTTAACATATAATTCCTTTAACACCCTTTAACACGAGAAGGGAGTGGTTTGCAATATCGTTTAACATGTCATGTCATCGTTAACACCCTAGATGTTAAGGTACACCCCATGACCTAAAGCTCCACATCATCTTTTAACTCCTAACATGTCATGGTACACCCATAATAGGCCTTATAGTGAAGGAACATTAAAACTATTGACCGCAGCTAAATTAAATACCAAAAAGGGAAATGATTCTTTGCAGTGTTGTAAAAGTCGCTAGGCGGTTCCTAGTCGGCCGACTGGGGAGTTGGGAGTAATCGGAGTACTCGGAGAGTACTCGGGGAGTACGCGGACATGGTAACTATAAAGAAAATTAATTGTTATATATTATATATATGTTAAAATAAGCATAATTCATGTCAACTGAGTATAATTTAAAATGAAACATGTTTAAAGTTCAAATATTCTGAATACAAGTCCGACTAGTCTGAGTACAAGGTCGAGTAGTCCGAGTATAAGGTCGAGTAGTCCGAGTACAAGGCCGAGTAGGCCGATGTTGACCGATTTTGACCGATTTTGACTAATTAAAAGTCAACAACCCACGTTGACCGCCTAGACCGACTCTTTCCGACTACGTCCGACTAGGCCGACTAGGCGCTGAGTTTGACCGATGCCGACTAATTGAGTCCGCCTAGGAGGAAGTCGCCTCGGAGGGGTTCCGAGGACCGAGTACTCGGCCTTGGAATCCGACTTTTACAACACTGATTCTTTATATCATTGTTTGTAACTTTAAGTTATGTCTGCTCTTTTACTTGGTTACATATATTCGTCCAAGTATCCAACTAAGTTTTAATCAAAGGTTTCATGACAAAGTTTATCATAAAATTATCACCCACTTTCTTCATGTTTCTCATAAAATTTATCGGGTCAAATGCTCATAAAACACAAAAAAGAAAATGTTTCATATTGATCATGTTATATACATATATTAGTTAAAGACATTCCCTTTAACACCACTTTTTTCCCTCGTCAACATGGGACGGAAGATTTTGTTTTAAAGTATTTAAAGTTCACACATTTTTTTCTTGTTCATCAAGGTGGATGACAATTTTTTAATTCATTACAATAACTTAAATAGAAAAATGAATAAAATAATTTGTATCACATAAAACTTGAACACTCTACTCTATTGATCGTTCGTGTTTATACATCCGAGATTGATATGGGATTTTTCAGCATGTACCAGATGGCCTATAAATGAACCAAACGAACACAGACAAAAGACATGTTTGTGTTCGTTCATTTAACTTTAACTGAACACGAACACGGACATATAATCGAACACATTATTTTGTTCATGTTCGTTTTTGTTTATGTTCATTCATTTAAAAAACTAAACGAATAGTTAATGAACGTAAAGGAACATAAACAAACAAACTTAACTTAAAAAACAATAAACATTAAACAACACAAATGAACATAACTGAAGAAAAATAAATGAACACGATTTATTAAACATAAAGTAATTTATAATATAAATTAGTAATTGATTACGATAAATTCCATTGGAAAACTCATATTTGTTACTAGAAAGCCTAATTACCAATTAGTTATATTAAGCAGTTAGAAAGTTTCTTTTATGTTTAATATTTATATTAATATAACTACTTATGTAATTAAACTGAAACGAACATAAATGAACAAACATAAACAAATGTAAATAAACGAACACAATTGAACGAACATAAATGGACATTTACGAACATTAATGAACGAACAAAACGTGTGTTCATGTTCCTTCGTGTAGACTAATGAACAAAAAATTGTGTTCATATTCGTTCGTTTATTAAATAAACGAACGTAAATGAACTTCCCGCCGAACAAGTTCACAAAGAACTGAACGTTTGGTTCGTTTACAAGCCTATGTGCCAGGCCACTTTACTTCTATGGGCGTCGTTCTGGGCTTTTTTACTTGTTGTCCCTCATATATGTGTTTGTTCTCAACTATGGTTTTGGTTGGTCATTGACTCTAGTTATTCTTGTCTAAAATAAACAAAATAATAAGTTACTTAAGATATGTATCAAAGGTTCACTATATTGATGAAATATATCAGAGGTTTGTTTTCTTAAGGTGAGATAGTTGTGTTGTGTGTTGGTTCTTTTCTATAATTGTAAGACATACCATACTAAAGTTAATTACCAGCTTGGAATTGGTACTAATTTAGGACAAAGAGTTGGCACCACAAATCAAATGGTAAGATATCCTTCTGTCATCATACAATGATTCCTCTATGTTTGTTGTTGTTGGTGGGTCAATTGTTAGATCACCAATCTAGAATCACAATGTGAAGTTAAGATCTCAATATCTACATATATAATGAGAAGAATGATATAGTTCAATATGACCAAATTTCCCTGAGCCCGTATGCATAAGTTTGTTATGGTGGTGCCCTCACTCCTCTCACCAAGTTATATAGATAACTCAACCTCTCACCAACCAAGGGTGTTCATAAGAGGACTAGTAACCGGACCGATCCAAACCCATCTAGTACTAGGCGGTTTGGTCCCAAACGGGACCATGAACCAAATACGAACCAAGGGTTGTCTAATTCGAAAAGTGAATAGATCTATAGCCATGAAACAAACATACTGAAATAAAAGGAATTCTCAAAGTAAATCAAAACGAACGAGAGTGTATCTAGGCGTGAATTGTAAAAATCCACCATGGTTTGATTTGTTCGTGAGTCATGACCCACAGGTTATGACAAGCATAGCTAAGATGTGTTTGGCTGAATCTTTTTCCATTTAGAACTTGAACTTGCCTCAAATTTAACTAAATGGCATTCAAAACATAAAGAAAAGAGGATTTTATTGAGGTTTTATTACTCTTTCATGGTAACAGTTTTAGCATGAAAAAGGAGCCAACTTGACAACATAAATAAAGAACAATGAAGAAATAAAGAAACAAAGAAACTCTTCTATAGCTTCAAATTCAGATCAACACTTTCCTCTGCCTCACCATTGCTGTTTTCTGGCTGCTCCATAGGTGTTGTTGCAGCTGGAAAGAAACCATGAAACGGCGGTAGGTTTGATCCGCCTTTTCCAAACAAATGGCTAGGATCTTCTGATTGGTCCTAAAGAAAAAATTGAAAAGTTATCAACCCCAAAGGATAGAAAAAAATATATATAAAACTTTGTTTAAAAAATTATACATTTTGATATAGTTTTTCTTTCGAACTTGAATTTGATTGGGGTACTTGAGGAGGAGCTAGTTTGAGAAAATCTCTACTCAGAACTTGGTTTTCATCGATGAATTTCATCGTAATCGCATCAGATTTGGCACTTGAGCTTGAATTGTTTTCTCTGCAATGAAGTCCCAAAACACAAACCATCAAACAACAATTTCATACCTCCAAATTAGTTTCAAACCAATGCAAATATCTAACATGAACCAAACTTGAGGTTTTCTCACCTGAAATATGGATGTGCGAGTTCTATGCTAGTAGTACCTCCATTGCCACAAGACGCAGATTCATCCGATCCGGAGATTGGAGACACATATGCAGAAGGAAATCTGCCGTGAAAAGATGGCATCGGCCTGTTTTCCAACGAAAAGGGGTATGGCCGTTTCATGCCAACCATCTATCAAAAAGCGTGAATGTACGTACATTAGTTTTCGCATACATAAACTCTAACCAAGATCATTATAATCACATATACAGATAATTGAAAAAGGTTATAGAAAACAGCAACATCACCTTCTCTTCCTCCTGCCACAAAGGATGGTAGTTGTTGCCATAATAGCTTTGGTTTGAAGGGGGCTCCATCTGAAAATTTAGAACAGATGACGAAGACGTTGATGAAGTTCCTGCAGGAACATTCACCTGCAAATAGGCACAAATTTTAATCATCCAATTTAATCTAAGAACATACACAACAAGAACAACAATGAAGCGGAAACAACAAAGGTTTACGTACCATTGATGAAGAAAAAGGTTGCTGCAATTGTTGTGATCTTTGCATCATTAGATTAGGGGCAGGAGACCAGATAGGTGGATTCGATTCGTAACTGAAACCACCAAGATTTGCCGTAAAGCCTGCAGTGAATCTAGGGTGGTCCAACCCATGACTTTGGGGATTTTGATTTTTCTGTCTTTGCTCCGATATAATCTTCTCAAGCTGAGCCACACCCATTCCTCTCTGTGGCACTTTCTTATGCTTCAACTTCTTGGAAGATCTATGACTACTACCACCGCCATCGCCGCCACCACTGCTACTGCCATTGCTACACCTAGATGTTTGCTCATCTTTAGCCATGATCACTGCCATCTAAATCACAGCCCGTTCATTTGAAGATGGTAAATCATATCTAAAAGATCACACACCATCAAACTGAAATGTGCATCTAATTGTATAGATCACACAAGATCTCAATACCTTATACAGAAAAACAGCAACAATTAAAGCAGATTATGTGTATTTACACATGATCACAACATAATCATACCATAACTTCTGATGGTAATTCAAAATTAAATAAAAATTTGCAAAATCTAAAGTAACTATTTGAATTTCAGTTACTTTCTGAATTGTCAATCGAATTTGTAGCCCAAATCCACCTTTTTAACTGCTAGATCAACTATCCTTTTTTCACCATGAATTTCATATGAATTTTGAGCTACAAACAACCATAAAGTTATTTGAAGTTTTCAACACACAAATCAATCTAAAGGCAACTCTCAGTTTTCATTTTGGTATGATTCTTGTTGTTATATAGAGGTGAAGGTGGCAGCTTTCATATCCCGGGGTCCGTGGAAAAATAATATTTTTTTTTTATAACGGATGGTATTAATTGTGTAAAGGTTAAGTTAAATGTATGAAAATTAATTGTTGTTTTTTTTTTGAACGAATTAATTTTTTGTTTAAATTACATATGTTAATCGTGGTCAAAGGCTAATAATATACTTTCTTAAAAAGAAAATGTTGCTGTCTGTATGGTTGAAAAAGCCAAAAAGGTATATTGGTAAAAACAGAAGAAAAAGAATATATTGATTAAAATAGAAGAGAATAATACATTGACTATAATTGGGAAAAAGAAAACAAATTTTGCATTAAACCCCAATGTAAATATTGATGATATGACGTTTAATACTTTAATATGAAAAATATATACTTTGTAAAAAGAGGAATTTTTGTTTTGAAAGAATGTCGCTTCCCTTTAGTAAATACAAAATATTTATGTGAATTTAGCTACCAACATGAACGATGTTTTATTTATCATTTCTCTAGTTTTAGCTACCAACAGAACGATGTTTTATTTATCATAACTCTAGTAAATACAAACGATTTTATGTGAATTTTGCTACCTTCATGAACGATTTTTTGTTTATCATATATAAGAAGTTGAAATTTAATTTTATTTTATGACGTGTTTGATTGGTAACCGGGAATGATATAAATTCCCATGTTTTGTCAATTTAGATTGAACTATAATAGCAAATTGGAAAAAAAATACTTGTAATTTCACTATTCAGCAGCAGCAACAATAATAATAAAAATAAAAATAAAAATAATAATAATATTTATTTTTGTTGTTATGACTATTATTAATTGTGTTTTTTTGTTATTATTGTTTGTATTATTGAAAAATATCATATCATACAACATCATATCATATTATATAATACTATATACTATATTAGTATTATTACTACTTGACATGGTGTCTTTAATAATTATTTTTATTTTATTATTATTAACTTTCAATATTGATTTAGAATTATTTTCAACAATACTAAACAACTTTAAACCAACTTTAAATCTTGCTATATATCATTATTGAAGGGTTCAAATGAGAAAAAAAAAATTTGTAAGGAGAAAAAAAATAAATTTCATTCAATAAAAATGTTTCATTTAATATTTGTATTTAATATTATTGAAAGAGTATATTGTTAAACTTGTATAGATCATTAATTTTTAGTTTTCCTCTTTAATAGTTAACTATATTAAATTTCTAACTTATTTTCAAAATATATATTTATAAAAATTAGATTGTAGGATTAATTACGAGACATGTAGGATAAAGTACGAGCCGCGTAAGATAAAATATAGGATAGATTTCAATATGTGTAGGATAAATTTCGAAATATATAAGATATATTTTGATGTGTAGGTAAAAAAATTTAGTGCGGAAGATGATACTTTTTATGACTAATTAATTAGTCAAATATAATAATAATAAATGAGATTTTTTTAGCAACAAATTATCGGCAATATCATTCCACACGAAAAAGGTCAATTACAAAGCAATGACAGTTAGTCGGGCAACAAGTTGTATCGTTTGTTATTTTCTTCTCATTTAAATTTTGTTTTCAAATGATCCTCCTATATTGTTATTATAGTACAATTAATTATTAGTATTTCAGCTCTAAAATTATATTTTGTACATTATTATTTTGTTGATGTTGAAAGTTTAAACATTTACTATCGTTATTATAGTACAGTTATTTTTCAGTATTTCAGTTCTAAATTATATTTATACATTATTATGATTTCTATTATAATTTTTACAACTAAACAATTAATCTATTTCAGTTTATTCGTATTAAATTTTAATTCCTTTAGGATCTAAGTCATTTGACCCATCTATTTTTTTTTAAATGATATGAATTTCCATAATGTAATAATTCTCCTATATATTCTAGTATATATTAATTACTGAATGAAATGAACAATAAGTTATATTATCATATAATTAAATATAGTTTCTTTTATAGTTTTATTATTTAAATATTATAATTATAATAATTGTTATCTTCTTTACTTTTTAAGTTTGATAAGTTTGGTGTTAATCGGTACTTGTATCGAAAATACAGGTTCGTTATCAGTACATGAAGGTAAAAACCAGCACTAGAGTGGTACATAAACGCCAAACTCGGTACCGGATTGAGTTGATAATCTTTTAGTTCGAGAAATTTGGTACTGCTACCCAGTACCATTTGCTCATCCCTGATCACGGGTACCGTACGAACAACAACGGTATCGTACAACTATTTTTTAGTTTCAGAGGTAGTGATGAGCTCGGTGTCAACTGATACCGAATCGGTATTGGTACAGAAAATACCGTTTACGGTATCAGTATATGAAGGTAAAAACCGGTAGCGAACCGGTACCAGGAACGCCAAACGTCAGTACCGAACTGGTACTTAGGATCTTTCGGTTCAGGAAATTCGGTACTGGTACCCGTTACTATATTTGCTCATCTCTGACTACGGGTTTCTAGCGAACAACATCATTACCATACAACTTTTTAGTTGATTTTCTTTCGGTTATTTTTTAGTGTTTTTTTCTACATTTTTTTTCTTGTCAGCGATTCCGTTTGCAACGCGCTCGGAGTGATTTCAAACACATATAAACACAGATTAAATAACAAAATAAGATCGCCGCAACGCGGCGACGGTTTTTATAACTAGTTGTATATTTAATATATATTAAAGACAAAGGTCGGTGGACCTTTGTCTTTAATTCCCTAACTTTTGCAAAACTACACATATAGCCCTTACACTTTTATCTTCTTTCAACTTTCAAATAACCACCAAAAGTTACAATTCTAACCCTTATACTTTTAATTCTTTCATTTCACACTCTCAAACTAAGTAAGTTACACATTCATTTCCAACTTTGGTAATTGATAACTTTCATCCAACTTTTTGTACTTAATAACTTGACGTCTCATTTTACTATGAATTGCTTTTACGAATTTAGATCATAGCGTCACACATTAATATACTTTTTTTTATCTATGTATAACCATGTTAATATCTAAATTACTTTTACGACTTTACAAGGTTATCTAAAATATTGTTACAACTTTACACCACAATGAGCGATTCATACTCTTTTTTATATCCATGTCTAATGACGTTAATGTCAAGAACGTACTGTATATAACAAAGTCAAACACGTGTAATGTCACGTGCGGGCATCACACGTTAATGTCATCACCGTACACTGTAGCCGCAATGCTTATATAGGCTACATAGAGTTAGATCGGATATGTCAAAACATGTGTTTTTATATGGTTAACGAATCATATAACGTGCCGCCGACTATAAACAACTAAGGTGTCCCCATCGTAATGCGCGGCGTATGACAGTTTTAACGTACCTGTCATTTTAAATTCACGTTTCAACGTAAACGACTCACGTTTTGACATATTTTTTTTATCTCAAACGAGTCTGGTAAAAAATAATATGTTTTTACACTTATTTTGTGTACGTTCGTAAACTGTGTTCGAAAGTGAGTCGGGTCAAATATAATGCGTGTTCATTCGACGAAGACGTAATTTTTTTTTGATAAAAAGTCAAGTCAAATATACACTATAAATGCAAGTTATTATAACTTTCGACGCCGCCGCAACGTGCGACAGGTCAAGATCCTAGTATGTATTAATTCACAAAAGTAGGCGCAATAGTAATGTTTCTATCTTTTCAATTTTTACCAATGAACTTTGTATGGTCAAAAATCAATTTCAAACTCCTATTTCTCATTTCTCATTTTATACAAGATATTTTACCTTGAATTGAACTTAATTAAAGACAGGAAAACTGTCAAATTTTATTATTTTTACTTTATAAAAAAATTTACTTTATAATTTTTTTTTATTACTATAAAATAATTTCACTATGTTATCTTTAAAAAGAAGGAAAGCGTGGAAACTGGAACATGATTAGATTTCATTCACTCCTTTTCTAAAACTTAAAAATTGAGCATTTTGACACCAACAGTTTTTAAAACCTAGAAGACTTTACTTTAGTTTAATGGTTAAATCAAAACATGAAAACATCTTACTAAATATAAAATATGTAGCTGCATAATAATATTACTCCGATTGCGTTCTAATTGTATAATAACGTAACTCCAATTGCATTCCGGTTGCGTTTCTGTCCTTCGCAACTCACAAACATTAGCCATCGAGTGTTGTTATATGTGCCAAGTTATGACAAAGTGTCGGTACTATAATGATAAGATAACAAATCAAACCAACACCGACATATATTCTGCCGCAACGCGGCAGTGATTTTACTAGTACAATTGATTTTGTATCATCCGCAGGTTGGTGGTTTAATAGAAGTAAAGCTTCTAAAAACACATAAGCTGGGGAACCCGTGTTCAAGTCCCATAAAGAGTAGAAAAAAATGAAATTTGCGGTTCAAAACAATAAAATAAAATAATATTGATTTATTTTTTGTTTTAACTAGAATTGATTCCTCGCATTGCGGGATCGGTTTTTTAGTGTGATTTGAGCATACTGGTTTTTTTTATAATTGATTAACCATCAAAAGGTAGACCAACGGAAAACGTCCATAAAAAGAAGTAAGAAAATGTATCGTATTTGACATGACTCATAAAACCTAAAGTAACTCGAATCTATAAAGTCTAAAGAAAATGTATTATATTGACAGGTTCATTTCCAAAACAAAATTTATGTTAAAATGTAGACCAACTGAAATGTCCATAAAAATTAACACAAAAACGTATTATATTTGACATGAATCATTTTCGATAAAAAAAATATGTTAAAACGTAAAACAACGTGAATTTATACTCGATGTGTTATAAAAATAAGCATGTAAAACTCGAGAGTGGTTAATAAGACATGTTGCAAGGTTTCTATAAATTTTAAAGGATTTAAATGCCGATATTAAAAGCTAAAGGGTGTAATTCATAATTAAAAAGACAAAAAAATCAAATTACTGTAGCTAACAACTTGATATATTATATATATAACTAGAATTGATTCCCCGCGAAGCGGGGATCGATTTTTTTAACGGGATTTGAGCTTGCTAATATCTTTTTTGTTTGTTTGTTTGTTTTTTTTTTTTTTTTTTTTCTTTTTGCAATTGCTTATCGATGAAATGATGAAACGTAGACCAACTGAAAACATCCATAAAAACAATCACAAAAATGTATTATATTTGGCATGATCCATTATCAAAAACAATTTACGTCTAAACGTAACCCAAGTTGAAGTTATACCAACGTAAAACTCGAGGAGGTCAAAATGTCATTACGTCGAAAGGTAAAACAACTTGAATTTATAACGACACGTACATAAACGTCAAAACGTAAATCAACTGAAAACGTCAATAAAAATAAGCATGGAAACATATTAATATTTGACATGACTCATGAAACGAAAATTAGTCGAATTTATACCGTGTAATGAAAATATATTATATTTGACCATACTTGTTCCCAAATAAAATTTACATCACAACGTACACTAACTGAATAGTCCCATGAAAATAAACATGAAAACATATTATATTTGGTGTGACTCATTTTTGAAAAAAAAATAGGTCAAATCGTAAAACAAGTTGAATTCATACCTACCCGTATATAAAATAAACACGTAAAACTCGAGAGGGGTCAAAATAACATTGATACAAAATTTTGGAAAGTTGAGGATGTATAATTTTAAATGCTTAAAATTAAAGGGGTGAATTTCAAAATTAAAAAAAAAACAAAATAAAAAATTTATGATAAAAGTTAGCTGAGTGGTCATCTTATTATATATATAATAATAATGTAATTTACCTATATATTTATCTGTATATTAAAAACAGAATTGAATGAATAGTAAACAAAATCGAATGAATATAGTAATAAAATTTACCTATTTCCCTATATATTAAAAACAGAACTGAATGAATAGTAAACAAAATTGAATGAATGTAGTAATAAAATAGAATTGAATGAATAGTAACATCACTAAGGAATGAGATGGTATCAGGTAAGGAATGAGATGGTATCAGGTACTGGTACCAAATTTTCCACACCGGGTGTATTTTCGGTACCGGTTCAGCACCGGTATTCATCGGTTTTACCCTCAAATACCGGTGTCGTACCAGTACCAGTACCGAGCCGTACCGTACCAAGTATATTCGGTACCGGTACCCACTTTTGGGGATTTGGGTAACGGTATTTTCCGTACCGGTTGGTACCGAGCTCATCAAATCCTGTAGCAACGTAGCAATGCAAGTAATTGCACCGTTTAGATTACTTTTCATACACACAGTAAGTAAACTGTATTTCGTTTGAATGAGGTTTTTATATACACAACAACTTATTTTGCTTTATTTTTTGTCTTTTCTGTAATAAATGAATTGTAGCATGTGAATTTACCTATATATTAAAAACAGAATTGAATGAATTGTAAACAAAATTGAATGAATATAGTAATAAAAATAGAATTGAATGAATAGTAACATCACTAAGGAATGAGCTGGTATCGGGTACAGGTATCAAATTTACCAAACCGGGTGTATTTTTGGTACCGGTTCGGCATCGGTATTATCGGTTTTTACCCTCAAATGTCGGTGTCGTACCAGTACCGGTACCGAGCCGTACCGTACCAGGTATATTCGGTACCGGTACCCACTTTTGGGGATTTAGGTAACCGTATTTTCCGTACAGGTTGGCACCGAGCTCATTAAATCCTGTAGCAACGTAGCAATGCAAGTAATTGCAACGTTAAGATTACTTTTCATGCACACAGTAAGTAAATTGTATTTTGTTTAAATGAGGTTTTATATACACAAAAACTTATTTTGCTTTATTTTTTGTCTTTTTATGTAATGAATGAATTGTAGCATGTAAAATTAACTTAGATATTTAGATTATTGATGAGCTAATCGTATCAAATCCTGTAATCAAACCGGTATCATATCGGTACCAGATTTATTATACCAAATCATTTTCGGTACCCATTTGGTACCCACCTTTTGGCGTTTTTTTTCAGAATCGTTACTTGCGGTTCGACACCGGTCTAGCACCATAACTGTATTTATTAATTTTTACCTTCAATACCATACCGTATTGTACCGAGCATTTTCGGTGTCGGTACCTAATTTCGATGATTTTCTGGATCGGTACTTTCGGTACCGTTACCGGTACCGGGCTCATCCATATTTTAATGTGTTAGCAACGTAATAACTGAACTGAAAACAATCGAATTTCCAACGTGTAGGATGTGTGGGTCCTATTATTATATGTGACAACTCGAGATTTCAAGACCTTTCTTTTACGCATTACTTGTTCCACAATTCATTTGATGATGCTGTATCTTGCGCATCTTATTAGAATGGTTAATGTATTGTTACGTTTTGTGTTTTGTGTTTTGGGTAATGTTATATTTATGTTTAACCTCAACAATGAAGGACTCTCACTCCTCGACGAAGAGTAGAACTTCGTCGCATCCCACCTCCGACGAAGGTGGATTGTTCGTCACCCTCACATATGGAGAAGAATGATTCTTCGCCGGCCCAAATCATTTCGAAGCCCAGTAAGGGCCCAGTTCACCTATTTGAGCATATACACGCACGTAATTCACGAAATCTATCATATTGCAAACCCTAGATCTCCCTCTCTCTCAATCGATTCGATTGACGGCAGACTTCATCCATCATTCCGAGGCTTTCTAATCGTAAAATATCACTGGTTAATATTGTCTCAAGGTTAGTGCACTGTTTTCGTTCATTGGATTATTACTCAATATGTGATTTCGTGTAAGGATGATCCTGGTACGAGTATCTATAGTTAACCTAGAAGTGTGCTTGATAATTATCAATGGTCAAGGACTGCTTCACATAAACTATTGATGATTAGAGAGTGAACATTAATTATTGTACGTCTAGAATATGTGATTGATCATGATGTGAAGCTATGGTTGAATTGTTGATGTTTGTTCATGATTAGGGTTGTATGAATATGAATGACTATTGTTTGATCCACTTTTCATGCCGAAAAGGTGTTAACTGTTGTTTGTGTTAATAAGTTATAACTGTTGTTGGGCGACGAAGGATCTAGCCCGACGAAGAATGGAATCTTCGTCGGCTGACTATTGACGAACCCCTTGGTTCTTCGTCGTGCCCATCCACGATGAAGAATTGATTCTTCGTCGTCTGTGTTTAACGAACTCCTTGCATCCTTCGTCACATTCATCTCAGGCGAAGAATGAATCTTCGCTATAGGGAATACTTCGCCATGAGAGTAAATGGTCGGTACAGTGAACAGTTTAAGGTGTATGTGAGGATGGACACTTGTGTTTACAAATACTAGTTGTTGCATGATAACAATACTGATTAAGCATAAGAAAACTGACTTGTCTTGTGTGAATAGAACATTCATCTATTATATGTTGATTTGTGATTTTCACATGGGATGTGGACTTATATGAAAATTGGGTACTTGATACATGTTACACAGTGATCTTTGTGATGAATGCAATCCGTGTTAAATACGTGACTTGTTTGATTGTGAAACTGATGTTGATTGGTAACCACGGTAGAGTTTGGGTTGACCAACTTGGACGGGTAACTTAACATACCGAGCAAATCAAAGGTAAGTTCATTCCTCTTGAGCATGCGTCCCGGTGGGTGGGACAATCATTGGGTATTCCTGAGAGGAATAAGTTATTTGGGTAAAAACTAGGATGTTGGATAATATACTCAATTCCTATCACCATTAAGTCCCATCTTGTTTGTTACTTGAGAGGTAACGGGGTATTAGTTGATAACGCTATTTAGGTTTGGCACCCTCACCATGTACCTGAGAGGACGGGTGTGAACTAATGACCCAGTCATGACCAATGCTTAGATAGGGGCATTGGGGAAGGGCAAAAATAATCTGGAGCCATCTTGTATTGTACTCGAGTTATTATCAACATTATTATCAATGAACTGAACTTAACACTTGGTAACCAACGTTTTTGTAAAACTATGAACTCACCAGCGTTGTCTGATACACTTGTTGCATGCTCGCAGGTCGTTAGGTACTATGGACAAGGAACTTGCTATCTGGATGGCTGGAGTGGTCATGGGTCGCGCTGCTTGAACATGCATGACTTGCTTACCGATTTTACATACATTTGGTTTTGAAACACTTAAACAATTAATTATTGTTTGCTTCCCCTGAACATGTTATACTTGGAATATGTTTGTGGTTGTTTTTATTATAATGAATGGAATCTTTGTTAAACATTTTGATATTAGTTCAATGTGATTAGTGGCTGGATCCTGGTACGTCACACGCCTAGCGGGGTTTCCGCATGTGGTATTTTGGGGGTGTAACAGTTTGGTATCAGAGCCACTGTTTATAGTGAACTAGGTTTTAAAACGTTTTTATAAAACCAGACTATAACCAAACAGTTCAGAAAGCAACCATGACACTCAGCTCCAGATTGCAAGGTTCGTCTCTTGTTTACTTATTGCATAGCATAACTAGCGTACACTTATGTATGACATTGCACGTGAATGCACACTCAGCACTACAACATGAATTCCTGTGTTAATAGCTTACGTTATGTGAATAATAGTGTGACGCTCCTCTAAAATTTGATGATCTATGTTATGGTGTCATCTGCTTTGCTACTCAAAATTGAGGAACCTTTTAGCACAAGTTGGGAGGAGCTCAGATAGACATGCAAATCGCATTGTTATTATGGGTGCACACATAATAATAATGTGGGGTGCATGTGAGTCTCAGTGAGGCCTAACGAGTGTGAAAGGTGTTCTGCTCTGTTGTCTGATGTGAACATTGGTAGTTAGTAGAAGTCATCGTGAGGTTTGACTCCTACTTTATTTCGACTCTTAACCTTCTCCCTTTTCTTATATAGAATCATGAGCGGACGAGGCCATGGGCGTGGTCACATTGCATTGACTCAGGCCAAGTTTCCAAACTTGATTAACACACGTGTGGCTGAGGCTTTGGCAGCCTATCAAGCTGGTATGAAATGTGCCAAATACTCTTTATTCTTGTGTCGCGTACTCAACTCTTACCCGTGTGTTGTATTTTCTTTCGTCCTTAGGTCAACAAGCGAATCAGAATCAAAATAATCCGCCTGATTGTACGTTTAAAAAGTTCATGGATTGTAGGCCACAGACGTTCAATGGGACTGAAGGATCTGTGGGGCTACTGCATTGGTTTGAGAAGGCGGAATCGGTGTTCGCGATGTGTAACTGTCCTGCTGGGGACAGAGTGAAGTATGCTTCAGGCACACTCGAGGATGGTGCCTTGACTTGGTGGAATGCCCAAGTCCGGATGCTCGGCATTGAGATGGCGAATGCCACTACTTGGGAGGATTTCAAGGAGTTGATGAGAGAGGAGTACTGTCCTCGTGATGAAGTACATAAATTAGAGAACAAGTATTATGATCTGAAAAAGGTGGGGGTCTGAGATTGAGGCATACACGAAACGGTCTCATGAGTTAGCTAATATGTGCCCGAACTTATCACGACCTCCACACCGAAGAATCGAGCTGTACATCAAGGGATTAGCCCCGCTGGTTAAGGGCTTGGTTACTGCAGCGAACCTCAACAACTTACCTCAGATCATCCGCTTAGCTCACAAGATCACAGATCAGGAGGTGGAGCATGGCTCGCTACCACCACGTATTTCTACTACTGCTGCTACTGCTACAGCTACTACTCCTGCTACTGACAGCAAACGTAAGTGGAATGAAGTGGACAAGGTGTCCAACTCGAATCAGTCATAGAAGAAACCAGACAACAGTATCAACCGCAACTTTAGCCAATCATCTTCTATGAATCAGAATCAGAGCAACAATTTGAATCAGGGCTCCTATGCGGGAAAGCAACCGAAGTGTAACAAGTGCAACTTTCATCATCATGGGCCTTGCACCCGAGTCTGTCATAGGTGCAACAAGGTGGGCCAAATGGCTAGAGACTGCAGGGTCTCACTCCCAAAGCAGCAGCAGCAACCCCCACAGTACTAGCAGGCACAGCAACAGGAGAGGCAGCGGCCTCAACAGAATCAGGGAAATCGTAAGGGGTGTTTTCAGTGTGGTGACGAGGGTCATTTCAGGCGGGATTGCCCTTAACTGAATCAAAATGCTGGTAATAATAATAACAACACTGGGAACAACAACAATGGAAACAATGGTGGGAACGGTGCGCGTGGGAGAGTGTTTACCATTGGTACTGGGGAAGCTCGCAATGATGGCAACGTTGTGACCAGTACGTTTTCTGTGAACAATCTATTTGCTTCTGTTTTATTCGACTCTGGTGCCGATTGGAGTTATGTGTCATTGGAGTTCAGTCGTCAGTTAGGATTGAGTCATGCACCTCTTGTAAACAAACACGTTGTAGAGTTAGCTGATGGCAAAACGATTGAAGCTTCACATGTTCTTTTTGGCTGTAAACTCGATCTTATGGGTCAAGTGTTCGACATTGACCTACTCCCCGTTACTCTTGGAAGTTTTGATGTGGTCGTTGGGATGGATTGGTTGTCTAAGCATCAAGCGGAAATTCTCTGTAAACAGAAAATCATGCGTATTCCTCTCCCTAGTGGAGAATCTTTGTCAGTTCAAGGTCATCGTAGTGGTGCAATGGTTTGCGAAAGGGCTACCCTACTATTTTAGCTCTTGTTGCTGATACTCAACCTGAAGAAAGAAAGATTGAAGACCTTCCGGTTGTCCGCGAGTTTTCTGATGTGTTTCCTGAAGAGCTTCCTGGTTTACCTCCACACCGTCAGGTGGAATTTCAGATCGACCTCACACCAGGAGCAGCCCTGATTGCTCGTGCTCCTTAACGTCTTGCACCAGGGGAGTTGCAAGAGTTGTCAAATCAACTCCAAGAATTGTTGGATAGAGGTTTCATCCGACCTAGTTCTTCGCCTTGGGGAGCCCCAGTTTTGTTTGTGAAGAAGAAAGATAGGTCCTTTCGCATGTGTACAGATTACCGTGAGCTCAACAAGGTGACCGTCAAGAACCGTTCTCCTTTACCATGTATCGACGATCTGTTTGACCAACTGCAAGGGTCGAGTTTCTACTCGAAGATCGATTTAAGATCAGGTTATCATCAGATGAGAGTCCGATAGGAGGATGTCCCTAAAACAGCTTTTCGAACACGGTATGGCCATTATGAGTTTCTGGTTATGCCATTCGGGTTGACAAACGCACAAGCGGTTTTCAGGGACCTCATGAATCGTGTGTGCAAACCGTATCTCGACGATTTCATCATTGTATTTATCGATTACATTTTGATCTACTCTAAGAGCAAGGAGGATCACGAGCGGCACTTGCTTCTTATTCTGGAGCTTCTGAGGAAGGAGCAACTCTACGCGAAATTCTCTAAGTGTGAGTTCTGGATCCGAGAGGTACACTTCCTTGGCCACATTGTTAATGAATCGGTGATACACGTGGATCCTGCTAAGATTGATGCTATCAGAAATTGGGCGGCACCAAAGAATCCTTCGGAGGTGCGACAATTTCTCGGTCTCCCTGGGTACTATCACAGATTTATCAAAGACTTCTCGAAGATCGCTCAACCTCTTACTGCGTTAACACAGAAAGGTGTTGTGTATTCTTAGGGAATAAAGCAGGAGGATGCTTTCCAGCTATTGAAACAAAAACTCTGCAGTGCACCAATCTTGTCATTACCTAAGGGTACCGAGGATTTTGTGGTATATTGTGATGCTTCTATTCAGAGTCTCGGTTGCGTGCTAATGCAACGCAAGAAGGTGATAGCTTATGTTTCTCGGCAGTTGAAGGTTCATGAGAAGAATTACATGACTCACGACTTAGAGTTGGGGGCCGTGGTCTTTGCGCTAAAAATCTGGAGGCATTACTTGTACGATACTAAATGCACTATTTATACCGACCACAAGAGCCTTCAGCATATCTTTGATCAGAAGGAGTTGAATATGCGACAGCGTCGCTGGGTAGAGCTCCTAAACGACTACGACTGTGCAATCAAGTATCACCCAGGTAAAGCTAATGTTGTAGTTGATTCCCTTAGTCAAAAGGAAACGAAACCCAAACGTGTACGAGCCTTACAGCTCACTATCCACTCTAACTTACCTGATCAGATCCGTTCTGCTCAGACTGAAGCATTGAATGAAGAAAACCTGGAAGCTGAGTATTTGCGGGGCATGGAAAAACGACTCGTGGAAGGGTCAGATGGCATCTATTATTTTATGGAGCGGATATGCGTTCCTTTATTTGGAAATCATAGGGAGCTTGTGATGGACGAAGCGCACAAGTCTCGATACTCTGTTCACCCGGGTTCGGATAAGATGTATCAGGATCTCAAAGTCTTGTATTGATGGCCGAAGATGAAAGCTCACATTGCGACGTATGTGAGTAAATGCTTGACTTGTGCGAAAGTCAAGGTGGAATACCAGAAACCGTCTGGATTGCTTCAACAACCAGAAATACCCATGTGGAAATGGGAGCAAATTGCTATGGATTTTGTCGCTGGGTTGCCAAGAACTCAAAACGGAAACGATACCATTTGGGTGATCGTTGATCGTCTCACGAAATCTGCACACTTCCTTCCGATCAAGGAAATTGATAAGTTCTCTCAACTTACTGCTGTTTATCTGAAGGAGGTGGTTTCTAGGCACGGGGTGCCAACCTCTATTATCTCTGATCGTGATCCGCGTTTCATATCTGATTTGTGGCAATCAATGCATAAATCGATCGGCTCACATCTTGACATGAGCACTGCTTATCACCCACAGACGGATGGTCAAAGCGAATGAACCATCCAAACACTTGAAGACATGCTGCGAGCATGTGTGATCGATTTTGGTAAAGGGTGGGAGAAACACTTGCCGTTGATAGAGTTCTCTTACAAGAACAGCTACCATACCAATATCCAGGCAGCTCCGTTTAAAGCATTGTACGGACGGAAATGCCGTTCTCCTCTTTGTTGGGCAGAGGTGGGAGATAGCCAGATCACAGGTCCTGAACTTGTACTTGAAACTTCGGAAAAGATTGTCCAGATTAGAAATCGTATGGCGGCGGCGCGTGATCGACAGAAAAGCTATGCTGACAATCGTAGGAAACCCTTGGAGTTCGCTGTAGGCGATCGCGTTATGTTGAAAGTCTCGCCCTGGAAGGGTGTGGTGCGCTTTGGAAGCGCGGCAAGATTAATCCACGTTATGTTGGGCCATTCAAAATCCTGGAGCGAATCGCTAAAGTGGCTTACAAGCTCGAGTTACCTGCTGAGTTGGGTAACGTTCATGATGTATTCCATGTTTCACAATTAAAGAAGTGTTTGTCAGATGAAACACTTGTGGTACCACTTCAAGAACTAAAGATCGACGAAAAATTGTAGTTTGTCGAAGAACCAATAGAAATTATGGACCGGGAAGTTAAGGTTCATAAGCATAGTCGAATTCCAATCGTGAGAGTTAGTTGGAACTCGAGACGTGGATCGGAGTTCACGTGGGAACGCGAGGATCAGATGAAGTTCAAGTACCCTCACTTATTCCCAACTGACCAATCTAAATCTGATGCAACTGGTGAATTTCGGGACGAAATTCCCTTTCAAGTTGGGGATGATGTGGCACCTGCGGAAGATCCACAGTCATCCTGAATTAACACCTTGCCGCATCTCGCCGCTTTGGACTACTTGTTAAATTTGGGGACGAAATTTCTTTCAAGTTGGGGATGATGTGACAACTCGAGATTTCAAGACCTTTCTTTTACGCGTTACTTGTTCCACAATTTATTTGATGATGATGTATCTTGCGCATGTTATTAGAATGGTTAATGTATTGTTACGTTTTGTGTTTTGGGTAATGTTATATTTATGTTTAACCTCAACGACGAAGGACTCTCACTCCTCGACGAAGAGTAGAACTTCGTCGCATCCCACCTCCGACGAAGGTGGATTGTTCGTCACCCTCACATACGGCGAAGAATGATTCTTCGCCGGCCCAAATCATTTTGAAGCCCAGTAAGGGCCCAGTTCACCTATTTGAGCATATACACGCACATAATTCATGAAATCTATCATATTGCAAACCCTAGCTCTCCCTCTCTCTCAAGCGATTGACGGCAGACTTCATCCATCATTCCGAAGCTTTCTAATCGTAAAGTATCACTGGTTGATCTTGTCTCAAGGTTAGTGCACTGTTTTCGTTCATTGGATTATTACTCAATATGTGATTTCGTGTAAGGATGATCCTGGTGTGAGTATCTATAGTTAACCTAGAAGTGTGCTTGATAATTATCGATTGTCCAGGACTGCTGCACATAAACTATTGATGATTAGAGAGTGAACATTGATTATTATGGTTTGGATGTAACATGTAAACTAGGGTTTCGTTCATAGGATTGTACGTCTGGAATATGTGATTGATCATGATGTGAAGCTATGGTTGAATTGTTGATGTTTGTTCATGATTAGGGTTGTATGAACATGAATAACTGTTGTTTGATCCATTTTTCATTCCGAAAAGGTGTTAACTGCTGTTTGTGTTAATAAGTTGTAATTGTTGTTGGGCGACGAAGGATCTGGCCCGACGAAGAAGGGAATCTTCGTCGGCTGACTATTGACGAACCCCTTGGTTCTTCGCCGTGCCCATCCACGACGAAGAATTGATTCTTTGTCATCTGTGTTTGACGAACTCCTTGCATCCTTTGTCACATTCATCTCAGGCGAAGAATGAATCTTCGCCATAGGGAATACTTCGCCATGAGAGTAAATGGTCGGTACAGTGAACAGTTTAAGGTGTATGTGAGGATGGACACTTGTGTTTACAAATACTAGTTGTTGCATGATAACAATACTGATTAAGCATAAGAAAACTAACTTGTCTTGTGTGAATAGAACATTCATCAGTTATGTGTTGATTTGTGATTTTCACATGGGATGTGGACTTATATGAAAATTGGGTACTTGATACATGTTACACAGTGATCTTTGTGATGAATGCAATCCGTGTTAAATACGTGACTTGTTTGATTGTGAAACTGATGTTGATTGGTAACCATGGTAGTGTTTGGGTTGACCAACTTGGATGGGTAACTTAACATACCGAGCAAATCAAAGGTGAGTTCATTCCTCTTGAGCATGTGTCCCGGTGGGTGGGACAATCATTGGGTATTCCTGAGAGGAATAAGTCATTTGGGTAAAAACTGGGATGTTGGATAATATACTCAATTCCTATCACCATTAAGTCCCATCTTGTTTGTTACCTGAGAGGTAACGGGGTATTAGTTGATAGCACTATTTAGGTTTGGCACACTCACCCTGTACCTGAGAGGAAGTGTGTGAACTAATGACCCTGTCATGACCAATGCTTAGATAGGGGCATTGGGGAAGGGCAAAAGTAATCTGGAGCCATCTTGTATTGTACTCGAGTTATTATCAACATTATTATCAATGAACTGAACTTAACACTTGGTAACCAACGTTTTTGTAAAACTATGAACTCACCAGCGTTGTCTGATACACTTGTTGCATGCTCGCAGGTCGTTAGGTACTATGGACAAGGAACTTGTTATCTAGATGGCTGGAGTGGTCATGGGTCGCGCTGCTTGAACATGCATGACTTGCTTACCGATTTTACATACATTTGGTTTTGAAACACTTAAACAATTAATTACTCTTTGCTTCCGCTGAACATGTTATACTTGGATTATGTTTGTGGTTGTTTTTATTATAATGTATGGAATCTTTGTTAAACATTTTGATATTAGTTCAATGTGATTAGTGGCTGGATCCTGGTACGTCCCACGCCTAGCGGGGTTTCCGCAGGTGGTATTTTGGGGGTGTGACATTATATTTTAGGTTATTTAAAATCGCTTTTTTTAGGACGGAGTGACTATGCTTTTCATGACATTTTTATTTATGTTTTGATATTCGGTATCTGCTTGCCGTTACTGACACGCGTTTTGCAGTCATTGGGTCCCCGCCGCAACGCACGGGCAGAAAATCAACTAGTTAAATGCATGTGTCATGGTATTTAATATAACCAAAGATTTTCTCATGTTATCATTGTTATGTATCAAAAGAGTTTCCGCTGTTTTGAATGGCAATAATTCGGAATCCATTTTGTTTATTGGGGTATATGAAGTTATATTATTCAGCCTTGTTGTAAAGTTTTCTATGATTCAATATAAATACAATAAAATAATAGTTACCCATGAATAAGGTTAGAATCTTGGGTAATAAACAGTTTGAATATAACTGTATCTTTAAAAAATCGTGTATTACAAATTTGTGTATTACATACTGGTTGAAGATAATATAATATAATGTATAAAGGAATGCAGTCGTCAAGATATACCTTTTCAAAATCAAGTTTCATGTGACAGTTTTAAATTATGTTAAGTTGATTTAAAACCTTTTCATTTCAATTGGGCGTTAGTTTCTTATATAATTTAATAAATATTAATTCAATTAAAGTGTAGTTAGTTCTTTAAATATTCTTTTGGTACCACATATTTCTTTTTATTATAGTTGACTTAGTTCGTTAACATAAACTACAATTTAAAATACATATAAAATTGAGAACTAAAACTTGGAATTTTTTTAATTATCACCTATTTATATAATATGAAAGTGAAAGGTCGGTGATAATAAGACAAAACATCGACCAAATTACAAAACTGCCCCTAATAAATCTTTTTTTATTGTGCCATCGTCTTCCACACACTTCCAGTCCTTCAATATCTTCTTCTTCTGCGTACAAATCTCCATCAAATCTCTTAACTCTCACAATCTCCTTCACTTTTCCCCAAATCTAAACCCTAACCCTAGGCTGCCGCCATGACCAGCGACTCCGAAGAACGCAAAGACCGTCTCACCTCTGACGACGAATCGGAAGAACCATTCAAACGCCACAAGTACCCCCACCACCACCGTCGCCGCCACAACTATCATCACAGCCGCAAGCACGACTTTTCTGCCGCCGTTGCCGGTTAATCGGACGGTTGAGTATGATATGGAGGAAGGAGAGATTGTGGAAGAAGACGGTGGTGATGTGCGGCAACGGCAGCAGTACGACGGGCTCCGTACACCACCACCATCACTACTACTACCGGCAACCTGCATTTCACATTTTAGGTAAATCGTAACATGCCTAATTTCAACGTAGGGTTTCTAGGGTTAGGTTAAACAACAGAACGTTTCAAATTGAAATCATTCAGATGTCTACAAGTGTATGCTCATCTGAATCAGACAACAACAACAACATTTTCAGTACGAGTGGAAGATGTATTCAGGATGAGAGTTGCGGTCTGAGTGCTGACGTCAGCGACTCGGAGAGTTCGAGTGGTTGTTTCTCCGGTTCGTTGAAATCGTCGTCGTTTGCTGCTTCTATTTCTGTTTCCGGCAATGATTTAAACTTTCCGGTGCCACCGTTTACGTTTCCGGCGGTTGGCGGGAATGTTGACATCATGGATTGGGATAAGAAGAAGATGAAGAAAGGGCCTGATTCTGATTTATCTAGTTAGTGTTTACGTAATTCAATCACTGATATTAATGTTAATAGGATTTGATATGATTTGTTGGGTACAAAATTAGGGCTTGAATTAGTTCATACTTTATTATTTTGTATACATTAGAATTAGTTAAGATATCATACATTTTGAGGACAGTTCACTCCAAAATCTCGCTTTTTATTATTTTTTTCTCAAGTTCATTAATAGATATTCACCAAATAAAAATATCTTGTCCTTTATGCAAGGTAGCTAGCTACACATGTATGTTTAACTTGACATTTTTATCTCATTATGATTTTTATTCGACGAACAGGTGGAGCATATACTGAATGATCAATTACTACAATTTGTCAATACAGACATGCTTGACGTCAAGGTAAATTGTGTCTCTACACATGTCTCTCTTTTAGGATGTTTATTCTCGTAGATCTTATACTGGTAGCCATTAGCAGGGAATACAATCAAGTGCCATAGAGGTTACGTAGATCTCTATGATGTTTCTTTACATACTGTTGTTAGGCATGCATCTTGGGTTAACAAGTCATTCATGACTTGATACAATTTTGCTCTCTAGATATCAGTTATATAGTTCAATTCGAACTTTTATGAACGTTGATAAACATCCGGTATAAATACGAATGACTTTAACTTTCGACGCCGCCGCAACGCGCGGCGGATCAAAATCCTAGTTTCTTATTGTATTTGTATGATTGAAACAATCTAACTACATTAAATACTTAAAAACTTCTAGAAATCACTCATAAGAAGCAAATATTATCATTATTTTTCCTTTTTTTTTTAATATGTTAATATATATAAATTTAACTTTGTGAGATTTTGAGACTTAAATATAAGTATTTAAGTAAACAAAAAAAATAAGTTTATTTAGTTATTTGGAGACTCAAGACTTAAAAAATAGTTATTTGGCGGCTTACAGAAATATCTATATTTAAGTAACTAGTTTTTAGTCCCGTGTCTTATACATGTTGAATGATAAGATTGTTTGTATTCAAAGAACATAATATTTAGAAAATTTGAATTTTTCTTGATATTGTACATGTTAAAAGTAAGTTTTGATATAAACACATATTACCCTAACATGAACTATCCATACCAAGTTAAAGACAATATAACATTACTCACTATAAATGAGGTGTTTAAGTTAATACTTTATATATATTTGTTACATTAGTAATAAAAATTGGATATACATAAAATATATATTTATATAAGGGAAATTGGCCTGTAATAATCACACTTAGACCTTATTGACCATTAATAATCCCATCTCAGTATATTCTCCCCACCAGTCCTACCTTTCACCTATTTTTCCTACAATGGTGCCCCGTTAAAAAAACTTAACGAGTTAAGTTTTTTTCCAAATTACAAACAAATTTTTAGGGCTTTTGATTAGAACGACGATACGAGTCCATTGATGTAAAACTTGCCTCGAAACAGTGTTCCAAACGATGAAAACGGCTCTTCAATTCGAGTGTTTAAATTTCCAATTAACAAAAATCAAGTCACTTGGAGCACCATTTCAAAGTAAGTTTTACATCAATGGACTAGTATCATCGTTCTGATCAAAGCCCTAAAAAATTTGTTTGTAATTTGGAAAAAAACTTAACTCCGTTAAGTGTTTTTAACAGGGGACCATTGTAGGAAAAATAGGTGAAAGGTGGGACTGGTGGGGGGAATATTCTGAGGTGAGATTATTAATGGCCAATAAGGTCTAGGTGGGATTATTACACGCCAATTCCCCTTTATATAACAATTAAATTTCTATATTATGTTATGATACGATACGTAAAGAATGTGAAGAAAAATCTTAAATGTCATCCTTATCTTGGGGAATGAGATAAAGTAGAAAAAAACCGATGAACACATAAAGGTTTCTTTAACATTTTGGAATGATAATGAGAAGGCTCTTAAATCTTAATTGAGATAAAGTTGGTGGTTGAAAATGGTGGTGATGGAGATGGATTGTGATGGGTAATGGTATATCTGATTCTAATAAAAAATTTCAGTTATTGTCATATACTATTCTCTTTTTCAATTCATTAATAAAATTATTGATTAATTAAATTTTGTTTGAATTAAAAGATAAATTCATCACAAAATATTTAGTTGAAATAATCACTTCACTACATTATTTCTAATATATAAACTCAAATCCGAGTGTTATTATTTTACATATTTTTTGTGATGTTGATATGAAATATTGATGCATATAATTAAAAAAATAACATTTTAATAACGTAACACTATAAAAATAACATTTTATTAGCGTAACACCATGTTTCTTAGATAATAGCAATAATTTTTTCTCAAACTTGATTTACGCAAAACAGATAACGTAAACTAAACCATATGCTTATCCATTTTAAGAAATAATAAAATCATAAGTTTTAAAATTATAGATAATTTATATATTTTTAATCATAAATTAGAATTAGATATTAATTAATAATATAATTAATATTAATGAATTGATGGAGAAAATGTCATGTGTGATTATGCTTATCCATTTTAAGAAGTAATAAAATCAAAGGTTTTAAAATTATAGATAATTTATATATTTTTAATTATAAATTAGAATTAGATATTAATTAATTAATAATATCATTAATATTAATGAATTGATTGAGAAAATGCCATGTGGCATTATTGAGAATCTTTTATTAGAATTAGATAAGTAACCATACATAGGTTTAGATTTATGTTTCTGTAAAACGGACATTTTTTATGAGAAGTGTGAAAAGACATTGGAATTGACATGTAGGCATCATGTTTTGAACTTAGGCATGATGTTCTGGGTTGTTTTGTCAAGAAAACACCAAACATAACAATATAAGATACAAGGCAATGAATTCTAGGCATGATGTTTGTGTCTATTACGTAGGTTAAATAAGCATAGTGTTATATATTTATAATAAAAAAATGTTCTTAAAAAGACTCATGTATTGCACATGTTGAAAAACACGGGTTGAATAAAACATAACGTAATTTAATACATACAGTCGTCAAGATATTTCGTAGTTTATGCCTATAACATTTTTTATCATATTTGTAAAAACATTTTAATATAAGAGTAATATATTGAAAGAGGCCGGCAATCATTCACGCATTTGTAATACACTGACCGTAGGAAAAAGTAGTTGACACACGCTTATGAATCCGGTCCGAGTAGTGGTCCGGTAAAAAGAAATATTTTTATATATATTTTTTGCCGTACTTGTAGGCCGTATCGTGGATTTTTGAGTTTTGACGTTCCCCGTACCCCAGTCCCGTACCCGTTCCCGTGCTACATAGGTTAACACGCGTCTTAAACCCTGATCATCTTCAGGGCCACGTATCACTACCAAAAGCCCTCCTCATCACCGATTTGCTGTTCAACCAACTCATCCAGTGCCGGTGACAATCACAGGCAATCGACGATTGCAAACGACCGATTGATGGCTAGTCGTGGTCCTCAATCTTCGTCGTCAATAGTGGAAAGTAACCAGTTGAAGAAGTATGTAAGTTTTTATATATTTCACTTTCAGATTATGAATTCTTGAAATTGATGATAAGTGTTTTATGTTTGTCTGCGGGTAATTGCATTTAGTGATGAAGAAGGAAGGAGTTGGATTTCTATCTACATTTAACATTGTGTCTATACATCCCAAGAGGTATAAATAGAGTGATTTACTTTTCCAATCCTTGATAACTCATATTTACAGAAACTTTGTTAACTAAAGACCAACATTTAACTATATAAGGTTATTTTGTGTTGTTGCTAATTCAATACTAAAGTTGATTAAGAGTGAGAAATCAAGATGAAGTTTATAAGTTCATCAAGACTGATAGGGTGTTGGTGTTAGGGCCGGCCCAAGCCCAAGTATTTTGAGGCTTGAGCTTTAGGCCTCCAAATCAATAAGGTCCCCAACTTTAGAATATATATATATATATATATATATATATATATATATATATATATATATATATATATATATATATACTAGCCTAAGAACCCGTGACTTTCGCGGGTAGCTAAACACCAACTAAACACATAAAATAATTTAAACGTAGAACCATTAAACTTTGATTTGTTAAGCCTAATATTTTGAGACAGTTGAGCACGTCCCAAAAGTACATCGACATAATGTTCGTTACACGTTAAGTTTTTGTCAACAAAACCTTCATTATGATGTTTTCATGCATTTTGTCAAAAATGACTTGCACCAGAAGTGTGAACATAAAAATATACATTAAGAAATGAAGGTAGAGTAATAGATAACACACACGAATTCATCTATGTAAAGGTACTAACAAACAATGTGTGACAAAAGTTGTAAAGGAAATGCGTTAATGGTATACATGATATGATTTATATTTAGTAGAAACCAATTTTAGGGAAAAAAATAAAAATTAAAAAAAGTCTGAAGTGAGATTAAGATAACAAAACATAGATAGTAATAATTGTTCCAAAACTGTTACCACACATACGACATACTTGGAAACGATATTAATTGTTTACTTCTGACGCCATCTGTCAATAGATATATCCCCTAGGGGTTCGGATTAAGAATTCGCAATGTGTTTTGATTCCTATCATATCGTAGCAAGAACTGAGTTCCATTTTCCAACCCAGCCTACAGCATGAAGTTCTGCCATCCTCTAAAAGCATACCGAGGTCTCCCACGTGCCGTTTCTTGCCGAATTTCTAGTGTCATTGAAAACCCGTCTTCAGTTTCAACTACCATCTCATCAAGGACAGACAAATCTACATTTGCTGCAAATGCCTTTGGGAACCGCTGCATTACAGTCCGATAAAATAAACAAATTAAAAAAATAATAAAAAATACAAACTTCAAAGCGTTACATAATATTAAATAAAGCATTTAAAGTATGAAAAACTTACCAAAACGAAAAGATAGATACCATGTTAATTCGTATTGGTTGGCTTGATCAACAACGGCCGGAATCTGTGGAACGTCAACAAAGTCTGGTTCCAACACAGGATCCGCTTCAAAGACTGGCACATCATGTTCAACGTCTACAATGTCATCTTCCAATACATGTTGCTCTTGCAATGCTACATCAGCTTGACCATGGCCGATAACTTCTTCATAATCCATGTCTTGATTCTCCTCGTCCAATAACAAATCTTCACTAACATCCATTTCTTCTGTGTCTTCCTCTTCTTCAACACTAACACTATTGGCTACCTCGGGAACAACAGACGATTACATCCCCTGATATGAGATGAAGTTCCTTGGTTATTTGTGAGAAATCTTGAATGAAGTAGTTCGATCCCCAGAGCCTATTCACCTTGACATTCCACATGTGTGTACCTCCAAAACGAAGTCATCGTCCAAAGTGTCGGTTTTGAAATACCTGTTCATAAACGCTTTCAGCAACCACTAAATCAAGAATAAAAGAAATCGTCAATAAAAAGGTCAGTTGGTATGAAAATAAGTAGTAAAGTAAAAATTACCAAGTTAGCGTTCTCGGGAAATAACATCTATACAAAAAACGTGTTTGCACCGGAAAGACAATTAGCGTTAAAATGAGTGAACTTTAGCGTCTGAGCATCAACAACATGGAAAACAACAACATCTTTATCCTCCACGCCAACATCACGAACCATAGCAAACCATCCATTCGAGAAACAAAACCCCGTGGCAGTAGATTTCACCAAAACAGTCCACTCATTGCCCTCTTCATTTGTAATAATCACAGGACCAATCGGATAGCCCTTCAAGTTGTCAAACTTATTATACCATAAAGGGAGACACTGTAATTTACAATCAGATTACATTACTTAATGCTCAGACGCTCGACAGATTACAAATAACACTTCATTAAAAAACCATTACCTGTTCGGTTTTTGAGGAGTCCGCAATAACAATATAAAGTCCTCGGTCTAAAACAAAACCTTGCACCTCATTCTTAAGGGATTCCACCACTGGTACAGCAAGGTCCGGACTAAGCGACTGAAGACCGTTAGGATGGAACAATTTAATCCGAAAAACATAATCATCAACCAACTCGAAAACAATAACATCGCCAGTTATTAAACATAGATCATTGGAAAGTTGAGAAAAATCAACAAAGAAATGGTTGATATCCCAGAGACTTCTCATAGTAACAGTCCACGTGTGGTTTTTGTCAAAAACAATAAGAAAATTGTCAAACAGATTATCACCGTTGAAATGGTGTTGCATGAACTCTCTGGGTAACCACTGCAGTTGATTAAAAAACCATTGAATAAGTACAAAATGTAAATCTTTACTGAACATAACAAAAACTGTTTAAAGCATACCAGATTCCGGTTCTCGGGGTGTAATATAACAATGTGGAACTTTGAACCTTGAACCGTCTGTGGATAACTCTTAAAATGAGTTATTCTAAACGTCAATGCATCCATAAGTTCAAATACAACATTGTCTCCATTGTCTACCTCAAGCACATTTATAAGAGTTGACCAACCGTTTGAAAGACAATAACCGTCCATAGACTCCTTGATTATAACATTAAATATTGCTTTATCATCATTGATTAACAAAACAGTTCCAATGGGATATCCATCTAAGTTATTCAGCTTGTTATACCAAGCTGGTAAAGGCTGCAAACATCGTTTAAGTCATTAAATAATCAAAAAACAAAAAAGATGCTAAATATACATTTCTTAACGGTTAGGTTGTCACTTAACAATATAATAATATATAAGACGTTATAAACAAATGTATTACCCGTTCTTCTAATTTCTTGTCCTCGATGTAAACAAAAAAAAACCACGATCCATATCTGTTAAGAAATTTATAAACAACATCAATATAAATAGAATATGGTTATAAATCCACAACAAACGAAAATAAAAAGGAAAAAAATCATATAAAGGTAGGATCTTGAACACTATTCCAAAAAATGCAATTTTATTAAAACATTGCAACCCCTTTTTTAAAATAAAATAATAACATTCCCTAATAAACGACAATCAAAACAGTTAAAATGAGCAGGAAGCCTGTTATCTATTTTAGGAAAAAAAAATTAAAGAATGTGAATTCGGATACAAAAGTTAAAGAACCTACAAAACATGTATGAAAAAAGGACCACTGAGAAACAAAAATGTATATTAAAACTTGTTTGAATCTAATACACATAACCTTAACTAATCTCATACAATGTTTAAAACGTCAAGTAATCGCAAAGTATACTTTTAACAGATCCAGTGACAAATGTTAAAACACTTAAGTGGTTGCAATATGTAATAAAATACAATCAATACAACCAAATGCAGAGTATACAAAGATATTATCCTAATTGGAAAAAAAAAACATCATGAACTAAAGTGTTAGAACACCAGGTATAGAAAAATAGAAAGTTACATCTTATGGTTCATTTATTATTCGAGAACACAAAAATTAAGTCTTTTAATATACATAATAGTTTCAATAATCCGCCGGAAAATAACATTATCATAATCATACAACAATTTAAACAAACATAACATTAAAGATGAGCATATCAACAGGAAGTAATGGTGAAGATATCGGTTTTAATAATCGACAGGGAAAAACATAATCATACGAATCGGTTTAAAAATTTGAGTAAAACCACAATAATAAATGTATACAAACTTACAATAAACATTATCAACTAAAAAATCGGTTATCGATGAGGTTAGGGTTCGTATAGTTAACCGGAAATCAGTTGAAATCTACTACTAAATGAACAATCATAGGTTCGAAAAATAGAAATCGATGCATGAATAAACTTACCTGAACCAAAATCGACGTAGAAACGTGTAAAAAATCACACGCTGATGAAGATGATGGTAGAAAGATTTCCGATTGAGAGAGGGATGATGAATGACGGTATGAAAATATAAAGATGTCTTCATATTAAATATTTTGGAAACACCGATCTTCGTAAATTTGGAATGACTGATGTGATTAGCTATAGATTGGAGAGATGAAATGATTATTTGGAGGAAAAAAGAGGAAAGACGGGAATTGTAAGCGTGCTTTTTATTAAATTGATTTCAAAAGAATAAAGGGATGTGATGATGAAGATGAAGTTATGAAAGAGGAAACGGGAAGTAAGGTTTTCATGATAAAACAAAAAAAACTGTTACACCTATTGGAAATAATAGGGGTAATAAGACGACAAATGGCAAAACATGTTATTCTTTTCAAATTTTTTATTATAAAAGTTAACACTCTGTAAATAATCCTTTTTAAAATATACAAGTTAAAGTATTAATGAAAAATCATAAGTCATTAAAGACTTCTTTATACACCACGTTCGATGTTTTATTTGTAGGCTTCCCATCTTTGTCCAGTATTAGCAGTTTAACACCATCTCTTGTTTTAACTCTAGATAACACGACATACAACTGACCATGCGTGAAAACCGGTTATCTCAGGTACAGACCAACCCTAGCAAGTGATTGGCCTTGGCTTTCGTTGATAGTCATGACAAAACAAACAACCAACGGAAATTGCCTTCTTTGAAATGAAAAAGGAATCTTCTTGTCTGAAGGTACTAAACTAATTCTGGGAATATAGGTTCGAGTCCCAATATTACCTCCAGATATTATTTCAGCCTCTATTACACGGTTATACAACTTTGTGACCTTCAACCTTGTCCCATTGCACAAACCATTTTTTTGGTCAATGTTATGTAACAACATGACTGGCACACCAACTTTTAGCACTAACCTGTGATTTGGTAAGCCTGACACTTTAAGCCCATTGAGAACATCCAGTGTGTATAATCTTTCTTGTATTGAACTAACATTTTCACTTGCACAAAGACGGTCGGAGCTTAGATACTCTCTTTCTTCACCCGGAAACAACGCTAACAACCTATCATTAATCTCGTGAACAACCTCATTCTTAGGCGCAAGTATAGCCCAATCACTAAAATAATTAGGACTGCCGAAGTTCTCGAGAATCGAAGGATAAACAAATTCGATCAGGCTGGAAATGGGATCGGAAGTATCCTTAATTAGAAGATCAAATGGAACTTCAATTGTCGCTTCTCCGTTATTAGGACCACCAACATTTCCCTCTCCTATATCCAAAAGCCACTTAGCAAAACTATTTATTTCCTCAATCTCGGACGAAGATCTTCCAACGGTTAACCTCATATTCCTTGACAACGTTAGCAACTTACATTTACTCCACAAATACGACGAACTTAATGATGCGTTCACTGTCTCTTGTCTTCCACCGTTTGGAACAACGGGAAGGACTTGTCTAAAATCTCTACCAAAAATAATAACCTTACCATCAAATGAGATTTCAGAGTTTCTAGAGGTGTCGAAATTGAAAATGTCATTCATTGTTCGGTCCAATGCTTCATACGCATGTTTATAGACCATAGGTGCTTCATCCCATATAATAAGTTTGGTCTGATGCAACAATTTAGCGACATCACTATCTGGTTTTATATGACATACCGAATCCTCATTAAGATTCAAAGGAATACGAAATCTGGAGTGTGCAGTCCTGCCTCCTGTCAATAACAGGGATGCAATTTCACTCGAAGCAACATTTAATACAATTTCGCTTTTTGATCTAAGTGCCGCAAACAACGTCTTCCATAAAAAGGTTTTCCCGGTACCACCATATCCGTAAACAAAAAATATCCCTCCAGTGTTACCATCGACAGCTTTCATTAACTCTTCAAACACCGACCTTTGTTCATCAGTTAACATATTCAACTGATTAACATATTCCTCTGCGAGACTTAATACGTCGTAAGTACGCTCCTAGTTAATCAGACGATTGTCGAGATCAGATAACGAAGAAGAATTTGGAAAAGGCATTGTTGAGAAGTTCCGTAGCTATGAGCTATTCATACCTAAAAACTTTTCAATTTCCAACAAAGCGTAATTTTTAAGTTCGTCGTCTGGAATTGATAAACCTGTTACATGTTGAAATACAGATACAATGAGTATGAAATTTTATTTAAACGATGTATGAAAAAATATGGAAAAAGCAAAGTGGCTATTCTAAAGTTTTATAATATAATATTTTATTTACATATTCATCATGGAAAGGTGAGTGATATAAATATGTATCTTTAACATGATGTAATTTACTGTATCTGTAGATGAAGTCATCTGTCATGTATTTCCACGTGCTTTCCCATACAATCTCAGGTTTTGACATAGTGTTGGACAATATCATCATGCCAAATAAATTTCAGACATAAGAAGTTGTTGCTGTTTCGTTTGCTTCTTTAATTGCTTCAATGTACTCTTTGTCATCATCTAAAAGACCAAGTGCAAAACACGCATCTCTAAATGTATCATATACATGACCATTAACAGTTTTGATATCGTCATATGACTTAGGTCCTTTGACTTTATTAAGCAAGATTCTTAAAAAAATACGCTTCTCCAAGTGAGGGAGAAACATTATGAATTCTGCCAATTGAGTTACCTTTTTTCCGAGGTTGCCAACAACGTTTTTCAACCTTCCATCCATACCAAGTTGGAAACTGAACATAAGTTAGTGTACGGGCCAAATGGTCATCCAGGTCTTTGTTACGTTCCATCCAAGATAGAAACATAGAACACTTGACAGATGGTCTGTTCAGAACATAATTGATGTCTTCGTCTGCTCCAAACACAACCGGTTGTAGCCTGGAAGATGGACTGGAAGCCTGATAACAGAAGGATATCTGTAATTTACATCGTAACTAAATATCCTCCATGCTGCCTCACATGCTGAGATATACCTACAGTCATAATACTCTTTAATCTCATCTTTTTCAGGTTGTTCATTCTGATTATCGCTATGCAAAACAAAAACTGTTGCTCGATCAGGCCCTTTGTTGATATACTTAAACAAATACTTAATTGACCCAGCTTGGTTGCACCACTCAACGTTTATATGAGCCTGATACTTTTTCAATAGCTTTTTGTTGTATGGTACAACACTTCTGTTATCTAACTCGATCTGGTTCTTGACAACTGTTGCTCCATCATCTCTCCTTCTGTATAATGGGAATCAATTGGCGTCAATTGTGGTAGTATCTTGAAATCATTTTGGAAAACCTTTTAAAAACTGTTTATGTCATATTAGCATTACCACACGGACCGTGAATCATAAAATCCTTCACAAGCGTATACAACTCTGGGTCATCATCTCTATTTGGAATTTCAACACATATGAACGGATCAACTTGGTCAACAGTGGGAAGTTTGGCTTCAGGTTCCATGAATAAGCACAAATGCGCATGAGGCAAGCCACGTTTTTGAAACTCGATTGTATAAATAACTACATAAAAAACAATACATCAAAATGTAACAAATATTTAAAAAAACAGGTTACATACTTGCTGAGTTGCTGCAGCTTTTCCTAACATATGACGTTCCTTTAAATCTTTACAAATCGCATCCAGCTTCACTTTAAATAACCTGGATAAAAAACAATACATCAAAATGTAACAAATATTTAAAAAAACAGGTTACATACTTGCTGAGTTGCTGCAGCTTTTCCCAACATATGACGTTCCTTTAAATCTTTACAAATCGCATCCAGCTTCACTTTAAATAACCTGGATAGGATATCAGGCCTATCTTCTGGATTAAGAGTGGTGTCTTTAAGAAACCATTTTACCTCTGGCCACTTGGGATTGCATGTAATGGTTATAAAAAAATCAGGATAACCGAACCATTTACATAAAGCCATAGCGTCTAAATAGTTTTGCATCATATATCTAGCTCCACCGGTAAACGAAGAAGGCAATATAAGTGGTGTATCAACATTAGATATATCTTGCTGACCATTATTTCTCAATTTGCGGAGACTTTCATAGGTATCAGATCTTAGATTTTTTTTGTTGAAACGTATATAGTTAAGTCTCTCGCTCTCAATCATCGTATAGGCATCAACCAAAAATTGTTGGAAAAGTCTCCTTGAATTTAATATCAGCGAAAAATGGTTTACTCTATCTTGAATACGATATGAAAAGAACTCTCTCATCGTACAATTTGGACGCTTCTTGTTGGTTACGTCTATCACACCTCTGTGAGGGATGTCAACTCTGTAACCATCATCTCCATCTCCATATGGGAACATAATTGGGTATTGTAGAGCAAGGTAAGAAGGATGTAATTCACTTATTCGTTTAAGAGTCCCTGATTGAGTTTCAACAACAATATCTCTGTTCTCAATTGTGTTTTTAACATCTCCAACAATTAGAGCAGCAACCTCACCACATGTTGGTAAGTTATACGTTCGACCATCCTTGTCCCTTTTTCCAATAAGACGTACCTTAAGACTAAGCTAAGGATCGTCATGAAAACAATCTCTAACCATCCTGTAAACTTTAACCAATACATTATCAGAGTCTAAGACAGACTTTATATGTTGGATCAACTCACGATCAAGAGCAGCAGAAGAGGATGCATGTGACTCCTTAGAACGACTGTTTGGACATATTGTTTATAAACGAATTATTAAAAAATAATTTACAAACAATTTAAAGAAATTAGAATGTGTGATACTTACTTAAATATAGATTCTCTGTTTGAAACCTCGTTTTCAGTATCGTATATGTAAAGCTGGCAAAACTTTGGTTTCTTGTCATTCTCCGGCAATAGACTTCCAATAGTATGATAGTTTTCACCGCTAATCCTGTAGCAAAATGGGTCGTTACCTCTATTAACATGCAGATCCACCTTACCACCCATTGAGGTGAATGCGAACATAGAATTATAACGGCGAATGTTTTTCAAAAAACGCTTGCTTTCGTTATCCAAAGATGTAAAGAGTTTGAGGTAATTTGGTTGTGCATCTTTATAAGCGGGTAGCTCTAATTTGGCGTAACCACAACATGAAAAATAACTCATTTTCCCATTCTCGGTTCTGCCTCTCACCGTTTCTACATCCCATAACTTTGCATTACATACTTGACACGTAATTCACTGGTCACCATGATCTAAATAATCTGTAGATTAAATTGGAAATAAAATAAAAGAAATAAATCCATGTATTTCAAAATAAAACAATGCTATACAAAATAATGTCGTAAATATACTACTTAAGCGACTACATGATGAAACACCTTTGTAAGGATCTTGATCTAACGCCGCCTCTGTAGTTGAATCAACCATTGGAATAGGAGATGTAATTCGTGGTCTGCCTAATAACTTACTTTTTCCTGTAGATAGCCTTGGAGACGTTTGGCGTAGAATAGGAGTTGTAGTCGCTGATGTTGTTATGTTTGGAGAAATAGAAAAGCGTCGGATACTTGTTGAAGGTGTTTGGTTGATTGAAGCAGAACTGACATCACCTAAATAATTAAACAAAAATAACGTAATTAATATGTTTGTTAGTTATCACATTTGATGTGAAATACGACTTTCGAAAGTGGGGTATAGTATTACTTGTAAGTATTAACAAAAGGATAGAATTAGCATTTTGTATGTTGTAATGAACGGATCTTGGATTAGAAGAGGATTGTAAAGTGTTCATATCCATGGATTTGCCTCGTGTGATAGGATATTTTTTACTATCTAAATACAGTCTCCTTAATCTCCGTCTCTCTTTAGTGTAAATTTCGTAACTTTGCGTGAAAACAACTGATAAAAGAAACATAGTATCTAAATATTTATAGACATATAGACATATATATGTATCGACTACTTTAAGTATGCAAGTTTAAATAGTAAGCAAAGTTTAAAATTAATAAACAAATTAACCTGGCGACATAGTCGATGCATTTTGTGAAGCCGTCGGCGTGTGCAACAAAATGGAAGACGAATTAGAAGTCGATGATTTGTTTGTTTTAGAAACCGGTAAGTTGTGTGATACATTATAAATTTTACTATCCAAATACAATTTCGGTAACTTACGCCTCTGATGTGTTCAAAATGTAACATATAAATTTCATCAAATGAGGCATAAAACTAACCCTTTTTTAGTACTAATGTTGGAAAAAGTGTGCTTTTGTCTTCCTTTTGTATTTTCAGGATTAAATGAGCTCAAATTAACAAAAGAAGCAAAAAGACATCAAAATCTAACATAAATACAAGAAACGGAACAAAACGTGACATGCCCGACCCCACGACAGCATCTTCCCAAGCAAAACAAGAGATCAGAAGCCTGAACACGCCCCGTGCTCAGCCAGCACGGGGGCGTGCCCAAGTGTCAGCAGAAAAGACAAAGTGGTAGAAGCTTCTATTGCCCACCACGGGGCCGTGCTCAGCGGACACGGGGCCGTGGTCAACTATAACATTTGCACAATCCAGCAAATCTGCATAGTACAAAGATTCTTCTGCACCACGGGGTCGTGCTCAGCGGACACGGGGGCGTGGTCAACTAAAAAGACAAAACTGCATTAAATGAAGAAAGAGAAGGATGTGGACACGGGGCCGTGCCCACCGGACACGGGGCCGTGCCCGAGCTTCTGTTCAGCCTATAAATAGAAGTGCTTGGCTCAAGCTCAAACCATCCCTTGGCACACCACCTCTCTCACACTTCACCCACCACCACCATAACACCATCATCCACCACCATCATCCATTGTCCATCGTAGAGTGTGTGAGTCGTCTCGGGATCCAAGATTGATCGTAAGAGTTCTTGACAATCAAGGCCATGTTTGCCTAAGTCTCTTACATCACTTGGTGAAGACAAAGTGTCTAGTGTAATACTTTTTATTTCTAATCTTTTGCACTTTTTATTTGGTTTTGTATTAATGACTTTAATAACTAGTTGCTTATGTTGAAGGTGATCTTTCCTTATCGTTTGTCCGTGGTGTCTTGGCATTATTTTACTGTCTATATAAAATAAAAGATTTTCACCATTCATATCTCCACGGTCTATATGGAGGTATGTTGGCTACCTGGTCGAGGGTTAAGGGAACGGTTTGGTAAAGGTCTTGCCATTGTTCAGCGTTTAGAGGTCCTGCAATGGACCTGGGTCAAATTTAGTAGGACCTCCTTCAATACTTCACGGTATTGGATGGCGGGGGTCCAAACTCTTTGATCCCCTCATAAGTTAACTACTATTAATACTATAACCCGGCTATTTAGGATTGTATCCCTGCTGACTCAGACTACTTAGCCGAGGGTAACGTCACCTCCAAAAGAGGGGCCTACCATAATATTGCATTAATAACTTGATTAATTATCTTCCAATAATCCACCCTTTTAGGATTGTATCCTTGCTGACTCAAACTACTGGGGTGAGGGTAACGTCACCTTCAAAAGAGGGGCCTACTACAATAACTAAGATAATCTCTTAAATATGTGCAAAAGTGCGGAAATAATCAAAGGTTACACTAGATACGATTCGGAACCAAGTGATTCATCTTGTCTATCTGTTTTTCTTTTATTTTTATTTTCAGCATTTTAGTTAGTTTTTATTTTTCTTAGTTTAAAACATTTTTTCTAAACTTTTTGATTTGATTAGACGTTGAGGATAAACCGGTACTAAAAGCTCTTGTGTCCTTGGACGACCTCGGTATCTTACCAACACTATACTACGCTCACGATGGGTGCACTTGCCCATATGTGTGTCTAGTGTTAGTAAATATCGTGTTTTATAAATTTAAAACTTGACTAAAAAGTGTTAAAGGGGCTTAAAATATACACCTAATATATATAACACTCGACTACGCATCAAGTTTTTGGCGCCGCTGCCGGGGACACAAGGATTTTAAGAAAGTTAGGAATCAACGGCTTAATCGTTTTTTCTTATTTTTCATTTTTTTAGGATTTTTTTTGTAGTTTTTCAGCTTCTGCAGAACCCAGCACGGGCCGTGCCCGCTGAACACGCCCCGTGCCCAATCATTGGAATTGGCAATCCAGTTTTAAGTCAGACAGTACGCTGAACACGGGGCCGTGCCCACTCAACACGCCCCCGTGCCCAAGTTTCAGTTACTGAAAACAGAACCGTAAGATCCCAACGGTTGGTAATTTCTTACACAAACATGAGTGATACTGATACTTTTTACTTTCGGCACTCTTATGGTACTATGTGGTGTCAATTGTGTGGTGGTAACCATAAAGAAATAGAATGTTTTTTTCTAAATTATAAACCCCACTATATAGACCCATAATTTCCTAGTATCCTTAAAAGGGGCGAAAGTAAAAATAATCCCTATCGCTCCCTCGAATGCGCCCAACCGGATATTCTAGGAGAAATGCTTCTCGATGAATTATTTCAACAAGAAGATCTAATTTTTAATTGGTTAGAAGAACTTAGGGAATACCTCAATAATCTTTTCCAAGGCGATAACCAAGAAGAGAGGTTGGGAACGCATTCAAACAACTTCATTGTTTCCAATGATACTTCTAACTCTAGTGAGGACTTGAGCGATAGTCGTCCCTGTGTCGATTGTGCCATGAAGGACTCCCCATCAACTTCGTTTGATGCATACATAGACCTGAGCGATTCGACATACACCTTCTTTAACGAGAGCCCAGAAAAGGGTTGGACTTGTCCACCTACATATAGCATAGGAATCACCCTCACCGACAACCTCTTGCGTTCTCGTCTTAATCTAGATCAATTGAGGTATCTTAGGCACTTTGGGGTTGTTCCATCCAGTAAGGAACCACCCGATCCGGAAAAGTTCCTTAAAAATTGACGCACTTCATAAATCAGCCTTCCGACACGGGACCGTGTCCAGGTCAACACGCCCCCGTGTCCACCAAAAGATTCCTTTCTGACTTTTGTCAGAATACGGACAAAACGTGTCAGGATCTTGCCTGCACACGGGGCCGTGTCCAGCCGACACGGGGCCGTGTCCAGCACGCTGTCGTTTTCTATAAATGCAGCCAAGAACCCTGCACATTTGGACCATCCAGGGACAGAGATTTGAAAGGATTTTCTGACTTACCATCCTAGGTATGTTCTAAGAGAAGCTTCTTACAAGCATCTTGTCCTTTCCTCTTTTATCTTTTGCCTTCTTCTTCATCTTTCTTGCACCAAGAACTCCATTAAAGCTTGATTTCAAGCTTTGTTGTGATGTTTATTGAATTTTTGTTCAAGGAATCTTGTTAAAAATAAGTTACACAACATTGTTTTAAGTTATTTCTGCTCAAAAAGCTTCATAAATTGAGAAAATAATTTGAAATCCCAAGATTCCTTGTTCTAAAAATCTGCAGAAAGTTGAATACGGGGCCGTGCTCATCGAGCACGGGGCCGTGCCCGTAGTACTGTTTCATTAAAACGAACTGTTTTTGGTTTGTTTTCGTAGAATGTCTAGCCAAAACAGCGGAACCTCTTCTGCACACTCAAGGAACAGTCGACGAGAAAGGAGGCCATCGATTGAAGCAACTCTCGTGAGATACGTAATGGCACTACGTGAAGCACTTGACGAGATGACTTCGGTGGAGGAAGTCCTCATTGACCGTATAAACTATCTCTCGGTGGGGTTGGAAAACAGTTTCCGGGAAATAAACCTCTTGCACCAGAGGTTAAACATTCTGGTAACACCTCCTGTGGAACCAATCCTCCCTCAAGAGGATTGGAACCTCGCACTTGAAATTCAAAATCCTACCGGTTGGGACGACATTCCGGCGGAGCCTCCTCTTGAAGAACTCCAAGAAATTCCGGTGGAAGTTACACCTCCTCAACCTAATGCTCATGAGCCCGCTTTTCTTCTCCCTAGGGAGATCGAAGAGTGGCTCGCCGATGTATGAGGAGCGCATACCCGTAGGAAGAAGTTGTCAAGCCACTTTTAACCGAGAGATCTATCTTTTCGGAAATTTTGCTAGTAGAATAAATAGTAGGCTAGAAACTTCTTGGATTTCTTGTGTCTCTTTGACCTAACTAGCTAATATTTTTAATTTTTAGGACTATTATGTAATTCTCTCTATGATTAATGAATGATGGTTTAGTTAATTTGGTGTTTTGGATGGTGTTAAAATGAATAAAACACACTTGAGATGGCAAAGGATGCAAGGGAAACTTGAACCAACACTCCATACAGGAAAACAGAACCATCCGACAAATTTCTTCGTTTACAGTAAGTTCGGCACGGGCCGTGTCCACCCAACACGGCCCCGTGCTGCACAGTCTGCAGAAAAAGACCCAGTTCAGGTAACTGGACATGGGTCGTGTTCACCCAACACGCCCCCGTGTCCAGGCTTCTGTTTCTCTTGTTTTAATTTTGTTACTGGCACTTGAACACGGGGCCGTGCCCGGCTAACACGGGGCCGTGTTCAGCGCCCAGTAACACAAAATTTTTGCTTTTTACACCTTTTTACACATTCAATCAACCTAAAAACTTATTTTTGGGACACATTGAGGACAATGTGTAATTTAAGTGTGGGGGGATGCTAAAACTTTGAATCTTGCAAGTCCTAAATACAAGCCTTACACAAAACTCTATTGGAACCGCTAATCACCCAAAATTTTTTCATTTTTTTTTACTTGTCTAGGTTTAACTCGGGAAATTCAAGTTCTTAAAAAGGTTATATTTTTACAAATTTACAACCGATAGCGTCGTGATAAAAAGAACCAACATAAGAAAATTGTGAAAAGGCATGACAAGCTTAGTTAAAATTTAATTATATATACTTGATCACATAAAAAACCCATTCCCACAAAAGTGAGTTTTGAGCCTTTATTGAGCAAACACTTACATATCATTTGACTAAATGCTCATTTTCGTTTCTTGTGTGAATAGCCACCTGGTTCCTACGACTCTAGAACTTGCCATGACGATACATTCCCGGTCCTTACCAACTTAAACCCGAGTAAGTAAATGATGGAGGCATTAGGACTAACCCTTTTTATTTCTACACCATTATTTTTCTTTTTTTTTTACCACCTACCCAAAATCCCCCTAGTTAGCCCCTTTGAGCCTAAACCTTTTCATTTCATAACCCAAACCAAACACCCTTTTTACCCACCAAAACCTTTTTCATTTTTAACCCTTTGTTTTAGTAACAAGTTCGGTTCTTCAAATGACTTTTCAAAATATATATATATATATATATATATATATATATATATATATATATATATATATATATATATATATATATTTGTGTTGATGATGAAGCAAAAGAAAATAAACAAACAAGTTCATCAAAAATAACTTTGTTTGAATAATAGCTTCATCAAAATAAAAGTTACGAAAATAGAAAGTCATACGAAAACCGACACTTGTTACGTTTTTCGCCTTTTTCTACTAACCACCAACCCAACCACCTACCTTTAATCCAAGCCTAACCCTTTACCCACAAAGTCCTCTTGATATTTACAAAGGTATATAAGTTAAAAAGGAGGAGGATTGATTGCTTGGCAAGCATATGGTAGGAGTAAGTTCCATGCCGCTCTCGAGTGATCCACAAAAATACATTTTCGGCCGAGTGTTGAGTGATCCCCGTGAGGTATGTGAACTTGTATATAAATAGAATTTTACAAAGGCATGTTATGCCCTAATAAGTAATTTATCTTATGAAAAGTTTTAAATAAATCATGACGAATAGGATTGTAAATAAATAAAAATTAAATTAAATAAAGAATCTTGGACATCCCGACACTCTACGACAAGCCCAAAACCTTCTTTTCTACCCATTCCATTTGGGAGTGTAAATAGCCACATATTAAAGAGTTTTGCTTGAGGACAAGCAAAGATTCAAGTGTGGGGGTATTTGATGTGTTCAAAATGTAACATATAAATTTCATCAAATGAGGCATAAAACTAACCCTTTTTTAGTACTAATGTTGGAAAAAGTGTGCTTTTGTCTTCCTTTTGTATTTTCAGGATTAAATGAGCTCAAATTAACAAAAGAAGCAAAAAGACATCAAAATCTAACATAAATACAAGAAAAGGAACAAAATGTGACATGCCCGACCCCACGACAGCATCTTCCCAAGCAAAACAAGAGATCAGAAGCCTGAACACGCCCCGTGCTCAGCCAGCACGGGGGCGTGCCCAAGTGTCAGCAGAAAAGACAAAGTGGTAGAAGCTTCTATTGCCCACCACGGGGCCGTGCTCAGCGGACACGGGGCCGTGGTCAACTATAAGATTCGCACAATCCAGCAAATCTGCATAGTACAAAGATTCTTCTGCACCACGGGGTCGTGCTCAGCGGACACGGGGGCGTGGTCAACTAAAAAGACAAAACTGCATTAAATGAAGAAAGGGAAGGATGTGGACACGGGGCCGTGCCCACCGGACACGGGGCCGTGCCCGAGCTTCTGTTCAGCCTATAAATAGAAGTGCTTGGCTCAAGCTCAAACCATCCCTTGGCACACCACCTCTCTCACACTTCACCCACCACCCACCACCACCATAACACCATCATCCACCACCATCATCCATTGTCCATCGTAGAGTGTGTGAGTCGTCTCGGGATCCAAGATTGATCGTAAGAGTTCTTGACAATCAAGGCCATGTTTGCCTAAGTCTCTTACATCACTTGGTGAAGACAAAGTGTCTAGTGTAATACTTTTTATTTCTAATCTTTTGCACTTTTTATTTGGTTTTGTATTAATGACTTTAATAACTAGTTGCTTATGTTGAAGGTGATCTTTCCTTATCGTTTGTCCGTGGTGTCTTGGCATTATTTTACTGTCTATATAAAATAAAAGATTTTCACCATTCATATCTCCACGGTCTATATGGAGGTATGTTGGCTACCTGGTCGGGGGTTAAGGGAACGGTTTGGTAAAGGTCTTGCCATTGTTCAGTGTTTAGAGGTCCTGCAATGGACCTGGGTCAAATTTAGTAGGACCTCCTTCAATACTTCACGGTATTGGATGGCGGGGGTCCAAACTCTTTGATCCCCTCATAAGTTAACTACTATTAATACTATAACCCGGCTATTTAGGACTGTATCCCTGCTGACTCAGACTACTTAGCCGAGGGTAACGTCACCTCCAAAAGAGGGGCCTACCATAATATTGCATTAATAACTTAATTAATTATCTTCCAATAATCCACCCTTTTAGGATTGTATCCTTGCTGACTCAAACTACTGGGGTGAGGGTAACGTCACCTTCAAAAGAGGGGCCTACTACAATAACTAAGATAATCTCTTAAATATGTGCAAAAGTGCGGAAATAATCAAAGGTTACACTAGATACGAGTCAGAACCAAGTGATTCATCTTGTCTATCTGTTTTTCTTTTATTTTTATTTTCAGCATTTTAGTTAGTTTTTATTTTTCTTAGTTTAAAACATTTTTTCTAAACTTTTTTATTTGATTAGACGTTGAGGATAAACCGGTACTAAAAGCTCTTGTGTCCTTGGACGACCTCGGTATCTTACCAACACTATACTACGCTCACGATGGGTGCACTTGCCCATATGTGTGTCTAGTGTTAGTAAATATCGTGTTTTATAAATTTAAAACTTGACTAAAAAGTGTTAAAGGGGCTTAAAATATACACCTAATATATATAACACTCGACTACGCATCACCTCTCCCTGCACTCGTCTTGTGTAACTGCTGGAGTTAAAACTGTATTAACATCAAAAACCAAAGAAACCATATAGTAGCATTACTTTTGTAAGAAAACAAAATTAGTAAACGTTAAATCAATTAGTACAACATCAAAAATAGTTAGTATTATAATATTCTCTAAATATATTATGATAAATGATTGTTGTAAATTATCAACCAAAATAGAATATGTGAATTTTAAACTTTTATATGAAAAGGTAAATGTATAATAAAATATATATATATATATATATATATATATATAACAAAACGGCGGCAGCAACAGTATATCAGATTTTATGTAATTTTCTATTCAAAGCCATATTCTCATAATGAAGGATGTATCAAAAAGTCAAAATATCCATCATAGTTGAACTTCTTTATGTCTACCCTTCCATCAAAGATCATTTCGGTTAGTGTATTTGTGATAAGGCATCTAAATTTCTCTCATTTGTATTGCTCATTTCTCCATAATACGGTTTCTAATTCAACAAAAATCAGGTAAAGTAATTCCTTTTTTTTCAATCTTGATGTTCATATGCCATTTCTTGGTTGGAATAAGTTAATGAAAATGGCAATCTGTATACATAAACTTAGATGTAAGTTGTTTGGTTGACATATTTACCTTGATTTAGTTACAGAACATACATATGTTGTTAGTCTATTGACTGCATACATGTCTTGGGGTATGAAAAAAAAAACAGATTTAGGAAGTCATCTAAACACAGGGAAATGCTAAAAGACATTAAATATAAGATGCACACCAGGTGTTCGAACAAATTACTATATGAAAAATTTTGTACTTAACGAAAGTATCATTGTGTTAAAGTAAAACTTTCAACAATAGTGAGGTGTTTTATTAGATTAGGTTGAATAAAAAGGGTTAGAAATATAAGATATGGTTATGTAATAAAAGAAACTCACTAAAGTAGAATAAAGATGTAAAATGGCGAGGAATGGTATTATGCATCTCATGTATGTTTGTCATTCTTCTAAACTACAACAAAGAGAAAAAAAATAAAAAAAATTCGCGTTACTAAAATGGATCAACGTTTTAAATGTTTCTTGGAATGGCTGGAGCTGAAAACGATGTTGTCGTAATATCGGATTCTGAAGACTCTTCGGCTGAATCAGAGGAGATTGATGATGATGAAATTGGTCGGCTGATATTTATTGTGCCACACACCAAACGCTTTGTAAGTTCCGACAAAATTATATGTTAATAGGCATCTAATATGTTTAAATAATTTGCTTAAGTTTTGTATTTTTTTAATACTTCAACATCATTAATGGAAATTATTATTATGTTTTGTAACTTATAGCGCATACCGGTTGCAGTAGCACGGATGACAGGAATTGACGAAACCTTGAAAGTTAAGATCGTCAACAGGCAGAATGTGGAGACAAAACATGATGTTAGGGCGGAGCCAAATAAAAACAGTATCAAGTACGTTGTCAAAGGCTGGGCGAAATGGCTTAAAGATAACAACATAAAAGAAGGTGATCATTACACGTTCCAGTACTTTCCAGATATTGGTGTTTTGTTCCTTACCGATGTTTTCCGCTAGTGGTGATGTTTGAAACTTTGAAACGGCTTTGAACCATAACATATGGTAGTTTTGGCTAACGAAGAAACTTAGCGTAACTTATGTGGTGTTAAAATAGTTGTTTGTAAGTAGGTTAACATGTTTGTTACTTCCAAACTTTACATAGTTTGGACGGCTACTATGTAACTGTGTTTATAAATATCTACGTTTTCTAGTTCTAGTTTATATGTTATATATTGCTACATACTTTAGGTGTTCAAGTGAATTAAAAAACATACAAACGATATACATGTCTGAAAAAGGACTTCTTGAGATGCCAGCCGCAAAATCTAAATAAATGACCCATAACATAAAGATCGTATTTCTAGATTTTTATTGTAGGTATACAAAATAGACTAACATCATAAGAATCCAAAAAAATGTTACCTGTTGAGTTGTTTATATTCAATGGATTATTGGACGTACATGCAGATCTACGCTTGGATTTTCTTGAAGTGGCTATCATTGTAATAAAGAAAAATGAATTACATTATAATCATATATAAACAAATAAATAATGTGACAGATAAATAAAAACTCACAGCCTGAAGTGTTTTCCTTGTTTGATTGGTTTCCCAAAGAATTGGAATCATGCTTTGACCGTTTATACATTGCAGAAGACGTTATTGGAATAAGAAAGTAATCGATTGTTCAAACTGGCTTACAATACTCTTGTAGTGAAAGGCATGTATTGGTTGAACTAAAAACTACAAATGAGATGAAATGAGATGAAGAGATTTATAAGTTGTAAATCTGTTTTTTTAAGGAAACATTAGTAATCTACACATTTAATTATATTGAATAAAATATTAATAATTAATTTGTTAATATTGGAAAGTCAAAACTTTGAATAATATTTTTTAATTAAAATTAAATAACCGAATAAAGTTTCTATATATATTGATTTTCAAACCTTCCAACTTTAACATACATATTATGGTTAATTTCAACATTTAAATTTAAAGCATCTTATATTTTAGTACTTACGAAATTTAAATTTCGTTTATATGGAATGTTTTTTATAATATTTTGAATAATGGAAACGGATTAACATTTAAAAAATTTTAAAAAACTTTAATATACTAAGAATGTTATTAGGATGGTAGGTTTGATAAAGTTGGAAAAAGTAATCTATATATATATATATATATATATATATAGAGTAGGAGTTGGGTGGAAAGTCTATTTTTCCTAGAAAGTCTAGGAAGGAATAAGATTTGGACATGTGTCATTGAGGGATTTTAAGTAGAAGGGCTATCATGTAATTTCACATTTTAATTTTATTTTTGGAATGTATCTTCATTAACTAAAATTCCATGATTTTCGGAATTTTTATTGTTTTCGAATTCAAATCTGCAAGTCAATGTGTTTATCTGAAACTATCAGCATGTTCTTGGTGATGTGTTTTACCAGTCAGAGAGGTTGAAGTCAGTGTGTTTTAACAATCTGAAGTCAATATATAATCAGGTTGTGTTTTAACAGTTATTTTGCATTTTAACACTCTGAATGTGTTTTATGTTGTTTTAACAGCAAGCAGATTCTTGACATTGTGTTTTAACAGTAAGCAGGCCATTGTGTTTTAACAGCAAGCAGATTCTTGACGCTGTGTTTTAACAGCAAGCAGATTCCTGACGCTGTGTTTTAACAGCAAGCAGATTCCTGACGCTGTGTTTTAACAGCAAGCAGATTCCTGACGCTGTGTTTTAACAGCAAGCAGATTCTTGACGCTGTGTTTTACATGCCTCTCTACAATCATCAATTAAAACAGAAAAAACACAGCCAAGTTACAAGCAGATTAAGACCGAAAACGTATATGCACTTCAAGAACTTTAATCACAACACAAGATATGAATACCTAGTGAAGAAAAGGGGCATCAACAAGCCTTGGAACCGAAATCTGAATGCTTTTGGGGTCCTGTTTTGCGTCGCCAACAGCAAGGGGGAGTAGAGATCGCAGGTTTTATTATGTTTAGGGTTGGATTGGAGAGAGAAAAAGAGAAAATCAAATCAATAATGGAGAGAGAGAGGGAAAATCCCATGAAAGTAGGGATTGCAGTTATCTAACTGATTTAAAAAACGGCCATTTGACAAAATTGCCCCTATTCATTTAAAACAATCAATTAATTAAACTCAAATATTACAAGATTGCCATTGATTTAATCTCAACCCTTAAACACACCAATCGGATGGACCAGATCGCTTCCTAGACTTTCTAGGAAAAACACACTTTCCGTGCGAACCCTACTCTCTCTCTCTCTCTATATATATATATATATATATATATTTATATATATATATATATGAGATGGATTTGGGCTATGTGGCATGTGATTTTGAAGCTTTTTGATGATGTGGCAACCTATGGTTGAGGTGTTTTGTGAGTTTGGGAGGGAATCCATTCTGATTTCTCAATACACACAAATACACAATTCCACGCGGGATCCGTTTCTAACTCGGGGTTGGAATTTGGATTTGGGTCAATAATCTGGATCGTATATATCATCCTTTTCTAAACCCTAGCCTCCATCTCATTCATCGATGTACTGGATCCATAACTGTTCTCCAAACGATTCAACAAACAGGTAACAATTCTTCAATTATCGATTCATGTTTGATAATGCCGCTTCCTGTTTGATGTTCTCTATCATATGTTCTCTACCATCTCATGAAAACGGATACGCAATATATTTCAGGAATCTTCTTTGTGACACCATCTCTATTCAAACCCTAACTTCATCTTCTCCGTCAAGAAATTTCAGGATTCTTCTTCGTGACACCATCAATGTGTGAACCGGATTGGAGAAACATGCTCCTTCTTCGTCATACAACATCGCAAACCCTAATTCTTCAAGCTTATACTCTTCTTTCTGAAGACTAAGGTATGCGTACTCTAACCCTAATTTCATCAAATTCAATATCAGGTATTCGAAATCTCATACTTCTGTTTATGATTGTTTTGTAAACCCTAACCTCCATCTTTAACCCCAAAATTGATGTTTATTTGATGAAGATCGTTCTTTTTTTTTCCAGAGGATTATCAAGAATGACGGCGTCGGTGTTCTGATTGGGTTTTTGTTGATGACTTTGATGATTAATCTTGGTTTTTGTTGATGACTTTGATGATTCTGTTAGGTTTTTATTACAAGTCTATAACCTAATTGTGGTTCAAATTTGGGGATTTTGGAGTCCAATTAGGTTTAGTGAATAAGATTAGAATCTGGATGCGTGGATGGTGTTAAATAGTTATGGTTCTATGGAAAAGGATATTGTGTAAAGTGTACTTGATTAACTTTTAAGTATTTATTAGGGGATTTGACCTTTTTAAAGTAGTAGTCTATATTTTGGGGCTGAAAGTTTGATTCTGTTGTTAAAGATTATTCTGTTACGCTACTTATGGTAAAGTGAATTACGGCATTTATTATCTTAGTTTTTCTCAGTTGGACAAACTAATAATATTCTGATTAGGATGTATTGTGTCGTTATTCGTTTATATGGGTCTTGATTTGTCGGTCTTGATGTTGTACCGTTTTTGCTTCAATATGTAAATGGTTGTTACTGGGTCTTTTTCAGATTTTTTTTCACCATTGTGTTTACTGATTGGGTCCGATTTGGTGTTGAATATGTAGTATTGATTTCCAGGTTATGTTCTTCTTCATCATTTTTTTTTACAAAGCATAGGTATTGATTTTTAGGTTGTGTTTAAGTGGGTTTTTACTATAAACTGAAGGCAATTATGTACATCATAGAATGATTATGTTCTCATCAAGTAGCGTTTTCTATTAGTTCATAACATTGGTTTTTTGGGGTTGTAGATGAATCGGATTTGGATTATTGGAAGATAATAAAGGTATTGTTGTTATATGTCTTTTTTATTATATTCTTTGTAACATTTTTGAACTTTTGATATGGAAAATGGGCCAAAGACTGCTGAGTGTATGTACACGAACAAGTAAAATTAAATTAATACTGTAGGTTTAATGGGTCAAAGTGTCTTAAAGTTTAAAGTTGTTGACAATTTATAAGATAACGTTGAAAGTTTTGGTGATGATGATTCTCAGGGAATACCAACAACAATGAATTGCCTTCTATTTAGGGAAAACATTATAGTTAAATGTTTTGAAAACATCATGGCGTTTTCATCACTTCCATTGGCTATTAAGTAGTGGAGAAATGCTGCTAAACAGAACTGGTATGTTCAATTTCAGCTAATTAATCGTACCCATTTATACTTTTAATAATTTCTTATTTAATACAATAAAGATGAAATATATATTGAATCCACCCTTGAATGGGTTGGGCCGGTTGGCTTACTTTTAAGAGTAAATTACCTTTATTACCAGACCAAGTCCAGCCAACAAACCATTTTCATTCATTTTATTTTATTTGTTATGAAATATATATATATTATGCTAATCATGATTGCAAAACAAAATTAGTTAAAACTTTCTCTTATAAAGCGATTAGAAGGTTTATTATATATGTATTAAAATACAATTTGAACAACTTTGACCCATTCAACTCTTTTTAGTCAAGTATTTTAGTTTAACTTATTTGACCCATTAGAGTCCTAGAGAATACAGATAGGACAAAAGCAACACGTTTATCGTTATACAGGTTGAAATTGCCACCTCTACAATTTTAGAACAAACAAGTGTTGTATTGCTACATTGTTTTAACTACTTGGTTGATGAAATTAGGCAATGAAGATGCTAAAAGGTTCGGTTGCATACAATTGCACAAGCCGCTTAAATGGGTTCACTAGAAAAGATGGTTGGTGGTTGAGGTTCTGAGGATTCAAATGATGGCTCTTAATGAGGTTTTGGTCTTCTCTGCTTTCTTTAAAGTTTTATGAATACACAGTTTGAATTCATATTAACATTCATACATTTTACAAATATGAAGCGTGCTCCAGCTAAATTTATTAGAATGGCTGAGATTGAGGATCCAATGATGTTAAGGGTGAAGGTCAATAGAGGTGAAGAATGTGAAATCCCAACCCTTATTGAAAAAAAATTAAGACCTATCAAAGATCTTCTAGCACACACATGCCATTTACCTATTTATGCAGATTGTTATGTTGTCAAGTTGTGCTAACATTCGGATATTTTTACATCTTATTACTTTAATTAGGGTAACCACATTTAGTTATATATTCGTTCATTGCAAGGTCTTGATAGTGCTAGGGTTGAGAAAATCATTGACCTGGCTTCAATAACCTTAAACAAGAATTCTGGTATCAAGTACACTTTGGGTCTTTTATTTCAAATAGAAATACTGGGCAACTAAATAAATTCATGCGTTATAATATCTTGATTTAATGTGACAGGAGATCACGCGTTGCAATATCTCGATTTAATGTGACAGTAGACAAAAGTGCACTTCTGCCATGTGGCCTACGTATTCACCAGCTATGATAATTCGTGGATTCATTGAACAAGAGCTCTTCTATATTGCCGAATTTGTTCTGGTATATGCCAATTTGATCATAATTCGTGGATTCATTGAACAAAAGTTCCGGTATATAATTATAAAAAATCATTATGACATACTAATTTTCAGATTTTTGTATCCAACTAATATGTATGCTACCAATGGTGGTGGTGTGGTGTTGGCTGGAAAAGGTCAGTTTCATCTTGCAAAGGAGGTTCTTACACTACATTGGTTAGCTGTAGTTTTTTTTTTTTCACAAATGCTTTGTAGCTAACAAAAATGCTTAATGTCTTATTTTCTATATTTTCTTTGAAAATCATTGGCCAGAAACTGCAGTTGCAAGTGTATTTGTCCAAATTGCAGACGTGTGGATAAATTGTATTGTCTTCAGCTAGATGCTCTTTCTGGTGATATTGTATTGTAGCTTGCAATATAAGGAAATGATAATTTGAATTATTGAGAGTTATTATAGAATCTTTAGACCATTTGCTAAATTAGGGTCGACCCGACCCACACCAAAGTTATCTTATTTTAGCCCATCGCCCAACCACCCATTTTGTTACCTCTCTTGCAAAAAAGGTGCAAATGTGTTGTTTTAAATTTTCTTTAAATGCTTTTTTTTTTAATATGTGTTGTTTTAAATTTTCTTTAAATGCTTTTTTTTTTAATATATTTTATTTAGTAGAAGCTTTTATCTCATGTGGAGGAACCAAATTTGATATATATATATATATATATATATATTAAAAAGGAATTAATATCAAGATAAGTTTAGTGATTATTCTTTTAAATTAATTTTACTTGAAGTGGATACTAGTAAGATTTTTTTTCTTCTTTCTAAATAACAGTCAACTTTCATAATTATTAAATCTAAGTCAAATTGGAAAAAAAAATTAATCACTAAATTGTAACTAAGAACGATGTATGTTCTATCTTGATCATGTAACTTATGTGACAGTTGTTAACGTATGCTTATTTCATTTCAAAGTTATACATAAACACTCATAAATCATATAATTAACTTTTTTGTAACCTGTGTATATTTAAACTTAGTACATAACAAAGATTTACTTTGCATGTAACTTTTAAGGAAACTATTTGGACCAACTAGCAAATTTGGGCGGGTCGGGCAGGTGCGACTCACCGATTAAAGCAACGACTTTGGGTCATAATGGGTTCGGGTCAATATGGGTTTGGATTAAAATGAGTTCAGCTTAAACGGGTTTGGAGCAAAATGAGTTCGGCTCATTTAAAAAGATATTAATTAAGTTTGGGTCAATATGGGTTTGGAGCAAAATTAGTCTGGGTCAAACGGGTAGTTCAAAGAAAAAAATTCAATTTTTGGAATGTCTTGGAAAAATTAAAGACCAGAGAATCGGGTTGTGTAATGGTGAAACGGGTAGTTTGGATACGGGTTAAAAAAGGTGAGTCAAGTTAATTGATTAGCCTACATTTTTTTTAATTTAGTATTAAAATAAGTAGTTAATATGTTAAATATGAATACACTTTATTTTTTTAATTTGCTACTTTGATAAGTAGGGCTATGATTCATCTTTAGATGATGAAGATACGGCTACTACCTCGGTGAGTTTTTCCGACCACCTGTATTAATTCAAATTAAATTTTCCTACCCGCGAAGTTGCTGGAGTGTGTCGGCCATTTTGGCTTGTGTGCAATTGTGGAAGTGAAGGGTAATAAAGTGGTTTAGTGATTTGGTGGTTTCATATCAATGTAGTTCTTTCCAATTATGCTTTTTTTTTCTATTCATATGTAGTGAAATTGGCTGAATTTATGAAATGTTTTTAGAGCTTTATTGGTATTGGAAGCTCATCTTGATCAGGTTAAAGCGGTGCTGCTGGAGTGTGCCGACCACTTTGGCTTGTGTGCAAGTGTGGAAGCGAAGGGTAATAAAGTGGTTAGTGATTCGGTGGTTTCATATCAATGTAGTTCTTTCCATTTACGCTTTTTTTTCTATTCGTCTGTAGTAAAATTGGTTGAATTTATGAAATGTTTTTAGAGCTTTATTGGTATTGGAATTGAATGTGGATTTTGTGTTTCTTTGTGATTTATGTATATTTCTTACTTTGACGGGTCCGTTTTGGTAAACAAATTGTAGGTTGAATTTCTAAACTGATATTTGTTGTGTTTGGCAGTCTAATGGCAGTAATGGAGATGATTGCTGATGGTGAGTCATGGTACGATAAGTGGCGCCACCCTGATCCCTACATCGGTAAGTGCTAGAAGAATTTAAGGTAGCTTTTGTTATGATGGAATCGTTAAAGAATGAAAAATAAAAATCTCATAGATCATTCTTGATTCCATTACCCATTTTTATTGCTTTAGTATTCAGTTATATAAATAAATCTTGTTAAAAATTAAAAGTTATATGAATTGCTTTCTTTTGTGCTGTTAATGAACAGTTCCATGGGCTCCAGGTGGCAGCAAGTTTACTCGCGACCCTACGCCACCTGCTGGGGTTATCTTCTTCTCATCTCATTAGTGCATTTGTAGTAAGCAGATTATAAATTTATCAATAGTCTTTTAATCTAATTAAAATGAGAAAAAACAGCTATTTGTTTGTATTTTGCGATTAACGTTCCTACATTCCAGTCGTTGTTATCATATATCATTACACCATTGATAAGAAAAAAAACATTTTAGCAAAAATAGATGCAACATGAAAATTGGCATACTACTCTTTTAACCATGCACAGGCAGTATAAATCAGGCCCATAATCTGCTCCATATTTATATGCCTTTGTGCTTAAGCTCTTTGTTTTTTGATTGTCGGAGATCATGATAGTTTATGATTATGGTCGAGAGGATCATTAGCTGCAAGTAATTCGGGCTCCATGACAACACCTCAAGGTTAGAACCAAACTGATTATGCCATATACCAATTATTCTCAGAATCTGGTCATAATAAAACTTAAAACTCCATTGTGAATAAATTGTTAATGATCATTGCCAAAACAATAGATGGATTCTTGGCTTCATTGTTTTCTATTTGCCTTCTACTTCATCTGGCTCATGGTACTCGAAAAAAATCATCTTTTTATAATATCTGGTGTAACGCATAAGGTTTTTCTTATATCTGCAGTCTGATACTAAAATTACGTGTTCTTATTTATTATTTTATTAGCTGTGATTATTTTATTATTTACAAGCAACTTTAGAGACTGAGGGTTTAAGGATTAGTCGCCTGATGCAGGTATGATGCAGGTAATTTGATTTATGAAGCTGAAGATGAGTTGGAACCTGGAGTTTGACGAAGAACAGTCACAAGATAAAGAATTACCTAAAGACGCAGTTTCTAAGAAAAGGAAAGCCTCCACACATCTTCCGAACTTAAAGTAAGACGTATGTTGTGTACCCTCATTTTGTTATAAAATTATTTAATAAATAACAAACTTATACCCTATTTTTTAATGTTTTATAATTGGTTAAACGGGTCAGAGGCGTCTTGGAAGCAAAGTTGGGATCCAGGTGGGCCTGCTAATGTTTATAAATGGAGTAGGATTGCTGATCTGAAAGTGAATTGCTTCGCTTGGCGTGTCTCGAGCGGTAGCATCCTTACGGCTATCGTTTGTGAGGAATGTGGCTTAAGGATTAAAATTTGATTGATGAAGCTGAAGATTAGTTGGAACCTGGAGTTTTATGAAGTACAGTCACAAGAGGAAGAATTACCTAAAGACGCAGTTTCTAAGAAAAGGAGAGCCTCCACACATCTTCCGAACTTAAAGTAAGACGTATATTGTGTACCCTCATTTTGTTATAAAATTATTTAATAAATAACAAACTTATACACGATTTTATATGTTTTATAATTTTGGAATGATAAACATAATTCACGGCTTCATTTTTGTCAAGTGAAGCTAGATCATCAAGAATATGTTCATTAGAGACGCTTATATTTATTACTTCATTTTGTCAGTAAAATGAATAAATTACTTATTTTTATGCTTTAAAAACAAGTGACAATCATGGGAGAAGGATATTGAAATGAAAGAAATAGAAGAGCTTATGGGCCTACTAACATACTTGGTAATTTTTTTAGCCAGACCATGCAGAAGAAAACAATATAATTGGTTCGGGTTGTAGGTTTGAAAAAACCCGGAAACCGAACCATATCTGTAACCAGAAAAAATACGAACCGAACTATGAATTTGAATTGGTTTGGTTTTCGGTTCCACAAATCTTGCTTATTCAGATAAACTGAACCGATTCGGTGTGAGGACTTTATTGTTGAGTAATTTCAGGGAGTGTATACATGTAATTCTTTTATTTATTCAAGCTTTTTCTTCACTGGCCTTTTTATCCCTTTATACTTTATTTTTATTTTGTCTTTGTTTTTTTTTTTTGTTTTTTTTTTTTTTGCTGTCAATCGAAGTACAAGTAATTGCCTTTAATTAAGTAGGGATTCAAATTGGGATGTACACTCTTGGCACTCATGTTTACACTATGTTATAGATACGTTTTTTATGGACGTGTTGATGGCCATGATATTGGTCTCAGTTTCGACTAATTTAATTCGGAAATGGTCAATTTAAGTAGTGTTTTATCTCTTATAATGTAACTGGTTAGATGGATAAAATAAAAAAAAGTTTGACTAAAAAGAAAAGGGTCAAATGCTTGATGATCTTGAAATTTCTTATTCTTAAGATGGTTAACAATATGAGATATTTGGTAAAGACCACATTCATTGTATATAATTAAGAGATTCCGTGACGGGAATTCCGTCAGTATTAGTTCAGTTCGTTAGTGTACAACTTTCAATTAATGAATACAACTTTCAATTCAAAACAATTATAAAACAAGTTTCCTCGCAACCGTAATCACTACAACTTTCAATTCAAAACAATTATAAAACAAGTTTCTGACATAGTTAGATTAATATAAAGTAAATTTTCCTACCCGCGAAGTTCGCGGGTGATAACCTAGTACTAATATAAATATAACGTTATTTGTTGATTTAACAAAGGATAATTAACGAATGTCTCTTTAGTGATATAAAGATAACAAACTACAATAAATATAAACGGACGTATATAAAAAAAAGCAAAGGCTGATCAATACTATTATCTGTTATTGATATATATATTATGACAGACCAAAATAAAGTGATTAGTAATATCATCTTCTATTGATATAACAATGAAAAACCAAAATAAACATAAAACATAATATATAGTCAGTAAAAAAGTAACATCAAGTCATAACATATAAGTTTAGAATGATAACGAAAGAAAAAAAAACCCGACGTACAATAAATAGAAATCAACGTACATATAAAAATGCAAATGCTGATTAATAATATCATCTCTTATTTATATAACGATAATAAAGATAAACCGCCACACATAGTGGGTAAAAAACCAACATCAAGTAACCAAATAAAAAGTTCTGAATATGATTGTTCAAAAAAATATAGAAAAGTTTTGGAAAACACTGAGATGACTATTAGATTCGGCACACTACTTTTCAACCTTTGGCTTCAAAAGCCCCACATTCACATTTGAATCTTCATCTTTCTCACCATTACTCTTACGTGGTTTAGTTAACGACTGCGAAGAACATAAATCCACATCATACACGGCATCCAAATTACGCTTAAGTTCATTCTCAAGCATCTTGACAGAACAGTTCATCTCAGGTGCAGAGGGTGTGGTAAACATGCTTTTGCTCAAATTAGACACCGGAGTGTCTTCATCACCAGTACGGGAAACAGAATCCTGAAAATAAAAACTAAAAAGGTAAACAAAACAATTGATAAAATAAGGTGAATGACAAAATATTGAACCATTAGTGAATTTCATAATTTGTTTGACATACCTTAACATGAAAGTTAACAGTTGCATTTGAATCAGACGGAACAACATTTAAAGGTTCATCATCAGCAGACTGTATTTATTTCATATATTTCAATAAATATTGTAACGTGCTATAAGTTTTTATAACAAAAAAGTACAACTAACATATAGAAGGTATGTCGAACCTGGAAAGCATCAAAATTCCTATCAAGATCGGTGATGATTGTAGGATTTTCAGTCAACTTCGACACCGAGTAGCCATCTGATTTGTTTTTATGTTAAACGAACCTCCGATTTAACAATGCCTTCAGCTCCTTGGGAAAGTTACCATCGCTGCCTAACTGTTCGATAAACATTAAGAGTGTCATATTGCATAACTTTGAGACATAATTTATAAACATACCAGTTTAACATATAAACATTAAAATGTATAAAGGAAGTAACGAAATGTTATTCCCATAATATAAGTTACCTCAATGTTTTTATCCAAAAGCTTGTTTGCGTTAACCTTTATCAGTTTAACAACTTCACGTTCAAACAACGTCAAAGTGACCATACCGGTACAATCCTGAACACGTATTAGAACTTTTATCCTGTCAAAATTTTAAATAAGATTTTGTTAATAATCATGTAATATGTTTAGGACAATAAATGAATCAAGTAAATTAACCTGGGAACAGACACAACGGTCCTTTTGTTGCAACGATCAGTCTGGCATTCCATGACAGTTACTTCATCATAACCTTCACTTCCATCTTGCTTGTCCTTGCAAATAGTGTTGGTAAGAACCTTTTTGTTGCAACTCTTACATGCATTGTAAAACCATGAGTCTTCTGAAGCAAAGCTCTTAATTGTTCCCAAGATAATAACATACTTTTGGTGTATACATAGTAGATAATTTAGAACATTCTGAAAGGAAAAAATAATAGGTATAATAAATAAAAAAAATAAAAAATTGTAACAATACTTCGGATATTCATCAGTCGTTGACTTGATAGCAGAAGAACTCAATCCAGAATAACCGGAAGACGTTGAAGCAGTAAGCTGAGCAAGGAAACTGCACAGAAAAAATGATGTATGTGACAAAAATACGTATTCAAAAGATATTATAAAAAAAGGTAATAAGATTACAAACCTTTTCTTGAAATCCAAAATCTCTTTTACTTCATTGTTTATGAAGACTCGAGTTATAGTATACAAATTGGAGACAAACAAATTACCTGTTTAATTATAGCAAAATGTAAATAAAACCACAACTTGAATAAATTAAATATGTACTTGAATGATAAGTGAAAGTGTCGGTATAGAATATACCTCCCCAAAATATATACTTCCCAAACTGAACAACGACCACAACATTCGTTTCATCCTTATGGTTCTTCTCAAATTCTAAAATCTGATCAGCATAACAACCCCATAACGTCACGTAAATCTGATGGTGTCTACAAAAAAAGTTTAAATACGTAAGTTGGTAGTTGTAAAATACAAAAACTGGGAGAAATATATAAGTAAATGTAGGTATATATAAGAATGTACAGCAAATCTTCCAGAATAAAGGTAGTCTTCTTCTCGTCTTTGCCGTTATTATGTTCACTTTTGTGACAACCCGAGATTTCAAGGTCTTTCCTATACACGTCACTGACTTCTCAATCCTGTTTTACAATTTGATTTATGTGGTGTTCTGTTATCCGAATGATAAATGTTTTATGTGTAATGCTTGGTTGTTAAATGTGTGGTGTTAATTATAGTTTATTTAAGGTTTAATAATAGGATTCTTTGCCACAAGTTCTCCTCGACGAAGAATGGGATTATTCACCATCCCTAACTTCGACAAAGAATGGATCTTCGTCGAGCATGTCCTTCGCCGAAGAGGGGCCTCGGCCCAGAATGGTTTACGGCCCAACCCTTTTATGTTATTTGTATAACCTCTTGTAATCAGTTTACGTAAAACACAAAAACCCTAAATCCTCTCTCTCTTCATTCTCTGTGCGACGGCAGTAGGGAGTCTCGAAGCTTTTACATCTCGATTTATCTAATCAATCTGGTATTACAGTTAGTGTCTATCTTTTATTTCTGCTAGAATCCCGATGATGTGATTTTGTGTGAAATTAGGGTTGTAAACTTAGAACTTGCATGATGAGGATTTGATGATTTGTATATGTTCAGATTCATGATGTGATTGTCGATTAATGAAACGGGTAGCCTGATTTACATGTGAATGAGAATGTTAGTGATTGGATTGAAAACGTGATTGTATATGATCAAGACTTGTGTTAATCCATGATGTTGTATTTGCATATTAAAGTTGTGGGGTTACTAGTTTGATTAGCAGTAGTTAGGGTTTGTACAACTTGTAAAGAAACTGGTGTTTGATCCATTAACCCCACTGAAAATGTGTTAGCAGTTATTATGTGATCTTGACGAACCTTTATGATACTTCGTCACCTTCAGTCACGGCGAAGAATGGATACTTCGCCACATGTAGTCTCGATGAAGGATGGATACTTCGTCGCATGTAACCTTGACGAAGGTTAGGTACTTCGTGTGACAACCCTCGAATTTACATGTAACCGTACAGTTTATTAATAATAATTAATGTGCTTGACGACTGTGTGGAATTACTTAACTGCTTTCTGATATCTGTGTTATGCTTACACGTATTTGTTAATATACTAATAGTGTACAGATAGGTTACTAAATAGTCCGTTATATTTTCCTAAGTGTTAGAAAGTAAAAAAAACGTTACAAAATAATAATAATGACACTTTAAAGCTTTGTTAAGCACTTTAACGGATCATTATCCAACCGAACAACCGGACTATACCCAGAACATAAAATATTGCCATCTACACTGTTTATCTTTTTCTGAGCCAGTTAGGGTCCCTGAATACCCTAACACCCGCTATAATGCATGACACACTAGTAACCGGGTTAATCCCTAAACTAACTAAATTAACCTAACTAATAACTAATGTTTAGTTGGAAATGAACTAGACTACCCCCCCCCCCGCCCAACCAAACCGTCCCCAAGGGGACACCTCATGTCCTATTTTGATTAAACTAATCTCTTATGTCTAATATCTAAGAGACACATAATCCATTGGACCATAATCCTAAACTTTGTCTATAAGTTCAAGACTTGGCACACCATAACACACACTTAACAAACATCACAACACACACACTCTCTCCCTCTCCAAAGCTCTCGGCCGAACCCCCCTACACCATCCATCCATTTTTCGGTTTTGATCTTCTCATTCCAAGAGCATACAAGTGTTGAGGATCACATACGAGGAGGCTTAGTGCATTCGGAACGCGAAGGACCTCTTCTCATTGCTTTTATCCACGCATTTTTCGACTAGAATCTTCCCTAGCCTCGAGCTAGTAGTAAGTGACTCTAAACATCTTCTTGATCTATTCTAAAGTGGTTAATAAGAGTTTCGTCGGTTAAAAATCACTAACATGTAAGATCACCAACTAAAAGTCTACTAAAGTGATGAACAAGGTGGTTAATGGATGAATGTTAGTGTAAATCATGTAGATCTTGTGTGATTATGATGATTGGTTGATGTTCTGATGTTGTGCTGAATAATATTAGTATGTTATGTTGTTGTGGTCACTAAACTTGTTAACGGAATCGATCAAACACGATTTAGAAGGTTAAACACTGAAAATCAGAATCTGTCTAAGCGTTACAGCCAACTTCAGTTGGCTGTAAACAGGTCTTAAACTCAACGAAAAATCGATATTTTGAATCTAAAATATGTTATTATGAAATACGGTTCTAATGGCACCGGAATCGTAATTTTTGGACTCCGTTTACTATTTTTAAAGTGTTAATTTGTAACAGCAACTTAAGCTGAATTTTGACAGCAATAAATGGGTGTCATACTTTCAGTCATAACCTGAGTTTTGTGATGAATCGGACCATGAAATTTGTACAGTAGATGACAACCGATGCATTTGTAATTACCCCACTGGAATTTCGTAAATCGGACACTCGATGAATTTTTAATAAATTGTTCCGTGGACTGTGGTCAGAAATACATGAATCTGAGTTCAGTCCGGAATATGAATTTTTATAAAATATTGGTAATGAACCGGACCCCGATATTTTTACACAATAAAATATGGAACGTTTAAGACATCCTGTAAAAATTTGGGAATTTTTGGAATAATTTAACCATTTTATTAAAATGTCCGAAAACAGCCGGTTTTGAATATAAATGCTGAAATGACATGAGTTGTGACTCGTGTGTCTAAATGTCGAGTATGCTATCTGTGAATGATCTAACATGTTATATATGTTATGTGCATTATCGTATGTTTGATTTTGAGTGGGGAGTGGATGGGAAACTTAGATGGGTATAAACTGTTAAAATGATGCATGTTGTGTGATAGATACGTGTAGGAACTTTGTGTTCTATTTGAAAACCACCAAATGACTAACTGGTAAATCATACTAGGACGTGATCGACCGACCTTGACTGTTAGCTATATTGAGAATCTAACCGAGCAAACCGAGGTGAGTTCACACCCTTACTAAGGCATGGGATTCCCGGTGGTTGGGAATGGGATTGAATAACTATTTATATTATCAACACTACTAGACTACCTACTACTGTCCTCGGATTGAGAAGGGCACGTACGTAAAACCTACGTACACTCACACTTACTACTGTCCTCGGATTGAGAAGGGCACGTACGTAAAACCTACGTACATTCATACTTACTACTGTCCTCGGATGAGAAGGGCACGTACGTAAAACCTACGTACACTTATACTTACTACTGTCCTCGGATGAGAAGGGCACGTACGTAAAACCTACGTACACTTATACTTAACACCGTCCTCGGATTGGGAAGGACACTTATGGATACGCCTAGTCTAGTAACATACATAATGGGAAGCCCCTACTAAATATCGTAAAGGTTTGGGAATCAAGGATAATGGGTAATACATGGTTATGAAACGAACTTCCGATTTCTGATACGAACTCATTAACTAAACACCCAAATGTGAACTCACTCAACTTTGTTGTTGACTAGTTGTTACATGCCTTGCAGGTCGTTAGATGCTGTGGAGCTTGCACATGGAGGTGGTCGTTGTGGAATGCGAACTAATATGTCCCGTACTTACTAAATAAACGTTATGAACTTATGAAACTTATGTTTGGGGTCTTTAAACTTATGAACTACAAACTTATGTTTTGGTTTAACGACTTATGCTTCCGCTGTTTAAATTGAACTTGGTTAACTTCCTTTTGGTCACCAATTGTATTGTGGTTGGTTTTATTTACTAAAATACGTTGTTCAATATGATTGGTGGCTCGATCCTGGTTACGTCACGCCTCCAAGCGGTGATACTCCGCGTGTGGATTTTGGGGGGTGTGACAGATTGGTATCAGAGCCATTGGTTATAGTGAACTTGGTTTTAAAAAGGGAAAGGCTTTTTGGATAAAACCAGACTATAACCTGTACAGTGCTCAACGATCCACAACGACGCTTCGCTCCACGTGCAAGACTCAACGCTATAGGTAATATGGTATATGTTTGTATTGCCTGCCTGCTAGTTTAAGTAGCGCATTTGATCATGGTATGCTTAGTTAGCGTAACAACTATTGCTTGAAAAACCTGTGTGTGTGCTCTCTTCTGTCACTCCACACTTACGCACTTTCGCAACACCCTTCTTACCCGTGTTTTCCCTCGATGTGAAGATCATGAGTGGACGCCTCAACTTGACTCAGGATCAGCTGGCAACCTTGATTAATGAATGGGTTGCTGAAGCCCTAGCAACCCAAACGGGGAGTCAACCCATGCACCCTCAAACGCGCATAGGCACCCTCAAGGCGTTCTTGGAGTGCAAACCTCCCACTTTCGACGGCACTGGAGGGGCAATCGGCCTTCTACACTGGATCCGAAGAATCGAATATACATTCGAAGAAAGTGAAAGCCCTGCCAGCAAACGAGTAAAGTACGCTACTGGCATGTTGCAGGGGAAAGCGTATTCTTGGTGGAACGCACAAGTTCAGATGCTCGGGTTGGCAGACGCGAATGCCACCCTCTGGAGCGACTTCAAGGATTGGATTAAGGAAGAATTCTGCCACCTGGACGACATCCTGGAATTGGAAATAGAGTATTATGGTTTGAAGATGGAAGGATCAGAGATTGAGGCGTACACAAAGAGGTCCAACGACTTGGCTACCTTATGTCCTAACATGTCACAACCCATATCTAGGCGAATCAAGCTATACCTCAGAGGCTTAGTTCCGGAAATCCAAGGGTCTGTGAGTGCGGCCAACCTTCCCACAATCCAGCAAGTCGTTCGTTTGGCGCATCAACTCACCGATCAGGCGGTGGAAGAGGGCAAGTTGCCCAAGCGTAACTCTTCCAATGCAAATGCTCTTATTAGTAACTAGTATATTTGGGGTGATCACCAAGGTGAGGGTCCTAGCTCTATACGACGGGAACCGCACAGGAAACTCGAGCTGAACTACCAAAATCAGGGGGGATACCTAGGTAATAAACCGAGATGCCGCAAGTGCCAACGGCACCACAGCGGGTCGTGTGTGGAATCGTGTTGTCATCGGTGCAAGAAGTTGGGACATATGGCTAGAGACTGTAGGAGCCCATATCCTACAAACCGGAACCAACGGCAACACCAGCAGGGTAATGAGAGATGTTACCAGTGCGGTGCTGAGAGTCACTTCAAGAGGAACTGTCCGCAGATGAGACAGAAACGTGACAACAGCGGCAACCAGGGCAACGGGAACAATAACGGAGACAATAAGGATAACCGCAGGACTGGGGAGCATGAGTTCCTGAATGGGCAAGAGGAAGAAAGAAACAACCCCAACGTTGTGGCGGGTAAATTCCTACCAGACAATTTCCTTGTTTCTATTTTAATTAATTCGGGTGCAGATGTTAGATATGTGTTCCTAAGAGTTAGTCAGGTGCTTAAGCGTACCCCATTACCCTTAAAACACCAAACATATTGTAGAACTAGCTAAACGGTAAAAGTCTTGAAGCCACACACGTAGTTAAAGGTTGTAACCTCGTCTTAGCTGGTCAGACTTTCTCTATCGATCTTAACCCTATCACACTTGGTAGTTTCGACGTCGTTATTGGGATGGATTGGCTATCTCATCATCAAGCGGAGATTGTTTGCAAGGAGAAAATCGTCCGCATTCCTCGTTCTGGTGAAGAACCTCTCATGATTCGTGGCAACAAGAGTGGTGCTGTCGAAGGCATCATCTCTTTCCTAAAGGCCCAGAAGTGTTTGCGAAAGGGCCACACTGCCATTTTAGCACTCGTTACTGACACATCAACGGAAGAGAAGAGAATTGATGACATCCCTATTGTGCGCGATTTTCCCGAGGTATTTCCTGAGGAATTACCTGGTCTTCCGCCTCATCGCCAAGTTGAGTTCCAAATCGAGCTAGCTCCTGGAGCAGCGCCAGTAGCTCGAGCACCATATTGTCTAGCTCCATCAGAACTCGAAGAACTGTCCACACAACTACAAGAACTCTCGGAAAAGGGTTTTATTCGCCCTAGCTCTTCGCCATGGGGAGCACCAGTGTTATTCGTGAAGAAGAAAGACGGTACCTTCAGAATGTGTATTGACTACCGCGAACTTAACAAGGTGACCGTGAAGAATCGCTATCCTCTTCCACGTATTGACGACTCGTTCGACAAGCTGCAAGGGTCGAGCTATTACTCTAAGATTGATTTGAGATCGGGATACCACCAGCTGAGAGTCCGAGAGGAGGACGTCTCCAAAACAGCATTCAGAACTCGTTACGGCCATTACGAGTTTCTGGTTATGCCATTCGGGCTGACAAATGCACCAGCGGTCTTCATGGATCTCATAAACCGAGTGTGCAAGCCTTACCTGGATAAGTTCGTTATTGTGTTCATCGACGATATCCTGATCTATTCTAAGAGTCAGGAGGAACACGAGCAGCATCTACGACTTATGCTGGAACTTCTTCGAAAAGAACAGTTGTATGCCAAGTTTTCGAAATGTGACTTCTGGCTTCGCGAAGTCCACTTTCTAGGCCATGTGGTAAACAAGGATGGAATTCATGTGGATCCATCCAAGGTTGACTCAATCAAGAACTGGCCTGCACCCCGCACACCAAAAGAAATCCGCCAATTCTTGGGTTTGGCAGGATATTACAGAAGGTTTATCAAAGACTTCTCCAAGATTGCGCAACCTCTCACTTCACTGACTCAGAAGGGTGTCATCTATCGTTGGGGTGATGCACAGGAGTCCGCATTTCAACACCTAAAGGATAGACTTTGTAGCGCGCCTATCCTCTCATTGCCTGAGGGCACAGATGATTTTGTGGTTTACTGCGATGCTTCCATCCAAGGACTTGGTTGCGTGTTGATGCAACGTGACAAGGTCATTGCCTACGCATCACGCCAACTCAAGGTTCATGAAAGAAACTACACTACTCACGATCTGGAACTGGGAGCAGTTGTATTCGCGCTTAAGATATGGAGACATTACCTGTACGGTACCAAGTGCACCATTTACACCGACCACAGGAGTCTCGAGCATATTTTCAAGCAAAAGGAGTTAAACATGCGTCAACGCCGATGGGTTGAGCTCTTGAATGATTATGAATGCGCAATCAAATATCATCCGGGCAAGGCCAATGTTGTGGCCGATGCCCTCAGTCGAAAGGATACTCTACCTAAGCGTGTACGTGCTTTATAGCTTACCATCCAATCTAACCTTCCCGCTCAGATTCGCGATGCTCAGGTTGAAGCATTGAAAGCAGAGAACATTAGGGCTGAATCCCTACGAGGATCGAGGCAGCGGCTAGAACAAAAGGAAGACGGTGCCTACTATGTAAACGGACGCATCTGGGTTCCACTTTATGGCAACTTACGCGAGCTTGTGATGGATGAAGCACATAAGTCTCGTTATTCGGTACACCCTGGTTCGGACAAGATGTACCACGACCTCAAGACTACGTATTGGTGGCCTGGCATGAAAGCCCACATAGCAACCTACGTCAGCAAGTGCTTGACTTGCGCGAGAGTCAAGTCTGAATATCAAAAACCATCAGGCTTACTTCAACAACCGGAGATCCCGAAATGGAAATGGGAGCAAATTTCCATGGATTTCGTTACTGGTCTGCCCAGATCTCAACGCGGAAACGATACCATTTGGGTGATCGTAGATCGACTGACCAAGTCTGCACATTTTCTGGCCATCAAAGAAACAGATAAGTTTTCTACTCTTGCAGACATTTATCTGAAGGAAGTAGTGTCAAGGCACGGAGTGCCAACTTCCATCATTTCTGATCGTGACGCGCGTTTTACTTCAGAACTGTGGCAAGCAATGCACAAGTCCTTTGGCTCACGGTTAGATATGAGCACCGCTTATCACCAGCAGACGGATGGGCAATCTGAACGCACCATCCAAACCCTTGAAGACATGCTTAGGGCATGTGTGATCGATTTTGGTAATGGCTGGGAAAAGCACCTCCCGTTAGTGGAGTTTTCATATAACAACAGCTACCACACCAGCATCCAAGCCGCTCCGTTCGAGGCATTGTACGGACGTAAATGCCGATCACCTCTCTGTTGGGCAGAAGTCGGTGACAGCCAAATCACTGGCCCAGAACTTGTGGTAGATACCACCGAGAGAATTGCTCAGATACGACAGCGAATGGCGGCAGTTCGTGACCGTCAGAAAAGCTATGCTGATAAGGGAAGAAAACCACTCGAGCTCCAGGTTGGGGATCGAGTGCTACTCAAAGTCTCACCTTGGAAAGGTGTAGTCCGCTTTGGCAAACGAGGCAAACTCAATCCGCGTTATGTCGGACCATTCGAGGTCATTGAGAAAATTGGCAAAGTCGCCTACAGGTTGGATCTACCTGAAAAACTCAGCGGAGTTCACAATGTTTTCCATGTGTCGAATCTGAAGAAGTGTCTGTCAGATGAGACCCTCATAGTTCCTCTTAAGGAACTCACAATCGACGACCAGCTGCGATTCTTCGAGGAACCAGTAGAGATTACAGATCGAGATGTTAAGATCCTCAAGCATACCAGGATACCTCTGGTCCGAGTTCGTTGGAATGCTCGTCGTGGCCCAGAGTATACCTGGGAACGAGAAGACCAAATGAAACTCAAGTATCCCCAACTGTTTAAGAAAAACGCAACCACTACTGAGGCTGAAGCTACTGCAGAATTTCGGGACGAAATTCCAAATCAACGGGGGGATGATGTGACACCCCAGGAAAATCTGGAAAACAACGTAACTTAACTAGCTTCCTCAGTAACCATGCGCTAAATTTCGGGACGAAATTCTCTTAACAGGGGGAGAATGTGACAACCCTCGAATTTACATGTAACCGTACAGTTTATTAATAATAATTAATGTGCTTGACGACTGTGTGGAATTACTTAACTGCTTTCTGATATCTGTGTTATGCTTACACGTATTTGTTAATATACTAATAGTGTACAGATAGGTTACTAAATAGTCCGTTATATTTTCCTAAGTGTTAGAAAGTAAAAAAAACGTTACAAAATAATAATAATGACACTTTAAAGCTTTGTTAAGCACTTTAACGGATCATTATCCAACCGAACAACCAGACTATACCCAGAACATAAAATATTGCCATCTACACTGTTTATCTTTTTCTGAGCCAGTTAGGGTCCCTGAATACCCTAACACCCGCTATAATGCATGACACACTAGTAACCGGGTTAATCCCTAAACTAACTAAATTAACCTAACTAATAACTAATGTTTAGTTGGAAATGAACTAGACTACCCCCCCCCCCCAACCAAACCGTCCCCAAGGGGACACCTCATGTCCTATTTTGATTAAACTAATCTCTTATGTCTAATATCTAAGAGACACATAATCCATTGGACCATAATCCTAAACTTTGTCTATAAGTTCAAGACTTGGCACACCATAACACACACTTAACAAACATCACAACACACACACTCTCTCCCTCTCCAAAGCTCTCGGCCGAACCCCCCTACACCATCCATCCATTTTTCGGTTTTGATCTTCTCATTCCAAGAGCATACAAGTGTTGAGGATCACATACGAGGAGGCTTAGTGCATTCGGAACGCGAAGGACCTCTTCTCATTGCTTTTATACACGCATTTTTCGACTAGAATCTTCCCTAGCCTCGAGCTAGTAGTAAGTGACTCTAAACATCTTCTTGATCTATTCTAAAGTGGTTAATAAGAGTTTCGTCGGTTAAAAATCACTAACATGTAAGATCACCAACTAAAAGTCTACTAAAGTGATGAACAAGGTGGTTAATGGATGAATGTTAGTGTAAATCATGTAGATCTTGTGTGATTATGATGATTGGTTGATGTTCTGATGTTGTGCTGAATAATATTAGTATGTGATGTTGTTGTGGTAACTAAACTTGTTAACGGAATCGATCAAACACGATTTAGAAGGTTAAACACTGAAAATCAGAATCTGTCTAAGCGTTACAGCCAACTTCAGTTGGCTGTAAACAGGTCTTAAACTCAACGAAAAATCGATATTTTGAATCTAAAATATGTTATTATGAAATACGGTTCTAATGGCACCGGAATCTTAATTTTTGGACTCCGTTTACTATTTTTAAAGTGTTAATTTGTAACAGCAACTTAAGCTGAATTTTGACAGCAATAAATGGGTGTCATACTTTCAGTCATAACCTGAGTTTTGTGATGAATCGGACCATGAAATTTGTACAGTAGATGACAACCAATGCATTTGTAATTACCCCACTGGAATTTCGTAAATCGGACACTCAATGAATTTTTAATAAATTGTTCCGTGGACTGTGGTCAGAAATACATGAATCTGAGTTCAGTCCGGAATATGAATTTTTATAAAATATTGGTAATGAACCGGACCCCGATATTTTTACACAATAAAATATGGAACGTTTAAGACATCCTGTAAAAATTTGGTAATTTTTGGAATAATTTAACCATTTTATTAAAATGTCCGAAAACAGCCGGTTTTGAATATAAATGCTGAAATGACATGAGTTGTGACTCGCGTGTCTAAATGTCGAGTATGCTATCTGTGAATGATCTAACATGTTATATATGTTATGTGCATTATCGTATGTTTGATTTTGAGTGGGGAGTGGATGGGAAACTTAGATGGGCATAAACTGTTAAAATGATGCATGTTGTGTGATAGATACGTGTAGGAACTTTGTGTTCTATTTGAAAACCACTAAATGACTAACTGGTAAATCATACTAGGACGTGATTGACCGACCTTGACTGTTAGCTATATTGAGAATCTAACCGAGCAAACCGAGGTGAGTTCACACCCTTACTAAGGCATGGGATTCCCGGTGGTTGGGAATGGGATTGAATAACTATTTATATTATCAACACTACTAGACTACCTACTACTGTCCTCGGATTGAGAAGGGCACGTACGTAAAACCTACGTACACTCACACTTACTACTGTCCTCGGATTGAGAAGGGCACGTACGTAAAACCTACGTACATTCATACTTACTACTGTCCTCGGATGAGAAGGGCACGTACGTAAAACCTACGTACACTTATACTTAGTACTGTCCTCGGATGAGAAGGGCACGTACGTAAAACCTACGTACACTTATACTTAACACCGTCCTCGGATTGGGAAGGACACTTATGGATACGCCTAGTCTAGTAACATACATAATGGGAAGCCCCCACTAAATATCGTAAAGGTTTGGGAATCAAGGATAATGGGTAATACATGGTTATGAAACGAACTTCCGATTTCTGATACGAACTCATTAACTAAACAACCAAACGTGAACTCACTCAACTTTGTTGTTGACTAGTTGTTACATGCCTTGCAGGTCGTTAGATGCTGTGGAGCTTGCACATGGAGGTGGTCGTTGTGGAATGCGAACTAATATGTCCCGTACTTACTAAATAAACGTTATGAACTTATGAAACTTATGTTTGGGGTCTTTAAACTTATGAACTACAAACTTATGTTTTGGTTTAACGACTTATGCTTCCGCTGTTTAAATTGAACTTGGTTAACTTCCTTTTGGTCACCAATTGTATTGTGGTTGGTTTTATTTACTAAAATACGTTGTTCAATATGATTGGTGGCTCGATCCTGGTCACGTCACGCCTCCAAGCGGTGATACTCCGCGTGTGGATTTTGGGGGGGTGTGACACTTCATCACCTGTGATTTCGACGAAGAATAGATACTTTGGCGCCAGCGTTCTTCATCGTGCCTTGGATTGAACAGAACAGTAAACAGTGTTGTGATGCTTATGGTTGGTGTACACTTGTGTTTACAAAAATTACTTGTTGATTGATATTAATATAGACTAAGAATAAGGAATCTGGCTGTCTTGTGTGGTTAGAACATTTATCTATTATGTACTGAATTGTGATATTCACATGGGACGTGGACTTGTATGAGAATTGGGCAATTAGTACTTGTTATACAGTGATCTTTGCGATGAATGCATTTTGTGTTAAATAAGTGACTTAATTGATTGTGAAACTGATGTTGATTGGTAACCACGGTAGGGTTTGGGTTGACCAACTTGGACGGGTAATTTAACATACCGAGCAAATCGAAGGTGAGTTCCTTCTTCTTGAGCATGCGTCCCGGTGGGTGGGACAATCATTGGGTATTCCTAAGAGGAATAAGTCATTTGGGTAAAAACTGGGATGTTGGATAATACACTTAATTCCTATCACCATTAAGTCCCATCTTGTTTGTTACCTGAGAGGTAATAGGTTTGGCACCCTCACCCCGTACCTGAGAGGACGGGTGTGAACTAATGACCCAGTCATGACCAATGCTTAGATAGGGGCATTGGGGAAGGGCAAAAATAATCTGGAGCCATCTTGTACGGTACTCGAGTTATTATCAACATTATAATCAATGAACTGAATTAAACACTTGGTATTTAACGTTTTCGTAAAACTATGAACTCACCAGCGTTGTCTGATACACTTGTTGCATGCTCGCAGGTCGTTAGGTACTGTGGATGAGGAACTTGCTATCTGGATGGCTGGAGCGGTCATGAGTCATGTTGCTGGGATATGCATGACTTGTTTACTGATTTTTAACTAATTACATTTGGTTTTGAAACGTTTCAACAATGTTTTATTAATTGCTTCCGCTGAACATGTTAAACATGGATTATGTTATAAATGCTTTACCTTAATAAATGGAAACATTATTTCAATCTCGGTATTAGTTCAATGTGATTAGTGGCTAGATCCTGGTACGTCACACGCCTAGCGACGTCTTTCACATGTGGTATTTTGGGGGTGTGACAGTTTGGTATCAGAGCCACTGGTTATAGTGAACTAGGTTTTAAAGCGTTTTTATAAAACCAGACTATAACCCAACATTTCAGAAAGCGACCATGACACTCAGCTCCAGATTGCAAGGTTCGTCTCTCGTTTACTTATTGCACATCATATTAAGTGAACACTTGAGTAAGGCTTTGCATGTGAATGCACACCTAGTATTACTATGCGTTCTTGTGATATTAGCTTATGCTACGTGATTTATAGTGTGATACTTCCCTAAACCTTCCTGATTTATGTTGTAGTGTTTTCGTTTCGCTATTCAAATTTGAGGAACCTTTTAGCATAAGTTGGGAGGAGATGAGATAAACATGCAAATTGCATTGTTATTATGGGTGCACACATAATAATAATGTGGGGTGCATGTGAGTCCCAGTGAGGCCTAACGAGTGTGAAAGGGGTTTTGCTCTGTTGTCTGATTTAAACTTAGTAGTCCATAGAAGTCAACGTGAGGTATGACTCCTACCTTATCTTGACTCTTAACCTTTTCCATTTTCTTATATAGAATCATGAGCGGACGAGGCCATGGGCGTGGTCACATTGTGATGACTCAGGCCGAGCTGACAAACTTAATTAACACACGTGTGGGTGAGGCTTTGGCAGCCTATCAAGCTGGTAAGATATGTGCCGAATACCCTTTATACTTGTGTCGCGTACTCAACTCTTATCCGTGTGCTGTATTTTCTTTCGTCCTTAGGTCAGCAAGCGAATCAGAATCAAAACAATCCACCTGCCTGCACGTTCAAGACGTTCATGGATTGTAAGCCAAAGACATTCAGTGGGACTGAAGGAGCTGTGGGACTACTGCGTTGGTTTGAGAAGGCAGAATCGGTGTTTGCGATGTGTAACTGTCCTGCTGGGGAAAGAGTGAAGTATGCTTCAGGCACACTCGAGGATGGTGCCTTGACTTGGTGGAATGCCCAAGTCCAGATGCTGGGCATTGAGATAGCGAATGCCACTACTTGGGAGGATTTTAAGGAGTTGATGAGAGAGGAGTATTGTCCTCGTGATGAAGTGCAGAAACTGGAGAACGAGTATTATAATCTAAAAATGGTGGGGTCCAAGATTGAGGCATACACGAAGCGGTCGCATGAATTAGCTAATATGTGCCCGAACTTATCACGACCTCCACACAGAAGAATCGAGTTGTACATCAAGGAATTAGCCCCGCAGGTTAAGGGCCTGGTTACTGCAGCGAACCTCAACAACTTACCTCAGATCATCCACTTAGCTCACAAGATCACAAATCAGGAGGTGGAGCGTGGCTCGCTACCACCGTGTGTTTCTACTACTGCCACTACTGCTGCAGTTACTACTACTGCTTCTGATAGCAAACACAAATGGAATGATGTGGACAAGGTGTCCAACTTGAATCAGTCACAGAAGAAACCAGACAACAGTATCAACCGCAGTTTCAGCCAGTCATCTTCTGTGAATCAGAATCAGAGCAACAATTCGAATCAGGGCTCCTATGCGGGAAAGCAACCGAAGTGTAACAAGTGCAACTTCCACCATCGCGGGCGGTGCCCGGGTATGTCACAGGTGCAACAAGGTAGGCCATATGGCTAGAGACTGCAGGGTCTCACTCCCGAGGCAACAGCAGCAGCAACCCCCACAGCAGCAGCAGCCACAGCAACAGGAGAGGCAGCAGCCTCAGCAGAATCAGGGAAATCGTAAGGGGTGCTTTCAGTGGGGAGACGAGGGTCACTTTAGGTGGGATTGCCCTCAATTGAATCAGAATGCTGGTAACAACAACAATAACACTAGGAATAACAACAATGGGAACAATGGTGGAAATGGTGCGCGTGGGAGAGTGTTTACCATTGGCGCTGGGGAAGCTCGCAACGATGGCAATGTGGTGACCGGTACGTTTTCTGTGAACAATCTATTTGCTTCTATTTTATTCGACTCTGGTGCCGATTGGAGTTATGTGTCATTGGAGTTCAGTCATCAGTTAGGGTTAACTCCTACGCCCCTTGTAACTAAACACGTAGTAGAATTAGCTGAGCAAATCGACTGAAGCTTCACATGTTCTTTTTGGCTGTAAACTTGATCTTATGGGTCAAGTGTTCGACATTGAACAACTCCCCGTTACTCTTGGAAGTTTTGATGTAGTCGTTGGCAAGGATTGGTTGTCTAAGCACCAAGCAGAAATTCTCTGTAAAGAGAAAATAGTGCGTATCCCTCTCCCCAGTGGAGAATCTTTGTCGGTTCAAAGTCATCATAGTGGAGCAATGGTTGGCATCATCTCAGCCATGAAAGCCCAGAAGTGTTTACGAAAGGGCTACCCTGCTATACTAGCTCTTGTTACTGATACTCAACCTGAAGAAAGGAAGATTGAAGACCTTCAAGTTGTTCGCGAGTTTTCTGATGTGTTTCCTGAAGAGCTTCCTGGTTTACCTCCACACCATCAGGTGGAATTCCAGATTTACCTTACTCCAGGAGCAGCCCCGTTTGCTCGTGCTCCTTATCGTCTTACACCAGGAGAGTTGCAAGAGCTATCAAATCAACTCCAAGAACTATTGGATAGAGGTTTTATCTGACCCATTTCTTCGCCTTGGGGAGCCCTAGTTTTGTTTGTGAAGAAGAAAGATGGGTCCTTTCGTATGTGTATAGATTATCGAGAACTCAACAAGGTAACAGTCAAGAACCTTTATCCTTTACCACGTATCGATGACTTGTTTGACCAGTTGCAAGGGTCAAGTTTCTACTCGAAAATCGACTTAAGATCGGGCTACCATCAGATGAGAGTCCGAGAGGAGGATATTCTAAAAACAGCTTTTCGAACGCGGTATGGCCATTATGAGTTTTTGGTTATGCCATTCGGGTTGACAAACGCACCGGCGGTTTTCATGGACCTCATGAACCGTGTGTGCAAGCCGTATCTTGACGATTTCGTCATTGTGTTTATTGATGACATCTTGATCTACTCTAAGAGCAAAGAGGATCACGAGCGACACTTGCGTCTTGTTTTGGAGCTTCTGAGGAAGGAGCAACTCTACGCGAAATTTTCTAAGTGTGATTTCTGGATACGAGAAGTGCACTTCCTTGGCCACACTGTTAATGAATTGGGGATACATGTGGATCCTGCTAAGATTGATGCTATCAGAAATTGGGTGGCACCAAAGAACCCTTCGAAGGTGCGACAATTTCTCGGTCTCGCTGGGTACTATCGCAGATTTATTAAAGACTTCTCGAAGATCGCTCAACCTCTTACTTCGTTGTCACAGAAAGGCGTGGTATATTCTTGGAGAACGAAGCAGGAAGATGCTTTCCAGCTCTTGAAACAAAAAATCTGCAGTGCACCAATCTTGTCTTTACCTGAAGGTACCGAAGATTTTGTGGTATATTGTGATGCTTCTATTCAGGGTCTCAGTTGCGTGCTGATGCAACGCGAGAAGGTGATAGCTTACGCCTCTCGGCAGTTGAAGGTTCATGAGAAGAATTACACGACTCACGACTTGGAGTTAGGGGCCGTGGTTTTCGCGCTAAAGATTTGGAGGCATTATCTGTACGGTACCAAATGCACTATCTATACCGATCACATGCCTCCAGCATATCTTTGATCAGAAGGAATTGAATATGCGACAGCGTCGCTGGGTAGAACTCTTAAACGACTACGACTGTGCAATCAAGTATCACCCAGGTAAAGCTAACGTGGTAGCTGATGCCCTTAGTCGAAAGGAAACAAAACCCAAACGTGTATGAGCCTTACAGCTCACTATTCACTCAAATCTTCCTGATCAGATCTGTTCCGCTTAGGCCGAAGCATTGAAGGAAGAAAACTTGGAAGCTGAGTATTTGTGGGGCATGGAGAAACGACTCGTGGAAAGGTCAGATGGCATCTATTATTTTATGGAACGGATATGGGTTCCTCTGTTTGGAAATCTTAGGGAGCTTGTGATGGACGAAGCGCACAAGTCCAGATACTCTGTTCACTCGGGTTCGGATAAGATGTATCAGGACCTCAAGGTCTTGTATTGGTGGCCGAAGATGAAAGCTAACATGGCGACGTATGTGAGTAAGTGTTTGACTTGTGCGAAAGTCAAGGTAGAGTATTAGAAACCCTCAGGCCTGCTTCAGCAACCAGAAATACCTATGTGGAAATAGGAGCAAATTGCTATGGACTTCGTCACTGGTTTGCCTAGAACATAAAACGGAAACGATACCATTTGGGTGATCGTTGACCGCCTCACGAAATCTGCACACTTCCTTGCGATCAAGGAAACGGATAAGTTTTCTCAACTTGCTGCTGTATATCTGAAGGAAGTGGTTTCTAGGCACGGGGTACCAACCTCTATTATCTCTGATCGTGATCCGCGTTTCATATCTGATTTGTGGCAATCAATGCATAAATCGTTCGGCTCACGTCTCGACATGAGCACTGCTTATCACCCACAAACGGATGGTCAAAGCGAACGAACCATCCAAACACTTGAAGACATGTTGCGAGCATGTGTGATCAATTTTGGTAAAGGATGGGAGAAACACTTGTCGTTGATCAAGTTCTCCTACAACAACAGTTACCACACTAGCATCCAGGCAGCTCCGTTTGAGGCGTTGTACGGCCAGAAATGTCATTCTCCTCTTTGTTGGGCTGAGGTGGGTGACAGGATCACAGGTCCGGAACTTGTTCTTGAAACTTCTGAAAAGATTGTCCAGATCAGAAACCGTATGGCGGCGGCGCGCGACCGTCAGAAAATCTACGCTGACAAGCGTAGGAAACCCTTGGAGTTCGCTGTAGGCGATCGTGTAATGTTGAAAGTCTCACCCTGGAAGGGTGTGGTGCGCTTTGGGAAGCGCGGCAAGCTTAATCCACACTATGTTGGGCTATTCAAAGTTTTGGAGCGTATTGGTAAAGTGGCGTACAAGCTCGAGTTACCTGCTGAGTTGGGTAACGTTCATGATGTCTTCCATGTTTCGCAACTAAAGAAGTGTTTGTCTGATGAAACACTAGTGGTACCACTTCAAGAGCTGAGAATTGATGACAAATTGCATTTTGTTGAGGAACCAATAGAAATTATGGACCGGGATGTGGACCGGAGTTCGTTGGAACTCAAGACGTGGACCGGAGTTCACGTGGGAACGCAAGGATCAGATGAAGCTCAAGTACCCGCATTTATTCCCAACCGACCAATCTAATCTGATGCAACTGGTGAATTTCGGGGCGAAATTCCCTTTTAAGTTGGGGATGATGTGGCACCTGCGGAAAATCCACATTCATCCTGATTTAACATCTTGTCGCTTTGGATTACTTGTTAAATTTCAGGACGAAATTTCTTTCAAGTTGGGGATGATGTGACAACCCGAGATTTCAAGGTCTTTCCTATACACGTCACTGACTTCTGAATCCTGTTTTACAATTTGATTTACGTGGTGTTGTGTTATCTGAATGATAAATGTTTTATGTGTAATGCTTGGTTGTTAAATGTGTGGTGTTAATTATAGTTTATTTAAGGTTTAATAATAGGATTCTTCGCCACAAGTTCTCCTCGACGAAGAATGGGATTCTTCGCCATCCCTAGCTTCGACGAAGAATGGATCTTCGTCGAGCATGTCCTTCGCCGAAGAGGGGCCTCGGCCCAGAATGGTTTACGGCCCAACCCTTTTATGTTATTCGTATAACCTCTTGTAATCAGTTTACGTAAAACACAGAAACCCTAAATCTTCTCTCTCTTCATTCTCTGTGCGACGGCAGTAGGGAGTCTCGAAGCTTTTACATCTCGAATTATCTAATCAATCCGGTATTACGGTTAGTATCTATCTTTGATTTCTGCTAGAATCCCGATGATGTGATTTTATGTGAAATTAGGGTTGTAAACATAGAACTTGCATGATGAGGATTTGATGATTTGTATATGTTCAGATTCATGATGTGATTGTCGATCAATGAAACGGGTAGCCTGATTTACATGTGAATGAGAATGTTATTGATTGGATTGAAAACGTGATTGTGTATGATCAAGACTTGTGTTAATCCATGATGTTGTATTTCGATATTAAAGTTGTGGGGTTATTAGTTTGATTAGCAGTAGTTAGGGTTTGTAGAACTTGTAAAGAAACTGATGTTTGATCCATTAACCCCGCTGAAAACGTGTTAGCAGTTATTATGTGATCTTGACGAACCTTTATGATACTTTGTCACCCCCAGTCGCGGCGAAGAATGGATAGTTCGTCACATGTAGTCTCGACGAAGGATGGATACTTCGTCGCAAGTAACCTAGACAAAGGTTAGGTACTTCGTCACCTGTGATTTCGACGAAGAATGGATACTTCGTCACCATGGTTCTTCGCCGTGCCTTGGACTGAACAGAACAGTAAACAGTGTTGTGATGCTTATGGTTGGTGTACACTTGTGTTTACAAAAGTTACTTGTTGCATGATATTAATATGGACTAAGAATAAGGAATCTAGCTGTCTTGTGTGGTTAGAACATTTATCTGTTATGTACTGAATTGTGATATTCACATGGGATGTGGACTTGTATGAGAATTGGGCAATTAGTACTTGTTATACAGTGATCTTTGTGATGAATGCATTTTGTGTTAAATAAGTGACTTAATTGATTGTGAAACTGATGTTGATTGGTAACCACGGTAGGGTTTGGGTTGACCAACTTGGACGGGTAATTTAACATACCGAGCAAATCGAAGGTGAGTTCATTCCTCTTGAGCATGCGTCCCGGTGGGTGGGACAATCATTGGGTATTCCTGAGATGAATAAGTCATTTGGGTAAAAACTGGGATGTTGGATAATACACTCAATTCCTATCACCATTAAGTCACATCTTGTTTGTTACCTGAGAGGTAACGGGGTATTAGTTGATAGCGCTATTTAGGTTTGGCACCTTCACCCCGTACCTGAGAGGACGGGTGTGAACTAATGACCCATTCATGACCAATGCTTAGATAGGGGGATTGGGGAAGGGCAAAAATAATCTGGAGCCATCTTGTACGGTACTCGAGTTATTATCAACATTATAATCAATGAACTGAACTAAACACTTGGTAATTAACGTTTTCGTAAAACTATGAACTCACCATCATTGTCTAATACACTTGTTGCATGCTCGCAGGTCGTTAGGTACTGTGGATGAGGAACTTGCTATCTGGATGGCTGGAGTGGTCATGAGTCGCGTTGCTGGGATATGCATGACTTGTTTACTGATTTTTACTATACATCTGGTTTTGAAACGTTTCAACAATGTTTTATTAATTGCTTCCGCTGAACATGTTAAACTTGGATTATATTATAAATGCTTTACCTTAATAAATGGAAACACTATTTCAATCTCGGTATTAGCTCAATGTGATTAGTGGCTGGATCCTGGTACGTCACACGCCTAGCGAGGTCTTTCGCATGTGGTATTTTGGGGGTGTGATAACTTTTATCCTCTGAGGGAAGACACTTAACCACAAAACCAATAACATCTAAAAAATACAAAATAATGTAACTAAAATTACATAAACAATATAATATTAAAATATTAAAAATGAAGAACACATTTTTAAATAATGTACCAATCGGGCTTTTGAAAGACTTGTCGTCATCATCAGGGTCATCCACAACAGAATCAAATAGAGAAAAATCAAATCCCCATTCAGCACAACAGGCTCGTTGCATGCTTTGACAGTAGTGTTGTCATTTAGATTGATCTTCAACGAACTATGGACATATTTAACTTTCTGACGATTTTCACTCATCGAAGGATTATGAATAGTTAAACATTGATTTTCTTTCAGCAAATGCTCAGAAGCAGTAGTGTTTTTTGTACCTGCATTTTGGTTCCCTAAAACACAACGTTTTATAATTAATTATAAACAGTAACACATTAATTTGAAAGTGAAAAACATGTATGCATTGGCATAAAAAAACCTCCTGGTCCATGAATATCATGTCGTAGCAATAAATCTTCCTAGGATTGTTGAAGGTAGGCCTTGTCCATAGCCGGACTATGCGGATTCTGATAGTGTAATCATCAATATTAAGATCAACATTATTAAGAAGTGTGATAGCAGCCTGTTCCATCTCTGCAATTCATGAAAAAGAATTAAAATTACTTACTTGATGATGATATACAATAATCTATGAAGAAAAGTACATGAAAAATATAATATGTTAACTCAACAATACAATAACTATATGAATTACAATGAAACCCATAACACTCATACCAGAAGATATGTATATGGAAATATACAAAGTCAATAGATGCGATGTGTATGAACTTTAACAAATGAGACTTATTTATAAAAGAAACTGAGCACATAATTTTGGTAGCGATATTTTTATTTTTAATTATAATTGCCAACATTTACTAAAATATAAAAAATATACTAATCTAAATTTTTATGATTAATCAGTTTCCATAATTCTCAGATTTCCAAAGTAAGGACGAAATTTTGAAATTGATACCTATTAAGTGAGAGTTGACTTTCTATAATTAAAATGACTATAAATAGGGTAATCTTATATATAAAGCATACTAATGTAGCAGGTCAAAACTATAATAAAAGGTTTCCAATCATAGTGTTATATTCTATATGTATTACTAAAAGTTCATACTATTGTTCTTCTAATAATAACAACACTTTATTCTCTCTGCAGCAAAGAAGAAGGTCAAAGCAAGAATGGCATCCTGATTATTTACAATCATGTTAAATGGTTAATTGATTAAGAGATGATAAAATAAGAATATACTTTTTGTAGAAATTATTAACATAATTAGCATAATTACGGATGTTATAAAATTATAAAAAACAGTGAACTAAAGTTGATATAGTTTATATATTATTTCAATAAATATAACAACTTCTTTTAGGTTAGTTTAGTTACTTAACGGAATAATATCAATCACACATACATATGATTCACTTCCCTATTTAATATTTAAATTTTGTATATATATATATATATATATATATATATTATATATATATATATATAAGACATACAACACTGAGTTATATAAACACTAATTTTTGTACATAAACAGCCATGGTAATATATTTTTAAAAAATAAACAGCAATCTTAATATCTGAATATATTAATTTCTTTATATCTTTAAAAGTTGTTTCTATATCGTTTTTGATCTATCATATGTGTAATTTATATATATATATATAACACATACAACATTGAGTTATATAAACACTAATTTTTGTACATAAACATCCATGGTAATATATTTCTAAAAAATAAACAGCACTCTTAATCTTAATATCTGAATATATTAATTTATTTATATCTTTAAAAGTTGATTCTATATCGTTTTTGATCTATCATATGTGTAATGGGAATAAAAACTACTTAAAACATAGATTAAAATTTTTAGACATGGCATATTTAATAAACTGATATTGTCTTATAGACTGTCATTATAGTGGTTCAAAGCACACTTAAAAAATAAAAAAAAATGTAATAACTTGAAATTCAAAACCATAAACAATGTTAAAAACCAATAACCATATAAAAAGGGTGGCCGGAAACGTAAATGTCAAATATTTTCCATATGAAAAGGAAAAAACGAAACCTAAATGTCAAATGTCAAATAACTAATCACTACACCTAACGTAGGGTACAACCTTTTCAACACTCAACACTTGTTCATTTTCATCAAAAGAATAGTGAACGGTGTCACGGCCTTTAATTCCAGCAGATTTCATGAACTTCAACCAACGGGTTAACGCATATCGAAAACCTTCTTCTTTCCTTTCACGTCTGGTACCGTTGGTAAACTGCTCTGGCGGATCCCGATGCATAAGTCTGACGGTGATATCTTTTAAACCTTCATCAAGTTTAGCCATGCGTGAAACAGGATCAGGAAGCCTCTGTATTGTTGTAAAAATAAAATTAATAATAAAGATGAAACTAAAAACAATAATGTTTTATTACGTCAAAATAAAATTGTAACACTTAATATTTAGCAGTTTGTAAAATGAAATTAAAACTTACAAAATATTCACCAGCCATACGAACAAACCGATGAACACGACCATGTGGTTGTTCATAAACATCATTTACAGAATCGATAGGTGCAACTACAGCCTGAAAATTAAATATAACATTTATTAGATTAACAATATAACAAATATATAAATAAGTAGCAAAATGTATACTTACCTCATCGACATCTACATCTGGAAAATTCATTTCAACACCGTTTTTTTCAAAAAAAAATTAAATGGAAATAATTACCAAAATATTTTGTAAATAACAAAAAACAACTCACCTCCAATTGTAACTGACTAACAATTAGGTCAATACCAACGGTAAAACTGACTTTACCGTCAGCCGTTTCAATAATAACGTGAAACGTTTTGTTGTCTATAATTACAGTGGAGATTACATCGTTTGATGTATAATCATAGGTTTTTGGCAGGATACATTCAGGAATGACCTGTATGAATGATAAAAAAAATAATACAAAGATTAGTTTAAATATCACTAAAGAAAAACGTAAATATATTAAGAAAAATAAAAGTAAAAATTATCTTACATAAAACTGAGATGATGGAGGGAGCAGATATGTCCTGAAAGAGCTACCACTAACACCATCAAGGAAATATGTTACTCTGAACGTAGTAGAATCTACGGGATTTAATACTACCAAACATCCTTTGGTTAGTCGCAAATGTGTGACAACATTCGACCAACCATGGAAAAAGAATAACTTTCCTTTTGATTCGCATAAAGAAACATTAAACATTCGGCCATCCTCAGTCTGTATCATAACATTTGTAGGGCCTTTATTCACACCCCACAATTTTCACGCAGCGTCAGAAGGAATCGATTAATAAAACAAACAATGGAACATGAATTATAATTATAGTCAAAATATCTAAAAAATACAATAATAATAAACTGTAGTTAATGATACCAAAAAAAAACACAAATAACTGATGTAATAATTTATCATTTACCAGAATAACTTTGTCTGCTCGATTCATATGCCTACAGAAGCAGGGTTCTCTGATGCTGATTAAAAAAAATACGATATTAATAAACATTAAGATGTTAATGTTATTGTTAGAAAAAAATGATAACATGAAAAAATACAGATTCTACAAATTACAGGTTACATAAACAAACCAAATCAACAAAAAAATACCTTGAAGAACTTTCAGCCATATTAAAAACCTACAAACACAGGTTACATAAACAAACCAAATCAGATGATATATTATAAAAATTAAAAAATAACAACAAAAAAACAATGTGACAGAAATGTTATAATAACAATCCATATATATGAATAGATTTAATATTTACATAAAGATAACAATTCTCATCAAAAGTAAATTTAATTCCAAAATCAAGAACAAATGGAGGCAACCCATGATGTAACCATTCACAAACCTTTTGATGTCACAGGCAGAATAGATGAGAAATTTTCTAAAAAATGAAGATCATATCACAATGGGTACACTTAAATTATTCTAAAAATCAAAAGTTTTCTACCCAAAATAAACAAAGCAAACACCATCAAAGTAAATTAAATTCAAAAACAAAGAACAAATAAACGAAACCCATGATGCAATTATCCACAAAGCTCATGACAAAAAATGAAATGAAAGCAGCTATCCATCATAAACATAATACACACATAATGCATATATTAGAGCCAGTCTTGGTTTTAAATTGTGCGATGCGCTCCGATGCGTTAGGTCCAAAAATCTAATGCGGAGCGCATCACGTATACGATACGTTCTTTATCAAAAGACATTCTAAAAATTTATTATACATAACAACTTATAAAATAAAAGTAAGTCAAATTACATAATGATATGACCATAATACATGTGTGTATGCACATTTTAGGGCAATAAGTAACTAAATTGTGTCACCAAATTATTTCCACCGACAATTAACAAAAATTAAAACTCCTTAAATTATAAGATCCTATTATCCTATCATCAAATCCAACAAAAGTGACCTAAAAATATACAATAACATTAACAACAACAATTTCATCCTTGAAGCAGATTACTCAATAAAAAAACAACAAATTGAATTAGTACTGATGAACAAACATTATAGATTTGGTTGACATTCAACATCACATAATTAAATCAACAAATAAACAAAATGTAATCATAATTTTTTTTTTTTTTTGCTTTATTAGAAGTAGTAGATTTCATAGTAGCTTTGTTTTTCAAAAACATCAAAAACCTAATGGTCCAAAATCAGCCCAGCCCATTTCAAAAACCTCAAAAAAAGGATTACAGAACATGTCGTGCACATCATATGCATGGAACGCATTTTACAACCAAGGGGCCAGTAACCTAGTATTGTGCTGTACACAATATGAATCACTCCAAATATTGGTAAACTGAAACAAAATGTGCTAACCAAGTTATGTCCACTGATAATGATGTATCTACTTATGAGACATCAAAATAAAAGTAAGTCAAATTACACACTGATATGAACATAATACATGTGTGTATGCACATTTTAGGGCAACAAATAACTAAATTTTGTCACCAAATGATTTCCACTGACAATTAACAAAAATTAAAACTCCTTAAATTATAAAATCCTATTATCCTATCATGAAATCCAACAAAAGTGACCTAAAAATATACAATAACATTAACAACAACAATTTCATCCTTGAAGCAGATTACCAAAAGCAGTAGCAACAGAATTAGTACTAATGATTTGAATTAAAAATACTCAATAAAAAAACAACAAATTGAATTAGTACTAATAGACAAAATGTAATCATAAAAAACAGAATAATAACAACGGATATACAATAACACATATAAAACAAACAGATTAAAAAATCATCAAACATATTAAAAAATCAAATAAAAGAAAAAAATACTCAACACTCGAATAGAACATATATTCATCACAAATAGGATTTAGGCCTTTGCATAACCATAACCATCAATTTATATAACAAAACCATAATGTTAATACACAAAATCAACAGATTTTCGATTACAAACGAATTTAGGGTTTATATAACATAAACCTAATTTTAAAACAGTAAGTAAACGTAAGTAAACGAAAGAAAGAATAAAGGATGAATCAACAGATTTCGATTACAAACGGATTTAGGGTTTATATAATATAAACCTAATTTTAAAACAGTAAGTAACGGAAGAAAGCATAAAGGATGATTAAAGACAGAATTAAACAAACGCACCTTAAAGATTTGGAGATCGATGGAAGATATTCAGAAATCGATTTAAGAAAATGATTAAGTAGACGAAGAACTTAAAGAATGTGTAATCATCTGTATATGTATCTTGCTTGACAATAATCATTGTTATATGGAAACCGATTGGTATTCTAGGAAGAAATTGGAGAGAAGATGAATAGATGATTTTGAAACGGCTGTATAGTAATTATTAGGGTTTACAAAGTAGAGGAGTAGATACACGCGTGCGAAGAGAATGGTTTTGGCGGAAAAAAGAAAAAAAAGTGGTCAAAGCAAATGCCACGTGACAAAGATTATTTTGCTTTATTAGAAGTAGTAGATATATGATATTTGGGTTGGGTTGAACTTATCTTTACACATACAAAAAGTGTATAAAAATTCAAAAAAAAAAAATTAACTTCGCCAACAATAAAACTTTTAGTTTATTTTGCCAGGTCCAGGTAAAGTGGGATTTTTCTCAAATAGTTTTTTTTCTGAAAAAAGGCCTCAAGTTTTTAATTCGCTTTAGGCCACCAAAATGGTTGAGTCGACCCTGGTTGGTGTGCAAAAGTTTTCAAACTACTTGGCCTGAGGCATTTATGAGAGCCCTCCCTAGGGTTCACTCTGACCTCTCTTGATGGTGATTAAGGATCTGAATTATGGTCCGAAAACCTTTCGGATTCTTTAGCTCGTGGTTGGATAGGCCGGACTTTGTTCAAGTGGTTTCTTTGGTTGAAATTTACTTTTATTGCAATTAGTTTAATTCTAGTTAATTTAAATAAACCTTGAAATAACACATATTCCACAAACTCCCTGTGTTCGATACCCACTTACCGCTAGCTATTAGTAGTAATTGGATTAAATTTGATTGTGACCACGACATCACGTCAAATTTTGGCGCCGTTGTCAGGGAGTAGTGCGCAACGTGTGTTATTTTTTATCTTTATAAGTTTGTTATTTTTCTGGTTTACGCTAGGTGTGTTAGTGTGCAGGTATTTACAGGTGCATGCGTACTAGGAGCTCTCATAAGCTATCACCATTGGCATTTGATTCAGAAATTGAAAGGGCTTTGAGAAGAAACAGAATTTTGCTATGAGAAAATAAAATCGGTGGTTCACCAACAATACCTATTACACCAGTTACACCAATCAGATACATGGATCAATCACAATTACCACCCACTACGGGTCAACCTACACCATCTTCAACACAACCGTCACCAAATACTACCATTCCTATAACCACATCAGAAATCAAACCAACCAACACTACATTACCCGAGAACACTCAACCTGAATACTCTTTTAGTTATCAAGCTACATCATCCACCGTTCCAGCTTATTCAACATTTTTTCCAACATCCGGTCAACCTTCATCATCACAACAAATACCACCACCTAACTTATACCAAACAGGTCCATCTATTATCCATTCTACTCCATTTCAACCGGGAGTGCACTTTTAACATACTTCGGGAGTAAGACAAGATGGGTTCGATGATGGGTATAATGATGATTTTTGGGGATATGATAAAGAAGGATACATGTATGGGGGTGATGGAGATCAAGGGGAATATACTTATGTCCAAGGTCAAAATTAAAGAATGTCAAGTGTTGGTAGGATTCCTCAGCAACAAATCATACCTCAACAAGTGCCACCACAAGGTCCACCGGTGTAAAGACAAGTTCAACAACCTCATGTGGGGCCGAGATTTCAACCACCTCCACAACAATTTGGGCCTCCACCAATGCAAGTTCAAAGACCAATGGGTCCTATACATCCAAGAGTTCGGTTGGGTGTACCAAGGAGACATATTCGAGAACACGCGAGAGGCATAGAAGCACATTTTAGACTAGTGATCACTCATAATCCTTCTCCAATAGTTATCCCTCAAAATGACCAAGGAAGGACGTTTGAATTTCGAACGAATTCTTTACAAAGTATGCCAAAGTATAAGGGTCTAGAAACGGAGGAGGCTTATTTTCATTTGGAGGCTTATGATTCGATTTGTAACACTATTGGTGGTCAAGGATTCTCTGCCGATGACGTTAAATTGGTGTTATTCCAATTTTCCTTAGAAGACAAGGCTAAAAAGTGGTTTTATACCTTACCTTCGGCATCTATCTATACATGGGCAGAAATGCAACAAATCTTCTTGGATGAATTCTTTACCGCCCAAAAGACAAATGATGCTAGAAGGAGTTTGAGGAGTTTTCAACAACAATCGGGTGAGATGTTTCATGAAGCATTCGAGAGGTTTAATATGATGATAAAGAATTGCCCTCATCATGGGATAGAGCTATGGGAGTTGTTAAATGCATTTCATGAGGGGTTATGTTCCGAAGATGATCGTGACTTGATGTCTATCACGAATGGTACATTCGGTACCAATTGTGAGCAAGATGATTGGGCATTCTTGGAACAAATGGCGGTTACATCGAAAAGGAAAGCTCAATCATCAAGGAGAGCACGACCGGCCATTACCCGAACTCAAGTGCATGCGGCGGAAGATACGAATGTGCAAACTACCAACCAAATATATGATGTTTGTGCACTTTGTAATGAGATAGGGCATGCGTCTGAAAATTGCCAAGGAGGTGAAGGGCAATATGAAGAGGTGAATGCGGTACAAGGTCAATGGGTTAGTGGTAGAAATTATAATATGAACTCGAACACTTACCACCTCGGTTTACGAAATCACCCGAACTTTAGATACGGGAATTTGTCAAATCAAGCCAACCCAAACTTCCAAGGAAACCAAGGATTTCAAAGGTAATATTAAATGGGTCATGTGCATGGTGGGTTTTCGGGTCAAAGCTCTTCGGGTGGAAACGAAGTAATGGAGATGCTAAAGGAGATGCAAATTGAGATGCAACGAAGGAATCAGCTTGATGATGCTCGCATTCAAAAAGAGGAAATCCGTGATAAAGCAATTCAGTCGTTGACCACCCAAATGGGTCAACTTGCAAGTGAAGTGGCAATACTGAAGAAAACGAAAGGTCAACTACCGAGTGACACGGTGATAAATCCCAAGATCACAAAAAGCATGAATATCAATGTGGTAAGCACCGTTCCTAATAATGAAATTAATGAAACATTTCTTACTTCTTCTTGTCAAGTGAGTGCAGGTATAGGAAGGGATGCCGAGGTTGAAACGGACAAGGAGCATGGAGCACCACTTGTGCCGATCCGAGTGGGAAAATTAAAAATTCCCCATGCATTATTGGATTATGGGGCGAGTATGAGTGTGCTACCAGGTGACTTATATGATATGTATGATTTTGGTCTGCTTCAGGATGCAGACACCATGGTGAGTTTGGCGGATGAAAGTTAGAGGCGTCCACGGGGAATGGTTAAGAATGTTATGATTCGGTTGGGAGAATTCGAATACCCGGTGGATTTTCTGGTTTTAGATTATGCTACTACCATGATGGCGTCACAACAAAGGGTGATTTTGGGTCGACCGTTTCTCTATACGGCAAAGGCTCAAATCGATTGTAGAGAAAGAATCATTACCATGACCGAAAAGAACCGTAAGTTTTCATTTGATGTTCAGACTAAGATGATTAGTTACGATTTTGTTGAGGCGAATGATAGCGGGTTTAGTGAAAAGGTGTTTCAAAGAATGAGAAGAAATCACCCACCGGATCGTGAAGAAAAGCATATGGGTTCAAGCAAGAGTGTATTTGATTGCCCACCGAGTCAAAACGAGACGGATGCATTTTGCTCAATGGCACGAGGAAGTGATGGAGATGGCAGGAACCGCTTCTTTGAGCCACCTTAAATGGGGGTGGCACGGTCTGGCTGAAGACCTGAAAACTTAGCGCTGCTCGGGAGGCAACCCGAGGTTTTTCACTGATCTTGTTATTTCTTTAGTTTTCTATGTTTCAGGGCCATGGCAACACTCAAGTGTGGGGAAGATGTGCGGATATTTGTGTGAAGGTGGTGATAGGAAATTGGATCATTTACAATATCTGTTGTGTCAAACTTCACCAGGTCAATGTACTTTTTCCTTAGACTTGTCATGTTCTTTAGCTTTGAAATATTGTTAGTTTATTAGTTTCCTTTTGCTTATAAAAAAAAACAAAGTTGATGTTTTTGGTGTTTAAGCGATTTTCCCTTCAAAACCATACATTGGGGACAATGTATCCCAAGTGTGGGGATGAGGAGAAATTTTGAAAAATTTATGAAAATTGTAAATTTTTAAAAATCAAGTGACAATGTCCGAATTGAACATTTGAATACAAAACTGCATGATACACTGGCATCCCATATTCCCTTGTTCTTTCTTGGTGAGAGTTGAGCCATCTCTTTGAATTTATTAGAAATATTTTTCTTTGATAAGAGTGGCAATGGGTGGGGGTACATTAGAACTTGTGCTTAGATGCGGTTTGAGGCCTTAGCTTTGCATGAATGTGAAAATGATAAGGGCATTTAGGTAGCCTCGTCATGGTGAGTGCGAGTGTGGGATTTGGGGGATTGGACCTCATAAATTATATATATGAGCATGGTAGTGAGATGGGCGGGGGTTTGGACTTTAGTAGCCCATTTGAGCTTGAAGCCGATCTTTTGTAACCCATGCCTAGTTCCTCTAAATTTAACCCGTATTTGACCCGGTCTATTAGTGTTGCATCTCGTATTAGTATGTTTATTTTGTTATGTTTGAAAAGAAAAAAATATAGAAAAAAGAGATATGAAAGGAAAAAGAAAAAAAAAAGAGAAAAAGTAATGAAAAATGAAAAAAAATGAATGAGATATGTTGTACATAGTTGTTTATGTTTTGCTTAGTTAGAAATAAAAGACCGGGTTGAATTGTTAGCTACTTTGCATATATATTTCCATGTCCTATCCATTTGCCTAGCCACGTTACAACCTCTAAGTCCCTTTGATTCAATTGTATGTTTAGCAAATTATTTAGGCGAAGGACCGATTTGAGTACAAGTATATTATTGTTCAACAACCCGTTTGCCTTGAGTGTGATCTAGCGTATCTTTGCTAGTTATTACTTGCCATCGAGAAGAGAGTTATTTTGAGAGGTGTGTTATGTGCAGGTTTAAGAAAAAGTTAGTAAATGAGGACAATTGTTGCTTGGTTTGTACTTGATCGCTTGAATAAATTGTGTTTTGTTGAATGAGTTGCTTTAGACAAGCAACGGGTAAGTGTGGGGATGTGACGGGTGGTCCGTAGGACAACCCTTAAAAGGTTTAATACTATGCAGATTCCATGCTTATTACGGTTAATTATTGGAACTTGTGATCTACATGATAATGGGTTTTGCAGGTGAAAGTATGCATAAAAGGATGTTCTTATGGAGCATGGATGGAAGCTTAGATTTTGTGAAAGGAAAGAATGAGAGCTCAAGGATTAACAAAGAAAACAAGAGAAGGAGTTTAGTCAGTGGCGTAACCTACGGCTATGGCCGTAGGTTACGGGCATCAAGGTTCCACAAAAAAGCTCGCTGTAAGACAGGCTCCATGTGCCGTAAAGAAACAATTAGCACCGTAACCTACGGCGCCAGCCATAGGCTACGACGTTGTATGAGGATCCGGATGAGTGTTGACCGCCGTAAGCTACGGTACACGGCGTAGCTTACGGCGCCGTATGGATTGTTTTTGTAACTTACGCATTAATTGGTCATTGTGATGGATTTTTATGTCTCCTATCATGGTTTTTCGGTTACACAACACTTGGAGACGAATTTTGGCTACACTTTGAGCTTGAAAACTATCTTTAATCATTTTGGTTTTTGTTTTTAACTTGTTTGAAGATTAAGACCTTGTTGATGATGTTTGTTCAAGCCATGGGTGGCTAAACTTGTTATGACTATCTTTGGTTGAAGGTTTGCATAAGACTTTATGTTTGATTTCTTATTTCTAAAATAACAATCTTTATCTTTATGATTTGTTTGTTATGGTGTGTGATTGCTTTGTTGTAAATTGTTGATTCTTAAGCTAATCTAGTTTGAAACCATACGTTCTTGGTGCCGTTGGCAATCGAGATATCATAGGTATAATTAGGCTTGGGTAAGGGTTAATTGATCATCGGGTAACAACCTCACGTTCTAGGAATCTGAGTACTTAGTTCCCTTTCATCACTACAAGTAATCACACATGAACTATGTCTATGTAGTTCTTTCCAGTGGAATGATAGCATAGATGTCATCGCAAACCGGAAACTAAAGATGGTCATTTGTCTCTAATTTGTTTACAACCAACACTTTCATTTTGCAATTAGAATAGTAATTTTAGTTTTTAAAAATCAAATCAATCAAACCAACTCTTGAGATTTCCTTTTATTCCAATTAGTTTAATTCTAGTTAATTTAAATAAACCTTGAAATAACACATATTCCACAAACTCCCTGTGTTCGATACCCACTTACCGCTAGCTATTAGTAGTAATTGGATTAAATTTGATTGTGACCACGACATCACGTCACCCATCCGGCCCGAGTTGATTTGTTCCTTTAATAATAAAGTGTCGGAGGTGGATGCCAATTTCCTTACAGGGGAGTTCTCGGGAATGGAAATTAAACAAGTTGTTTTTGAATGTGGTAGTGAACGGGCCCCGGGTCCGGATGGCTTCTATATGAAGTTTATTAAGCGTTTTTGGGATTTTTTGAAGATTATTTCGCTAATATTTTCAAGAACTTTTATAAGACTGGCCGTTTCTCTAGAGGATGCAGTTCATCTTTCATTAATCTTATTCCTAAAGTGAAAGATCCGGGGGGTTTAGGCGAATACCGTCCTATTAATCTCGTCGGAATTATAAATAAAGTTGTATCGAAAGTCCTTGCTAACAGGCTTAAAAAGGTGATCGGCACAGTTATTGCAGCTAATCAATCGGCCTTCCTTAAGGATAGGCTTATTTTGGATGGTCCTCTTATCCTCCATGAAGTCCTTGCGTGGGCGAAGAAGAAAGGAAGTAAAGTTTTTCTGTTTAAAAATCGATTTCGCTAAGGCATATAACAATGTCAACTGGAATTTTGTTTCGTCGGTGATGAAACAAATGGGTTTCCCTCCTAGATGGTATTTATGGATTCACAGTATTCTTTCTTCGGCTCGGTCTTCGGTGCTTGTTAACAGTTCTCCGACTTTTGAGTTCTCGTGCCACAAAGCTAAGAGGCAAGGGGACCCTATCTCTCCATTCCTCTTCTTAATTGTTATGGAGGCTTTCTCAAGTATGATAAGAAAGGCGAGTCGGGTAGGTACTTTAAGGGGTATTATACTTCCGAATGAAGAGTCGGTGCTAACTCATCTCCTTTATGCGGACGATTGTGTTATAATGGGAGAATGAGCTCGAAATAATATAAAAAATGTGGCGCTCTTGCTTAGATGTTTTTATTTATGTTCCGGCTTAAAAATCAATATGAAAAAATCTAGTCTTTTTGGGGTGGGGTGGAGTCTTCCGATGTGGAGGATATGGCTTCGATGATGAATTGCTCGGTGGGTAGGATCCCGTTCATTCATCTTGGTGTTTTGGGTGGTGCAAAAATAAGTAGAGTGGCTAGTTGGAAGTTTATTTTCGATATTTTTGAAGCTCGTCTTGCTTTGTGGAAGGCTTCTTTGTTGTCTATATGTGGTCATGTCCCTCTTATTAAATCGGTTCTTGAAAGCCAACATAATTATTACTTGTCTCTTTTTAAAGTCCCAGTGACGGACCTTAAGGGATTGGAGGCAATCATAAAAAAGTTCTTGTGGGGGGTGGGGGCAGTAGTACGGATAAAAAGCTTTACTGGGTGGCCTGGAGTCGGGCTACCACACCGATAAACAAGGGCGGCATCGGTTTATCTAAGCTGAAAGAGATCAATACCACTTTGTTGAGTAAGTGGGTTTGGCGGTACTGTAACGATGGCCAAGCTCTGTGGAAGGAGGTGATTGAGTCCATCCATAGTTCTAATAGAAGCTAGGCCCCTGTTCCGGTAAACAAAAATATTGGAGGAGTGTGGAAGGGTATAGTTATGGAAGTCGAAAAAAACTAAAGTGGGATGAGTTCATCTTCTTCAAAATATCAAAGGTCTAGTTGGAGATGGGAAGGCTTTAGGTTCTGGCTAGATCCGTGGGTTTGCAACCTTCCTTTTAAGGAGCGGTTTCCTCTTTTATTCAGACTCGAGGCTGAGAAGAAGTGTCTTGTGATAGCCCAATATAATGCGTCTACTAAGGCTTTTTCGGCTAGATGGGGATGGAGCCGTAACCCAGAGTCTCCTGCAGAACTGGACGAATGGAATAACCTTATCCCCCTTTTGGACTCAGTTGTTCTTTCGGATTCCAAAGATAGGTGAGAATGGGTTGGGAGGATAGCAGGGATTTTTCGGTGGGTGATGTGAAGAACTTTCTCAGAAGCAGTGAAGATTACAGCAACAACTTCGTTTTTAAATGGTCGAAATGGGTGCCGAAAAAAGGAAACATTTTGGTTTGGAGAGCTCAAATGGGTCGGATCGCTACGTTAAATGCTCTTAGCAAGCGTAATTTCTTTAACGGGGATGCGACTTGTGTTCTGTGCAATGATGGTAACGAGTCGGCGGAGCATCTGTTCTGCTCTTATGCGGTTGCCGTAGCGGTGTGGAACCACATCAGCCGATAGTGTCGTATAAGTCTGATTTATGCTTTCTCGATGAAGGATCTGCTCGAGATTCACGAATTTTCTGGTCTTGGGAACAAAGCTAAAGACATTCTTAATGGTATTATAATGGTGGGGTGTTGGTGCATCTGGAGAGCTAGGAACGAACGAAGGTTTTCTAATAAACAAAGATCGATTGCAAATATTGCTCTTGATGTAAAGTCTTTGGGTTTTTTTGTGGTATAGAAATAGGTCCAAAAATAGGGTTTTTTCTTGGGACAATTGGGTCTCTTTCTCTATGTTGTAACAGGTTTCGGTTTTTGTAGATGGCTGCCCTTGCTGTTAAGGGTGGCGTGTTGTGAATAAAAGTTACTTGAAAAAAAGATAAAGTTTATAGTGGAATGAAACATGATTTTTTTGTAACATTTTTTTGATGTTTTAGTCTATTTGATTTTAGAGTTAAATGTCATTTTAGTTCATATGGTTTGGGCCATTTTACCAGTTTACTTCAAAGGTTTCATTTTTCGTTTGTGGGTTCAAAAAGGTTTCACCGTTTCCATTTTAGTCAACTGGGTTAACTTCATTATTTTTTCTGTTAACGAGAAGGGCAATTCGGTTCCGTTAGATAGAAGGCCAATTCGGCCATGTAAAATGACCGAATTGCCCTTCTCGTTAACAGAAAAAGTGGATAAAGTTAACCCAGTGGACTAAAATGGCAACGGTGAAACATTTTTGGACCCACAAGTGAAAAATGAAACCCTTAAACTAAACTAACAAAATGGCCCAAACCATAGAGGACTAAAATGGCATTTAACTCTTGATTTTGTGTTGAGTTCTTACCATTTTTCAAGGATGTTTTAGAGGCATATGCGGCAACGCCCGGACGAAAAAAGAAAGAAACTGGTTATCATAATTTTCTTTTGCTGTTGTTGTGAATGCGATTAATTAAGTTAAACTGAATGTGTATACTTGTGGAAGCAATAAAAGTTGTGAATGTGTAGACTCGTGACGGGTATCAACTATCAAGCAATAAGGGTGAAGGGGTGCACCCCTTTATATTTATGAGATGGGGAAATTTTCACTCGTTCTATCATGATATATCAGGTCAATTTCCCTCTTAATACACCACTTTTGTCCAAAAACACAAGGGGTGGTTTCACCCAAACCATTTTAAAAAAATAAATAAATAAAATGTGTGATTGGTTGAATAATAATGGACCCCACCCAGGGCCGTCTCCGAGAACGATGAAACAAATTTGGGCCTTGAGCGAAACAAAAAAATTGGGCTCACTTATTATAATATAAACTCATCAGTTATATATCAAGAAACCAAAATGCGACGATAATTGTCAAAATAAACAAAACAAACCAAAAATGGTGTAGTTTGATAAAATATGTTTATACACCCATGTATATATAAATATGTTATTCAAGTTAGCTATGTTCTTAGGCATAACATGTCGCGTAATCTCACTTTATAAAACGTTAATATTGTTTTTAGAAAATGAATCGTTACAAAATCGTTAACTAAAAATAAAAGTTAATCATGGGGTTTGAACTCATGACCTCAAGACTATAACCCAAAACATTAACCATGAATCATATAATAGTTGAAAATTGTTTAAATAAAAATGCTAAAGATTATAACCCTAAACATTAACTAATGAATCATATAATATTTGTTTAAACAAAAATGCACCGGAGGGGATTAGAATTCATGACCTTGGTTCTCAAATTTGAGTCTCTTAACCATTGAACTAGCTTCATTTTTTGTTATTGAACTTATTTATTAAACAATTAACATAACGGTGTTCACTTAAAAATCTAGGCCTTGAATTTTTGCCGGGTCCTATAAACCCTTTGGTCCTTGTCATTTGCCCGGGCTGCCCAGCCCTAAAACCGGGCCTGGCCCCACCTTTATCCCCTCTCCCAAAACTTCACCGCATATGGCAACAACTCACCGCAAAAATCTTCACCGCCCGGCAAAACCTTGTTGGCGGCAGAATCCCCGTGCGGCAAAAACCCTCCCCGCATTGTTTCCCGCATCGACCCCCTATACCCTAAAAGCATGGGTGTCATTTTCAATACCGTTAGATAATGATGGGGACCAGCAGGATGATGCCATTAGAGGAACGAATGTAACATGGTAAACGTGCCTCTTGGTGATTGACTTATATTATGTAAAATAAAATAAAAGGTGATTGATTTATATTATATGAAATAAAATAAAACTTACTATTAGAAAAATAAGCACAAGACACACAAAACATAAAGCATAAATTGTTATAATAAAATAACGCCTAAGATTATAGATCATAAATGTTGTAACAAAATAGAATATATAAAACCGTTTAGGTCTTTAATGTATTATTATATTATATAACCCTACAAAAAGCAACTTGGATTGCCTCTCAAACATGAAAAGTTGCGACTTATAAAAAATCAAACATACACATCCTTTGCTTAATTATTATATATAATACTACAAATGGCAAGTTCGGTTGCCTTTAATACACCATTGCAATGTTTCATTAGAAGGCACCCATTTGATTTTAATTAGCGTGCCCTTTCCTTTAACTAATGTGTGGTACACGTGCAATTTTAACCGACATGTCGTTTGTGTTTAACAACCGTACCTTTCAAAAACAACACAGCATGGCATTTACTACCTGTTGTGTATTAATAAAAAGACCAATCGACGTTTCACAAAAAAACACACCGATTAAGTGGTTGGCATTTACCAGTTGCATTGATAAAAGGCTCTAAGGGTATACGGTGTGGTGCGGGAAAGGAGTTCGGCAAGCCGCCGACCCCTTTTGCCGATCGGTTTCAATGTCGCTCGGGGTTCAAACGCCGCTACGGTGAAGGGAGGGTATGAGAGAGACATGGTAGTGTGGGGTGGAGTCCATTTCAATCTCAACCAATCATATCTTTTTTCCTTTTTAAAAAAAAAGAAGTTTAGCACTTCACCAAGTGTCTAACCATTGCCAACACTTTTCAGCATAGTTTAAACATTTTTCACTGATTGACGTGGCGCATTCTGATTAGTTGATTTTTTAGTTTGCCACTCTCAAGTGTCTAACCACTCCTTATACCCTAATAACTACAACTTTGTTTGAGATTATCACACCGCTTTATTAGGCTAGACGGTATGGGGGAACGTCCCCCTCCGTCCCGGACCATCGTCGAACCAAACACCACGCTGCCCAGACCGTCCTCGTCCTGATCATCCGCTGCTAGACGTTTGAGACGATGCACAAAATGACAAAATTTTTGGGGTATCGATGCTTGATGACCGTTATAGAATAAAAAAAAATTATTTCCAATTTTAATAAAGTTTCAAACGGCTCTCTCACCAAAATCCAACCCAAAATTATATAGATTCGACACAACACAAGAAGCAAGAAGAAGTTCAGATCTCTGGTAGGTGAAACAAGAAGTGTGGTAGTTTCTTCGATGACACAGACATAATTGATTTGCTGGAAATTCAGATTTTCGGTGTGTATCAAAGAGTAATGGAAATTTGGTGGTGAAATATTGGTGTTTGAAGAAGAAAGGAAATTGTTGATTGAATTGGACTTATTATATTGATCAGAGACAATAGGCTATAGATAAAGAGTAGTTGGTATAAGACCGTGGGGTATGGTGGGCTTGGGTTGGGGCATGGATTGGGGCATTTGTTGACACGTGGAATGGGAAAAAAAATCCACGCCCATGGGGTATGGTGGAGCTTAGGTTGGGGGCATGAGTTGACACATGGCCATTGAGAGCCCGCCATGTCACCTTGCTAGCCCGCCCCACGCCCGGCTTCAAACCCACGCCAAAGGGGCCACGCCCAAACCCAAGCCCCCGGGGTGGTGTCTTGGGCGTTTTCAGCCAACTCACGCCCCAACCCAGGCCCCATACCCCATAGCCTAAAGAGACAATACTGTCTGCGGCATTGTCACTAGGTGGAAGAAATGATACTGTGTGCGTGTGTGGTATTCTATATTGTGATTTAGGGTTTGTTTTTTAATAAAAATAAAATACAAAAAAACAATAATCCACGATTTCAAAAGCTTTCAATGGTAAAAGGTTAGTGAAAATGACCGATTTTAAGAGAGAGTTTTTTTGAACTAAATAAAAATAATAATAAAAGTCATATTGCAATTTGAAAATCAAAGTCGTTGATTTTTTTAAGTTTATGTTTTTGTTTAATTTATTAGGATTTTTTTTAAGTTTATGTATTATTTTTTTAATATTAATGAAACTATTTTCCTAATTTATTTGTTAAATGTTAAAAAAAAAGTGAAAGATTTAAAAAAAAAAAAAATGGTAGGGTAGGGTAGGATTATCCTCCCATTTTCATTGATTTTGTGGGATGAACCATCCTCGAAAGGATGGTGATGTGAAGCCTAGGTGGCGGATCATCTTCCAAGAGAGGACCATCCCTATACCATATAGCCTTAAAATAGCATTATGGGAAACACAACTATCTACCGCACAACCCCATTGTAACCGTACCACCAATAATTAGACGTGTCTGTTTGGCTGTGAAGATGGTAGTTGAATGTTTGAATAATGGTTGTGACTCGTCACAAAAGTGACGTGCCGTTAGAATAACTAATTGTTGGCTTATGTTTTAATACATGTATCTCACACACCTGACACCGCTTCATATTATACCCTTAGGGTGTCCGGAGTGGGCGGCAAGCCCACTCGGCAAAGCAGTTTACCGCGCGGTAACACCGTCGCCGATGGTTTTGCCGATCGGTAAACATGGTGGGACGGTAAACGTTTGCTGATGCGGGGTTGTTGGTTGTGAGAGATGATTGTCAGCTTTTGCTGAATATGTTTTTTTTTATAATAGTTTACCTAATCCAAGTGTCTAACCATTGCCAACACTTTTCAGCATAGCTTAAACTCTTAAGGTTGAATGACATGGCACACTCTCATTGGTTGATTTTGAAGTTTACCACTTTCAAGTGTTTAACCACACTCTATACCCTTATACAATTAGCAACTTGAGTTAGGGTGTGGGGGGCACTCCTCTAAGGGGGGAATGACCTCTCTTACACACACCCAATCAGCACGCGCCACGTCAACTCCCCTCTTAAGTTCTCATTTTGCACTCAAACGTTGGCATCACTCAACTCACACAATTATTGTTTTATAAAAAAGAAGAAAAAAATATGATTGGTGGAAAAATGGTGGACCCACATTAACAACCAATCACCCCCTCTCTCTCTCATCTCTCTCAATCGGTGAGCACACACCGAGCTATGAAGTCCCCGCGCGGTAAAGTTTGGATGGTGGCGGTGTACCCACACGGCAAATGAAGTCCCCGCATGGGGTCACCGAAGGTGCCCCGTGCACCCTTATACTCTTTGTTTAAAAGTCACACACTTTAGTTCATTTTACTCACACCCTTTCATTTTATTCATTTTACCTACAAAATCTATATATGATAAAAATAAAAATGAATGAGCAGTGGTTTTCTTATTATATTCATTTATTAGAGTATAGAGTATGAGGTATGGGGCGTGGGTTGGGTATAAATGCTCAAGTCACCACCCCAGGTGGGCTTGGGTTTCGGCGTAGCCCTTTGAGCGGGAGTTTCAGCCCGGGCGTTGGGCATGCCTAGCGGTCCTCCATGGCCGGCTCTCATTAGCTGGGTTGGCTAGGCTATAGCGGTTAGGTTTAAATTCTAAAAAATAACCCTTTGGCCAAGTCAAACGGTTCACTCAAGTCACTATAAAACCCCCCAACCCTACCGCCTGTCCACATCGCTACCCCAACCCTTCACTCCACCTACACTTGATACCGGCACAACGTGATGAAGGGCCGCCAACCCGGTGAGACCCGTTACTGGCCGGAAGCTTTCGCTAGCTACCGGCACAACGTGGGGAACGACCGGCACAATTTAAACGCGTGCCAACACAAGTGGCGCGAGCTACGACCGAAGATCGACCGTTTTAAAGCCTACTACGATAGAGTCCCGGGCGGTGATATAAGTCACGAAGACCGGGTGGCGGTGGCCAACATCGAGTTCCGGGGCGAGGAGTGGAAGCCGTTTGACAAGCTCGCCCTGTTCGAAATCTACTTAACACTTTAGGCTTTTTTTTTAATTTTGTAATCCTTTTTTGTAGAAATTTGTAATTTTTAGGAACTTTTAATAATAATTTTAGGCTTTTTTTTAATTTTGTATGTATTTTTTAATTTTAGGTTTTTTTTTAATTTTTATAAAACTGGCCAACCCACACGGGCTAGCCACGCCCCGTCATACCGACCCAACACGTCACTCACCAGGGGGGGCGGGGCTCGAAGTCCACGTGTCAACCCATGCCCCAAACCCCCACCCCACCATACCCCACGGTCAAAAACACAAATGCCTTTCGCGCAACGCGCGTAATTGAAAAACACTAGTTTTATTAATTATATTACTATTAAACAACGTGTCTCTTCATTCATAATTTGATTTGATATGGCAGTCTGCTTTTCATCAACCAGCGCGTGTTCATACAAAAAGCAATACAAACCATCAACAATGTTACATCCCAGACGACGTAACACATCCCGCTTCACATTTTAACCCAACGTACGAAAAGGTTATTCCACCGGTGGGATAATTAAAGGTTGGGAAAATCGACCAGTTTGATGTATTCTCTCGGTTCGTATGACGATTCACAAAAGCTAATCATCATATTAAAAGGTTATAACACCGGTTGTTGGAAATAAATTTGCCATTATAATTGTACTTAGCCTAACTATAATTATTGTATAACTATTAGTTAATCTAAGTTTGTTAGTTATAGGCAGTTAGTGAAGGGTTCAAATGAGAAGAATTTTTTTGTAAGAAGAAAAAAGAAGAAGTTTCATCCAATAAGAATGCTTCATTTTACTTCATTTAATATTTTCATTTAATTTTAATATAAGGGTATATTGGTAAACTTACAAAAATCATTAATTTGTATTCTTCCACTTTAATAACTAACTAAATTAATTTGTAACTCCTTTTCAAAATATATACTTTTTCCAAATTAAAAAAAGCAACCTAATTTAAAGTGTAGAATAAATTACTAATTGTGTAGGATAAATTACGAGTTGTGTATGATATATATTTCGAGGTGTGTAGGATAAATTTTGACTGTGTAGGATAAAATTCTATAATATGTAGGGTATATGTAGGAAAATTTGGATATGTGTAGGTTTTGTAGATTATATGTAGGATAATTAATGATTAGTTGACTAATTAATTAAAAAGTTAAAAATTAATGATATGAGTTATAAATGAAATAGTATTTTACTAATATGCCCTTTCTTCTTTTTCTTCTCACATTAAATTTCTTCTCAAATGAACCTTCCCCTAGGCAGTTAACCCCCAAACGACATAACTGTTCGGTGGGTATAAATGCCCCCACCGATCATCATTTGTAAATATAGTATATTTGTAATGCTATTTGTAAATAGTATATTTGTAATTGTAATGCTAACTATGTGTTTAGTTTGTATAAGTTTGTGTTGGAATAACATCAAGATTCAGTGATTGAATCTTATATGAAGAGTGCTTCTTGATTCGTCTTTTTTCTATCATAGCAGTACGCTCATTAGGGACATGTGGGAAAGACGAAGTCGGTGATTGACGTGGAGAAAGTGACTTTCTCAAAAAACTGGGAAAAGATATGTGAAGAAGAGGAATATTGGAGTGGGCCCGTTTTAAAAGAAAAGGAGCGAGTCTATCGTGATTCGTGAAGAACCATGGATAAACCGAGTAAGTGTAATGTGATAAGAAACTGTCATAAACGATCCCGTTGGAGAATCATCGCAAAGAACGAAAACATCAATAAAAACCTTTGTAAAGAAATAATTTATGTCGAAGAAATATTTACTTTGTTTTCACCAAAAAGGAATTTGAACAAAATCAAATCAACAATCAAGAAGCGAAAATTTATTGTGTTGGATTAAGGACAACATCAAGTTTGATTAGAATCAACCAAAATTGATAAAGTCGTTCATTGTAAACCATCCGACAAAAGTGTTTGTTTCACGGGTTACGAACTGTGATTGTTACTCTTTTTGAAAGAAATGTAATGTATATATTTTAGGTTGTTTAGTGTGGTGGTGATTCCTTACTTGGAAGATTAATCATAGGTGTTTCCAATAGCATGCTAAATAGGTACATTTTAAACTAATATTCTTTTCTTTTGTAAGATTTATGATCTTAAAAAAAGGGTTTGTTATTAAAATGTTGTATGTCAATGCTATACATATTTTATTTGTATGATTTGAATTAAGATCTACCACAATTATAAAACACATTTTTGTAACTTATTTTTAAAATCACTTTTATAAAAAGAGTATAACAATATGGTAGTCATATTAAAGGTAAAAAAAACTTGATTTTATGATATAAGTTTTTTTCAAAAATAATGAAGCATATAATAGTTATTTTAATTTAAAAAACTTGCTGGAATTAGTATTTAATGGGAAATGACTAAATGACTAAAATACCCCTAACTCTATAGTATTAATTATTAATTATAGGGGTTTTATTTGTAATCAATACCGAACCTTAATTTAAACTATCAATGACACAGATTTGTTTTTACGGTTTTTACAATTAGCACTGTTTGTACAGGATCTCAACTCTAGGAAAACAAATAAAAACGATGGCAAAAATGTAAATTTAAATTGATGGTAAAACTGTAAATTTAAATAGGGCAAAATCGTAATTTTGAATCGAGGGCAAAATTGTAATTTTTAGTTGGGGGCAAAAACATAATTTTATTTAGAACTGGGGGCACAAACGTAATTTTGAAATGATGGCAAAATCGTAATTTTAAAATGGAGATAAAATAGTAAATTGGTTGGACCAATGGGGGAGTGCCAGCTGCCTGGCACTATTCCCCCATCTTGAACCGAGGGCAAAATTGTAATTTTTAGCTGGGGGTAAAAGCATAATTTTATTTGAACTGGGGGCAAAAACGTAATTTTGATCTGACGCCAAAATCATAATTTTAAAACGAGGATAAAATCGTAAATTACTTAGACCAATAGAGGAAATGCATATACCTGACACTATTCCCCGTCTTGTTATATACAAAGTACAAATACCGTAAAATTTGTTATTTTATTTTTGGAAAAATTACAAGTTTTGTCCTTTATCTTTATACCACTTTTAAGGTGGTATCTTTTTTAACGAATGTTGACAGACGGTGTCCTTTACTAGGTATTTTGTTGCAAGTCTAGTCCTTTACACCCAACCCAGTTAAAAAAAACCTGTTAATTGTTGGGTGTAAAGGACTAAACTTGTAACAAAATACCTAGGTAAAGGACTAAACTTGCAACAAAATACCTAGTAAAGGACACCGTCTGTCAACAATTAACATGGTTTTTTTAATTGGGTTAGGTGTAAATGACTAAACTTGCAACAAAATACCTAGTAAAGGACACCGTCTGTCAACATTCGTTAAAAATGATATCGCCTGAAAAGTGGTATAAAGATAAAGGACAAAACTTGTAATTTTTCCTTTATTTTTTTGATGCAATGTATTACTGGTAGAGTCACACGTATCACCTTTCAATCCCATATTAACACTTTCTTAGGTTATTCGTATTTAAAACGACAATTGTGTATTAGCTAACTTTGCAAAAGCTTACGATAAATAATACATATGATTAGTGAGAAGGTAGATTTTGTTGCAATCTAGGCGACTATGGCGTGTGACGGGGTCAAGAATCCAATTCAGAAAGTTGTGGGGAGGGGACAATTGGATGTCGATTGGGTTAATACGGATGGAAGATCTGGTGGTATGGCATGCTTATGGGATACCAGTTTTTTACGAAGACGGGTGTCATCCGGAAACGCAATTTTATCGTGGTCTCAAGTACGTTATGTCAAACTAATGATATATTACATTTTGTGAATGTTTATGCTCCGCAAGGTCTAGGTGCAAAAAAGGAGCCATGGGAGTCGATAACAGATGTAATGGGTTTAATGGAAGGAATGTGGGTCCTATTTGGTGATTTCAACGCGGTACGGTCAGCGGAAGAAAGACTCAATACGGAGTTCGTCCCGAGTTGTGCAAATGCTTTTAATGAATTTTATAGAAGACAATGGGTTATTAGAGTACTCGACGGGAGGCCGGAAATATACTAGAGTATCAGATGATGGAGAAAAGCTGAGTAAACTGGATAGATTTCTGGTCTGTCATCATTTTTGGAATAAGTGGCCAGATGCAACAGTGATGGCCTTAGCTTGGTGCGAATCGGATCTTGCCCTATCACACTTTCAACTGAGGTAAGGAATTTTTGGTCTTTTCCTTTTCGTTTTTATAACTCACGGATTGGGCGGGATGGTGTTGAGGTTGTGGTTGTTAATGCTCTAAATAGTCATGTGGCAATAGGGTGCCCGTATCTAGACTTGACTGCCAAACTAAGAGTAGCCAAAAATTCAATTAAAACATGGTGGGAAATTGAACGGGATAAGGATAAGACGTATAAAAAGACCTTGTAAAAAAACTGAAACTAGATGATATAGTTCATAAATGTTGTAACAAAATAGAATATATAAAACCGTTTAGGTCTTTAATGTATTTTAAGACAACGTACAAGTACGAATACCGTAAAACTTGTCATTTTATTTTTTGATGCAATGTATTACTAGTAGAGTCACACATATTGCCTTTTATTCCCATATTAACACTTTCTTAGGCAATTTGTATTTAAAACACCAATCGTGTATTCAGCTAACTTTGCAATAGCTTATGATAAATAATACATATGTTTGGTGACATGTGTGTGTATATTTTATTTTAGAAAAAAAGAAAAGTGATTACGATTATTATTAATTTAATTAATAAATTTATATCCGGTAGACATTCCTTTTTGTTTTCTTTTTCTAATCGAATTTGAAATGAAAATAAACAAACGGTTGTGACATTCGATATTCCTTTTTTATCGAAATTGAAATCATAATAAATAAACAAACGGGTTGTATAGTTTTATTGGAAATGACCATTGGTCTTTAATTGTAATTTTCACTTTAGCCCTTAAACATTTAAAGGTTGTCTTTTGGTTGGTGTATAAAAGGGAGAAAACGTAGGTTATATACTCGCTTCATCCATCCTTTCTATCTGCGCAGGCATGAGAAGTCACCACTTAGCAGTTCAAAAAAAAAAAAAAAAAATGAGAAATCACCACTCACCTCACCAGGGTTATATTTCAAACTATATGTAGCAATTTTATAACTATTTCAAATGATATGCTTTAATTTTGATACCTAGATTTTGGTTTTGTTTTCGAATCAACGAGATGGGTGTGTTGGTCATGCGTGATTCCTACTCGGTCTCCCTAAAAATCCCGAAATGCAATTATGTTTTACTTTTCCATTATTTATTTTTCAAAATGTTATGTGTATATAATCACACACCCCCTCCCTCATTTTTTAAACAAAATTTCACACACAAAAATGCTGCCAAAGGCTCTGTTTCTCTGTAGTCCTTCTCCTTCCCCCAATTTGTTGCACTTGCAGCAGAAGAGGTCGTTCAAGAGTGGCTCACTGTGAGACCTCTTTGTGACAACCAGCAAAATTTCATGATAATTCCGTACAACTTAATCACTATTTATACAGTTTAATTGCGTTCTTCTGACTTAATTTATGAATGATTGAGTCGTACAAAGTTTAGCAGTGATAGGAAATGTTAAAACATTACAATTCATATTGTCGATTCGCCGTGTCGCGAAAACAAACAACTATGTCCTAATACGCTGGCAAACAATGCTGAAAAACACCAGTCTCACCTGAACACACTATTCATGCCAAGAGAGTTTAGAAACTTCCTAAAATGACTAACGAATGATATGGAAGCCTATCATGATAAACATATATACAAAAATCCTAATTAGGGGCATCACTTGCAATATTACCTAAAGTTTCCAGAAAAATGACTAAACACCTAAAATTGTCCGATCCGAATAATGAACTAATAAATTCAGCATCTCACAGCATTTTTCAGCATTTCGCAGCGTCAACAAAGCTATTAGATAATGCTAATTATCTTAAGCGACCTCGAAAATATCATATATGTATTAAAGGTATTGTTACCAGTATCGTCGTGCACCCTCCGTATTTTAACCAGTAACGACCCGATAACGAAACTAGTGACATTTTTGGTGTCTAAACTAAACGTTAACTTGTCTAGTGGACTAGTCAAGCTCGTGTAACACCCTAAACACTAATTAGCACTCTAACTGATCTAGATACAACTAATCTCCAAAATATCTTCTTACAAAATTCACACATGTTATAATACAATTTATATAAAAAAAAAACAATAAAGTTACACTTTACCCCCCCCCCCCCTCAAGTGGGCCCCACACACCACATGTGTGGACTTCTAGCATTTTATACAATATAGTTTATAAAATGGATGATGTCCATGTGTGGACTTCTAGCATTTTTTGCAATATAGTTTATAAAATGGATGATGTACATGTGTGGACTTCTAGCATTTTATGTAATGTAATTCATAAAATGGATGAAGTCCATTTCAACCACCATATAACCACATCATTCCTCTCATTTTATCACTTCTCAAAAACAACACCAAACACCCCTCATATCTTCATCTATCTTCAACCTTCAAGCACATAAACACTAGCATTCATAATTCCTTCAAAGATGATTTAAGATGGTTCAAGCCTTAGAAGCAAACTACGAAACTTATACTTGTTCTTGGAAGCTTCAACATCTTTTAGTTTTCTTCATCATCTTCACTTTGATCTTCCCTAGTGAAGGGGTAAGGTCCCAAAAACCTTGTAATAAGTACTTGGAACCATACCACAACCTCGTCTTTCAAGCCCTTTTTACCTTGCGCGGCCGCGCACTGGTTTTATAAAAGAAAGGCTTAAGGCAGATAGCAGACAACGCCCGCGCGCCAAAGGAAATCATAAATTCTTGCGCTTTCATAAGGAATGAAAATCCTAGGACAAGCATTCCCACTTAATAATATTCAGGCTTGGATATTATTTAACTGATACCACACGGTAAAGAATCACACCAGATTACAGCAGTAATCTTCTAGAAGACTTAATCGTGCACCACCCAGACGGTTACAACCGTCTTGGCCACGTGTCATCTCCCCAACCTCCCTTAGAGTCATGGTGATGGCATGGAAATAGAAAGAAATCATCACTTGTCCACTTTCCACGTGGCAATTCCCTAGCCTTTGATCTAAACAACGATCCGTGTGCTCTCATGTCGGATCACAGGAATTAACGATGGAGGAAAATAACCGCTACGGCGTTAGCATCTTCCGTCAACTTTTCAATAACGGGTTTTCCCGCCCAAAAACTCCCGGCTATAAATATGAGGATAATTCAGGTACGAAAGGCAGGTTACACACACTTCTTCAATACATCTTCTTCTTCATAACCCATACTTATTCTCACACCGGAGTCGGGTCAAGGAGAGAACCCCTTTCTCCCCTTGGCGAGGCTAACGATGCTTCTTTTTTGCAGAGTTTTATCGGAGAAGAAGGTCAATCATAATCGAATCAAACGAGAGAGAACGAACCCCTTTATGCAGATCCAAACCCCCTAGATATTTCGATCCCGGTCGTTTATCTAGTGTTTCTTCATTGGCGCCCACCGTTTTTCTCTGTTTCACCCGTTTTTCTCTTGTTTATTCGATTCACTTCGTTGATTCCATTTGCTCATGGAAGAGACATCAGCTCACAGGCAAACTGGCCCTCGACCGAATTTTGGTAATAACGTCCAACCTGAAGGAATTCCGGAGGAAGTCTCCGATGATAATGAGGTTCAATCCAATCGAGCAAACGAACTTGTCACTCCAGGAGTGTTACCAGCAAACCCTGTTCACTCAATTCTATCACCAGGAGAAACTCCAATTTCCTGGTATGTCAGGTCTCAAGGGCCACTAAATGCAGTATACACACAGCTGTGTACACAAACTGCTCCCTTGACTCAATCACGGAGACCAGGATCTCGTGCTAATGCTTCCCAACGGGAGGATACATCTTACGAAAATACAGAGGTTTATGCCAGATCCACATCAAAACATGAGTACACTCAGTTAGGAAGTCACCAGAGAGAGTATCATGATGAACCATACCCTCACCGAAGGCAATCGGTTCATACTAGGTTGGGTCCTCAACAAAACACTCACACCGATGAATCCGATCCAACTTATCGTGTGAGTGAAAATACCAGTGTATTTAGCCGCTTACAACCCAATTACAACAAATGCAGACCTCGTGCGGTTTACAACCCTGAGGCCGAGCATAATTACGATTTGATTTACCGCCCTGCGGAAGCAGCGGAAAATTCGAAATTCATCATGGAAATAGCTCTCGTGCCGCTTGAGAAAGCAAAATTACCATCTAATGTGGGAAAGTTCAACGGGTTGACAGACCCGGATGATCACTTAAGAGTATTTACCAGCGCAGGTTTGGTTGGGGGCTGGACCCTCCCATTATGGTGCCATCTGTTCGTACAGACCTTAACCGGCGCGGCGAGAATCTGGTTCGATAATTTGCCAATCGGACAGATCACATCGTGGAAGGATCTGCGCGAAAAATTTCTGACACATTTTAGCCAACAACGGCGTTCCATTCGCGATACATCTGATGTAATGAACATTTGGCGCCACGATGACGAAAATCTGGAGGATTTTATCACCAGATACAACAAAGAGGTATTGGAGATTGGCGGTGTTCATGAGCAACTAATTCGCGCTCAATTCAAATACGCGGTTAGGTGTGATGACATGATTAAGGTCTTATCCGGAACAGAAGGCCTCCCGAAGAGCTGGGAGAAGGTAATGGCAGCGGCAAAAGTTTATGCTCAAACTGAAAAGAACCTTACCACAAATAGGCCGCCGCCACCACATAATAGACCCGCGGACTTAGGCTCCACTGGCGGGAGAAAGTTTAAGAAGTCATGGCGTGATTCTGGCTCGACAAATCATTCGTCTGAAGATGCTCGAGCAACGATCAACAAACTTACCACGCAGAGGGAGACCAAACAGGAGAATAAGGAGAGACAGTGGACTCCCTTAATTAAGACCCCTACGGAAGTTTTGAGTACTGAAGACTATCAATTCAAACCTCCGATCCCCATGAAAAACGAGCGTGGACAAGAACCCGCCCAATATTGCGAGTATCACAAGGACAACGGTCATACCACTAACAACTGCATTTCTTTACGCACAGAAATAGAAAAAGCCCTCAAGAGCGGCGAGCTCACACATTTGCTCCAAAATGTGCGCAAAGAAATAAAGCAGATAACTCGGGGTGAGGAGGGCCCAAGCAAAAGGGCGAAAACTTAAGAGACAACTCTATGAATTCCCCGCGGGAAAACATGATCTATCAAACGAAGCGGGAAAGTTAGAGAGTAAGTTAAGTTTCATATAATTATATTAGCAAACTTTGTAATAGCCTCTGTGCTCTATCCCTAAATAAAATAGCAAAGTTTCTATTATTTGGATGTTTTTCTTACAAAGTGCATGCAATTTCTTTTAGTAAGCGCAAAAACATTATGGTAACTACAAAACAAAGCATCATGAACGGTCAGTGATTACGTCACAATCGACCATAAGTTCACACATGAGCTTTATACCAACTTTATTCGCCTTACTCAATAAAAGTAATCGTATTCATGCAAGATATTGTAAAATGAAAAACATGACATACTATTCTTAGCGTACAGATACGCCCTAAAAACTATCAAACACGGCAGTGTTTTAGTTACTTGCGCAACAGCGCACCAACAAAAAAGGGATATACATCCCAAATATTACAAGAAAATTGTTCAATACATTTTCAACCTACGCCAAATCTTCACCCTCATCCGGAAAGATTTCCTTTAGTTGTGCTACGTGATCATCAGATTGCAGCGCAACATTTATCAGATCCATAACCGGGAGTTGCAAGTTGTTAAATTCTGCCTTTAAAGCAGCAAGTGCAGCACCAGTATTCACGCCGTGAGTTGCAGATTTGCTGATATCCCAATCAACCTTCAAAGCGCTGTTTACATGATGAGAACATTCAGCATAACCTTGGGCGTACCCGTCTCTTCGCGCAGGAACAACTAAACGCGTAACGGTTTTATTCAACTCCTCAGAATTCAGCACTGATTCAGCAACCTATGAAAATAGGTAAGGGTAAATAACAAGAAGGCGCATAAACAAGCCCGCAAAAAAAAGAAAAAAAAGGGGCAAGCAACTTACACAAGCAATTCCACGATCTTTTAGCCACACCATATCACTCTTTAAAGGTTCAAGCTTGCTCTCCGCCGTGGCTCGCGCCATTTCAGAGTTTTCCAATTTTTCTTCAGTTTCGGTCAAACGGCGAGAGGTTTCAGCCTTTTCAGAATGCGCAAGCTCCAGATCCTTTTTAAGTTGTTCCTGGTCAGAAAGCAAAGCAGTAAGTTCTTCCAACTCTTTATCTCTAAGAGCAAGAGTAGCGCTAGCTTGTACCTCTCGTTGCTCACTGCGCTCCCTATGAGAACGCGTTTCTTCTAGCGCAGCTTCTGCATCAGCTTTCTCCTTTTTTAACCTTTCTATCTCCGCATCCTGTCTCTTCAGTTTTTCAATCTCAGCCTTGAGATTATTAATGACATTGCGAAGATTTACCTTCTCAGCATTATCTTTTTCGCAAATTCTCCTCCAGTTTTTGCGTTCTTCGGAAATGAGGGCAGCTTCAGCTTCCGCTTTCCTCTTCCAGCCAGCAACAGACCATTCCTCGGTTTTACGATCAGCCTCAAACTTGGCTCGATCAGTTTCCAATTGAGCTTTCAGCTGAGCTAAGCGTTTCTCATCACTAGCAACCTTCTTCTGGGATACCCTAAAAGCTTCCCAATCCTTATGTATACTATGCCACTCACACACTATGCGATGAGTGGTAGAAACATGAGAAGCAGTTTCCTCAAGGTAAGCTTGATAAGCTTGTTCATGAGACCGGCTTTCTTGGAATTCGATCTCCTCGGGCGGGAATATTCCCTGCAACCAGTCTCGGCACACGCGCCAATCCGAGAAAGTGTCACCTTTTCTCAAGTTCCAAACAGGGGCATGGGGCTCGGAAGCATCTTTTTCTGAATAAGTTCTATAATAATAATCCCCCAGAGTTTCCTCTGGGCGGATTGGAGAACTCGGGCCCGCATCAGAAAACGCGCTTTGCTCCTCAACAGTAACCTTCTCAACACGCTCAGGCATAACATCAGAAGGTTTAGGGGAAAAAGTTGAAGTTTTGTCAGCAGTTTGTTCTTTCCCCAGGTCCTGAGCAACAGTTTCAGGGGTTCGTGGATTCTCAGCACCATCCACAACCCCTGGATTAACAACATTTTCAGCACCTGCAGTAACATCAACAGGCCTATCAGCCTCAACAGTCTTCTCCACATCACCATCAGCAACCTCCGTAGTCTTTAACTGGTCAACAACAGAAGCACGCGGAGGGGTGGGTGGAAGCTTTTCATTAACCACAGATTGCGGCTCTGTGGGAACAGGGGAAACAGGGGTTTCTGGAAAAAACAACAAAACCTGTAAATATCTGATACGCATAAGGAGGAAAAGCAAAAGACAACACTTACTAGGAGCAGATTCCGAAATAAAAGCATCCAGATTGCCCTTCCTGGTAATTTTCTTCCGCTGGATTTTCTTTGAGGGCTGACCCTCAGCGTCAGTATCAGCTTGTTTTCTTTTGCCCGTTTTCCTCGGCACTAAGTGTTCAGGGCTAGATTCCAAGTCAATGGGATCATTTGGGTTGGATGGAGGGATATCAGCAGTATCTCTCGGTTCAGGTTTTGGCCTCCTAACAGTAACTGCAGACGTAAGACCCTCCAGAGAGTCAGAAACCACCACATAATCACACCAGGAGTCAGAGGAATGGCGCATACCTTTCTTCTCTCCTCCAACGTTTTTTGTCTTCAAAGATTGAGCTTTATCAGTTTTGTTCTTCTTCGGCGCAGAAGTAGAAGTCGTCGCGCGCCTCTTCTTCTCAGGGCCTATACCCAAGTTTGACAACTCACCTACGGAAGCGTAAAAAACATTTTTACTCAAAAGCGCAAAAGTGAACAGTAAACCAATATGCACATAACTTACTAGCACCAGCAGCAGGCTGAGCAGACAGATCCGCATCTCACGGAAGAACAAAATTCTTCACAATACGATGGTACCAAAGCTCTTCATCAGGCTTCTTCTTAATGGTACCCATCTTTCCGCCTTCTCTCTTGAACGCGACAACATACAGCGAAACAACAAGGGAAGAAAGGCAAGTTCAAAAAAAAAAAAAAAAGAGAGAGAGAGAGAGAAGAGGGAAAAACCCCAATCTTACCGTGCCCATCCTCCGTATACACCGGCTTGTCATCACGGTCCATTTTCCAATTCAAACTCATGCTGGCTCCAACAAGAGCTTTCTCCGGCAAAGCGATATTGGGAACATACTTCAGATCTTGATACCAGTTCTCGTCAACAGGGGTCTGAATTGTTTCGACAGGAACATCTTCTTTTCCCCTTAAAACCATCCTCACCGGAATCACTCCGGCTTTGATAAAGAAATTTTTTTTGCTTCCAGTCATGGAAAGACTTTGGAGGATGTTGCAAAATCTTCTTTGCAGATGCTCTCTGAACAAAAGAATAAAACCCTTGAATACAATGCATTTGGTAAAAAACCCTAAATCGAGGGATTGTCGGCTCGATATGCATCGTTCGGCACACAAACTCGAAATGTCGAACCCTAACCATGCCAACAGGGTGCAATTGGGAAATATGTAACTTGTAATACTCAAGGATTTCAAGGAAGAATCTGGTTACAGGCAAACGAAAGTTGCATTCACAGAAAAAATCCCAAAAAAGGGTGATATACCCAGTCGGAGCATCCGCTGCTGTTTGCCCCTCTTCAGGGTACAGAGCACCCCAGTTCTCCGGAAATTTAAGGTTCCGAACCAAACCATCAAAGGTCGCTCTAGGCCATTTTAACGGTGGAAGTTCAGCAGACATTTCTTCAGATAGGTCTTCTTGGTGTTCTCTGGTTGACATAAGAGAAAGACATGATAAACCTTTTCTCAAACGATTAATGAAGAAAGGAAGAAGAAAAGTTCTTCAATAAAGCAATGATTAAACAGGAAAGGGGCAACTCAAACAAACTTATATACTCACCTCAATAAATAGCATTGGTAACCGCCATAGCACCTTTTCCGGATATCACAGTTATCCAAGCGGCAAAGCGAGTGAAAATCAACACAAATGCGAGTACACGCGCGCGTGCAGAACACGGACAGTAGGGGACAACTGACAATGACAGCCTGTCACTCAGTCTTTACTGTACCAAGTCCCATCTAAAGTCAAAGATTTTCAAAAATCTTTATAATAAAATGAATCTTCTTCCGGAAGATTCCCTACTTTCGCGCCAAAAACATCTTTCCTCTCATAAGTCCAGTGCTCCACTTACTTGCATAAGAGCAACACTAGACTGGGGGGACTTGAAGGGGTAAGGTCCCAAAAACCTTGTAATAAGTACTTGGGACCATACCACAACCTCGTCTTTTAAGCCCTTTTTACCTTACGTGGCCGCGCACTGGTTTTATAAAAGAAAGGCTTAAGGCAGATAGCAGACAACACCCGCGCGCCAAAGGAAATCATAAATTCTTGCGCTTTCATAAGGAATGAAAATCCTAGGATAAGCATTCCCACTTAATAATATCCAGGCTTGGATATTATTTAACTGATACCACACGGTAAAGAATCACACCAGATTACAGCAGTAATCTTCTAGAAGACTTAATCGTGCACCACCTAGACGGTTACAACCGTCTGGGCCACGTGTCATCTCCCCAACCTCCCTTAGAGTCACGGTGATGGCATGGAAATAGAAAAAAATCATCACTTGTCCACTTTCCACGTGGCAATTCCCCAGCCTTTGATCTAAACAACGATCCGTGTGCTCTCACGTCGGATCACAGGAATTAACGATGGAGGAAAATAACCGCTACGGCGTTAGCATCTTCCGTCAACTTTTCAATAACGGGTTTTCCCGCCCAAAAACTCCCGGCTATAAATATGAGGATAATTCAGGTACGAAAGGCAGGTTACACACACTTCTTCAATACATCTTCTTCTTCATAACCCATACTTATTCTCACACCGGAGTCGGGTCAAGGAGAGAACCCCTTTCTCCCCTTGGCGAGGCTAACGGTGCTTCTTTTTTGCAGAGTTTTATCGGAGAAGAAGGTCAATCATAATCGAATCAAACGAGAGAGAACGAACCCCTTTATGCAGATCCAAACCCCCTAGATATTTCGATCCCGGTCGTTTATCTAGTGTTTCTTCACCTAGCCTAAGTGCTAGTTGTAAGACAATCTAAACTCATTTTTATGTTTCTTATACTTAGTAGATCTTGAAAGTACACTTTGATCATCTTGAAAAACACTAAAACAAAATACATGAAACCCTAAAATTTAACATAGTAATCTTGCATAATTGTGTGTTTTATGTGTTGATTATGATGTTTAGTGTCGTGTAGCTTGTTTAGACTTGATGATCTTGCATGAACATGCTTAAAAATATGATCTAAAAATAAAGATGTTTAGATCTAGCAAAATCACCACCATCTTTAAAGTTCATAAACTTAAACAATAGTCTTGAAAATGATTTTTGAAAAATATAAACTTATCAAGAAACTAAGATCATGGTCTATAAAGTGATGATCTTAAAATAGAACATAAGCAAGTTTATGTTAAGTGGTTAAACTAGTAGATGAAAATAAGAAGTAATGATGCTTCTAGTGATCTTGATAAATATATAAGAAAGTTCGTGAATCTTTAAGATATGCTTATGTGATTATACGTGAAAAATGTTGATTTGGGAACTTGATTGTGTTTTGATGATATTTGGATTAATAATAGGTTTAAAATACGTTTTAAAAATGTGGAAAATGTCCATAGTATAGGGGAAACCATGATGAAATTTTCTAAATCCTAATCATGATTAAAGTGTTGTTTAACAAGTGATTATCTTAACTAAACGAGATTAGCAACTTTAATCATGATTAGGCAAATTTGGATGAAAAGTTTAAGTTAAATACATAACGATATTTTCATAAGTTAAATGGAAATCTATATGTATATATTTAGGGTGAAAATATATATATATATATACTTAGAAAACTATCTCTATGTGTATATATTTAGAAGCTAGGAAGCTTGTTAACTAAATACATAAATACCAACACTTGAAAACGCCAAATACTTGAAGTTAATCAAGTACAAAAATGTATATCCTCAAAGCTTGTTGCATGGTTGCTGATCTCTCTCATTTTCTTTTGCAGGCGTTGACCTTTGTTGAAACTTATCTCGGCTAGGATTTTATTCCTTCCATTCTTATGGATGGAATCTCCAATCCTCTAAACGAGATAAGCATTTTCAACTTCCTTCCGAAAGCACTTGCCTAGACTGGTAACCCGCAGCTGATTGAGACTACTACAAAAGTTGTACCGGTCCTTAACCTTTTAACAAAATTTGTTGTTATGATGCTGTTCCAATTTTTTTTGGAAACAAAGCCAAATTGAAAGCGGGTGCAGATGACAATCCAAAAGCGGGTACATGTGACAAGTCGATAACGGGTGCAGGCCAGGTGGTGGGTTGGTTGTTGGGGAATTTTATGAAACCAGACGATCAGAGAGGCGTGTATTCACTCTCAGATCAAATTATTTCAATGATTCTACCAAATAATTCAATCGGATACAACTCTGATTTCGAGAATTATAAGAACAATATGTGTGTGTCTAGAATTTGTATAAACTAGTTTTTTTTACCAAAAAACACAATTACGAATATTGGGGATAATCACCAGATAACTGCTCCTAGGCAGTTATATTTCAAATTTTGAATTTTAATTAAACTGCCTACAACTGCCTTGTTTTTTATCTACAAAAATTATGACGAATTTTATAACTTAAACTTTTCTAAGGCATTATGATGCCTTAATTTTGGTTTTGTTTTTGAATCAACAAGATGGGTGTGTTGGTCATGCGTTATTCCTACTCGGTCTCCCCCAAAATCCTGAAATGCAATTCTGGTTTACTTTTCCATTATTTATTTTATAAACCATTATATGTACATAATCACACAACCTCCCTCATTTTTTCAACAAAATTTTACATAAAAAATGATGTCAAAGGCTCTATTTCTCTCTAGTCATTCTTCTTCCCCCAATCTGATACACTTGCAGCAGAAGGGGTCGTTCAAGAATGGCCCACTGTGAGTCCTCTCCTTCTTCCTCTTTGATTTTAGTTTCTGAATCAAATGCACATTTATTAATATTTTTTTCATTTGATTTGATTTGGAGATTGTTGAACAATCGCCCCCCCCTCTCTCTCTTGTACTTTGTACACAATGAGTTCGATTTTACTTTCTCAAAAATACTCATGGCACAACCATCACTAGTGCTCTAGTGGTGGCCACGGGTATTTAAGTTTCACTTATGGTGGGCCCGGGTGAGTTTTCCCCTCAAGGTCTCAAGTTCAAGTCTTGGTGATAGGGGTTTCTCATTGAGGGGTTTAAATTGGGGATCTATTGTGCGAGGGGGCTCTCTAGCGCGGACCCGGTTAAGACAACGTATGCTAGACCTCCCGACATTCGCGAATAATTCACACCTTTCAAAAAAAAAATACTCATGGCACTATTATTAACTGTTTATTTAATCATTTGTTTCACACGAAAGTGTTACTTCATTCAACATTAAATGCACTATTATTAAATGCATTTGTTTGATATTTGTTTGTTTATTTGATCATTTCTTATTGTTTGTTTCACTAGAATCGATTGAACATGCTTTGATTGCTTGTTATATATTCAATTTGTTGTTTATATTCCATTTGTTGCTTTGATAGCTTGTTATATGTTCCATTTGTTGTTTAGTTGATTCAACTTCATGCCTATATTTGTTCCTAATTTGCTTTCATATAATTGATTTAATCTGTTGAAATTCATTTTGTTTTTTCTTTCTACAAGATTTCCGTTTGATATTACATCATTCTGCTTATATTGATTATTGCTTTTGATTTCTGCGTGTTCTAGAGTGTAGTGAAATAATTGTAGGGAAATTCATTTAGTTCGTTCTTTCTACATGATTGTTACTTCATCAAACATTATTACATTGTTTGTAGTGAAATAATTCATCAAGCATGCCTCTATTCGTTCCTAATTTGCTTTCATTTAATTGATTTAATATGTTGAAATTCATTTAGTTCATTCTTTTTACATGATTTTAGTTTGATATTACATCATTCTGCTTATATTGATTGTTGCTTATCATTTCTGCGTGTTCTATTGTGTAGTGAAATTCATTTAGTTTGTTCTTTCTACATGATTGTTACTTCATCAAACATTAATTCATTGCTTGTAGTGAAATAATTCATCAAACATGCCTCTATTCGTTCCTAATTTGCTTTCATATAATTGCTTTAATTTGTTGAAATTCATTTAGTTCATTCTTTCTACATGATTTTTGTTTGATATTACATCATTCTGTTTATATTGATTGTTGCTTATCATTTATGCGTGTTCTACTGTGTAGTGAAATCATTGTAGAACCAGGAACGTCACGCTATGTAAAAGTAAGCTCACCTCTTGAGCCATCTAAGTCAACTGCTGTCGTAACTAAGAAAGGAGAGACCAAATATGTATCTTCACAGGTCCATCTTGTTTTTAATCAGTTTTAAACTTCTTTTTTGGTTGTTGATCTCTCTCAATTTCTTTTGCAGGCGTTAGCCTTAGTTAAAACTTGCCTCGGTAAGGATTTTATTCCTTCCATTCTTACGGATGGAATCCCCAATCCTCTAAACAAGATAAGCATTTTCAACTTCCTTCCAAAAGCACTTGCTTAGACCGGTAACCCGCAACTGATTGAGACTACTACAAAAGCTGTACCGGTCCTTAACCTTTTAACAAAATTTGCTGTTATGATGTTCTAATTTTTTTTGGAAACAAAGGCCGAATTGAAAGTGGGTGCAGATGTGTCACACCCAACCGCGTAAAACAACAAACCGCGGCAGAAACGTCGGGGAGTGTCGTAACAGAATCATTGTTTCATAACATATGGAATTTAAAGTTTGGTTTTATTTATTAAATTGTTTACATTGTCTTGGAAACGTTAGAAACATAACGTAAATTAAACTGTTCTTGCTTCATTTTAAGTCACCAAGGCCCGATTCCGCCTAAGTGTGTCACGAACGTCATCAAACGTTAGCTCCTGAAACGCAAGTCAATCACTTGAGGTAAAGCAAGCTCGTCAATCTCTTGTCAGAATCCCTACATCATAATTCAATGTACACCCAAATGTTGGTAACATTTTTCCTATACGTAGACTTAAAATCATATAGTAGGCCAAAGACTTTTTGTACATACGGCTGTGTAATAAAGAATAATCATGTGACAGTTTCCTCAAAACTATTAGTTTAATTGGTGAATGACATAACTATTAGTGTTAAAGGATGAACCCTGTAGCAAAACATAAACATAAAGGTTTGGTTTGGCTGATTTTATAGTAAAAGATATAATGTGCAGTTTAGATATAACATAAAGGTTGGTTTGTGCAATTTAGTCTAAAAAATACCTATAGTTGTTCGGACCCTACGAGCTTTAGAGAATCATTCAATTTTATAATGTTTCTTCCATATTGCAATTGGTGCTTATTTTGTTAATTTTTCTGAAATATAACTTTTAAATTGGAATGGGAACACAAGCTCAAGAGGCTAATGCCATAACAACACAAATTTGTATACAAGTCATATATTTAGGAATGGGCACAAAGGGAGTGAATTTTAGTTTGATGGTTGAATTCTTATGTTGAACTAGTAATAAGTTTGTTGTATAAGGCCACACGGGGTGGCACGTTATTTTATCGTGATAAACTCTATCACGCGTTAGCACACCGCCGCCTCCACTCCCTTCACGCGTTAAACTTATAACTCCGTTAAAAAGTTCACGCGTTGAACTTCATAAATTTTCCTCTTGCATGTTGACACCTGTTGTGGAATATTGTGAGAGTAAATGTGTTTGTGACACCTGTTGCATGTTGACAACTTCAACAAATTGCATTGATGATGCATGTCCACGTGTTGTTTGTTGAGAGTAAATATTTTTAAAATTTGGGAGTGGTAGAATTCCATCACTAGTGATACTACCCCCCCTACATTTCTATCACTAGTGATAGAATATTGGTTGTACACATGGCATAACTTGATTGGATAGAGGGAGTGATAGTTTCTATCACTAGTGAACCACCCCTCCTCCCCTAAGAATATAGGAAATACCTCTGATGTAGTTCATGACGGTAGATTTTTATTGACATTTGCAATGATTACATGTTAAGAGATCACTAAAGAATAAATATTAACAGATACCACCGGTTAGTGCTGAATTTGAACTAGATTAGGGTAAATTCTATAAGCAAGTGAAAAACAACAATGTTAACAATGTAGCAAATTGTAAGTTTACTTAAATTCTTTTGAAGTTTACTTAAATTCTTTTGAAGTTGACCTAAATTCACAATTTCAAAGTTCAAACTAATATCAAATCAGGGCGGTTCTAATTTTTTTGGAGACTCAAGGCGAAATGCAATTTTGGGGCCCTTTTTCCTTCTTTAATTATTATAAAGATACTCTTTTATCCGTGTTTGAAACCAAGAAAAATTCTAACACAACTATAACAGAGAGTGATTTGCTTGTATAAGGAATCAAAGACATCTAAAACAATAAGTTTGTACTAGTGTTAATGGTTAGCATATTAATTTTCTTTTAAATGGAGACCCTATATTTTTGGAGACCCTAGGCCCAAGCCTGAATTACTTATACTATAGGTCCGGCCTTGTATCAAATTAAGAATTGGAAACAAATAAACAATTCAAACTAATTCAACAATCACATTCCATTAACATTAAGAAAATTAAGAAATTTTACATCTTTGAAATTAAAACTTGAATCATTGAAATCCAGGCTCAAGCCTTAAATAATTGAAAAAGGGCGATAGTGGACTAGTGGAAAGCCTAAATGGGTTTAAACAAATTCTAGAAAAAAAGTATCATATGGAAAGTGGAACCCTAAATGCGTTTGAACTAATTTGAAAAAAAAAAGTTAAATGCCATTTTAGTCCCTGTTGTTTGGGTTATTTTGTCAGTTCAGTACAAAGGTTTGAAACTTTCTAGCTAACATAAAAAATAGATGAAGTTAACGCAGTAGACTAAAATGGCAGCTTGGAACAATTTGGACTAGAATGACAACGTTTCAAACTTTTCGACTAAACTGGAAAAATAGTCCAAACCACAGAGTCTAAATGACATATAACAATACTAATGGGTTCATTTACCTCATAAAGTCATTGGTACGTACACCCATGTGTACTCGTTACTCTTGATTCAATCCATAGATCGTAACGTTACATTTAATATATATAGTTTTTTTATCAAACAACTTAACTTATACCACATATACATTCTTCAACTCCAAACTCAAAATTGACTGAATCAAACTTTATTGTTTAGTGACATAAAGAACGAATCGAGGGGTTACTTTATCAATTAATCAACGCTAAAGAAACCATAGATACACAAGTGTTGACCAAGGTTAGTATTGTCCTTTATTATAAAAACTAGTATTAAGCCCCCTGCGATCGGGTACATAGTTTTTTAGCAATTAAATCATCTTTATCGATTAGATCGTTATCCGGATGAGATGAAAACACTAATTAACTCTTTTCATCTGCTAACCATATAAGATGAATTCCTTTATATAGAGAGGTTAAACCACTACAATAGTTGGGGTGAAGCATCACAACTTTTAGTGAAAGAGTATGACAGTTGAGGTGTAACCGTCGCTTGTTACATCGTGTACGTCAACGTAACTTCAATGGAAACTTCAGTTGTAATTACTCGTGTTGCCATCGTTAAATTTGTTGCCATTGATGCAAAGTTACAAACCATAATGGTGGAACTTTTCTCCAATTATGCACCTCCAAAGCAAATCCAATGAAGCATTTTCCATAAAACTTTTTTCAAGGCGCGTTGCCCCGAACACACCCATGGCAGTACCTCCTTGGGATCCCTATTTTCTATCCATATAGCCAATTATCTTTTATTTCAATTTCTCGTTTGAGATTTAAGTATATTTAGCTATAATTATATAATATTGATAAATAAAAATTCTACTCTTTGGTTTTAGAAACACAAATAAGATAAACATGTAATCGCATACTATCCTGACAACAAAAAAACATATCAAACCTCAACCAAATAATCCATTTAGTGTTATCTAAATAATTCTTTCATCGTTGTTCAACTCAAATATCATAATATACAAGACTACGTAAAAGTAAAATCGGACAGTAAAAACTACAAAGTATCATTTCAAAATGTCAAAGGACCTCTCACTACAATAACTAAAACTCAAGGACTTAACTTGTACATTCGAGTATTCAACACATATATAACCTGTTAACTACTCACACACGAAAAACCCATTTCCCACCAAATCGTAAAAATGGATAACTCATCACCGGATGGTGGATCTGGCGCGTGTATTCACCACCGACGGGATAGCTTGTAGGAACCGTTCGCATAAATCAACAAAATAAACAAATTTTATTATATGATTACACTAAAGAAAGCTGAAAAACTATTACAATTACAACTGAATAAACAAATACAAGAATTGGAGAAGAAACAGAAATAAAAAAAATGGCTGAGTCACGTGTTCAACACGCTTCCCTTAAAACAAATTTCGAGTCTCCCAGTAGTACTCGTTTTGTTTCTCAGGGTACAACAGCCGGAGCAGTAGTACTGCCGGAGATGGCCTATAACCCGAAGGCTACCTTGTAGAGAGCAAGAAGAAGATCAGTAGAGTGAAGAAGATTGTTTGCATATGCTGTGTAGTTGCTGGTGTACTTCTGCAGTGACTATGCCTTTGATTCGAAACAGTCAAAAGGAATTAAAGGTGAGGTTTAAATTGCATTAAACGTTTTCAATACAATTTAATATGTCATTTAATTCGCAGTTAAAACCGTTGAATCGTCAGTTTCAAATCCTGAACTGACACCGGTTCGTCATTAAATGCTGGAAGCTTCTGCTCGCGCACGCAAGACACACTGGTGCGCGCGCAGGTCTGCACGCTCATGCGCCATACTGACTCAGGTCCATGCGCGTCTGCGCCACGTCACCTGTGAGCCTATACAAGCACGCCACACAGTCGCGCCGTATTGGCTCACTCTGGTGCGCCGCGCACGTCACATCAGGGCCCATGATTCATGCGCGCAACCGCGCGCCTTCATGCCACATGTACTCGCGCGCAGACTGCCACGTCACGCGCTGCAAAGTGCGTCATCAAAGCGCCACATTGCGCCTCATCGCCCACGCCACGCGTGCGCGTGTGCGAGTTAGGGTGCTCCGCACCCTTCGTGAGTACACTTAGTGTGTGCTTCCATGAAACAATAAGGATGGAGAGTTCTCACTTAAATACCTCTTTAAGTTTCATCTCTCCTCCTATGTGGGACAATGTGTCACTTTCCCTTTTGTTTCAGCATTCAATGTTTCAAACACCAAACTTTGAGCATCGATATCCCATTCATCTTAGCTCCGCTTTGGGCGTGGTTTTGTTCGTTGCGAAGCTCATCCAACATAGAACACAAACCCACAAATAAATATATAAAGAAACCTCTGTTTCTTATATTTATTTCTAGTCCAAAATAGGAAAAAAAATCATTTTCCTGTATTTGTGAAAAATGATATTTTCACCAAATTTCCAACATAGCTTACGTCACAATCAACCGCCTAAAGTCCTTAAACTCGTTAACAAGGCCGATGATGGTGGATCTGGCGCGTGCATTCAACTCTCTGAGCTCCGAGGACGTGATCATACTGTCCGGGTCGGGTCGGTCGTTCTATTCGGGTGTGGATCTGACTTCTGCTGAGGATGTGTTCAATGGAGACGTGAAGGATGTGGAAATGGATCCGGTTTCTCAAATGGGAGTGGTGCCAGAAACCGATAATCGGGGCGGTTTCCGGGTTTTCTGTTACGGCGGGTTATGAGATCTCGCTTGCTTGTGATATTTTGATTGCTTCTACTGATGCTAAATTTGTTGACACACATGCTAGGTTTGGCTTAATTTTGTTTATTATTATGCTGATTTTGGTGTAGAAAGTAGAAACCCTAGAATTTGTTTTGACTCAACTTTAAGTTGTAAGTTAAGTTATGCATATGTTTACTGATTTAGGATCTAATTGAGTTTAGTAGGGGTTAAATTGTTTAGGTATTGGTCAACTTTTCAGGTAGAATAAGTAGAGGTCAACTGTTTTTTACGGTCAACATGGTTTTACAAGTTTTGAGGTTTAATCTTAGTGAGTTGGTTTCAAAAAACACGAGGTGCACAAAAGCGATGAGGTCTAAAATTTTAAAACTGAGACGCGCAGTGCAAAAGTAGGGGGTTTTCGTACCTGAGGTGCAAGGCGATTAAATAAACTATTTATATATCCTATAAGGTTTTAGCTTCCCCTACCCAAAAATAACTATAAATAAGGTTTTATATGATTTTACCTACATGCACAAGCCAAATAACCCAAGGTGCAATAGTTTGCTGCAAAAAAAAAAACCCGTATGTACAAGAGGCGTGTGCCTCGGTCTCAAAAAAAACCCAAAAAAGTGTGCTTTTCTACGCCAGTGATCTGCGCCTCGCGCCTAGGCGCGCTTTTAAAAACCCGAATAGACACCACCGGCTCAGTCGTCAAAATAGGTTACGTGGCCGGCTTTTCTGGCAGTAGGCCATGTGTCGTTGTCGGCTAAGTTTGGCGGCTAAATGACTGATCTACCGGCTTCATAAGACACGTGTCGAAAGAAGAGTGCCTTTGTGGTGAATCCCACTTTTGAAAATCCTAAAATTTAGTGCCCAAAAGTACCGGCTGAGGGTTAAGTGTAGCACTCTGAGTGGCTGTTAGTTTTGAAAGGTCTAAAAGTTTTGTCTATTTTGGTAATTTCGTTATTGAAACTTGTTTGTTTGACCTTAGAGTAATTTTGTATTAAATGAATGATAGTTTAAAATTCTATCTAAATAATTAAAGAGCATCGTGACATAAATCTGTAATTGTTAAGCAAGAAGAAAATAAAACACTTGTGTAATTTATTATTAACATGTTGAAATTGATTGCAGATTTGGGATATTTCCTTCATGGGGTCTCTCGCAAAAGCTTTCACGCATAATAGGGCCTAATAAAGCCCGAGAGGTGTCGCTAACAGCCACCCCGTTAACTGCAGAGAAAGCAGAGAAGTGTGGATTGGTGAACCATTGGTTGAAAGTAATGAAATCATTGCAGTGAAATTCACCCCGTTAACTGCTTATATTGATTGTTGCTTATCATTTCTGCGTGTTCTACTGTGTAGTGAAATTATTGTAGTGAAATTCATTTAGTTTATTCTTTCTACATGATTGTTACTTCATCAAACATTAATTCATTGTTTGCAGTGAAATAATTCATCAAACATGCCTCTATTCGTTCCTAATTTGCTTTCATTTAATTGATTTAATATGTTGAAATTCATTTAGTTCATTCTACATGATTTTCGTTTGATATTACAGCATTCTGCTTATATTGATTGTTGCTTATCATTTCTGCGTGTTCTACTGTGTAGTGAAATCATTATAGTGAAATTCATTTAGTTCGTTCTTTCTACATGATTGTTACTTCATCAAACATTAATTCATGGTTTGTAGTGAAATAATTCATCAAACATGCCTCTATTCGTTCCTAGTTTGCCTTCATATAATTGCTTTAATCTGTTGAAATTCATTTAGTTCGTTCTTTCTACATGATTTTCGTTTGATATTACATCATTCTGCTTATATTGATTGTTGCTTATTATTTCTGCATGTTCTACTGTGTAGGGAAATCATTGTAGAATCAAGAACGTCACTCTACGTAAAAGTAAGCTCACCTCTTGAGTCATCTAAGTCAACTGCTGCCGTAACTAAGAAAGGAGAGACCAAATCTATATCTTCACAGGTCCATCTTGTTTTTAATCAGTTTTAAACTTCTTTTTGGGTTGCTGATCTCTCTTATTTTCTTTTGCAGGCGTTGACCTTTGTTGAAACTTATCTCGGAAAAGATTTTAGTCCTTCCATTCTTATCGATGGAATCTCCAATCCTCTAAACGAGATAAGCATTTTCAACTTCCTTCCGAAAGCACTTGCCTGGACCGGTAACCCGCAGCCGATTGAGACTACTACAAAACTTGTACTAGTCCTTAACATTTTTAACAAAATTTGCTGTTATGATGTTGTTCCAATTTTATGAAGGTGTCGAATCGGTTGAAGGTGGTTTTGGAGAAGGTGTCGGGTCGGTTGAAGATGGTGCTGGGCTGCTGAAGGTAACTGAGAAGATGATCAGTTGTTTTTGTTGAGCACGGTCACCATATCTAAAATGTACCAAAGTAGGGGAACCACATCTCTAACTTTTATATATTATATCGTGCTCAACAAAAACAACTGATCAACTTCTCAGTTACCTTCAGCAGGCCCAGCATCGTCTTCAACCGACCCGACACCTTCTCCAAAACCACATTCAACCAACTCGACACCTTCTACAACACCACCTTCAACCAACCCGTCACCTTCTCCAACACCACCTTCAACCAACCCAGCACCTTTGTCATCACCTGCACCCGCTTTCGGCTAATCACCTGTACCCGCTAAATCTGTTGTTATGGTGATTTCCCAGTTTTGCATATCTGAGTTCGCATACATGTTTAGCCAAAACATAGGGTATTATGTGTCGTGCCTGAGTTGTTATAATAGCTATACTGACATTTCTTTTAAAGTCTGCCTGTGGATCTTGTTGAAGAAAGTTGTAGCGTGCCTGTTATTATGTGCTCAATACTTTGTGTTAAGTACGTGGAAATGTGTTTACTTACAATAATATGTCTTTGCTTTTAATCCCACTTACATTTGAAGTTCCACTCTTCTGCTTGTAATGTACTATTTCGGTATGTTCCTATAACGAACCTGGACAACACCGAAAACATGGCTCTCTGGTATTATTAGAGGAAACCAATGTTTGACCCATTTCCTTTTTAGCTATTAATTTTTGTGTTACTTATTTTGTCATCAGACCAATCCTTCACAAGTAAAATCAGCCCGTTTTTCGTTACTTGTATGTCAACTAGAGTTCAACCCGATTCCTTTTTAGCTATTATGTTTAGTGTTACCTATTTCATCCTGAAGACCGAAGCACTTGGATTTTGGTAGTGGAAAAAAAAAAACCCTTCTTTCTATATTGGTCATTTTCGATCATTTTATGAGTACTCCTAGTCGTTTTTCTGACCTAGATTTTGTCCAAAGCTTGGCTATGGTAACGGCCCACGCAAGTCAATCACTTGAGGAAAAGCAAGCTCGTCAATCTCTTGTCAGAATCCCTACATCATAATTCAATGTACACCCAAATGTTGGTAACGTTTTTCCTATACGTAGACTTAAAATCAAATACTAGGCCAAAGGCTACTGCTGTGTAAGAAAGAATAATCATGTGAAAGTTTCCTCAAAACTATTAGTTTACTTGGTGAATGGCATAACTATGCACAAAATGGATATAGCTTATATAACAGTTCGAGTATGTGTTGTGATACTTATTTACATGTTCATATCATGGTTTGTGGCTACTTATTTATCAATTTTTTTTCACGAATTAAACTTACACTTAAGTTTGTCATTTACTTTCATATACACAATTATTCCACCTTTTAGTTTTGTCTTTAACCATTAAGTTATTGGGTATTTGGGTTCGTCCATGCATTGTAGTACAAAGTTCTTAATACATCTATATAATCAAAATTTGATTATCCTTTAATAAAAAAATAAAAAAAAACTTATAAAAGCAACATGGTTATTTAGAATATATTTTTCTAATCTTTTAGCATTTTACAAAACTTTAGAAAATCACATTTGATGTATGCCCCGTTTTGTGAAGTTCTTGTACTTATCTTTTTTAATTTCAAGCAAACTTCTTTAACCCAACTTTTGCTTCGTCTATGGTTGTATATTTCTTTAAGTTATCTACAACCAACTGTTCTCTCAGTTAAGTAATTAACCTTCTAAACATAGCCGGCTCAAAATATTGTGGGCCCAAAGCGTATAGAAAAATTGAGGCCATTTTTATAAAAATAATAAAAGAAAAAAATTGTTTTAGGTCATATTATATATATCAATAATCTTAAATCCAAGATATATATCAATAATCTTAAATCCAAGATCACCTATATATAATATGTTTTTTTGAAGAATTTGAGGCCCTATGGAAATGGTGGCCCAAAAAACTTGCTTTATTTTACTCCCCCTTGAACCTGCCCTGATTCTAAACATAATACTTCAACTAGCTCATTTGACCATCTATCTAATCAGAGTTAATTACCTTTAAAACAAAATAGTCAACGTTGGTTATCTCATTAGATCTCACAATTTTTAATCTGAAAAGACCATCAACAATGTGACTCAAGGTCGACTCCTCGACCGCCATGAGACCGTGCAACTGATGCACGGAAACCGGATGAAATCCGTAAACTCTCGCCCCTTGTTAGGTAACCCGCAACTTATTGAGACTACTACAAACTCGTGCTAGGAAATAATAACATCATATTAAAAAGGAATATTGGATTTTAATAATCCCAACTATCCGCCGTTGGCCGCCAATAGTCCCAACTTAAAAAATAACTACTGACAGTCCCAACTATTGACACATTGGCCACCAATGGGCTCTGACTAACAAAACCCTAACGCCGTTAGTCTCCGGTCACCGGAAAACCGTTTTTGTCCAGAAAAAGGTTTCTAAAGGTCCGATCTAAGGTTACAAAGAGGTTTGGGACGAAAATGTTGAGTTTTCCGGCCAAAAAGTTGAGTTTTTTGGCAAAAAAGAAGTTTTCCGGCGTAAAAGGAGTTTTCCGACGACTTTAATAATTGAGACTTTTACTAGAAAAAGGTTCCCAAAGGTCCATAATAAGGTTACAAAGATGTTCGGGACGAAAATGTTGAGTTTTCCGGCCAAAAATGAGTTTTCCGGCCAAAAAAAGTTTTTTCCGGCGACCGGAGACTAACGGCGTTGGGGTTCTGTTAGTCAGGGTCCATTGGAGGCCAATATGTTAAAAGTTAGGACTGCCAGTGGTTATTTTTAAAGTTGGGACTGTTGGCGGCCAACAACGAATAGTTGGGATTATTAAAATCCAATATTCCTATTAAAAACAAAAAAAAATGAGAATGAAAAACAAATATAGTGGGAAAACACTAAAAGCAGGGAACCGGCCAAAATGGTCGAACACAGAACAAACAAACAAGGGACTGTCGAATCCAGGGCCCAAACGGCAGGCATTACTAACCTTGAAGTCGTCGAGATCCGGTTCAGATTCATCCTCTCGTCGTCGTGATGACGGTTCTTCTTGCGGGACATCGAGTCTTGAGCTGCGACCACAGGTAAATCTCGTTAGAGGGCCCGGGGGGATCGCCCTGAGGGCACTGCGACGCTCAAGTTAGTGCCATTCCAGCTGTGATAATTATAAGTGCAAACATAAGTTATAGTTTAGAGAGAGAGCATAAGTTTTGAGGGAGAAGGAGAGAGGAGATAACCTGATCCCTTTAGAAGAAGGAACTTTCCTTTATATAGCAAGATTCTTGGGCCATAACCCTGATGGGCTGGCCTACGAATGGGCTTATCAGGACTAGGCCAACTGGAACCAACTAAGCATGCTGAGAAAAACCAAATGTGCTCAGACCTAGTCATTATTCTAATGGATTGAGTCCAGACGATGACGAGGCCGTACCTATAACTTATGGACTATGTTTGGAAAACACAACATCAAACGTTATGCCCACCAATTAAATTATTAGAGTGGCTGAGCATACATCAAATAATCTAATTATTAAAGTGAAGAAGTATATAGCATAACCAAAACCACATAAGACTATGTGTAATGGTCAAGTCCTATGGAGCCCTATAGGGTAGTTACGTGAAAAGTGAAAAAATGTGTAAGAAATGAAGGTTATATAAAATGTGTATGTAGTGGATGGAGCCATATAACCCCTAGCAATCACTACTCAATTATTTTTTTAATTTTCTTAATCTTTAAATATAAAATATATAAAAAGAAATAACATTTCATAAAAAATCATTACAATAATTAAAATACATTACAAAAGATTTAAAAACACTCTAAAGTTAAATAACTAAGGTCCACATTTTTTCGATAATCGCCCTACACTTTAGAGCTAATTCCAACGTCTTTCCGGTTAGGTGGTCAATCGGCTTCGAGTAATACTCAATTTCTCTCTCCATTTGTCGTTCCTTCGTAAGCTCGACCACTTCCCCGGTTCTCTTGTATACATTGAGCCCCGAGGTTGCGTATGTCTTGAAGGCGTTGGTTCATCTAGGCAAACTCTTCTTTCAAGTTGGATCCCCCTGACCATGATATGGAATTGATTGATGTTTAGTGGTGTTGATAAATGAAAGCATGAAGTAGGAAGTAAAGCATGAAAACTTGTACATTATGCATAGACAATGGTATGCACACCAAGTGTTTGATGAAATGCCTAGGTGAGATTAATAGATGAAATGGTATGCAAGTTGTAACGCTCCGCGTTTTCATAACTTTCCTAATTTAGGAATCGAGTCTTGAAAATCTTTTTTTTAGAAACTGTCCCTTTCGACAAGGTTAATCGTCGAAAAATCCTTTTTCTTTAATTTAATTCGTTACAAATATGGTTGTTAATCTATAGTATAATTAATTAAATTAATTAATTTTGTAATTTAAAAGTATTTATTTTAATCGAGTTAGTCTCGTTGAGCTTTAAAGTTAGTTCATACAAACTAACCTAGTCGAGTTAATTCATAAAGTTAGTTTATTTTAAAAGTTTTATAACATCACTTAATTAATTAAAGTCAAGGACTATTTGAGTAATTTTCTGAATTTGAAACTTGAGGGACTATATGTGTATTTAGTTGATTGTATAAAAAAAAGAACTAAACCTAATCCCTTCATCTTTCATTTTGCCGCCGATACCATCTTGTTCCCTCCCAATATTTTTTTTTGGGAAAATTACCAAAATGTTGGTTGACCAAGAGTGTTTTCAAATATGTCACCCTCATGCGTCCTTGGAAGGACTACTCAGCTCGAAAGCGTCCGTATGTTTTGTTGAAGCGTCCATGTCCTAGAAGCTGACACATGTCCGATATGTTTATGCGTCCTTGAAAAGACCATTCCGGTGCGTCCTTGGAAGGACCATTCCGGTGCGTCCTTGGAGCGGTGCATCATGCGCGGGATGCGTCCTTCAAGCATGGGATGCGTCCTTAAAGCGAAACCCAATAAAAAATGGACACGTGGCCACGGGATGCGTCCTTCAAGCACGGGATGCGTCCTTGTCTTTCTCTCTCCTCTATCTCTCTTCTCTTTCTCTCTCCTCTATCTCTCTTCTCTTTCTCTCTCTTCTCTCTCTCTCCCACTAAACCAAATCCCGGTTATCGAGTTCCGCCGGTTCGAGTGCATCATCTCTCATATCATCAGTCCAATGCCCAGGGTTTGTCACATGATCACAGATCATACACAATTGACAAAAACCTATAAAACCAAAAAGCCTATTTCTTATGCTGTATAAATCTTGGCTGTGAAGCAGGCCTTGATACAGACACACTACATCTGGGTACCATTAGGGTTTTAGCTCCAAGATTACAACTTTTACCAATCAAATTGGATCTTAAACCCTAACCGAACCGGTGCGTATGATCAATAATTGAAGTAAACACCAAACCCACCAAGAAAGTCACGCACAGATCACGAGAAACCCATATAAAACTACTATATTTGGGTGTGTAATTTCCAAGTATTTATATATAGATATAGAAGAAGAAGATATATACAAATATTTGGATACGTATATATGTCTGGATGAATGTATCTGGAAATTTTTTTTCTTATTTTTTTTCTAAAGATTATCACCGAATGAACATGTGAGAGAGAGAAAAAGGCTACGCCTGCTTGCTGAATTATTTTTTGAGACGGAGGAAGTGAGAAATTATGAATTTATTAATCTTTTTTGCTGTTTACTAAAAATAGCCTTAAGAAAATGAGAGAGAAAAGGGTTCTTAAACCCTAACCCATTTGGGGCAAATGCAAGATTTTGAGGTCTAGATAGCATCAAAGAAGTCATGCCTTGGCTTGGTCAGGATCGGGGTTTGCACCTGAAAAACACTGGATGATTATGCCAGAGGCAGGATTCTTGATTGCGAACAAGTTTAATGTGATCGTTCATTTTTTATCTCAAGAAAAAAGAAACAGTTCATTTTTTATACAGCATAAGAAATAGGCTTTTTGGTTTTATAGGTTTTTGTCAATTGTGTATGATCTGTGATCATGTGACAAACCCTGGGCATTGGACTGATGATATGAGAGATGATGCACTCGAACCGGCGGAACTCGATAACCGGTGCGTCCTTGGAAGGACCATTCCGGTGCGTCCTTGGAGCGGTGCATCATGCGCGGGATGCGTCCTTCAAGCATGGGATGCGTCCTTAAAGCGAAACCCAATAAAAAATGGACACGTGGCCACGGGATGCGTCCTTCAAGCACGGGATGCGTCCTTGTCTTTCTCTCTCCTCTATCTCTCTTCTCTTTCTCTCTCTTCTCTCTCTCTCCCACTAAACCAAATCCCGGTTATCGAGTTCCGCCGGTTCGAGTGCATCATCTCTCATATCATCAGTCCAATGCCCAGGGTTTGTCACATGATCACAGATCATACACAATTGACAAAAACCTATAAAACCAAAAAGCCTATTTCTTATGCTGTATAAATCTTGGCTGTGAAGCAGGCCTTGATACAGACACACTACATCTGGGTACCATTAGGGTTTTAGCTCCAAGATTACAACTTTTACCAATCAAATTGGATCTTAAACCCTAACCGAACCGGTGCGTATGATCAATAATTGAAGTAAACACCAAACCCACCAAGAAAGTCACGCACAGATCACGAGAAACCCATATAAAACTACTATATTTGGGTGTGTAATTTCCAAGTATTTATATATAGATATAGAAGAAGAAGATATATACAAATATTTGGATACGTATATATGTCTGGATGAATGTATCTGGAAATTTTTTTTCTTATTTTTTTTTTCTAAAGATTATCACCGAATGAACATGTGAGAGAGAGAAAAAGGCTACGCCTGCTTGCTGAATTATTTTTTGAGACGGAGGAAGTGAGAAATTATGAATTTATTAATCTTTTTTGCTGTTTACTAAAAATAGCCTTAAGAAAATGAGAGAGAAAAGGGTTCTTAGAGCATTCACATCCAATCCATCAAATTATACATACATTTCACTAAAAAACAACTCCTATATCAAAATATTTCCACTGAAAACAAATAATTTTTCTTTCTCCTTTCAATTAAATAATATTATTATTACATTTTTCTCTCACTTCCACTCACAACCACTTTCAAAATATATTAAAAAATTATAACGGGTGAACAGTGTCCCCCCAAATATACAGATGAACAGTAACATTTTCTCTCTCCTCTACTCACAACCACTTTTTATACCCTTTATAATATAAAAACCCCTCCTCACATAATTTGATGGATAGGATGTGAATGCTCTTAAACCCTAACCCATTTGGGGCAAATGCAAGATTTTGAGGTCTAGATAGCATCAAAGAAGTCATGATTGTATCAAGACTCTGTTTTGAGATGTGGGTTGTTGTGGTTTAGTGGGAGAGAGAAAGAGAAGAGAGAGAGAGGAGAGAGAACGAGAAGGCTCATTCTATTCCCACCCCCCTATTTACTAATTACACCCCACTATTAAAAACATCACATCCATCAATCCATCCATCAATCAATTATTTTTTGTTTTTATTCTTTTTTTTGTCTTTTTGTTGTCTTTTTTTATTCTTTTATTTAATTATTAGTTATTTAGTATTTGTTTATTATTTAATTAGTTAGTATTATTATTATATTTATTATTATTAGTAGTAGTAGTAATGATATATTATTTATTATTAGTTTTTATTGTTATAATTTATCAAATTATATTTATAGCTGTAACAAAAGCTATATAAAAATAAGTATTTTTTTTACAAAATTATTATCATTTAATAATTTACATACCGAGGTTTAATCTATACACCCTCCAAATGTAGCAGGTTGTGCTATCCAAGACTTATACATATTTTGACGTGATTCAAATATATTCTCCCAGCCAGCTGCATCATTTTCTCTCATTAATTTCCATAGGTTGTTTGTGCTGGCAATTGGATACTCTCCTTGCAATTCTACCATTATAAAATGGTTACCATTCACGTGTGCAATTGTAATTATTTTTTTTCTGGGAACTCGTGAGGGCCTCTCCAAAGCGAAAAACAAGTAGAACTGTTTCTTTTTTCTTGAGATAAAAAATGAACGATCACATTAAACTTGTTCGCAATCAAGAATCCTGCCTCTGGCATAATCATCCAGTGTTTTTCAGGTGCAAACCCCGATCCTGACCAAGCCAAGGACGTGAACACATCTTTGAATGAGCCTAAGAAAGCCTTAGTGTACTTATTTCTAAACTCGAGTAGCTCTTCCATCAGTGATCTCCGGATAAATAACCATTCATCTTCACCGTACCCGAGAGCAGAGGCTGTCGCCCGAAACTCATTCATCTTCACCATTCATCTTCACCATTCATCTTCTGAGAGTAGCTTCGTTGAAGGGGCGGTTTAGCAATTGCAGGGTTCGGTATTGTTTGTTGTTTGGATTTTGTAGTTGGTCGTCCACGAGTATTTTTTTTAACATCAGGTTCTTCAACAAAAGGTATACTTGGATTGGTTAATGCTTTTAACTTTTGTAGTAAACTTTTCTTTCCAGGCTTGGATCGATTATCGAAGGCTTGTTTAAAACTTTCCAACTCGATTATCTTTTGGGAACACACCCTTCCCCGTCAACTCTGCCACCAATTGGTGTTCATTAGGTGTCAATCGTTTGAGGATTGGGTGTCCCTCCATATATTCTCCGGGTGGATGATTATGTTCACCAGGTTTTACTTTTAACGTCCAAGAACCATTCTTTTTTGAAAATTTCCCTACCATTTCAAACGGGCAATTAATCTTTCTAGTGCCGGTCTCTCTACCTGAATCTTTAACTGAATTATACACACCACCACGATCACACATAAGTACAACTTTAGACACGTAGCCATTTTTAGCTTTCGATCTTTTAGTCACAATAGCGTAACCAAGACTACGTCCGGTGTTTCTAACCCATTCCATCAAATCTTCACGAGACTTAAACACCTAAAAGTGAACTAATATTAGTTACAAAATATTAGGTGAACAAGCTTGAGTAGTTACAAAATATATATTATCCAAACAAACTCATTTAAACTAAAACAAGACCCTTAACCTAGCTAGATTATATAACTAAGTTGAAACTTGAAACATGGGAATTAAAAACTATATCTGATCTGTTGAAAATCCAGACATCTCTTTAACTGTAGAGAGCGAAGGCTACTACCGAAGCTCCTCTTTTAAAGGGTCATAAAGCTTAAAGAAAAGTAGGATCTCCTCCTTAGTTTTCACAGGTGGGGGAACTGGCTGTGAATCCTACATCAAAAAAGAAGTAAGTGAAACTAATAGCATAATTTTTTTATATAACAATGTAATAAAGAGTTAAAGGTGTATGTCTATACATGAATGCATATCAACTGAATATTACCTGCCCCATTTGTACCAATAATTTGAGGCATATCTCTCAAATGCACCAATAATTTGAGGCACCAATAATATGATCATTTTACACGTTTTTTTTTTCAATTTTAATAAAAATAATAATAATAATTCATTACTAATAGTAAATAATAATAATAACAAAAAGACACTAAATTATAATAAAAAGACAACAAAAAGACAAAAAAGACTAAAAACAAAAAGCAAATGATTGATGGATGGATTGATGGATTTGATGTTTTTATAGGGGGGTGTAATTAGTAAATAGGGGGGGTGTGTATAGTATCACCCGAGAAGAGAGAGAGGGGAGAGAAAGAAAGAGAAGAGAGAGAGGAGAGAGAAAGAGACGCATTAGACTAAGCGTATGGGGCCGGCTTAGGCCCGGCGCCGGTCCCCCATACCGCCCCCTCATCCCGTCCCGGCGTAACCGGCTCCCCACAGACGAAGTCGACGGGCCATGATTCAAACAAATAGCCGTTGTAACGGCTAGATTTAATAAAAAAAATTACTTTTTCACTTTAAATATATATCACTTTCATCCATTTTTATACCATTCTCATCCATGTCTCCGATTCTTCTCTCATTCTCATCCATTTTTATAAAAAACACTCCCATTTTTATACAATCATGAATCCATTCAACCCAAACAACCCCAACCCGAACAATCCCAACCCGAACCAACCTAACTTTTTTTCGAGTCCCGCTTACACTCCGGCTATGGATCCTTCGTGGGGGTCTCCACAATTTACGTTGTCGGGTTTCCAACAATCACCTAACGCCGTCTCCCAAATGCCCCAAGTTCAACAAATGCAACAATACCAAGCACTCCAACAATTCATGCAACGCAACTCGGTTCAACTTGATCAATTCCAATCGCAACTGCCAACTTCCCAACCGCAACCCTCGGTTCAACTTGACGATGATGATGTAGTCGTCCCCGAATCGCCACCTAAAGAACTCAAGCGTAAAAAAAAAAAAACACGAGGAAGGGGAAGGCGGTTGAAACCGAACCCGACACCGCAAAAAAAAGCGGTTCGAGAGCAAAGCCGAGACAGTGGACAAAAGTAGAGGAGGAGGCGCTAGCAATTGCGTATGTTAAGGTCTCAACTTGCCCGATTGTCGGTATGAACCAAAGTTAATTTTTTTTAATTTAAATTTAAAAAGATTTATTTTTTAGTTTTACTAATGCATTTTTTTTTTAAATTTTAGGGAACAATCAAACGGGTTCTAGTTTTTGGAAGGCATGTACGGATAGATTTAACGAGCTTATGGGGCAAGGCCCGATACGTGATCTCGATTCCGTATCGGGCAAGTGGCGGAAAATGATCAAGGCCGTGAATGATTTTTGCGGGTATTATAACCCACTTTACATCAATCGTCCTAGTGGGAGTAGCGACGAGGACGTTCTTAACCTTGCGATGGCTAAATGGGAAGCAAAAAATCCGCCTTTCCCGCACCTCCGAGCATGGAACATTTTAAAGAAAGAACCTAAATGGGCGCCGGTTCCAAATGAGGTCGCAACCGCCAAACGGATTAAAACTTCCGAGTCTGGAAGTTATAGTGCGGGAGGCTCCACCGCTCGTTGTCAAATCGACATAAACGACGACCCGATATATGACGAGGATGTGTTGCCCGCTCACGAGATCGAACGTCCCGGCGGAAGGGACAAAGCAAAAAAAGAGGCGGCCGGAAAGCGCAAAGGGGCCGGCTCGAGTGGAGGGGGCGGCTCGGGTGGAGGTGGCGGCTCGAAGGCATCTTCGAAAATGGACGACTTGATTTCAGAATTCCGTTCGTTTAAAGACTTTGCGGCCGAAAAATATAGTCACAAGAAAAGCATGTCGGCCGACTATGCTAGAGCGGGATTTTAGGATAATGAGGTTGGATCTCGACTCGGTTCCGGAGGATGAACGAGAGGTGTATCGGAGGATGAAGGAAGAGGTGAAGAAAAAATGGACGTCGTAGGTTTTTTTTTATTTTTAGGAAATGTAATTTTTTTTATTTTTCGGAAATGTTTTTTATTTTATTTTTAGGAAATGTAATTTTTTTTTTGTTATGAAATGAATTTATTTATGTTGTTTTATGTTGTATTTTTTAATTTCTATAAAGTTTTTATTAAGTTAATAAAAAAATTTAGAAAATTATAAAATATTTAGGTGGGGTAGCCCATCCTCCACCCCCCTCAAAAGTGAAGGAGGCCCATCCTCCATGGGATGGTGATGTGGCGCCTATCTGGCGGCCCATCCTCATGGGGATGGAGCTCTCCATACCCTCTAGTCTTAGAATTAGAAGTGGGATGCGTCTGGGCCCACATGCAAAACGCCACGTGTCAGATTTTTATTGAGTGTTTAAAGGATCTGCATACGGACGCTTCCAAGGCTGAGTAGTCCTTCCAAGGACGCAGGAGGGTGACAAATTTGAAAACACTCTTGGTCAACCAACATTTAGGTAATTTTCCCAATTTTTTTTGTCTTCAACTTATGAGCAAGTAATACACACACATGAATCATCTCTCAAAACCTCTCTCCCTCTCTCGGTTATATATATGCAGACAACAAAACTCACACAAGACTCTCCGACCACACACCACAGCCCCCCTCTCGGTTCACCGGCAACACCCCCTTCGTCTTCTACGTAACCCTCCGATAACCACCCACACCACCTCGATGAGTGCCCGACGGCGATGACGAGAGAGAGACTAGAGACGAGAGAGAGAAGTCGGAGACGAATAGTGGCTGTGGCGGAGGTGCCGCCATCTGCAACGAGGAAGGTCAGCGGCTCCGGCGGCGTCTTCTCTGGTAAGCCCTAAAAGATCTCTTCTCCTTCTGTTTGAATTCCTTTTTTCTAGATCATTGGCCGGACTCGATACGTCTCAGGTGGTGGTCTCGATGAAGGTGATAACGGCAGAGGAGGTTGAAGACGACGGTGATTGAAGAACCAAAGAATCGTGTATAGGCCGGAGCCTGTGAACGAGGGTTTGGATCTTGTAAGTAAGCTTAGAGAACAATCCTGCAAAACAGAAAACCGTTAGGCTCGTCGCAGAGATGGGAGGGCCCCTCTGCGACCACCCTCCGGCGTGAGGATAAGTAATGGTAGAGAGAGAAAGTAGAGAGAGAAATAGGGACGAAGGTTCAGAAAATCATACTTGGCTTTGTACTTGATGGGATATTTATAGTAGTCAACTGAGATGACGTCATTCGTCCAGACGCACTTAAATGGAGGTTCGTCCCCGGAGGTACTCGATGAGGAACGGACATGTTTCAGATGCCCGTTCAAATAGAGTCCGGCCTCGGATATGTATCTTCAAGTCCCCCAGTTTTGTTAAGTCTCGGTAGAGACTTAGCAAAATGTTGCCTCAGGTTTTGTTTTATTCGGATGACGTGTCGTCGTTGGAGTGGTCTGAGTTGATGACGTGGAGTGTTTTAAATGGCGATGATGTAGCGTGGGTGACTTTTGTGACTTGATTGTCAGTCACCCACCCGTGACGGTAGTAAGTCCTTGTGTTGGAATTCGTGGGAAGTGACGGTTTGATATGACCGCCCTTAACCGACTTAAATCCCTTATAAAATCAGTTTTTACTACTTCACTTTTACTCTTTTTTCCTCTCATCTTTTTCATCTTCTCTGCTGTTACCCTCCTTAGTCTCTTCTTCTTCTTCAGAGAAAGGTGCGTCCCTTTCCTTTTATTTTCAAAGTATGGCTCCTGGTAAGGAGAATCTTGCGGAGAGTGTGAGTGTGCTTACCCAACGTCAGTTGGATAAGTTCATTAGAGATTACAGGATTCCTCTAGATCTTCACCCGGTCCTTCCCTCCAAAAATGAAGCCATATACCCACTCCGTCAAGGGAAGTTTCCCTTTTTACTCGCGTCTGTAATTTCGTGAATTATAGGGTCCCTTTTTCTCGCTTCTTGATTAGGGTTCTTCAGTTTTTTAGGGTTCATATTAGCCAAGTTAACCCGTTCGGTCTTAGCCGTATCAACCATTTTGAAATTTCTTGTCGAGCCCTAGACCAGAAACCGGACCTGAATGTTTTCCGATATTTCTATGAGTTTATCACGGCCGGAGACTGGTATACCTTCGCGCACCGGAAGGGTGTACCTTCCCCGTCCTCTAGCGAGCGGTCTAGCTTAAAAAATTGGAAAGATAATTTTTTCTGGCTGGACGACCGCTGCCTACCGGAGGATATGAGGTGGCGCTTCAAAGACCAGACGATGTCTTTCGATCTTGGTGAAGACTTCGTTTTTAACGAAAGTCTAGTCCGCGCCCTGATTGAGCACAAGTCCCCAATTCGTCCCCTTCCCGAGCATTTCCTTTGGTTAGGTCGAGTAAGTTTTTCCTGGGCCCAAGGGGATAGGGATTGGCCGATTATTCGCCGAAAGCGTGATCGTAAGTTCCGGCCCTTTACATCCCCTTTGGCGCCATTATTTTGCTGTTTTACTAACTTTTTCCATTCTGATTTGAAAATGTAGGTGCCATAATGTCTCTCTTGGATGCTCTGAAGGTTCCAAGCATGGATGTTTTTGATTTTGACTTTGCGGATCAAGGTGAAGACGAGGTTCCTCTTATGAAGCAAGTGGCTTCTTCGGCTCAGGGGGTTCGTCCGGTGATTCCTCAGAATGTTTCTGAACAACCTGTTGCGGAGGCCACTTCTTCCGTCCCTTTGGATACTCATGATCAAGCTGCTGTGGAGGTTACTTCTTCTATTCCGACGCCTTCAAAGGATGCTGTTGGTTCATCCGGATCTCAGGCTGGGAAGGGATCTATCTTGGATGATATTGATGACGATCCGGAGATCCGTGATTTAGACGAGGCCCTTCAATACCGACCTTCTTCTACTTCTTTGAAAAACAAAAATATTGTATCGGATGTAGATTTGAAGGTTCGCTCCCGTAAGAGGAGGAATGAGCCGACCCAGATTCGTTCTACCGACCCCCTTCCATTGCCGAAGTCGAAGAAAACAAAGAAAGACTCTCACTCCGAGGGTAACGTGATGGAAGAACTGGACGAGCATCTTACCGGAGGTAGGTTTTCGAGGGAGGAGGCTGCTTTGGCTCGATCGAAACCAACTCCTGTGTATTCAAGTGGTTTTGCTCCGGACAGTGAAGTAGAGAGTATGGAGGTAGAGAATCTGGAGGGTACGGATAAGGGAAAAACTCATGGTGGTCCGAAGGTGGTGACCTTTTCAGGTACTTTCTTGGACTCATCCTTGGGTCCGGACTGTTTTTTGGATGATGAGGAAGATCAAGTATCTTCACTTCCTTCATCTTGGTTCGGACCTGAGTTGATGTCCTTTTTTCGTTATGCAGATACTTTTTCAGATGAGATGGAGATCGATTCGGCGACGGCCGATGAGAAGTTCATTCCGGATTTGGATATCCGGAACAAGGATACAGTGATGGACGAACTTGTTGCGAGGACCATGCTTTTCAATATCAATACTCCATTGGATCATGCTAGGAGCCGGAAGATGAAGAGCCAAGATCTGGCTGCAGCTGTGCTGATTAATCAGGCTCAATCAAATGTTTTTGTAACGGAGGTTTACCGGCGGTGGATAGAGGCGGAATCAGTGAGAGAAAATTTGGAAAAAGAGAACCGCTCTCTGAAGCGGAAGGCTCTAAAAGCTCCGGACATGTTGAAAAAAGTTGCTCAGCTTACTCATGATCTTCAGTCTCAACAAGAGAAAGTCAAATTTCTTACTACACAGAGTCAATCATCTCAAGCGGCTGCAGCTTCGGCAGCTGAAGACAGGGACAAGATCTCCTCGGAGTTTAAAAAGTTCTCCGAATCGATGAAGAAACAAGATGAAGAGCATAAGGCTGTTTTGGCGAAGATGGAAGAATCTTTTAACAATGCTCGTCTTGCTTATGAGAGTATGATGGCCGGTACGCTTTTTGCTTGGTTTAGTTGCTTTTTATTTTTCCCGTTTTTCTTTCTAACACTTTTTCCAGAGCGGGATACACTTAAATCAGGGGAGGCCGATTTAAAGGACCAGATTGAAGAGATGAAAGGTCGTGAAAAAGAGATTGAAGCGGAGAAAGCAGCTTTGAAAGCTAAGGTGGAGGAACTTCAGGCGACCAAAACGTGGATGCTTTCGGAGGGTGCAAGACTTCTTGCTAAAAACATTCACAAAGGCCCGGAGATGACTGCAGCCGTAGTCGCAGTTAATAATGCAATGAGTTCCGTGGGTGTTAATTCCGGTCTTCACAATGGTTACCTTCATGCCTTGAAGAAGAAGACACCTTATGCTGATGTGCCGATGCTAAACCGTAATGCAGCGGAGGAGCTAAGTGTTGCGGTTGCTTGTTTTGACACTCTTAAGTTTCCGGTGGTTGAAGACCTTCCGAAGCTCATCCACGAGCCGCTTTCCAAAATTAAAGATGCTCTTCTTTTTGCAAGTGGGGAGTCTCTGAAGGAATGGGGTGGACATGCCCGGCTCCTTGGGGTATGCACCTTGGAAGTTTTCAATTTGTTTAACTTTTTTAGAGGGTGGACATGTCCGGTTGTTTGGGATATGCACCCTGTTTTGAACTTGGAACGTATGTAATGATGTTCTTACCTATGCCTAACTATTATCCTTTGTAAATTTGTAACTTCCGGAGATACAAGTCCGGTTAATTTTGATGCAATCACTTTTTCGCGCATGCGTCCATGCTTTCGGTGTTTGCATTTTTTCTTACTATTTGAACGTTCTTTTTTAGGTACGGATCCGATTTGTTTTATTTTATTAGGATAATTTCTAAGTGAAGGAAAAGTACGAACGGAACCAGTTCGTCCTTACCTTTTAGGGTTAGTGTCCCTAGTTCGGCCTAAGATGTACTTGTGTTGCAACTTTGTTGATGATAGAAAAATTTCATTAATCTATTTATATAATCCGGAGTTTAAACTTCTCCGGTTATCATATGGTAAAAACATTTCAAATAATCCGTGGGTAAAACCCTCCACGGTTCTTGGAATTAAAAATCGTTCGGTGCGGGCAAAAACCATCCGCGTTACAAGGAAGAAAGAAAGGTGGCGGAGGCCGTAGCTTCCGTATTACAATCTTATTTTTAAAATAGGAAAGACTTCAAAGAAAACACTTCTTTAGATGCGCTCCATTCCACGTACGTGGGACGAGGGTCCCGTCCATCTTCTTAAGCGTATATGCACCGTCCTTTCCTGCGGTGTTGATTAGGTAGGGACCTTCCCATTTCGGCGCCATCTTTCCGATGCCTTCAGCCAAACTTGCTTCATTGCTCCGCATGACATAGTCTCCGATCTTAAACCTGACCTCCTTTACTTTAGAGTTGTAGTGTTTTTCCAACTCTTTTTTGTATTTCGCTTCTCGGATGGCTGCAAGTTCTCTTCGTTCCTCGACCAAATCGAGGTTCAGACGGAGTTCTTGTTCATTCTCTTCTTGACTTTGTTTCATGCGGAGTGTGGGTATCCCTACTTCAGCGGGAATGACTGCTTCGGTACCGTATGTCAAGCTAAAAGGAGTTTCCCTGTTGCTTGTCTTCGGCATTGTCCGGTGAGCCCATAGGACATGCGGGAGTTCATCCGACCATGAAACGCCTTCCTTCCCCAGGCGCTTTTTAATGCCTTCCACAATGCTGCGATTGGCTCTTTCTACTTGTCCGTTGGCCTGGGGATGGGACACCGAAGCAAAGTTTTGCTTAATGTGCATTCTTTGGCACCATGTCTTGAACGGTTTCTCCGCAAACTGCTTCCCGTTGTCACTTACTATACAAAGTGGCATTCCGTATCTGCATACTATGTTTTCCCATACAAACCTCAACACCTGATCCCCGGTGATTGTTCGGAGTGGCTTGGCTTCGATCCATTTAGTAAAGTAATCGATGGCAACCAACAGGAATCTCACTCCTCCGGTGGATACTGGAAAAGGACCATCGATGTCGATCCCCCACTTTTGAAATGGCCATGCCGAAGTTACGGGGACAAGGTTATTTTTTGCTCGGTGACTGATGGGGGCATGCCGTTGGCAATCTTCACATGCTTGCAATTCATTAACAACACTTTGGTGCATCCCCGGCCAGAAATAGCCAGCGTTCATAGCTTTGGCTACGACCATCCTCGGCCCTGAGTGGATGCCGCATATTCCCCAGTGGATTTCTCTTATGACATAGCTGGCTTCGTCCGGTGTTAAGCATTTCAAGAGCGGACCTAAGAAGGTCTTGCGGTAAAGTTGCCCATCGTGAACCTGATACTGCAACGCTTTTACTTTTAGCTTCCGGGCCTGAGCTTTGTCTTCTGGGAGCGTCCCTTCTTTCAAGTAATCCAAAATCGGAGTCATCCAGGATTTTTCCAGTATGGAGACTGACATGACCGACCCCGTCTGTTGGATGGCCGGAGCTTGCAAGGTTTCCCCTAAAACTTCTTTTGATAAGTGACAGAATGCTACGGATGCGAGCTTGCTTAAGGCATCGGCCTTTTTATTCTTACTCCGCGGTATGTGTACTATCTTGCAAGAGTCAAAAGAGGAAATTAAACTGTTAACTTGCTGGAGATACCGAACCATGTTATCCTCTCGTGCTTCGTACTCTCCGCTGACTTGATTTGCTTCTAACAATGAATTAACATGTGCTAGTACGGAGGTTGCACCGGCCTATGCTGCGGTTTGAAGTCCTGCAAGGAGGGCCTCATATTCGGCCTCATTGTTTGAAGTTTTAAACTCAAATCGCAGAGCATAAGTGTATTCTATCCCTTCTGGATCTATTAGGATTAGTCCGGCTCCCGACCCTTCTTTGCTGGAGGCTCCATCCGTATATAAGTTCCATACCCTTGGTAGGGCGGACTTTTCTTTGGTGCTTTCTCCGGTTGGTACCTCCGTAAGGAAATCTGCCACAGCCTGGCCTTTCACCGGACCTCTGGTTCGATAGGTGATATCGAAAGCGCTGAGTTCAATCGCCCACTTGGTTAAGCGTCCGGAAACCTCCGGCTTTCTTAAGATTTGCTGGATCTGAAGATCAGTCTGTACTTCTATATTGAAAGCCTGAAAATACCTTCGGAGGCGCCTGGAAGCGTGTACTAATGCGAGTGCCAATTTCTCTATCATCAGGTATCGAGTTTCATAATCTTTCAAAACGCGGCTTACGTAGTAGACCGGAATTTGTGCTTGATTCCGGTGCACCACAAGTACTGCACGTATAGCGAAATGAGAGGCGGAAAGGTAAACCGTGACAGTTTCTCCGGTAACTGGAGCTGTTAGGGTGGGTAAAGACCCAAGACATACCTTCAACTCTTGAAATGCCGAATCGGCTTCCGGCGTCCATTCTATCTGACCTTTTCCCGTTCGTTTTTTCAACACATTCATGAAGGGAATAGTACGATCAGCCGCTTTTGAGACAAAACGATGGAGAGCTACCAGTTTACCGTTTAACGATTGAATTTCTTTAACCGTTTTAGGAGGCTGCATGGAGATTACCGCCTTAATTTTATCCGGGTGTGCCTGTATTCCGGACTGTGTTATCCATACGCCGAGAAATTTTCCCTCTTCTAAGCCGAACGAACATTTTTTGGGATTAAGTTTGAGATTGATACTCCGAAGCCTGGTGAAGGTTTCGAGTATGTCATCGATCATGTTATCTTCGGCCTGAATTTTTATGACCAGGTCATCCACATAAATTTCCAAGTTCCTACCGATCTGGTCCTTGAATGCCTTATCCATCAGCCTCTGGTATGTAGCTCCGGCGTTTTTCAACCCAAATGGCATTTTGGTATAACAAAAAAGCCCTTCATTGGTTACGAACGTTGTCTTATCTTCGTCCTCTAAAGCCATTTGTATCTGATGATAGCCTTTACATGCGTCCAAGAAGCACTTAAGACGAAAGCTGGAAAGAGAGTCAATCTTTAGATCGATCTCCGGCAGGGGATAACAATCCTTCGGACATGCGTTGTTTAAATCGGAAAAATCTACGCACATTCTCCAAGTTTTATCTTTCTTGGTGACCATTACCGGGTTAGAGACCCAAGTCTGGTAACGTACCTCCCTGATGATTCCGGCACTTAACAACTTTCGTACATCCTCGGAGATGGCTTTGTTACGGGCTGGAGCCACGTTTCTTTTTCTTTGAGCCACTGGTTTTACTGAATGCGACACTTTCAATTTATGTTCGGCCAAACACCGAGGAACTCCAACCATGTCAGAGGTTTGCCAAGCAAATACATCGAGTGAATTAGACAAGAGCTTCCACAGCTTCTTTTTGGTTCGTTCGGGAAGTTGAGCCCCAACTGCAATTTTTTGTTCAGGAAAATGTGGGTGTATGGCCCATTCTTCTGTAAGAAGATTCGGAGTTTGAACATTACAACTGCTTTGTCGTATTTCTGCTACACAACTTGTTGATTCAGAGTGTAAAGTTGCCACTCCTACTTCGGTGGGGAATTTTAACGATCCATGAATGGTAGAACTAATGATACCGAAGGCGCACATACCGGGCCTCCCTAGTATAACATTGTGAACGGACCTTTCTTCCACCACCAGATACATCAAATTGATGGTCCGGACCAGACTTCCTTCTCCCAACGTTGTTGGCAAAGTGATTTGCCCTATAGGCTGCACCACTTCTCCGGAAAAACTGACCAACGGCATTGAGACTCGTATTAATTTTGCTTTGGTCTGTGGAGCTAATTGTTGGAAACATTGTTGATACATGATTTCGGTGGCACTTCCGCTGTCAACATAAATCCTCCGGACCTTGTGACCCGCTATGATCGCAGACACTATGATTGGTCCGTCCTTGATTTCTTCAAGATTAATGGGAGGGAAAGCGATGGGTTGCTGCATCCAAGTGGCCATATGGTGACTGGACCGCTTGATGCCCTGGTTATCGACTTTCCTGATCATACAAATTGCCGGTTGATTGTTCGGATTATCCCCCGAATTTCCTGAAGATTTTCCTTCCTTTACTTCTTTTACTAGATGCGACAGCTTACCGGACCGTACTGCTTTTTCTATTTCTTGCTTCAGGGACCAGCAATCATCTGTATTGTGACCTCGAGCATGATGGTAATCACAATATTTCTTGGAGTTCTTATCGCCTGGATTTCGGAGTTTTGGTGGAACAGGGAAGCTTGCCCCTTCTGCACTGAGAATTTTACTGGGAGTTTTGGAAAGGTCCGATAGATTGTAGAACCTTGATCCGGAGCTTCTTCCGCGTGGAGGTCTGTCATTCCTGCTGTAAGGGTGCGGTCGTCCCCTACTCCCGGATGGAGTTTTATCAAACACCGACCCCCCGTTTTTCTTCCAAGAAGACAACTTGTGATCTGACTCCGGAGCTGGATTACATGCGTTTTTTCCCCGAGCGAAAGCTCTGGCTCGGTCCATAAGTACTTCCATCGTCTTCAGAAGGTTCTCGTGTAATTTTTCGACCAACTGATTGTTCCGGACACCGTGACAGAATCCGGAGATCCTTAACTGGTCAACTACCCCACTGATCTGCATACTTTCCCGGTTGAACCGGTCGATGAAACTATCCAAAGATTCCCCATCCTTCCTCCGGATGTTGTGAACTTCGGTGATTTCCTTGGAGTAGTGTCGTTGTTGGCTAAAATTCTGAAGGAAAGATCTTCGGAACTCCTCGAAGTCATTTATCTCTCCTTCGTTCAATGCATCAAACCACACCCGGGCAGCCCCGGTTAGTGTTTGTGCGAACATGAAGCACCACGCCGGCATCGGCCATTGTTCTACTCGCGCAGCTCCATCGAAATCGAACATATGATCATCTGGATCAGTCGTACCATCATACTTCTTTACTGTAGTTGGCATTTTGAGTTTCGGAGGGAGCTTGGCGTGTGTGATGCGGGCGCTGAATTTAGACTTGGCAGTCATGGAGACCGGATGATATGGTTTGGTGAGTTCCGGATCATTAATTGCTTCCATTTGTGTTTCATTTCGTATTGTCATTGCTGGAGATGGTCCGGAAGAACCCTGCACATACCCACTATAAGTTTCTGAGGTAACAACTGTGGAGAAAGTAGGAAGGGTGAACATCGTAGGACCCATAGTCCTTACCGGTGTTTCATCATTAAAGAGCCTGGTTCGTAAACCGAGGATCTGTTCATCTCTAGCTTGTTGTGCTTTCAACCTTTGCAGAAGGCTTGCATTTTTTGAGAGAAACTCCGCATCAAACTCTGATGTTTGCGTGGTAGGAAGTAGAATGAATGGCAAGGTTGTTCCCGGTCCCGAGCTTAAAGCAGCTGAGATTGTGGAAACAGCGCTTGCTGGTGCTGTGGTTTGCGTGCTAACAGTCATGGATCCCAGATTCACGGAACCTGAGGCTGCCATTTGTCAGTTCTTTGCTCAAGAAATTCACCAAAGTGAAGGACTAAGAGCTTTGAGATCGGATGGCGCCAATTGAAGAACCAAAGAATCGTGTATAGGCCAGAGCCTGTGAACGAGGGTTTGGATCTTGTAAGTGAGCTTAGAGAACAGTCCTGCAAAATAGAAAACCGTTAGGCTCGTCGCAGAGATGGGAGGGCCCCTCTGCGACCACCCTCCGGCGTGAGGATAAGTAATGGTAGAGAGAGAAAGTAGAGAGAGAAATAGGGACGAAGGTTCAGAAAATCGTATTTGGCTTTGTACTTGATGGGATATTTATAGTAGTCAACTGAGATGACGTCATTCGTCCAGACGCACTTAAATGGAGGTTCGTCCCCGGAGGTACTCGATGAGGAACGGACATGTTTCAGATACCCGTTCAAATAGAGTCCGGCCTCGGATATGTATCTTCAGTGATGATTATGACGTTACAGGGAGAGTGGTGGCCGACGACAGCGTTGGCTGCCGAGCCACAGTAGCGGCAGTGGCGTGGGAGGTGGTTGTTATGTTTTGAGTTCGAGTTTAGTCCTAGCTTGTTTTGATTCGGGCTTGGTTCACCGCGGCACAGACTTAGATGGTTGGGTGCTCGGGTTACGTTCAGACTCGGGTCAACTCAGTCAGCCGATTAATTCAATCTGGGTCCAGTTCAGGTTAGTGAGGTTTCAAATAAGTATATCGGTTTAGTTTTGATTCAAGTCCGGTTGTTTTATTATTTCAGTTGGCTCGGGTTCCACAACACGGGTTAACTTGGTCAAACAACCAACTCGGTCAACTGTCGGGACAACTCGGTCAAAGCTGGTCAGACGGTTCAGTCGCGGTTCAGTCTTGTTTCAGGTTCGGGTTAGCGGGTTAAACACGAGACTCGAATAGCGGTGGCGAAATTATAAATTGTATTGTTTTGTATTAAATAAATATCTTATCGTAGAACCGAACTTTAAATAACTTGTAGTTATAGACATACGTAGTAGAATCATATGGTTATATTGTTCGTTTATTGTTTATTGAATTTTGAGAATTTTAACGACAACTTGCATTGTCGGGATCGTCCAAAAACAGAGGAAACTCTGCCCGTTTTTCGTAAAATTCCGTAGAACGAAACGCGTTAATGTTATAAAGCGGAGCCTAATGGACTTATTAATTTTTTTATAAAATAGATATAAATGTATATTTATTCTTGACAAAACTACTATAATATTTTTGATAAATTTAAACTAAAACCTTTGCATAAACTATATATACGTAAAACTATATGCACTTATCCATCGACTAATTATACTTTAAACTCCAATTCGAAACCCCATGACTCCTTAAAGCTGATCTCGCTTGCTTTCATTAATATTTGCAAGAGTAAATTATAAAATAAGTCATTTATGTTAATATCGGATTACAAAGTATGTCTTTTACCTTCAACAATTACAGAAAGCATACTTTATGTCTGCAAATCAGGGGCGGCCCAGAGGGGGTGCGGGGTGGGCGACGGCTCAGGGCCTAAACCCTCCGAGGGCCCAAAAATTTGTTTATTTTTAAAAAAGTTGCGCTGTAGAACTTAGAATATATATGTACTGAATTGGAAAATAACAAGATGATGCCCATGGTTTTGTGCTTCCTATGTCACTTTATTATCAAGTAGGCCTTGTGTTCTAATCTTGATAGCTTCATTTTTAGTTAAATTTTTTTCTTTATGTTTGTTACCTATGCAGTAAAGGCAAATGACATTAATTGACTAATTTCGTGTTACATTAAATCAAAATTGGAATCGTAGTTATTTCTCAAATCTAGTTTAAAAATGCTTATTTATGTTAATTTTCTTAAAATATTATTTATGGAAAAGTCTTATTTTGTTTTTTTTCTCTTTCAACTCTGTGTATTTTCTAAATAAAATTGGATAGGTTACAATGGTTTTACATGATCGTAAATAACGATTTTTAAAGTTACGACGTAACTATTCCACATTTTCTTAATTTACCCTTATAACATGTTTTCTTTCTACGTTTCGTTGTCCAAATGTGTGTGTGATGTGCTTTTTATCTACGTTTCCACGTAAAAAAGCAGCTCGCCGCAACGTGGAGGTGATTCCACAAATTTTTAATTCATTATCATATATTTAAAACTTTTTTTTGTATATTCCTTTTAAGAAGTTTATATTTTAGGGGCCCATATTTTATTTTCGCACAGTGCCTACATATTTTCAAAAATTTTCGGAGACGGCCCTGCTGCAAACTTATATACTTTGACCATAACTCAGTTAATTTTCATAATTAAATCTGCTCAAATATACCCAACGAAGGCATTTTAGTCGTCTACCTTAAATACTAAACTACCCTTATTATATGTTGGGATTGAACCCTATCAGAGGAACAGATAATTAAAGCCAAAACCGGATCAGAGAAGTGGATCCAGAATAAGTAGATGTTATATATACAAGTCTCTCCCCTTGAAAGTGGTTTCAACATCTGATGACCTCCAATCCACTGATTGTTACAACTGCCGACTTACAACTGTTGATCAAGTCAAAGACTGATGAGGACTAAAGCCCTGCTGTTCAATCTACTGCTATGGGTCAAGCACTGTTGAATATGTCAAGTACTGCTGGAGTCACAACAGTGGAAGGATTCAGCAGTAGTTTAGTTTGTTTTTATGTAATGTATTGTAATCAGTAGTTAGCATAAGCAGTGTTTGTATTAGATCAGTTGTTAGAGTTTGTTAGGAGGTTAGATGTCACTTTCATGGTGACGTCAGCAAAGATGCCATAGTGGTTTGTCCGTGCCTATAAATAGAACAGTACCCTGTACTGTTCTGTTAGCTCTTCACCATCTTTCTTCCTGTACAAACAAATCACTGTGAGCTCAGGCCGAGGGGGAGTTTGTTACATGCATGCATTGTAATCGTTGATGAAATAAATTCAATCATTTGGTTCTTTGTTGAAAATGTGTGTTGAAAGCAATTCTCCTGTTTGATTATGTGCAAAGTTTGTTTCCATTTATATTCCGCTGCATTACTTGTTCATCTTTCATTTTATTTCAAACATAAAACATAATCAATCCAAACTCAGATCCTAACAATTGGTATCAGAGCTCGGACAGTCAAATTTGATTTAACAATCATTTTGACATAAATAGTTCAGCTCACAATCGTTGATATTGATAGTTGTTCGTTTTGTTGAAAAACAGAGCAAGGTTTAATCACCATCAAAGTTGATTAATCAGTGCCTGTAAAACAACCAGGATGACGTCACAATCACAAGATGATAAGAATAACATCGGCTCACTTTTCAAACCACCCATGCTTAAACGTAATGAATACAACATCTGGGAGAGAAAGATGGGTCACATCCTTGCTCAACAGAATACTGGATGTTGGAGATCTGTTGTTTTTGGACCACATGTTCCCATGGTGCCAAGTGCTGAGGATACAAAGAAGTTCGAACCTAAAAAACCTGAAAATTACATTGAAACTGATTTCCAAAAGTTCGAACTCGATGCCAAAGCATTTAGCATCATTGCATCTGCATTACCCAATGAAATTTATGCTGGGCTGTTACACGGTAACAGTGCCAAGGAATTATGGGATGCACTTAAGGAACAATTTGGGGGAACTGAAGAAGTTATTGAAAATAATAGGGAAATTCCGAATCAGCAGTATGAAACCTTTTGTCACATCAAGGGTGAATCATTGACTCAACAGTTTGAGCGATTTAGTTGTCTCATTAGTGAGCTAAGACTTGTTAAAGTTACATTTCCTAATTCAACACAAAATAGCAGGTTTCTTAGATTACTACCTGAAAAATGGGATACAATTGCTTTTGTAACTAGAAATTCTGCTGAGTTCAAAGATCTGACCCTGACCCAACTTCATGGTAGACTCCTGGCCTATGAAAGGGAATTAAACCAGAAAAAGAAGTTGCAAGAGTCTGGTAAAGTTGCTGATGATTATTCATTTGGCAGCACAACTCTTTTTGGTCAAGAAGAATCTGGTAGCAGTAGTAAGGATCAGAGTTATGATCATTTTATTGATATAACTGCTGGTGGAAACTTTAACAACTCTGATTCTCACTCTGCAAATTATGCTTTTACTGCAAATTGTGAAAACCAGATGTCAGATAACTTGAGCTTTGAACTAAATGACTTACAGCACTTTGATCCAACTGATCTTGAAGAAATAGACATTTTGCATCAATTGGCATTGCTTAGTGTAAGAACAAGCAAATTTTACAAAAGGACAGGGAGAAAATTCCCAGGGTTACATGGGAATTTAAAAGTGGGGCTGGATAAGTAAAAAATCAAGTGCTACAAGTGCAATAGGCTAGGACACTTTGCTAGGGAATGTAGGAGTCAAACCACTGGTCCAATTGTTACTCATCCCAGCTCAAACTCTAGGCCACAAAATCAAAGCACTGTGCACTATTCCCATTATACCCCTGCTGCCCATGTAAACACTGCTCATTATGCAAACCATGTTCCTGTGCATTATGTTCAAACCACTGTCCCTCAAATTCAGTATATTCAGGCTCCTGTACCTCAGGTTCAGGTGCAACCAGTTGCACCACAACAAGCTGCACCACCAGTAGTGGTTCAACCAGATCAGCAAAGCTTTTTCACCCAAGGCTTTGTTGACTGGAGCAGCTTACCTGAAGAGTTAGGGGATGAAAATTTTGCACTCTATGCTACTAATGACACTTCTAATGATGAATTCTATCTTATGGCATTAGAGTCAATACCAGAAGAGCTGGATGCTGAAAAGGGGCAAACAAGTGCTGAAACAGTGGATGAAGTTGCTGAGGCAGTGGTTACTGCTGTTGCTGGAGAACTACTGCTGTGAGAAAATTCAGAAACCCTGATTGAACCATTGGTTGACCCCTGGTCCAAAGAAGAAGAAAAGGAAGAAGGTGAGAAAGAAGAAAGAGCTGATGAAGAAAATGATCATCAATGTGACTGTGCCATGATGGCTGCAGCAAAGGTATCATCTCAGGTTCTGGAAAATCTGTGTTTAGACAAGTGCATTATAGCATTTGCTAACATTAAAGAGGTGAATGAAAACCTTAGGGATAGAGTGTTGAATGATGAGGTCAAATTTGAAAAGTCTTTAAAAGAACTTAAAAACAAATTGGCTGAAAAAGACAAAGAAATCTGCAGCTTAAAAGAAGAGCAAAGCATAACCAAGAACCAACTCCAAACTATGGTAGAAAAATATCAAGATTGCAAAAAGGAGTTGGAATCCACCCAAATCACTTGTGTAAGATGGGTGGAATCTTGCAAAGGTTATGAGGTCATGTTAGAAAAACAGCTTGAAAGCAATGTAAAATTTGGCATATGCTTTGGAAAATATGATGAAATTGAAAACACTGCTGCTAAACAAGCTGGTTCAGTTGAAATAACACCAACAAACAAGAATGGCCAAGAAGTTAAGATAACTGACAAACTTGGTAACAAAATCACTCTGGAAAATTCTGTGGGATCCTCAACTTTTGAGGAAATTGAGAAATACCAATTTAAACCCACATGGTCTGATGACTGTGACATTCTTGAGAGTTTTAAACCAATGGACTTCACAACCACTGATGGTGTAAAAGCTCCTAAAGCAAAGGTCATTCCTCTCAAAGACATCCCAACAGTGGTTCAAAACTCTGTTGCTAAGGAGTCTGAGAAAAGGAAGAAAAGAGAAAAGATCAAAAACTTGTTTTGTGATTTTTGTGAAAAGAAGAATCATCTAACAAAAGACTGTTTTCATCTAAAAGTATATGATCTAAACAAAACAAGTGTCATTACACCTGCTGAGAGCTGCACCATCTGTGGTAAAACAAACCACAAAACTCAAGAATGTGTGTATCTCAAAAACTTTGATGTAAAAAAGAATGAGTACACTGCAAAAACATCCTTAAGTTCATCAACATCATCTGTCAAGTTCACCAAGAACCAACCACTGTTTGTGCCAGTCCAAACAGCTGTTACAAAACAGCTGAACCAAACATCTGTCAAAAGAGATGTTCAGGTGACTGATGCACCCCCTGCCAATCAATTCAGAAGAGGTAAGGGACAACCATCATACCAAAGGATCCACATGTTTATGAGGCTTACAAAAGGCCTTCTAAACCAAGATTGAACAGGCATCCTTTTGGTTACCAGCAGATCATTGGGCAAGACCCCCAGCAGTAGTTAGAGAAAAACAGTCCCAAAACTATCCAGACCCCTGACCTAACCACTGTCCATCCACCTGAACTCATCCCAGACACTGGTTAGAGAAAAACAGTCCCAAAACTATCCAAACCCCTGACCTAACCACTGTCCATCCACCTGAACTCATCCCAGACACTGTTGAGACCCCATCCAAAGCCTTATTGGCTTTGGAGACCCTAATGAACTAATCCTTTTACTTCATGTGCAGGGAGCTTCTGCATGCTTAGATAGCCTTTGGTATGTAGATAGTGGAGTCTCCAGGCACATGACAGGATGTAAAGCCCTACTCAAAGATTTCAAAATCCATGGAGGGGGTGATATATCCTTTAGAAATAATAGTAAAGGGAAAGTTCTGGGGTCTGGTACAATACAGTCTGGTAATGTAAAATTTGAAAATGTCAATCTGATAGACAATCTAAAATTCAACCTCCTGAGTGTTTCGCAAATGAGTGATAAGGGCTATGGCTCATTCTTCACAAAGGATTGTTGTAGGATTGTTGGACCAGAAATGGTTGAAAAGATTGAAGAAATAATAAAAACTGGAAAAACCAAACTTGTTGCTCAAAGAAGTGGCAATGTTTATGTGGTTGATATGTCAAAAGAGAACCCCAGGACTGATGCCTGTCTGTTCTCAGCTGCATGAAACAAAGAGACATAATTATGGCATAGGAGATTGGGGCACACAAATCTCAAGACAATCACTGCCATTTCAAAACAGGGGTTAGTAAGAGGTTTACCCCAAAAACTGTTCACCTGTCCTGAGCATTGTGTTTCCTGCCTAAAAGGAAAACAACATAAAAGCTCATACAAATCAATTGATGAGTCCAAAACAACCAAATGTTTGCAAATGCTTCATATGGATTTGTTTGGCCCAGTTAAAGTCACGAGTCTTAAGAAAAAGAGATATTGTTTGGTTATTGTTGATGACTTTTCTAGGTTTACATGGACTTACTTTTTACACTCTAAAGATGAGACTGCAGGCATTCTGCAAGACTTTATGAAACAGGTTGAAAAGCAGTTTGACATTCCAGTAAAAATATTTAGAAGTGATAATGGCACAGAGTTCAGGAACAAGGAGTTAGATGATTTCTGTGTGTCAAAAGGAATTATGAGACAATACAGCATTCCAAGAACACTAGAACAAAATGGGGTTGTTGAAAGAAAGAACATGACCTTGATTGAGGCTGCCAGAACCATGCTTGCTGATTCAGGTTTGCCATTAACTTTTTGGGCAAAGGCAGTAAACACTGCTTGCTATGTCCAAAACAGAGTTTTGATCAACCCTAGGCATCAAAAGACTGCCTATGAACTGCTGTATAAAATAAAGCCATTGATTTCATATTTCAAGGTTTTTGGCTGCCCATGCTTCATTTTAAACTTAAAAGATTCTATCTCAAAGTTTGCAGCCAAAATTGATTGTGGTTATCATCTGGGATACTCAACCACTACTAAGGCCTACAAAGTGTTTAACACAAGGACCAAAACAGTGGAAGAGACTTTGAATGTAAAGTTCAATGAACTTTCATCAATGAAAATCCCAGCAAACCCTACAGAATTGTTTGATCTTGATAAATTTACTTTTGAAAATACTGCTGTCAAGACTAACAGTGCAGGTCCATCAAAAGATTCATCATCAGACTATGGGTATGAAGTCATCATTCCTCAACAAAGGTCTGTCTCAATGGGAAGAGCAGCAGATGTTCAAAACAGCTGTCAAAGCTCAACCACTGCTGCCTCAATAGTTCTTGATCAAAGTAGCCCTTTAACCCCTGCTTCAACATCATCAAACACTATTGATAGTCCTCCATCAGTGGATAAAAGTTAACATGTCTTCACACCAGTTCCACCAATTCCTCCACCTCCATTTGAAGCCACTGCTGGATCATCAAAGTTACCAGTAGTGGTTAGCTCAGATGATTCACATCTGCAGCCTTCACCATTAAATGCCATTGTCCCATACCAAGGAGATTTAATCTTCTTCAAATCTCATCCACCTGACCAAATCATTGGCAACATCAATCAAGGGGTGCTCACAAGAAGTTAATCCCAAAACATTTGTCTTTTTGCTGGTTTCCTATCTCTCCATCAGCCAGTCAAGTACCAAGAGGCACTAAAAGATAACAGCTGGGTAGAAGCCATGCAAGAAGAGCTCCAACAGTTCAAAAGACAACAAGTATGGGAACTTGTACCACTGCCAGAGGGTGTAAGTCCTATTGGCACAACGTGGGTCTTCAAAAATAAAACTGATGAAAGGGGCATTGTTATCAAGAACAAAGCTAGGCTTGTGGTTCAAGGGTTCAGACAATAAGAGGGCATTGACTATGATGAAACATTTGCCCCTGTAGCAAGACTTGAAGCTATCAGATTATTTCTGGCCTTTGCTGTCAACCACAAAATCAAGGTGTATCAAATGGACATTAAATGTGCATTCCTCTATGGTAAGATTCAAGAAGAGGTTTATGTTTGTCAACCTCCAGGCTTTGAGGATCCATTTAATCCAAATCATGTCTACAAGCTAAATAAAGCTTTGTATGGCCTGAAACAAGCACCAAGGGCCTGGTATGAAACTCTTTCCACTTTCCTACTATCCATTGGTTTCACAAGAGGTAAAATTGACAAAACATTGTTTTTAAAATAGAGAGGAAAGGATTTGATGATTGTCCAGATTTATGTGGATGACATCATTTTTGGAAGCACATGTAATAAAATGTGTGAAGAGTTTAGGCAACTCATGAAAGCTGAGTTTGAAATGAGTGCAATTGGTGAACTCCAGTACTTTCTTGGTCTCCAAGTAAGGCAACTGCAAAATGGCACTTTTATCCATCAAGGCAAATATGCTAAAGAACTGTTGAAGAAATTTGAGATGGATGATTGTATGTCATGCAGTACACCCATTGCAACCAATAAAATTATCATGTCTGATGAAAAGGATGATTTGGTTGATCAAACTTTATATAGAAGCATGATTGGGTCTTTATTGTACCTAAGTGCTCTAGGTGATCATAGCAGCAAAACAACTGCTTTGAAACCCACACCTAAAATCACCAAAAAGCCAAAACAAAAGAAAACTCAAAAGCCCCCCCAAACCTACCAAAAAGGTAACTCTGGAGGATGAGATACCAGAGCAACTGCCAGTGACAGCACAAAAGTCACAAGAAACCACTGCTGCTACTTCCTCACAGCAGTTGGTAGAAATATCTCAACCTTTGCCTCAAACTTCTCCTGCTTCTTCTAAAAAAGAACAGGTTATACATATAGGGACACCACAATATGATGCTCTGGAATCACTTGCTTCCATCATCCACAGCCCAATGCCCGGGGCCAATTCTCTTTCTACACCCAACCTCACCTCCACAATTCCCCCACAAACAAAAATATTGTTGGATGCTCTTGATCTGAACCAGGCACAAACCAGTCCTTCTCAATCACCTGTCAATGAGAACATACCTCAACAAGTGACTGGGTCTGATGTATCAATCATTGCTAACCCACCAACAACACCTGAGGAGGTTACACCCCTTGAGTTACAAGTAACTCTTGGTGGTAATCCAAGTGAAGCAGCCACTACAAGTGCTGAACCCACTGGTTTGCATTTGGACAGTGGTTACATCAATAAGACTTCCTTGGAGGCAATTTCTTCTCTGAAAACACTTGTGTATCCAGTTTTCACTGGGTCACTAAAAAGTGTCTTTCAATTTGAAGGAAGAAGTCCCCTGTTCCAAGACAAAGGGGCATCAGTGGATGATTTCTAGAGTACACTCCCTGAATCAACCACTATTACAACCACTATAAGTGGGAAATCAGATGATCCCATTAAGTTGGGTGATGGTTTAATGTACCGAGAATTGACGGACATAATTGACAAACTGGATACTTCTGTTGCAGAAATTAAAGATATGCTGCAACAGTTGTTGAAAGTTCATAAGGTACCAACCACTGCTGCTCCAGCTCAAGCACCTGCACAACCTGCACCTGCTGCAAATGAGTTATGGAACTTATTTCAACCACTGCTCCAACAACAAAGACAATTGGTTGATTAGCAGGATGAGATACATGTCCAAAAGCTGAGAAACATGATGGAGTCCAGGTTTAAAGATACCCAAGCTGACATCAAGGCTATAAAGGCCCACATCCTGGACACCACTGGCACTGCTCCTCCCACTGTTCTCTTTATTGATAACCCACCACCAGATAATGCCAAAAAGGGGGTAAAAATCAAGTAGTGGAAGTAGAAGGGAATTGAAGATGGTCTTTATATTGAACCAGAAAAAGATAGCATGACTAAAGACATTCCCTTGCCAGATGGTAGTAAAAAGATTGATGTTACCACAAATGCACTTGCTGAAGCAAAAGCAAGTGTAAAAAGGGATAGAAAGGCTAAGGATAAAGCCAGGTGGGAACTGGAGAAAAGAGCTTTTATGGAACTGAATGTGCAGGGTCCTTCTGAACCTATGGATGATGAAAATCCTAAGGATGAAAAGAAGAAGCCCATTAGACAAGTGAGGCAACCCAAACACACACCATCCAGACCCACAAAGCATGCTTCCAAACCACCTTCCAAAGGCTCCAAACATCAAACTTCCACCCAAACAACTGTTGTAACTCCTGCTGTATCAACAACTGCTGATACTTCAGTAGTTTCAACAACTGCTAGCCAAACACCTGCCATCACTTCAACACACACCACTTCAACACACACCACAACCACTGCCTTACCACCACTACCAAAAATCACCTCACCACCTAAAACAACTTCACCACCATCATCACCTCCTGCTAAAAAGCAGAAGACAACAGACGTTACAACATCTGTTGTAATGGCAACAGTGGTTGAAACACCAGTTGTTTCAACAACTGTTAGTCAGCCACCTTCCACCACTCAAATCACCACTTCACAACCATCCAACACACCACCAGCCTCTCCTAAACAAAAAAGGAGAAGGATAATTTTTCCTGATGATGAGTCTCCATCACCACCACCAACATTTTCACAACCTCTTTCACTTGTCAATATTCCAAACCCTGTTCCTCTCTCCTCATCCCAAGTTCAACAACAAATCACTGCCATCACTCCTGCAGGATTTCAATATCCTCTCGAACTTATAGCAGTCAGAGAAGAGATTAAATCTTTCTACTATGAGGATGATCCTGCTAAAAGGAGTTTGCCATCAGTTGAAGGATATCCTAGGCCTAACAACATTGAAGAATACTTGGAAGTTAAGGCTCAACAGGCAGAGGATATCTCCAAAAGAAACTCACAAGGAAAAACTGACAAATAAATTCAAAGGCATTATCAATTTCTACTCACACAAGTCAGATCCTTGGAGCAGTTTGCTAAGAATGTTTGTCAACAGATATCAGAAAGAGCAGATGAGTCATTGAGAAAAGATTACCTTGACAACATTATGGCATACAAGAAATACAAGGGGGAAAAATACATGTATAAAGATTGCACCATTCCTGAGCTTGAAAGTGAAGCAGCCAGGATTCAAGACATGATTAAAAACAAGGTCAAACACACTGCTCCTGATTGGGCAAAGTACAAAAAGAATGTACCTGAAAAGACATTAGAGCTGAAGAGAATGAAAGAGGAATTGATCACTGCTGAATTTGGGTCAAAGAATCAAGTGATGAGGTGGAAAGAAGACAAAGTCAGGGTCACTTATAAAAAGTTGGAGGAATTAAGGAAGAAAAATCCAAAAATTCCACAAAAACCTGACTATCATGAAGCAGAGGTTTCAACAAGACCACCAAAGCTGTAAATCAGGAGATCCACTGCTCCAGCTAGTGCTGCCATCTATAAAAGAAGACAACAAAAATAGTTGAATGCTGAAACAGTGGAAGAATTAATGGCAGGAGATGACCTTGTAAAAAAGGGTATTAAGAAGATGATAGCAGAAACTCTTGGATTGAATCAACCTGGAAGCACTGATCAGTCAGTCATCACCAGGCCAGCATCACCAAACTCCTCATCTAATGAAAATCTCCCAAGAAACCCACCAGACTCAAAAGTACTAAAGTGGAAAACTGACAAACAGACCCATGTACTGACTGTGATCAAGTCTAGTGGAGAAGTGAAGAAAATAACACGGGAACAATCACTTGGCCTAAGTATTGAATATTTGCAGGATCTCCTTGATCTTCCACTTTGCAGGGATGAAGATGACACAGATGCCTTAGACTTTGAGTTACAACTCAAAGGGCAAATAAGGGAACTGTTGATGAGGCAATAAAGATCTACAAATAATGAAGGGTTTTGGCATTATCTGTTCCAGGGGGAGATTGTTGGGATTGAACTCTATCAGAGGAACAGATAATTAAAGCCAAAACCGGATCAGAGCAGTGGATCCAGAATAAGCAGATGTTATGTATACAAGTCTCTCCCCTTGAAAGTGGTTTCAACATCTGATGACCTCCAATCCACTGATCGTTACAACTGCTGATCAAGTCAAAGACTGATGAGGACTAAAGCCCTGCTGTTCAATCTACTGCTATGGGTCAAGCACTGCTGAATATGTCAAGTACTGCTGGAGTCACAACAGTGGAAGGATTCAGCATTAGTTTAGTTTGTTTTTATGTAATGTATTGTAATCAGTAGTTAGCATAAGCAGTGTTTGTATTAGATCAGTTGTTAGAGTTTGTTAGGAGGTTAGATGTCACTTTCATGGTGACATCAGCAAAGATGCCACAGTGGTTTGTCCGTGCCTATAAATAGAACAGTACCCTGTACTATTCTGTTAGCTCTTCACCATCTTTCTTCCTGTACGAACAAATCACTGTGAGCTCAGGCTGAGGGGGAGTTTGTTACATGCATGCATTGTAATCGTTGATGAAATAAATTCAATCATTCGGTTCTTTGTTGAAAATGTGTGTTGAAAGCAATTCTCCTGTTTGATTATGTGCAAAGTTTGTTGCATTACTTGTTCATCTTTCATTTTATTTCAAACATAAAACATAATCAATCCAAACTCAGATCCTAACATTATATAATCATGAACTCAAATCCCTTATTGTATCACTTAAGAATGCAAGAAAATGATGGTTGTGTTTCTCTATGTTGACCTTGACAAAAATAAAATTCTGATAAAACTTTTGGTCATTGGTGTGTGTATAGATTATTGGTTCTATTCAACTTTATTATTAAGATATCTAAAAATTGATCTTTTTCAGGGATAAATTAAATATATTTGAGTAAGTGTTAAGTTTGATCAAGAGTCAAAATGAGAAAAATTTGCTCAACTTGTTCTCATGTGTGGTCCATTTGATCAGATTTACGAGGAAAATTAACTGAGTTATGGTTAAAGGACGTAACATGTAAGGGTTTGCAAGCATAAAGTAGGTTTTCTATAATTATTGAAGGTAAAGGACATACTTTGCAATCCGATATAAACATAAACAATATTTTTTGTTTTGTAATTCACTCTATTTGCAATACTTCGGTAAAAAAGTGGCAATACCCAATTCATGTTTCATATGTATTTGTTCGAACAAGAGAGAGAGAGAGACGGGTGGTGGTGGTGGTAGGTTGTGGTGGCGGTAGTAAGTGGGTGTAGGGATAGATGAAAGATAAATGAGTAAATTACCTCTTCATTTCCATCTCAACCTTAGATTTTCCTCTTCTTTATATCTTATGAAAGTTTTTCCCTATCTTCTTCTTCATTTCCATCTATGCCTTAGATTCTCCTCTTCTTTAAATCCTTATGAAAGTTCTCTTCGATCTTCCTCTTCATTTCCATCTTAGCCTTAGATTATCTCAACCGAATTTCCTCTTCATTTCCATCTCAACCTTAGATTTTCCTCTTCTTTATATCTTATGAAAGTTTTTCCCTATCTTCTTCTTCATTTCCATCTCTGCCTTAGATTCTCCTCTTCTTTAAATCCTTATGAAAGTTCTCTTCGATCTTCCTCTTCATTTCCATCTTAGCCTTAGATTATATCAACCGAATTTCCTCTTCATTTCCATCTCAACCTTAGATTTTCCTCTTCTTTATATCTTATGAAAGTTTTTCCCTATCTTTTTCTTCATTTCCATCTCTGCCTTAGATTCTCCTCTTCTTTAAATCCTTATGAAAGTTCTCTTCGATCTTCCTCTTCATTTCCATCTTAGCCTTAGATTATCTCAACCGAATTTCCTCTTCATTTCCATACCAATGACTATTTCTGTCCCATCATGCCACTTCATGGCATCAACAGCTCCCTTTTCCCAGTGAAGTCACCTGGTTTGCAAGAGATAAAGTACTTATACGAACACTATTTCTCATAACCAGATGGTTCCTCTATAGTGACATGGTCAGTTTTTCCAGTCTTACTCCTACTTGAGGATTTGTAAGAACTACTAGATTGGCGAGAAGTTGAATTAGAGGCTGATTTAGAGGATTATTTTGATGGTGCGGGGCCTTTATAGTTGTCCACAAAATTGGTCATTGCTCGATTAACACCCTCGTTCACACGGTTATGGGGTGAATCACAACCACTGTTACCACATGGATTTGAATTTTCATTAGCCATGGGTTATCTATGAGCAATCAAGAAGATTTATTAGCTTTAGGAGGAGCAATTAAAACTTGACCTTATACTAAGGAATAAAGATAGGAATCAAAGCTGATTTTGAAACTTATGCGCCATCATAAGAATTTCATCAACCATTAACTAGTAAAATCGGTTACAATAATATGTCATATCAGGACGATGAAAAGTAAACTGAAATAAAATACAATACCATAACAACACAAAAAGAACTTTAAAGATAAACATTAAGATAGAGGGAACTTAGTACTCTTTTCCGATCGAATCATCTTTGATATTTTCTTGAGAATATTACTAGTCTCTCAATTCTCTCCGTTCAACCTGGCGTTTAATCTGTTCCGATCGTTGTACCACCTGATTGATGACATCTATCGATACAGGCTGTTGTTATTGGTTCATGGGGTATTGATAACTTGAGGATTGATGCATATGTGGAAATAGTGCTAATGGCGGAGGGAAGAGTGCATTAACCATGACAGCTTCCGCATAGGGATCCCCAAAGGTCGGTAATTGGATTGGGTTGGTGTAATCCGTCAGGTTTCCGATATGCAGGTTTATGTATTCAGATGGAGGGTTCCTGAAACCCATAGTTGTGAGGTTCTCGGTGGTGATTGTGCCAACAGGTTCTCCGATTGGTTCATCCTCTTCTTTATCCTCCTAGATAGTGTCGTGTTGGCTGGTGGAAGGCATTGAGGATCTGAACTTTATGCTGGGACGTACCGTCTTCCTTGGGTGAGTAATGGTGCAGGTCTCGCCGTTGTGCTCAATCAATTGATGTGGTAACACCGGTGCATCTGATGGAGGTGGAGGAACCTCGTGTTGACCTGGGGTAACTTGTTGGTGGACCGTGGTATGGTAGAAGTTGAATTGACTAAAGTATTCGTTTCGTTCATCATGCATAGGGTTGTGATGAGGAGTGTCGACAAAAGAGGCACTATCACTTGACAGTTCTAGCGGGTGTTGCTCCGTGATATTGATGTCACCGCCCCAATGATATTGATGCACCTCCGTAGAAACAATGTAATTCGTTGCGTTGAAAGCTAAGTTGTTGGGGGTTTGTTGTTGAGGAGGATTAGCACGAACAAACATGGGTCTCTTTTCGATTTCGTGTTGTGTTCTTGGCATGATTTATGCAAATATTGACACTCATACAAAAATCAACTCTAGACTAAGGATGACAATCCTAAGTCTTAGTGACGTAGACTCGCAATTTCCTATTGAATCTGCCAAATGTGAAATTTGAGTTTAAACACAAAAGGCTAGTGTCTTATCCCTCAAATTAGCTCTGATACCAACCTATCACACCCCACTATATCGGTGGTCCCGGATGTAGGGTATTAGTGTGACGATTGTATATCAGTTTCACAACGTAACAGAAATAAAGAGTTATGTAATAATAAAGTACAAGTTTTTAGAAACTCCCAAAATATATTGAAAGTTTAAGTATCAATATTTGATACAATATATCCCAAAGGTGGGTCGAATGAAACTTTAGATGGAATTGGAGACATCACCGATCTTTGACAATGGAGTCGCAACTTCTAAAGCAACATACCAAATCCTATCCAGCCTACTATTAAGGTTCGCCACCTGTAAGTCAATCTTTAAAATATGTCAGCTTTCGCCGGTAAATACAGTTAACAAACACATTCTTAAAATATTTAATAATCATGGGACACGTATCTTGATTTATAAGTTTTATATGCTTGTCATATTCGAGAACTAGTACTAGCTAGTGTTTAATCAATGTACATATTATTGTTTGTGTTTGTAGGCCTAGAGAGGATGCCACACAGGAAACGAAGTTTTGCTTCATGCGGGAGTACGTATCCAAACTTTGACATTGAGGAGAAGGTGGTCTCTAGCGGGGTGAAAAGATATGTACCGGGTTACCCGATCAAAAATCCTACATATATTCCATCTAAAATACATTTCCTATGTTTAATTACCACCAAATACATCACATCCACATATTATACGTTTTCATCCATTACTTGTGTCACACCCCAACCAATGGCGGAATCATCGGAGTGGGACTTGTTCAAGATTGCAAGAGACTTCATAACACTATTTGTGACAATATTTAATTCAACCATTTTCATTCATAATCGAATTGTCAAATATTACAAAGAACTCATATAACAACATTGTTCAAACATGATAATAACAAAATTGATACAACACTTTAAACCTAAACGTCTAAGTGAGTATCTAGGCATCTTTTCTCGTCCATTTTCATAGCATCATCAGTCATCAACCTGTAACATGTTTAAAATACAGTTCAATGCAAAAGCAAAGGCGAGTATACAAGTTTATGAATAAGTATAAGTATAAGTTTAAAGGTTTAAAAACGAATCCACATGGCAACTTAGTTTATACAAGATCAACATAACATGACATGCAATATTTCTAGTCAACCCTCTGTTTACGCAAAATGATATAATTCAACATGACCACTAGTCTACGGGCGGTGCGTTACTCCTATAGCGCTATACATGTCAAATGGTGGCTCGTGAAAGCTAATGACTAAAACATATCACATAAGTATGGTCCACGTATAAGCATCAAGTATCATAACATAGTATTCATGTATAAGGATTGTTTTCGTGCATTGCATAAAGAATAAGTTTAAGTGTGTTTTAATAAGGTAACATGTTACACCCTAAAAGTGGTAAACATAAAAAGGGGGTTGCGAATATACTCACGAAATTGCTAAGTCTTCTGATTATCCAAATGTTGACGATTGTATTAGCTTAGGAGGATGGAACACCGAGGTCACCCTATATGGGCAAACGATGGTGCATGAGTAAGTGAAATTAAGACAGAGGTTATAAACATACTCACGAAGCATATCCAAACACACTTGGAAACCCATATCCAAACAAAAACACACTTGCAAACACGGCGTCATCTTCCGGTTATCTAAATCGGGTTTGTGTGATCTGGTTTTGTTCATTTTTCTGGCATCTTAATCACCGACGACTCTCACCACTGTTGGAATTAATCTTGACTTTATTTTAGTTTTATTATTTTGGTTTGTTTTATTCAGTTATTAATTCATTGTCCAAGTCAAAGTTTGACCGAACTTGGTGGATGTGAACGTTGGAGTGGCTCTGAATTAGGAGATAGTGGGTCTAGTTTTTAGGTTGAAGTTGTTGGTATTGTAGGCTATTTATAGCCATAGTTTTTGTTGAATAGATGCAAAATAGGAAAGATGAAAAGCTGCACATCTATTCAGCTTTTTGGGAGTCCCTCCGTTCCGGACAAAACTTTTTTCATGTCATCGTATCTGACGGCATATTTAAATTGGGGTCGGATCAGGTGCTCGTGAACGTCTCCTATTTCGAGCACTTCTTTGTTGTAATGGGTAATGAAGTCTTCTAAACTTTCATCATCGCGGCGCCAGATATTCATTACGTCCGCTGTATCGCGGATGGACCGCCTTTGTTGGCTAAAGTGTACCAAAAACTTCTCGCGCAAGTCTACCCATGACGTGATTTTTCCCACAGGCAGGTTATCAAACCAGAGCCTTGCGGCGCCTGTAAGGGTTTGAATAAAGAGGTGACACCACATCGGTAGAGTCCAGCCTCCCACCAATCATGCGCTTGTGAAGACCCGAAGATGGTCATCTGGGTCCGTCATACCGTTAAACTTGCCTACGTTGGATGGGAGCTTCGCTTTTTCTAGTGGAGCCAGAGCAATTTCGCTGATGAATTTGGAATTCTCTGCCACTTCTGTAGGGCGATAGATCAGATCATAATTGTGTTCAGCTTCAGGATTGTAAATCGCACGGGGTTTACATTTTTTGTAGTTCGGTTGTAACCGACTAAACACACTTGCACTGTCTCTTTCACGGTAAGTTCGATCGTATTCACTGGTGTGGGTGTTCCGTTGTGAACCCAACCTGGTGTGAACTGATGGCCTTCTATGAGAGTGGGACTCATCTCGATATTCTCTTCTGTGATTCTCGGACTGAGTATACTCATATCTCGTTGGAGATCTAGAGTAGACTTCGGTGTCTTCGATCTGAACTCGTGATGGTCCCTCATGCTGAGAAACATGTGGGACTGATGGTGCTCGATTGCGGGACACAGGCCTTCGTGATTGGGTTTGGGGAGCAGTTTGTGCACAGAGTTGTGCACACACAGCATTCAGTGCCCCTGAGATCTGACATACCAGGAGATTGGGGTCTCTCCTGGGGGTAGAATTGAGCTTACAGGGATTTCAGGCTGTACCCCTGGGGTGACAGGTTCGTTTGGATGATTAGTAGTGAACTGCACTTCATTGTCATCCGAAGCTTCTTCTACAATACCCTCAACCTGGGTATTGTTAACGAAATTTAGCCGAGGGCCATTTTGACGGTGAGTTGAAGTTTCTTCCATCTACAAATGGAAACAACAAAGTGAATCGAAACGAGAAAAAACGGATGAAACAGAGAAATCGGTGGGCGCCAATGAAGAAACACTGGTTAAATGACCGGAATCAGATAAACCAGGGGGTTAGGTCTGCATAAAAAGGGGTGGTTTCTTCTCGTTCGGTTCAAGGGGACAGATCTTCTCTTCTTCTCTATAGCTGCAAAACAGACACCGTTAGACTCGCCACAGGGAGAATGGGGGTTCTCTCTGTGACCACCCTCCAGCGTGAGAATAAGTATCGGTATATGAAGAAGAAGAAGTATGAGTAACGTGAAAGTAACTTGAAGATTATACCTGAATTTATCCTTCTATTTATAGCCGGGGTTTTGGCGGGAAAACCTGTTATTGAAATATTGACGGAAAATGTTAACTCCGTAAGCGGTTATTTTTCCCTCCTTTAATTCTCTTAATCGGATGTGAGAGCACACGGATCGCGATCTAGATCAACGGTTGGGGTAATGTCACGTGGAAAGTGGGCAAGTGGAGATTTCTCTTCAATTCCATGCCATCATCGTGACTTCAAGGGAGCCCAGGATGATGACACGTGGCCAGACGGTTATAAACTTCTGGTGGTGCACGATGGAGTCTTTTAGAAGATTTACAGCCGTAATCCAGTGTGACTCCTTATCGTGTGGTATCAGTGAAGTAAATAATATCCAAGTCTGGGTATTATTTAAGTGGGAGTGTTTGCTGGGATTTTTATCCCTATCTATTACAGAGAGAGGCACAAGGATACACTAGTTCCCTTTTGGCGCGCAGGTGTTGCTTGTTATCTTTCTTCTGTGTCCTCTTTGTTGGACCAGTGCGCGGCCGCGCAAGGTCTAAAGAGGGCTAAAGATTAGGTTGTGATATGGTCTCAAGTACTTAAAGCGAGGTTTTTGGGACCTTACCCCTTCATCACCCAAAGTTGACCCTTTCACAACTTTTTAACTCTCAATCTTCCATGAGAAGCACCATTTCACGCCCTTTATCCCCAAAATCTTCCCCGCCTTCAAGAAAAGCTCCAATCATCCCACAGCTCCGACCATGCCACCAACAACAGGTCGGATCATCCTAAACACGAGGCAATACACAATCATTTTGATTACTTTCCACATTATTGGTACAACATCGTGTTAATTTTACTTAATATTGTTTATTTCTTGATGCATGCCATGTATATAATCTGAAATGTGGTTTGTTTTTCAAGGAATTCTAGTTGGAATTAGGGTGCAGGTGACCCGATGTCTTATTCGGGTCCGGTTGAGGACAAGAAGGGGGTTCATGATTGAGGTCAGTTTTAAGCGTCGAGCATGAAAACAGGGTGCTTGCTTGGCTGTACATATGATGCCTAACTATTACTTTAAAAGGGTTATTTTTGGACTGATCATTTTTTGGGTTTTTGAAGTTAATGATCAGGATTTACCATTGTTTTGTTATGTAACTGTTATGTACGTATGGTCATTAGGATGATATTAAACTGTTGTGTATGGATGGTGGTCTTTAATTGTGAAATTTAAGTGTTAATGATGCTTATTAAACTGTGTTTGAAGTTATTAAATTGTGTACTTTTAAAGTGGATGATAATGACTTTGATGTGCTTAGGATCAATTATAGCATTTGATTAACTATGTTTGGGTGTCAATAGGATTTAGGCTTTATATTGCGAGTCAGGGATTTAGGAAGTTTGAGGTATGCAAAATTGGACCCTGGAATGAATTTTGCATACTAAATGATTGTTGTACTTTCACCATGAAATGATTGTTGGTTTATACTTAAATGACTGCTGCATATTAGGTATTGTATGCACAAAAGGCTTTCACCATGAAATGTTGGCTGGTTAAAATGACTATTGCACATCATGGTATAGGGATTTCACCATGAAATGTTTGCTGCACATAAGGCTTTTGCTAGTTCATAGTGATGGTTTGTAGTAGAATTTTAATGGATGGTATAGTAAGGCTTTTGCTAGTTCATAGTGATGGTTTGTAGTAGAATTTTAATGGATGGTATAGTTTGTTTGATCAGGGTGCAGGGAGCATAGGATTAGTCTTTTGTATGCAACATTGATAAGTCAAACTCGCTTCAAGTTCGATAAGTCAAACCCAATGCAACTTCTAAAGGTCAAACCTAGTTCAACCTCTAAAAGTCAAACACATCCCAAATTCAAAAAGTCAATGCCGGTTCAAGTTATAAAAGCCAAATTTTGGATTCAGCTGGTAATGAGCTGTTGTTAGTAAGATCGCTAGGAAACAGATTAGGGAAATTAATTACCTGCGATGTTTAATTACAAGATTAGGTGATAGTTTCGAAATTGGAGGGAATATATCAAGTATAGTTGCAGGGACTGAAATGATAAGTAAATTTGAGGGGTATTTTAGTCTTCTCACAGACATTTAAACGGCCATTTAACACCAGGGACTTGATTGATTCCGATTGACAACCACAGGGACTGGAATGGTCGTTTTTTTTCAAATAGGGTCTGTATGTGAGAACGGGTGAAAATCACAAGGACAGAAATTTTACTTTACTCTTTTTTTAATATTTTGAAAATGGTTGTGGGTGGAGGAGAAAAAAATGTAATAATAAATGTATACAAAATATTATTTATAAAAAAGTAACGATTTTAAAAAGGATAAGAGATTGAATGTCATCCATTCTAAACCTAATACAAATTTTAAACCTTTAACATAACAAATAGTTTTGATATTAAATTAACTATAAAAAAGGAAAAGAAAAACAATGTTACCTAAAAGTTATATTACATCATGATTTTACATAAGTTAATATACTGAAAGGTTAATAATATGTGTTAGGCATAACAAATAAATAGAATAACGAATCTTTAACATCAAGGTCCCGTAGCTCAGTTGGTTAGAGCGTTGGTCTTATGAGCCGAAGGTCGCGGGTTCGAGCCCCGCCGGGACCAGATTAAATAATTTATATAGGTTTTTACAATTCTAATTTCTCACACAACACCAGCCAAAAATTAAAAGATTTTGATGTTTTACTTCTTCAATTGTTGAATTTAAGGTTTCGTTTTAATTGTCAGTGGATTTTTCTTACATTCAAATACTGCTAAGTGTTTCCTTGATTATCAAGAAACCGATTGCTAGCCGTCTATGCTACAAGTAAGTTGTTCTTAATCTGAATATTAATGGGGATGGTTGCTATGGTTATAGAGAACTAGACCACTAAGTCTGACTATAAAATTTGAACAAGAAAAGACCTTAATTGCCTAGTTAGATTCGGATCATTACGGGTTCAAGTAGATTGTGGTTAGATTCAGATTGTGGTTAGTTTGCCATGGTCATATGGAATCCATTGACATTGTTCTTGTTCCCATAACTGGAGTCGAGTTGTGTTTGGGTGTCGAATATGGTGCTCTTAGATTCGAACACGACTAAAGGTTGCTGTTACGGTCTAGAGAATCCGAATACAAGGTTTCACTATAAAACATCAAAACAAGTAAATAAAGTGTTGATTCGGTCTATATTCGTTTCGACTAATTTTTTGGGTCATCAAAGATTCTTTCTTAACTATAATAGCATCCATACATAAACGCCACCAAGTCATCCTTGCACACTCGTGTCTGGGCTTTGCACCTCACTAAAAAAACGATTCTTAACATGTGTTTGCGGCGTCATCCACACACGCCGTCTGGGGGCTCTACCCCTCACAGCAAAAAAACGACTTTTACATAATCGGCTTTTGGGCGTTTTCCAGCAAAAAAACTCACCTCCCTCTATCCTTCACGCAAGCTCAAAAACGCCCAAAAACATGTTTAGATGCTCTAAGTTGGGTAACAAACTACTTCCTCTGTTTTAGAGGAGTATTTTGATTATAATAAAGCATAATAAGGCAATTGACATAGTCACATACATGGCCTAAAGACATGAAACCAAGATAATATAAAACAGTGTTTAGAGCTAAACAAAAAGCTCAATTCAAACATGAAAACCAAATCTTGAAAACCTTAATGGATACACTTTTTCCATTGAATCTTCAATCCTCATCTCCTGCTTTGCAAGTTACAACACTGTAGATAGTTTTTCCTGAATTTATCAACAACATTTACATAAATTAGATGAAACTGAGAAAACTAATAAATGGGTATTGTTCTTTTACCTGTTTGAGATGGGATTACCACGAATCAATGTCGCGAGTCTGAGGACGCAGACGACGGCCTCTCGGATAGGCCATCGCGTTCCTCTTGTTCACCTCGAATTCGTGCTGGAATACCGAACCCAGAGAAGCCACCAAAACCGGCATTCGGGTGGTGGAAAGCCAGCGAGGGGTGCTGATCAATCCCGAACGCTGGCAACGGGTCGACCCAAGCACGAAACGAAGGTGTGGTACTGGACTGAAGGGGTTCCCTCCGAGAACTGTTTAACAACAATTCATTGGTTATTGTTTGACCTAATAACGGTTGCAGAAACGGCGTCGTATTAGACTGAGCCTGTGAACTAAACACAAACCCACCTGCATCTCCACCCATAGACACCATTCTTTGAAACCCACCTGCCGGGTTCTCGGGCCAACCCGACCCATCAAAATAAACATTATTATTACCATAATTACTCTCTTGATTCTCAAAAACCGGATCTTTAAACGATTGAAGAGAAAGCCTCAGATCTTGACTTCCCGGCAAAAAGCTTGAATTTTGATCACAATCCATTTGATTATAACCAATTCTACCATCTGGGTATTGCTCAAAATGACCAAATTCATCTGGGTTTTGAATCTTTTGATCAAATCTTGAACCTGAAACTGACCTAGGGTTTGTTGTTCTTGCTACATTGGTGGGTTTCCACGCCGGCAGCTCAGCAAGTTTATCAATGGCGGTTTTAGCCTTTTTAATAAGCCAGTCAACGGCTTTGCTTGGCCGGTCAAAGCCCAGGCGGTCTTGCACATCATAAAATTGAATAGCAGTGTGAGCAGATAACCGCACACGCCGGTCTCTTGGTCCTTTTGAGGTGCATACTTTGCTGTGCCGGTCTTTTTTACCAGTTGACCGTACAATGTGGCCCCCTTGAACTTCCACAATCTCACCACCACTGTTGCCGGAGGTTTTTATTCCAAATCTTGATGACCCACTTGGTTGTTGTTGTTGTTGGTGATAAATTTGTGACATTTTTTCCGGTGCATATTCTTGTCCGGTGGAGGGTAAAAAAGGGCGTTTTTTGGGTGGCTGTGGTGGTTGAGCTGCCGGAGAAGCTAAATAAGGGTGGTAGGGAGGTGGGGTTTCTTGATTTTGATGGAATTCATGAAGAGTTAATTGTTTTGTTTGAAAAGCTTTAAACTTTTCTTCTTCTTGGTCTTCATCTGGATACAACAGTTGTTTATAAAGATATAGATGATGATGATGAGTTGTTTGAGGATCCAGAATCAGACCCTTGTGAGGATCTACAACCTCCCCCTGTTCCAGCTTTTTCAGTATAAAAAAAACACCAAAAGTTTAATAAAATTGAACTAAACTGGATCAAGATTCAATCTTTTTCTACGAAATTGGCATCAGATTGAATTTTGCAGGCTAACCCATCTCTTTTTGTTTAAAAGGGTTCAAGAAACAAGAATCTTTAATGGTGGAAAGCAGAATGACAGAAGGGGGGGGGGGGGGGGGGGGGTTACGTTTGTACCAATTTGAGAAGGGAGAAGAACAGAGGTGATGAACAAGGGATAAGTGGGTTTAAGTTAGGAGTGTGATGAGAGGGAAAGGGGAATATCTACTGTTGTTGTGGGGTCCACAAAGGGTTGCAGTGTTTGGAGGCTTTTTTCGGTAAACTCATGTCTGACTAAAGGGTACTAGTGTTCTGTTGTGTATAACTAGAAGCCTGCTTTTGAGCATATGGTTACAGTTTAACCATATTGTTAGATCCAAAATACCATTTAGTTTGCCAATGTTGGGAGTCTACGAGAGTATTGGTACTGAAAGTATTGATCTTGAAGATCGTTAAAATTGGGCACCGGTACAGAAAATGCTCGGTAAGGTACGGTGTCAGTACGTTACATTACGATATTTGAAGGTAAAACAACGGTACTGTACCGAACCGAAAGTAACAATCCTGAAAATGCCTAAAAGTGGGTAACAAATTGGTACCGAAAATGGTTCGGTATGGTAAATTCAGTGCTGGTACGGTACGGGTTCAATTTCAGGATTTGGTACTGTTGCTCATCCCTAAGACGATGCAAGACTAAAACCGAACTTCAGGTGTATCATAAGAGATTTTCATCAACTATGGACTTCATGTCGAACCTACGGGTCGGCAACTTTAGCTATAAATGTTTTCAATGATGTTTCTAATCAAGAACGTACCTTTTGTGCTAGTTTCTGCTCGGTTTTATAAATTTTAATAACGGATTTGTGACTTTGTGGGATTGGCTTAAGAGGATAGCTTGCAGTAAGAGAAACAAGGAAAAAACAAATAGAAAAATGTGGAGGAAAGACGGGTTAGATAACGAGTCAAAAAATAATTTGTGTTAAAGTGAGTTGCAACAACTTTCTAACGCTTCTTTTACTTATGAAATTAACTAACACAAAAGAAATGGTTATAAAGTCTATGATTAAAATAGTTAACAATTTTTCTTAAAGCTTTTCCTTTATAGGCAACCCCTTTTTATGATTTTTAATTAGTTGTCTCTTTTCTTGCTACATGTGCTAAAGAAACAGTAGTTATGTTTTGACTATCGACAAACATACTACTTTTCAAGCCAGAAATGCATACAAACTTAGCTATGTATTCAAAAATTCACTATCTTCTTGATACTATACGTTTTTGGAGCAAAATTCAGGTAGAACTCCAAATTCGTCGTCTCAGGATCTGGATGGTCAAAGAAAGCCGTTTTGCGAGTCCAATTCTTGAAATAGAGGTACAAATGGCCCCTTCCTTAGTGAGATTATATAAGCAAGTGACTGAACCAAAATATGTTATTGGTATGGGAGCATGTACAATTATTGGGGGATGAACTTGAATGGTGGAGTTATTGTTTAGTCTAAGATCTTGAAAAGTCTGGGCATTTGGCAAAAATTATGGTGCTTTTGAATGAACTTTATTAGCATTCATTTCAAAGGCCATTAGATATACTATTTGACTACACCTCCTCTATGATCTAGGGGTAGTACATTTGACTTTGAAAATTTACAAGATATTTCCATTATGTTCTACTTAGGGCTGTAAACGAACCGAACGAACACGAACAAGGCTTTGTTCGTGTTCGTTCGTTAAGGAAATAAATGTGCTCACGAACGGTTCATGAACACTTTCCGAACGAGATTTTATGTTCGTGTTCGTTCATTAAGGAAATGAGTGTGTTCACGAACGGTTCACGAACACAAATAAATTTGGCGAATGTGACGAAGGATAAAGGTGGATGGCCTAGAGAGTAGCACTAGAACTTGAATTCCTTGTTGTGGAACGGATGTCAATCGTATTCGTCGATGTAAATAATAAGAAATGAAAGTGAAATGGTGCATAAACAAGATTAAATATGGTTTTTTTTTAGTTTAATTTTTAGGGTAATAAAATAATATAAGTTTAATTATATAAAAAAGTATAGATAAAATATACGAAAGTACAAAAATCTTTCATTAAAAGACAAACATGCGAACAAAAACGAACGCAAATGAACGAATGTTCACGAACGCGTTCACGAACACCTTACCGAACGTTCACGAACACAATTGAACGAACGGGACCTTTGTTCATGTTCGTTCATTTAACTAATCGAACGAAATTCCTTGTTCGTGTTCGTTCGTTTATTAAACGAACGAACATAAACGAACTTCCCGCCGAACGGTTCACGAATTGTTCGCTGAACGTTCGGTTCGTTTACAGCCCTCACTTCTACTAAATGTTGGAACAACCCCTTAAGTTTAGTTTGGTTTATGTAAGAACCCATCATTTTCGTCGAGCAATAAATTCATTATCATTAATCAGTAGGTTGAATGGTGTAGCGAAACTGGATCAACAGATGAGAAAGCGTCCACAATACAATAGAGATAGTATGCCACCAATACCACAATACAATAGAGATAGTATGCCACCAATAAGCGTGGATGGGTCATGGTGTACGCCTTCTCTCGTTAAGTATTTTTTTTTAAGAGATGGCAATAAGCAAGTTGAGTAGCATGTCAAAGCAAGTTAGGTAACATGTCAAAACAGGTTAACGTTGAAATGGATCACTGTTTGGTGTGGGTGAACAATGACATTCTTGCTATTAACTTGACCTGTTTTGTTTTCCGATATTTTTAAAAACTATATATGATTAATTAAAAATAGTCCCCTAACAAATCTCGACGCATCCTCTGCTATTAACTTGATCCATTTGACCTGTTTTTGATGAAGCATGGCCTAAGTTGACCCATACATTAGTAAACATGCCAAAATGTCCACCTCTGGTATATCTTTCATTCATATATTATGAATCTAATATTTTTTGAAAACAACAAAAATTTTGATACGATGATTTATGGTATCAAGTATAGGGTCAACTTTAAGCGATGCGTCAATCAAACTTATTATCTCTTACCCAAAGAAAGCTGGGGTTGGAACCGCATCAAGCGATGGGCTACGGTTTGTTGTGGCCTGACCCATCGTCTCAACTCGGGCAGTATGGGATATACATAACAATAAACCAGGTACTGGTACAAAGATGTTAGTTGTTGTGAAACCATAGATAAGCACTGATAGAAGAGAAGCAATGTACATCTTGAAGTCATGTTACACACATTCATTTACCAAAGATTAGGTTATCAAGATTTACAACATCAATAATGACATCCGGTTCAATGTACAACCTCTATTGCTTATGGTACACGTTACTTTTTAAAATTATTTACCTTTGTCACCTCCACCGGTGTCAGACCTGTCTCCGTCAACTGGTAACTCTAGAATTGAAATCGCCGACCACCTAACTTTCCCCCATCTCAATCAAAATCGTTGGCCACCTAATTTTCCCCATCACAATCGACGTTAGTGGGAAAACTTGAGGCCTACCCGAAAAACTTGAGGGGATGAGATGAAATCTGGGCGGTGCCATGTGTAGTGGTCGGAATTGGTAGAATTCATCGCTAGAAAATGAGTTGGCTGATGATTTGTTTGAAGAGAATGACCATGGGATGTGGGGGTAAGAGTGGGTGGTAGTTTGATGACAGTGGTGGGCAGAATGGGTGGTGGAGATGGCCATCATCCAGGTATGTGTGTGTGGTGGTGGGAGATGTTGAAGATGGATGAAGTAAAGAGGGTGTGGAGTCGGAGCAGGTGATGTTCCGGCTAGATATGAAGAACAAAGAGAGTGAAGAGTAGAGTGAAGGATAGTAGATAGATAAAGTTGTTAACCACCATTGTTGGTGAGTTGAAGGTGGAAATTGTGAAAGTACTGGTACTGTTTTTACAATTTTTAAACTACTAGACTATAATAGTTATTTTTAATAAACCACAGGAATGAAAAACGTAATTAACTCTTTATTAGTTTATTTCTTTATATTGTAGTTTTAATAAAAGGGACATTATTGTCATTTCAAATAAATTTAATAAACTATAATAATAACTGGATGGCGTTAGTGAGTTTGGACTTTAATTGTTACAAAAGTGAAAGTACAGTTACTATTTTAGCAATTTTAAACTAATGGACTGTAATGTTTATTTTCAACAAACCACAAGAACGGAAAACGTAACTAAGTCTTAATAGTATGTTTCTAAAATAAGTTATTTAATAGTGTATTTCTTTAATAGAGATTTGGGAGTTAAAAAAATTTGTAAGGCGAAGTATAACGGTGACATGTATCCAAATTTATAATATTTTTATCAGGTGGTGGAAGATTTTTTATACGTAAACTTGAGGTATGATATTATATATAATTTTGTATTTAATCAAGTGGAATAAAGTTACAACGCTTTTCTTGGTTTTTTCTTTCTGATTGTGGTCAACTAATAAGTTTTTTAGATGACAATCATCTCTAGATCAAGTGGTGGAGGAGTTGCATTTCTCTTGAGAGATGCAGGTTCGACTCTCACTTGGTGCAGAGTGAGGCACTGGTGGGCAGTGATAGGAGACCCAGGGAAACCTGGGTTGGATCCTTGAGCCAAACGGGTTTTACCGGTAATTTTACTGTCGTGCCTACGGGTGGGTTACCGGGTTTTCCCCGGAATTGGTGGTGGACTCGGGTTACTCTCGGAGTACTCCGTTTGTCCAGTGGGTGCTACGAGAGTGCTCGGGATTTAGTTTGTTGGCCGTTAAAAAAAAATAATAAATTTTTTAGATATTATCTTTTAGATTTTTTTTTTTTGTAGTTAAATAGCTTTCTTGCATGATTAGGGTTGTCTTTACCTTAAATAAACAATATTAGCCATAGTACTATTACACGTAATAGTTTTATTATTTTAAAAGGTCAGTGATCATTGTTCTTGTTGGACAAAATCCCTCTGGACCCAACCAACAATTTATATTACGATAATGATTAGGCTGTACGGTATGGTATGACGCCGGCGCCGGTGGAGGACGGGGACGGGATGAAGACGGAGGGGGGCGGGATGGGATGACGGGATGAAGACAAAGCGGGGCCCACCATTTGGACCGTCCTGATCGTCGATATTCCGACGCTGAAGACGGGGACGGGATGAAGACGGAGGGGGGCGGGATGGGCTGACGCGCGTCGCTGAGGGAGGACGGAGGGGGAGACGGACCATACCGTCCAGCCTTATGACTTGCATCAGATTATGGAACAAGATCCAAAAAATCGTTCATCGATTCTTGAAATTTGAAAAAAACTTATTCTTTTGGGTGGCACACATATGTAGTCGTACTGTAAAACCTGTTTAAAATAAGAGATTTTTTTTTTAAGGTTAACCTACTATTACAACTCACAAACCCGTTTATGACTCAATTAACATGTTTACAACTTGATTACACTTTGCCAATTACCCGTTTGTCTTATTTACATAAATTGGTTAAATAGGGTTGTGTTCGGGCTACACGATTTGAGTTGTGTACTGTTATTGTTGATGCCTTTAATGCATATAAATATTGGTTGTGTCGAGGCTCATTAATTCAACCCGTTAGCCCACAAGGCCGCAAACCAACAAACCCTCCAACCTGACATGATTGTCACCCTCGGTATCGTCCTCTAGTTTATAGTCGATGATCATGCTAATAAAAGATATATGATAAAACTTTTGGTTTAAGTTTCTTTTTCCTAAGGAAGAAAACTAGAAAGCAAATAGAGCCTTTTGATCTAGTGAGTTGTCTTCATCAACCTTCAAGCAATTGTCACCATCTCCATAGTAGACACCTTTTGTATGTTCTAAAATAATTGATTTTAGTGTTTAAATTGGTAGGGAGATTTGCAGCGTTAGAGGGGACCATAAGCCAGAAAGAAGTACCAAAAGTTGTTATTTATTGACAAACCTTACAAACTCCATGGTTAATTTGAGTAGTTGGTTGTATCATTAAGTACCACTCTCAATGCACAAACCCTACCCTCTCTTTTCTACCTTAAGGCTATAGGGTGTGGTATAAAGCCTCTAGGGGCTTTATCACGACACGTCAGATCCACCTAGGCGCCACGTCATATGAGGAGGCTTTAAAACCACTCTATTTAACTTGCATGCAATGGTTTAAAGTCCACCTATTAAACAAACTAAAAAAAAAGATTTTATTGGTTGAAAAGAGGTGGCCCCACCTGCATACCCCTTTATCGCTTGTTAGCACCATGACGCCATTTTTGTTGAGCTGGCGGGGTGACGCTAAGTCACACCCTGTGGCCTAATCATGAATCAAGTTCTTGAAATTTAGACTTGAACTAAATCTAAAGTGAACGATACGTGAAGGAAAAAAAAAGGAGAAAAGGGTATTATGCTTTACTAAGAAAGAATTAAATTCTACTTTTTTTTTTCTAGCAACATGGGTTTTTAACAAACAACAAGAAGATGAAACTAAAGACGCATGGAACTTTTAAGATTTGATCATATTAAAATCAAACGTTGGTATCTAAGGTGTTCTAATACTTCAGGGTTAGAATCGATTATCCTCCACACAATTGTTTGTTGCCTTTTTACAATAACAACAATCGAACACAATAAATCTCACCAATAACAAAGCTATTAGTATGATCAGGGAATGATAGGATGTAGAAAACATTACCCCTTATCACCAATGAATACACCAATTTTCTCAAAATGCACCGGCAAAAAACTTGTAAATGTCTATGTTAAACTGCTACTAGAGTTTCTCAAGCAACGTATTAGTTGTTTCACTTTGTGCCGTTGGTAGTGGAGTTGTATGGTTTCTTGTTTTCTCTCATGTAGTGTTCATGGTTTGGTTTCAAACCGCGAAACCGCCTAAACCGGTCATCGGTTTGGTTTGACGATCGGTTTATTATCTAGATCTTTGGTCGATCAGTTTCAAAAGTTTCAAACCGTGGTGAACGGTATGGTTCACGGTTTATAGCAAAAAGCGGTCTTAAAAAAACAATCTGGACCGTAAAATTTGATTATACTTTATCTTACATATCCTTAACTGAATATATATTATGTTAGGTTAACATAACTGAACCAACTGGGCTAGCTCAGTTGGCCACCGACACCCGCTTTAAACCAACTCTAGGATCCTTGAGGTCTCGGGTTCGAAACCTGGCAACCCCAGGCTCTTCGAACCCCTAGGGTTGGCAGGGTATTCACCGCGAGGCGGCACTGTCGGGCTGCTAGCCTCGGGAGCAAGTCTCCCACGGTCAGGGGTACCGGGCAATTACCCTTTAGGTTAACATAACTGAATATATATTATGTTAGGTTAACATAATAACTATACTAAAGTTTAGAAAAAAAAATTGTATTCTATAAGATTAGTTTAACTGAAGTTGCAGAACATATGTATGAACCCACAAGAATTAGCATGAGTTCTTTGTTTAACCATTTGAAATTATGTGCCAAAAGAAATTGAAGATCTTAGAGAAGGGTTTAATTGATGTATTACGACTAACTACTTTACTTATCTGACTATTTTTTTGAGCTATTTGCACAACTTGTTATTCTCTGCATTTTTGCTTATGCAATTTTGGATAGCCTGCTTTGGTAGCTTGTATTATGTAATTTTGAGTTAACTTTTAAAACTTCTAGTTTATATATTTTGTATAAGGGCCCAATGAATCCCCAACTGTGAAATTAAATTGGAATCAAACCGTTAATAACAGTTCAGTTTTAAGTTTTAATGGTTCGATTTTAAGTTTTAACGGTTCGGTTTTGGTTTTCGATAATGAAAAACCGTTAGTAAGGGTTTGGCTCATAGTTTAACCTAAAAATCGTCAAAACCGGATCATAAACAACCATACATATAGGAATGGTATGGTGGGCTAGCCATATAGCCCATATAGGTTTCGTTATTGTAAATATATACTTTATATGAGTTGAGATCTTGTACAAACAGTGTTAACTGTAAGAACCGTAAGAACAGATCTGAGTTATTAAGGGTCTGTTTGGTATGGGGTAATGCAATGGACGAAGGAATGGAATGAACGAGTTAATGGAATGGACGAGGGAATGCAATGGATCATTACCATCGCATGTCTTGTTTGGTTACCATGTGTGAATGTAATGAATTATTATTGTATATTGTTCGGTAGGCAAGAAAAACGGAGTAATAAAATCAGCGGTGAGTGGTGGTGGTCGGTGGTAGTGATTGATAGGTGGCGGTGGTGGGTGGCGGTGACGGCGATGGGTGGTGGTGGCGGCGGCGAGTGGCGGTGCGGCGGTGACGGCAAGGTGGCCGTTGGTGGTGGGTGGCAGCAGAGGTGGCGGTGGGCGGCGACGGTTGGTGGTGGCTGTGGTGGTGGCATCGGCGATGGTGGTGGGCGGCGACAGCGAGTGGCGTTGGCGGTTGGTCGCGGTTGTGCTGATAACGGTGGCGAGTGGGTGGCGGAGGCGACGGTGGCTGTCGGGGTGAGGTGGTGGCGGGTGGCGGCGATGGCGTCGGTGGTCGGTGGTGGGTGGTGGTGGTGGGTTGTGGCAAAGGTGGTGGGTTTTGGTGTTGTTGATGAATGATGCAAGAGAGGATGGAATGGAAAAAAAAACATGGGGGTGGAAGGAATGATTTTGAGGGAATTGAATGCCTTTTGGAATGAGTGATTCCATTCCATTGACCAACCAAACACCATTTTCTTCATTCCCTCATAATCATCCATTCCATTCCACCTCCCATTCCTTCATACCAAACACTACCTAATAGTTTAAATCAAGGGTTGGTATTGATTACAAATTAAACCCCTATAATTAATAATTAATACTATCAAGTTAGGGGTATTTTAGTCATTATGCCATTTTTCATTAAATACTAATTTCAGCAAGTTTTTTAAACTAAAATAACTTTTATATACTTCATTATTTTTGAAAAAAAAAATTATACCATAAAATCAAGTTTTTTATTATGAGTATCATATTGCTATATTTTTTTTTAATTTATAAAAGTAACTTTTTAAAAAGTTACACAAAAAGGTGTTTTATAATTGTGTTTGTTATGTAGTTGTAATGTGCTAATATAAAAAATGTACTGTGTTGATTTCAAATTTATACGTAAGTTCTTATTTTGTTGTGTAATTCTTATGTGTTGCTATTTTCCCATTTGTGTTGTTATTGGGAGTCTATTTGGAATAAGCTTGTTTTCTACTAGTTATATAATAGTATGTGCTATTTACTAAATTAAAATAAAAACATGAAATTTGGCTAGTATGTAACAGTATGTGTTGTTTATTAAATAAAAAATTGAAATTATGCTAGTTATGTAATAGTATTTGTTGTTTACAAAATTAAAAAAAAAACATGAAATTGTGCTGATTAGTATGCTGATTAATGTGTTGATTAAAGTGTTATGCTGATTACGGGATGTGCTGAAGGTGGTGGTGTGGGATGTTACCGTCGGATGTGCCGACGGTGGCGTTACCGTGCTGATTAAGGTGCTGATGTTGATGATGTGTTGATTACGGTGTTGACGATGATGCTGATTACGGTGTTGACGATGATGCTGATTACGGTGTTGTTGATGATGCTAATTACAATGATGATGATGATGATGCTGATTATGGTGTTGATTCGATGATGAAGAATAGACTAAGAGATTAGGATTTGAATTTATATTGCATGAATTTAGGGATAATTTAATTATTGTTCTTAATTAGATATAAATAAAAGGGTATAAAAAGTCTAAAATACCCTTAAATTAATTTATTAATTGAGAACACTTGTCATTAAACTGTTGATTCTTACAGTTTGTACAAAAATACATGTTTGTATATGTGGAGGAATGACCCGGCCCGGTCATTCTGGGTCGAATAACCATCATTAAATATATAATAATAAATAAATATGGAAGATATCCCCATGCAAATACAGGTACGGAAGAATCTTTGACAAATTAGGAGATGTTGTCAAACCGACTTTCCGACTTAGGGGGAAACCCTAATTCACCCATAAGGGGAAATGAGAAAGTTCTCTACATGCATCCGTAGGATATTCTCTTCGCCGGATTGAAGCAGGCGATCATTAGCCAGAATCGATGAAGACTTCTCCGGGTATAAGAAGTCCGCCAAGTCATACGGAGCTGCAAGAAATTCTCATTTTAACTGTTACAGAGAAAAGAGAAGAAATGCTGGCGATCAAACAACTTACCTCCATCGGTGGTTTTGAAAGCCGGGTAGGTCTTAATATCACGCTAACATAGGCTAATCCCAACTAACGTCAACGCGCCCTCAGGAATAACAAAACACTCAGAGGGCCGAGCAATCAACGCCTTGAACAACACATTCTCTTGATATTCCGCCTTGGGCGGTACAACATCCTTCACTTTCTCCAAAACTCTCCAATGCATTTCCCCAGGAATAACATTGGTATCTACAAAGAAGAATTTCTTCTTCCAGTGCTTGTCTCGACAGCTCGAAGGCACAAATCACAGAACATGCTTCGTCGGTGCTTCGGCGGTCGAAGGTAAAGAAGGGCGCTTTCCAAGCCAAGGTATACAATGCACGAAACACTAGGGATTCCGGCAAAAACCCCAAACTTAAACATGCATACTCAAAATGCTGAAGTTTTGCAAGACCAAGTGGGTGCATTTGGGATATGTGCACAAAATATTCGTCAAGCATCGACCTACAGAATTTGGTAATCGGAATGTACATTTACCATTGATTGAGTTCTCGTACAACAACAGCTATCATTCCATTATTCAGATGGCTCCCTTCGAAGCGTTATACGGTCGCAAGTGCCGATCTCCTCTAAGTTGGCATGAGACTGGTGACAAGCAATTTACTGGCCCTGAGATCATTCAAGAGATGACGGATAAGATTCTTTAGATCCGTGATAACTTGATCAAGGCTAGGAGCAGACAAAAGAGCTATGCTGATAAAAGGTGTAAGCCTCTGGAATTTGATGTTGAAGATCGAGTACTACTCAAGGTATCTCCCTGGAAGGGAGTGGTTCGCTTTGGTAAGAAGGGGAAGCTCGCTCCTCGCTATGTGGGTCCTTTCAAGATTCTCGAAAGGATTGGCAAGGTGGCATACCGACTCGACTTGCCACAAGAACTAAACAACGTACATCCGGTATTCCACGTATCTAATCTTCGTAAGTGCCTAGCCGACGAGGAACTTCAGGTTCCCCTCGAAGACTTGCAAATAAATGAGGCTTTATACATTGTGGAGAAACCGGTCGAAATCATGGATCAAAGTGCCAAGCGATTAAGGCGCAGCAAAATTCCCATTGTCAAGGTTCGATGGGAAGGAAAGCGTGGCGCCGAGTTCACTTGGGAACTCAAGAGTGAAATGAAGACCAAGTACCCACATTTATTTCTAGAGGCTTCCTCTTAGATTTCAGGGACGAAATCTCCTAAAGGAGGGGAGACTGTAACGCCTGCGTCCCTGAACTTTTAGCTATTGTCAATTTTAGTCCCTAAACTATGTGATTCTTGATACTTTGAATTTTTATGCTATGATGCTTGATTCTTAATACTAGATTCTTGATACTTAAATCTTAATAATTAACACTATGAGACTTGATTCTTAATACTATGAAGCTATGATTCTTGACACTTGATTCTCTATATTTGATACTTGGAAGCTAGATTCTTGGTACTTTGGTGCTTGACTCTTGAGACTCGTGAAACTTAAGACTTAGTTGAACGAGAGACTGGAGGCTTGTCACTGGCGGAAACTATGAGACTTGGAAACTTTTGTGTTAATGATATAATCTAGTTATGTGATGCTATTACACAATAATACACAACGCAACGCTTAATCTAACTCGCAAAACGAATCAAAGACGGAAAATGGCAAAAGGATAGGATTGACCGAATGGCAATCCGATCGGATGACCATCCGATCGGAGGGCCACTCGATCGAAGTGCCATCCGATCCAACCATCACACCGCTTTACACCCACTCTTGCATTATAAATAGGACATGTCACATCATTCTTCACTGATGTGATAGCCTCCTTCGACCAGACGCACGCTCTCCCACTTATTTCCCATTTCCCGACGATTTCGGTATTTTTTACACTAAATTCTTGTACATCTTCAATCTATACGCTCTTCTCTACACGAATCTTCTTTGAAATCACGCTTTTCACTGTGAAATCTCCGAGATTCGAGATCTTGAGGGTGACGTCATCATGGCGGCTTGAACAAACTGTTGTGTGACGTCATTCCAGTCAAGATCTAGCCCAGATCTAAGGAATTTCATGTGGTTGTATACCAAATCTTTACTAAATCTAGACTTTTCAGCTAAAACTCATGTTTTCCTTCATCTTTTCTTAAACTCTTACTTAAAATGGTGGAATCCGGATCTAAACGGACTGTAGACTTGATGATTAGTCTGGAGTCGACTTAGAAATGGATCATCACCGGAAAAGATGGCCGGAGTACAGATTTCGACATGAACAACGTCAAGAATAGACACCTGAACGGACTAGGGCGATTCCCGTCCGATCAGACATGCTGTGTTTTGATGTGATTGTCATTGTCTCAATACGTGCCATGCCGTCGCCGTTAAACTCGAAACTTGGAGTGCCGTCCGATCGAACGACCATCCAATCGAAGTGATAAGTGCCTTGCAACCTTCAATACTTAAACTATTTTGAATCAGAAACTTTGAACTTTGAGACTTGAATCTCCACACTTGGATCGAATGACCATTCGATCGAATGGCCATCCGTATGGATGGCCATCCGATCGGATGGCAGTCCGTCCCAACACACATATGTCATTCGACCGGATGACCATCCGATCAGATGGCCATCTGATCAAGTGGCTAATCCAACACTTTACGCAATTCTTGTTATGTCTGTCCGACACTTATCTACTGTAATCTAATCAGGCTAAATCTAAAGAGCTCCCTTTGATCCAATAATAGTTAAACTGTTAAGCAATCACTGTGATTATACTCGATCCCTTTTTGTTTTAAACTATTGGGATGTAACATGTATTCTATGAAACTTGATACTTTTGAAACTAAACCCTATCCTATGTGTATATGAAACTTGTGATTCTTGATTTTTGAATCTTTATGCTATGTGAACGTTAATCCAGAGTGTGTAGTTCCACCTTAACAATAGTAGCGCTATAGGAAGATGCACATCCCCATTATTCTCGGGGGTATTGTTAGGAGGATTCTAGTTTTCCTTGAGTCTTGGGAAAACACCTAAAGCATCGGGACACTTGGGCTATCACTTGGACTGCGAACACTAGCATGGCTGAAACTATTTCTTACATGATTGATATGAGTCTTTTAATCTACTATGCTATTTACTCAAACTTGTAGACTCGCCAGTACGTTTTGTACTGACCCTATTTTAATACATGTTGCAGGCTTACAAGATGCTAGGATTCATGAAATTTGCTAGGATGCTACTTAGAAACACATCGTAGCTAAACTAGAAACTTTGAAACTAATTTGATGGTGACTTGTAATTGATGTTTTGTGATATGGAATCTCATGAGCAATCTGAACGCTTAGCGCCGCACCCCGATGTTTCCCCCATCGGTTGGGGTGTGACAGATTGGTATCAGAGCCATAACTATAGGGAATTAGGTAAAGTAGGAATGCCTTGCCTAGTCTATAGTTCTAGGAATCTTGACTCTTATCTGTTGTTTAAGACTTATGCATTCTACCGTATCTGCTTCAATAGCAACACCTATTCCTGCTAACTTACATGCCTTTCCTAAGGCTGACACAATATACACTTGGATACTTTAAAAACGCTGCTAATCAGTGTTGATGTTTTGCACGAGATTTGCCCTCAAGTAAGGAGTGACATCCGAACCTTGATGGGAAATTTCCTTATTGTTGGACCCTATTAGGTTTATGGATAAGTGGATCAAGTGGATTAGTAGGAATGTGGGTTAATAGTTGTATTTGGGCTTAATTGGGTAGTCTTGGGCCTAGGGTTTAGGGAGCCTCCTCCCTAAACCTTTCTATAAATAGTAAGTGTTGTCATAGGTGGATGGTTGGTGATTTGGGAGATAATCTTGTATTAGACAAAGCTTTGTATGCAAGATTTGAATCATTTGAATAATATAATCATCCTTCTTCTTCTTCATCTCTTTATTTCTTGCAACTTGTTTGTGTGACTCCGTCACCTCATGAGTTGTGCGATATCATTGTGATCTCAGTTTCGGGACTTACAATTGGTATCAGAGCCTGTCGAACCTGATTTCCAGGCTCGAATCTGATATCGCGTTGATTGTTTCGCTGTTACTGTTCCGCATCTGCTACTGTTCCGGCTTTCTGGTGCGTTCTGTAGATTTCGGACTGCCTCTGTTGATTTTGGACTGTATTCAGAAGTATTTCGGATCATTTCGGATCGTCATTAGTTGTATCGGACTTGAAGATTGCCTGATTTCGGAACATCATCATCAGATTTCGGATTGTGATCATCAGATTTCGGATCGCAATCATCAGATTACGGACAAAATTCATCAGATTTCGGATTGTGATCATCAGATTTCGGATCGAAATCATCAGATTACGGATAAAAGTTATCAGATTTCGGACTGAAGTTAGTCATTTCGGATCATACTGCTTGAAGATTGCTTGTTTTCATTTCGGACCCATCATTACGGATAAGGATTCATTTTGGATAAAGCTCATTTCCGACCATTATTCACTTCGGACATGTTTCATCTCGGATCTGTGACCATTTCAGACTCTCATTTCGGACTCTCATTTCGGACCTCATTTCGGATCTCATTTCAGTCATGTTGAACCAAACCGGTGTTGTGACTGCAGCTGATCTCGCTAATGCTACCCTTGCTGCAATCCAGACTCGGTCTTTGGCCTTCCATCAAGAACTTGACCAAGTTATCGGTACGTCCACCAAGGTTCCAAGGTTTTTGTATGGGGACGACTACTACGAGTGGAAGTTTCGGTTTGAGCAGTACTGCAAGGCAAAAGAGCCTCATGTTTGGAGAAGCATCAAGAATGGACCACGTACTATCATGTACGCTACTGAAGATGACCCTCAAACCCAAATTCTGAAACCCGAAAACATTTACATTGATGATGAAAGAAAGGTCATTGCTGAAGATGAAGCTGCTTACGGAACTCTGTCAGTGGCACTTGGTCCAGACATTTCTATTGGAGTTAGAAACTGCAAAAGTGCAAAAAGAAATTTGGGATCAACTGACACACCTGTTTGAAGGAAATGCTAACATGAAAGCTAGCAGGGTCAACATGATGAATCAACAGTTCAGTTCTTTCAATCACATCTATGGAGTAACTGTTGAAAATCAGATTAGAAGGTTTGTCAAACTCGTGTCACAAATGGTGAGTGCTGGAATTAGCATATCAAACAGTGGAATGAATCGTCAGCTTCTTAACTCTCTGCCTAAAGGATGGGATGCCGAGGTTTCTATGATCAAGCGTACCAAGGATCTGAATGAAATGACACTGACGAAACTGATTGCTACTATTAAGTCTTGTGAGATCGACAATCAGCAAAGAGAAATTAATCACAAGAACTCACCGATGGATGCTGGAGTAACTAGTCCCAACAATGCTGCACTAATGTCTCAAGCTCATCCAAATCTGGTTTTCAGTCCTGTTCATGGAGTTATGAATCACAAACCAAACATTGTTTCCAGTCCTATTGCTGCACCAAAATCAAACTATGTGTATGGGATGGCTATTCCTACTTCTCAAGCACCCGCTGTCAATGCCACAAATGTGCAGTCACAATCTCAGCCTCAACCTCAACATGCCAATGCTGCTTTCAGCTCAAACACTCAGTCTGCCCCTCAGAACACCTCATCAGTGGATCACATGGCTTTCTTAACCAAACAAAATGAAGAAAAACTTGCACTCGCAGCCTCCATGATCTCCAGTTTCAATGCTTTCCTGGCAGGAGATCTCATGCCGTGAGGGGAGATAACTACAGATGTTAATCAAGTTATGGAAGAAGACTTGGATAAGCTGGATGTAGCTTGGAACATGGCTATGTCAGCATTAAAAGCTGACAAGTTTGCAAAAAGATATGGACATCGTCCTATGTATGCTCGTCCTGGAGTGCTGAAAGACAGACTAAGGTGCTATAGGTGCTATGAACCAGGGCATTTTGCTAGGGATTGCAAGAATGTTCTTACAGGGTATGAAGCTACTCAGGCAGCTGCAGCAAGGAACAAAGAAAGGTCTATGGTTCCCGTCACACCTGCTGAGACTGCCACCTCAAGTGGACAGGGAAATTCTGGAGCTGGAAGGTCTTTGATCGCTCAGGAGCAGAATGGTTTCAACTGGGCTGATGCTGTTGCTCAAGTGGAATCAATGAAGCTGTCTGAATCTGCTACTGTGGACAAGGTTCATCAGTGCTTGATGGCTATGACCGAGGAACCAAAGTCACTCGCCTAGACGGTAAATTCCCTTTTATGTACTGAACATTGTAGGAAGAAAGTTGCTATGCTGAGATCCCAAAATTCAGCTTTAATCATCGATTACAACACTGTGATGGGAAAGTACATCAGTCTTCGAGAGAATAATAAAATTCTCTATGAAAAGATTGAAGCACTTAAAAGGACATAGCTCAACTTCATAGAGACGTGAATCAACATCAATGTTGGGTTCACGATTATAAGCATAGACTCACAGTCAAAACTCTTGAATGTGACTCTGTGAAGGGTGAGCTAGAGCTCCTCACTGGAAAGTACAAACAGAACGAGTTAAACATCAAAAAGTTTGACACTTCCAGTGACACAGTTCGTAATCTGTGTAATGTTCAACTTGCTTATAAAGAAAACAAGGGAAAGGGATTGGGATATACACAGGTTCCACCACCATACAGTCATAATTATTCCAGATTACCAATTACTGAGCAGGAAATGGATTATGACAAAATGATGTATGGCAAGCCTAGTGATTATGTTGGATATGATCCATCTAAGTTTAAAAATGATCCACAAGCTAATTTCAAAAAAACCAATGAATTTTGTCTAAAATGAAAATGTTCAAAATGAATCAGCTGATAAGTTGATCATACAAACGAAACAGTAACAAATACAGAAGCCGAAACTGAAATAAAAACGGAACCAGTTAACGCACCCGCAGAGGAGATGAAGGAAGGTTCGCCAAATTCTGATTCTGTTGAAAATACTAACTGTTCTAGTTTGTGTGCAGAGTCAGTAAGAACTGAAGAGAAGTCTAAAGAGGATGATGAACCTGCTGCTGATAATGTTATTTCTGATAAAAATGACCTTTATGCTTGGAATTGTGTTTTTCTTGGTTTGCTGAGACTTGAGGTGTTCCCACTAAGACTGATGAATCTGGTGCTATTATCCTAGACTATGCATGTGATAAAAATGATTGTGTTGAGAATGTTGTGAATGTTGAAAATGTTGAAAATGTTTTAACAGGAGAGCATGATGTATCAACTGAAGAATCTGAAACTTCTGTTTCAGGAAGCTCAGAAAACTGTACCTATATGGCTGAGACCTCTAATGACGCATCAGATGACGCATCAGAAGCTCCTTGCAATAATGAAAAACTTGATGTCTTTGCTAGTAATAATGAAGAAAGTGTTGTTGAACAGGGATCATCTGACGATCTTGGCAGCCAAACAGAGGATTCGGGAATCTCAGAATATGAGCTCAAATCTTCAAATGGTTCCGATTGTGATGAGCAATCAGAATCTAGCAGCACTGCGGAAGAAGACAGTCAAACTGTCTTAGACACATACTGCTCATCATCTGAGTTACCAGGATCATCTAATGTCGAGAGCTCAGAGGTGGATGTGAAAGTCAAATTCCACAAACAGTCCACTGCGAAAGAAGACAGTCAAACTGTCTTAGACAGTCAAATTATTATGGAAACCTTCTCTGCAGATTCTTCTGAAAACATGGTCTCTAAAGAAAAGGAAGATGTGAAAGTCACTTCCACAAACAGTTCATCTATCGATCCCAAAAGTGACCTTGACAAAACAGAGTCAACTGGATCTGTTCCCCCTAAAAGAAAGTGGTCACTTAGAAACAGAAGGCCAAAGAGAAATAATGCAAAAAGGGAAAACCCAAATCTTAAGCAAACAGAACCCAAGCTCAAGAGTAAGGTCGCAAATACTTACTTTTGTGTTGACAGCTGTGAGCCGGGTTCATCCAAGAACAAGCATCCTCGAAGGCACTCAGCGTCAAATGAATTGAAAAAGCGTGATCAGTTCTAGAGAATAACGCGAGCTGAACTAGATGTCTTTTTCTCAAAAAGGTATACATGTTTTAATTGTGGAATTCCGGGACACATCGCAATAAATTGTTTTCGTCATCCCTACTACTCTAGGAACATGTACAATCAGAAGGCCGTGCAATCTCATTTTATCAAAAGTCGACATCCCAAAACAAGGCCTTCTGACAGAGACTGGAATCTTGCTAAACAGGAAAATCAAAAATTTTTAAACACAAACAGGTTTCAAGAAAAAACAAAAGCTTTTTCATCAAACAGAAGTGTCTCGAACACTAAAGATTGGAAACCTGAAAATCCTGTTAGATCCCAGTCTCCGTGTTCGCAACCGTCAACTTCTACCGCGCCACCTAAAACCACAAACAACGATAAAAAACATATGATCTTTCATGAAGTTACCTACACAGATAGCGATGGTAAACTCAGGTCCTCAATGGGCTGGGTTCCAGTCTCTAACTGATTCCGTTGTATGTGCAGGAACGACAATGGAGGGCTATCTTTAGACTTTGGTTTATTGATAGTGGTTGTTCTAGACACATGACGGGAGACATATCCAGTTGAATGATATCAAGATATTCGACGGTGTATGTGTCACTTCGCTGGAGGAGAATCTGGAAGAATCACCATGAAAGGCACTGGCAAGAATGGCGTCCTCACCTTTTCAGACGTTAACTATATCCCTGAGCTTAAGCACAGTCTGTTGAGTGTATCGCAGATGTGTGCCAAAGGAATGGAAGTTCTCTTCAATAAGAGTGGCTGTGTTATTTTGAAACCAGGAATTCTCATACCTGAAGACTGGTTTCTGATTGAAGCCGAACGTAGAGGAAATGCCTACGTATTGATATGAATAAAGCCCCTACTGATCAAGTTACTTGTTTATTTTCAGAAATAGCTTAACATGATGCTATGCTGTGGCACCGTCGGTTGGGTCACCTGAACACGGAAAATTTGAATCGATTAGCAAAAGGAGGTCTCGTCAGGAACTTGCCAATCAAGGATTTCATGCAAATAGAAAAATGTGAAGCATGTGCTCGAGGAAAACAGCATCGTCGACCCTATAAGTCCAAACCTGTTCACACCACTTCAAAGGTGTTAGAACTGCTGCATATGGATTTATTTGGCCCAGTCAATGTTCTCAGCATTGGGGGAAAGGCTTATTGTTTGGTCATTATAGATGATTTTTCTCGTTTCACTTGGGTATTCTTCTTGGAGCAGAAAAGCGAGGCTACTGGTTTACTTAAGAAATTTGTAATTCTCATGGAGAATCAGTCAAATGAACGAGTGAAGATTATCCGCTGTGACAATGGGACAAAATTCAAGAATGCTGAACTAAACGAATTTTGTGCCCTAAAAGGAATTGACTGTCAATACAGTACTGCTAGATCCCCTCAACAGAATGGGGTTGCAGAAAGATGAAATCGTACTCTAATCGCAGCTGCTCGCACAATGCTGATAGACTCAGGTCTTCCTCTCATATTCTGGGCAGAAGCAGTAAACACAACTTGCTATGTTCAGAATCATGCATTGATCAACAAGCGTCACATGAAAACTCGATATGAGATTGTTGAAGGTCAAAAACCCTCAGTACAACACTTTCGCACTTTTGGTTGTCCGTGCGTACTTCTTCTCATGGACTCCAAAGGAAAATTTGAAGCTCGAGGAGATCCATGCTATTTCATTGGATACGCTAAAAACACTTCTTATCGTGTGTACAACAAGGTCAAAAAGCAGATTGTGGAAGCATGTCATATGGATTGGCTAGAAGAGAATCCTAAAGATGCACGCATTGGACCTGATTGGCTATATGATTATTCCTCCTTGTTTAAATCGTTTCCTGTTTTGTCTGATTAAATTGCTGATGCAGGAGTTTCAAATGCAGAGATGCCTATTCCCTTTGATGATGAAGACGAGGATGTGCCCTTGCAGACTTTAATCAAGAAGCTCTCTGTGAATCCATCAGAATTTAGCAAGGAGGCAAAAACACAACGTCTCTCCTCCACTACTTAGGAGCCAATTCCTGATCCTTCAACAGCCTCCCCTGATGGTGAAGGTAGCAACTCTGAAGCCTCTGCAGGACCGTCAAACGTTCAAGGAGTTTCTCTATTTCAAGAAAAAATTCCATCGGATTGTACTGTGGATCCTCTGGTGATCAACACCGATTCACCAAATGAGGGGGAGACATCTAGAATAGCATCAAGAAGCTTTTCAAACTTGCAACCGAACCTACAAGCCCCTCAAACAGCAATTCCACAGCGCGTTCAGAAGAGTCACCCAATCACGAATGTCATCGGTCCAGTATCTAATGGTGTTCAGACCCGCAGTAAATCTGGAGACATCAACTCGTGCTTGTACTCTTGCTTCATATCACAGATTGAGCCTAAAAACATTAATGTTGCTTTGCAGGAACCTGGATGGGTTGATGCGATGCATGAAGAGCTCAATCAGTTCGAACGGCTTGGAGTATGGAAACTCGAGAAGCTGCCCCAAGGAAAACGAGCTCTTGGCACACGATGGGTATTTCGTAATAAGCAAGATGATTCTGGTGTGATTGTGAGAAATAAGGCCAGATTAGTAGTCCAAGGCTTCAGTCCGGTTGAAGGTTTAGATTATGATGAAGTATATGCCCCAGTTGCAAGGCTGGAAGCCATCCGTATTTTCTTGGTGATCGGAGTGTCGTGCTCCGGTCAAAGATAATATTTATAAGCCCAAATTACCCTTAACTATGTGTTAGTGGTAGTAAGGGGTCGAACCACGAAGAGTATGTGGTTTGCGAATGGATTCGATTGAATTAAAATGAAAGTCACAAAGTATGACGCTTGCTATAATGTTTTTGTATTTTTATTTAGTTGAAAAAGATGTGAATTGGTTTAATTGATTAAAAACTAATGATTAACGATTGCAAGAAAATTTGATTACTAAACAATAATGATAAAAAGGGTTCACACCCGATTTCGGTAATTGCTAACCTAGGGTTTCTACAAGTTTTAGATTCAACTCAATTGTATACGATTAGCGGATTTAGTGTACCGTGACTTAGGTGCCAACAACTATCAACGTTTCGAAAAACGAACAAGAATGCACTTTGTAATCAACACAAGTAAAACCTAACCAAGACAATGCATAACTACACATAACCATTTCGCAAAGTCATAACTTTATAATCATTTGACAATTTACAAATACGAAACAAATGTAAACTATTGTCATTGGTTTCAAAAATCAATACAAATTGTCACAAAGTTGAATTAAGAACAATTCAAAACCCTAAATTAAACAACTACCTACACCGGGGTGAAACCAAGGTGATTAGCCGCTCATGGTTGATGAAACTTGATCACCGGATGCTTGAAACTTGAATGAAATCATCTCGAAGCTGAAGGATGGAATGATGAGGTGTAGGGTTTGTAATGGTGAAAGGTTCAATGGATATGGATGAATGGATGATTAGGGTTTAATGGAATGCTTGGTGAATGATGATGCTGCTTCTTGATGATTCAGGTTGTGATGGATGATGGTGGATGTTGTAGAATGATTCCCAATGAAGATGATCCTATTCTCAGGCTCCAAGATGAAGATTTGTACTCCAAGGACATGTAACCCCCGTTTGAATGCGAAAAATTCTGTTTAAACTCATTCTCAACAACCCAAGTAGCAAATTTCGCGTTTCAGTAAACCAAGGCCCATCGGCGACGGCCTCCAGATCTCTGAAATCCATCCGACGGGTTGTTTGGCTGTTTACGGGCACCTTCTGACGACGGGACTTTCTAGAGCCCGTCCCCGACGGCCTCCAGTTTTTCCTGTTTCGTCCGAAACTGTTTTCTTCATAACTTCTTCGTTATAGTTCCGTTTTACTCACCGTTTTCGCCCACGTACTCGTAATTCAGCCCTCTATCATGCCATCTTCCAATATATTCATTTTAAATCCATTAACATTCCCAAGACACATCCAATCTTCGTGATTAACCCGGTTTTGTTCATTTCACATCCCCGGTTGATCCGATTCACGACTGGTGCTCCGTTTAGCTCCTTTAAACTCTTTTAGACCTGTAAAACACAAATCCCATTAAAAGTAGGCTATTCAAGATTAAAAGCTATGTAAAAACATCAAATTAAGCACAAACGATAACCAGTTTTCGACCACGTATCACATCCCCACACTTGTCTTTTGCTTGCCTTCAAGCAAAACTGTTTTTGACTTTCACGTTGGTCGAACAACGAATACACTCCCCATTCTCGAGATGAAGGTTAAGGTCAATTGTCATACTAAAGTTCAAACTCTTTACAATTTTCAACATATTTAACGGTGAAGTGACTAACCATAAAAAAATGGTTATCGAAGATTAACCCGCCCGTAAAACTAACAAGTCATGCACATCCCTTACAATGTTCTCTCCACTCGGCTTATAAATTGGCAAATGTGTATAATGTATTAGCACGTCAATCAATTAATCGCTCAAAACCGATTAGAACACGTACCCGCATAGGCTTGCAAGTCAATCATTCTCTACCACCGAACACGAATATCAAGCACAAGTCATAAGGTCTTTGAACGGATTGTAACGGGGCTAGGCTAAAGGTAGGAAATAGGATATTTTAAAGTGGCTAAGGTGATGTAAATTCGATTTTTATTACAAAACAACTAATATACGCACAACTAACTACCAATATCAAACTAGAAGGCAACAAGCTTTCGCCTTTTATTTCTCAACTAAGAACACATATTTTATTTCTTTTCTCAACAATTTTCTCGTCTTTTTCATAACATTTTCTGATTTTTCTATCTTTTTTTATATGCAAACAAACAAACAACTATACAAACTTGACTCCTATAATCGAATTTCCATCACACGGGTTAAAAACAAAAAGGTTTAAGGTTATGGGCTAAAGGGTGGTCAAACGAAAGGGTTAGGCTCAAAATTGGCTACTAAGGGATAGTTTTTGGGTAAGGATATATAAATGGTGTAAACGGAAAAGGTTTACCTAATGCCTTAATCATTCTCGTGCTTGTATTTGGTCTATGGTCTCGAACGTATCAAAAGTTGCAAGTTCTACAATACGCGACTAATGGTCTACTCAAACAAAGAAACATGTATATGTAAATCTATGATATAAAAGTGGCTCAAAACCTCACGTATAAGGGTATGGTATGTGATATGCATAAAATGCTAGTTTCTTAAGCGGATTATTAACAAATAACCACCCGCTAAATACCCGTCATGCTATTAATTTGAACTTGACCATGACAAAAGACCAAATGAGTTGTGCCATCCCTCGTTGACTTAGTTACTTATGCTTTAAGATCGCTTTCAAAACAAGACATTTTTGAAAATTTTTTGAAATTTTCCCCCATCCCCACACTTGAGTGAGGTAAACATTGTCCTCAGTGTGTAGTGTTTAAATGAACGGGTCAAAATCGAAAAACTTTTACTACTCCCCCATCCCCACACTTGAGGTAAATATTGTCCTCAATGTGTAATAACTAGAGTTTTTAAAACGCACAAGGGATGTGACACGGCTAACTTCCCAAAAATTCCACCCCGAAAATAAAATACAATTTACAATCCACTTATTTGCTAACTAAGAATCAAGGTAAAAGGAAACGTAGCACCTGATTTTTCTCGCTAGATGCTCACATCTTCTTCTTCTCTTCACAAAATGGTCGTCCCTCGAACATGATGTACCTACAAATCTTAACCCTTGTGTAGAAGCATGCTTCTCACAACCATTGAAATTTGTTAGGTACTTAGTTCTACCATTTTTATGAAAGTGTTACCAAATCATGCGTTAATTTACCTTGATTTATGTGGAAAAATAATTTACAACAATAACAGCCCTAACTCACTTTCGTAGGAATCACGGTTGCATTTAGCGTATGCAACAAGCCCTTTTAAACCTCCCACTAGCTTGGGAGGACGAGTAGGTCTCGTGAGGGTTATATAGGGAACACATCCACAACGTTCATTTAACTACTAAAACGAAATAACAAAATTATACAACAACAACAATACTAACTAAACTACGGATAACAACTAAAACGAAATGCGAAATAAAATATATAACAACAATTGACTTACCACCTCGTGGTGGTCGAATGGCATGCTTGCCGCCTACAAACTCCTCGGAATCACCCACCGGTGATTCATACCATTTGTTGCCAAACGGTCCAAACTTCCTCACCTCCTCTTCCTTCTTCTTTTCTAGAGGTGACTTTTTCGCCTTCTTTTTCTTGACCGTTTTCTTCCTTGTTTCTCCAAACCTACCAACCATAGCACACACCTTTTTTGTTTGGATTCATGTCCTTTTTAGGACACTTATCCTCACCGAGCGGGTTAGTGAAATTTGGAAAAATATTTAAATTTAATTCCCGGTCCCCAAACTTCATGCTTACCGTTCCCGTTGCACAATTTATTATCGGATTAGCAGTTGCCAAGAACGGTCTACCCAAGATAACTACCGGTTGGGTGTCCTCAACACACCCAACATAGTCTACTACCAAAAAGTCAACTGGGTAGTAGCAATCATCTACCTTAACAATCACATCCTCCACCATCCCCCTTGGATGCGTGGGAGTCTGATCGGCCAATACCACGGGAGTATCAAATTTTTTCAATGGACCAAAATTGTATTGGTCATACAAACTCCCGGGTAAAATGCTCGCACAAGCTCCAAGATCGAGGAGCGCCCTCTCAATTTTGAATGTTCCAATTTGAATTGGAATTAGAGGATCTCCCGGATCTTGAGCTTTTTGAGGAAGGGCACTCGATAGAACGGCACTAACATGAGATATCAAATCAACCGGTTCGGGTAATTTGTTGTGCCGTTTTTTGATGCTTAACTCCTTTAAGCATTCCACATGAGCCGGAACCTTTTTAATGTCATCGAGTAATGGTCAATTAATTTTTGCTTGTTTAAAATTTTCCCACCTCTCGTCCTTCGGTGGGTACCGTTCCGCAACTTTTGATGCATTAATCGGTTTAATTTGATTTAAACAATTTTCACAAAAAGAATTTTTATTCATGTTTTCAATTTTAATTTGTGAAATCGTTTCTTGTTCATTTTTACTTTCCAACTCATCTCTTGTATTTCCCACTACACCATCAACGCATTGTGGTGGTGGAATGCTTTCAACACTACTACAAACCTCATTATTTGAAAGAAGACTTACCGCGCTAATGTGCACATTCCTCACATTGCCCGTGCTTGAACTTTGATGCTTAGGGTTCACCGTGGTGTCACTTGGGAGCTTTCCCATTCTCCCCCTCATTTATGCCATTTCCTCCGCAAGTTGTCCCACTTGTTTTGCTAATGCTTCATACGATTTGTACCGAATTTCATTCTCTTTCTTGGACTCTTGCATCATCGAAAGCATTACATCCATCTTTGCATTCAAATCACCACCACCTCCTTGATTATTCGTCGACCCGTGACCATCTTGGTTGTAACCTCTTTGGCGAGTTTGGTGTAAATACCTACCTTGATTTCCCGATTGGAAATTCGGGTTCATTTGGTTGGAGGAATTACCATACCTAAAGTTAGGATGGTTCCTCAACCCCGGGTGATAAGTGTTGGAGTTCATGTCATATTGCCTTCGGTCCCCATACACTTGATTCACCTCCACGGTGGCTTGACAATTCTCGGTCTGGTGACCGATGTCTCCGCATTCCTCACATACGGCGTATTGCACCGCATTCACTTCTCTTTTCTTCATGCGATCCAACTCCCGCTCTAACGTTTCTATTCGATCCTTAGAATTCACATCACGATCGGGCCAAGACCTTGAGGTGGGGTGCTTTTTGGCTCGATCAGCCGACTCTTTCGCTTTTGACCTTTTACTCATCCTTTCAAGGAACTCCCAATCATCGTCCTCGTGATTGCTTAACAAGGTTCCATTACTAGTTGACTCAAGGTGGTTCCATGTCTCATCATCCAAACCCCTTACGAAGCATTTGACCAACTCCGATTTTTCAATTTGATGATGAGGGCATTTCCGAATCAATTCGTTGTATCGGGTGAAGGCTTCATGTAGCGGTTCACTCGAAAGTTGGCGAAAAGACCGAATTTCATCTCTAGCATCGTCGGTCTTCGCCATTGAGTAGTATTCGTCAAGAAAAACTTGCTGCATTTCAGCCCATGTGTGAATACTACCCGCCGGAAGTGTGAGAAACCACTGCTTCGCCTTGTCCTTCAAAGAAAATTGAAACAATCGAAGCTTGACCTCTTCCAAGGAGAAATCATGCCCTCCAATAGTACTACATATGGCCGAAAACTCCACCAAATGAGTATACGGTTCATCATTGGACCTCCCGTTGAAGTGGGGGAGGATGTTGATGTAATGGGGCTTGGAATTAAACATTCTTCTTTCACATACAATCGGTGAGTCATTGTCGGTGACCATCGGCCTAAAACGGTCATTTACTCCCCGTGGAGGTTGTTGACGATGATGTGGGCCGTTAACTTCTTGATCAACCGGTCTTCGATTATCCCTTCGATCACCACCTCGATCTCTACCTTGGTTACCTCCTCCCATGAAACGAGGAATCCAGTTATGATTCACATTATTGTTGTTATTGTAGTACCCATCATTTCGGTTCCTTGATTGTAGTTTCGTGGGTTGCGATTGTTTCCATAACCATCATTTCGAGCATTCCCATAACCATAATTTTCATTTCCCACAAAATTGGCATTTTGATAACCAAACTCCTCATCATCAAACCCTCTTGCATTGTAAGCATTGCCCCGATTCGCGTACCCCCAACCATCGTCGTCTCTCTCATCGTAAGTTCCCCCGTCGTCCGAGTATTCTGAGTGAATACTCACGTGTTCTGGCGATTGATAACCGAGAACGCTATACGGTTCGTCATCGGGGATAGCGTTTCTCAAATCGTCGATGTTAAAGAACGGATCTTCATTCGCGGGATTGCCACGATCTCGATTGCCTCTACGGTCGGAATTGACATTCCGATCATCAAGGTGAATGGGTAAGGAGTTTTATCGGTGAAGGTTTTGTTGTTGGGGTGTTCGTTGGGTGTTATTGGGATTTTGATTTCGGAAAGGTGGTGTGGGTGGTCTAGAGTTTGTGTTACCACCCGGTTGCTCTTGAGTTATAGGTTGAATATTTTGGGCGGGATTGAAGTTGCTTCGGTATTGGAATTGGTTCGGATTTTGGTTTTGGTTGAGGTTTTGGTTCGAGTTTTGGTTTGCCATTGAATCGGTTTCAATGGTCGGTGTGAATTCTAGTGTTTAATTAGAAGCAAGAGTTGCTTCTAACCGGCTTGCCAAATTCCTTCTTGCAACTCTTTCGATTTCCGGTTCGTAGACTAACGGTGAAGTCCTCCTGGAGTTCCGTGTATGCATGCACTACCTGTAACCTGCACAAGTAACACACCCCGCGTAACAAAGAAAAAGACAAAGTACAAGAAAAGAACTATGCAATTTAAACAGTTAATCACGCAAATTCAAACAATATTCAAACACAAAGCGCACGCACTCCCCAGCAACGACGCCAAAATTTGATCGGAGTGTCATGCTCTGGTCAAAGATAATATTTATAAGCCCAAATTACCCTTAACTATGTGTTAGTGGTAGTAAGGGGTCGAACCACGAAGAGTATGTGGTTTGCGAATGGATTCGATTGAATTAAAATGAAAGTCACAAATTATGAAGCTTGCTATAATGTTTTTGTATTTTTATTTAGTTGAAAAAGATGTGAATTGGTTTAATTGATTAAAAACTAATGATTAACGATTGCAAGAAAATTTGATTACTAAACAATAATGATAAAAAGGGTTCACACCCGGTTTTGGTAATTGCTAACCTAGGGTTTCTACAAGTTTTAGATTCAACTCAATTGTATACGATTAGTGGATTTAGTGTACCGTGACTTAGGTGCCAATAACTATCAACGTTTCGAAAAATGGACAAGAATGCACTTTGTAATCAACACAAGTAAAACCTAACCAAGACAATGCATAACTACACATAACCATTGCACAAAGTCATAACTTTATAATCGTTCGACAATTTATGAATACGAAACAAATGTAAACTATTGTCAATTGTTTCAAAAATCAAAACAAATTGTCACAAAGTTGAATCAAGAACAATTCAAAACCCTAAATTAAACAACTACCTACACCGGGGTGAAACCAAGGTGATTAGCCGCTCATGGTTGATGAAACTTGATCACCGGATGCTTGAAACTTGAATGAAATCATCTCGAAGCTGAAGGATGGAATGATGAGGTGTAGGGTTTGTAATGGTGAAAGGTTCAATGGATATGGATGAATGGCTGATTAGGGTTTAATGGAATGCTTGGTGAATGATGATGATGCTTCTTGATGATTCGGGTTGTGATGGATGATGGTGGATGTTGTAGAATGATTCCCAATGAAGATGATCCTATTCCCAGGCTCCAAGATGCAGATTTCTACTCCAAGGACATGTAACCCCCGTTTGAATGCTAAAAATTCCGTTTAAACTCGTTCCCAACAACCCAAGTAGCAAAATTCGCGTTTCAGTAAACCAAGGCCCGTCGCCGACGGCCTGGAGCCCGTCGACGACGGCCTCCAGATCTCTGAAATCCATCTGACGGGTTGTTCGGCTATTTACGGGCATCTTTTGACGACGGGACTTTCTAGAGCTCGTCCCGGACGGCCTAGAGCCCGTCCCCGACGGCCTCTAGTTTTTCCTGTTTCGTCCGAAACTGTTAGCTTCTTCGTTATAGCTCCGTTTTTCTCACCGTTTTCGCCCACGTACTCGTAATTCAGCCCTCTATCATTCCATCTTCCAATATATTCATTAAAATCCATTAAAATTCCAAAAACACATCCAATCTTTTCGTGATTAACCCGGTTTTGTTCATTTCACATCCCCGGTTGATCCGATTCACGTCCCGGTGCTCTGTTTAGCTCCCGATTAGCTCCTTAAACTCTTTTAGACCTGTAAAACACAAATCCCATTAAAAGTAGGCTATTCAAGATTAAAAGCTATGTAAAAACATCAACTTAAGCACAAACGATAACCAGTTTTCGACCACGTATCACTTGGCATATGCATCCTTTATGGGCTTTACAGTCTATCAAATGGATGTCAAGACGACATTTCTTTATGGGAAGGTCAAGGAAGAGATCTATGTCGCTTAACCGCCGGGATTTGTTGATCAAGAAAAGGAAGGGTATGCCTACTAGCTGGATAAGGCTCTGTATAGCTTGCACCAAGCACCTTGTGCATGGTATGCTACCCTAACAGAACATTTGCTCGCACATGGATACACTCGAGGGATGATTGATCAGACGTTGTTCATCAATCGTGTTAAGAAGGACATCATCCTAGTTCAAATATATGTTGACGACATCATCTTCGGATCGACTAATAATGCGCTTTGCAAAGAGTTTGAAGAGGTCATGAAGAGGAAGTTCGAGATGAGTTCCTTAGGAGAGATGACAATGTTTTTGGGCTTGCAAGTCCGTCAGAACAATCAAGGAATCCTGATTCACCAAAGTAAATATGTAAATGATGTTCTTGCAAAATTCAACATGACAGATTCAAAGCCGATAGACTCCCCAATTGCAGAACGGTCGTTGTTGACTGAGGATCCGGAGGGAAATCCTATTAATCAAACGTTGTATCGCTCCATGATCGGCTCACTAATGTATCTGACTGCGAGTCGGCCAGACATTCTGTACGTCGTCTGTCAGTGTGCTCGTTATCAGGCTAACCCTAAATTCTCTCATCTAACTGCTGTTAAAAGAATTTTTAAATATTTGAAGGGAGCTCCTAAACTCGGACTCTGCTATCCTAGAGATTCAAACTTTGATCTATTTGCCTTCTCAGATAGCAACTTTGGAGGAACAGACAGGGATAGGAAGTCCACATCAGCTGGATGCTAGTTCTTAGGAGATAGACTCATCTCTTGGCAGTGTAAGAAGCAGTAGATAATGTCTCTCTCCACAGCGGAAGCAGAGTATATTGCAGCATCTGCCTGCTACTCCCAGGTTCTCTGGATGCAACATCAGCTGGAAGATTACGGTTTGACTTATCTTGTTACAACCATTTATTGTGATAACGATGCCGCTATCCAGATCACTAAAAACCCTGTTTTTCACTCCAAAACCAAGGACATTGACATCAAAATTCACTTAATATGAGATTGTTTTGACAGAGGTCTTATTTAACTTGAACAGATCCATACTGATGCTAACACAACGGATCTCTTTACAAAACCTGTCAGCATCTCTAAGTTCAATGTGCTTGTAGACCTCTTAAAAATGATTCGTTTCGCCGACTGAGCAAAAAAAATAAAAAAATAAAAATAAATAAATAAATAAATATATTTTAATGTATATAATAAATAAAGGGGTTTTTATGTGTCTCATCTGGTAAATTTGGGCATAAAGTATTCTACTTTTGCACAAATTTCGGGGGAGAAAAAGTTGCTGGGAAATGAAATACGTTTTCGTGTTAAAGAACTTGATTAACACACGTAAGGTTTCAATGTTAAACAGGCTAGGCTCCACTATGATGTGTTGATAGGTCTACCGCTTAAAAATCAAAAAGAAGCAAAGTGATACAAACATAATGGACTGGACATCTCGTGGGTAACAGACCAACGGTGTATGATTTCATGGTCTTAAATCCTGCGTTGACAGATAGCCAACATCTGAGGTTTCGGGTCTTTATACTGATAAATCATCCGGGATATCAGGGTTGTCCCTCTGTTGCATCCAGACAATATGCAGACCTGGGCACAGTCAGGATATCTTGCAAAAAGAGCCACAAAAAGGGCCAAAACCTTGAAACGGAAGAAATCTCACTAAAAAGAGAATTCCGTGTGCTATTTAAGCCAAATTCGTACCGTTTAAGGTATCTGTCTCGCCCTCGTCAGATCTTCTCTGGTCACTCTGTTGTACGGAAGTACTGACCTGTTCACCAGGAAGTCTTGCGTTGAAAACTTTAAGAATGATCTCAGTATACTCACCTGCTACGATGAACCGTTGTGCTTACCTTGATCGCGGGGTATGCCTTGGAATGGGACACACAGATGTTTTAGTATAAAAATACCTTAAACGTATAGCAAAGCGAAAGGTTGAAGTTTGAGCGGTGGATTTAAAAGGACAAACATATCAACAATTGCATTGACCGATCCAAGTAAACGAAGGGCTGAAAAGTGTCCCTTAATCAGTTCGAGAACGATTTGACCCCGTGACAATCTTCCCAAAATCACCCTTATGTTAGTACCTTGTGCATATTATTCCTTTATTATTTTTAGTATTTTATTATTTTAATGTTGCTCAGTGGGTTGTTTCATTGATTTTGAAGGGGGTATTTTGCTATCTTGAAAAGTTGATTAAAATAATAATAAAAAATTAGATCTGGATGGCCCACTGTTTCGGATGGGACCCATCAGGAATTGACTTAGTCAATCTTGAACAAGCCCATCATTTCGGACCAAGCATCCGAAATGGGCCTAGCCCATAAACCCATCCGTAATATTTAATGAAAAAAGGACAAGAGTCCGTATCACAATTTCGAATTATTTCGGACAAAGCTCTTGAATTTCTCTCTCAACTCACCTCATTTTGGATGATTACAGATTGATTACGGATTAAAGGTACATCATTCCGGAACACAAAGCGGCATCATGGATGATTTCAGACAAGGGATCATCATTTCAGATGATTCCGGACTGGGAGATTCCATCTCGAATGATCTTAGACGGATTGACTTTGTTATTCCGGATGAAGAGGTTCATCCGAAATGAACCCTATCATTCCGGGCATTGACCTGTGTTGACCTTATCTTTGACCTGATCCCTGACTTGAACCTTTTTCAAATGGACCTTTGGACTTTTTGGACTGCTTTTTGGACTGCTTTTGTGACAAGTTGCTTGTGTTTAAGTTTTTGACGTGTTGATTTTATTAACTCGTCGTTAACTCGAATACAAGTTAACTTTCATATTAAAAATGATCTAACGACGATGTTTTAGTGCAGAAAATGGCCGGTGCAATGTTACGAGAAGGAAATCAATGGCAATTGGAAGTAAACGAGTTTCACAATCAAGCAGGATACTTATCGGACCCTCCAGCAGATCAGATAGAGTTATTTGGATATCTAATTAGAGGGTTGAACAATTGTCCTCTCACGCATGCTTTAAGAGCAAATCCTGTCATGTGCAATAGCTGCATTAATACATTTTGGAATATAGCGAAGATAAATAGGCAAGGAGCAGGATCTATTGAAGCTACAGTGCAAAAGACAAAGATTATTGTGTCTGAAACAGTGATTCGAGAAGTGTTGAGATTGGGAGATCAACCGCATCATCCAACGTTATACGATTAGTCAAGAGTTCAAGCTGCTCTCAGAAGGATGAGCTATGAAGGTGGTTATCCTACTGTGCTGAAGAAGCTATTTCCACCATACTGGAGACTTATAGTTCACTTTTTCCTTCAATGTATTGCTGAAAACAAGGGTGGATGGGATCAACTAAACAAAACGTAAACTTCTGCTATCGTGGCATTAGTGAATGAATGGGATTATAACTTTTCGGCCTTCATCTTTGATAACATGAAGAAAATGTTGGATGATCCAAAGAAGAAGATTTTTATGCTATACCCAAGGTTCATCTGGATGATTCTTGACGAACGATACCCAACGTTAGTCAAAGGGCCGAATTACGTCAATTTAAAGTCAATGGGGCCAGGATGCTTTGAGAACGCATGTAGAAACAAAAGAGCCAAGCATCAAAACTTTGAAGCGAGATATGCTCTTGAGAAGCATGGGAGATTTGCTGAGAATGTACAAGAAGCTCCTGTTGCACCAGCACCTCCAATTATTCCTGTTGCTCCAGTTCTGCCTCCAATCAATGCACAGATAGCGGAAGAGCATGACGTACAGCTCATGTAGCAAGTACAGTAGGCGGCTGATGATGAAGATGAAGTTCTTTTAGTTGATTCTGAATCCGAAACAGACTCGAGTGAAGAAACAGATTCTGGAAGCGAGATAGAGATAGTAATGTCTGACAAGGAAGAAGATGTCGTTCGACAGCCAGTGCCAATGACCTCTAAGAATCTAGCAGCGTTACTTCAAAGCTTACAGGGTGGTGATGGAATCCCTCCATTCGTCTCCACTGCTGATATTCAAGAAACAGCTGATATTACTGAAGAATCAGCTCCAAAGAAACAAAGAACCGACACCGCACCTGACAACACTCTTTCTGGGCCTTCGTCTGCCCCTGAGTCCACTCCTACCATTGATCCTCAGCCTGATCCTCCAACAATTGATGCATCGAAGAGAACAAACCTGGAGGACATAGATTTGTATGATTTCAACTTCGATTTTGAAGCCACCCCCTCACAGATAGGCAGTTCTAGTGGTGGTGCTCAATTTGAAGCAGGGATTTCTAGTGGTGCACATACTACTGAGCATGAGGAAACAACATTTCGATATGCAAGAGAAAAAAGACAAGTTCTTGAAAGCGACAGCGATAGTGATGAAGAAGAGTATGTTAAAAGGTTGAAAAGGCGTGTGGTGATACTGGAACAAGATGGAGAGCTAAAAAGTGCTTAGATTGTTTCTCTCCAACAAGATGCTGCATTAAAAGAAGCCCAGATCGCATCTCTACAATCTCAACTCACTAACAGAGATCTTACCATAGATCAACTGCAAGGAGATGTAGGAATGCTAATGTCAACTGTCTACGATCTGAAGGCAAAACTTGAAAAGAAATTTGGAAACGAATTTGTGGATAAAGAGGATGTGACAGTTTTACGTTGGAAGACCAGAGCAAACACCAGAACAAAGAGCAGCAGCGCATGCAGCAGCTGAAGCTGAACGTGCAGCAGCTCTAGAAGCTTATCTAGCCGCAAAACCAAAGAAGCAAAGCAGCAAGTCCAAGAAGAGACGAGAGGAGAAAGAGAAAGAGAAAGAAAAAGAGAAGCAAAGAAAGAAACAGTTGCTGGTGATGAAGAATCAAGATATGAATCCTCTTGATGAAAACTTCCAACTAAAGGATCCCTCACAAAGATCAGACAGATTGGTGATGGAATTGGGATCTTCTCATTACGATGAAGTTGGAAACAAATCAGAAGTGGCATGAACCAGACAAACAAATGTGGCTGATTACTTGAAAGAATGGGCATAGGGAGTATTACGGCAAGGAAAGCTAATTTGAATTGTGGACCCTAATTGATTTGAAAAGTTTGCTACGTGCTCCTTATTTTGATCCAGATCTAAGCAAGAGAGGTAGGGGTTGGGCATTTCACTCACGTCTTGAAAGAGAAGTGATAACCAATTTTGCCACTATGAAGACTGCTGAGCCAACCATACGGAGAAACCCTGGAGTGCGTGATCCTCACACAAAACGCACCATCAAATTAGTTATCTGGCCTTCAACTGACAAAGAAAAGATCATTCCACTCACCAGGAAGTTTGAGAAGGGAATTCTGAAGAACTTTAGGTTATGGGCTTATGATCCAAGGATGGCAGAAGCGGTTATAGTCACTGAAGAATAATCCATCCGGATCCTAAATTCGTATGATTTAATGAGCTTTCATAAGGAAGATATCCTGATTCTCAGCGCACATCAGATCAGAACAAATGAAAAATATGAAGAATGTGCCAAATCCTGGACAAGTGCTGCTTTGAATATTCTATATCATCATCTGTTTACTCTAGATCAAGGCGAAGGTGGTCCTGAGGTGTGATGCAGCCACTGATACAATAAACCTAGGGGGAGATTGTTGGACCCTATTAGGTTTATGGATAAGTGGATCAAGTGGATTAGTAGGAATGTGGGTTAATAGTTGTCTTTGGGCTTAATTGGGTAGTCTTGGGCCTAGGGTTTAGGGAGCCTCCTCCCTAAACCTTTCTATAAATAGTAAGTGTTGTCATAGGTGCATGGTTGGTGATTTGGGAGATAATCTTGTATTAGACAAAGCTTTGTATGCAAGATTTGAATCATTTGAATAATACAATCATCCTTTTTCTTCATCTCTTTATTTCTTGTAACTTGTTTGTGTGATTCCGCCACCTTACGAGTTGTGCGATATCATTGTGATCTCGGTTTTGGGACTTACACTTATTATATTCTAGTAAGTCTTATCCTTTGATGAGTACTAACGATATTAGGGTACGATGTTGTCAAGATAGAGGTAAAACTCATACCTTGATGACTGGTCCCACTCCTTGATTTTATGTCTCACCAGAGTCTCAAAATTCCCAATCAATTAGGAACGTGAAATGACCAAAAGGACGAATATCGTAGGCCTAACATCGATGACGTATTTATCTAAGTAAGTCAAGACACATTACCTCTATTCGAAAGGGGTTAATCACTTTGGTTAGTCACCGTCCCTCTACCCGGGACAATCCTATGTTTTATGAGCCTATCTTTTATGTTATCTCGATTTTATGTATGGTTTTAAGCTTGATTCTTCGTCTATTTTGAGGCTTTTCACACAAATCGCACATATGTCCACAACCTAAAACACTAATCATAATCTCTCAGAATCAAACTAAATTTATGAAGTTTCATTCATCATGCTAGTCTATGTGGGAATCTTGATCGACTATGATACTATGTGAAGCTATCTGATGAATCTACGTGTTATTGTGGTTCTGAAACACTAAACGTAACGTGGCACCGAAATACGAGACAGAAGTGACATGTCCGAAACACGGTGGATACGTCACTGGTACTTCCTATATATAAGTGCTTCCGACATGTTACCAACTTTCGTACTACGTGCTATGCGAAAATTAGTGTTTTGCAGAACGGTGATGAGAATTTTGAACACTAAACACTGGGAAACTACTTGTGCTACCTATGCGAAATCTGTGTGTAATATATGTGTACTCTAGCATAATCTATGTGTAATCTATGTATGTGTTGTTTTGAGTAACCAAAAATACGAAACTTAGCCTAGCGCCAAAGACGAGGCAGACGTGGCATGTCTAAAACATGGTGGATACGCCGCTGGTACTTCCTATATATAAGTGTTTCTGGCATGTTACCGAACCTTCATACCACGCGCTAAGTGAAGTTCGTAATTTTGTAGACTCGGGTTGAAGTGGCTGAATCTGTTTGGTTAATCTAAGTAAAAGACACGTGAGAATGACGGAGTTAATGTTATGGTTAGCGAAGCATGACACTGATGACGAGACGGATGTGGCATGATCGAAGCATGGTGGATACGCTGCTGGTACATCCTATATATAAGTACTTCCGTCATATTGCCGAACTTTCGTAGCACGTGCCATGCGGGAATTCGCTATTTGTGGACTGTGGTGAGATGATTGAACACTAATCTATGTGAATCTATTGGGCTAATCTATGTGAATCTATTTGGGTTAATCTATGTGAATCTATCTGAGTCTATTTGGGTTAATCTACATGTGTATGATGATGATGATGATGACGAGTGCATTGTTATGTTTAGGCAATTGCGACACGTAACATGACACCGAGTACGAGGCGGAAGCGATGTGCCCGAAGCGTGGTGGATACGCCGCTGGTACTTTCTATAAATAAGCATTTCTGACATGTTGCCAAACTTCGTACAACTTGTCATGTGAAGGTCGTGGGTTTGCGGTGATTAAATCTATTGGATTCTATGAAACTTGATGGAAACTTGAATCTTTAATCTACGTGAAACTTGTTGAACGATGAGTCTTTAATTTATCGTGTGTGAATCTATACTGTGAGACTTTGTAATCTAGACTTATACGATCCTCTTGTTGGATCTTTAGATGTCTTCTAGTAAGCTGTCCGACACTCTCAAGAGGTCCAGGGAAAAGTCTCAGAAAAATATGATGTCCTTTATGGCCGATCATATCGCTCGCGTCGTGCCAAGGATCGTCTCTGAGATCCAAGGATCAAACACTCCTCCATCCTTTTCCGATTCTAAGACAGAGAAGGTGAAGCCTACAAAGTTCAACTACAAACACTTTGTCTCTTGTAACCCTAAGCCTTTCTCGGGCAATGATGGGGTGACTGCTATGCTGGAATGGTTTGACAACATCGAGGTTACCTTCATCAACAGCGAGTGCCCCGAGCATTTAAAAACTAGGAGTGCAAAGGGAATGTTTCAAGGCAGAGCTCTGGAGTGGTGGTCGAATGAGAGAAACATCCGTTCTAATGAAGAAGCCTATGCTCTTCCATGGTCTGAGGTGTGAGAATTGATGATGCTTGAATTTTGCCCTCCCCATGAACATCTGAAGCTTGAAGAGGAGTTCTGGCATTTAAAACAGATCGGTGATGACAATCTGGCTTATACTACCCGTTTCAAGCAGCTCAGCTTAATCGTCCCTCACTTGGTTTCCACTCTGAAGCGTATGATAACCAAGTATATCAACGGGTTACCTCCTGCCATGCGTGACTCGATTGAAGCAGCTCAGCTAGGAACTATTGAAGAAGTCTACCGTCTTGCAGCAAGTTTAAACAACAACCGGGTTCGTGACAAACAATTTGGAAACTCAGCTCCCTCGAAATCAGCAAACCAAGTTACCCAGCAGCCTAGTGGCAACCGAAACAAGAAGCGAAAGTGTCAGGGTTCAAGCTGTAATGCCATTGTCCCTGCTGCAAATACAAACCCTACGGGCAAAGCTATTGTGCCTGCTACTACTGCTGCTGCTGCTAACCCTCCTGCTCCGAAGAACATAAAGCAGTACAGTGGGCCACATCCAAAGTGTGCCACTTGTAACTTCCATCATCCTGCTGCTTCTGCTTGTCGTTTGTGTACTAATTGCAATCGCTATAGTCACACGACTCCTTACTGCCGTCAAGTCAACCCGGCCCAACCAGCTCAGCAAGCTCCAGCTCAGGCAGTTCTACCAGCACTTCCAGCTCCTCCGTAGAATCCAAGACTAGTCAACGCTATTCGTGCATGCTATATGTGTGGAGACACCACTCACCTCCGTAATCAGTGCCCCAGCTAAACCAGGAGCAACAGCCAGCCGCTCGTGGGCGAGCGTTCAACCTCAATGCAAACCAGGCTTGTAACAACAATGCCTTCGTTAATGGTACGTTCCTCATCAATAACCTTTACGCTTCGAAACTATTTGATACTGGTGCCGACATAAGCTTTGTGTCCGTAGAATTTGAATCATTGTTAAACTGTGCACGCTCTAAGTTACCTAAGTCGGTTTCGGTGGAGGTGGTCGATGGTAAATCGATTCTAGTTGATTCTATTCTGAGTGGTTTTTCCCTGACTCTTAATGACCACGTATTTACTATTGATCTTATACCCATGCAATTGGGTAGTTTTGATGTCATAATCAGGATGGATTGGTTGCGTAAGAATCATGTCGAGATTGCTTGTCACGAGAAGTTTGTTCGTCTTCCTCTTCCGTCTGGTGATATTTTGCACGTTTATGGAGACCGACCTTCTAGAGGACTGAAGTTGATGTCCTGCACTCAGGTGAGCAGGTGCTTACGTAAACAGTACTTTGCCTTCTTGGCTCACGTGGTGGAACAAAAGGGCAAGGGAAAGAACGTAAGTGATGTTCCAGTAGTGTGTGACTTCCCTGACGTTTTTCCCGAAGTTCTTCCTGGTCTACCTCCTCCTCGGTCTGTTGACTTTCGTATTGATCTCATACCTGGGGCAACCCCTGTTGCTAAGTCTCCTTACCAACTTGCACCTTCCGAGATGCAAGAACTATCCAGTCAACTACAAGAACTGCTCGACAAGGGATTCATTCATCCAAGTACCTCTCCGTGGGGAGCTCCTGTGCTTTTCGTCAAAAATAAAGATGGTTCGCTTCGTATGTGTATCGACTACCGTGAACTTAATAAACTCACCATTAAGAATCATTATCCTCTCCCTCGTATCGATGATCTATTCGACCAACTACAAGGCGCGTCCTGTTTTGCAAAAATCGACCTTCGATCTGGTTATCATCAGCTCCGTATTCTCGAAGATGATATTCCCAAGACAGCGTTTCGCACTCGTTATGGACACTACGAGTTCATGGTTATGCCTTTTGGTTTGACCAACGCACCCACCCGCTGTGTTCATGGACCTTATGAATCATGTTTGTAAACCTTATTTGGATCGTTTTGTGATAGTCTTTATTGATGATATTCTCATTTACTCGAAAACTAGAGTTGACCATGCTCGTCATTTACGCTTAATGCTTGAACTTCTACGTGAGGAACGCTTGTATGCTAAATTTTCAAAGTGTGAGTTTTGGATTGATGAAATACAATTCCTCGGCCATGTCATTAGTAAGCAAGGTATTCATGTTAACTCGTCTAAAATCGAAGCTGTGAAGAACTGGAGTACGCCTAAATCTGCATCCGAGATTCGTTCCTTCCTAGGATTGGCAGGTTATCGTCGCCGATTCATCTCAAAATTTTCTAAAATCGATGTTCCTCTCACCTCATTGACTCAAAAAGAGAAACCTTTCGCTTGGGGTCCCGAACAAGAGGAATCTTTTCAAACTCTTAAGACCCTTTTGTGTAACACTCCCTTTCTTACTCTCCCCGATGGGAATGACAATTTTGTGGTATATTGTGATGCCTCGAACCGTGGTTTGGGCTGTGTGCTCATCCAGCATGACAAGGTTATTGCTTATGCCTCCTGACAACTCAAGATACATGAGAAAAACTATACTACTCACGATCTGGAGCTTGGTGCAGTGGTGTTTGCGTTAAAGACTTGGCGACACTACCTATATGGTACTAAGTGTGTGGTTTTCACTGACCATAAGGGCCTCCAACACCTCTTTGACCAAAAGGAACTGAACATGCGACAGAGACGTTGGGTGGAATTGCTTAACGACTACGACTATGAAATTCGCTATCATCCTGGCAAGGCGAATGTAGTGGCCGACGCTCTTAGTCGTAAAACTCATGTTAATGCTATTTGTATCTCTAGTGATCTCCATGCGTGTATTCACGAAGCTCAGTATTCGTCAGCTAATGAAGGTAGTCTATTCTTCGAAATACGTGGTGCTGCGGTGGATCAACTCGAAACTAAGTCTGATGGACTTCAATACTATCTCAATCGCATCTGGGTGCCAGATCGTGATAACCTCCGTGAGCTCATTATGAATGAGGCTCACAAGTCTCGCTACTCTATTCATCCGGGCGCTGATAAGATGTACCATGATTTGTGTGTGACTTACTGGTGGCCTGGTATGAAGAAGGACACTGTTGCTTACGTCTCGAAATGCCTTACTTGTAAAAAGGTTAAGGCTGAACATCAACGTCCTTCAGGACTCTTAAAACAACCAGAAATCCCTGTTTGGAAATGGGATAGCATTGCTATGGACTTTATTACCAAGCTACCCCGTACACCTTCTGGTCATGATAGCATCTGGGTGATCGTAGATCGTTTGACTAAATCAGCCCACTTTCTTCCTATTCGTGAAGATTATAAAGTGGAGAAACTTGCTCGGATCTATACAGATGAGATTATATGCCATCATGGCATACCCCTGACATAATCTCTGACCGTGATGGTCGTTTTACATCACGTCTTTGGCAAACGTTTCAATCCGCTATGAGTTCTTACTTAAATCTTAGTACAGCCTTTAATCCTCAAACGAATGGGCATACTGAACATACTATTCAAACCTCAGAGGATATGCTCCGTTCTTGTAGCATAGTCTTTAGTGGTAACTGGGATGTACATTTACCATTGATTGAGTTCTTGTACAACAACAACTATCATTCCAGTATTCAGATGGCTCCCTTCGAAGCGTTATACGGTCGCAAGTTCCGATCTCCTCTCAGTTGGCATGAGAGTGGTGACACGCAATTTACTTGCCCTGCGATCATTGAAGAGACGACGGATAAGATTCTTCAGATCTGTGATAACTTGATCAAGGCTAGGAGCAGACAAAAGAGCTATGCTGATAAAAGGCGTAAGCCTCTAGAATTTGATGTTGAAGATCGAGTACTGCTCAAGGTATCTCCCTAGAAGGGAGCGGTTCGCTTTGGTAAGAAGGGGAAGCTCGCTCCTCACTATGTGGGTCCTTTCAAGATTCTCGAAAGGATTGGCAAGGTGGCATACCGACTCGACTTGCCACAAGAACTAAACAACGTACATCCGGTATTCCACGTATCTAATCTTGGTAAGTGCCTAGCCGACGAGGAACTTCAGGTTCCCCTCGAAGACTTGCAAATAAATGAGGCTTTACACATTGTGGAGAAACCAGTCGAAATCATGGATCAAAGTGCCAAGCGATTAAGGCGCAGCAAAATTCCCATTGTCAAGGTTCGAGTGAAATGAAGACCAAGTACCCATATTTATTTCCAGAGGCTTCCTCTTATATTTCGGGGATGAAATCTCCTAAAGGAGGGGAGACTGTAACACCTGCGTCCCTGAACTTTTAGCTATTGTCAATTTTAGTCCCTAAACTATGTGATTCTTGATACTTTGAATCTTTATGCTATGATGCTTGATTCTTAATACTAGATTCTTGATACTTGAATCTTAATATTTAACACTATGAGACTTTATTCTTAATACTATGAAGCTATGATTCTTGACACTTGATTCTCAATATTTGATACTTGGAAGCTAGATTCTTGGTACTTTGGTGCTTGACTCTTGAGACTCGTGAAACTTGAGACTTGGTTGAACGAGAGACTGGAGACTTGTCACTGGCGGAAATTATGAGACTTGGAAACTTTTGTGTTAATGATATAATCTAGTTATGTGATGATATTACACAATAATACGCAACGCTTAATCTAACTCGCAAAACGAATCAAAGACGGAAAATGGCAAAAGGATAGGATTGACCGAATGGCAATCCGATCGGAGGGCCACTCGATCGAAGTGTCATTCGATCCAACCATCACACCGCCTTACACCCACTCTTTCACTATAAATAGGAACTGCCACATCATTCTTCACTGATGTGACAACCTCCTTCGACCAGACACACGCTCTCCCACCTATCTCCCATTTCCCGACGATTTCGATATGTTTTACACTAAATTCTTGTACATCTTCAATCTACACGCTATTCTCTACAAGAATCTTCTTTGAAATCACGCTTTTCACTGTGAAATCTCTGAGATTCGAGATCTTGAGGGTGACGTCATCATGGTGGCTTGAACAAACTGTTGTGTGACATCATTCCAGTCAAGATCTAGCCTAGATCTAAGGAATTTCATGTGGTTGTACACCAAATCTTTACTAAATCTAGACTTTTCAGCTAAAACTCATGTTTTCCTTCATCTTTTCTTAAACTCTTACTTAAAACGGTGGAATCCGGATCTAAACGGACTGTAGACTTGATGATTAGTCTGGAGTGGACTTAGAAATGGATCATCACCGGAAAAGATGGCCGGAGTACGGATTCCGACATGAACACCATCAAGAACAGACACCTGAACGGACTAGGGCGATTCCCGTCCGATCAAACAGGTTGTGTTTTGATGTGTTTATCATTTTCTCAATACGTGCCATGCCGTCGCCATTAAACTCGAAACTTGGAAACGTTACAAGGTTGCAAAGGAGACAAGGACAACTCTATCGAGTGGCAATCCGATCGGACTGCCGTCCGATCGAATGACCATCCGATCGAAGTGACAAGTGCCTTACAACCTCCAATACTTGAATTATTTTGAATCAGAAACTTTGAACTTTGAGACTTGAATCTCCACACTCGGATCGAATGACCATTCGATCGAATGGCAATCCGTACGGATGACCATCCGATCGGATGGCAGTCTGTCCCAACACACATATGTCATTCGACCGGATGACCATCCGATCAAGTGGCTAATCCGACACTTTGCGCAATTCTCGTTATCTCTGTCCGACACTTATCTACTGTAATCTGACCAGGCTAAATCTAAAGAGCTCCCTTTGATCCAATAACAATTAAACTGTCAAGCAATCACTGTGAGTATACTCGATCCCTTTTTGTTTTAAACTATTGGGATGTAACATGTATTCTATGAAACTTGAAACTTGATACTTTTGAAACTAAACCCTATCCTATGTGTATGTGAAACTTGCGATTCTTGATTTTTGATTCTTTATGCTATATGAACGTTTAATCCAGAGTGTGTAGTTCCGCCTTAACAATAGTAGTGCTATAGGAAGATGCACCTCCCCATTATTCTCGGGGGTATTGTTAGGAGGATTCTAGTTTTCCTTAAGTCTTGGGAAAACACCTAAAGCATCGGGACACTTGGGCTATCATTTGGACTGCGAACACTAGCATGGCTGAAACTATTTCTTACATGATTGATATGAGTCTTTTAATCTACTATGCTATTTACTCAAACTTGTAGACTCGCCAGTACGTTTTGTACTGACCCTATTTTAATACATGTTGCAGGCTGACATGATGCTAGGATTCCTGAAATTTGCTAGTATGCTGCTTAGAAACACATCGTAGCTAAACTAGAAACTTTGAAACTAATTTGATGGTGACTTGTAATTGATGTTTTGTGGTTGATACTTCAGACAGTTATTGTGCAATTAATTTAATCTATATTGAAATATCTAGTGTTATGCAATCTCGTGAGCAATATGAATGCTTAGCGCCACACCCCCGATGTTTCCGGCATCGGTTGGGGTGTGACACCGTAGGGGAAAAGGTGGTATCCTTCTCCTATGGCAATACAAGATGCTATTCTGGCCTAATGCAAAAAGTCTGCAACAACGAATCGAAGGAGGTTTTGTTCCATTTGAAGTACAAGGCTTCATCACGAGGAGATGATTCAGAGGTTTTCAGAGCCATGGAAGGAGAAAATTGAATGTGGAAATGACGATTGGGATATTTGGGGAAAAGTTTCGACCTTTTGGGGTTAAACCCCTATTTATACCAACAATTCCACGTTTTCAAATTTCACAATGGAGCCCAAATTGATGCATGATAGTACAGGTATTGGTGAGTAAGTCATATGATGTGACAGCTGACGCCGCCAATCACCCCTTCGGGTACCTGACATCCAGGGACTTTGTACGCTTGGGTTTTCCTTGTCCTTTGTTTGTTTATTTATTTATTTTTCGGCGGTTTACACTTTTTCAAGTCCGGCCCCATGCACACCCTCATAGCATCGGACTGGGGGACATGAGCCATCATTAAATATATAATAATAAATAAATATGGAAGATATCCCCATGCAAATACAAGTACGGAAGAATCTCCGACAAATTAGGAGATGTCGTCAAACCGACTTCCCGACTTAGGTTGAAATCCTAATTCACCCATAAGAATAAATAAGAGATGCCATCATGAAGGTAAGATATACAATTCTCTCTCATTACATTCTCTTTTACTTCCACAAACGAATTCTTATTCTCACGTCGGAGGTTGGTTACAGGAATAACCTCAATCCTGTAAGGAGTCCTAACAATGTTCTATTTTGTAGATTGGAGATGGACCACTCTTTAGCGGATCAACCAGTCAAGAGACGTATCTTAAGTGACGTTTCTACAGTATATGATTTGATACCTACTTTCTATATACATAAAATACAAAAGGCTTGTGCATCCATACATGAGTACATGAGTAAAATGGCGAAAGGCACTTGTGTTCATTTAAGTACCTCCAGATTTGACAACTATACAAGTAAGTTGGATGCCTCAATATATATATATATATATATATATATATATATATATATATATAGGGAGGGGCTCATGCGAGAACTCCATTTATTGTGAGAACCAATGTGAACACAACCTAAAATAGCTAAAAAACCTAAAAAAAAACCTAACCCCCCACCCCCTAAAAACCTAAACCCCCCCCCCCCCCCGCAAGCTAAAATGTTAAAAACTAAACCCCCAAAAAACCTAAAAAAATCTAAAAAAAATATAAAAAAATCAAAAAAAATTCCAAAATTTTTTTTTTGATTTTTTTAATATTTTTTAGGTTAAAATCGCTACTTTTCGAAGCAAAAAAAAAAATTTCAAAAATAAAATTAAATTTTTTTTTTTTTTTTTGGCTTCGAAAAGTAGCGATTTTAACCTAAAAAATATTAAAAAAATAAAAAAAAAATTTGTGTGATTTTTAGCTATTTTTAGGCATTTTTGGTTGTGTTCACATTGGTTCTCGCGGTTCTCGCAATAAGAGGTGGTTCTCGCATGATCTTCTCCCTATATATATATATATATATATACTATATATAAAAGCATATTCAAGGGGCAATTTTGGTCATTTGCCATTGTACAACCATTTCAATCACATTATACAACCATTTAAGCATAAATGTGTTGAAAAATTGTCTTTAACACGTGGTATAGCCGCATGGATCCTAACCGGATCTCTTTGACCCGTTTTACCTCTTATGGATCGAATATAAAGTTTCTTTCATTCGCTTTCTAAACCCTAAATTCATTTCATCCACAGCCGCTCCTCCTTCTTTCTCTCTATGGTGATTTTCAATTTAAGGTTTCACGAGATCTGTGGTATAAGCAAGATCTCACCAGATCCAACAATGGTGTGTTCTGTAAAAGTGGTCGAGGCAAGTTCCAACAACCCGAGGTAAGTTCGATGTTTGTATCATATTTGTATCTACTTTAAACTTGAGGCCGCGTGAGGTGATCTCAGGCGATATATTTGCTTCAGTTTTGTTAACCATCTCCTCCCTTTCTCCTGGAGATTCTAGGGTTTCTTTATCAGTCACTTGAAGATCTACGCTTCCTTAGTGATGAATCTCTCTAGATCCGACACCAGATATACTGGTTTGACCGCTCCGTACCTTTCTTTTTACCATATCTGTTTTTTGTTATTTGAATTGGATCTGTGTAATATTTCAGATTACCTGGTGGTTGTGGGTGGAAGATGGTGGCGATGACACAGATCTACCGTTTGGTGGCCAGAACTACCATTTGGTGGCCAGATCTACCGTTTGAAGTTGAAGGTACTGGCTGTGGTATCATTCTTTTCTTTCGTTCTCATTTATGTGTTCATTTATATGGTTGTCCGATGGTCTCATTGTTCAGGTATACAAGCTCTCTACCGGATCTGTGTGTTCACTCGCGTGGCCGTCCAACTTTTTCTTTGTTCAGGCTCTTAATGACTTCACCAATAAAGTCTTCATGGTACCCCCCACCCCCTCTACATTTGATATCTCAAATAGTCAAAGGATAAGTGATGTTTACGAATTGCGAATGAATTCAGTAATTATTTGCAGACATTGGTGGAATTGGAGTGTAAAAAGATCCATAAAGAGGAGTGAATGTCAAATATGAAACAGAAACAACAAAAAAGGACACAAAGCTGGTGCTCTTCGTGAAGATTTCAATATGTGACCGATTGTGAGTTTGTAGTCATTTTCCATGCATATTTCCAGCCAGATATATTTTTTTAGAACTGTACTTTATTTTCTTAAAAATCCATAACTGGTTTGGCACATGCGAGATGGAAATTCAGTCATTTCTCATATTTTCCCTATTTTCCCCTACTCAATTATTTTGAGTAATTGAATACAATAATTTATTTGAACCAAATTTTTAAAATCCCACATGAGTGGGTTGACTTGCATTTTTAACACAAGAAATGATCTTGAGTTTCTCACTTAAAATGCTTACTAAATTATCATCTGCTATGTTTCTGTTAATTTGATGTAGTGGAAGCCGTTGGGAATTTTCTGGCCATGAAAGAAAGAAGTTGGAGACTTAATGGTGATGATTTTCTAAAGTGGCCAGGCTATTTCAAAAAACTAATGCTCGCATTGGATTTGATTGCAACATTAGAAACGGTACCTATTGTCATGTCGAAAGGATGCATTAAAATCTTTTTTAGTTTTATTCGCTCATTTTCGATTTTATTTATCAAGTAAGAGTACACATGTTCCAAAATGAAAACACTTTGACTTTAAAAGTTAAACTATGCATTTTGTAACACAATACATACAGGTCTAAACCCATGCTTATCTTTTTTCTATGTTTAGAACCATTAACATCTTGACTTTAGCATCCATATACTCATTTTTTAAAGTATAATTAACCGAGGAGGTGTGGCCAAGGGTTAGCAGCCTAAAGGACTGGCATGTCTATCCGCGTTGGGAAGCACAGAATTTGGCACGCGTTGTTCCGTCATTGGGGCCTGAGGGTGTAGACCTTCTATCGGTATTCATCATACACATAATGTTTTTAAGTTAATTAACTGTTAGGTTTTGTTAACTTCTGATTTGACTTAATTTCATGCTTTGTTGTTTTCAGAAAATGCTGAAATACGACCCTGCTGACAGGATTTTGGCTAAACATGCTATGGATCTTCCTTATTTCGACAGAGTTTATCTCTAGGTGAAAAAATATATGTAACCTGATCTTTGTTTAAGAGTGTTTGACAGTTTGGTAGCTGATTTTTTTACCTCTAATTCAGTTAACAGTGGACCTGGCAGAATGGGTGGTTTGGGTTAGGTGGAGTCACGGGTCAGAACGGGTTCAAGTCAAAATGGGTTCGGGTCGGAACAGGGTATTTTAATAATGGTTCATTGATTTTGGTTGTGTTGTTGTAGATTTTGTACCACGGAACCACCGAGCGATGGTTCCTTCATATTCTGTTTCATTTCATATCAACCCTTCGTCTTTTTGTTCAGCCACCATGATTTGTTTGTGTAAAGTACATCACATTTATTAACTCTTTGTTCTGCTCTATGGTTTGGGGCTGGGGTCTGGTTTGGGTTGACTTACTATTTCCTGTCCTTTTTGCCTGTGGGTGGATGCGAATGGGTTGGGCTGGAGATACATGGGGTGGTGGGTAGTTATAACCTGTAGTACTTCTGGTAGTAATATGGTGATTTGCTCCTTACCCTTTCTTTGGTCTTTAGGCGTTTGTACTGTTTCTCAAACCGACTTAAGCCATAGGGTGATTCTCAGGGGGTCATTTATGTAGTTTGTTTTTGAGTCTTGTGTCAAGGATTGACATTAGCCAGGGAGACATAAGGCAGGACCAGCTAGAGGGTATGTCGTTTCGGTGCAGCCCCTATTTGTTCACTACCTCTAAGTTGGAAACCCTTTTAGGCTCTAGAAACCTTTAGTGTCTTGACAAACTATACAAGGGTCTGGGTTATTGGATGTGTTGGGATTAGTATTATCTTCCGTATAATCTATACAGTTTTTCTGTGGTGCATAAAGTCTGGGGATTGTGCTACTCTTATAACGGATCAGAGCATCGCTAGATTCTATGGATGTTGTTTTATGGGTTAGGTTGGGTTATGGGCTGGGACAGGTTTCAAAAGTTGATGTTTCGGGCTTTTGGGAGGTGGCCAATGTACAAAATAACATGTTACTGGTGCTGTTTTTTGCTACTGTACAGGGGGTTTTTTATATCATAAAGTACCTCCTTCTTGGTCTGTTCATGTTTCTGTTGTGGACGCTGAAGGCTGGAACCCAACAATGCCTATTGGGTTCGGTATTTTGTCTGATCAGCTGGCCCAAAGGTGGCCAAATTCGATGCTTAACAGGGCCTGGGTCTAGGTTATCTTTCTGCTTCTGAAGGCCCACTTTTGGGTGGTTACTTCACTCTTGAAGAACTTCAGGTGAGGCTTTATATTTTTGAAAATTGTCAGTAAGTGTTCTTAATGTAGAAAGGTGCTAAGTTTGAAATTATATTGTTATCAGATATTGAAATAGACGATAGCACTGCTTGAAACAAGTAATGCAAATTTACAAAGCCAACTTAAAGAACAAGAAGTCAACTTTGAGAAGTTGACTAAACAAGACATCGATGCTCAAGTAAGTTAGACCTTTCTAGCTTTTTCAATGTTAGAATATGAATTTCTATGTTGCATCACAATTGACATGATTTTGTGATTTCAGTTTGAGAAAGACAAGTTACTGCTTAAAATTGAATCTGCACGTGATGGCAAACCATGGGATGAGATAGACTGTGACTCGAATAAGGGTATTGCTATTTACTTCATTTTCTTCCTGCTTTGTGTAATTTTGCATTAGACCACAGGCGTACAGGGTTTGATTATAGTGTCGTTTATTTTGATCTACAGGGTGGTGGCGCGTTTGTGTTATCCAAATGTTTTCTTTGCATTTTAGGGGGAACATGGGTGCTTCTCTCCCAGGGCATACAAGACACATGTTATTGGCGGCAGCCCGCCATATTTAACATATAAAAAAATGTTAAATATGGCGGGCTGCCGCCAATAACCTGTGTCTTGTATGCCCTGGGAGAGAAGCACCCATGTTCCCCCTAAAAAGCAAAGAAAACATTAGGAAAAAAGCATTATGAATGAGGATGGCCTGAATCTACGTAAGGGTCGTGTTCAGCAGTTGCTGCTTGCCTTGCAGGTAATTTTATTTACTGTCTTTTGTTTTTTAGAAATTTTTAATCGTTGGGTTACGGTTATAAACTGTGTGGTCAGTTCTGTTAATTCGGTAAACGTCAGGTATGGAAGTGGGTAAATTCAAGTTAATTCCAATTAATGATATCAATTATATCTCATGTTAAATACATATCAACAATCTTTTTAATTTGTAAAGAGGGATAAGTGACAACTAATATATTTAATGTATTATAGCGAATATTTTCCAACATATTACTTATTATTTACAAAAAAATAAAAATATAAAGGTTTATTAATGTCAGTTCAGTTATTTCGGTTATTTACACACATATAACCATAACCGAATCATAAAAGTTGGTTCATAATAATAAAAGTATAATTAACAATATTGTTTTTATTACTAAAACAATAATTTACAAATAGAGAAGTTTTTTTTTATGAAAACAATTTAACCCCAGTCAAGTATTACCCCTTTCAGATTGACCAGTTAAATAGAGAAGCAATTTACAGCTGTAAGTATTACCCCTTTCAAATACCAAATGGTTTAGTTAGAATCCAACTTCAAGTTATAATCCAGTGACATTTTTCATATTCTTAATAAGTCTTTAGTCAGAATAATATCTTTAACATATCTCAACCTTTTCAGAAACCAACTCATGTCAGAATCTTTTGTTTGACTTTTGTCCTTTTTGTTTTTTTTACTACTTACCATACTTGCTTTTACATCTACAGCTGTAAAGCAAGCTAAACACTGTTGTCTGAAAGGGAGCATGCTTGCTTCAGTCTCTATAAATACGACATCAAGCTTAACACTCTACAAACACTCAACTACACTCAACTGAGACGAATTAAACTTTCAAATTGTAAGTTTTATCTCAGTTAAACTAAATCCTACTTTTAAATCTTACATCATTTAAACCTTCAAAACATCAACCTAACAACTTCTATTTTACTTCGATTTCAGAATATCAATACTCTTTGCATCTGGATCTTGCGTTGTTTCTCGGCTCTTCACATCAAGGTTTTACATTTTTTGTCGGCTTTTTACATCTGCTCTTGCATTGTTGTAAGTTCTTTCACATTTCTGGTTACTTTTGTAACTTTTAACTGTGGTTTTCGCATATGTATTATTTAACTGTGGCTTTTTATATCTGTTAGTTTTGTAACATGTATTGTTTTAGTTTGCCTGTATTGTAAAAGTGGTAGAACAACCGTGGCTATGCGAGAGTACTATTCTTACAAGTTCCAGATTCGATCTACCGAAAACGTGCTTCTGTTCGGTGGTAGACTGCTACAACAGTTTGTGGTAGATGTTTACATAAAAATTGAGACATCACGCTTAGAATTTTGTGAGAGAAACCAGGCTAAGATACGGGCCGAATTGTACCAAGGTCTTGTGGATTGCGTTAATGCTGGTGAGGTTCATGCAAACAGAGTCGGGAAAAGAATTGTGTTGCCTGCATCTTTCATCGGAGGGCCTCGTGACATGCGACGTCGGTTTCTAGATGCGATGACTTTAGTTCAAGATGACGGCAAGCCTGATATATTCCTTACAATGACATGTAATCCTAACTGGCCTGAGATATGTGATAATTTACATGTTGGTCAAACTGCACAAGATCGTCCAGGCCTTGTTTCAAGAGTGTTCTGGGCTAAATTAGAAGATCTTAAGGAACAGCTCTTCAAGAAACATATCCTCGGTGAAGTTAAGGCATACGTTTATGTCATCGAATTTCAAAAGCATGGTTTGCCGCACACACATTTTCTCCTTATCATGTACCCGCAACACAAGATCAATAACGCGGACCATTATGATTAGGTTGTGTGTGCTGAAATTCCTAACAAACTAAGACATCCCAAATTGCATGAGATGGTTGTCAAGCATATGATTCACGGTCCTTGCGGCAATTTACAATTAAGCAGTCCTTGTATGCAAGGTGATCCTAAAGTTTGTCGTTTTCACTATCCTAGACAATTTAATGAACAGACAACACAAGGAGAAGATGTGTATCCGTTGTATCGAAGGAGAGACACCGGGATAGAAGTGGACGTACGAGGAAAAACACTTGATAATAGATGGGTGGTCCCATATAACCCAAGGCTTTTGATGATGTTTAACTGCCACATCAATGTTGAAGTTTGCTCAAGTATAAAATCTGTGAAATATCTTTTTAAATATGTTTATAAAGGACATGAAAAACAGGTTATTCAAGTTGATCAAAGTGAGCCAGGGGTTGTTGTTAATGAGATAAAGAGATTTCAAGATGCACACTACATATCGCCCCCAGAGGCTATGTGGCGCATTTTTTCCTTCCCCCTTTTTCTCAAATCTTTCCTTCTGTTCTAGCCTTACAACTTCATCTCCCAAATAATAAGATGGTTAGATTTAGAGAGGATGACATAATGTCTAATATTGTTGATAGGGAAAGGGATAAGAGAACTATGCTAATAACATTTTTTGAGGAAAATAGAATCGATGAAACAGCAAGGGTATATTTGTATAAAGATTTTCCAAAACACTTTACGTGGAATGGAAGCACACGCCGTTGGAATCGTCATTTCAGAAAAATACAAAGAGGTCGTATCGTTTCCGCTAATCCAGCCAAAGGAGAAAGGTACTTCTTACGCCTACTTTTGTCAAATGTCAGAGGGCCTACTTCTTTTGAACATCTTTGCACAGTTAATGGTCAACGATGTAAGACATTTCGAAAAGCATCTCTTGAGTTAGGCTTAATAGAAGACGATGAATATCTATCACAATGTCTCGAAGAAGCCTCTATGTTTCAGTTTCCCAATGCTCTTAGAAGGTTATTTGCGACCATAATGATTTTTTGCCAACCTGGAGATATTCGAAAGTTATGGAATGATCACTTTGATTACTGCTGAAGATCATCGGTTACACTGTCAAAGTATAGAACGAGTTCAAAATATGTTTCTTACCGAAATTAGTGTCTTTCTACAATCCATGGGTAAAGATATCAATGAATTCGACCTTCCTAAGATAACAGACGATGTTAAGTTACAGGATGTAGGTTATCGTGAGTTACAAGAGGAGTATGTGATTGTTTTGGAACCTGAACACTTGAGTGCCAAAGATTCACTTAATCCGGACCAAAAAACGTGTTTGATGAGATCATGATGCATGTTGATAATGATCTTCCAAGCGTCTTCTTTATTGATGGTCCAGGTGGAACTGGGAAAACATTTTTGTACAATGCCTTACTTGCTGAAATTCGGTAACGTGGTCTTATTGCTCTCGCAACAGCTTCATCAGGTGTCGCGGCTAATAATATGCTAGGAGGTAGAACGGCTCACTCGAGATTCAAGATTCCTATTAATCTTGAAAATAATTCAATGTGCAGTATCAAAAAACAGAGTGGGGTCGCTAAACTGATTCAGTCTGCCAAAATAATCATATGGGATGAAGCGTCGATGGCTAAACGACAGGCGATAGAGGCAGTCGATCGTACATTCCAAGACATTATAGGTGTTAGTCTCCCATTTGGTGGGAAGATAACGGTTATGGGAGGTGACTTCAGACAGGTGTTGCTGGTTATTAAACGTGGCACTCGAGCACAGATTGTAGACTCCAGCCTACGAATGTCACCTCTTTGGTCTTTGAGTAAGAAGATGCGGTTGACCATAAATATGAGAGCACTAAAAGATCCATGGTTTTCTAAATTTCTTTTAAGAGTCAGCGATAGAACTGAAGAACCAATCGGAGGAAACTATATCCGCATACCCAATGACATGACAATTCAGTGCGACAATAGAGAAAACTCTATAAAAGAATTGATCAATGCCATCTTTCCATCAATTGAAGATAATGTATATTCTTCAGATTATATAATCTCCAAAGCAATATTGTCCACAAAAAACGAGAGTGTTGACGAGATTAATAATCAAATGATTGAAATTTTTCAAGGGGAGGAAAAAGTTTATTACAGTTTTGACGAAGCTGAAAATGATCAGCGTAACTTCTATCCGGTCGAGTTCTTAAACTCGCTAAATGTTAGTGGTTTGCCGCCTCATAAGCTTCGTTTAAAAATTGGATGCCCAATAATATTGTTACGGAATATCGATCCATCACATGGCCTGTGTAATGGCACGCGGTTGATATGTAAAGGTTTCATGCGAAATGTTATTGATGCAGAAATTGCAGTCGGTCAACATGCCGGAAAAAGAGTTTTTTTGCCAAGAATCCCTCTAACCCTTTCTGAAGATGATAAGTTCCCATTCAAGCTGAAAAGAAAACAATTTCCAATTCGACTTAGCTTTTCCATGAAGATTAATAAAGCTCAAGGTCAAACAATTCCGCACGTTGGTATTTATCTACCGGATTCTGTATTTTCACATGGACAACTTTATGTGGCATTATCAAGAGGGATTTCAAGACAAAATACAAAGGTTTTGGTACATCTCTCCAAAGATTTCAAACAACGCGGAGTTTACACATCAAATGTTGTCTACCAGGAAGTGTTGCGTGATTAATTAACCGCATCCGTATCAAAACGAAGGTAAGTTAGTAGATTTTGTGCCTTACTTGCTTCCAGAAATTACTTTTTAAAACACATGTAAGCGTCTAACATTGTTTTTTTTATGTGTTGAAATCTGGTACAGTAGAGGAGAAGATACAAGAAAGTCATGAGCAAACGAATGTATTGGTAAAACAGGAAGAGATACAAGAGACTCCCCGTGTTTAGTTTTTGGTGTTTTGTCCAGCTACTTCCCTGTTTTGTACTCACTTGCCTGTTTTGTACTCTTTTTGTTTTTAATTACATCTACTTCCTTGTTTTGTACTCTTCTTGTAGATAGATCACGCCGAAGCTACAGCTAAAAAAATTTACCCGAGTATATCATCAAAGAATCGATAAACTAACATAAAAACCAGTGACAACATATCATGAATAAGAAAACTAACTTAAGTACTATACAATATATCACGAGACGACTGATAAACTAACGGTAAACGAGTATCCTATTGTAAATCGCCACACCCGCCGCATCGCGCGGGTAAGTGACTAGTATATATATATATTTTTTGTAGTTTTAGTTGTAGTATATATAAATGATAATCAGAGAAAAAGAATCAAAGCTAAGATAGATAAATGGTAACAAAAGTTGTTTATAAGGTGTGGTTGATGTGTGCAAAATGCAACATATAAATTACATCAAACAAGGCATAAAACTAACCCTTTTCAAGTACTAATATTGGAAAAAAAGTGTTTTTGTCTTCCTTTTGTATTTTCAGGATTAAATGAGCTCAAAAACGCAAAAGAAGCAAAAAGACAGCTAAATCCAACATAAATACAAGAAAAGGAACATTAGTGGACTGCCCGACCCCTCAATGGCACCTTCCAAAGCAAATTAGAGAAGACAGAAGACTGAACACGCCCCGTGCTCAGCCAGCACGGGGCCGTGCCCAAGAAGCAGCAGAAAAGACAAATCCATAGAAGCTTCTATTGCCCACCACGGGGCCGTGCCCAGCGGACACGGGGGCGTGTCGAAAGTACAGCAGGCGCATTTATTGTAATTGCGAATTACAATTAATGAGGAGAGAGAGTGTCAGACAGACACGGGGCCGTGTCCAGCTCTCTGTTCAGCCTATAAATAGGAGTGCTTGGATTCATTTCATCTCATCCCTTGGCACACCACCTCTCTCACACCTCATCCACCACCCACCACCATCACAACACCATCATCCACCACCATCATCCATTGTCCATCGTAGAGTGTGTGAGTCGTCTCGGGATCCAAGATTGATCGTAAGAGTTCTTGACAATCAAGGCCATGTTTGCCTAAGTCTCTTACATCACTTGGTGAAGACAAAGTGTCTAGTATAATACTTTTTATTTCTAATCTTTTGCACTTTTTATTTGGTTTTGTATTAATGACTTTAATAACTAGTTACTTATGTTGAAGGTGATCTTTCCTTATCGTTTGTCCGTGGTGTCTTGGCATTATTTTACTGTCTATATAAAATAAAGAATTTTCACCATTCATATCTCCACGGTCTATATGGAGGTATGTTGGCTACCTGGTCGGGGGTTAAGGGAACAGTTTGGTAAGGGTCTTGCCATTGTTCAGCGTTTAGAGGTCCTGCAATGGACCTGGGTCAAATTTAGTAGGACCTCCTTCAATGCTTCACGGTATTGGATGGCGGGGGTCCAAACTCTTTGATCCCCTCATAAGTTAACTACTATTAATACTATAACCCGGCTATTTAGGACTGTATCCCTGCTGACTCAGACTACTTAGCCGAGGGTAACGTCACCGCCAAAAGCGGGGCCTACCACAATACTGCATTAATAACTTAATTCATTATCTTCCAATAATCCACCCTTTTAGGATTGTATCCTTGCTGACTCAAACTACTGGGGTGAGGGTAACGTCACCTTCAAAAGAGGGGCCTACTACAATAACTAAGATAATCTCTTAATTATGTGCAAAAGTGCAGAAATAATCAAAGGTTATACTAGATACGAGTCGGAACCAAGTGATTCATCTTGTCTATCTGTTTTTATTTTATTTTTATTTTCAGCATTTTAGTTAGGTTTTATTTTTCTTAGCTTAAAACATTTTTCTAAACTTTTTATTTTGATTAGACGTTGAGGATAAACCGGTACTAAAAGCTCTTGTGTCCTTGGACGACCTCGGTATCTTACCAACGCTATACTACACTCAACGATGGGTGCACTTGCCCATATGTGTGTTTAGTGTTAGTGAAATATCGTGTTTTATAAATTTAAAACTTGGCTAAAATAAGTGTTAAAAAGGGCTTAAAATATACACCTAATATATATAACACTTCACACGCATCAGTGGTTATGAACCTTATGGTTATAATAACCCTTCACATTAGCGTCATGTCAGTCACTTGTAATCCACCATCCAAAATCAATACCCTAAGAGCATTCATATCTTTTTCATCTTTTTTACCCTATAATTTCATTAAAAACTACATTTTCTCTCCTCTTTTAATTAAATAACATTTTTTCCTACTTTTATCTTTACTTTTTCTCTCTCCTACATTTACAACCACTTTCAAAATATATTAAAAAATTATACGGGTGAACAGTGTCCCTAAAATTTACAGATGAACAGTAACATTTTATCTCTCCTCTACTCACAACCACTTCCAACCACCTACAAATACTTTTCATAATATAAAAAGCTCTCTCATAGAACTGAGAGACGGATTATGAATGTTCTAAGGGTGTGGTCATGACTCAGACCACTATTCTCTTATTTTAATATATTTTTGTGTAAAAGAAAATGAAATATTGAAAAAAAAGGAAAGGAGACCCATGGTTGTCATGGTTTAATCCATGTCAACCATGGTGGATGAGACAAGACGGTGGTGTAACAATTCATTAATGGTTCTACGTGGCGATTAATGACCCAATTCATACCCCCACACACGCCTAACCACAAGCAGGGGTGGACCCACATAGAGTGGGTCGGGGTCTCCGGACCCCAATGTTTTTTAAAAAATTAACAGAGTCGGTATATTAAATTGTAAAAGGACCCAATAAATACAATTAGGTGGACACCATAGAATGAAAAGGAAAGCTGGTGTAGTGGTAAATCCATCGCTTTACCAAAAAAAGGTCATATGTTCAATCTTTGTATAGTCTGTTTTTCCTGTGTTTTTTTTTTAAATCTAGTTCAAACTTCGCGATCCAAACGAGGTCTGACTTGAAAATTTTGAACACCGAAAAAAATGGGCCTTATTGAAAAAAAAAATCTGGATCTGCCACTGACCACAAGGTTACAGGTTTGATTTCAATCCACTTGTTTCGCCCGACTTTCTATTTATTTATTTTTCTTTCCTTTTTTGTTTTTCTTTCCCTTTTTTCTTTCTTTTCTTTTTGACTGTTGATGATAATTTTTATATTTATAGAACTATAAATTAAGTGATGTAAAAATAACATGTAATGCCTATAAATTATATGAAGTAAAAATAACAAGTAATATCAAGGAAAATCATATATTTAAATATGATTCACCTATTCATTCTTTTTTTTCTGATTTCTTTTGTTTTTTTTTTTATTAATTCTTTAGTTTTAGGTTTTTTTTATTAACATTATTTTTAATACCGAGTCTATCTTACTATTTAAATTTTTGATACCTTTATTTTTACATATTTTTACTCTTTTTTTCTTTTCTTTATAACCTTTTTTTTTTTGCTTTTCCTTTTTACCTTTTACTATCTTTTTTTTATTTTCCCTTAATGTTTATCCTTCTTTTATAATTATTGGTGTTATACCGAGCGTGAAGGCTATTCCAATACTAAAACAATATTGATCAAGTTTGCCACGTTTGCTATAAAATGTGCTAGTACAGTCTCAAACCGACACTGATCAAACTACAGTCACATCGCAAGGGGGAATACAGAATAATCGTTGTCCGCCACGAAGCGTTAAGCCTTTAACCCTAGTTTTACATGAAAGTTAACCTAACACCTATATTTCTTTTTTCATAGTATATGTCCCTTCCTACACTTACGCATAAATTTCTTTTTTCTTTATTTGAACTTGTATATTTCTACGAGGACCATTAAATGTTTAGGAACTACTTTTTAGGTTTTTGATCTATTGAGAACTTCATCTTTGTGTCCCTTCTCCCTTTTTAGCATCGTTATAATTAGATTAACCGTAATAAGGCGCTAATGGCCCTCCACGTCACAACCATTCGCCGTAAAACCATCAGTAGCACAACATGAGGGGGGTGAGGGCCTCATCCCTCCTTTTTGGTAACGAGTTAACGAGCGTGCGGGCTTGGGTGTGGAGCGCAAATCAAAATCTAATCGGTCGAAAGATGTTTCTCATTTTCTAAAAAAGTATATTAAATATTAATTGTTTTTTTAGATAAAACTACTATAATCTCGTGAAAAAAGTTATTTGGTTAAAGTCTTACTACCGACTTAACAGTGAGTTGACACTTAACAAACTCCTTAAACCAAAAGTTAAAACCACTACCTACACTTACAACAATGTCCCAAATTCAACATTAGTCATTCATATAAACATATGTAAATCAGAAAACATGCCTTACACTTCTTTTATAAAATAATGTATTTTAAAATCTCCGATCATAATTATTAATAAAAAAATAACATATATACATGGCCAATATATAAATTTGGTCGGGTAAACATGGAAATTTAAATATATTAACAAAAGAGAATTAGTGGAAATGGAAAATGACATCATGCTATTTTATTTTTGTAAAAGACTAAAAGTGACATCTTTAGTCTTCTTTTGTGTTCTCTCAATATTTGATGATAAAAGTAATATCTTTCACCATCATACATTTATAAAAACAAGTAGCACACAATTACTTTGATGATAAAAGTAACATCTTTCACCATCATACATTTTTAAAAACAAGTAGCACACAATTACATATCCATGATTCTTCATCATAGAATCCTTAGGGTTGTACGGGGTGGAGTGCGGGAAGGCTGGCAGTGACCGCTCATCGCGCGGTAACACCGCCGTCAACCCTTAAAATGGTGCGGTAAGCTGAAATGGATGGGGAGGAGTCATCGCATGCTCGGCGTCCTTTTATTGACCGTTGGCAAGTTTCAACGGCTAGATTGCCTTTTGAGTTTTAAATAAAAAAATTACATTTTTTTAAATTTAAATATCACCATTTACAAACCATTTCTCACAAATCAAACCATTCATAACCAAAATACAAACAAAACACACCCTGGATAAACAAAAAAAAGTTAATGCCACCAAAAAAGGTTCTACTTGTCAAGGATCGGTTTGAGCGGTCCGAGTGCACTGCTTCAATCCCCGCTCGGGTATACACCACACTCTCAACCTCAACTTTTTTACTCCCAAGCTACACAACTGACTTTTTACTCCACCCAGCCTCAACCAAATTTAACACCAGAAGTATTCCCACCCACATAGTCCAACAATGTTTGTACCCGGTCGATACGAATATTCCATGGAAAAGCAAACCTCGTTCGACCCGTTTGTATACAGGAGCCTAACAATTCAATCACCATGAGAGAATGTCAAACACTCGCTTCCAATTTACGATGACAACGGCTACGAAGATGTTGTACCTGAAACGCAATAATAGCGTAATTTGGATGAAGATTAATATCTTGGCGAATATGAAGATGAAGATTTTGGTGGAGTAAGTGAACCGAGAAGCAAGGGAGGATAGATGGAGCATCAAAATTGGATGAAAAATCAAGAAGATGTGTTAGCCAAGGTGTAACGCCCAACTTTTTCGTACTTTCCTTAATTAGAAAGATCGTTTTTTATTTCTATTTTTGGAATCTTGTATTCTTGTACTCTCGTCTTTTCGTTGTATCGTTGTAAAAATCCAAGACTTGGATCATAAATAAAATCCGTATTTCTTACAAATTCGTGCTTTACATATTCATACATGTCTATACGTTTGAGTTCATAAAACAATTGATACTTTATTCGTAATTCTTGAAAATATGTGATAAACTTTCAAATACGTGATATACGCGAATCATACGTCATTTGAATGCAAACGACACTTATTTACGACATACATACTAAATCGTACTTGTCCATACTTGTCTTTATGTTAAGTATACCTAAAAACACCTTGTAATATGCTTTATTTACATAGAATACCCTTAAAATACATTAAAACCATCAAAAATGAACTTTAGGGACCTAACTTGCCAAAACTCAAACTTCAATTCAGAGAACCAACCCGTCGCGTCGCGCGATGGGGATTCCTGTTCGTGGTCGCGCAGCGCTACCACATCAATATGCCAGAAAGTCGTTTGTGTTGCAACTATTGGTCATTTGTGTGTTAATTGTTGTGTTTCTTGCTTAAAGACCACCTAACTCAACCCTAATCACCTCCTATAAAACCCAACTCACTTCCACACTTCTCCCACTTTACAAACACTTCATTATCACTCTCTAAACACTCCAAATCTGGTGCAAAACAGTAGCAAAGTCAGATTCATATCAAGTTACAAAAGTGAGTTTAAACTCACTTATCTTCCATCTTTTTCACTTCTCCTTGCTTCTTTGCACTTGGAACAACCCTAGGGATGTTTCCATAGGTTTTCCATGGAAAACCAAGGATGGAACATCACCACATTGAGGTTAAAAGTGCAAGAACTTTCTATTTTAAACAAAAACTTTGTTAAACATTCTTAAACTTATATTTTAATCATGCATTCTTATGTCATTGTGCCACTAATCAAGACTATGATTAAGTGTGCTTAAAAACAAGATTGTAATATACAAATTCAGAGGTTTTTAATCCTATAAACTTTCTGTTTCTAAAAGGGTTCTAACCCACAAGTGTTGAACAAGACTTAAACTTGTGTATGTGTGATTATTTGGAAAGCTTAGGCTATCCTACTTACAATCCACACCTTACTTGATGATTTTCTCTTAGTTAAGCATGTATATTTCATTTCTTTATTGTCCATTCATGACCATCCTTGTTATCTTATGACAACTTGTGCATTGGTGTATGTAAAAGAGGTCTTAAAAGGAAGAACATCCTCCTACCTCTATGTATGACTTCTATGATAATCCTTGTTATATTGTTGGACTAAACTTATTATATACATTATGAAATATATAAAATACATATAATACATGTAGGAAACCGAACCCTTGATGATAACCAAATGGTTATTTGTCAAGTTACTAAGTTACATCACTTAAGTGCTTAGTTTCCTCGTTGCGATTCTAATGGGTATTAAACCTATGAAATCATTCTAACCCCTATGGGTTTTCATAGTGTCAAGAACGAGTACTAAGTCTAAGTGATTATTTTCTTGTATATTTACTTTGTGATACTTTCTAATTCCGAATTCCTAATCCTCCGTTATCATCCAAATACTCATACACCTATGTTTCCTCGTGTAGAAGGACTTGGTGTTCCATCCTCCAACAACCAACAAACTCTTCACAGATTAACAAGTGGAAGCTTGCAAAACTGTGAGTACACTTGACCCTTTTTACTTCAAAAAACACTTTAGGTTGTAACATGTTAATATACTAACTTAAATATCACACACTTAAACATGCTTTACAATCTCAATCCTATATACATGCTACTTGTTTACTTAGGTTCATGCTAGATTATACATGCTTTATGTAATTAACTTTGCTAAGCCCCAACTTAACATATATAGCGCTATAGGAGTAGCATGACGCCCGTCGGGGTCTTGCTAAGTCTTTATTTACTCTTGAACGGTCTCGTTACTTTTGTGGCGAGGGATGCTAAATACAAGTGGACACTTGGGTTTGACATATTGTGATGCATGCTAGTTACCTTGTTTGCAAATTGCCATGTGGATTCGAGAAAATGCTTTTATACTTATGTTATATTATACAAACCTTGTGTACTCACCAATGCTTTCACATTGACACTTTATTTTAAACATGTTACAGGTTGATGATGATGATCGTATGAATCTAGTAGGGAAGACTAGAAAAACGCTCAAGAAATACTAGACTTGAATATTTATGTTATGTTGAACTCGTTGTATTTGACTTTTATTTGTTGTAATTTGAATTTCATGTAATGTACTTAACAATTTGATTTATGCAATGAAAACGGTTTCGATTTAAATAATGTCACAATTAACGTTATGTGTGATGAGCAATCTATCTACGTCCCACTCCGATGATTCCCCCATTGGTTGGGGTGTGTCACAAGGCATGGGTTCATTGTTAGTTCAATAAGGAGCAAGGCAATCAACAACCACGCGATGGTTTTTGGAAACAAATTCTCGAGCATTACAACGAGAAAATTGGAAGAAGCACCCGAACGGTTCATCAAGTACGTTCAAAATGGCAACATATGATGACTAAATTGAACTACTTCAACGGCCTTTGGCAGCAAGCGATATAAATATTTTTTTTAACTCTATATTTTGGTTTATATCTTTAACTTTATATTTTCTATAACTTTATATTTGTTTATATATTTATTCATATATTCTTTATAACTTGATTTTTTTTATATCTTTAAGTTTACAATTGTTATAATCTATATGATCGTTTACGTAGTAGCGGGTGTAACGATCTTGACGTCTTGAAAACGGCCTTGAGTGATTTCCAATCAAAATATTTGAGTGGTTTTCAACATGTTAAGGCATGGGAGGTGATTAGAAAACTTGACAAATAGGCCCCAGTACCATTGTTGGGTGAAGAAAGTGGTAGTTTGAGTAAAAAAGGAAAGTCATCGAATTCGGGTAACTACCACACGATTACACCTGGAATTGAATTCACTAGTTCTATACCCGACAAAAACGAAGACCCCTCACCAAGAAGACCATAAAGGAAAGATAAGAGAGTCGCCATATGAAAGCTCAATTGGGTTGGGCGAGAAGTTCGAATAGTACACAATTGAATTATGAAAAAATCAAAAGAAGCAAAAGCGTCGGAGTTGGTGGAGATAAGAAAGAAATGATAGGAAGACACTATAGTGTTAGTTGGGAACAACGCGAGGCGGTGAGTACACTTGACTCGTTTTACTTCTAAAACACTTTGGGTTGTAACATGTTAATATACAAACTTCACTATCACACACATAAACATGCTTTACATTCTCAATCCAATATACATGCTACGTGTTTACTTAGGTTCATGCTAGATTATACTTGCATTATGTCATTAACTTTGCTAAGCCCCAACTTAACATATATCGCGCTATAGGAGTAGCACGCCGCCCGTCGGGGTCTTGTTAAGTCTTTATTTATTCTTGAACGGTCTCGTTACTTTTGTAGCGAGTGATGCTAAATAGTAGTGGACACTTGGGTTTGACATATTGTGATGCATGCTAGTTACCTTTTTTTACAAATTGCCATGTGGATTCGAGAAAATGCTTTTATACTTATGCTATATTATACAAACCTTGTGTACTCGCCAATGCTTTCGCATTGACACTTTATTTTAAACATGTTACAAGTTGATGATGATGATCGTATGAATCTAGTAGGGTTGACTAGAAACACGCTCAAGAAATACTAGACTTGAATATTTATGTTATGTTGAACTCGTTGTATTTGACTTTTATTTATTGTAATTTGAAATTCATGCAATGTACTTGACAATTTGAGTAATTTGTTGCAATTTGAATTTCTTGTCGATTAACTCCCATTCCTCGATTTTCAATCTTGCCAAAGTTTCGATTGTTTCAATCGATTAGAGACATGTAGTAACTGCAAGGGTAAGATACCGTTAATCGCTTCTCAACGAGAGTATCTTACCTATAGGCCAATGCACGTTTCTCTAATTTGAAAGGACATTCGATTCACTTTGTAATAGTCGATGTTTCTAAACCCGAAACAATCCTATGTTTTATGAGCCTCTCTTTTATGCTATCTCAATTTATATGTGATTTTATACTTGTTACCTCGTTCGTTTCAAAACCATTACACGATTCGCACGTCTCTCGCAATAAAAAACAATAATAATTCTCGTGAACAAACTTAATTTATACTCTTTTTACGCATTCATACGTGTTTATTATTTATGAATACTTGTTGAATTCATGCTAATTATGTGAACCATACGTGATACGTCATGCTTACATGCTTATACCTGCAAAACTTATTTTGAATTTATGATCAAGTCTCATCCTTTCCTTCTCTTTCGTTCCTTAGATTTCTTCTCTCAGCCTCTCCAAGAAGACCAAGTCAAAGAAGGGTAACTCGAACTCGATGTCTCAAAAGGACTGTATGAAGTTTATGGCCAAGCAAATGGCCAAAGTCATACCAGATATCATCAGCAAGATGAACCTCGATTCACCCCATGGTTCTGTTGACTCGAAGGTGGAGACGCCTTGATCGACGTTCCAATTCAAACAGTTCATGGCCTGTAAGCCTCTAGAGTTTACTGGTAAGGATAGCGCCACAACTATGATGAACTGGTTCGACGCGATCGAACTCACCTTCCTTCAAAGCGGGTGTCCCGATAACCTACAAACCCTAAACACAGACGGCTTTTCTGTTCGAGGGCACTCGAACGAGGGAATGATGTAGCCCACGCCTTACCTTGGGATGAGCTAAAGCAACTCACGAAGGACCAATTTTGTCCTCCTCACGAGCTCCAAGTTGGAAAACGAGTTTTGGAACTTGACGCAAAAGGGGAGCGACAAAGAAGGTCCGATTGCGCGCTTCAACAAACTTAGTGTCCTCTTCCCTGGTCAGGTCGACACCGCCCCCAAAGCGGTAGCCAAGTTTATTCACTTCCTTCCACCCTCCTTGATGAACCATGTTGCCTCCACTTGCCCCAAAACCATTGAGGATTCCTTTCGTATATCCACTGAGCTTAACAACAACTGTATTCTTCATGGAACCTATGGCAAGGTTTCAACAAATAATGCGCACCAAGCAACCACTGATACCACCACCACCACCACTGTTTAACCTTCACCCTCCCAACCACCCAAAAAAAACAAGAACAAGAAGCGGAAGACTTCTAGTCCAAATTGTGTGGTCATCACTCCGCCAAACCCTCAGCCTATACAAGCAGTAGCCGTCATTACCCCCATAACCCTTGAACCACAAAGGAGAAACTACACTAGGACATGGCCCAAGTGTAGCCAATGCACTTACCATCACCCTAGTGGCACCCCATGTCACAAATGCGCAACCTATAACAGGCTTGGGCATTTCGCCGATCGCTGTTGCTATAACCCAAAGCTTACCCAAGATTAGGCAATTGTTGCAAACCTTGTACCCACCCAAGCTCAACCCCAAGCTGCTCCTATGCGAGTATGTTTCAAATTTGGCGACCTTAACCATCTCACTAATGCTTGCCCTCAACGAAACCAACCTCCGCAGCAACCACCGCAACAACAGCAGCAGCAGTAGCCTCAACAACCAGCTCGAGGCAGAGCATTTCTCCTCACTACTGCTCAGGCTCAAAATGCTAACGACGTCATTACTGGTACGTTTCTCGTAAACCATGTTTATGCTTCGTGTTTATTTGTTACTGGCGCCGATAAAAGTTTTGTATCTATAGAATTCAATCCGTCACTGTCGATTCCGTTCTTTCTAAGTGTTCCTTGATTCTTAACGATCATACGTTTCGCATTGACCTCATACCTATGCCTTTCAAAGTCATAGTAGGTATGGACTGGCTTAGGCGAGTTCGTGCCGAAGTTGTTTATTCTGAAAAGTTCATTCGTCTTCCTCTTCCAAACGGTGATTCTCTACGCGTCTATGGTGAGAAACCTTCTCAAGGTCTCAAGCTTATGTCATGTATTCAAGCGAACAAGTGCTTACACAAGGGTACCTTCACCTTTCTCGCCCAAATTGTGGAAAAGAAGGACAAAAACCCAAGCACAAGTGACGTTCCTGTTGTACGTGACTTTCCTGATGTGTTTCCCGATGATCTTCCTTGTTCGCCTCCTGCTCGTTCTGTGGATTTTCGAATCGATTTAGTGCCCGGCGCTACGCCTGTCGCTAAGTCTCCTTATCGTTTAGCACTGTAACACCTCGAAAATTCGTGTGCAATGGAATAACGACACGTGTCATGAAAGAAAAAACACGTTGTAAACCCGGATTAAATAAAGATGTTTTGGCAGGATTGAAAAGTGGCGTCATGTTAATTTTTACCTCTGAACACCTCATTTATAAATCCCAAGACCCAAGTTTTTATATATTAAACATCTATTATGTCTAAAATCCAGAAATGGGTTGACAATAATGAATTGGAAATGCATGATAGGATCCGAAGAAGAAAAGAATGGTAAACCTTCGATTTCGGTACTTGTTTTTGGATTCAAAGCAAACAATTCATTATGGTAGGGTTAGGAACAGTACAAGGCACATTTTAAAGGTCCCTAATTGATAAAACAATGTCCCAAATTCGGAAAAGAGGTTGCCCTTTCGAATGGCTGAAAGAACAAGTCTTTTTGGCTGCTGAGGAAGCCTTGCGCACCGCAAGACTTTACCCTTACGGTGCCCAAGGGGTTGCCAGTTCGGACAGAAACTTCTGTTTGCTGTTTTAAGCGCATTTTTGACTTTTAAACGGTTTTCCTCATACCCCTTGGCCCCTAAGCAACCCCTAAACATGTAGGACACCTATGGGAATGTTGTGGTAAGTCCTAGACTTGTTTGTCAACATGTTGTGGAGCCTTGATCACTATATAAGGAACTCACAAGTGCAACACTTTGATCATTCCTTTCTCAACATCTTCTGATCAATTGTGGAGCACAAGAGCACTCTCCAGGCCTTTCTAATCAGCCATTAGACACTTGTGAGTTTGCTTAACCTTCTTTAATTAAGTTTAGCTTAGTTATTTAGCTAAAAGTCAAACCGTCGTAATTAGGATTTGACTTCGAGATTAGTCAACAATGGCTCAGTCATACCTCGAATTAAAAGTAGATATAAGTTGGTATTTATGTGGGTAATAAACCCTCAAAAGGGTTCCCCCTGATTACCACTCTAACCAGGTCAAAAGTCGGGTCAAACGTGTACTTAAAAAGTCAACAGAAAGTTTAAAATGCCATTTATGCATAATTAACATTATAGATCATATACAACCTGTTTGATCATTATTATAACTTAGTAATAAGTGTAAGAACATGTCTAAACATGTTCAACCCGACAAATTCCTGTAAATACCCGGTTCGGAACCGAAAGTCACATGGTTTGACTTTCACTTTGACTTTCAGTTCTGACCCGTTTAGGCATGTTTTAGAAATAACTCAGAGCTTTAATTGGACTAGGTTACATGTTAGAATAACCCTATGTGATGTTACACCTTGGTTCACTAGTTATCCAATTAATATGCATGTTTCCGTTAATTGCTCATATGTTGACCGTTATGCCCTTATTACTTTAAAACGTGATTTTTGGAAATGTAAAAGAGTAGAAACTTTAATTACTGATATATAAACTTGTATGCAAAGTTTGACATCAGTTTGAATTGTAAATTAAGAGTTATGCTCATTATCGCAAAATGAATGCTTTATGTTAATAAAACGGCGTAATTAGCATATAGCCTAGTTAAGCCTACTTTTTGGTATCAAACTTAATACCCACTGATTTAATATATTATTTTGGGATTTTTTAAAGATTTTTAATTAATTTTAGGCTGAGCATAACTAGTAGTCGTAGGCTTAATCCGGTAATTGTCGGTTTTGCCCTTACGGGCCATAAAATGAGTTTTACATATCTAAACGACTCCAAACCTTTTGCTACTGATCACATATGATAAATAAATTATTTTTAGCCTTCTGGAAATATAAAATATCAGATTTAAGTATCGAAACCGGAAATGGCCTTTAATCGCCTTATTAAGCGTTTGTAGCGCAAAGTATGTATTAAAATTATATTGGACATACCCGGGTTGATACCTACTGATATATGAGGAAAATTATAATATTTTAACAGTAAGCAAAGGTTGATAAACTCAGACTTCAGTTTGAGCTTTTCGGCTTATGTGAAATTACCAAAATACCCCTACGGGGCATAGTTTAGTTAAAAATGATAAATTTCACATATATGCTTTATCTTACTGTTATAACTCATTAACTTGAGTATGTTTACTGATTACATCAGACCTGTAACTCAGTTAAACACTTAAACCCTTTTACAACCTTTAAAATGACCAAACTATCCCTACGGGGCCTAGTTTGTGTTTAAACACGTTTCGGGCATAATGAAAGACATCTTACTGATGTCGCAACATATTTGAGGCATAATTAACTTAGGAAACCTGTATATAGCTCTCATGAATACCCGTCACGCTTATTACGCGTACGGTTCGGTTTATGTAACAAGTTTACATAAATTAGCCGAAACGGGTCAAACCTTAACGGTTTTATCTCAAAATCCAGAATGTGAATAATAAACCCATATTAAACAAGTCTTCAAACTTGTCGGGTCTGAATCACATTCTATCCGGTCTTCGCTTAATCGTGCGTACGAACCGTATCTTGAAACTAGACGGTCTGAGCTTAAGCTTAACAAAAGGCCCGTTAGAATTCTAATAGGTTATTATAAACCTTCGTTCCAGATTAGGAGGACCAGTAAAAGCTACGTGCATTTTGCTTATTGTGATTAATACTTGCTCAGGTAAATACTTTTAACTTATTTTCCCTATACGGGCTTGGGTTACGGTATATAGCATACCGCTTGATCGAGCATCAAATCTCCACAGTTGAGTGGGTAGTTGACTAATTTGATCGGCTCGTTTAAACAGTCTTGATTACTTAAAGCCTTTGGGGGTTAATGACCATGTCCCGGATATCCTTGGCATCATCTTACAAGATGGCCACGACTTGAGCACGGGGTGTAGGCGTACACCTGTCAGTGTATAACTCTATAATGTGGTGTGTCTATTGATCTTTAACCCGGACAAGATCCGGGCTACTGAACGCACAAGTAACATGTAATTCGTTCACAAGATTATAATATTAAATAATTCTCCCAAGTTATAAAAATGTTTATGCCATGTGCATCCAAACCAATTTTCAATCATTTTACAAAATGAGTCAGTTGAATGTATTTACCAGTGTAAACTGACGTATTTTCCCAAAAAGACTGAATGCAGGTACTAAACGAAATTGGCTGGATTGTCTCCTTAGCATCAATAAAAAGTCTCGCAAACTTAGGATGCCTGAAGTCTGTTGAACTATTGTTTCATATTTTATTTCGATCCGTTCTGTGGATAAACATCCGAACGTTGTGATACTTGATATTAAAATAATTTATTCGGTTGTATCATATTTTAAATTGCTTCCGCTGTGCATATTTTTATATTGTGTTGTTTGACTATTATGTTGCCAACCACGTCACGATACTCCCCCACCGGGCCCACCGGTGACACGTGGAAACCGGGGTGTGACAGGTTGGTATCAGAGCCAACACTGAGTGAATTAAACACTAGCCTTTTGTGTTTAATCTCAGTTACACAATTGCACATATCTAAACCTTCGAGTCTAGACATATAACATAGGACAAATTCCACCTTATTCGGTTTTTGTTTTGTCCTTTAAATTTTATATTTGTTATTGTTATCTCATGCTATATTGACAGGATTTGAAAGATGCCTCCAAGATTTTTCCGTAGAAGAGGACGAGGAAAGGGGCCGATCACCGCCCCCAATGACAATGAGGCGGGACCCTCAAATGTCCGAGCTCCGTCTACCACGGAGAGTGACGATCCACGCCAAAACAGAAGGAACCTGTTTGAGCCGGCTAGACGGTCAGTCTCACATAGCTCGACACCTCCGGTCCAAAACCCGTATGGGCCACAACCGGACTACGAGCCGAACAACCCTCAGCCTTCCTTCATACCATTACAACGATCCCTGTCTCATCATTCTTTCGGGGACCCCACCCCAGTTTTTCGGGGCCGGTTTAATCCGGTAGGCTACGTGCAAGAACCCGTGGGTTTTAACCCACTAGGGCCAGACGATCACTTCTCCGGTGATAATGCGGATGACATGGACGAGGATACAGACCCCGTCGAACCTGCAAGTGGTACTCCGAACCACCCGATAGAGATCTCGGACGGATCTTCGTTTCACGGATCACCCTATGTTGGTCCAGACAGCTTCCAAGCCATGTTCACTCGGCACGAGTGGTACTATACACCTCCTCACCACTCGTCGCCTCATCATGAGCAGCAGCAGCCGCAGCAGCAGCAGCAGCATCATCAAGATTCCTCTGAGGATCACCGGTTTGTGGCAGTTATGCCACCACCTCCACCGCCACCAGTTCAGCCGGCACCTCCTCAACCGCCAAGGCGTAGGAGAACTGGTGCCCGAATGTCGTCACGAGCAGGGGACTTCCATTTCAGTTCCCCACGACAGTCTAGTGGCAGCCATTATCCGCCACATCAGGAGGACCCACAAATGGGTGGACCCTCCAACCCAGCTGTACCACAGCCACCGCCAATGGGTTTTGACAACCCAATTCCAGCATATACGGGTTCCATGGCGTATAACCCGTTTGAACCACCGAATCACCACAACTATGGTTACGCGGAGGCCGACCCTTACATGGTAGCGGCGAACTACAACAACCAAGGACCCTATGGGGATCCGTGGGGAGTAGGGTACCCGACTCAGGGATACCCGATACCTCCTAGGCCTATTATCAGGACGCAATCGCAGCCACCACGGTTTTCTCCCCCAGAAAGGGAGGAAATCCTACAAAGGTTGGATGAAGTAGAGCGAGGCTTCCATCGTGACCGTAGGGAGAGACAGACCTTCTTCCAAGGATTAGTAAGCTTGATCAAAGGGAAGAACAAGAAGGATCATTGAATCCTTCCAATTACTGTTAAGCCCCTGCATGGGTGTATTTGTTTAAGCCCCTGCGTGGGTGTAATTGTTTAAGCCCCTGCGTGGGTGTATTTGTTTAAGCCCCTGCGTGGGTATGTATGTGTGTTTGTTTGACCCCTGCGTGGGTCTCTTTTCCGTTAACCCCTGCGTGGGTATGATGTTGCTTAAAGTCCCTGCGTGGACTAATTTGTTTAATTAAAGTCCCTGCGTGGACTAGCATGTTGATTAACCCCTACGTGGGAAATTGTTGATTGAAAAGACCCGTTTAGGGCAGCGTGTAATATTATAATAAATTAATGGAATGTTTGTTTTATAAATTTCATGTTTGCCATTATGTGCATATATAAATTATAAATGAGATAAATAAATTAAAATCATTCCTTTTTGAAATAATCTGCCAATGTAATTATTAATTAAAAATCTTAAAGTGTGAAACCTAGCCTTCGGGTCATCATAAGACCAGGCCAAGATGGTAAGACCTGTTCAAAAGATTCAAATCTAAGTTAACATCTGAAAACATGTTAACACTCCTGGCAGACTTGATTTGTTAAAACCACACGTCATTTTTATAAAGGAATTCTTTAGAAGATTTCCTAACCCAGTTTAATGATCTCCGAATCCTGGGTTTACATCATCAATTAAGATGATCATATTTTTACCATATGTGGTAATATAGCGCCTACGGGCCCTGCTCATTTCTAAATGAGCCAAAAGACAGTGGTAGCTATAACTCCCTGTCAAATAAAAGTAATGAACTAGGTTCAAACCTCAAATGCTTTGATTCTCTGAAATCCTAGCATATAATTGTCCTTGTGACTAGGCCTATTGTGCCGGTATACCTTAATGTTTTGATTCTCTGAAATCATAGATTAAAATAAAAATGTCCACGTGACAAGCCCTTTTGTGCCACAAATAAAACTGTTGTTGTTTTATAATTAGGATAATTATTATAGAAATCCTAAATAAATGTGATTAATAAATTAACCAAATATGGTCTCTGTTTACCATGGTTAATGAATTTCCCCAAGGGGCAATTCTATAATAAACTCCCAAATAAACTATTGTCCTTGTTTTCTGCAACAGTTCAATTAATATGGCTAACCCGGACGAGGGTAATAGTCATCCAGCGGAGGTTAATAATGACGCCCGAATAAATCTAACGGGTGCGGAATTAAAAGCGATCATAGACGGCGCTGTTACACAGGCTTTGGAAAGGCAGTATGAAGAGTACAGTGGGACTCGTAGTAGGACCCAATCTACACAGCCTTCAAAGCCACCGCCCAAGAAGGACGACCCAAAGAAAAACGATGATCGACGCTCCTCGAACCACAGTGCTCCATCTCAGCAGGTTATACGAAATCAAGGGCCCCGTGACAAGGGTTGCTCGTATAAATATTTTGTTTCTTGCAAGCCCCGGGATTTCACTGGGGAGAAGGGAGCCATTGATTGTATGACATGGCTGGATGAGATGGATATGGTTGTAGACATCAGCGGATGTGCGGAGAGAGACGTGGTCAAGTTTGTGTCGCTGTCTTTTAAGGGTGAAGCGTTAGCATGGTGGAGATCTCTGATTGAGGCCACCGGAAAAATCCCATTGTATAATATGTCGTGGGATCAATTTGTTGCCCTTATCAAGGAGAATTACTGCCCTCAGCATGAGGTGGAGAAGATAGAATCTGATTTTCTATCATTGGTGATGACAAACCTTGACTGTCAAGCTTACCTAACGAGCTTCAACACGATGTCCCAGTTGGTTCCTTATCTGGTAACCCCGGAGCCAAAAATAATCGCTCGTTTTATTCGGTGGTTTAGCCCCCGAGATCAAGGCAAGCGTTAAAGCTTCTCGGCCAGCTACTTTTAGATCAGTAGCTGACATTTCCTTATCCCTCACTCTGGATGCGGTCAGGCAGAGATCGCTGAGGAATAAGGAGGCTGAGAAGAGAAAACGTGAAGATGATGGTTCACGCAGATCGAACAAGAAGCACCGTGGGAACGGTGATGGCAAGAAAGGATCTGACTCAAGGAAAGAGGGGCATAATTCTGGTGAGAAGCCCAAATGCAAAATTTGCAAGAAGCAGCACTTTGGAAAGTGCAGACTTGAGTCGAACTTACAGACTCAGTCAAAATCTTATGCTTGTGGCATTTGCAAGTCCATGGATCACAAAACCTTGGATTGCAAGAAGATAAAAGACGCAACGTGCTACCGTTGCAATGAAAAGGGCCACATTAAAACCAACTGCCCTAAGTACAACAAGAAGCCTGAAGAGGCTAAGAAGACTAATGCTAGAGTCTTCAGGATGGACGCCAAAGAAGCAGTGCTAGACGACAACGTTATTACAGGTACTTTCCTTGTAAATGACGTCTATGCTAGAGTACTATTTGATTCAGGCGCTGATAAGTCCTTCGTTGATAACAAGTTTTGTAAATTATTGAATTTACCTGTCAAAACCTTAAGCGTAAACTATGAGGTAGAGTTAGCAGATGGTACCATAGAAACCGTCTCAACTGTGTTAGATGGATGTGTTATATCCATTAAGAACCATTCTTTTCCTCTGTCTCTACTTCCTTTTAAGTTGGCCGGTTTTGACATAGTTCTGGGTATGGACTGGTTATCTCATAACCAGGCCCAAATCGTCTGCGACATGAAGCAAGTGGTAATAAAGACTCCGTCTGGTGAATCACTCACCATTCGGGGAGATACCCAATACGGGCTGCCTGAGCAAGTGACTATGCTCAAGGCTTCCAAGTGTTTGAAAAATGGGTGCGTCATCTACATGGCACAAGTAATTATTGATGAGCCCAGACCGAAGATAGAAGACATCCCTGTCATCTCTGAATTTCCAGAAGTTTTTCCGGAAGACCTACCTGGTTTGCCACCAAATAGGCAAGTGGAATTCAGGATTGATATCATCCCCGGAGCAGCACCAGTTGCTAGAGCACCTTATAGGTTGGCGCCTACAGAGATGAAAGAATTGAGGACACAACTAGACGAATTGCTAGCCAAGGGTTTCATTAAACCTAGTTCGTCTCCTTGGGGAGCGCCAGTCCTGTTTGTCAAGAAGAATGATGGATCGATGCGTCTGTGCATCGACTATCGTGAGCTTAACAAGGTCACGATAAAGAATAGGTATCCTTTACCCAGGATCAACGATTTGTTCGATCAATTACAAGGAGCAGGTTACTTCTCGAAGATTGACTTGAGGTCAGGTTACCATCAGCTGAAGGTCAGAGATGAAGACATGCATAAAACTGCATTTAGGACTCGTTATGGTCATTACGAGTTCCTAGTGATGCCTTTTGGGCTCACTAATGCACCGGCCGCATTCATGGACCTCATGAATCGCGTTTGCAAGCCGCACTTAGATAAATTCGTCATCGTCTTCATTGACGACATTCTCATTTATTCTAAGAGCCAAGCTGATCACGAGAAACATCTTCGATGTATTCTCAAACTTCTACATCAGGAGAAACTCTATGCCAAATTCTCTAAGTGTGAATTTTGGCTACGAGAAGTCCAATTTCTTGGACACGTGGTTAGTGAGCGTGGTATCCAAGTGGATCCCGCTAAGGTTGAAGCCGTAATGAACTGGCAAGAGCCAAAGACGCCTACGGAGATTCGTAGCTTCCTGGGATTGGCGGGATATTACAGGCGTTTCATTGAAAATTTTTCAAGGATTGCTGAACCCCTAACCTCCTTAACTAAGAAGAAGGTTAAGTTTGTTTGGGGCCCTAAACAGCAAGAGTCCTTTGATATTCTGAAGCAGATGTTGAGCAACGCCCCAGTACTGACATTGCCAGATGGAATAGAAGAATTTGTGGTTTATTGTGATGCTTCGCACACTGGCATGGGGTGTGTGCTTATGCAGAAAGGCAAAGTTATTGCCTACGCTTCACGACAATTGAAAGTGCATGAAAAGAATTACACCACCCATGACTTGGAGCTGGGTGCCGTTGTATTCGCACTGAAACTGTGGAGGCATTATCTATATGGAATCAAATGTGTGATCTATTCTGATCACAAGAGCCTCCAGCATCTGTTCAATCAGAAGGAATTAAACATGAGGCAACGCCGTTGGATGGAGACCTTGAATGATTATGATTGTGAAATCAAGTATCATCCCGGCAAAGCGAATGTAGTCGCTGACGCCTTAAGCAGAAAGGAAAGGGTTAAACCCATCCGAATCAATGCCAAGCGCATGGAGATAAAGAATAATTTGATGGAAAGGTTGTTAGCTGCACATAAGGAAGTTGTGTTGGAAGCTAACTATCCTAATGAAAAGCTAGGAGTAACTGAGGAGCAGTTAACTCTTAGCAAGGACGGAATTTTACGATTAAATGGACGAATATGGGTTCCAATTTATGGAGGACTTCGAGATGTTATCCTCCAGGAAGCCCATAGTTCCAAATACTCCGTTCATCCTGGAGCTGATAAAATGTACCAGGATCTAAAGGCAAATTATTGGTGGATAGGCTTGAAAAAGTCTGTAGCCACCCATGTAGCTAAATGCTTGACATGTGCGCAAGTCAAAGCCGAGCATCAAAAACCGTCAGGTTTGCTACAACAGCCTGAACTTCCTACGTGGAAGTGGGAAATGGAAACGATGGATTTTATTACCAAGTTACCCAAGACGAGGAAAGGAAATGATACAATATGGGTTATAGTTGATAGACTGACTAAGTCAGCACATTTCTTACCCATCAAGGAGACTTATAGCTCCGACATGTTAGCCCAGTTATACGTTGATAAGATTGTAGCCTTACATGGCATACCAGTGGCTATTATCTCTAATAGAGATACTAGGTACACGTCACATTTTTGGAAGAGTTTCCAACAATCTTTGGGCACACGTTTGAACTTTAGTACGGCTTACCATCCTCAGACAGACGGTCAGAGTGAGCGTACTATTCAAACGTTGGAAGACATGCTACGTGCATGTGCGATCGATTTAGGTGGTAATTGGGATAAGAACCTACCGTTAATCGAATTCTCCTACAACAATAGCTACCACACCAGCATAAAGGCTGCGCCTTTCGAGGCATTATACGGTAGAAAGTGTAGATCGCCTATTTGTTGGGTGGAAGTTGGAGATGTCCAGTTATCAGGACCAGAGATCGTGTTCGAAACGACGGACAAGATTGTCCAGATTTGTGACCGTCTCAAAGCTGCCCGGGATAGGCAGAAGAGTTACGCTGATCCTAAGCGTAAGGATTTTCACTTCGAAGTAGGTGACAAAGTCCTACTTAAAGTGTCACCTTGGAAGGGAGTGATGCGGTTTGGTAAGAAAGGCAAGCTAAGCCCGAGATACATAGGACCTTTCGAGGTTATCGAACGTGTCGGGTCAGTTGCCTATAAGTTAAACTTACCGGAAGAACTCAGTGGAATTCACAATGTGTTCCACATCTGCAATCTGAAGAAGTGTTTCGCTGACGAATCACTGGTTATACCACACACAGATGTGCATATAGATGAGAGCTTGAAGTTTGTGGAAAAACCTTTGTCGATTGAAGATCGACAGGTAAAGAAGCTTCGAAGGAAGCATGTACCTATTGTAAAGGTCAAATGGGATGCCCGTAGAGGTCCCGAATATACGTGGGAGGTTGAATCCACCATGAAAGAAAAGTACCCTCATTTGTTTCAGTAAATCTCGGGTCGAGATTTATTTTAAGGGGGTGAGGATGTAACACCTCGAAAATTCGTGTGCAATGGAATAATGACACGTGTCATGAAAGACAAAACGCGTTGTAAACCCGGATTAAATAAAGATGTTTTGGCAGGATTGAAAAGTGGCGTCATGTTAATTTTTACCTCTGAACACCTCATTTATAAATCCCAAGACCCAAGTTTTTATATATTAAACATCTATTATGTCTAAAATCCAGAAATGGGTTGACAATAATGAATTGGAAATGCATGATAGGATCCGAAGAAGAAAAGAATGGTAAACCATCGATTTCGGTACTTGTTTTTGGATTCAAAGCAAACAATTCATTATGGTAGGGTTTAGAACAGTACAAGGCACATTTTAAAGGTCCCTAATTGATAAAACAATGTCCCAAATTCGGAAAAGAGGTTGCCCTTTCGAATGGTTGAAAGAACAAGTCTTTTTGGCTGCTGAGGAAGCCTTGCGCACCGCAAGACTTTACCCTTACGGTGCGCAAGGGGTTGCCAGTTCGGACAGAAACTTCTGTTTGCTGTTTTAAGCGCATTTTTTTACTTTTAAACGGTTTTCCTCATACCCCTTGGCCCCTAAGCAACCCCTAAACATGTAGGACACCTGTGGGAATGTTGTGGTAAGTCCTAGACTTGTTTGTCAACATGTTTTGGAGCCTTGATCACTATATAAGGAACTCACAAGTGTAACACTTTGATCATTCCTTTCTCAACATCTTCTGATCAATTGTGGAGCACAAGAGCACTCTCCAGGCCTTCCTAATCAGCCATTAGACACTTGTAAGTTTGCTTAACCTTCTTTAATTAAGTTTAGCTTAGTTATTTAGCTAAAAGTCAAACCGTCCTAATTACGATTTGACTTCGAGATTAGTCAACAATGGCTCATTCATACCTCGAATTAAAAGTAGATATAAGTTGGTATTTATGTGGGTAATAAACCCTCAAAAGGGTTCCCCCTGATTACCACTCTAACCAGGTCAAAAGTTGGTATTTATGTGGGTAATCTGTTTTGGCTGATTAACCTAAACCCTAAAGCATAACCTTGTTTATATAACACAAGATTTGCAACTTGGGCTAGAGTTTCCTACATGGGCAAGCCCAATTCGTCCCCCTAGACCCAATGTGGGTTTTGTTTAGCCTAAACTCTATTATTTCACTAATACAAAGCTAAACCCACTAACTGTTTATCGTTTTACTAATTACAAGATATCCAAAGACCAAATCTAAGCTGTTGTCTTAAATATGCACCAACAAACTCCCCCTTGACAATAGCTTCATAAAATAACTTTGTCTTCAGTCATCTTGCATTCTTCATGTAGTCTTGCACTGTCTTTGGTCTTTGGATAGCTTCAGCTTTAATAGCTTCTGTCAGCAACAGACTCCCCCTAAGCTGATGCATCCAATCACCAAATCTTCAAAACGTTAGCACTTGAGTAAACTCCAGTTCAGCATATGTATAGCAATCTTCAAACTCTTCAACTTATTTGCAATGTAGAAAGGAGGTTCTACCATGCATCCAATCAAACTCTCATCTTTTCACAGCAACTTCTCAGCAACATACTGCTTCAATCTGTATACTATAAAACAAACATCTCGAGAAACCATAAGAATTTTTCAACAAAGTTAAATAAATTATTATTTTTCAAGAGATAGTTAAACTGTATCACAGATTAAGCATTTTCAACTTATCATCAACACGCAAAACTTTTTAAACACACACCCTATAACCCGCATGATTTAAAATTTTCAACTCACTTTCCAACACCGTCTCCCCCTATCAGTAACAATTCCTCCAAGAATAACAGTTTTTCGTACGTTAAGAATTTCAAACAGAAAAAGACACTATTTTTGGATTTTTTTATTTTCTGAAAGCAAGTAAATAACAAAAGCAATAAACACTCTATTTTTGTGAGAATCACCGGTAAGAAGATCATATCAACAAAATCAAACTGTTTCACACTATTAGATAATTCTTTATTTAATTTTTCGTGAAAAGCAGTTCAAGACGATTACCAGTATGTTTGTCCACTTAAACAAAATGCATGAATATTTCAAGTACCATTACTGTATGATACGTTAAGGTAATATTATTTCTGATATATTAGTGTGTCCCGCTTCAGGATATACCCCCGCGATCATGGTATGCACAAAGATTCATCGTAGTAGGCGAGTATACTGAATTCATCCGTTTTATTTTTCAACGTTTAGATAACTGGTGATCAGGTCAGTACTTCCGTACAGCAAAGAGACCAAAATATCTAACGAGGGCTATGACAAATACCATTTTGGTACGATTTATGCATTTTGCACATTTTGAATGACTCTCTATGAGAGCTTCTTCATTTATGGGATTTGGCATTTTTTGCTCTTTTAAGATATCCTGGTTGTGCCTAGGTCAGCATGTATCTGGATGCAGCAGAAGGACAATCCTAATATCCCCAGATGAAATAACAGTATAAAGACCCAAAACTTCAAATTTTGGCAATCTATCAACGCAAGATTTAAGGTCATTAAACCATACACCACTGATGTGTTCCCCACTCATATTCAGTTCATTTAGGTTTATATCACATTGGTAAGTTGATTATTTCATGCTTTTGTCTACTGGTACATCATATGATGAAGCTGCTATCACACTTAAGCAATTTAATTCGTTTTCAGTGTGACAGTCTAACTTGCCGATGTACTATCATTTCTCCTTTTTCACACAGTGATAACTCATTTTTGTTTTTCTATTTTTTATGTTTTTCATTTTTCAATGCTTTTGTATATTTGATTTTTAAGAAAGCAGTAAACTATTTACAAAAATTCTTATGAAAAACAGTTATTCAGGATTCCTCATCCCGTTGAGTTCGACTAAATGTTCAAAGCGAGCCTTGTCAAAAGCTTTAGTATAAAGATCTGCCAGGTTATCTAGTGTGTCGACTCTATGAAGTTCAATTAGTTTCTTTTCAGCACTTTGAACTTCATTTTAAATCATTTAATATTCACAAGTCCATTATCATAATTTTCAAACTCTGTCAACAATCTCACATCCCCCGTCATGTGCCTGAAGCAGCCACTATCAACATAAGTTGATAATCCTCCTTAGCAGCTCCTGCACACACCAACTAAGAAATTACTTAGATTGGGGGACCCAAGCCTTAATGGTCTTGGGTCGTCCAAATTCACCAACTACCTGAACATCCATCCAATATCCATTACTCCTAATTGGAGTCTTGGATCTCAGACCTGTTGATGGAATTTGATATTGATTTCCACTAGGTCTATGGTCCTGAGGGTTCCTATATGTGTTTGGACTATTTGACCTTTGAAAATTTTGATTTTGATATCCTGAATTTTTATTCCAAGAAGCTTGATTGTTATAATTTCTAAAGCCATAATTATAAAAAGTTCGACCACCATTATTTTGGTATCGATTTTGATATTGACCTTGACTCCTGAAATTACTTGTATTTCCATTAAAATTGTTCATTCTAGGTGAACTGCTTCTAGGTCTCTCATATCTGCCTGATGGAGATCTAGGCTGAAATCTTGGTTGATTTCTTTGAAAACGTGGAACTTGTGGAGTTCCTTTTTCAGCCTTATCTACACCAACAGCAACATTCTCTGGTTGCTTAGGAGCAGATTTCTTTGGAGAATTTGAGCCTTTCTCCTCACTATCACCTTTCTTCTCTGGTGATTTCCCTCTCTGTTTTTCACTAATTTGTGCTTCACTCTTTTTGTTAGGACAGCAGCTAGCTACATGTCCTTTGGTGTGACATTTGAAGCACGATCTCCTTTTCAAAGACTTCTTAGCTGGAGTCTTTGAGGTAGATCCCTTATCAGATGGTGATGATCCCTTGGATGAATCTTGTTTAGTTTGCTTGGATTCAGATATTTCTTTGTTTTTATTTTTAGAAAACTCTACATTCGATTCGTTTTCAATAACAGTGATTTCGTTTTTCATATCACTACCTTGAACAAAATTAATCTTTTTAACAAAAGCTTGATTTTTACTCTTAGGCGGTGAATATTTCCTTTTCAAAGGTTCCCTTATTGTTCTTCTTAGCATCATCACTCTCAGATCCATCACTTTGACTTGATGCGAAACTACTTGGTGCAGTTGACATAAAGTTTATTAGCTCATCTTCATCAGGCAGGAAAGAATAGTCATGACTACGAGGAGGTAGAACTTCATTAAAGCCCTGGAAGCCCACACTGGTCTTGTCATTACTCTTCTTTAACCCACCCATCATGTGTTTCATTACAAAAGACGAATCTCTGAATTGACTCAATTTCTTTTCAAGTTCAACAATTTTGAGTTGTGCATCTGACAACTCTTTGCATTTTTCAGAAATCTCTTTTGTTTTCTCAGCCATCATGTCATGAGCTAAGTCTATGATTTGAAGTTTTTCGTTTAGTTTGCTGGTTAAAGCTTCAATTTCAGCTTCATAACCTTTTATCTTCTTCAAGTATAAAGATTCGTTTCTTTTAGCAAAAAAGTTTGATTCTTTTATGTTAGACATCTCGCTTACCAGACTTTGGTTTTGTGTTGTCAACCTGTCAACCTCACCCTGTAGTTCACGACATTTTAAGCACACAAAATTAGATTGTACCTTTTCCTCATGAACTTTTGTAGTTTGATCAGCAAGAACTTGTTCAGCTTCACTCTCTTTCTCTACTTCAGCATCCACTTTTGCTTCAGCATTTTTCACTTCAGATTCAGCATCACTCACAGTAGTTTCAGCCTCATCAACTGGCACTATCTCTGCCATGAATTCCTGAGTGGCACTCTCATTTCCCTGATATCGTTTTTGTAATGCATCCCACATATCCTTTGAATTAGTGTACTTTTTGAAGGTATGCTTGATGCTATCAGGTAAGGATGTCTTTATTGCAGCCAAGGCTCTCTTTTCAGCCTCATACATCCTTTTATCATCCTCTTGCATGTTCACATAGTCTGTTCTACGTGGTCTGCCCTCATAATCGTGTGTTGGGTTTGTGTACCCATCTACAATACAGATCCACATGCGTGCATCCTAAGATTCAATGAAGGATTGGAAACTGTCCTTCCATGTAAGATAATTCTCCACCTTCATCATCTTAGGTGCATTCAAATTCGTCATGTTCGACATTTTAACGTAACAGACTGATAAAACCGTACAAAATATCTCCGAAAACAGTGGTTACCAAATTACACTGTTAGAATCGTCTCGAAAAGACGAATCCAATGATATCTAATGTCGAAAACCGAATTCGGGATTTTCCAGAGTTACTCCACCTTTTAATTCCTCTAGCTAATTTTGTTGCCAAGTCAGTTAAATTCGTTGGTCTGTTACTTGTTCAATTTCGCTGGTCAAAGTTCGTTGAAAGGTTAATTTTGCTGCCAATTTTGATGCCAGTTTCGCTGACAGTTTCGCGATTACGACGGCTGGTAAAGTCGCCGAAAACCGTAGTAATTTCGCTGTGGATAATTACACGGTTACCAAAGTCGCCTTTGGATTTAACTTCGCCGATAAGTATGCTGGTTAATTTCGCAGATCAGTCAAGTTCGCCAGATCAGTCAATTTCGCCAGATCAGTCAATTTCGCCAGCCATTAATTAAGGAAATTCAATCTTTTTTCAAACTTCTGAGATTTTCAAGATTCTATCAACACTTTCCTGCAGAATCGAAACACCAAAAATATCAGTAATTTTCGAAAATCAGTAAGAAACAGAACGAAAAACGTGAAGAACACGAAGAACCTGAAGAACATGAAGAACAATCTTCGAATCTTCAAGCCTTTCCAGCCAAAATCCTTCAAACAATCAACCAAGAACTGTCCTGCAAACCTGCAAATCAGCAAATGAACAAAGCAGAAGATCAAAACAGCCAAAAAATTTTGAAAATATATATCAAACCAAGAAAAATTTTGAAACCCTAATTTTTCAAGTTTCTTAATTTTCGAAAATCTTCCTGTTTCTGCAGCCAACAATTCTGAACTGAGCCTTCAAGAGCCTAATGCTCTGATACCAATTGTAGGTCCCCTTGACGTATGGATCTTTAACAGAATTGTCAATCCAATCAAGAGTGTGGAATCCTCTTAATCAGAATATAGCAGAAAACGTGTTGGAACAGAAATCAGCAATTCACAATCAAACCGGGTTTCTATTGATTATCAAACTTGCGTATTACAATAAATCAAAACCCTATTTCGTCTAAGCCTAGCTCTCACGAAATTACACTCTCTCAAAACTCTGTTTTGGCTGATTAACCTAAACCCTAAAGCATAACCTTGTTTATATAACACAAGGTTTGCAACTTGGGCTAGAGTTTCCTACATGGGCAAGCCCAATTCATCCCCCTAGACCCAATGTGGGTTTTGTTTAGCCCAAACTCTATTATTTCACTAATACAAAGCTAAACCCGCTAACTGTTTATCGTTTTACTAATTACAAGATATCCAAAGACCAAATCTAAGCTGTTGTCACAAATATGCACCAACAAAATAGTCGTTCCTCTGACCTCCTTGACTAAAATAGATAAACCTTTTGTTTAGGGTCCTGAACAAGAGGAGTCTTTCCAAACGCTCAAGGACATGCTTTGCAATGCTCCTATTCTCACACTTCCCGATGGTAACGACGACTTTATCATGTATTGCGAGGCTTCAAACCTTGGCCTTGGTTGTGTCCTTATGCAATAAGACAAGTTTATCACTTACGCGCCAAGGCAACTCAAAATACATGAGAAAAATTACACTATGCACGACCTTGACCTTGGTGCAGTTGTTTTTACCTTGAAGATATGGCGACACTACATTTATGGTACTGAGTATGTGGTCTTCACCGACCATAAGAGCCTCCAACACATCTTCAACCAAAAGGAGCAGAACATGCATCAACGTCGTTGGGTAGAGTTATTAAAAGACTACGACTGTGAAATTCGCTACCATCCAGGAAAAGCAAATGTAGTGGCCGACGCACTTAGTCGTAAGACTCATGTTAAGGGTATTCGTTGTCTCCAACTTGTTAACGATCTTCAAAACTGCATTCGTGAAGCTCAATATACCTCTATTAACGAAGGTAACCTCTCCTACGAGATACGAGGTGGTGTTGAAGAAGATATTGTGTCTAAATCCAATGGTATTCTATATTATCTCAATCGCATCTGGATTCCTAATCGTGATAACCTTCGAGACTCTCTGATGAAGGAGGCACACAAATCTAGATATTCTATTCATCCTGGTGCTGATAAGATGTATCAAGACATGCGTACATCCTATTGGTGTCCTGGAATGAAGAAAGATATCGCCACTTTCGTTGCGAAATGTTTCACTTGTTTGAAGGTTAAAGCTGAACACCAATCTCCCTCTGGCTTGCTCGAACAACCAGAAATTCCTGTCTGGAAATAGGAGAGTATTGCAATGGACTTTATCACCAAACTCCCTCGTACTTCTTCTAGTCATGATAGTATTTGGGTGATCGTTGATCGATTGACCAAATCAGCTCATTTTCTCCCCATTCGTGAAGATTTCAAAGTCGAGAAATTGGCTAGAATACACTGATGAAATCATTTTTCATCATGGTATCCCCATTGACATCATTTCCGATCGTGATGGTCGCTTTATGTCTCGTCTTTGGAAAACTTTTCAATCCGCTATGAGTACTATTCTTAACCTTGGCACCGCTTTTCATCCTTATCCTGACGGACAAACCGAGCGTACTATCCAAACTCTAGAGGATATGCTTCGTTCATGCGTAATCGAGTGTGGTGGCAACTAGGATATGCACTTGCCTTTGATCGAATTCTCGTAAAATTACAGTTATCACGCGAGTATTCAAAAGGCACAATTCGAGGCATTGTATGGTTGTAAGTGTCGTTCACCTATTTGTTGGCACGAGATCGGAGAAGCTCAAATCACCGGTCCTAAGCTTATACAAGAGACAACGGACAAGATTTTACAGGTTCGAGACAACTTGCTGAAAGCCAGGAGCCGACAAAAGAGTTACGCTGACAAGCATCGTAAACCCTTGGAATTCGAGATAGGTGACTTTATACTTCTCAAGGTATCCCCTTGGAAGGGTGTGGTTCATTTTGGCAAGAAAGGGAAACTCGCTCCTCGCCACGTAGGTCCTTTCAAGGTTCTCGAAAGGATTGGCAAGGTTGCGTATCGACTGGACTTACCTAAAGAACTCAACAACGTTCATTCTGACTTCCACGTCTCAAACTTAAAGAAGTGTATAGCTGAAGAAGGACTTCAAGTTCCACTCGAAGATCTTCAAATCAATGGGACCTTACACTTTGTGGAGAAACCCGTTGAAATCATGGATCGAGGAGTCAAGCGATTGAGGTGCAGTCGAATTCCTATCGTTAAGGTTCTATGGGAAGGAAAACGTTGCGCTGAGTTTACATGGGAACTCGAAAGTGATATGAAGACTAAGTATCCGCAACTTTTCATTCCTCCTTCCTAAATTTCGGGATGAAATTTATTAAAGAAGGGGAGACAGTAACGCCCAACTTTTTCGTACTTTCCTTAATTAGAAAGATCGTCTTAGATTTCTATTTTTGGAATTTTGTTTTCTTGTACTTTCGTCTTTTCGTTGTATCGTTGTAAAAATCCGAGACTTGGATCATCAATAAAATCCGTATTTCTTACAAATTCGTGCTTCACATATTCATACATGTCTATACGTTTGAGTTCATAAACCAAATTGATACTTTATTCGTAATTCTTGAAAATATGTGATAAACTTGCAAATACGTGATATACACGAATCACCATTTGAATGCGAACGATACTTATTTACAACATACATAATAAATCATACTTTTCCTAGTTACCTTTATGTTAAGTATACCTAAAAACACCTTGTAATATGCTTTATTTACATAAAATACCCTTAAAATACATTAAAACCATCAAAAATGAACTTAAGGGACCTAACTTGCCAAAACTCAAACTTCAATTTGGAGAACCAACCCGTCGCGTCGTGCGATGGGGATTCCTGTCCGTGGTCACGCAGCGCTACCACCTCAATCTGCCAGAAAGTTGTTTGTGCTGCAACTATTGGTCATTTGTGTGTTAATTGTTGTGTTTCTTGCATTAAAGACCACCTAACTTAACCCTAATCATCTCCTATAAAACCAAACTCACTTCCACACTTCTCCTACTTTACAAACACTTATTATCACTCTCTAAACACTCCAAATCTGTTGCAAAATAGTAACTCATATCAAGTTACAAAAGTGAGTTTAAACTCACTTATCTTCCATCTTTTTCACTTTTTCTTGCTTCTTAACACTTGGAACAACCCTAGGGATGTTTTCATATGTTTTCCATGAAAAACCAAGTATGGACCATCACCACATTGAGGTTAAAAGTGCAAGAACTTTATATTTTAAACAAAAACTTTGTTAAACATTTTTAAACTTATGTTTTAACCATGCATTCCTATGTCCTTATGCCACTAATCAAGACTATGATTAAGTGTGCTTAAAAACAAGGTTGTAATATACAAAATCATAGGTTTTTAATCCTCTAAACTTTCTGTTTTTAAAAGGGTTTTAACCCATAAGTGTTGAACAAGACTTGAACTTGTGTATGTGTGATTATTTGGAAAGCTTAGGTTATCCTACTTACAATCCACACCTCACTTGATGATTTCCTCTGAGTTAAGTATGTATATTTCATTTCTTTATTATCCATTCATGACTATCCTTGTTGTCTTATGACAACTTGTGCATTGGTGAATGTAAAAGAGCTCATAAAAGGAAGAACATCCTCCTACCTCTATGCATGACTTCTATGATAATCCTTGTTATATTGTTGGACTAAACTTATAATATACTATATAAAATACATATAATACATGTAAGAAACCAAACCCTTGATGATAATTAAATGGTTATTTGTCAAGTTACTAAGTTACATCACCACCTAAATGCTTAGTTGCCTCGTTACAATTCTAATGGGTAGTGAACCAATGAAATCATTCTAACCCCTATGGCTTTTCATAGTGTCAAGAACGAGTACTAAGTCTAAGTGATTATTTTCTTGTATATTTACTTTGTTATACTTTTAATTCCGAATTCCTAATCCTCCGTTATCATCCAAATACTCATACAACTACGTTTCCTCGTGTAGAAGGACTTGGTGTTCAATCCTCCAACAACCAACAAGTTCTTCACAGATTAACAAGTGGAAGCTTGCAAAACCGTGATTACACTTGACCTGTTTTACTTCTAAAACACTTTGGGTTGTAACATGTTAATATACAAACTTCACTATCACACACTTAAACATGCTTTACATTCTCAATCCTATATACATGCTACTTGTTTACTTAGGTTCATGCTAGATTATACATGCTTTATGTCATTAACTTTGCTAAGCCCCAACTTAACATATATAGCGCTATAGGAGTAGCACGCCGCCTGTCGGGGTCTTGCTAAGTCTTTATTTACTCTTGAACAGTCTCGTTACTTTTGTGGCGATGGATGCTAAATACTAGTGGACACTTGGGTTTGACATATTGTGATGCATGCTAGTTACCTTGTTTACAAATTGCCATGTGGATTCGAGAAAATGCTTTTATACTTATGTTATATTATACAAACCTTGTGTACTCGCCAATGCTTTCACATTGACACTTTAGTTTAAACATGTTACAGGTTGATGATGATGATTGTATGAATCTAGTAGGGATTACTAGAAACACGCTCAAGAAATACTAGACTTGAATATTTATGTTATGTTGAACTTGTTGTATTTGACTTTTATTTGTTGTAATTTGTATTTCATGCAATGTACTTAACAATTTGAGTTATGCAATGAAAACGGTTTCGATTTAAATATTGTCACAATTAGCGTTATGTGTGATGAGCAATCTATCTTCGTCCCATTCCAATGATTCCGCCATTGGTTGGGGTGTGACACAATGCATGGGTTCATTGTTCGTTAAATTAAGAGCAAGGCGATCAACAACCACGCGATGGTTTTTGGAAACAAATTTTCGAGCATTACAACGAGAAAATTGGCAGAAGCACCCGAACGGTTCATCAAGTACGTTCAAAATGGCAACCTATGATGACTAAATTGAACTACTTCAACGGCCTTTGGCAGCAAGCGATATAAATATTTTTTTAAATCTATATATTTGTTTATATCTTTAACTTTATATTTTTTATAACTTTATATTGGTTTATATATTTATTCATATATTCTTTATAACTTGATTTTTGTTTATATCTTTAAGTTAACAATTGTTATAATATATATGATTGTTTACGTAGTAGCGGGTGTAACGATCTTGACATCTTGAAAACGGCCTTGAGTGATTTCCAATCAAAATATTTGAGTGGTTTTCAACATGTTAAGGCATGGGAGGTGATTAGAAAACTTGACAAATAGGCCCCAGTACCATTGTTGGGTGAAGAAAGTGGTAGTTCGAGTAAAAAAATGAAAGTCATCGAATTTGGGTAACTACCACACGAGTACACCTGGAATTGAATTTACTAGTTCTATACCCGACAAAAATAAAGACCCCTCACCAAGAAGACCATAAAGGAAAGATTAGAGAGTCGCCAAAACATCTGAAAGCTCAACTGGGTTGGGCGAGAAGTTCGAATAGTACACAATTAAATTATGAAAGAGTCAAAAGAAGCAAATGCGTCGGAGTTGGTGGAGATAAGAAAGAAACGAGAGGAATACACTATAATGTTAGTTGGGAACAATGCGAGGCGGTGAGACAGCTTATGTATGATCGGGATATGGAGACGTATACTCAGGCACACGACAATGTTTCACCAGAGATATTTTCATTTACTCTAGCCCGAAAACATGAGATCACGAAAAAATATAATTGGCCATGTAATTTCTACTTTTTATTTATGATTTATGTTTTTATGTTCCTAGTTTTAAATTAATGTAATGTCTTTTTCTAATTTAATATAGTTTTATTTAGTTTAAAATATGTCTTAATTATTATGCATAATTCTTAGAAATAAAAAAAACAAAAAAAAATGAAATGGACTACTCTAACGAGTGGAGCACCCCTTATGTCTGAGTGAAAAATATGGAGTGGAGAGGGTAGTTGACATGGCAGAGTATGATTGGTTGGGGTGGAGAGAGGACTACTCGCCTCGAGTGGACCGCCCCTTACACCCAATAAAGCGCTTTTTTCATACCAATATCATAAGGTAGGAATTTAATAAGCATCTCTCATGACAAGAAGGTCTTAGTATTTGTTAAAATATGGTATCTAACAATAATCCAACTCAAAATTCCCAAACCTCTGATTTTATTAACCCTAAAAGATATCCTGAAACGATTGCAATGAATATATACAAGAAACAACACTCAACTCTAAGAGATTATCAATGAGATAATCTCGTATGAAATACACAAGATCCTCATAAACTAAACTTTGATTCAAGGTGAATCAAAGTTACACATATGAAAACTCTAAATTGTATTTAAGGGAAACGAGAAAACAATTACAAAAAAAAGTATCTGAACTAATGAAATTATGGTCCAGGTTCTCTCCTTTATAGAAGATCCACATCACAGCTCCACATCAAGCGCATAACCCGAACTTGACCCAGGGTCTTGGATTATCTTATAACAGCTATAAAATCTTCTACAACAAGGCCATCTTTAACTCTGGCCCACAAACATCTCTAAACAAGCCCAACAACTCTTTAAATCCAACCAGATTTTTTTATCCAAATCACATGTTTAAAATAAACGAAATAACATTAAAAATGATATTAATAAATTGTGAAGAAGTATTAAACTGTGATCAAATTCTTTTAACACCCCTGCCCTGAATTTAGTACCCCAAATGGATTATGCATATTTATACTTCTACATAATTCATCATGTTGATTGATAAGTAATCTTTTTGTCATTAAATCTTCCAATTGTTGTTTAGACCAACACCAACTATCTTTATAATGCCTTCAGAGATTAAATCTCTTAAGAAGAACAAATCAATTACAAAGTGTTTAGTTATGTCATGAAAGACATGATTAGTTGCTATTGATAATGCAGCAGTATTATCACAAAATAGAGACATTGGCAGGTTATTAGAAATACCCAATTCGGACAATATATTCTTAAGCCACATAACTTCACAAGCAATTGCACACATTGATCTAAATTCAGCTTCAGTTGAAGATCTAGACATAGTTGCTTGTTTTTTACTATTCCGGGAAATCATAGAATTTCCCAAGAAAACACAAAATCCAGATATTGACTTTCTAGACTCAAGGACCTTAGCCTAATCTGAGTCCACATAAGCAACTAGATTAAAATGAGACCCTTTACTAAACAAGATACCCTTGTCTCGAGATTGCTTTAGATATCTAAGCAACCTAAATTCAACTTTTAAATGACCACTTGTAGGATAATGCATATATTGGCTGAAAACATGAACAATGTATGATATATCAGTTCTAGTATGTGGAAGATAGATCAGCTTGCCTACTAGTCATTGATATTGATATCTGATATTTTTTATCAAGTATATCTTAACTTTATTTACACATAGCTGTTATTAAATGATTATACTCAATTGGAGTACTTACTGGTTTGCGTGCACTAAGCAGTATTTACGTTATGATAAAAAAAATATCATCATTTACTTTAATAACTTCTATACCAAGAAAATACTTTAATTCTCCCAAATCTTAAGACTATTCTTATTTTTTTTTCTATTTCATGTAAACAATTACCAGTATAAACTATATCATCAACATATACCAACAAATATACAGTTACATTTTTTGTCATTTTGTAGAACAAAGAATAATCACATCTACTTTGAATAAATCCTAACTCAAGCAACACATTGACCAACTTTTCATTCCACATTCTAGGAGCTTGCTTTAGCCCGTATAATAACTTTTTTAACTTGCATACTTTATTCTCTTCCTTAGAAGAGTATCCATCAGGAAGACTCATATAAACATCTTCATTTACGTTGCCATACAAAAAAGCATTATTAACATCTTACTGAAACAATTTCTAGTCATTTTTAACTGCTATAGATATAATACATATAACAGTTACAAGTTTAACAACATGAGAAAAGGTTTCATCAAAGTCAAAACCTCATTTTTTAATATAGCATTTGGCAACAAGTCTGGCTTTAAACCTTTCTACCTCACTAGTGGATTTATATTTTATCTTATAAAGCCACTTACACCCAACTACACTCCTACCAGGAGGCAAATCAACCAACTCCCATGTATCTTTTCTATGAAGAGCCTCAAATTCTTCATTCATGGCAGATATCCAATGTGGATCTTTAACAGCCTCACCAAAATCCTTAGGCTCACAAATCTTACTGGGACAAAAGTAAAGCACTTATGTTCTATAGATAAATTAGAGTAATTAACTACTCTTTCTAGCCCATATTTAACCTTCCTTTCTACTATAAAATCACTAAGACTTATGGGAAGAGAAGAATTCCTAGCTGACAGATGTGTCCAAAATGCAACATATAAATTACATCAAATGTGGCATAAAACTAACCCTTTTTTAGTTCTAATGTTGGAAAAAATGTGTTTTTGTCTTCCTTTTGTATTTTTAGGATTAAATGAGCTCAAATGAACAAAAGAAGCAAAAATGCAGCCAAATCTAACAATAATACAAGAAAAGTAATAAACGTGGCATGCCCGACCCCCCGACAGCATCTTCCCAAACAAAAACAAGAGAACAGAAGGCTGAAGACGCCCCGTGCTCAATGAGCACGGGGGAGTGCCAAAGTGTCTGCAGAAAAGACAAAGTTGTAGAAGCTTCTATCACCCACCAGGGGGCGTGCCCAGCGGACACGGGGCCGCGGTCAACGCAATGATTCGCATAATCTAGGCAAATCTTGATAGTACAGATACACTTCTGCACACGGGGTCGTGCCCAGCTGACACGGGGGCGTGGTCAACTAATGCAGACAAACTGCATTTAATGAAGAAAGAGAAGATGGGTGGACACGGGGCCGCGCCCAATGGACACGGGGCCGTGTCCGGGCTTCTGTGCAGGCTATAAATAGGGGTGCTTGGCTCACTTGTAAACCATCCCTTGGCAAACCACCTCTCTCACACTTCACCCACCCACCACCACCATCACAACCCACATCCACCACCATCATCCATTATCCATCATAGAGTGTGTGAGTAGTCTCGGGATCCAAGATTGATCATAAGAGTTCATGATAATCAAAGGCCATGTTTTCCTAAGTCTCTTACATCACTTGGTAAAGACAAGTGTTTAGTGGAATACTTTTTATTTTTAATCTTTTCGCACTTTTTATTTGGTTATTTATTAATGACTTTAATAACTAATTTCTTATGTTGAAGGTGAATCTTCCTTATCATTTATCCGTGGTGTCTTATCATTGTTTTACTGTCTATACAAAATAAAAGATTTTCACCATTCATATCTCCACGGTCTATATGGAGATATGTTGACTACCTGGTCGGGGGTTAAGGGAATGGTTTGGTAATAGTCTTGCCTTGTTCAGTGTATAGATCCTGCAAGAACCTGGGTCAATTTTAGTAGGACCTCCTTCAATACCCACTGGTATTTGTCACACCCCGATTTCCACGTGTCACCGGTGGGCCCGGTGGGGAGTATCGTGACGTGGTTGGCAACATAATAGTCAAACAACACAATATAAAATATGCACAGCGGAAGCAATTTAAAAGATATAATACAACCGAATTTAATATTGTAATATCAAATGTCACAATATTCGGAAGTTTATCCACAGAAGGATCGAAAATAAAGTATGAAACAATAGTTCAACAGACTTCAGGCATCTTAAGCTTGCGAGACTTCTAATGATGCTAAGGAGAAATCCCAGCCAATTTCGCTTAGTACCTGCATTTAATCTTTTTGGGAAAATACGTCAGTTTACATTGGTAAATACAATCAACTGACTCATTTTAAAAATGATTGAAAATTGGTTTGGATGCACGTGGCATAAACATTTTATTTAACTTGGGAGAATTATTTAAATACATAATCTTGTGAACGAATTACATGTTCCTTGTGCGTTCAGTAGCCCGGATCTTGTCCGGGTTAAAGATCAATAGACACACCACAATATTCTTTTGTGCACTGACGGGTGTACGCCTACACCCCGCGCTTAAGTCGTGGCCATTTCGTAAAATGATGCCAAGGATATCCGGGACATGGTCATTAACCCCCCAAAGGCTTTAAGTAACAAGACTGTTTAAACGAGCCGATCAAATTATTCAATTAACCACCCAACGATGGAAGATTTGATGCCCGATCAAGCGGTATGCTATATACCGTAACCCAAGCCCGTATAGGGAAAATAAGTTAAAAGTATTTACCTGAGCAAAGTATAATTCACAATAAGCAAAATGCACGTAGCTTTTACTGGTCCTCCTAATCTGGAACGAAGGTTTATAATAACCTATTAGAATCCTAACGGGTCTTTAATTAAGCTTAAGCTTAGACCGGCTAGTTTCACAGATACGGTTCGTACGCACGATTAAGAGAAGACCAGATAGAATGTGATTTAGACCCGACAAGTTCAGAGACTTGTTTAATATGGGTATTTCATACACATTCTGGATTTTGAGATAAAACCGATAAGGTTTGACCCGTTTAGGCTAGTTTATGTAAACTAGTTACATAAACCGAACGCGTAATAAGCGTAACGGGTATACATATGAGCCATTTACAGGTTTCCTAAGTTAATATGCTCCAAATATGTTGTGACATCAGTAAGATATCATTTATTATGCCCGAAACGAGTTTAAACACAAACTATGCCCCGTAGGGGTAGTTTGGTCATTTTAAAGGTTGTAAAAGAGTTTAAGTGTCAACCTGAGTTACAGGCCTGATGTAATCAGCAAATATACTCAATTTTATAAGTTATATCAGTAGGTTAAAGTATATATGTGAAATTTATCAATTATAACCAAACTATGCCCCGTAGGGGTATTTTGGTAATTTCACATAAGTCGAAAAGCTCAAAACTAAAGTCTGAGTTTAACAACCTTTGCTTACTGTCAAAATATTATAATTTGCCTCAAATATCAGTAGGTATCAACCCTTGTATGTTTAAAATAGTTTTAGTACATACTATGCGTTAAAAACGCTTAAAAAGGCGATTAGAGGCCATTTCCTGGTTTGATACATAAATCTGATATTTTTATATTTACAGAAGGCTTAAAATAATTTATTTATCATATGTGATCAGTAGCAAAAGGTTTGGAGTCGTTTAGATATGTAAAACTCATTTTATGGCCCGTAAGGGCAAAACCGACAATTACCGGATTAAGCCTACGACTATGAGTTATGCTCAGCCTAAAATTAATTAAAAATATTTAAAAATCCCAAAATAATATATTACATCAGTGGGTAAATATTTCGATATTAAAAAGTTGGCTTAACTAGGCTATATGCTAATTACGCCGTTTTATTAACATAAAGCTTTCATTTTACGCTAACGAGCATAACTCTTAACCTACACCTCAAACTGATGTCAAATTTTGTATGCAAGTTTAAATATCAGTAAGTAAGGTTTCTACTCTTTTACATTTCCAAAAATCACGTTTTAAAGTGAAAAGGGCATAATGGTCAACATATGAGCAATTAACGGAATCATGCGTATTAATTGGTTAACTAATGAACCATGGTGTATAATCACAGAGGTTTATACTAGCATGTAACCTGGTCCAAATGAAGCTGTTAGGTATTTCTAAAACATACCATAACGGGTCAGAACTGAAAGTCAAAGTATAAGTCAAACTATGCGACTTTCGGTTCCGAACCGGGTCTAAACAGGAAATTGTCGGGTTGAACATGTTTAGACATGTCCTTACACTAATTACCAAGTTATATTAATGATCAAACAGGTTGTATGTGTTCTACATTGCTAATTGTGCATAAATTGTAATTTACACATTCTGTTGACTTTTTAAATACAAGTTTTACCCGACATTTGACCTAGTTAGAGTGGAAATCAGGGGGAACCCTTTTGAGGGTTTATTACCCACATAATTACCAACTTATAACTACTTTTAATTCGAGATTTGACTGAGCCATTATTAATTAATCTCGAAGTCAAACCGTAATTACGATGGTTTGACTTTTAGCTAAATAACTAAGCTAAACTTAATTAAGAAAGGATTATTAAACTTACTGAAGTCCTAAGCTTGATTAGTGATCACTTGAGAGAAGGTTTGAGCTCCAGGAATGATCATAAAACTGAAGGAAATGGTGTGATGAATTGTTTGCAACCCAAGGCCATTTTATAGTGAATTCAATCACCACAAAGTGTTGACAGCAAAGTCTAGCACTTACCACAACATTCCCACAGGTGTCCTACATGTTTAGGGGCTGCTTAGGGGCTAAGGGATATGAGGAAACTCGTTTAAAGGTGAGTTTTTGCGTTTAAACAGCAAACAGGAACATTTCTGTCGTTGGGCCGCTGCTTGCGCACCGTAAGACTCCTGTTGTTGCGGTGCGCAAGCGTTCATCAGGGACCAAAACTTTGTTCTTTCATGCATTCGAAAGGGCAACCATCTTTATCCGACTTTGGGGCCTCAATTATCATTTAGGGACCTCCCAAAATGGCCTTGAGCAGTTACATACCCTACCATTTTGAATTGTTTGCTTGAATTCATTTTGAAAGTGCCGAACAATAAGGTTTACCGTGCATTTTCTTCGTAGGAGTCCACTACCTCAATTATTGTCAAGAATTTCTGGATTTAGATGTTTAAGATATATATACTTGGGTCTTGGGATTTATAATTGAGGTCGTTCAGAGGTAAAAATTAACATGACGCCACTTTTAAATCCTGCCAAAACATCTTTATTACATCCGGGTTTACAACGCGTTTTGTCTTTCATGACACGTGTCGTTATTTCATTGAACACGAATTTTCGAGGTGTTACATCCTCACCCCCTTAAAATAAATCTCGACCCGAGATTTACTGAAATAAATAAGAGTACTTTTCTTTCATCGTGGATTCAACCTCCCACGTATACTCGGGACCCCTACGGGCATCCCATTTGACCTTTACAATAGGTACATGCTTCCTTCGAAGCTTCTTTACCTGTCGATCTTCAATCGACAAAGGTTTTTCTACAAATTTTAAGCTCTCATCTATATGCACATCTGTATGTGGTATAACCAGTGATTCATCAGCGAAACACTTTTTCAGATTGCAGATGTGGAACACATTGTGAATTCCACTGAGCTCTTCCGGTAAGTTTAACTTATAGGCAACTGACCCGACACGTTCGATAACCTCGAAAGGTCCTATGTATCTCGGGCTTAGCTTGCCTTTCTTACCAAATCGCATCACTCCCTTCCAGGGTGATACTTTAAGCAACACTTTATCACCTACTTCGAAGTGAAAAGCTTTACGCTTTGGATCTGCGTAGCTCTTCTGCCTATCCCGGGCAGCTTTGAGACGGTCACGAATCTGGACAATCTTTTCCGTCGTTTCAAAGACTATCTCTGGTCCTGATAATTGGACATCTCCGACTTCCGCCCAACAAACGGGCGATCTACACTTTCTACCGTATAATGCCTCGAAGGGCGCAGCCTTAATGCTGGTATGGTAGCTATTGTTGTAGGAGAATTCGATTAATGGTAGGTTCTTATCCCAACTACCACCCAAATCGATCGCACATGCACGTAGCATGTCTTCCAACGTTTGAATAGTACGCTCACTCTGACCGTCAGTCTGAGGATGATAAGCCGTACTAAAATTCAAACGTGTGCCCAGAGATTGTTGGAAACTCTTCCAAAAATGTGACGTGTACCTAGTATCTCTGTCAGAGATAATAGACACAGGTATGCCATGTAAGGCTACAATCTTATCAACGTATAATTGGGCTAACATATCGGAGCTATAAGTCTCCTTGATGGGTAAGAAATGTGCTGACTTAGTCAGTCTGTCAACTATAACCCATATCGTATCATTTCCTTTCCTTGTCTTGGGAAACTTGGTAATAAAATCCATGGTTACCATTTCCCACTTCCACGTAGGAAGTTCAGGCTGTTGTAGCAAACCTGACGGTTTTTGATGCTCGGCTTTGACTTACACACATGTCAAGCATTTAGCTACATGAGTGGCTACAGACTTCTTCAAGCCTATCCACCAATAATTTGCCTTTAGATCCTGGTACATCTTATCAGCTCCAGGATGAACGGAGTATTTGGAACTATGGGCTTCCTGGAGGATGACATCTCGAAGTCCTCCATAAATTGGAACCCATATTCGTCCATTTAATTGTAAAATTCCGTCCTTGCTAAGAGTTAACTGCTCCTCAGTTACTCCTAGCTTTTCATTAGGATAGTTAGCTTCCAACACAGCTTCCTTCTGTGCAGCTAACAACCTTTCAATCAAATTATTCTTTATCTCCATGCGCTTGGCATTGATTCGGATGGGTTTGACCCTCTCCTTTCGACTCAAGGCATCGACGACTACATTCGCCTTGCCGGGATGGTACTTGATTTCACAATCATAATCGTTCAAAGTCTCCATCCAACGGCGTTGCCTCATGTTTAACTCTTTCTGATTAAACAGGTGTCGGAGGCTCTTGTGATCAGAATAGATCACACACTTAATACCATATAGATAATGCCTCCACAGTTTTAGTGCGAATACAATGACACCCAACTCCAAGTCGTGGGTGGTGTAATTCTTTTCATGCACCTTTAACTGTCGTGATGCATAGGCAATAACCTTGCCTTTCTGCATAAGCACACACCCCATGCCCGTGTGCGATGCATCGCAGTAAACCACGAACTCTTCTATTCCATTAGGCAATGTCAGTACTGGGGCGTTGCTCAATTTTTGTTTCAGAATATCGAAGGATTCTTGCTGCTTAGGGCCCCAAATGAACTTTACTTTCTTCTTAGTCAAGGAAGTTAGGGGTGCAGCAATCCTTGAAAAGTTTTCAATGAAACGCCGGTAATATCCTGCCAATCCCAGGAAGCTACGAATCTCTGTAGGCGTCTTTGGTTCTTGCCAGTTCATAACTGCTTCGACCTTAGCGGGATCCACTTGGATACCACGCTCACTAACCACATGTCCAAGGAATTGGACTTCTCGAAGCCAAAATTCACACTTGGAGAATTTGGCATAGAGCTTCTCTTGATGCAGGAGTTTGAGAATACAGCGAAGGTGTTTCTCATGGTCAGCTTGATTCTTCGAATAGATAAGAATGTCGTCGATGAAAACGATGACGAATTTATCTAAGTACGGCTTGCAAACGCGATTCATGAGATCCATGAACGCGGCAGGTGCATTAGTGAGCCCAAAAGGCATCACTAGGAACTCGTAATGACCATAACGAGTCCTAAATGCTGTTTTGTGCACGTCTTCATCTCTAACCTTCAGTTGATGGTAGCCTGACCTCAAGTCAATCTTCGAGAAATAACTTGCTCCTTGCAATTGATCGAACAAATCATCGATTCTAGGCAAAGGATACCTGTTCTTTATCGTGACCTTATTAAGTTCACGATAATCGATGCACAGACGCATCGATCCGTCCTTCTTCTTGACAAACAGGACTGGCGCCCCCCAAGGAGACGAACTAGGTTTAATGAAACCCTTGGCTAGCAATTCGTCTAGCTGTGTCCTCAATTCTTTCATCTCCGTTGGAGCCAACCTATAGGGGGCTCTGGCAACTGGTGCCGCTCCAGGGATGATATCAATCCTGAATTCCACTTGCCTATCTGGTGGCAAACCAGGTAGTTCTTCCGGAAAAACTTCTGGGAATTCAGAGATGACGGGGATATCTTCTATCTTCGGTTTGGGCTCATCAATAATCACTTGTGCCATGTAGATGACACAACCCCTCTTTAAACATTTTGAAGCCTTGAGCATAGTCGCTTGCTCAGGTAGCCCGTACTGGGTATCTCCCCGAATGGTAAGTGATTCACCAGACGGAGTCTTTATCACCACTTGTTTCTTGTTACAGACAATTTGGGCCTGGTTATGAGATAACCAGTCCATACCCAGAACTATGTCAAAACCGGCCAACTTAAAGGGAAGCAGAGACAGAGGAAAAGAATGGTTCTTAATGGATATAACACATCCATCTAACACAGTTGAGATGGTTTCTAGTGTACCATCTGCTATCTCCACCTCATAATTCACATTTAAGGTTTTGACAGGTAATTTCAGCAATTCACAAAACTTATTATCAACGAAAGACTTATCAGCGCCTGAATCAAAAAGTACTCTAGCATAGACGTCATTTACAAGGAAAGTACCTGTAATAACGTTGTCGTCTAGAACCGCTTCCTTTGCGTCCATTCTGAAGACTCTGGCATTAGTCTTCTTGGCCCCTTCAGGCTTCTTGGTGTACTTGGGGCAGTTGGTTTTAATGTGGCCCTTTTCATTGCAACGGTAGCACGTTGCGTCTTTCATCTTCTTGCAATCCAAGGTTTTGTGATCCGTGGACTTGCATATACCACAAGCATAGGTTTTTGACTGAGTCTGTGAGTTCGACTCAAGTCTGCACTTTCCAAAGTGCTGCTTCTTGCAAATTTTGCATTTGGGCTTCTCACCAGAATTATGCCCATCTTTCCTTGACTCCGATCCTTTCTTGTTGTCACCGTTCCCACGGTGTTTCTTGTTCGATCTACGTGAACTATCATCCTCACGTTTTCTCTTCTCAGCCTCCTTATTCCTCAGCGATCTCTGCCTGACCGCATCCAAAGTGAGGGATAAAGATATGTCAGCTACAGATCTAAAAGTAGCTGGCCGAGAAGCCTTCACGCTTGCCTTGATTTCCGGGGCTAAACCACCGATAAATCGAGCTATCCTTTTTGGTTCCGGGGTTACCAGATAAGGAACCAACCGGGACATCGTGTTGAAGCTCGTTAGGTAAGCTTGACAGTCAAGGTTTGTCATCACCAATGATAGAAAATCAGACTCTATCTTCTCCACCTCATGCTAAGGGCAGTAATTTTCCTTGATAAGGGCAACAAATTGATCCCAGGACATGTTGTACAATGGGATTTTTCCGGTGGCTTGAATCAGAGATCTCCACCATGCTAACGCTTCACCCTTAAAAGACTGCGACACAAACTTGACCACGTCTCTCTCAGTGCATCCGCTGATATCCACAACCGTATCCATCTCATCCAGCCACGTCATACAGTCAATGGCTCCTTTCTCCCCAGTGAAATCCCGGGGTTTGCAGGAAACGAAATATTTATAAGAGCAACCCTTGTCACGGGGTCCCTGGTTTAGTACAACCTGCTGAGATGGAGCACTGTGGTGGTTCGAGGAGTGTCGATCATCATCTTTCTTCGGTTCGTCCTTCTTGGACGGTGGCTTTGAAGGCTGCGTAGATAGGGTCCTACTACGAGTCCCACTATACTCTTCGTACTGCCTTTCCAATGCCTTTGTAACTGCGTCGTCGACCAACGCTTTTAATTAAGCACCCGTTAAATTAATCCGGGCGTTATCAATGTTCTCCACTGGATGACTATTTATCTCGTCTGAGTTAGCCATTTTAATTGAACTGTTACAGAAAACAAGGACAATAGTTTATTTGGGAGTTTATTATGGAATTGCCCCTTAGGGTAATTCATTAACCATGGTAACAGAGACCATATTTGGTTAATTTATTAATCATATTTATTTAGGATTTCTATCATAATTTATCCTAATTATAAAACAATAACATTTTTATTTGTGGCACAAAAGGCCTAGTCACATGGACACTTTTAATTTATAAGCTATGATTTCAGAGAATCAAAATATGAAGGTATACTGGCACAATAGGCCTAGTCACAAGGACACGTATAAATTATAAGCTATGATTTCAGAGAATCAAAGCATGAAGGTTTGAACCTAGTTCATTACCTTTATTTGACAGGGAGTCATCGCTACCACTGTCTTTTGGCTCATATGGAAATGAGCAGGGCCCGTAGGCGCTATATTACCACGTATGGTCAAAATATGATCATCTTAATTGATGACCTAAACCCATGATTCAGAGATCATAAAATTGGGTTAGGAATCTTTTGAAGAATCCAATAACACGAATGACGTGTGTGATTTTAATGAATCACGTCTGCCAGGAGTGTTAACATGTTTTCAGATGTTAACATGGATACGAATCTTTTAAACAGGTCTTACCATCTTGGCCCGGCCTTATAATGACCCGAAGGCTAGGTTTCACACTTTAAGATTCTTATTTACGAATTTACATAGGCAGATTATTTCAAAATGAATGATTTTAATTTATTTATTTCATATATAATTTATCTATGCACATAATGGCAAACATGAAATTTATAAAACAAACATTCCATTAATTTATTAAAATATTACATGTTGCCCTAAACGGGACTTTTCAACAAACAACTTACCCACGCAGGGGTTTAAACAAGGATTTACCCACGCAGGGGCTTAATAACACACATACCCACGCAGGGGCTTAATAACATAATAGTCCACGCAGGGACTTACACAATTATCATACCCTCGCAGGGGTTTACAAAAAGATAGACCCACGCAGGGGTCAAAACAAACAAGCATACCCACGCAGGGGTTTATACATCAAATGGAAGGATTTAGCGGTCCTTCTTGCTCTTCCCTTTAATTAGGCTCGTTAATCCTTGGAAGAAAGTTTGTCGCTCCCTTCGTTCCCTGTGGAACTCTCGCTCTACATGGTCCAACCTCTGCAGAATTTCTTCACGCTCTGGTGGAGAGAACCTTGGTGGTTGCGACTGTTGCCTGATAATAGGTCTTGGTGGTATTTGGTACCCATGTGTTGGGTACCCTACTCCCCATGGATCTCCATAGGGTCCTTGGGTGTTGTAGTTAGCCGCTACCATGTAAGGATCGGCTTAGGCGTAGTTGTAGTTGGTGTGCACTGGCTGTTCAAACGGGTTATACGCCATGGAACCCGTGTATGCAACTGGTTGTGAAGGTCCAACTGGTTGTGAAGGTCCACCCATTTGTGGGTCCTCCTGATGTGGCGGGTAATGGCTGCCACTTGATTGCCGAGGAGAACTGAAATGGAAGTCTCCCCCCCCCCCGTGTAGACGTACGCGGTCCAGATCTCCTACGCCTTGGCGGTTGCAGAGCTGCCGGCTGAACTGGCGGAGGTGGAGGCGGTGGCGTAACTGCCACAAACCGTGAATCCACAGAGGGATCCTGTTGCTGCTGTTGCTGCTGCAGAGGAGGTGAATGGCGAGGAGGTGTATAGTACCATTCGTGCCTGGTAAACATAGCTTGAAAGCTATCTGGACCAACATAGGGTGATCCGTGGAAAGAAGATTCGTCAGAGATCTCTATCGGGTGGTTTGGTGTACCACTGGCTGGCTCGACGGGGTCCGTATCCTCATCCATATCATCCGCGTGATCTCCGGAAAAATGGTCCTCCGGTCCCAATGGGTTGAAACCCACTGGTTCTTGTATATAATTCGCCGGGTTAAACCGGCCCCTAAAAACTGGTGTAGGGTCACCAAAAGAATGATGCGATAAGGATCGCTGTAATGGTATGTATGAGGGTTGAGGGTTGTTGGGTTCGTACTCTGGCTGTGGCCCATAAGGGTTATGAATAGGAGGTGTTGAGCTGTGTGAAACCGACCGTCTAGCCGGCTCAAAAGATTTCTCCGGTTCTGCCGGGGATCGTCACTCTCCGTGGTAGATGGAGCTCGCACATTCGAAGGTCCAGCTTCATTATCATTGGGGGCGGTGATTGGCCCCTTGCCTCTTCCTCTTCTCCTGAAGAATCTTGGCGGCATTTTGTTAATCCTGTCAATATGGCATGAGATAACAAAACAAAAATATATGCAAAATAAAGGACAACACAAGCAAAGTGGAATTTGTCCTATGTTATAAGTCTAGACTCGAAAGTTTAGAATTGTGCAATTGTGTAACTGAGATTAAACACAAAAGGCTAGTGTTTAATTCACTCAGTGTTGGCTCTGATACCAACATGTCACACCCCGATTTCCACGTGTCATCGGTGGGCCCGGTGGGGAGTATCGTGACGTGGTTGGCAACATAATAGTCAAACAACACAATATAAAATATGCACAGCGGAAGCAATTTAAAAGATATAATACAACCGAATTTAATATTGTAATATCAAATGTCACAATATTCGGAAGTTTATCCACAGAAGGATCGAAAATAAAGTATGAAACAATAGTTCAACAGACTTCAGGCATCTTAAGCTTGCGAGACTTCTAATGATGCTAAGGAGAAATCCCAGCCAATTTCGCTTAGTACCTGCATTTAATCTTTTTTTGGAAAATACGTCAGTTTACACTGGTAAATACAATCAACTGATTTTAAAAATGATTGAAAATTGGTTTGGATGCACGTGGCATAAACATTTTATTTAACTTGGGAGAATTATTTAAATACATAATCTTGTGAACGAATTACATGTTCCTTGTGCGTTCAGTAGCCCGGATCTTGTCCGGGTTAAAGATCAATAGACACACCACAATATTCTTTTGTGCACTGACGGGTGTACGCCTACACCCCGCGCTTAAGTCGTGGCCATTTCGTAAAATGATGCCAAGGATATCCGGGACATGGTCCTTAACCCCCCAAAGGCTTTAAGTAACAAGACTGTTTAAACGAGCCGATCAAATTATTCAATTAACCACCCAACGATGGAAGATTTGATGCCCGATCAAGCGGTATGCTATATACCGTAACCCAAGCCCGTATAGGGAAAATAAGTTAAAAGTATTTACCTGAGCAAAGTATAATTCACAATAAGCAAAATGCACGTAACTTTTACTGGTCCTCCTAATCTGGAACGAAGGTTTATAATAACCTATTAGAATCCTAACGGGTCTTTAATTAAGCTTAAGCTTAGACCGGCTAGTTTCACAGATACGGTTCATACGCACGATTAAGCGAAGACCGGATAGAATGTGATTTAGACCCGACAAGTTCAGAGACTTGTTTAATATGGGTATTTCATACACATTCTGGATTTTGAGATAAAACCGATAAGGTTTGACCCGTTTAGGCTAGTTTATGTAAACTAGTTACATAAACCGAACCGAACGCGTAATAAGCGTAACGGGTATACATATGAGCCATTTACAGGTTTCCTAAGTTAATATGCTCCAAATATGTTGTGACATCAGTAAGATATCATTTATTATGCCCGAAACGAGTTTAAACACAAACTATGCCCCGTAGGGGTAGTTTGGTCATTTTAAAGGTTGTAAAAGAGTTTAAGTGTCAACCTGAGTTACAGGCCTGATTTAATCAGCAAATATACTCAATTTTCTAAGTTATATCAGTAGGTTAAAGTATATATGTGAAATTTATCAATTATAACCAAACTATGCCCCGTAGGGGTATTTTGGTAATTTCACATAAGTCGAAAAGCTCAAAACTGAAGTCTGAGTTTAACAACCTTTGCTTACTGTTAAAATATTATAATTTGCCTCAAATATCAGTAGGTATCAACCCTTGTATGTTTAAAATATTTTAGTACACACTATGCGTTAAAAACGCTTAAAAAGGCGATTAGAGGCCATTTCCGGGTTTGATACATAAATCTGATATTTTTATATTTCCAGAAGGCTTAAAATAATTTATTTATCATATGTGATCAGTAGCAAAAGGTTTGGAGTCGTTTAGATATGTAAAACTCATTTTATGGCCCGTAAGGGCAAAACCGACAATTACCAGATTAAGCTTACGACTATGAGTTATGCTCAGCCTAAAATTAATTAAAAATCTTTAAAAATCCCAAAATAATATATTACATCAGTGGGTAAAGATTTTGATATTAAAAAGTAGGCTTAACTAGGCTATATGCTAATTACGCCGTTTTATTAACATAAAGCTTTCATTTTACGCTAACGAGCATAACTCTTAACCTACACCTCAAACTGATGTCAAATTTTGTATGCAAGTTTAAATATCAGTAAGTAAGGTTTCTACTCTTTTACATTTCCAAAAATCACGTTTTAAAGTGAAAAGGGCATAATGGTCAACATATGAGCAATTAACGGAATCATGCGTATTAATTGGTTAACTAATGAACCATGGTGTATAATCACAGAGGTTTATACTAGCATGTAACCTAGTCCAAATGAAGCTCTTAGGTATTTCTAAAACATACCATAACGGGTCTGAACTGAAAGTCAAAGTATAAGTCAAACTATGCGACTTTCGGTTCCGAACCGGGTCTAAACAGGAAATTGTCGGGTTGAACATGTTTAGACATGTCCTTACACTAATTACCAAGTTATATTAATGATCAAACAGGTTGTATGTGTTCTACATTGCTAATTATGCATAAATTGTAATTTACACATTCTGTTGACTTTTTAAATACAAGTTTGACCCGACATTTGACCTAGTTAGAGTGGAAATCAGGGGGAACCCTTTTGAGGGTTTATTACCCACATAATTACCAACTTATAACTACTTTTAATTCGAGATTTTACTGAGCCATTATTAATTAATCTCGAAGTCAAACCGTAATTACGATGGTTTGACTTTTAGCTAAATAACTAAGCTAAACTTAATTAAGAAAGGATTAGCAAACTTACTGAAGTCCTAAGCTTGATTAGTGATCACTTGAGAGAAGGTTTGAGCTCCAGGAATGATCAGAAAACTGAAGGAAATGGTGTGATGAATTGTTTGCAACCCAAGGCCCTTTTATAGGGAATTCAATCACCACAAAGTGTTGACAACAAAGTCTAGCACTTACCACAACATTCCCACAGGTGTCCTACATGTTTAGGGGCTGCTTAGGGGCCAAGGGATATGAGGAAACTCGTTTAAAGGTGAGTTTTTGCGTTTAAACAGCAAACAGGAACATTTCTGTCGCTGGGCCGCTGCTTGCGCACCGTAAGACTCCTGTTGTTGCGGTGCGCAAGCGTTCATCAGGGACCAAAACTTTGTTCTTTCATGCATTCGAAAGGCCAACCATCTTTATCCGACTTTGGGGCCTCAATTATCATTTAGGGACCTCCCAAAATGGCCTTGAGCAGTTACATACCCTACCATTTTGAATTGTTTGCTTGAATTCATTTTGAAAGTGCCGAACAATAAGGTTTACCGTGCATTTTCTTCGTAGGAGTCCACTACCTCAATTATTGTCAAGAATTTCTGGATTTAGATGTTTAAGATATATATACTTGGGTCTTGGGATTTATAATTGAGGTCGTTCAGAGGTAAAAATTAACATGACGCCACTTTTAAATCCTGCCAAAACATCTTTATTACATCCGGGTTTACAACGCGTTTTGTCTTTCATGACACGTGTCGTTATTTCATTGAACACGAATTTTCGAGGTGTTACAGTATTGGATGGCGGAGGTCCGTACTCCTTGACCCCCTCATATGTAAACTACTATTAAAACTTTAACCCGGCTATTTAGGATTGTATCCTTGCTGACTCAAACTACTTAGCCGAGGGTAACGTCACCTTCAAAAGAGGGGCCTACCACATTATGCATTAATAACTTAATTAATTATCTTTCAATAATCCAATCATTTAGGATTGTATCCTTGCTGACTCAAACTACTGGGTTGAGGGTAACGTCACCTTCAAAAGAGGGGCCTACTACTATAACTAAGATAATCTCTTAAAAAGTGCAAAAGTGCGAAAATAATCAAAGGTTACACTAAAGGCAAGTCAGATCCAAGTGATTCATCTTGTCTATCTGTTTTTATCTTTATTTTTATTTTTCAGCATTTTTAGTTTTTATTTTCTAGTTTAAAACCTTTTTTCTAAATTTTTGATTTGATTAGACGTTGAGGATAAACCGGTACTAAAAGCTCTTGTGTCCTTGGACGACCTCGGTATCTTACCAACACTATACTACGCTAACGATGGGTGCACTTGCCCATATGTGTGTTTGGTGTTAGTAAAATATCGTGTTTTATAAATTTAAAACTTGACTAAAGTGTAAAAAAGGCTAAAAATATACATAAAATATATAACCACCACACACGCATCAAGTTTTTGGTGCCGTTGCCGGGGACACAAGGATTTTAAGAAAGTTAGGAATCAGCGGCCTACTCGTTTTTTTTTTTCTTATTTTTCTGTTTTTTTTTTTTTAGGATTTTTCTTAGATTTTCAGCTTCTGCAGAACTCAGCACGGGCCGTGCCCGCTGAACACGCCCCATGCCCAATCTTTGGTACTGGCAATCCTGTTTTAAGTCAAACAGTAGTTGAACACGGGGTCATGCCCACTCAACACGCCCCGTGCCCAAGTTTCAGTTACTGAAAACAGAACCGCAAGATCCCGACGGTTGGTAATTTCTGACACAAACATGAGTGATACTGATTTTTTTTACTATCGGCCCTCTTATGGTATGTGGTGTCAAATATGTGGTGGCAATCATAAAGATTTAGAATGTTATTTTCTAAATTATAAGCCCCATTATATAGAACCATTGTTTTCCTGTAGCCTTAAGAGGGGCGAAAGTAAAAATAATGCTTATCTCTCCCTCGAATGCTCTCAATCGACTCTTCTAGGAGAAATGCTTCTTGATGAATTATTTCAAATGGAAGATCTAATTCTTAGTTGGGTAAAAGAACTTGAGATGGATATCATTAATTCATCTCAAGACGATACCCAAGAAGAATTGTTGAGATTCCATTCGAATAAAAACAACTTCGTCGCTCCCGATATCACCTCTAGCTCTGGCAAAGACTTTAGCTATAGTCGTCCCTGTGCCGATTGTGCCGTGAAGGACTCCCCATCGACTTCGTTCGATGCATACATAGACCTGAGCGATTTGGCATACACCTTCTTTAACGAGAGCCCAGGAAAAGGTTGGACTTGTCCACCTACATTTAGCATAGGAATCACCCTCACCGACAACCTCTTGCGTTCTCATCTAAATCTAGAGCAATTAAGGTATCTCAGGCACTTCGGGGTTGTTCCCTCCAGTAAGGAACCACCCGATCCGGATAAATTCTTTAGAAATAGATGAAACTTCATAAACAGCCTCTAGACACGGGGCCGTGTCCAGGTCAGCATGCCCCCGTGTCCACCAAAAGATTCTCGTCTGACTTTTTGTCAGAATACGGACAAAATGTGTCAGGATCTTGCCTGCACACGGGGCCGTATCCAGCCGACACGAGGCCGTGTGCAGCATGCTGTCGTTTTCTATAAATGCAGTCAAGATTCCTGCACATTTGGACCACTCCAAAAGACATAGATTTTGTGGATCTTCACACAAACCATCCTAGGTATATTCTAAAGAAGGTTCCCAACCACCATCTTGTCTTTTCTACTTTTGTCTATTGCCTTCTTCTTCATTTTCACCTCAAAGCACCTCCATTAAAGCTTGAAATCAACATGGTTCCAAGCTTTATTGTGATGTTTGTTAGGTTTTTATTCAAGGAATCTTGTTAAAAATAAGTTCTACAACATTGTTTTAAGTTATTTCTGCTTAAAAATGCTTTAACAAACGGAAAAATAATATAAAACTCCAAGATTCTTTGTTTCGAAAATCTGCAGACAGGTGAACACGGGGCCGTGCTCATTGAGCACGGGGCCGTGTCCGAGGTTACTATTTCATTAAAATGAACTCTCTTCAGTTTATTTTCGTAGAATGTCGAGCCAAAACAGTGGAACTTCGTCAGTACATTCCAGAAACAGTCGGAGAGAACGGAGGCCCTCAATCGAAGCAACTCCCGTACGCTACGTGATGGCATTACGTGAAGCTCTTGATAAGATGACATCGGTAGAGGAGGTCCTAATAGACCGTATAAATTATCTTACGGTAGGGTTGGAAAACAGTTTTCAAGAAATCAACCTCTTGCACCAGAAGTTGAACATTCTTGTGACACCTCCCATGGAACCAATCCTCCCTCAAGAGGATTGGAAGCTAGCACTTGGAGTCAATAATCCCACCGGATGGGATGACATCCCTGCAGAACCTCCTCTTGAAAATTTGCAAGAAGTCCCGGTGGAGGTTACACCCCCTCAAAATGATGCCAATGAGCCCGCCTTCCTTCCCCCTAGGGAGATAGAAGAATGGCTCGCCGATGTTTGAGGGACCCATATCCGGAGGAAGAAGTTCTTTGAGCCGCATCCAACCGAGAGAATTAGATTTTTGGAAATTTTGCTAATAGGATAGACTTTAGGCTAGAACTTCTTGGTTTAGACTTCTTGTGTTTTCTGACCTATTTATCTAGAATTTTAATTTATTAGGAATATTATGTAACTTTCTCTATCGAATGAATGATGGTTTTATAAATTATTTGGTGTTTGGATGATGTTGTAATGGGTAAAGCACACTCGGGATGGTGAAGGATACCAAGGGAAACTTGAACCAACGCCCCATGCTCTAAAACAGAGCCTCCCACAATTTTTTTTCTTCATTACAGCAAGTTCGGCACGGGCCGTGTCCAGCCAACACGACCCCATGCTGAACCATCTGCAGAGGATCGCCCAGTTCAGGTAACTGGACACGAGGCGTGTTCGCTGAACATGCCCCCGTGCGTAGGCTTCTGTTTCTTTTTACTAATTTTTGTTCACGGGCCCGTGTCCAGATGACCAGTAACATAAAAATTTGTTTTTAAACACACTCTTACGCATTCAATCAACCTAAAAACTTATTTTTGGGCCACATTGAGGACAATGTGTAATTTAAGTGTGGGGGGATGCTAAAACCTTAAATTTTGCAAGTCCTAATTACAAACCTTACACAAAACTCTATTGGAACCGCTAAACACCCCAAATTTTTTTCAAAAATCTTTTCATTTTTTTACTTGTCTTGGTTTAATTTGAGAATTACAACTTCTAAAAAGGTTATATTTTTACAAATTTACAACCAATAGCATCGTGATAAAAAGAACCAACATAAGAAAATTATGAAACGGCATGATAAATCTAGTTAAAATTTGATTATATATACCTGATCACATAAAAACTCATTCCCACAAAAAGTGAGTTTTGAGCCTTTATTGAGCATAAAAATACACATCTTTAAATTAAATGCTCATTTTTCGTTTCTTGTGTGAATAGCCGCTTGGTTCTTACAACTCTAGAACTTGCCACGACGATACATTCCTGGTCCTTACCAACTTAAACCCAAGTAAGTAAATGATGGAGGCATTAGGACTACCCCTTTTTATTTCAACACCATTTTTTTCCTTTTTTTTACCACCTACCCAAAATCCCCCTAGTTAACCCCTTTGAGCCTAAACCTTTTCATTTCTTAACCCAAATCAAACACCCTTTTTACCCACCAAAACCCTTTTTTTTTTTTTGAACCCTTTATTTTAGTAAAAAGTTCGGTTTTCTTGTGACTTCCTTATAAAAAAAAAATCATAGAGAAGAAAAGAAAAATGAAGTTAGCAATAAACAAACAAAGCTCATCAAAAGAAGGCTTGTTTGAATAGTACTTCATTGGAATAAAAAGTCACAAAAACAAAAATTTTTACGAAAACCGATGCTTTTTACGCCTTTCGCCCTTTTCTACTAACCACGAACACAACCACCTACCTTTAACCCAAGCCTAACCCTTCCCCCAAAAGTCCTCTTGATATTTACAAAGGTTTATAGTTAAAAAGGAGGAGGATTGATTGCTTGGCAAGCTTATGGTAAGAGTAAGTTCCATGCCGCTCTCGAGTGCTTCACAAAAATACACCTTCGGCCGAGTGTTGAGTAATCCCCCGTGAGGTATGTGAACTTGTATATAAATGGAATTTTAAAGAGGCATGTTATGCCCTAATAAGTAATTTATCTTATGTGATGTTCTAAATAAATCATGACGAATAGGATTGTAAATAAAATAAAAATAAAACCTAATAAAGAATCTTGGAATCCCGACACTCTATGACAAGCCCAAAAACTTTCTCTTCTACCCATTCCATTTGGGAGTGTAAGCCACATTGTAAAGAGTTTTGCTTGAGAACAAGCAAAAATTCAAGTGTGCGGGTATTTGATGTGTGCAAAATGCAACATATAAATTACATCAAATGTGGCATAAAACTAACCCCTTTTTAGTACTAATGTTGGAAAAAGGGTGTTTTTGTCTTCCTTTTGTATTTTCAGGATTAAATGAGCTCAAATGAACAAAAGAAGCAAAAATGCAGCCAAATCTTACAATAATACAAGAAAAGGAATAAACGTGGCATGCCCGACCCCCGACAGCATCTTCCCAAACAAAAACAAGATAACAGAAGGCTGAACACGCCCCGTGCTCAATGAGCACGGGGGCATGCCCAAGTGTCTGCAGAAAAGACAAAGTTGTAGAAGCTTCTATCACCTACCACGGGGGCGTGCCCAGCGGACACGCGGCCGTGGTCAACGCAAAGATTCGCAGAATCTAGGTAAATCTTGATAGTACAGATACGCTTATACACAAGGGGTCGTGCCTAGCAGACACGGGGGCGTGGTCAACTAATGCAGAGAAACTGCATTTAATGAAGAAAGAGAAGATGGGTGGACACGGGGCCGTGTCCGGGCTTCTATGCAGGCTATAAATGGGGGTTCTTGGCTCACTTTCAAACCATCCCTTGGCAAACCACCTCTCTCACACTTCACCCACCCACCACCACCATCACAACCCACATCCACCACCATCATCCATTATCCATCATAAAGTGTGTGAGTAGTCTCGGGATCCAAGATTGATCGTAAGAGTTCTTGACAATCAAAGGCCATGTTTGCCTAAGTCTCTTACATTACTTGGTGAAGACAAGTGTTTAGTGTAATACTTTTTATTTTTAATCTTTTCGCACTTTTTATTTGGTTATGTATTAATGACTTTAATAACTAGTTTCTTATGTTGAAGGTGAATCTTCCTTATCGTTTGTCCGTGGTGTCTTGTCATTATTTTACTGTCTATATAAAATAAAAGATTTTCACCATTCATATCTCCACGGTCTATATGGAGATATGTTGGCTACCTGGTCGGGGGTTAAGGGAATGGTTTGGTAAGAGTCTTGCCTTGTTCAGTATATAGATCCTGCAAGGACCTGGGTCAATTTTAGTAGGACCTCCTTCAATACCCACTGGTATTGGATGGCGGGGGTCCGAACTCCTTGACCCCCTCATATGTAAACTACTATTAAAACTTTAACCCGGCTATTTAGGATTGTATCCCTACTGACTCAAACTACTTAGCCGAGGGTAACGTTGATGCGTGTGAAGTTTTATATATATTAGGTGTATATTTTAAGCCCCTTTAACACTTATTTTTAGCCAAGTTTTAAATTTATAAAACACGATATTTTACTAACACTAAACACACATATGGGCAAGTGCACCCATCGTGAGCGTAGTATAGTGTTGGTAAGATACCGAGGTCATCCAAGGACACAAGAGCTTTTAGTACCGGTTTATCCTCAACGTCTAATCAAAATTAAAAGTTTAGAAAAATGTTTTAAAATAAGAAAAATAAAAACTAACTAAAATGCTGAAAATAAAAATAAAAAGAAAAAACAGATAGACAAGATGAATCACTTGGTTCCGACTCGTATCTAGTGTAACCTTTGATTATTTCCGCACTTTTGCACTATTTTAAGAGATTATCTTAGTTATTGTAGTAGGCCCCTCTTTTGAAGGTGACGTTACCCTCACCCCAGTAGTTTGAGTCAGCAAGGATACAATCCTAAAAGGGTGGATTATTGGAAGATAATTAATTAAGTTAATAATGCAAATTATGGTAGGCCCCTCTTTTGGAGGTGACGTTACCCTCGACTAAGTAGTCTGAGTCAGCAGGGATACAGTCCTAAATAGTCGGGTTATAGTATTAATAGTAGTTAACTTATGAGGGGATCAAAGAGTTTGGACCCCCGCCATCCAATACCGTTAAGTATTGAAGGAGGTCCTACTAAATTTGACCCAGGTCCATTGCAGGACCTCTAAACGCTGAACAATGGCAAGACCTTTACCAAACCGTTCCCTTAACCCCCGACCAGGTAGCCAACATACCTCCATATAGACCGTGGAGATATGAATGGTGAAAATCTTTTATTTTATATAGACAGTAAAATAATGCCAAGACACCACGGACAAACGATAAGAAAAGATCACCTTCAACATAAGAAACTAGTTATTAAAGTCATTAATACAAAACCAAGTAAAAAGTGCAAAAGATTAGAAATAAAAAGTATTACACTAGACACTTTGTCTTCACCAAGTGATGTAAGAGACTTAGGCAAACATGGCCTTGATTGTCAAGAACTCTTACGATCAATCATGGATCCCGAGACGACTCACACACTCTATGATGGACAATGGATGATGGTGGTGGATGATGGTGTTATGGTGGTGGTGGGTGGTGGGTGAAGTGTGAGAGAGGTGGTGTGCCAAGGGATGGTTTGAGCTTGAGCCAAGCACTTCTATTTATAGGCTGAACAGAAGCTCGGGCACGGCCCCGTGTCCACATCCTTCTCTTTCTTCATTTAATGCAGTTTTGTCTTTTTAGTTGACCACGCCCCGTGTCCGCTGAGCACGACCCCGTGGTGCTGAAGAATCTTTATACTATGCAGATTTGCTGGATTGTGCGAATCTTATAGTTGACCACGGCCCCGTGTCCGCTGAGCACGGCCCCGTGGTGGGAAATAGAAGCTTCTACCACTTTGTCTTTTCTGCTGACACTTGGGCACGCCCCCGTGTTGGCTGAGCACGGGGCGTGTTCAGGCTTCTGATGTCTTGTTTTGATTGGGAAGATGCTGTCGTGGGGTCGGGCATGTCACGTCTTGTTCCTTTTCTTGTATTTATGTTAGATTTTGATGTCTTTTTGCTTCTTTTGTTAATTTGAGCTCATTTAATCCTGAAAATACAAAAGGAAGACAAAAGCACACTTTTTCCAACATTAGTACTAAAAAGAGTTAGTTTTATGCCTCATTTGATGAAATTTATATGTTGCATTTTTAACACATCAAATACCCCCACACTTGAATCTTTGCTTGTCCTCAAGCAAAACTCTTTAATACGTGGCTATTACACTCCCAAATGGAATGGGTAGAGAAGAAGGTTTTTGGGCTTGTCGTAGAGTGTCGGGATTTCCAAGATTCTTTATTTAATTTTATTTTTATTTATTTACAATCCTATTCGTCATGATTTATTTAAAACTTTTCATAAGATAAATTACTTATTAGGGCATAACATGCCTCTTTAAAATTCTATTTATATACAAGTTCACATACCTCACGGGGATCACTCAACACTCGGCCGAAAATGTATTTTTGTGGATCACTCGAGAGCGGCATGGAACTTACTCCTACCATAGGCTTGCCAAGCAATCAATCCTCCTCCTTTTTAACTTATATACCTTTGTAAATATCAAGAGGACTTTGTGGGTGAAGGGTTAGGCTTGGGTTAAAGGTAGGTGGTTGGGTTGGTGGTTAGTAGAAAAAAGCAAAAAGCGTAACAAGTGTCGGTTTTCGTATGACTTTCTATTTTTGTAACTTTTATTTTGATGAAGCTATTTATTCAAACAAAGTTATTTTTGATGAACTTGTTTGTTTATTTTCTTTTGCTTCATCATCAATACAAAATATTATTATTATTATTATTATTATTATTATTATTATTATTATTATTATTATTATTATTATTATTATTATTATTATTATTATTATTTTTGAAAGGTCATACGAAAAATCGAACTTGTTACTGAAACAAAGGGGTAAAAATGAAAAAGGTTTTGGTGGGTAAAAAGGGTGTTTGGTTTGGGTTATGAAATGAAAAGGTTTAGGCTCAAAGGGGCTAACTAGGGGGATTTTGGGTAGGTGGTAAAAAAAAGAAAAATAATGGTGTAGAAATAAAAAGGGTTAGTCCTAATGCCTCCATCATTTACTTACTCGGGTTTAAGTTGGTAAGGACCGGGAATGTATCGTCATGGCAAGTTCTAGAGTCGTAAGAACCAAGCGGCTATTCACACAAGAAACGAAAAATGAGCATATAGTCAAATGATATGTAAGTGTATGCTCAATAAAGGCTCAAAACTCACTTTTGTGGGAATGGGTTTTTATGTGATCAAGTATATATAATCAAATTTTAACTAAGCTTGTCATGCCTTTTCATAATTTTCTTATGTTGGTTCTTTTTATCACGATGCTATCTGTTGTAAATTCGTAAAAATATAACCTTTTTAGAACTTGAAATTCCCGAGTTAAACCTAGACAAGAAAAAAAAATGAAAATTTTTGAAAAAATTTGGGGTGATTAGCGATTCCAATAGAGTTTTGTGTAAGGCTTGTATTTAGGACTTGTAAGATTCAAGGTTTTAGCATCCCCCCCACACTTAAATTACACATTGTCCTCAATTGGTCCCAAAAATAAGTTTTTAGGTTGATTGAATGTGTGAAAGGTGTGAAAAAGCAAAAAAAAAAAATTGTGTTACTGGGCGCTGAACACGGCCCCGTGTTTAAGTGCCAGTAACAAAATTAAAACAAGAGAAACAGAAGTCTGGACACGGGGGCGTGTTGGGTGAACACGGGCCGTGTCCAGTTACCTGAACTGGGTCTTTTTCTTCAGAATGTGCAGCACGGGGCCGTGTTGGGTGGACACGGCCCGTGCCGAGCTTACTGTAAACGAAGAAATTTGTCGGACGGTTCTGTTTTCCTGCATGGAGTGCTGGTTCAAGTTTCCCTTGCATCCTTTGCCATCTCAAGTGTGTTTTATTCCATTCAACACCATTCAAACACCAAATTAACTAAAACCATCAATCATTAATAGAGAGAATTACATAATAGTCCTAAAAATGAAAAATAAAGCAGAAAATAAAAGTTAAAAGTCCTAATATTAAATAGGTCAAGTGATCCGTAAAATCTTCCTAAGGAGTTCTACTTCTACAATAAGAACCAAAATTCCGGAAATAGATTTCCGGTTTTAAAGCCTTGTAGAACTCCAAGCCGAACGGTGTTCCTTAGATGTTGCTAGAGCCATTCTTCGATCTCCCTCGGGAGAAGGGAGGCGGCTTCATGTTCCTCGACATCTTGAGGAGGAGGAGCGACACCAATTGGAACCCCTTGTAAGATGTCTCGAGGAGGTTCCTGATGTAGGGTGTACCATTCGACTGGAATGATGACTTCCGGCACTACATTCCATGCCCTTTGGGTGACAATCGGTACCAAAGGAGGAGAGGCGAGAATGTTCAACCTTTGGTGCAAAAGGTTGACCTCCCGGAGACACCCTTCTAGTCCCACCGTCAAATGATTAATGCGGTCGACCAATGCCTCTTCCACACTCGTTACTTCATCAAGAGCTTCTCTTAAGGCGTAAACATAGTTTACAAGAGAATCCTCAACCATAGATGATCTTCTCCCCTGTCGGTTGTTCCTGGAATGCGACGAAGAGTTTCCGCTTGTTCTGCTTGCCATTCTGAGAAAACATGCCGAAAAGAGTTCAGTTTTATGGGTCCAGTACTTCGGACACGGCCCCGTGTTCAATGAACACGGCCCCGTGTTCAGATATCTGTAGGATTTATGGACAAGGAATCTTGGGGTTTCAAATTGTTTTTATGATTTTTGAAGCATTTTTGAACTTAAACAACTTAAAACATTGTTATAGAACTTATTTTTATCAAGATTCCATGAACAAAAATCTAACAAACATCTCAATAAGGCTTGAAACTATAGAAGGTTCAAGCTTTAATGGAAGTATGAGGAAAATTGAAGAAGATGAAAGTGGATAAAAGAGGAAAGGACAAGAAGATAGTTGAGAAACTTCTTTTAGAAAATACCTAGGATGGTATGTGAGAATATTCCTCAAATCTCTGTCCCTGGAATGGTTCCAATTATGCAGGATTCTTGGCTGCATTTATAGAAAACGACAGTACGTTGCGCACGGCCCCGTGTCGGCTGGACACGGCCCCGTGTGCAGATGGAATCCTGACACATTTTTGTCCGCATTCTGACAAAATCAGAAGGGAATCTTTTGGGTGGACACGGGGAAGTGCTGACCTGGACACGGCCCCGTGTCTAGAAGCTGTCTTAAGGAATTCTTCAAATTTCAAGGAACTTTCCCGGATCGGGTGGTTCCTTACTAGATGGAACAACCCCAAAGTGCCTAAGATACCTCAATTGATCTAGATTAAGACGAGAACGCAAGAGGTTATCGGTGAGGGTGATTCCTAAGCTATATGTAGGTGGACAAGTCCAACCCTTTTCCGGGCTCTCGTTAAAGAAGGTGTATGTCGAATCGCTCAGGTCTATGTATGCATCGAACGAAGTCGATGGGGAGTCCTTCACGGCACAATCGACACAGGGACGACTATCGCTCAAGTCCTTACTAGTGTTAGAAGTATCATTAGAAACAATGAAGTTGTTTGAATTTTTTTCCAACCTCTCTTCTTGGTTATCGTCTTGGAAAAGATTATTGAAGTCTTCCGTAAGTTCTTTTAACCAATTAATAATTAGATCTTCTAGTTGAAATAATTCATCGAGAAACATTTCTTCTAGAATATCTGGTTGGGCGCATTCGAGGGAGAGATAGAGATTATTTCTACTTTCGCCCCTCTTAAGGATACTAGGAAATGATGGGTCTATATAGTGGGGTTTATAATTTAGAAAAAAACATTCTAATTCTTTATGGTTACCACCACATAATTGACACCACATAGTACCATAAGAGTGCCGAAAGTAAAAAGTATCAGTATCACTCATGTTTGTGTCAGAAATTACCAACCGTCGGGATCTTACGGTTCTGTTTTCAGTAACTGAAACTTGGGCACGGGGGCGTGTTGAGTGGGCACGGTCCCGTGTTCAGCTACTGTCTGACTTAAAACAAGATTGCCAGTTCCAATGATTGGGCACGGGGCGTGTTCAGCGGGCACGGCCCGTGCTGGGTTCAGAAGAAGCTGAAAAACTAAAAAAAAAAAATGAAAAATAAGAAAAACGATTAGGCCGTTGATTCCTAACTTTCTTAAAATCCTTGTGTCCCCGGCAACGGCGCCAAAAACTTGATGCGTGTGAAGTGTTATATATATTAGGTGTATATTTTAAGCCCCTTTAACACTTATTTTTAGCCAAGCTTTAAATTTAAAAAACACGATATTTTACTAACACTAAACACACATATGGGCAAGTGCACCCATCGTGAGCGTAGTATAGTGTTGGTAAGATAACGAGGTCGTCCAAGGACACAAGAGCTTTTAGTACCGGTTTATCCTCAACGTCTAATCAAAATAAAAAGTTTAGAAAAATGTTTTAAACTAAGAAAAATAAAAACTAACAAAAATGCTGAAAATAAAAATAAAAAGAAAAAACAGATAGACAAGATGAATCACTTGGTTCTGACTCGTATCTAGTGTAACCTTTGATTATTTCCGCACTTTTGCGCTATTTTAAGAGATTATCTTAGTTATTGTAGTAGGCCCCTCTTTTGAAGGTGACGTTACCCTCACCCCAGTAGTTTGAGTCAGCAAGGATACAATCCTAAAAGGGTGGATTATTGGAAGATAATTAATTAAGTTATTAATGCAAATTATGGTAGGCCCCTCTTTTGGAGGTGACGTTACCCTCGACTAAGTAGTCTGAGTCAGCAGGGATACAGTCCTAAATAGCCGGGTTATAGTATTAATAGTAGTTAACTTATGAGGGGATCAAAGAGTTTGGACCCCCGCCATCCAATACCGTTAAGTATTGAAGGAGGTCCTACTAAATTTGACCCAGGTCCATTGCAGGACCTCTAAACGCTGAACAATGGCAAGACCTTTACCAAACCGTTCCCTTAACCCCCGACCAGGTAGCCAACATACCTCCATATAGACCGTGGAGATATGAATGGTGAAAATCTTTTATTTTATATAGACAGTAAAATAATGCCAAGACACCACGGACAAACGATAAGGAAAGATCGCCTTCAACATAAGAAACTAGTTATTAAAGTCATTAATACAAAACCAAGTAAAAAGTGCAAAAGATTAGAAATAAAAAGTATTACACTAGACACTTTGTCTTCACCAAGTGATGTAAGAGACTTAGGCAAACATGGCCTTGATTGTCAAGAACTCTTATGATCAATCTTGGATCCCGAGACGACTCACACACTCTATGATGGACAATGGATGATGGTGGTGGATGATGGTGTTATGGTGGTGGTGGGTGGTGGGTGAAGTGTGAGAGAGGTGGTGTGCCAAGGGATGGTTTGAGCTTGAGCCAAGCACTTCTATTTATAGGCTGAACAGAAGCTCGGGCACGGCCCCGTGTCCAGTGGGCACGGCCCCGTGTCCACATCCTTCTCTTTCTTCATTTAATGCAGTTTTGTCTTTTTAGTTGACCACGCCCCCGTGTCCGCTGAGCACGACCCCGTGGTGCAGAAGAATCTTTGTACTATGCAGATTTGCTGGATTGTGCGAATCTTATAGTTGACCACGGCCCCGTGTCCGCTGAGCACGGCCCCGTGGTGGGCAATAGAAGCTTCTACCACTTTGTCTTTTCTGCTGACACTTGGGCACGCCCCCGTGTTGGCTGAGCACGGGGCGTGTTCAGGCTTCTGATGTCTTGTTTTGCTTGGGAAGATGCTGTCGTGGGGTCGGGCATGTCACGTCTTGTTCCTTTTCTTGTATTTATGTTAGATTTTGATGTCTTTTTGCTTCTTTTGTTAATTTGAGCTCATTTAATCCTGAAAATACAAAAGGAAGACAAAAGTACACTTTTTCCAACATTAGTACTAAAAAAGGGTTAGTTTTATGCCTCATTTGATGAAATTTATATGTTGCATTTTTAACACATCAAACGTCACCTTCAAAAGAGGGGCCTACTACTATAACTAAGATAATCTCTTAAAAAGTGCAAAAGTGCGAAAATAATCAAAGGTTACATTAAAGGCAAGTCGGATCCAAATGATTCATCTTGTCTATCTGTTTTTTTTATTTTTCATCATTTTTAGTTTTTATTTTCTAGTTTAAAACCTTTTTTCTAAATTTTTGATTTGATTAGACGTTGAGGATAAAACGGTACTAAAAGCTCTTGTGTCCTTGGACGACCTCGGTATCTTACCAACACTATACTACGCTCACGATGGGTGCACTTGCCCATATGTGTGTTTGGTGTTAGTAAAATATCGTGTTTTATAAATTTAAAACTTGACTAAAGTGTAAAAAGGGCTAAAAATATACATAAAATATATAACCACCACACACGCATCACTCGCCTTCTGAGTTGGCTTTGGTTTCCTATTTCCTCACTTATTGTTCCCTCAGAATTGGATTGTTCTTCAGTAACAAATGTCACATGCTCAGCCTTATCAGTGTTAAATTTACTCTTACTTGGCTGCTTATCTACAGCCAAGCCCACAGTTTCAGTACAACTTGACTCAGATTTCTGAGACCCAAGTGTCTATGTTTCTCTAAGATCCGTTCCTTCATCATTGGAATTTAATACTATTTTGTTTCTTTGTTTTCATACATATCAAAAAAAAAATTAAAGTAGTTGTTAGCCCATGCATTCAAGTCCAGAAGAATAGATGATAAGGAAAGCCAAAACTGGTTCCCAACAGTTGATCATCATAAGAAGTGCTTGTTCAAGATTCTCCCCATGACAGTGGTTATCTATCAGCTGATAAACTCTAAGTACTGATCTTCTCAACAACTAATAGCCAAAGACCTGGTGAAGTATAAAGACTGAAGCCCTAACTACTGATGTCTCTTAAGTACTAATGAAAACCAAAGCACTGCTCATTCAAGAACTGATCACCCTTTGAAGAAAGCACTGATCCTCAACATCAATGCTTAGGCCAGTGTTTTGTATAGTCAGTGTTTTATGTAATCAGTGTTTTGTATTATCAGTGTTTAGAGATTGTTAGGTTGTTAGATGTCACTTTCAAGGTGACGTCAGCAAAGATGCTCAGTGGTTTGGTCTGTACTATAAATAGAACAGTACCTGTACTGTTCTATTAGCTCTTTTGCACCAAGTCATTTTGTACGAACAAATTAGTGAGCTCAGGCTGAGGGGGAGAATAGTTGCATGCATGCATAGTTTAACTTTGTAATCTTTCGACTAAATGAAATCATGTTTGCAGAAAACTATTCTTCTTTGAGTGTGTGTTAAAGTTTATTTTCATTTCCGCTGCACATTCATCTTTGCTTTCATCTTCCATCTTTGTTAAACAATACAATCTAAGAAACTCAGATCCTAACGGTAGTTATTTCTTTAAACTTGTTTTCATCAAATTTTCTAAGATATTTTTATCCTTAAATGGAAACACAGTTTCAAAAAACTTTACAAATCTAGAAAAGAATACAATTTTAGTATCTAAATTGTACATTTTGTAACCTTTCTTTTCATTTGTAACCAGTAAAAACACATTTCTTAGCTCTACTGCCGAGTTTACCAGCTTCATTTAATATGGTACAAAAACACAAACATCCAAACAATTTTAAGTGATTAAGGAAAGGCTCAAAACCAGATACCAACTCATACGGAGTCCTACCGCCTAGCATCGAGGAAAGAGTCCTATTAATCAGATAAGCAGTAGTTAATACACTTCAGTCCAAAACTTAATAGGCAAACAACTTTGAAATAACAAAGCCCTAGCAACATTTAATAAGTGTTTATGCTTTCTTTCAATTATGCCATTTTGCTGAGGTGTGTATGTGTAAGAAGTTTGATGAAGAATTCCTTTATCTTTGCAAAACAATGCCATTTGATAATTTACAAATTCTGACCTATTATCACTTCTAAAGTACTATATTTCTTTTTTAAATTGAGTTTTAACTACATTACAAACTCATCTATATTTTTAGAAACTTTCTGTTTGGTTCTCATTGAGCACACCCACACAACACTTGAGTAATAATTAATCCACTATAGTTAAAAAGAACTTATGACATTCTCTACATTGTACTCTATAAGGACCCCAAACATCTAAGTGTATGAGTTCCCCTAAAGTAGTAGTTTTATGATCACTTAAGGGAAATGGTTCCCTATGTTGTTTAGCCCTGTGACATACTTTACAAGGGTTATTAACATCAGGAAACTTTAAATTTAATTTATTTTTGAAAACTTTAATAGCTTGTTAGATGGGTGACCTAATCTAGCATGCCATAAGTTGTCAACACAACTAGCATTAAAACACACCTTATCAGGCACATAAGAACCGCCACAGAAATGTAACTCATCAACTTGACTACCAGTCACCAAGACTTTCTTAGATAACAAGTTTTGAATGTAATAGTTGTTTTCATCAAAACCAACATACAATTTGTTATCCTTAGCTAACTTATGAATAGAAATAAGATTTATGTTGTATTCAGGAAACACAAAATATCTTTAAGAATCACATTATTAACTAATTTCACACTTCCAATTTTGGTTACCAAAGCATGTGTACTGTTAGGATGTTCAACTTTAATTTTGAATTCAGAAACATCTATAAAATTAGTCAACATCTTTCATCCTTAATCATATGTTGATTTGCTCCTGAATCAACAACCACCCAATATTTTGTTCACTGTTAGACTTACTATTAAAACAAAACACAAGTTTACAAAACAGATTTGAACAAAATAAACCACTTCCTGAAACATTACAGCTTTGTGGAACATCATTAGGTTTTTCCCCTAACAAACTTAATAGCCTTGTTATTTTTTTCACTAGTCAAAGAATTAACAGACACATTAGAAGGTTCTAAAGAACTGTTATTGCTTGCAACTGCTTACCTTCCTTGGTTACCTCTTGGCTTCATCCAAGAAGGGTACCCAATTTCAAAACACTTATCTATAGAATGCCCTATCTTATTACAATGAGAACACTTCAACTTTTGATTTGAAACTTTATTAGTTTTCTTAAATTCAACAGGTTGATTAACTTTTGACACAAAAGCCATAGTTTGTCCTTTTTTAGAACCACTACTAGAGTTTCTGTGGCATTCTTCCCTTGAAACTATAGCAAAGGCTTCTTTGACTATTGGTAAAGTTTCTTTCATAAACAAGTTAGTTCTAACACCCTGATAGACACCATCAAGACCCATTAAAAACTGCATAAGTTTTATCATGTGATTGAAATTATTGAAATCATTTACAGCCTCACAAGTACAAGAAGGCAGTTGGAAGATCTGGTCTAATTTTCTCCACATTACATTAAGTTTATGATAATACTCTGAGACAGTTAAACCATTCTGACAGTAACTATTTATTTTCTGATACAAGTAAAAAAACAACAAAACCATCTATCTTGTTATAGGGTTTTTTTTTTCAAATCAGACAAAACATCACTAGCAAGTTTAGGAAACACCTGACCCATATACAACTTCTCACTAATAGGGTTTAATATCCAAGTAAGAACAATAGAGTTGCATCTATCCCACTATTTCGCTAACATATCATTTGATTTTACACAAGTTTTGTCAATAAATCCACATTTATTCTTAACCTGTAGTGCTAACTGTATTGCATTTGACCAAACTGTATAATTCTAAGCCCTTTTTAGTTTAACAGAGACAAGGTAAGATTACTAGAGTCTGATGGATGCAAGTATAAGGGATCACTTGCATCCAACTTATTGACAAGAGTGTCAGGTGGTGGATTGTAACAACTAGGTGTAACAATAGGACCATCTACCATGATTCTATCACAAAACTAAACAAGAAAGGCAATTAAACACAGTACAGGAAACTAAGCACCAAACACACAATGGTGAAACCAGGACAGAGGCCAGATCATTGGTGCATCACTCAAAAGGTTCCACTTCAGACCTTATCAAGGGACCCACCTAGACCTAGACAATACCACACATATGCAATAATGATAACAATAGCAATAACAGACAACAAGGTAGACAAACAAATAAAAAAACTAAAAATCAAACAAAAACTCAGTCAAGATGCGCAAATAAGAATAAACACGTTGCACAAAGAGAACACACTTTATGACTCGATCAAAAACCGGTCTGACCAACCCGGCAACAGCCGTGTCTAGACTCAACAATGCAATTGTGGAAAAAAATAAAGACCAGGAAAGGAATAATCTCTGCCGGGGTGCGTATAACTCCAAGCAGATTCGACTTGCAGCCTTCATATCGAGCTACAAGAACAGACCAGAAGAACAACTTTAAATCAAGTCGGTTTGCCTTGTAACCTTCACTTAAGGTTACAAGGACCAACTAATATCTACTTCAACCTTCAACGACACAAACCCATGAAAGGATTTTTCTCCAATGATCAGCACGGACTCCAAAGTACATCGATGTCACTGATATTTCTAGATCTGAAGTTGGTAGCAACATAATATACTGAAACATCTCAGAACTGACTAAGAATCACCAGATCTAGTTTAGATCTGACAAAGAAAGCACAACAGAATAACGAATGAAACCCTAACACTCAGATTTCAACCCCAATTGCTTTAAGAGCTCCGATACCATGTAAAAATATGGTATCTAACAATAATGCAACACAAAATACACAAACCTCTGATTTTATTAACCCTAAAAGATATCATGAAACGGTTACAATGAACAGATACAAGAAACAACTCTCAACTCTCACTAATTTAAAAATAAACAAAACAATATTAAAAATGATATTAATAATTTGTGAATAAGTATTAAATTGTGATCACATTCTTTTAACAATATTCGAGACTAGGTTGCAAACAAACCGAAGGAATATGAACAAAGCCTTGTTTGTGTCCGTTTATTAAAGAAATAATGTGTTCTCGAATTGTTAATGAGCACTTACCAAACGAGATTTTTTGTTCGTGTTCGTTCATTAAGGAAATGGACGTGTTCACGTTCGTGTTCGTTTGTTTTCGTTAATTTTAGGTACTGAACACAAACGAACATTCATGAACACAAATGAAAACAAACGAACACAAGCAAACGTTCATGAATAGAATCCAATACAAATGAACCTTCATGAACATGGATGAATACAGAAGAACGTAGACACGCGTTCACAAACACAAACAGGCGTTCATGAACATAAATGAATACAGACGAACACAAACAAGCGTTCATGAACGTAAACGAACACAAACAAACATGTATTAGATTTCAAATAAAATCGACATCTTTCATCACAAACATTAAGTAGATCCACTCAAAATATACTAATCTAATTATTGAAACATACTTGAGTACTTAACATAATCTTGACAAACATTATTAAGATAAAATTTTGTCTCAGAAAACAAACGGATATAACCTAAGTTAAGGTACCGAACAAACAAAGGAACATAAATGGACACGTTACCGAATGCTCATGAACAAAAATGAACGAACACAACATCTATTCATGTTCGTTCGTTTTAACTAAACGAATGAAATTTCTTGTTCTTGTTTGTTTAATCATTAAAGCATGAACACAAACAAACTTCCCGTCGAACAGTTTAGAAATTGTTTGCTAAAAGGGTCGAACTGCTACGGTGCAAAAGGGTCGAACTGTTGATGAATTATAGGGGGTGAAGTTTTGTTACGACATGAAACAAGACACAGACCTAACCTGAAATTCGCGGGTTTCCATTTAGTTTAAACCGGCTATGGTCAGTTTCAGGTTGAACCCACAAATCCGTTTAACTAAACATGTTGGTTTCGTATCAACTCGGCAGGTTAACGGGTTGGCCGTTTAACCCATTTTTATTTTATTTTATTTTCAAAATATATTTTATGCTATAAATTTAATTGATATGGTATTTTATGCACTTAAAAGAGATATTAACATAAAATTTTATAACTAAAATGTAATGTTTTATATTCCTTTGTGTTTCTTTTTTGTTTTAAACTTTTTATCATAAAATAGTAAGATGTGAAATAAAAGTAAAAGAAAAAAATTTGGTTAAATGGGTCAAGTTGAGTTAACCCGTGAATATTCGGATCGTGTTCTGATTCATATGTCTGACATGATTTTCGGAGTAAGATTAAGATGGACTAGCTAAAATTTCCAACGTAGCCCAATTTAATTGAGCTCGAGCCCTGATCTTGATTAGGTCACGAGTCTATTAATTATATAATATATACATATATTTACATAATTATTACGTTATGAGAGAGGATCAAATAAAAAGTTAATTTTCTTCAAATAGGCTAAAAAATCATCTCAGACTTCAATAGTCAATTTTATTGACTTTTTTTTTTAAATTCCCTTACATTTTTTAAAGTTCATATTTTTTTAAAATTCCCTTACATATTTAAAAGTTCATAACTTTTTTTATAAGGGAAAACGTCATAGAAATGTAAGTAAGTTTGACAAGTGTTCTAATTAAGTCATCCAAACTTTTTTTTTTGTCTATTTAAAGTAACTACATTTTAACTTAATGTTCTCATAGTGTGTAATTAGCAGGTTACTAATTTTTCATTTTATTTTTTGTTTTCTTTTAATGTTTATGTGGATATTATTTAAGGATTTTATAAAATTAAAATATATATTTTAAACACTAACAAACCTTGGACCAATCAATTTTCGATCGTCGGTCGAATTGGAAAGAACATATTTTTATTTTGTGGATTTGATTTGCATGATTCAATCAATGTGGCTTCTTAAATTTTATTTCTTCTAGTTTATATTCTGATCTTCTCAGCATTTTCATTGTAATATCATTGGAATCAATGTTGTATCACTTGAATGGTTGAATTCCATTTTGGAACCACTAGTGGGAAACCCGCGCGTTGCTGTGGATTCGCCAATAAGAAGTGAGAACATAATTCAAGCGTTAAAATGTTAGTTAAACGATAGCATGCTACATTCTATATACATTCTGGCGTACAAAGTGTTTGGAATACAAGGACGGCGCAGGGAGTCAAGGGGTTTTGGTAAGGTTAATGGCTTCAATGCCAGCTTGAAGAGACGATACAGTTACCCTTAATACATGTAAATCCCAATAATTTGATCGACTTTAGTGAAACACTCTGAAAACTTAATTACATTTTGGATAGGAAAACTAATAATCTTAAGTCTTTAAAATGGACTTAACCAGCATGAGGTTAGTAAGCGATCATCTTCTATATCATATATTTTTTTTGGAAGGTGACTTTCTCTGTACAGGACCGAATTGGTCACCGGGGTCATGTCGAAGACATTCCCCCGTCAGCCCCGCTCTTACGGACGCGATGTTCGATCGGGCCCCGGCCGGTGCGCAAGCTGACTTTCGCCCGGAAACCATACTGCCCCCACACGAGAGACTCGCTGGGGTAACAGTTGGGTAAAACCGGGTTACCCTCAGGACCGCATATGGCATTTAAAAGGTGTTGAGGGAAAATTATATCACTCAAATAGTCAAATGGGAGGTTTTTGGTACGAAATGAAACCGACGATCATCAATTTAAGACCATTTCTTTGAGCCTATAAAAGACTATCTACATCGAATTATCGAAATCTATCTACTGAATACACAAACCAGACAAAAAGTTTATTTTGTGGTGATAATTCAAAAACACACTTGTATAGTTGTACACAAGTCTTTCCTAAGTCCACCACCCATCATCACACAAAAAAAATATTAAAATTCAATGAAAAATCCCAAGGCACCCACCTTTCTTTGTTTGTGCACTTACCTTTCAATCAACACCATACACCAGTTGACCAGGAAAACATGCTTACCACTAAATGTTCATCCATAGATATTGTCCACTCAGCCACTCACCAAGCTTGTACAGTACAAGTCAGAGCAGCAGGTAAAGAAACATTTGAAACAACTCAACAAGATTTGAAAACTCTCCATATGTATATTATAGGAGGAAAAAAATGTACAACTTAACCACTCCTTAATTAAAAAAAACACAGCCTATAATCTTTTGGTAAATAAGTAGTTAAACTATGTTTATATCATGAAAAGTTAGATTAAACCAAAATTCAACCCGAATTCAACCCGCTTCACGGATGCAATTACCGGGCAAAAGATACATGTATTCATCTGCATTTTTTAATAGATATGATGGAAGATGGACTGTTGAATAAGAATGAGAAATTGGACCCATTTTCGCTATGATATCCTTAAACGTGTGCTCTTCGGGATCGTACAAGTCATCACCGTTGCATATTACATTCTGGATCCTTTTTGGGTCAAGAAAGTGTGAGAACCTGACTTGATCCGTGTGGCTGTAAGCTTTCATCTTGAATACAAAATCTGTAATTTTTCTGAAACAGAAGCTGCAATGCCACCCTGACTCCGCTAATAGATAATCTGTTTGTCGGTAATGAGCGTATCGTGTTTTACCCTTTTGTTACTGATGTACTGAAGCCCTCCAACTGCTGTGATCAACATTGAACTCAAAAGAGTGCAAATAATTATTCAAATTTAGATGAAGAATCGGTGGTGGGCCATCACACCATCTCAAAAGATCGATCGTGTGAGCGCTAGGTATTTCGTCAACATCCGACATGATCAACGCGGAAAGAATTAGAATAATTTATACAAAAACAAAACATGTTAAAATGAGTAGAAGCAATTATATTAGGTGACCACGTAGTGGGCTGTCAATTGTATACGAGTACCTAAGCCCAAGCGGTGCAGCTGGGACTTTATCAGCAGATTACACACCCTTAGCATGGCCTTCACAAACAAGCGGAACACTCCAATATTGGCTATTATTTTCCGTGTAAGACCACAGCCTATACAATTTGCAACCACAGCAGAATATGCCCATAATAAATACCAACTGTAGCTGCCCAGACCAGCATTATAACAGCTCTTTTTTATCTATGCCATCCAACCAATCTTTAATTCCATTAGGCGACCAGTAATAAAGGAAGTTCCACCCATACCTGCATCTGTTAATATGATTCTTCAAGATGCCAACCTTTTCAAATATTTTGGGTTTATATTTCTATAAGAACGGACCTAGAAGAAAGTTGACGTTTTTGAGAGAATTGGCCAATCTTTGCTTTCAAATTTTGAAAAGCAGCTTCCGCAGCCTGAAGAGTAAAGTAAAAACATAAAATTTGCATATTCCAAAAATGAAAAAAATACTAATAATAAAGGGTAAACGTCCGGTTTTATTAAACAGCTTGTTCCAAGTTCTATTGCGGACCGAACCATGTGGATCTCAAACTGGCAGACTTGCTTAGGTTTGGTTAGTACAGTCGGTTTAATAGTTTATAACACCCCTAGCATTAATTGAATAAGACCTCCTAAATCATTTAAGCAAAAAAAAAACGGTATTATGATAATATAGAACAGATATGTACCTGCATCTTAGCTTCATCCCATGTCATCCCAACTCCCTTACCCCACACATCCCCATCTATTTCAACCTAAAAACATGACAAAAAGACATAAGCATTGCAAATGAGAAAGGAAAAAAAACATAAGTGCGCATATAAACAATATATCAAATAAGTACCTGTGTATATAGTTCATTGTTCACACCCATACCAATTGAAACTTGAGGCCGAGGTTGAAAAGTCATGCGCAAACCCTCAATCGTGCACCGAAAATGTAAAATATGATCAATCAATAACCGAATACCCTTTACAATTGTGGACAATAGAATTATAGAACAATGTGACTGATATTTTTCAAGCTATATAACTTTAATAGTCAAATTTAGCACACCCTATCAACAAAAAAAAATTGTTTTGTAATGTTATAGAAAATGAAAGATACAATAGTGCTATACATATAAACTCCATTTTCAAATTAAACAAGTAACAATCTGACAACTAAATATAAACAACTATCAACTAAATAATTCAAAAAAGAAAGAAAAACAAATAAAGAAATAAAGAAGAGACTTCAATTTACCATCTTTTGCATTGCCTAGTAGTTTTATTCCTCAAACTGATGCAATGATTCCCCAACTGCATATAACACCAATCAACTCGTAAACAAACCAATAACATTACAAACAAATTATATGTGTTCCTTCAATATATCACCGTAACAAGAAAGCAAGAAGGTTCCTTCCATCACCTAACGATTCACAACAAATAAAGATCTGAATATGGGTTAATTTACCAACAATATTTGAAAATAGGAACGTATCTCCAGGATTTCTTACAAACCCATCAAGAATATCACTTCAGAATGACTAATCTCAACAAGAATCATTAAACAAGTGACTAAAAAGAAAGATACAAGAGCCCTTTAAAACACTTACTGACTCAGACATTTCATCAAACACTTACTGGACATGAAAGTGCCGATGGGTTCTTCCTAGCCGAAGAAGCTACATCAATCATGCACTAAGTTTGGGCGTTTGGCACTGATGAGTACACAAACGAACAAACAATCGATCAATTGAGAATGCAGTTTACCGTCAGGAAGATTTGGCGTCTGTCGGATCATAGAATATTCCAATCAATCAATCACGGTGGTTTCACACACACAACACGGCAGGTGAGACTTGTTAAACGTTGAAAGTTGAAGCTTGAAACCGGGAATTTCCAATCAATCACCTTCAACCCACCACATCCACCGTCACAATTACAATCACCTTCAACCCATTCTCTGTTGGGGGAAAGAACTGAAATAATTACAGATAGGAGCCGATGAGACGAAGTTTATAAATTGTTAGGGTTTTGATCCGTTAGGGGAAGGAAGAGACGAGATATTCAATGCATGACTTGATTGTGAGGCGGGGAAACATTTATGATGGGGAATCAAATTCTCCATTTATTTATGATGGGTAAAATTACTATATTGCCCTTTTAGTGTCTTAAAAAATTGTTCCTCTTCCTATTCTACCTGCTTAGATTTATTTGTACATACTGATTCAAAACTTGTACATATGGCAAAATTACATTTTTGTACATCACTTCTCCTTTTTATAGTATTATAGTTATTGAAATCACTGCATTTTCTTCTATTTGTGATCTACAAATTTAAAAATGTGATTTTTTTTGGAACAATTGCTCCATTTTGAAACGTACTGGATCATACATTTTGGAACCAGAATGGAATTCCATTTTATGATTCAAACCATACACAAAATGTTTTGATTATTTAATAAATTTTTTAGAATAAAATTATGATTTTTTATTGAATATTTCATGTTATTATTTATATTTCCCACAACCTATTAAAAAATTATAAAAAGTAATCAAACCTGACACATCATCGTTGGTAACCTGATAATTACGTAATATTAGAACAACAAATGAAATTTAGTGACTTTAGATAGACAAAAAAAGTTTCAGTGATTTAATTGGAACAAATGTCAAACTTGGTTACATTTCTACAAAGTTACCCCTTTTTATAATACATTATTTTTTTTCAAAAAAAAATCACCATAAAATTAAACATTTTATATATTTAGAGGCTCCGGTTAATTTCCTAACGGACCCGAAAGATGGGAGGTCTTCCCTTCGACCAGCCGATGTGCTGGTTTTTGGATGGTCCGGGGGTAAGCATGCTTGCATTGATCTCACGGGGGTGTCGCCTCTTGCCGGTTTCAGGGGCAGTGGTTTTGTTTCAGGGCAAGCGACGCGGAAGGCTGAGGCGGGGAAAATATCCAAGCACGAGCAGGCCTGCATAGATAATCAACATGCCTTCCTTCCTTTCGCGTTCGATACCTTTGGTTATCTGGCCCCTGTGGCGTCCGGTTTCTTGAAGCGGGTTCAAAAGGCAGCACTTGCGCATGCGACAGTGTCTGTAGGCCATAGTTATGTGTTTAGCCGAGTAGGATTTGCAATTCAAAAGGGGGTGGCGGCGCAGCTTGTTGCCCGTCTACCAACCCATGATTTGTAATTTGTTATTCTAAGTTTAATCAAATATTTATTATGACTGAAAAAAAAAAGTTTCCGTACCATATTCCTATATATAAAATGACAACTCAAAAAATAAGCAAATTGCGTTGTACTTTTATGTTAAACTTTTTGTGCTGGATTTTTTGTGTTGTATTTTGATAAAAAAAAAAAAAAACAAAAGGGTGAAAATTTAAGTTTTAGGACCAAAATGCTCCTTCATCCTAGTTATGAGGTGTAACATTCGACCCCTTACCATCAATATTGCCTGCTTAGCTCCCAATGGGTTGCTCATCCAATTTGTTTTTGGTTGCCCCGGTGGATACTTCCGGAGGATGTCACATATCCTGGTACTACCTAAACATGCTTAATTGTGGAGTTTTCATGTGCTCCACAAAACAAACAACTGAGCCCAAAACACATTGGTGATTTAAAATGCGGGGAATGTCTTATGAACCAAGAATCTCTCTTGTCCACAACTGATGTGGGATTTGCCTAGAGTGTCAAAATGATCCATGTTAATCTTCTCGGTATCGGTATTGATGTCGGTATCGTTACATAGGAGTGTCACACGTCATCTCTATAATATTATTAGACTACTTAGGCAAAACACGATTTTTAGGTGGTCCTACCCCCTAATAAATTTAATAAATTTTTTAGAATAAAAATATGATTTTTTATTGAATATTTCATGTTATTATTTATATTTCCCACACCCTATTAAAAAATTATAAAAAGTAATCATACCTGACACATCATCGTTGGTAACCTGGTAACCTGATAATTACGTAATATCAGAACAACAAATGAAATTTAGTGACTTTAGAGAGACAAAAAAAGTTTCGGTGATTTAATTGGAACAGATGTCAAACTTGGTTACATTTCTACAAAGTTACCCCTTTTTATAATACATTATTTTTTTTTCAAAAAAAAAAATCACCATAAAATTAAACATTTTTTATATTTAGTTTCCGTACCATATTGTTATATATAAAATGACAACTCAAAAAATACGCAAATTGCGTTGTATGTTAAACTTTTTATGCTAAATTTTTTGTGTTGTATTTTGATTAAAAAAAACAAAACAAAAGGGTGAAAATTTAAGTTTTAGGACCAAAATGCTCCTTAATCCTAGTTATGAGGTGTAACATTCGACCCCTTACCATCAATATTGCCTGCTTTGCTTCCAATGAGTTGCTCATCCAATTTGTTTTTGGTTGCGCCGGTGGATACTTCCGGAGGATGTCACATATCCTGGTACTACTCACACCTAAACATGCTTAGTTGTAGAGTTTTCATGTGCTCCATAGCCAACTGAGCCCAAAACATATTGGTGATTTAAAATGCGGGTAATGTCTTATGAACCAATGATCTCTCCTGTCCACGACCGATGTTGGATTTGCCTAGAGTGTCAAATTGGTCCATGTTAATCTTCTCGGTATCGATATCGTTACAGAGGAGTTTCACATGTCATCTCTATAATATTATTAGGCTACTTAGGCAAAACACGATTTTTAGGTGGCCCTAACCCCCCCCCCCCCCCCCCCCCCCCACACACACACACATATATAAAATTATGATAAAATTAACTAAATAAGAGATAAATTGTAAATGCGTATAACCAAATTAAATTTTTAATAATAAACAGTCGAGCCAGAGCTAAACTCATGTTTAGGAGAGTTGAGGTTGACTCGGCTCTTTTACATCCCTGACTATGTATAATCACGGACAAAAGCCGAAGGGGTCCATACTCGTGATGAAAGGCAACCAAGAATGAGTGGCCTATGACATGAATTCACCTTTGACAAGACGAGTAAAATAAGGGAGGACGTTCCTTCTTCTTCACCTTTTCAGCATATCTTGTGTCAATCATTGTGCACGCGAGTCAAAAGAATATCTATACGTGTGTTATTTGCGTCAGTGGGGTTGATTGGTTTGGTCATAAAAGACAGCCTTGATTTCGGACCTAGGGCCAAATGGCTTGGGTCCTTGGGTTCAAGAGTTTCGTTTGGTTTTAGGTTTGGGCCAAAACCAACTCAAGGCTGCAGTTTTGGTTCTCGGTTTGGCCACCCAAGATAAGTCTGACTGGGCTTGTAGGCATTATTTTTGTCCAGTTAAGTTTAAAGCCCAAAAACCTCAAACTTCTACTCTTCAGCCTTCAGTCTTCACCGCTATTTAGTCAACTTTTTATTAAGGTAATTTAGAAAAAAATTGTTGATGATTTATATCAATTAAAAATTTAAACTGTAATACAGTTTATGTTTTAATTCAAAACTATGTTTTATAGTTATGTTATTACTGCAACTTTTATTTATGTTACATTTAAGAAACATAACCAAACATTAGAAAAAAAAAAATACAAAAAGGCCAGGGTGGGACTCAGTTTGGCAGACTTTATGTACATCTAGGTCATGTACTCTTGGAACTTAGTCGATCACCACATGGGCATAGTTTTATTGGGGTCGGGGGTGCCCCGACTCCCATTGATTTTTCGCTCATAGTGTTAATTTTACCGAAAATTTCTGGAAAAAAATTGTAGTGTAACATATTGGATTTTTAAGATTTCAGCCCCAACCGATTTGGATTTTGAGAGGCCGGCCCTCAATAAGTTTTCGTTCAAGCTCCGTCACTAGATCACCGAACTCGAGAACATCAAACTTGAATCATAAACATACAAAACCTAGTAATAATTCTAGTAACTACCAAGCTAGTTTTTTTTTTTTTTTTTGAATGGCAAAGGTTGCTGTTACTCATACTTCTAAACTACACCAATAAATACTAAATTATATTCTATGTTACAATTTGAACTCTGATCTTTTCTCCAAGAAGCAAGAGCCTCTACCACCCTATATGTCAATCCCCTCGTTGGTTACCTTTGATAAAAATTTTCATTTAATGCATCTACAGACAATTAATGTAAAAACACTAAATTTGATATTTTGAATATAAATCCATATGTATATTATATATAGATACTTTAAAATTTGATGAATATTGAATATGTCTGATTGGTGCATGGGAGCGGCGGTTGGCTATGAATGGCGGAGGGGGGCGGTTGCCCAATAAGTGGTTGCCGCGTGACATCCACTAAGTTGCCTTTTTCGGTTTTTCCCATTGATAGCATGCAACGATTAATAAAGCGTTTTCTTACCCTCAAATGATGAAAAAGGAAAATTATTCACAAAGATGTTAGAGTGTGCGAGAAAAGATATTGAACGGGCCCATTAGAGTTTTGAAGAAGCATCGAGCTATCATTTACAACCCAACACGAATGTGGCAAAAGAAAAACAATAAAGGATGTAATGTACTTTTGTTTGATTATCCATGATATGAGTTGAAGGATGAGGTGACGTCCCACAGTCTCCTGCCCTGATAAATGACGAATAGAGACTTAAAAATCGCATGGCAATACAATCTGAGTAGATAGACGACGTACTTATGTGGATTTGGTGGATCATATTTGACATTATCATCCCATGACTTTCCTTGAGATTCAGATTCAGAGTAGTTATGTATACTTGTATTTTTCTAATGATTATATGTATTCGTGTTTGTTATTTAATGCATTTTTAAATTATTTAATGTGTTTTTTAATTATTAAATGCACTTATTAATATTAATACTATTTTATTTTAAAGTCAGCTAGGAATAACATCAGCGCGCGTTGCGGCGCGGGTATATTGCAAACATCGAATGGATTAGTCTAAAAGTTATGTGATGCGGTAACCATATGAAAACGTGCATTTCGACATATCTGATCGAACTCAATGCAACCTATATAAGCATTGCGATTAGATGAAAACATAAAGTAAATCAAATTTATACCGTACAATCATAACGTATTATATAGGATCCGACTCATACATAGAAAACGTAACGGGTATAACGGAAAGGCTGACACGTATGATTAAAAGAGATTAATTAGAACTTTTGAAAAAAGAAACGACAATTTGACTCCACTCGGTTCGAAACAAAATTAATGAAACATTCATAAAATAAGCACGAAAACATATTATATTTGACCGAAACGTACATAAAAGGTGTTTTTAAACAAAAAATATTATATTTGATCTGACTAGTTTCCAAAAAAAAGTTTACGTTAAAGAGTAGAGCAAATTAAATTCACACCAACACGTACATAAAATATGCACGTAAAATAGGTTTTTTATGTAAAGGAGGTATAGGGGTGAACTCTAAACAAATTATTTTTAGTAAAAAAATTAATAGGTTAAATACGTTTGTAAAATCGTGCCAAGTATCCCCAATGCCACACAACCAACAACAGAAGAGCTCGTAAAATAAAATAAATAAAAAAAGAAAAAATAACACTGAACAAAAAACATACGTAAAATCGTTGAATCACGCACACCCATTGCGGTGTGTTAATGCGAAGAAATTAGATCGAAACGTAAAACGTAGAAAGAAAAAAATTAAGTTGATTTAGGGCCCTGCGCATTGGAACAAACTTGTCAAACGTAGAATAATAGACGTGTTACGACGGGCCTGTCAAACGGGAAAACAGACAAAAAATGTTGAACCACAGACATACAGTTGCGGCGTGTTGACTCGTGAAACTTTAAACGAAACGTAAAACGAAAAACTGGCAAAAGATAAAAAGTATAGGGGATCAAAATTGAAAATAAAAAAAGTGTTTGGATTAAATTGCAAATAATAAAAAAACTTTGAGTTAAAATTAAAAACTTAAAAGAATTAAAATAAAAAGATAAAAACTTTTAGATTGAAAATGAAAAATCAAATTTTTTTTGAAACACTCCCTATCCATATAGTACAACAACAAAAGCAACAAAATGTTGCTTGTTTATATGTGGTAATGTGAGTTTCAAATGGAAATCACATTGAAATTGAAGGTAAACGACCAACAAGTTGCGCCGAAACCCCTTCTTAAATAGCAAAATTAAGTGTTTTTTAAAATCACATCTATAAATTTCAGGGTCATAACATTAATTTGCATGACCATTTGAACTTAACTAAGTAGATCTACAACCTCTTACACAAGGAAACCAAAAATATTTAATTGTATTTTTAAATATTAAATTACATATTTAATATAACTTGAGAAATATACTGATTAAACAACATTGAACTACGCCATAACGGAGCCCCTTCATAACATCCTTTGGTGATGGAAGGGTGAAAAAAAGTGTGATTATGTGTTGCCTACCTGAGGTAATGTGATTGTACTTTTTTCTAACAAAGCCCTAACATAACACCTCCCTATAACACATAATATATTACAAAGGATTTGTCTCATTAAAATCTGAAAATAAATCTTGTTCTTTTGCTTTTAAGTCAATGAAATATGAGTCATGGACACTACAGAAATTAATTTTGACTTTGTCGAAATTGCTAACTAATATTATTTTTTATTTAGAATTAGGCCTCTCTGGAGGTTGCCAATTCGAAACCAAGCCGAACCGGGTTTTACTGTTTGGTCTTCGGATGGGCGGGTTTTCCCCGGAACTGGTGGCTCGGATATGCATCCAACTCTGACCGTTATAAAAGAGGGGATGCATTTGCTCGATTAAGGACATCTTAGGATGCTTATTCAGTGATTTAGTTGGTCATTCAAAAAAAATATTTTTGACTCTCATGTTGACTTTTCTCATAATGTTTGTATCTTTGACTCTGGGAAATCATCGATTTAGAGGGTGTTTGGGGTTGAGTTTTGAAGGAGATTTTTAGATTATTGAGTTTTGAAATCGTAAATAATCAGTTTTGAGTGTTAGGGTAAAAAATTAAAAAAAAACTGATTATTTGCGTTTAAAAAGTTACAAAAAGCAGTTTTCCAAAAGCAGCTCCCCCCTACTGCAACAAAACGTTGTTTTCCAAAAATTGATTATTTGCGTTTAGAAAAGGATTTTCACTTGTTTATTTTTTTAAATACATATTTGTCAAATACTCAAATAGTTGATTATCTGATTATTGTGATATCAAACAACATAATCAAATCCAAACACTGTCTTTCAACATCACGTTTTGTTACAGTTAATTATCTGATTCTGATTATTCAAAACGCATAATCTATTTTCAAAACTCAACCGCAAACACCCTGCTATCCACATTACAGGAAGTTCATGCAATTTCATATATTACATGGCAGGCACGTAGTATAAATTACAAGCGTTTAATTAAGCAACAAAGACAAAATTGGAAACATTAAAAATATGTGAGCACTAGCTAAGCCATCATTCATCAAGGACTAGTTTCATGTGATGCTTTGTTTAATACCCACTTGTAAAAAGGTTAGATACCAACTAATTATGTAGCTAATGTGACATGATTAACCATTTCATGGATAGTGCTAAAGTCATTACTGTTGACTTTGTCTTGTTATTTAATTAAAAATACTAATTATCATTTGTTTAAGAAATATAAGCTAAAAAGGTCCGCTTTAGAAAAGTCAACCCTATTGTGCAAATTGTAGCTTTCAAGTGGATTCTATGCATGCATTATACTTAAAGGGTTGTGTTAAATACACCCTAAAGTCAACTTTTTTTACTTTTTTACCCACAAGTCAACTTTTCAAATTTCCATAAAGAGTAAATTGTTATTTTAGTCCCTGAGTTTTGTTCGAATTTGCCATTTTAGTCAAAATAGTTTTTTTTTGCCTCTAGGTCCCTGATTTTTACATTTTGTTGCCATTTTAATCATTTTGTCTAACTCCATCCAAAAACCCAGTTTGTAACAGGAGTATTTTGGGGATTTCCTTAAAAAATGTTTTCAGTTGTCATTTTGATCCAATTCCAAAAATTCAAAAAAAATCAAAAAAATAAAAAAAATTCCAAAAAATTCAAAAAAATCTAAAATAAAAAAAATTCTAAAAAATCTAAAAATCAAAAAAATTCTAAAAAATCCAAAAATCATTAAATGTTTCGGCACGAACCGTTTCGACCCGTACCGTTTCGAACCGAACCGTTTCGACCCGTACCGTATCGAACCGAACCGTTTCGACGCGAACCGTTTCGAACCCGTACCGTATCGAACCGTACCGTTTCGACGCGAACCGTTTCGAACCGTACCGTTTCGACCCGTACCGTATCGAACCGTTTCGACGCGAACCGTTTCGAGCCGAACCGTTTCGACACGAACCGTTTCGACCCGTACCGTTTCGAACCCGAAGCGTTTCGAGCCGAACCGTTTCGACGCGAAGCGTTTCGACCCGTACCGTTTCGACCCGTACCGTATCGAACCGAACCGTTTCGACGCGAACCGTTTCGAACCCGTACCGTATCGAACCGTACCGTTTCGAACAGTACCGTTTCGACGCGAACCGTTTCGAACCGAACCGTTTCGACCCGTACCGTATCGAACCGTACCGTTTCGACGCGAACCGTTTCGACCCGTACCGTTTCGACCCGTACCGTATCGACCCGAACCGTTTCGACGCGAACCGTTTCGAACCCGTACCGTATCGAACTGTACCGTTTCGAACCGTACCGTTTCGACGCGAACCGTTTCGACCCGTACCGTATCGAACCGTACCGTTTCGACCCGTACCGTTTCGACCCGAACCGTTTCGTTACGGTACGGGCTCGAAACGGTTCGCGTCGAAACGGTTCGGTTCGATACGGTACGGGTCGAAACGGTTCGGTTCGAAACGGTTCGCGTCGAAACGGTACGGTTCGATACGGTACGGGTTCGAAACGGTTCGCGTCGAAACGGTTCGGTTCGATACGGTACGGGTCGAAACGGTTCGGTTCGAAACGGTACGGGTCGAAACGGTTCGTGCCGAAACATTTAATGATTTTTGGATTTTTTAGAATGTTTTTGATTTTTTAGAATTTTTATGATTTTTTAGAATTTTTATGATTTTTTAGAATTTTTATGATTTTTAGATTTTTTTGAATTTTTATGATTTTTTAGAATTTTTTATGATTTTTTAGATTTTTTGGAATTTTTATGATTTTTTTGATTTTTTGGAATTGGATCAAAATGGCAACTGAAATTTTTTTTTAAGGAAATCCCCAAAATACCCCTGTTACAAACTGGGTTTTTGGATGGAGTTAGACAAAATGATCAAAATGGCAACAAAATGTAAAAGTCAGGGACCCAGAGGCAAAAAAAAACTATTTGGACTAAAATGGCAAATTTGGACAAAACTCAGGGACTAAAATGGCAATTTACTCTTCCATAAACTAATAAATTCCCACTATACTTCTCAAGTTTCCATATATCTTTTAATTTTTTTTTAAACAACTCTTTTCCCACAAATCACCAAGCAAATCATCAAATTGTTAATTGGTGATACGACACCAAATTTTGTGCAACACCATTTTTTATATATTATTTTATCCCTATTGATTAATGTCTTTTACGTTAATTAATACACTATTTGTTAAATAATATTCATATGATAACTAGTTTATATCCAGATTCATTAAAATTTATATAATGATTTGTTTCTATTTTTTAGGAAAATAAATAAATAAATGTGCACAAAAAAATAAAAGTAAAAATAAACTAAAACGTTGATTACACATCTTCTAGTGGAAACTACCAACATTTTTTTGTTAACTAGAATTAAGAACCCCCGCGTTGCGGCGGGGGGCGTAAAAGCATGTCAAATAGCACCAATCCCACACAACCGTCAGCGATCACCAACGCTGAAGTTGTGGCGTGTTAAAGAAAAGAAATAGACCGAAATGTAGAACATATAAAAAAAATAACTAAGTCATCAAGGACTCATGCGTTACGACGAACCTGTCAAATGAGAAAAAATAGACGTAAAAACATTGAACAACACATGGACGTTACGCCGTGTTAACTCAGAAAATTATGAACGAAACGTAAAAGCGTTGAATCACACACACACGTTGCGCTCTGTTAACTTGCAAAATTTAGTACGAAACGTAAAACGAAAATTTGGGAAAGATGAAAAGTATGGGGGACCAAAATTGAAAGTAAAAAAGTTGTGAAGTTAAATTACAAAAGATTAAAAAAATTGGGTTAAAGTAAAAAAGAAATCATTTTTGTGAGGTTAAAATTGTAAGAAACCGAAAGATATAACATATAAAAAATAACAAAGTCAATCAATGACTCACGCGTAGCGACGAACCTATGAAATGAAAAACAATAGACGTAAAATCTTGAATTATACATGAACGTTGCGCCGTATTACCTTGCAAAATTATGAACGAAACGTAAAAACGTTGAACCACACACACACGTTGCTTCGAATCAAGGCCTCAGATTAATCTGTTACCTATCGAATTTGGATAAATACCAAACTTAATCAATCCCCAAAACCTTTACCACCTTCAATCTTTCCTCGAAATCGTTATGTGTTCACGTCTGCAAGTTTCGCTGAAGAACGTTATCTCGCTGGAATCCTTCGATACTCACTGTGTTTTGCAACCGGTAAGCCTAATATACATCTTTCGATTCGTTTTGAATCAGAGAACAAGTGTTTTGTTTGTTGTGTTACGCGAATTTGATTGTTTAAAGAACTAGGGTTTCTCTCTTGGTTTCTGATTTGCGAAGATAACACAATAACGGGTGGGTTACAATTTGAAATGAGTCAGTTGCAGTTAATTGTGTTAGTATAAAATGGGTCAAATTGTAACTGAATCAGCTGCCGGAATTAATGGGTGTCGACGGAGGTGAGGAGGTGGTGATTGGGTCGATGCAAGAACATGTTGGGAAATATAGATTGAGTTGGCAGATAAGAGGTTGATTGGGTCGATTTGAAAGAGGGATGTGAGCTCGGAGACTTTGAGCAGGGTTCGATTGTTGATTTGGGGGTTATGAATCTTACGATGGACGACGTATTGGTGGTGGAGGGGAGTGTTCAGTGGTGGAGGAGGGAATGTGGTGGTGGTGGGTGTTCAGTGGTGGTGAAGGTGAGATGGTGGTGGGTGGCGGTGGTGGTGCAGGAGAGATGGTGGTGGTTTAGGGTAGAAGAAGAAGGAGGCAGGAGATATATTGTTTTATATATTTTTATTTCTTTTAATTGTTCTAAGGGTAATATAGTCATTTCACACATAGTTAACTGAGAAATTTAACTGAGTTTAGAGCTGGGGACCAACCGAGTGCATTTTTGACAAGTTTGGGGACCACGCGTGTAATTAGTAAACCACTAGGACCAATCTGAAATTTTTGCAAACCACAGGGACCAACCAAGCATTTAACTCTTTATTTATTTATGATGAACTTTTTCACTTTCGTATTTATAATAAAGTGTCTTGATTATTTATTAATATTAATATTAATAATAATAATAGTATAACAAAATATAAAAAAGTAACAAAAGTATTATAAGATAAAATAACATAAAAAGATAATTATTACTTTTTTACTTTAAACATAATTATTACTTTTAGAGTAAATTTCAAAGTTCGTCCTTTATGTATGTCTAATATATCAAAGTATGTCCTTTATCTTTAATATCTTCAAGAAACATACTCGATGTTTGCAAATCCTTACAAGTTATGTCCTTTAGCCCTAACTAGGTTAATTTTTACAGTTAAGTATGACCAAATGGACCCTACATAAGGGTATTTTGGTCATTTACTTTATTTACTCAAATTAATAAATATAAAAAGTAACTCATCTTTCCAAAAACACAGACATTTACTTCCTCAAACTCTACTCCTCTCTCTCGATCTGTACATCATACTCAAACAATCACCCTCCCATCTCTCTAATCCGTCCAGCAAACATGAAACGACACCGGTTTCCAGCCGATCAACTTCACCAGACGCACCCCCTCCTCCGCAACGATACCCCTAAACCCCCCTCTCTCTACAATGACCAGCCGACCACCTACAGTTGTGGCGGCGCGTGATGGTGACGACACGATGGCCAGCGGCGACGACAAAGCAGAGAGACGAGAGAGAGAAACAGAAAGAGATAGTGGTGGCGTATGGCGTGCAGCGGCGGAAGACAACGGCGCCGCCACCTACGGCGGCGGTGGCGGTGATGACTGATGATGATGGTGGTGTTCTGGTCCGACGAGCTTCAGATTCGAGTCGTTTTCCTCGGTAAGCACTAAACTCTCTTAATCACGTCAAGATCTTGTTAGATCCACATTTTTCTTCTCGCTTCTTTCTCCGATCGATGTTTGTTTCAGGCGGGGTTGAAGTTTCCACTGATAATCGACATGTTGATGATGATGTTGTGATGATAATGTCGATGGTTAGTCAGATCTGTTTGGTTGGTTAGATCTGTTTGGTTTCGTGTTTAAGCGGGTCGGGTTTCAATTCCTGATTATGGATTTTGGCTTTAATGTTTTGATATCTGGATTTGGTTAGAATGGTGGCTGGTGGGGGTGTCTGGCGGTGGTCGTGGTGGTGGCTGGTGGGGGTGTCTGGTGGAGGTAATGGTGGTGGCTGGTGGAGGTGATGGCAGAGAGAGAGAGAGAGTGTTTGTGTCTGGTGGAGGAGAGGAGGTATATTGTTTTATATAAATAAATGGTAAAATGTCCAAAATACCCTTATGTAGGATACACTTTGTCTGATTTAACCATGAAAAGTAACTGGATTAGGACTAAAGGACGTAACATGTAATGATTTGCAAACATCGAGTATGTTTCTTGAAGATATTAAAGATAAAGGACATACTTTGATATATTAGACATACATAAAGGACGAACTTTGAAATTTACTCTTACTTTTAACTTTATAATAAAATAATATAATATAATAAATTAGTTAATCATTACTAAATCATTACCAAATTTGATTTTTGGGTATATAAATCTTTATCTTGGGTGTGTTTATCACACCCCATACTCAAAACACTGTTTGCAACTTTTAATCCAAGTGCGTATCCTTCTATCTTTAACTCATTGAGAACCGAAGCAGTACAAACAAAAAATATAGAACACACTCTAATATGTTTTTGAGGAGTAGGATCAAATACAAACTACATTTCGCATATAAATTGTAAGAACCATTTAAAAGGTGTCATGTGACATCCAACCAATTATAGATAAATGATTAAATAATATCCTAAATAATATCAATTATATTGAATTCTCTATAAATATAATAACAAACAATTAATTCTTTATTGGGATCTTTTTTTGTTTTCAATGTGCTGATTAAGAAAAGTTCTCATATAATTCAAATATGTGCTAAAATCAATTATTTTGATTAATTTTTATGTGCTAATTCAAATGTGTTACTTTTATGTATGTATTGTTTTGATATGTGCTAATTTAACTTTTTTTTAAGTGCTAGGATCTGTTCTTACGGTTTGTTGGATAAATATGGTTTGTAGCGGAACCAACCCCTATGTTTTGAAATAAAAGTAATTATTCTCTATTTCTAAAATATAAAGAAAAATAAAAAAAATTTCATTTATTTAACTTCCACATCAAATGCTTCCTTTTAGATATTCACATCAGTACCACTATATTACTCTTTTTATTTTAACTAACAATTAAATTTTTTCTCGTACTTTTGTTATCTACTAAAAACTTTCAACATCTCGTTATTTTTTATCCCCATCTTACTCATAAACACATATTTTTTTTCTCGGGTTTTTTATATTCATAATATTTAATTTAGAGATGAATTAACATATCAAATTTAGAGATTGAATTTACTCTCTACTATATATTTTTAAAGATAAAGAGTAAAATTGAGAACCTGATTTAGATGTTAAATGAACGAAAACTCTATTTTTATCAATAATTTTAAGATGAAGGGTGAAATGAAGACTCTATTGTGAATGCTCTTACCCTCCATATCTAAAGTATATATAAACGATAACGACGACGACAACCATACCCAGTATAATTCTACCTATAGCCACTCTAAAGTATATAGAAGAGACTAATAGTAACTATGTGCATGGGCGGATCCACATTAATTGGGTCGGGTTTCATAGGTGGAGGTACATATTTGGTGTCAATGTCAACCGACACTATTATTTTTCGCTTCTCATACAGTACATATAATAGTCAAATTCCACATGATGCCAATCTTTTTTTACGATTGATACCAAGAAAAGTTGACCTTTCTATTATTTTACAAGACAATTATATATATTAAACATTAGCCGATTGATACCTGATTTAAACTTTTCAAGGACTGGTCGGCAACAATAAGAGATCGACCGACTCCTTTGACACTCCAGCCTGTTCTACGGTCGTCGTCGACTACAAAATTGGCGGAGGAGCACTGCAATGGTTTTGCGCGAATAAGCGACCAGTGGTTTCGAAAGTGCAGAGATTGAGAACAAGCAGGATGCACTCGCTGTGCACATAATCAAAGATGATATAGACCAAGTTATAATTCTATAATTCTGGATTGATTGAATGTCTTATACGATTACTAATTTAACCTTATGATTAAAACATGAGGGAATACATATGATTGGTTGAGAAGTGTTCTCACAGTTCTCACAATAAATGGGTGTTCTTATATACATAGGGAAATGATAATAAGAAAACCCTTATGAGTTCAAGAAACTCAATCTCCATCATCCATCTAAACATTGTATGGCTGAGACTGGGTGTTACAAAAAAATTACTTTTTTCAGAACATGTTACAGACTAACAAAAGTAACTGTAACAACTTTTTTACTTTTTCATTAATCTGTCTGACACACTGACATGTAGGTTTGTCTGTTACACTATTTTCCCCCATAAAAAACATGTAACATGTTTTTTTACATGCACTATACATTCAAAAATTGTAAAATTTAAGTTCGAAAATGTTACACTTCGTAAAACCTGCGAAATCACTGTTGAAAATAAAAGTGTGACATGTAATGTTACATCCATGTATACATGTCAAAAAGATATAACATATTAACTTTCTCTATCCTGACAAAAACTTTTACGTGTTAGAATTCTGAAAAAAAGGCTGTAACACGTGGCAAAATTGTGTCCATGCATTGGGTTTCTTGAGTTTTTTGAACTCGCATGAGATTTCATGGTATACTTGACACAAACACACATGATTCGATTAAAAACCACTACGAGTTGTGAGAACTCTGGGAACTCCAACTTCCCGCGCGAGTTGGGCTACAATTTTTTGCACAAACGTATATGAAAATGGTATAAACACATCTGTAAAAAAACAAAAAAAAAGTTGTCGAGTCAGTAGTTACGCCTAATGTAATATTTGTTTACAGCGATGTAAACTTTTTTACATCACCGATAAACTTTTTTTTACACTCGATGTAAATTTTTGCATGCAACAATTTTTTTTTTTTGTTGAAACAAGTGATTTTTTTTAGAAATATTTGAGAATTTTTTTTTTGAAAAAACCTTTTAGAAGGCTTAATTCTCAATGTTTGCACAACTTAAAGTGGTTCTCCTTTTACTCTTTCCCTATACACACGTTTTGCCAAGTAAAGAAATGACATTTAGTAATTAAATCCATATTTTTAGTTCCAATTCAGACATAGCCCATTTTAATAAATTAAAAGTTCATTTTCTTTATTGAGACAATAATTCATTACCTAATTCCCTAAATTATTAACCTAACGTAAAAAAAGTTGCCCAAATGGTTGAAATTTTTGAATGGTGATTGACTATCGACTATCTATGACTATAGTCGATCAAATAGGGTTGATCGAACATTTGAACAAGGATGTATTGAACGAATAGAGATTGAAATTCAAAAGGGAATCAAGCAATTAGCCAATTAAAGCTTGAAACATGAGTAAAGGTTGGTTCTTATTATGTGATTGTTCTTGAATCTTGCAATTGAAAATAAATTTGCTTATGTGATCATACACTTGGTTGTAAGTAGATATCTTTATGTGACTATAGACTTGATTAAAGTTACTGTTTCTTCTTGTTAATTGATGATTTAAGTTTTTAGGGTCTGATCAATTATTCTAATGAAACTTTTATTTTGCTATTACCTTTTATTATATAATCTGACCTAACCTGAAAATTTTGAACCCAGACTATGATAATTCTAAACTAAAAAAAAAATAATAATAATAATAATAATAATAATAAAAAAATTGACACTATAGAAAAAATTCATGACTCAGTCAGAACATGTGTAGTGGTTAAGAAAAATAATGCCCCCATCATGGGGCATTATCCGACACGTGACAGTCCAGTCAGCATGGGGCGTTATTGCAAAAGTGGCGTAGTGGGAATAACGCCTGATAATGCCCCTTCCAATCATTAAAAAAAAGCAAAGTATTTTCTCATTGGCCAGTCAAACCTTCCACAATCCATTTTGAGCGTTTTAATAAAAACGCCAAACCATTTTTTTTTTTGCCCCATAATGCCCCAAAACGCCCTATGTAATGGGTGGGGAGGGGGGGCGTTTTTTTTGGATTTTTTTCAAAAATACCGCCCCACTACGGGTGGTCTCACTAGACTACCCAATTGATGTTATTCCCAATACTTATATTTATTCTATTTACTTTGTTCGTTGCATTCATAGGAATTCCTTCAATCAATATTTGGATATATTACCCAAATAGTTAACAATTCAATAATTTGGTCAATAATTTGGTATGAGTTTTTTAAAGATAAAGTTTTGCGCTCAGTATAGCCTCTTCTGGAATATATATATATAGGGGAAGGTTCATTAGGGAACACTAAAAAAGTGGGGAACAGCGGGGAACCGACTCAAACGAACTCCGATTGGACTCATTCCAGCGGCGTTAGAACCGGCTCGTCGAACCCTAACTAAGATCTCTTAACCCTAAACCCTAAATCCTAACTCCTAAACTCTAAACCCTAAAGCTAAAAACTAAGGCTAAAACCTAAGCTAAACCGTAAAATCTAAACTATAAACCTTAAAAGCTAAACCCTAAAGACTAAACCTAAGGCTAAACCCTAAGGCTAAACCCTAAAAGCTAAACCCTAATGTATTTAGGGTTTAGGGGTTATGATTTAGGGTTTAGGGTTAAGAGATCCTAGTTAGGGTTCGTCGAGCCGGTTCCAACGCCGCTGGAATGAGTCCAATCGGAGTTCGTTTGAGTCGGTTCCCCATTGTTCTCCACTTTTTTAGTGTTTCCCAATGAAACTCACACTATATATATATATATATAGGGGACCGCTAGAATGAGAACCACCACGAGTTATGAGAACCGCGAGAACCACGTGCCACGGAGGGGCGTTGACCACGATTTTTTTTACAACTAGATCCGTATATTTTAACAACATTCGTAAAAAAAAAATTTCAAACGGCGCGCCCGAGGGGGTAGTTTTTTACACCCAAAGTTTGTAAAAAAAAAAAAGAAAAAACAAAAAGATAATAAAAACACCAAACTTTGGGTATAAAAAACTACCCCCTCGGGTGCGCCGTTTGAAATTTTTTTTTTACGAATGTTGTTAAAATATACGGATCTAGTTGTAAAAAAAAAATCGTGGTCAACGCCCCTCCGTGGCACGTGGTTCTCGCGGTTCTCATAACTCGTGGTGGTTCTCATTCTAGCGGCTTATATATATATATATATATATATATATATATATATATATATATATATATATATATATTATAACATTTTTATATATAAACCTGTTTTTGCATATTTTCAAAATTTGGACTTAATTAATTTATTTGTTAAAATGGGAATTAAGAAAAAAATTTCATACAAAATAAAATTTCTATATATAATTGGTCATATAATTCGGGTTACATAAATGCCATACATTCCTATGGGGGTTAGAAGTTGGCTGAATTCACACTTTTTTATAGATTAATAACTAGTTTAGAACCCCGTGTATTACACGGGATTAAATAAATGTAATTTTATATACTAAATAAAAAACAAAATATTTTTTAAAAACCTCTCTTATTATATGTATTGAGTAATATAATTTTATATACTAAATAATAAAAAAGTTATATCTTGGTTTAAATAAATGTAATTTTATATACCAAATAATAAACTGGTGGAAGAAATGTAAATTTATATACTAAATAATAAAAAAAGTTATATTTTAAAAAAAACTCGGTGTATTGTACGGGTTGAATAAATCTAATTTTATATCGCAAACAGTAAAAAAAGTTATATCTTTAAAAACCCTGTGTATTTTTAAATTAGGTTAACACTATTTTAAATTTTTGGTTTGATTAATAAGTTGTTTAATATAATTCCTCATAGTTAACAATAATAACATTAACAATAAATAATATGCATGTTTATCTACTGTTAAGTGAAACAATACTTTTTAGTATAGATAAGACTTTACGATTTGAAGTTTTTTTTTGGAAGGTGACTTTCTATGTACTGGACCTATTGGTCACCGGGTTCATGTCGAAGACATTCCCCCGTCAGCCCCGCACTCTCGGACGCGATGTTCGATCGGGCCCCGGCCGCCGCGCAAGCTGACTTCTGCCCGGAAACCATACTAGTTGATAAGATTTATATTAATTAATTAATATTTAATAATTTAAATTAAATAATTATTATATACGATTAAGGATGGTGTAGAATAATGAGAAAATTGTATAAGAAACATTACAAAACCATCTTTAAAAAAACGTGTGTATTTCTCCTCTTATTTCAAACCATTTTGTGGTTTGTTTTTAGTTCTACTTATATAATATAATGAATAACATAAACAAACTCATAGTTTAGATAAGACTTTATAATTTAAAGTTAAGTTTATTTATTTAGAGATGATAAGATTTATATTAATTTAATTAATATTTAATAATTTAAATTAAATAATTATTATCTACAATTAATAATGGTCTAGAATAATGACAAGTGTCTCTCAATTGGTTTCTTTTATTATATAGTATAGATTTATGGAATTTCAAATGGAGTTGATTTTATGAGTTTCTGTCTAGCAGAGATCATTAATTCGATTGGGGGTGGACATGTTTCTTCTAATTTGTTCTTTTATTTTTCTAATGTTTCAATCTTTTTATTAATTGATTACTTTTTAAATCTTGTAGTCATTTTTAAGTCTTTAATTAAGTCTTTCTTTAATTAAGTGATTAAGAAAAATCCATTTCATGAATAAAATGTGAATAATTATCCAATTAACAAAACTACTTGTTAAAAATAGCATCTTGATGCTGCATTGAAACATAAAACTGTTGGATTAATCTCGCTAACATTGAACTTGATAAAATAAAATGATTTAGTAATTTGAAAATAAGATTACTGAGGAATACACATTGAATATTGAGATTACTCATTAAAATTTTGGTAGTAGATCCATAATCAAAGAAGTACGTGTTTATGATTACTGCAACAAAAATGAAACGAAGGATACGGTAGTGTTTAAAATGCAATCAAACAAAAACATGAAAATTGGGGAAACCCAAAGAATTTGGATCAAAGTTGGCATGCGGTTTGTCACAACATCTTGTTGTTACGACTCTTTTATTCATATTATATTGGTTCCATAATTCCCGAATGGAATAAAAGTTATTGTCGAATACCCAAATTCCGGCTGACTTTCAATGGATCTAGACTGACGTCAAGATATCCCGGCCTTCGTTGCTACAAAAAAGTAAACCGTTAGCCTCGTCACGGAGGGCCCCGGGAGGGGGATCCGTGATCAAGCTCCGGTGTGAGAATAAGTAAACTTGCTGGAGAGCTGGAGGAGCTTATTCCGATAAGTGTGATCACCGGAATGTTTCCTCTAAGGTGTGAATCCAATAAATGTGTGTGTGATTAATGTATAAGAATATTGGTCGGAATAAATGAGAGATGAGTAAATGAGAGAGCTTTAAATGTGATACCTCGAGCCTCCTGTGATCACCGTTCCTTGCTCTTATATATAACCGTCAAGCCTTATCTCCTATGTGAGATATTTTAGTGAGATGATCCGACGGATTCCGAGAGTCTTCGGGGGGTTCAGACACCTGTCTGACCCGCAACGGTAAGATGGCAGCCTCATTTAATGATTTCCGGCTAGGAAGTACACTTTCCAGCCAGAGATCCTTTTCTAATCAAGTATTAAATGATTCCTGTGCCTTCTGATCCTTTTTCCCGCTCATTTTGTGTAAGGAAAACCTTAACGGGCAAGGTAAGTCGCTGTTGGGATTATATCTTGTTGGGCCCACGCGATAGTAGCCCAAGACGGGTGAATGGGGCAACCCATAGGCCCGTCGTCAAGTCATCTTTAGTCCCTGATTGTGAGATTTAAATCTCATAACCCAGGGCTGAGTTATAATTACTCGCGAGATCAGTTACATTGGGCTAAGGAGGTGGGCCCCTCCCTAGGTAATCATTATGTGTCCCCCTTGCTCTTTCCAGGGTGCTATTGATTGTTAGTAATCGACAGCTGGGGTTTAATCTCACTGGAGCACGTGCTGAGCGGTTTAAATTTGAAATGAATGGTGATGTGACAGTTTGCTCCATACCAGTCAGTTATTTCCTTTAAATACCCCCCTGATTTCTTGAATCTTCCTTCAACTTCCATCATAATCCCCTTTTCTCTATTTTCTTTACACTTCTCCGATCACCATTTTCTCTAATCATGAGCCGTACAGGCTGATCAATGATCCGTTCCATTTTGACAGCGAAGGACTTGGAGTCCTTCGTCGGTACTTACAAGATTCCCAGGCGTTTCTCTCCAACATTGCCAGGTCCTGATGAATCGGCTAAATGTACATCAGATCGGATTGTCCTTTATACCTTGGCGTTTTCTTCCTGTGGAGTCCGGTATCCCCTTTCATATTTCAAGATTGCCTTATTGCGTCACTTCGGAGTTCATTTCTCTCAATTGCACCCCTAGGGTTTATGAGAGTAGTGCATTTTTAATTGTCTTGTGCGGCCGTTTCCGGTGAGCCATCTGTCCCCTTGTTCTGCATGTTTTATAAACTGATATCTGACGGGGATTGGTTCACCTTTGCCAAATGGCAGAATAGTGTGTCGAAACCCTGTTATACCTTCATGCCGACCTCTTCTTACCCTAAAGAATGGAAGAGTAGGTTTATCTTTGTTTCTGCTGCCATGATACCGGAGTCTCCACCACTGAAGGATACCGAGGCTGCTATTGAAGACAACATTCCTGTTTTATCTGCTGACGAGATCGTCCAATGGAAGCGTATGTATGAAAATCCAACGAGGGCTTTTACTTTTTCTGAGGGAATCCTGGCTATGGGGGGGTTGAGCCCTTCCTACTCAGTTCGCCCCAAAGCTTTTTTCGGTAAAAAAGGTATCTTTTTGCCCTGGATTTGCTATTGTCTGTTTTTGTTCCTTGGGGGTCTGTGCAGTCATCTTTAATGTTTCTTCTTATGCAGAGTCGACTTTTTGGAGGCTGCTCCAAGGGGATTCTAAGGACGTTAAGTTTGTGGTTGGCGATGAGGTTGATCCTGGTTTGAACCGGAGTGTTGGGATGCAGGTTACTGGAGGGTCTGTTCAGGCTGGAGGCTCCGTTGCTGTGGAAGGAGGTGAGGGGACTTCTTCTGATGGGGAGGAGAGTTCCCTTGATCCCATTCCCGCTAAGCATTCTAGTCATGACGATGATGAAGATCTGGAGATCCGTTTGGTTCGTAAGAGGAAAGCTGTAAGCCCTAAACCAGCCCCTGCTCCTCGTGAGATCCGGTAGAGGCTTCAGAGTGCTAGCGGACAGAAACCCCCCTCCTTCAACAAAGGCTGCTTCCGAACTTCCCCCCGTTGGGGTCAAGGGTTCTTTGTCTAAGCACCTGCGGTCCTCCAGCCTTGTGAGTGCACCCTTGTTGGTGAGTTTATTTTCTTTTTTACCTGTTGCCTTATATTCGTTTTGCCTTGGGGAGGTTTTTGATGTTCCTTTCTCTTTCTTTGTCTGAGTAGGGAAGTTCTCGTGATCCAATAGAGATTCCTACTGGCCCTTCCTCTTCCCGTGTTCAGGACAAGACTCCAGAAGTAAGCATTGCCCGTATTGCCTCAGCTTTTGAGGTTTCTCCTCATCATGCTACTAGGACCAGTAAACTTTCTCAATTTGAGGGTCTTGCTCATCGATCCCCTTTGGCTCCCCTATTTGCTGATGCCCTCCCTTTCACCTATGTTCCTAAGTGGAAAATAACTCATTCTTCAGTGGTAGGGACCCCTGAAACTGCCAGGGATTTATTGAGTCATGCTGTTCCTCCCTCCCATAGGTTCATGAACTCTGCTTTGAGGGATGACCTTTTTGAGGATCAGTATAGCATGTCACTCTGTGAGGGCTTTTTCAGGGGCGCCGGCATGCTGCAGCGGGTCGATGATTTGAGGAAGGAGAATGAAGAACTCAAGGGTGAACTCAAGACTTCCCAGTCTGTTGCTGCTGAACTTCGATGTCAAGTGGTTCAGGCTGAGCGAAAACTGCAAGAAGAGATGGTACATAGCCTTTCTCCCCCCTTTTTATATATTTTCCAACTGCTTTTGCATTCCTTATGATGTCTTTTGCTCAGGAGGCTGGAGCTATGCTGGAGCGAAGGGAGCGAGCTTGGGAGAGGGAGATGGCGGTGTTGGTAGAGGAGAAAGAGGAGTTAGTCGTGGAGCTGAAACATCTGAAGGAGGTCGGTTCCGTTTCTCAGGAGCAGCTGAACACTATGTATGCTGATTATGGGATAACTTCTGATGATAACCAGCGGTTGGCTAAGGAGAAGCATTGGTTGATTACTGAAGGCTTCGGGGCCTTTCTTACTACCGTCTCTCAATCGGAGGAGTTCAAGAGTGGTCTTGAGCAGGTGTATAGGGCGTACCGGGACGTTGGGTACCAGGCAGGGCTGAAGGATGGGTATACTTACTCTGCTCAGGGTCTGGGCAGGAAAGAAACTCCGCTTTACAATTCCAAAGCTAAAAAGCAGTTATCTAAGTTGGACAAGGAGTTTGGGGGTAAGACCCCGGCCATTCTTGAGACGATCCTGGAGCATCCCATAATATCTATAGATGAATTGAAAGCCTTGTTTTCCTCCGCTGGTCTCTCGTCTCCGAAGTCTTTATCTGAGGGTAGATCCCAATGATTTCTGAACATTAACCTCTTTCGATATGGTTGTAATCCGAATAATTACTTACCCTAGGATACTTTAAACTTTTTGGTGTTTGGAAGGAGAACCTTTGTGTAGGGGTTCTCCAAGTACTTAATCATATAACCTATGACTGTATGTTGCTATCTTATCTTTTGCTTGTTTTTTGTTGTGTTTTTTCATTTTGCAGGAGCTTTTGCCAGGGATCAGGTCGGTACTTTCCTGAAGACTTTTGGGCTGTTTGCAAGAAACCGTGCTTTAGTATGTTTGCTATGCTTGTTGGCTTGTATGTTAGTTGTTCTTGTCAAAGCCAATAGGGCTTCCTATTGTACATTTGCCTTGTAATAACAACTTTTCTTTGTAGTTTGTTTACAAAAGTGTGTTGTATCTTTGGTTTGCTTTATAAACCAGGATTGTCTGTTCGAGGACAATCACTGGACAAATCTTATAATATGAGATTGTGTTTTTTGCTTGTTTGTCCATTTTATTTGGGTTAGCTAGACCCCATTTTGCCCCACGGCCGGGCATTTGGTATGTTTGGTATACCTTGTACACGTGTGTCTGTTTGTTTGTTAGGCTTATAGTTTTTCTGGGCACGTCTGCCTTAGTATAATACCTGTTATTTTGCCAAAAGAGGACAAGTGGATTGTCCGTTTGTCATTCATTTCTTGGGGACTAAGTTTCCCAGTACAAGTTTTTACAAAAGATTTTTTCTTGGTGTAGGCCCCTGACTAGTAGTTAAATATTACAAGAGTGGCTCCCTGGCCGTTTTTCCGGGGGGGGGGGGGGGTAAACCCCTCATATGTGATACTTCCTGAGTTGCACGAGGTTCCATGTTCTGGGGACCTCCTTGCCTTGAAGTGTTTCAAGCTTGCAACTTCCTTTGCCGTTTGCCCATGTGACCCGGTAAGGTCCTTCCCAATTGGGCCCTAGCTTTCCGGTGTTCTCTTGTAGGTTGGATTCATTTGATCTTAGGACCAAATCCCCTGGGACGAGGTTAAGCTTTTTCATTTTTGCATTGTAATAGCTTTCAAGCTGTTTCTTGTACTTAGCCTCCCTGACTGCCGTGACTTCCCTTCTCTCTTCAAGCAAATTCAGGTTCATCCGGAGGTCTTGCTCGTTTTCGGCCTCCCTAAGCTTCATCCTGGCAGTCGGGGACCCTATTTCAGCCGGGATGACTGCTTCTGTCCCGTAAGTTAAGCTGAAGGGAGTTTCCTCGTTGCAGTCCTTAAGGGTGGTCCTGTATGCCCATAGCACAAATGGTAATTCCTCCAGCCATCTTTTTTGTTTCCTTCCAAGTCTCCCCTTCATCCCTTTGATAACGTTTTGATTTGCTCTTTCTACTAGCCCGTTGCCCTGGGCATGGGTGATGGAAGTGAACACTTGATGTATGTGCATTTGCTCACACCATGGTCTGAAGGGCTTTCCAGCAAATTGTACGCCATTGTCACTCATGAGCTCCTTCGGGACGCCATATCTGCAGATAATGTTGTCTAGCACAAACCGTCTCATCTGCTCCTCGGTTATTTTTGCCAAGGGCCTCGCCTCTATCCACTTGGTAAAATAATCAATGGCAACTACCACGTATTTGACCCCTCCTGGACCCTTTGGGAATGGTCCGATTATGTCGATGGCCCACTTTTGGAAGGGCCAAGACGTTGAAATAAGTATCATTGGGTGTTTGTGGCGGTGTGTCATGGGTGCATGGATCTGGCAATTGTCACATCTCCTGATCTCCTCTGATTCCGTTTCAAACATTCTAGGCCAATAGAACCCCGCATTCATTGCCTTTGCCACTACCGTCCTTGGCCCCGAATGCATTCCACAAATCCCCTCATGTATTTCTCTAATCACATATTTGGCCTCCTCATTATCGACACATTTCAGTGATGGACCCAGGTATGATCTCCGGTAGAGTTCTCCGTCAATCAATTCGTATTGCAGGGCTTTGACTCTTACTTTTCTGGCTGCCCAGTCCCCCTCGGGTAATTCCTCGTATCTAAGGAATCTTACAATCGGTGTCATCCATGTCTCTTGTTCGTCCCCGATTGTAGCCACTTCAGCTGAGTCGAGAGAGGGGGACGTCAGGACTTCCACTTTGATCTCTCTTGCCAAATGATCGAATGCCATGGAGGCCAGTTTGCTGAGGGCATCGGACTTCCTGTTTCTCCCGCGGGGGATATACTCTAACTTGAAGGTCCGAAATGCCTTAGCTGTCTCTTTTACCTTTGCCACATATTGAGCCATTTTGCTGTCGTTGGCCTCGTATTCTCCTTGGTATTGCTTGACCACTAACTGCGAGTCTGTACTGGCCTCCACATGTTTTGCTTTCATCTTTTTAGCTAGCCTCATCCCTACTAAGAGGGCTTCGTACTCCGCAGTGTTGTTGGTGTTTTCAAAATCTAGCCTGATGGCGTAGGTTAGCTCAACTCCTTCAGGGCTTATCAACGTAATGCCCGCTCCACTCCCTTTTTCGCTGGAGGCTCCATCTGTGAGTAGTTTCCACACAGCCTCGTCCTCCTTCTCTTTTTCTTCTCTTTCCAAGGCCTCCCATTTTAAAAGCTCCTTTTCTTCATCCTCAGGGACTTCTGCTAAGAAATCGGCCAATATTTGTCCCTTCGTGGCTGTTCTGGGTTTGAACTCCAAGGAGTGCTCCCCCAGCTCTATTGCCCACTTAGCAAGACGTCCCGACAGCTCCGGCCTCCTTAGCACTTTCTGGAGGGGTTGATCTGTCATTAGGGTGATCTTATGTCCTTGGAATTACCTTCTAAGTCTTCGGGATGCAAAGACAAGAGCTAGAGCCAGCTTTTCTAGGGGCATATAGCGTTCTTCGGGACCCTTGAGGGTCCTGCTGACGAAATATATTGGTATCTGTTTCCCCTCTCGTTCCACCATCATAACCGCACTTATGGTTGTTTTTTAGGCGGATAGATATAAAAGGAGATGCTCCCCAGGTACTGGGGTGGCTAGGGTTGGGAGTTTGCAGATGTAGGCCTTCATGTCTTGAAAAGCAGTTTCTGCTTCAGGGGTCCATTTGAACCTGTCCGTTTGGAGGCAGTCTTTCAGTACCTTCATGAAGGGAAGGGTCCTGTCAGCTACCTTTGACAAGAAGCGGTTCAAGGCAATTAACCTTCCATTCAGCTGTTGGATGTCTTTCAGGGACCTGGGGATCGCATTTCGGCCACGGCTTGAGTTTTCTCCGGGTTAGCTTTGATTCCACCCTTAGTAACCACTACCCCCAGGAATTTTCCTTCTTCTACCCCGAAGCAGCACTTCCTGGGGTTTAGCTTCATGTTAACATCTTGCATGGTGCAAATAGTCTCAGCTATATCATCTATCATGGCCATCTCAGTCAGGCTTTTGATAACGATGTCATCGTCGTACACCTCCAAGTTTCGTCCCCGTTGTTCTCTAAAGAGGGCATTCATGAACCTCTAATAGGTGGCCCCAACATTTTTGAGTCCAAAGGGCATTTTGGTATAGCAAAATGTCCCCTCGTCTGTGATGAAGGCGGGTTTTTCCTCATCTTCTGTTGACATTTGTTTTTGATGATACCTTTGTAGGCATCCAAGAAGCATTTTAGGGGATACTGAGATAAGGAGTCCACTTGGACGTCTATCTCTGGGAGGGGGTAGCAGTCCTTGGGGCATGCTTTGTTTAGATCTTGAAAGTCGATGCACATCCTCCACCCTACGTCTTTCTTCTGGACCATAACCGGGTTGGCAACCCAAGAAGGGTACTTCACTTCTCTGACTATTTCGGCTCTGAGCAGCTTCCTGGTTTCTTCACAGGCAGCCCTCCTCTTGCCGGGGCCCATGCTCCGTTTCTTCTGTTTGACTGGCTTTGCCCAGGTGTACGTATTGAGTCGGTGTCAAGCTTATTGGGATTCCTGTCATGTCTCCATGTTGAAATGCAAATACATCTATGTTGAGAAGGAGCAGCTCCTTGAGAGCACTCTTGCACTTGTCACTCAGGTGACTTCCTACTTTAACCGTCTGCTCCGGGAATCTGTCACAAAGGACCCACTCTTCGACCCCATCCTTTTGGGGTTTCTCGGATGCTTCCCCCTCAAATACGGAGGAAATTACTTCGTATGCAGACTTCCCCCAAGCCAAGCCTTTTGGCGTTTGGAACACTAGAGCTCCGTCTGGGGTTGATGCTTGTGCTTGTAGATCCCCAATCCCAGGTCTTCCCAGGATTGCATTGTACTTTGAGGGTGCCCGGACCACAGTGAAAGTTAGGTTTATGGTTCGGACACGACCCCCCACCCCGACTGTGAATGGGAGCCTGATCTTTCCCAAAGGGTGTGATACACTGTTGTTGAAGCCTACTAGGGGGATAGAGTCCTCCTCGAGCCTATCTCTTACATCCCTGTCAAATCTGAGGAAACAATGCTCATATATTACTTCTACCCCGGATCCCCCATCCACATGTATTCTGGCCACCTTGTGGTCAGCTATTATGGCTGAAATGTTAAGAGGGAGTCGCTGCGCCTCGTTTTCCTCCAGGTGTGGCATCAAGATGGGAGCTTTCACGCGGTCCGGGGAGCCCAGAATTCTGGCCTTTAAACTTCTGGTGATATCAAATTCATCCCTCTTTCGAATCATGTCTACATCTGCCCTTCCAGGCTCCCTCGCATCTTTCCCTTTGCGGTCCCCTACCCCTTCCTTAATTTCCTTAACCAAATGGGCCAGCTTACCCGTTTTCACCGCGGCCTCTATTTCCCTCTTTAGATACATGCAATCATCAATTTTCTGACCAAATCCTTTGTGAAAGTCACAATACTCGTTTGGTTGTGCTTTTGGCCCTGGTTTTATGGGTGGTGGTCTTGGGAAGGAGCTCTTCATCCTCTCGGTGGCTAGTATTTCACTTGGGGTTTTGGTGAGAGGGGTGAAGCTGTCAGAGTAGGGGGATGGGCCTCTCCCCCGAGGCCTATATGGAGAGTACGAGGGCCTTGTTCTATCATGCAACATTCTATCAAAAGCGGGTTTTCTTCAGTAAGGTGTGCCTTTCTTGGGAGGTTTTACAGCCGGGGTGAGCCTTCGGGGTGGGGTGTCCATCTCTTTAGCTTTGCTAACCGTGTCTTTGCCCCTGACAAAGGCTCTGACTCTGTCCATGAGGTTGTCAAACGAGTGTGGGAACTCCTCCCCCAGCTTCTCGTATAACTGTACATGTTTTAACCCGTTAATGAAACTGCTGATCTTCATGACCTCCGGGACGTTCTTGATGTTCATGCTTTCTTTGACGAACCTCTCCATGTATTGATCTATTCTCTCATTGCCCCTCTGCCATATGTGCAAGATATCATTTGGGTTCTTGACCACTTTCCTTTGTTGACCAAAGTTTTTGAGAAACTTTTTCACTTAACTCTTCGTAGCTGTCAATCCTTCCGGGGGGAAGGCTGTCAAACCAAAGCCTAGCTCCCTCTGTTAGGGTCTGCACAAACATATGGCACCAAACTGGCATGGGCCACCGTCCCAACTGTCCTGCACCCCTGAAGGCATGGAGGTGGTCCTCAGGGTCTCTTGTTCCATCGTACCGGTCGAAGTTTGGAGGTAGTTTTGTCTTAGGGGGCATGGGTGCCTCCGCTATCCTCCTAGTGAACTTCGAGATTTCGGCTAAGTCTCGTGGGAGGTAGGGTTGATCCAGACCATCATCGCTTTTGTTTTCCTTTTTGTTTCTTCCCTGTAATGAGATCCTCCCTCTCCTCCGAGGACATCTGTCTAAGGGCCGTCATAAAAGTTTCAAGTGGGTCATTTCCACTGCTTTTGTTTTGCGGGTCCATCCCTTCCTGGTTGGAAGGTGTGTCGAACGACAGTCTAGCCCTGAGACTGTCAAGCTTCTCTTGTCTTTCTAAATCCTCCAGACACTTTTTCAGCTTGTCCTTGTGCAAGGCAACAAAATCTGGAGTAATGGCTTCTTCCCTTTCCAGAATTTCCACTTGATTTTCGTTCTCTTCTTCATGAGTTATGTCTTCAATTGTAACCTTATCATGATCGTTCTGTACCGTCTGGATGGTACGTGAACTGGGTGGAGTAGTCATGTTGCTTCTTGTAAAACGGGTTATCTTCAATGTCGGAGTTTCAGTGTGGAAACACCAGCCAGACTGTTGTCCCACGGATGGCGCCAATGTCGAATACCCAAATCCCGGCTGACATTCAATGGATCTTCGCTGACGTCAAGATATCCCGGCCTTCGTTGCTACAAAAAAGTAAACCGTTAGCCTCGTCACGGAGGGCCCCGGGAGGGGGATCCGTGACCAAGCTCCAGCGTGAGAATAAGTAAACTTGCCGGAGAGCTGGAGGAGCTTATTCCGATGAGTGTGATCACCGGAATGTTTCCTCTAAGGTGTGAATCCAATAAATGTGTGTGTGATTAATGTATAAAAATATTGGTCGGAATAAATGAGAGAGGAGTAAATGAGAGAGCTTTAAATGTGATACCTCGAGCCTCCTGTGATCACCGTTCCTTGCTCTTATATATAACCGTCAAGCCTTATCTCCCATGTGAGATATTTTAATGAGATGATCTGACGGATTCCGAGAGTCTTCAGGGGGCTCAGACACATGTCTGACCCCCAACGGTAAGATGACAGCCTCATTTAATGATTTCCGGCTAGGAAGTACACTTTCCAGCCAGAGATCCTTTTCTAATCAAGTATTAAATGATGTCTGTGCCTTCTGATCATTTTTCCCGCTCATTTTGTGTAAGGAAAACCTTAACGGGCAAGGTAAGTCGCTGTTGGGCTTATATCTTGTTGGGCCCACGCGATAGTAGCCCAAGACGGGTGAATGGGGCAACCCATAGGCCCGTCGTCAGTTATGTCTATTTTAAGTGGGCACTCTAACGTGTTTGCCTATATTCGGTTGGTTTAAATTTAGATGAGCTGAGAGTAACTCTTTATGCACAAACCTCATTCTTGTAAAAGTTTTAAAAGTTGTGTTAGTAATTTATATGGGCAATGTCTTTAGGATTATGGTGATATTATATAACCTATAAAAAGGCTATGTCGGTGGTTTTCTGGTTTTTGTAAATTTTTTTGTCTTTTCCTAGCAGCTTTGAGTTTTCTTTCTTTTTTCTTTTCTTAATTTACGTTTTCGGCCCTTATGCTTTGTGTGTTGTTTCTTAAATACCAACTTCTTTTGCAATTTACAGTTTTCAGCAACTTTTTAACTTTACGCTTTTACCCGTTGCACTAATTTTTTTTGGTTTTGTTTTTTTACGTATTTTTTCCCATCTCTTGTAATGTACGTTTTCGGCCCTTATGCTTTGTTTGTTGCTTCTTAAATAATAAGTTCTTTTGTAATTTACAGTTTTCGTCAACGTTTAAACTTTACGCTTTTACCCCTTGCACAATTTTTTTCTTTCTTTTTTGTTGTTTTGTTTTTTTTACTTATAACTGTTAATTTTCAGCATTGACTCTTACAATCTCCTAACTTTCTAAATACTTTTTAATCAACTTTTACGTCTTTATTTTTATTTACGTGTTGCTATAAACTTAAGTTCATTAGCATTCACATTGACAACCTTTTTACTTTGTAAATACTTTTCTAATCGAGTTTTCCACTTGATGTAAGACATGTGTCGACATACTTTTGTATCGGATCAAAAATCGGGTCGCCCCGCCGCGAAGCGCGGGTGTAACACCCAGTTAGCGTTGGTCATGGCGTTGTCCCGTTGGTGTGGGGATTGAGCCTGGTGTGGGGCGGAGGACTGGGGTGACATGACTAGCTTTGATTGGTTAGTATTTGATAACCGTTAGGCTAGCCCTTAGGCTAGCCGTTAGGCATAGTCTAAGATCAAGTACTACTTTTTCCCGAGTGCTTATATAAATACAGAAATTTGCTTTCTAATTAACCCAAACTCTTGTACTTTTTACCAACTTTGTTAGGTTTAAAATGATTGTGGTTTTATCAATTCAGAGCCATAGTGGATTTCTTTTCTCTTTAATATTGTGTCCATTACATATGATCTGGTGGGGCGCATTTAAATTAAACTATGTGTGACCAATTTTATTTATCTAACAACTGCACCACATATATCAAACCCCAATTAATTAAGGGAAATTTACCAAAATAGCCAAGAATATAGTTTGACCACCAAAATAGCCATTTGATGCCTCCTTGGAGCAGGGCATCACGGATTCAAATGTGCGGGATGCCTCTTTCAAGACCCCTCATGCATCTTTAAATATGGAAGTGACACGTGTCTCAATGATTAGGTAGACTCATCCAATGCCTCAGCAGACTCTTCCAATGCCTCAGGCAGACTCATCCAATGCCCCTCAGCAGACTCATCCAATGCCTCAGCAGACTCCTCCAATGCCTCAGGCAGACGCATGGGAAGTGCCGGGATGCGTCTGGAAGTGCCGAGATGCGTCTGGGGAAGTGCCGGGATGCGTCTGGAAGTGCACGGGATGCGTCTGAAAGTTGCAGTCATCTCAGGCGAGTTGCAGACGCCTCCGGCTCCGTCTCCGGCGAGTTGCATACGCCTCCAGCTCCCGTCTCCGACACCTGCAACTAGGGGGCTCGATTTCAGATCGTTTTTCCAGCAACCATGGCGGTGGTTGGGATTTTGGGGTGGAGATCCGTCGTGCCACCGTCGTAGTCGGTCGACCCGCCACCCTCCATCTCCGCCTTATTATTTTCAGCCATTTTTATAAAAACCTGCAACAAAAAAGTCTTGAAGAAGATGAAAAGGTGCCTCGAAAACCGGTTAAGAAAGAGACAGGAAAAGTAAATGGATGTGGAGGTAGGGTGTAGGGGTGATGTGGGGGTGTAGGGGCTATGGAGGGGTGATAGATGGTGGGTCCCATAACACATGTCCATTTAAGAGTGAAGGACTCATAAGACTATCTCGGGATCTGTGATGCCCTGCTCCAAAGAGGCATCAAATGGCTATTTTGGTGGTCAAACTATATTCTTGGCTATTTTGGTAAATAGCCCATTAATTAAACAATGTCTTTCTTCTACCTTTTCATCCATATAAGTACATAAATATATAAAATCTGGGATGGGGAGAAAAGACATGCCCCTTGGAGAAAGTCATAATAATGTACATGTTTTAAATGCTAAAGATTGAAGTTCACATTAGCTGGTCACCAATATGATCTATAATATATACTACTAATGCTTACATATCATTCCTCTTTATTTTGATAAAGTTTTTAACTCTTCTGTTAGTTCTATATGTTCTGCTTCCTTTTTTTTCTGAAATTTGGTGATATGGTTTCTTTCTTTTTTTTTTTTTTTTTTTTTTCTTTCAATGGTCAACTCTATATGTTCATCTGATGTGGAACTTTTGGTGTCAACAGTTTCAAGATTATTCATTCATTTTCTTTAAATCTTTCACTGGATGATCGATTAACTCGATCGGTAATCCAAGAGACCGGAAGTGTGAAGAAACATTGAGATCAATTACAAAATAGTACTTCTTTAAAATCTGTTTGCTGTTGAAAGCAAAAGGTTATTAAACATCTCTAGTTGGATCATCAATCATACTTTGCAAACCTGTAGTAATCATACCTGATCATGTGATTAACCAAAACCAATGAAAATTTTGTTTATGAGGCTTCAAACACTTGTCATACGAGAGGACGTACGCAGCCTTCAAGTTTCCATATCTTGAAAGAATAAGCTGTAAAATACCGAAATATGTCAAGACAAGAAAGTGAATTTGCATCAGCTTCACAATAAGTTGTAAGCAATTCCATTGCATAAGGCCAAACTTAGTGACATGGCGATAAAAAGGTTTCATATGGAACCCAGCTTGTGGACTGACTATATGCAATGTGATTAATATTATCACATTTCTTAGTGTAGATAGGTGGGTATATATATTATTCCTAAGAAAAATAAGGGTGGCGAGAAAACTTTCATATTGATATTGTCATGCGTAGCTACTCTATCTAGGGGAAAGAAGATCTTCTTTACAGTTTATATACAATACAATATTCACACTTTTACAGGGACAAATAGTAGTGTGTGTGTGAGAGAGAGAGAGAGAGAGAGGGTTTATGATAGATAGTACACTTACCTAAGAAATTGCCATGCCATGCTCTCACTAATGTATTAAAGTGGCTACACTTTGAATTGCTATTACAATAATAATAAAAAATATAAAGTTTTGTGTCAACGGATGTCTATATAAGTAGAAGCATCCTAATTACAATCATATATACCATCATCACTCATATTCAGACTCCTCTAGCTCCTAACAAAAACAAATGGCAGCTGCCACTAGATTTTGGTTCTTTCTATCTCTTGTTCTACTTTCTTTTACAATCTCAGAAACACGCCTCATTACGGCTAATTTATCGAAAGATCGAAATGGAGGAGTGTTGATTGACAAAGCAAGAGAAATACTAGAAGAAAATACCCGAAGACACGATATGGAGGAACTCAAGGCTCGATATAGTATCAATAGGAGGAGCCCTGGTGGTCCTGATCCTAAACACCATTAAAATGTGCTCATAAATAACAAAGTGAGCTGGTCAATGCTTGATGATATAAATGATCAAGTCAGGGCTTAATTTTTCTTGTTTTGTAAGATATATATGTAAGAGCCACCAATCCTTTTTTAACTACTATCGGATTGCAACTCATATTTATCATACATTGAGTTTTATACGATTTTTTTCTCTTTTGGAACATTGTTGGATGATATTTAAATGACATATAATACATCCATAAATGTTAATAACATAACTAATAACCAACAACTGCTAAACTTGGGTCATTTTCAGCATCTTAGTCGTATTAGTGGTGGTCCATGACTATATCTATATATATAATTAAGATTTCGGTGCTTGGGAAGATTCAGTTAATGCAAATAGGCATTGCATGAAATGATTAGTTAAAAGTCACTTGTTCTTTATCATAATTCTAAACTAATCATAGGTGGCAGGATCTTAGTAGATCCCTTAAGGGATTCTTACACGCTCGGACCTTTAAAGATCTGCTAGGATCTTTCCTGGGAATAATTTCCAAAAAGACAAAACAAATTTATATTTTGGATCGAGTCTTAGCACAAAATAAAGAGGGTTTTTTTTTTTTGTTAAAACTGTAAGACAACATTAGATTCTTTGTGTACTTATTAGTATTATTTCATTATCTTTGTACTCAAGTGTAAATTGTATTTGTATATAAACCCATCCACCTCTTCATTTAAGGGATGCAATTATTAACCAATCACATAGTATATAGAGCCTTGATCTCTCCCTCTCCCCATACCCTCTCTCTTCACTTTCCCCTCCTCCCTTCACTTTCCCACCATCCCTCTCTTCCCCTTTCGCTTCTCACCGTCGGCTATGGCCACTCTCTCCTCCTCCACCGACGACGCTTCACTCTCCTTGAACACACTATCGCCCATGTTATCCATCAATCTTTCACCCACTAACTATCTTTGTTGGACCACCGTGTTGGGTCAATTGGTCGAGGAAATTGATAAGATCCATTGGTTTCTATGTGGCCTTAGTGCTTCATTTGAAACATTTTCAACCGCCATTCATGCTTCCAAACCCACCCCATCCTTTCATGACTTACTCATCCAAGCCCACTACAAGAAAGGGACACCTTTAGCGGCGACAGGTCAAATGTCGCCGCTATTGGTCGATCCGCGTCACAGGATCTCAAACCAAACCCCATCCGTTGATCAAAATCATGATCTGACGGTTGGGGATTTATAAGTCATTACCGGCGACAGGGACAGGGTAATAGCGGCGACAGCTAGTCTCCGCTAAAAGTAAATGTCAGAACTTTAATCCCTAGCCACACAAATCTTATCTCTGGTCAACCTCATTAAAGTCATTACCGGCGACAACGGGCAATACCGGCGACACCTTGTCGCCGCTAAAGGTTGAACGAACCAAACCCCTATACAGCGCCAATTTCTCCCTCCTCTTTCACTTTTCCCCCAAAAAAACCCCCGAACACCGCTGCTAAATCGCGAAAATCGTCCAAATTGGTTAGTTTCACTTTGTTTTTGTTAGATTTCTTCTCTATTTTGTTATATACATGTTATAGGCTTTAATTTTTTTGTATTTTTGTGTGTTTTTGTGCTTATGGTAGAGAAATCCGATCACCACCATCACTTCTCCGGTCACCACCATCACTTCTCCGGTCACCAACTCGTCTCCGCGGTCTACATCTCTTGGAAACTTGAAAATACGGTTAGTTTTATATGTTTTTTTTCAAAGTTTAGATGTTGAATAATTTTTTGTTTTGGTATGTAAATGTATAATGTAGGTATGTGTTAGTTGGCTAAAAGAATCTGGGAAGCGGTAATGATATGGACAAGATTTCCGACGCTGAACATAGCCGGAAGTATATCAGAACTATTGCAGTCAATACTGGAGAGTCATAGGAGCCGAATAATCAGAAAGTTCCTTCATGCGATAGCCATTCAGTCCATGTGGATCATGTGGAAGAACAGAAATGACAGGGTATTTTCAGGCAGATCGAGGTCGACTCAAATGATTGTCGAAGACATAAAAGACACAACCTTTCAAGGGTTGAAGTATCGATCGAAACATAGCACAATAACAAGGCAAGAATGGTGGGATTTTAATATAAACATGTAAAGTAAGTAGTCTCTGATTTCATTTCTCGTTTGTTCGGTTTTTGTCTGTTTTTTTCTGTTGTTTTTGTTTGTTTCAGCTGCTGGCTGAGTTGGTTTTGTAATTGGTTTCCCTTTAATGAAAGTTCCGTTGGCCATTAAAAAAAAAGGTATGTGTTAGTATGTCAAATGTATAATGTAGATGTATTTGGGGAAAATGTATATATGAAAATCTATGTATTTGTGTATGTAGGTGTATGTAAGCATGTATGTGGGTATGTAAGTGTACGAATGAATGTATGTATGTATGTAGGTGTATGTTAGTATGTTGGTGAAAAATGTGTATGTTAGTATGTATAAATTTTGTGGTTTTGGTCAAATTGTATAAGAAAGTCTATGTATTTGTGTACGTAAGCATGTATGTGGGTATGTAAGTGTATGAATGAATGAATGTATGTATGTAGGTGTATGTTAGTATGTTGGTGAAAAATGTGTATGTTAGTATGTAAGTTTCTATAAAGTATGCAAATGTGTATGTAAGTATGCATAAATGATGTGGTTTTGGTCAAAATGTGTGTTTGGTCATGTTTGAAAAAAAAATATGTTTAAGTTGATAATTTCTATGTTTATGTATGTTTGTATAAAGTATGTAAATGTGTATGTAAGGATGAATGTTTGTATGTTTATGTAGGTGCATGTAAGCATGTATGTGGGTTTGTAAGTCTATAAATAAAGTTATTGTAATTTATATTGATTTGTAATTGATAAACACTTGTTTGAAATATTTATTTGAATTTGAGTTACACTTGTTGTACTTTCCCTTAATTTCTATTAGATACACATGCTGTAACATTTGTAACTTTATAGGGATTATGTTTTCTGTATTGTTGATATTCGCTTATCTGATGGCGGATGTGGCCCCCTGGGGACATGGGGGTGACGGCACTGGTGATCCACCGCTTCCTCCTGGTGGATTTCGTGGCACACACGAGACAGACGGTAAGTCTTTTACTAAATTATTTTGTAGTCCTTATATTTTTTATATTATAAATGTTACTAATTATTTTTGTTTTAATTGCAGCGGTTCCCCCGAAGAGGGTTAGGGGGAAAGCAAAAAACGAGAAACTAAGGCGTCTGGTAAAAGCGGGGGGGGGGGGGGGGGGGCTGTATCGCTTACGTTTGACAGGCAGGTCACGTATACCCCTGTTGGTAAAACAAGAGATATGTTTTCACGGGAGGCCGGCCTGTATATGTGGCGGTCCATCCCATTCGATAAAATTGGATGGGATAACGTTGAACAACATTACAAGGATGCCCTCATGAACCACTTACGGGTAAATAAGTTATATGCATAAAATTTTATCAAATATTTAAGCACATGCAAATCTAATTTATATATGATATTTTAACTTTTTTATTTAATTTGTAGGAAAATTTCAATTTTGATGAAGTGGAACGTGATTATGAGGCGAGAAACTTGACGGGTGGCATTAGGGCTGTGCTTATGAAGCGGTACTCTGACCGCAAGTACGAAGCTAAAAAAATATTTAAGAGCAAGGGAGGTTACAATGATCTTGAGAGTGCAAGGGCATTCCATCCCGCGGATATGCCCTATGATAACTGGTTGAGAACCATCGAAGGTTTTCGGGAAGAAAAATATATTAAAAGAAGCAAGGCCAACACACTAGTACGCGAGAAACAACAATTCCCATACCGTGGGGGGACATCGTCGTACGGTAGCACCGCCTATAAAAATGTAATGTTTTATGTATGTGTGCGTGTGTGTAAGCTTTTGTTTATTTAATGTCTAATCTAAGTTTAATGTTAAACAGGATATGGATTGGGTACCTACGTATGCTAAAACCCACATGGACAATCAAGGGAATTGGGTTGATCCGGTTGCTGAACAAAATTACGTAAGTATTTCTTTTAAGTATTATTTTCTATAACAAATATATATATATATACATACACATATATATTTAATCATCTTCGTAAAATACAGCGGAACATACAACAGGCCACAAGTGAATGGAGCGGTGAGGGTCCGCCAATTGCCCCGTATCAGGAAGCGTTGGGTGAGCGGCGAGGATGGTACCGCGGGATGGGGCCTAAACCTTCTTCCAACACGTCCTCGCACTCGTCATCTAACATGTCGTCTTCGCAAGCTCGGACGCAAGAACCCTTTTCCGAGGTAAACTACGCAATTTATAAAATGACAAACGAACAAATGTTTCCTTGTTAAATATATGTTGGTAGCGTTAATTAATATGCTAATATACGTTTTGCTATCTATTATTGTAGGATTTTGTTAACAGCTTGTTCCAAACCCCGTCATTTTTGAACCAACTTAACAACTATCTTGCTTCACAAGGAAAAGGAAAGTCAAAAGACTACGATTCTGACAACTTATTCGATAATGAATCCGACGATGAATCCAACGATAACGATGAGTGACTTGTTTTTAATGTATGATTTAGATTTAATTAAACGTTGTAGGATTATAATGTACGACTTAAACGTAGTTTTTAATTATATTACCTTTAGTATATGTTGATTATGTTCATGGCGTATGCTTGCGTTGTTTGAAAATAGGCAGGTTTTGTTTTTTCGGCCGTAAAACTGGCTGGACAGCTGTATATACAGCTGCTGTATTAAAAAAAAACAGACTTTTAGCGGCGACAGAAGCTTTTCAACCTTTACCGACGAAGATTAATACCGGTGACACTTTTAGCGACGACAGATGTCGTCGCTAAAAGTGGAGGATCAATACCGGCGACAGTAGTCTTTAGCGGCGACAACCGGTCAATAGCGTCCGAGCAATACCGGCGAAGCTTTACCGGCAACATGTCGCCGCTAAAAGTCAATAGCGGCGACAAAAGTGGTCAATACCGGCGACACCTGTCGCCGCTAAAGGTGCCCTGTTCTTGTAGTGCGAGTCCCACAAACTATTCCTATGTTCACTTCATGGACCGTCCACACCACCCATTGCCTTTAACTCAAAATCTTGTCTCTCGCAAATGTGCTTAGCATATTGATTTGGATTATCACTTTGTTTGGGAAACTTGTTATTCTGGGAAACCGTACGCTTGGTTTGTTCCGACCAAGCTCCAGGTTGCAGATATCTTCACCAAAAGCCTACCTTGACCACAATTTGAATTTTTTGATGATCGTCTTTGTCTTTGTCTACCACTGTTCCATGTGAAGGGGGATGTTATACAACCTTAACTTAGTTGTGTACTTATATTAGTATTAATTTTTAATCTTTATACTCAAGTGTAAATTTTATTTGTATATAAACTCATGCTCCTTTTCATTTGAGGCATGCATTTTCACTACAAGGAATCTGCGCAATAGCGACGACAAAAGTCGCTGCTAATGCCCTCAAAAGTCGTCGCTAAAGGTTTTAGCGGCGACATGTTGCCGCTAATGAGTCGCCGCTATTGCTCGGTCGCTAAAAGGCTGTATGTCGCCGCTAAAGATCTTTATCGCCGCTAAAGGTAGTACACTATTAGCGGCAACAATGCATGTTCTAGCAACGACAATTGTCGTCGCTAAAAGTCAAAACCTGGGAAAAAAAATTTACCCAACAATTCTCAGTTTTACCGAATACAATAACTTGCTATTCTTTCCGTTTTCCGCAGTCAAACAATACTTCAAACATAAAACACCGAGTTGTAAACATAAGACACCAAATTTTAAACATAAAACTATAACAAAAGTTTTTTGTTTGGTTAAGTTAAAGTTTTGAAACCCTTAAATTCTAAGCAAATACATCATTAATCTACCGTTAAAGTTTTGAAACCCTTAAATTCATGACTCAACACACTTGACTGGCTTATTACAAACTGACTTCAACGGCTGCCAGCCTTGAATTACACTACAGGAAAACGAAGCATTAGCGGCGACTTTTCAGATTGATAAAGAATTGAAGCAGCAGCAGTACCGATCGCGACTTGGTGATCGGAAGCAAGCGAACTGAATGAAAAAAGAGATGGATCAAGAGCATGTAATTGTGTAATCGGCGGAATCAAAAAAGGACGTACAGGAGGTGTAGTTGGCATAATAAACCGCACCAAAACCCCCTTGACCAATCTTATTAGCAAGACTGAAGTCTTGTGTAGCTGTTGAAAGCTCTTCATATGAAAACTCCACAGAAATGTCAATATTTATACCTGCAAGCCAAGCAGCAGGACAATGATAATCTTCAGAAGTCTAGTAGTAGTTCTTATTTTGATAAAGAAAAAAATTCAGTAGCCCTTATGCAATTAGCTTTATTAATAATCCACCCACAAACCAAAAAAATAAAAATAAAAAAACAGAACAAGATTGCACATAAGCAATGTAACTGGTTGCCTTTTGACCTGGTTAAACTTGGATCAAGATATTTACGACCCGAGGGAAGTTGGTTACTTTTAAAGAATTGTTGTATTTACTTAAACTTCTAAAAAAATAATGTATAGTTACTTTTATTTTTCTCCAAAGAGTTAAATGCCATTTTAGTCCTTGTGGTTTGGGCCATTTTGCTAGTTTAGTCCAAAGGTTTCATTTTTAACCTGTGGGTCCAAAAAGGTTTCACAATTGCCATTTTAGTCCACTTGGTTAACTTCATCCATTTTTTCTGTTAACGAGAAAGCCAATTTGGTCATTTTGTATGTAATTCTGTTAACTAAAAGGGCAATTCAGCCATATAAAATGACCGAATTGGCCTTCTCGTTAACAGAAAAAATGGTTGAAGTTAACCTAGTGGACTAAAATGGCAACTGTGAAACCTTTTTGGACCCACATGTTAAAATGAAACCTTTGGACTAAACTGGTAAAATGGCCCAAACCACAGGGACTAAAATGGCATTTAACTCTTCTCCAAATATGTATTAATATGGTAAAGATATATTAATACAAAACCGTCATAACCGAAACATGAAAACCAGCAGGTTCAAAACTGTAGTTAGCAATTCATCCCGAATTTTTCTTCAAAAACAGCTGAACCGGGTGTGCTAAAAGTCCAGTTCAGACTTCAGACTACTAACCTCGCCACGGGATGTATATCAAACCACTTCCTTGGCTGAAAGTGGCATCTGGATTGTAACTCCGAATTAACTCGGAACTAAGATACTAAGCAACAAACATCACATTATTATCAATTTGCACGTAAATACATATCCATGGTGCGCTTCATCATGAAAATTTTTCGGAAATTTTTTTTATGACATCATTGGTTTTAAAACGTGGAAGAGGATACGTCAAAAACAAACCATATTCCTTTGACATCTTACGATTTCCACAAGAACAATTCACCGTGACATTCACATTACCAGTATCAGGTAATCTATCAGAATCATAACTATTAAACCTCTGAATCCAGTCTTCAGTTGTCAAATTATAACAAAATAGTTTTGCAATCATAAGTAACACTACATATTTATAAAAAGCCAATAAAGAACTAGCAATACCTTGAGCATACATAAGCTGAGCCTGTGCATCATTCTGTAACATTTCAACACTTTTCTTTCTACAAATTCCAATATATAAGCATCCTGCAAGGAACAACGCACAGCTACAATTCCTATAGTTATTCCACCTATGGTCCCACCTAATAATCTGGGTTCACCTGAACTGCAAAAGATAACAAGAAGATGCGTTACAATGATAATAACTGTTGTATCAATTACAGAAAATAACACGACATTTAAGTGAAAGAATATACCAGGTTTTAAAGCGTGGATAATTTACATTTTCATCTGTAAAATGCCAATTAAAACAAAGCATTACAACACATCCACTTTCATGAAAATTAGGGGTGTTTACAAACTGAAAACAGACGAGCGATTTGAAATATATACAGTCTGGGGATAAAGAGTTGGGGAAGGCGGTTGCAAGTCATTGTCCGCCTCCACCGGCGACAAAGAAACCTTAAAAACCAAACCATTAATGAAAAGTATAAGGTGTGGCAACATAATATGAAACAATAATTTGCCACTTTCAACACATCTGAGAAACAATTACTCAACAAGGGCAGAACCCAACCCGGTTTCACTTTTTGAAGCTTTCCAAACCTGAACCCAGTTCGGGTTTAAACCCTAACCCGATTTATGCACCTCTAACTTCAACTACTCTCTAAACCTATTTATCATAAAAATGCAGTATTTAACCTGTAATTTAAGTCAAGAACAACACAATAACCTCCTATACTACATTTAACTCAAGAAATTTGTAAAGATAATACAAATTAGAGACAATCAAACACAACAAGAATACCTGGTGGTCCGGCGGCGCTGACGAGGTGGTTCGGCGAGGTGAAGCGGCGGCGCAGAGGAGGTGGTCCGACGGTGTGAGTCTAGGGTTTGGGGGAGGAAGTGGTGTGATTTGGGGGGGGGGGGAATTATTGAGGGTCTGAGCCCTCCAAAGGTTTTAATAAACCTTTTAGCGGCGACAAGTGATAATAAAACAAGAGCCATCAGATGATGTTGTGATCGAACGGCTGTGGATGGATTTTAAAACAAAGACACGGATAATAACCATTAGCGGCGACTTTTCTGAAGTCGTCGCTAAAAAGGTCGCCCCTATTGCTTACATTTCTTGTAGTGTTTTTAACAAAACACAAAAACCTTATCCTATAGAAGAATAAGATTGAACTAAATAGGTATATATGTTGAAAGTTCCATTGGTTACCACTTTCATTGACTAGTAGAAGAGGTGTGAAGCAAAGGATACAAGTACCCTCATGCGCATGCATCTGTTGTGGCCAAGAGTTTGTATTTTTTGGTAGTTCATATTGATGGTTGGTTATGTTGGTACCGTTAATTAGACCTACATGCCCATGTAACAAGATACTACAAAACCTAATGGAGTTTGATTCTAAAGGGTTACATAGCGAGCAATAACAATTATTCAATGTGACTAAAATGTGTGTGTAATTATTTAGAGATATAATTTTCACAAATAATTTGCGATAGTATTTTATGTAGCAATTATAAATGAAAAATAATAGTTAAGGAGGGAGGTTGATCGGCCTTTGGGTTCTCGTGGGTTGTGATCAAGGGCAAGCAAGGAACGAAAAATAGATTTTGTGGCAATTTCAGGAATCAAGGATGGCACCAAGTTATTGCAATGTTGTGGATGGTTCGATTAAAGGATCACAATGACTGATTGTGTTAGTTCAATTGGTTTTGTGACTCGACACTAGCAATGGTCACAAACTGAATTGGTTCGTGATGCTTCATGATGATTAATCTTTAGTTCATTATGTAGGCCCCCTATCATACGGATCTTGACAAGATTGATAAACAGATTAAGAGTGCAAAATCCTCTTAATCCGATGAACACAAAAAATAGTAGAAAATGCAAACACAAATCACTATTAGATCTGTCTTCTATTGATTATCAACCTGTATGAATACAATCAATCAAAGACTCATGAACACCAAACTATCATAACCAATTCTCTGTGACTACTCTCTAAATCTCGAAATCTCTATGTCACACACACTCTCTCTCTCCATATATATATATATATATATATATATATATATATAGTGGGGATCCAGCGGAAATTGTCTTTTTTCCTTGAAAGTGTAGGAAGCGATCTGGGTCATCAGATGAGTGTGTTTAATAGTTGAGATCATTTTGGTGGCATTTTGGTAATATACATGTCTTTAAAATAGGTTAATTTAATTGGTTGGGGGTAAGTGTGTCATTTAAGTTGTTTTAAATAAAGAAATAACTACCAATCATAAAACCACCTACAAAAATGTCGCAATTTTTTTCTCTCTCTCTAATCCCTCACATTTGAAAACACCAAATCATACAAAAAATAACGATAAATCAGATCTAAATGTGTTGATAGATAAAACACAATGTGACGAACTAGTGACTGACTGCTGAAACACAACATCAACAATGCCAACTGATAAAACACAACGTGAACCAGTAACTGATAAAAGACAACATCAAGAATGCCAAAATCATATCAACCAGTAACTGATAAAACACATTGTGATGAAACCAGTAACTGATAAAACACAACATCAAGAATGCCAAAATTCACATCAACCAGTAACTAATAAAATACATTGTGATGAAATAATAGATAAAACACAAAAGATCATGCCATTCATGAATCATAACTGGTATAACACATTGTGATGAAATCGGTAATTGATAAACACAACATCAAGAATGCCAAAAATCATATCAACCAGTAACTAATAAAACACATTGTGATAAAATAGTAACTGAAACCAGTAACTGCTAAAACACATCGTGATGAAACTAGTAACTGATAAAACACAACGTGAACCAGTAACTGATAAAACACAACATCAAGAATGCCAAAAATCATATCAACCAGTAACTAATAAAACACATTGTGATGAAACAGTAACTGAAATCAGTAACTGCAAAAACACATTGTGATGAACCCAATAACTGATAAAACACAATGTGAAGAATTTGTTAATGATTTGAACTTCGTAAGTAACTGCACTTTTGAAATCGTAATGATTTGAAATAGTCAAAGAGATATATGTTTCCATAAATATCTGGATAGTTAGTTTAGGATATATAATATTCCAAAATTAAATTAATAATCAAATTGCCATCATGCCCTTTTTAATAAAAAAAAAATAAAAGCTACATGTCACCTCCCAATTGCTTCCTAGACTTTCTAGGAAACTTAGGCTTTCTAGCCAACTCCCACTCTATATATATATATATGAGTTCTCCTGGTCTCTAACCCTAACTCCTATCACAAGCATGATTATATATGCATGCATACTAGGCAGTGTTTGGGCTAAGCCCACTCTAACTCTTGAATCGTTTAGAGTGGCCCATACGATAATAAACTGTAACACCTCGTAAAATCGTGTATAAGGATGTGATGACACGTGTCTTTAACCCTAATTGTATCAAAAGTTGACTAAGAAGGACTATTGTTGCTAAACGGTGAAAAGATGCATGTGGAGACACTAAAAGTGTCAACATGCATATTCTATGCCTCTGAATGACCTTTTACGGTATTCGTATGTCACGGCCCCAGCCCTGGTTTGACCCGGTTTAGGTGTCGCGGGACAGAAAATCCCGTGGTATTATTTAATTGAGTTGACAGTGGAAAATTTTAACAGGATCTTTTAAAACTGATAATGCCTACTTATTTTATTTCATAATTCTGGATAAAACCCCGGTAAATTACAGTCAGATGATTTCACTAGGAAATTTTTAATTTACAAAACATGTTTCCTTATTTATATTGAGCCACTTCCTTAAGTTTGTAGTGCTTTACTGCACTTTTCCTGGATCACAACAGATCACCTGAAACATGTTTGAAAAAGGTTTTGTTAGCGGAAAATACTGGTGAATCATTATTTTTTTACTAAAACGACTCGTTGTTATAATTTTCAGTATTAAGAGCGATTACAATGTTTATACATATCAACCATCTACCCACGGTATTTATCACTCGACCACCTATTGGCTATCTCATTGTCCAATGGTGTATGTGATTATGGTCATATCACCCCTTGGCTAACCCGTTGTCCAATGGTGACGGTTATCAAGTAATGTATACAAAACCCCACATACCGGCTGTAATATGGAGATTACAAAGACTTAATCCCTGTAATTATAACCTTGAAAATAAACATGATTTTTAAAGTAATTTGATAATAAAAGAATGACTCGCATTGCAGATTTAATGGGCAGAGTTTAAGCCTACTGTTTAGTCTTGTAACCTAAATTAATAACATGCACACGAACTAGGTCAGTAACTAATACAGCATTTACGATAACTCACGAGATTAAACCCTCACAACGAATGACAAAGTGCGATACTTAAACATCCATCGAATTCACGACGAATAACAAAGCATAACCCTAATGTGGGCAGCACTTAAACATCTAGTGGATAGTTTTAATCGATCGGACATGGAATCGTAGCAGCGATCGAGTTAATACCCGGTATCGTAGCAGCACCCCATTATAATAAAAGTAAATTCAACTTCAGAGCAGTGAAACTTCGTTTCTGAAAGTTTTCGTCGACACAGAATGAAAGCCCCGGCTCCAAACTATTTATAGGTGAAAAATAGGGTTCACACGGCCCGCGTGAACCTTGGCTCAACATTTACGCGGCCCGCGTGGCTGCCTAGTCTACGCGTAGGTCTGATTGGTCACGAGTAGGTTCAACAGCTGGTCAATACGTGGCTCGGGAATGCTTATCCGGTCAACTATACATTGACGCGGCCCGTGTAAGCTTCCTCTTAAGGCTTACGTGGCCCGCGAGAGGACCAAGATTCTGAATTTCTTGATTTTTAATATGGATTAGGGTTTCAGGGGTCCGGGATTTCACTTACGGTAAAATTGGGACATTTTTGAGAGTCCTTACATTCTCCCCACCTTATTTAAAATCTCGTCCTCGAGATTCATTGAAATAAGTGAGGATACTTTCGCTTCATTTCCGATTCCAGCTCCCATGTGTATTCAGATCCTCTCTTCGAATCCCACTTGACTTTGACTAGAACTAGTCGCTTGTGCTTGAGAAACTTAATCTTTCTGTCTTCTATCTGCAGTGGTTTCTCCACAAATTTTAGTTTCTTATTTACCTCTACATCTTGAAGAGGTATTACCAGAGATTCGTCAGATAGACATTTCTTGATATTGGATACATGAAATACATCATGTATTCCAGCTAACTCTTCTGGTAGTTGTAAACGATAAGCAACTGGTCCTATTAGTTGAATGATTGGAAATGGTCCTATATATCTTGGACTCAGCTTTCCTTTCTTACCGAACCGCACAACTCCTTTCCAAGGAGAAACTTTTAAGAGTACTTTGTCTCCTACTTGAAATTCCAACGGCTTTCTTCTATTGTCTGCATAACTCTTCTGGCGATCTCGAGCCGTCTTTAACCTTTCCTTGATTTGAGTGATCTTATCAGTGGTTTCTTGTACTATTTCAGGACCTGATAATTGACTTTCTCCTATTTCTGCCCAACAAACCAGAGTTCTGCACTTCCTTCCATACAGTGCTTCAAATGGGACAGCTTCGATGCTTGCATGATAACTATTGTTATAGGAGAATTCAATTAAGGGTAGGTGATCATCCCAGTTTCCACCAAAGTCTATTACACATGCCCGAAGCATGTCTTCCAGGGTTTGTATCGTCCTTTCACTTTGTCTGTCTGTTTGTGGATGATATGCAGTACTCAAATTTAGTCGGGTTCCCATTGCTTCCTGGAAACTAGTCCAAAAATGGGAAGTGAAACGACTATCCCTATCCGATACAATGGAGAGCGGAACTCCATGTAAGGATACTACTTCATCTACATACAACTTTGCTAATCTTTCCATGCTGAAGGTTTCTTTCATGGGTAGAAAGTGAGCTGATTTGGTTAACCGATCCACAATTACCCAAATCGCATCATTACCTTTTCTGGTTTTGGGTAACTTAGTAACAAAGTCCATTGTTATAAGTTCCCATTTCCATACAGGCATTTCTAATTGTTGTAATAGACCTGAAGGTTTCTGGTGTTCTGCCTTTACTCGTGAACAAGTAAAACACTTAGAAACATATCTAGCTATGTCCTTTTTCATTCCTATCCACCAGAAATTATTTCTTAAATCTTGGTACATTTTATTGTTGCCAGGATGCATGGTATACCTAGATTTATGAGCTTCTTCTAAGATCTTAATTCTTAACTCTCCTTGCTTAGGTACCCAAATTCTTTTCTTATGGAATCTCCAAATTCCATCACTTCCTTGCTCTAATTCCTTTATTCTTCCTTTCATCCCTTCAGCATCGTCCTTGATTGTTGTTTCTTGAACATTCTTTAGTTGCTCCATTAAATCTAACTGTAGATTTAATCTGAGAATACGAACTCGTCTTTGCTTTTCATGATACTTACGACTTAAGGCATCTGCAACTACATTTGCCTTTCCTTCGTGATATTGGATATCACAGTCGTAGTCACTTAGGATTTCCATCCATCTCCTTTGCCTCATGTTCAATTCTTTTTGCCCAAATATGTATTTTAAACTTTTATGATCAGTATAGACTGTAAACTTACTTCCATACAGATAATGTCTCCAAATTTTAAGGGCAAAAATTATGGCTCCTAACTCTAAGTCATGAGTTGTATAGTTTTCTTCGTCCATTTTCAATTGCCTTGAAGCATACGCAATTACCTTCTTGCGTTGCATTAGCACACATCCTAATCCTAACTTAGAAGCATCACAATATACTTCAAAATCTTCAGTTCCTTTTGGTAAGGCTAGAATTGGGGCATTGGTTAACTTTTGCTTCAATATCCTAAAGGCTTCTTCTTGTCTAGGTCCCCATTCAAACTTAACTGCTTTATAGGTTAGCTTAGTTAACGGTACAACTATCTTGGAAAAATCCTTAATAAACGTCTATAGTATCCGGCTAACCCTAAAAAGCTTCTAATTTCCATGGCTGATTGTGGGACCTTCCATTTGGTGATTGCTTCTATCTTAGCAGGGTCTACATGAATGCCTTCGTGATTCACCATGTGTCCTAAGAATTGCACTTCCTGCAACCAAAATTCACATTTCGAGAATTTGGCGTAGAGCTTTTCTTTTCTTAACAAAATTAAGAGTGCATGTAGGTGTTGACAATGCTCATCCTGGCTTTTGGAATAAATGAGTATATCGTCGATGAAGACAATTACAAATTTATCCAAGTACGGTTTATAGATTCTATTCATCATGTCCATAAATGCTGCAGGAGCATTTGTTAACCCAAAGGGCATGACTGAAAACTCGTAATGACCATACCTAGTTCTGAAAGCAGTTTTAGGTTTGTCTTCTTCTTGTACTTTTAATTGATGATATCCGGAGCGTAAATCTCTCTTAGAAAAGTATCTAGCTCCTTGAAGTTGATAAAAAAGATCATCAATCCTGGGTAATGGGTATCGATTCTTAATTGTAACCTTATTTAATTCCCTATAATCGATACACATTCTCATGGAATCGTCCTTTTTCTTTACGAATAACACTGGTGCTCCCCAAGGGGATGAACTAGGTTGTATAAAACCTTTGCTTAGTAATTCATCTAATTGCTTTTTCAATTCTAATATTTCGGTGGGTGCTAACCGATAAGGTGCCTTGTCTATCGGTGTAGTTCTGGGAATTAGATGAATTCTAAATTCTACTTCCCTATCAGGTGGTAATCCCAAGAGTTCTTCCAGAAATACATCTGGGTATTCTGAGACTACAGGAATTTCCTTAAGTTCTTTATCCTTAGTACTAATGATTACTGAAATCATATATACTATTCCTTGCTTTCGTTCATAACTAGCAACTTTCATTATTGAAATGAACTTCATGGGTTTACTTGGCTTATCTCCTGTAATCATGATTACTTCTCCGGTGGGTGCCTGAATCTCTATAGAGTTCTTATCACAAAGGATTCGAGCATGGTTGGCTACTAACCAATCCATTCCTAATACAACATCGAACCCAGCTAAATTCATTGGTAATAGGTTTGCATGAAATTTATGACCTGAAAGTTCTATATTTTCTTTTTGCAAAACCTTATCTATGTTAACAGAATTCCCATATGCCGTTTCGACTGTAAAAATCTGCCTAAGGTTGGTTAAGGGTAAATTAAGAGCTTGGCAGAATGAAGTATTAATAGAACTTTGGTTTGCACCAGAGTCAAATAATACTTTTGCATACACGTTGTGAACTAGGAACGTACCAGCTATCACATCTGGAATGAGTTTTGCTTCTTGAGTGGTCAGTTGGAATGCTCTGGCATTCTTTTTAGTAGCTCCATCGGCTGTCTTGGCTTTATTGTCTGCTGGTTCGGCCAGTTTAGGACATTCTGTTTTGAAATGCCCAGCTTCTCCACAGTTACAACAGATCCTGGTTTTCTTTCTGCTGTCTTCTTGACGATGTCCTACAACTTTGCAAAAGTTGCAGGTTACATTGCATTTTCCAAAATGTTTCTTTCTGCAATTCCTGCAGAAAGGCGGAGTTGAGGATTGCCCTGTTCCTCTTTTCTTGAAGTTGCTATTATTACCCATACAAAATCCTTGGGTAATTTTCTGAGCCAGTTCCTTTTTCCTATTTTCATCTCTTGTGCGTACCAGCTCGTCAGTTAGGGTGTTTGCTAATTCTACCGCATCGTCAATAGTGCGAGGTCTCACAGCTTTAACGATATTACGGATTTCGCTAATCAATCCCCAAATATAGCGAGAAATAAGTACCGATTCTGGCGAAGCCAGTGTTGGTACCACTCTAGCATATTCAAAGAATATCGAAGTATATCCTCGACAGTCTATACCCATCATCCGATGGTTCAGAAATTTATTCGCCATTTGTTCCTTTTCATACTCGGGACAGAATTTTCTTTCTATTAACTGCTTAAATTCCTCCCAACTCATGGTATAGGCCATATTTCTTCCTTTGGCTTGAAGTACTGTATTCCACCATTCTAGCGCCCCTTCTTTGAAAAGATTTGACGCGTACATGACTTTGTCATTTTCGGCACATTTACTTATTATGATCACTGCCTTGGTTTTCTCTAACCAACGCAGTGCAGCAGTTGCTCCTTTGTTTCCTGCAAACTCAACCGGTTTACAGGAAAGAAACTCCTTGTAAGTGCAACCAGGTGTTGCCACTTTCATTTTCTTAAGAAGTGGAGTTTGCAATTCATCATTGTCGTTATTCGTATGGTTGCCGCCTCCGTTTACACTATTACTAAAATTGTCGTCTTGTGTACGTTTGTTCGGAATAATTTGTTGAGGTTCAACAGGTTTCTGGGCAGCAGCAAGGATTGCTGGAATAGCATTGGCTATCCCTTGAGCAACGATTTTTTCTATATCTTGCCTAGTCATAAATTGATCCTCCGGGTGTTGCTCAGATTGGTTAACCTCATTAACTGGTTCATTATTAGCGTTTTCCATCTGATAATTAATATATATAATTTATTAGTATAGAATAAATAGCAATTATACACAAGACAATCATACAATTTTCACAACACATATATAGCCAAAATTATCGATTTCTCGATTCCCATTTTATATATATTATGCATCATTACACACCGTTATCTTACAAAGGTTTTATTGGTAGGTTATTTTACAGACTTATTTTATTATTACTATTACTATTACTATTATACAATCATAGATTCCCCACCATCCTATCCCTGGGTATTTTAGAAGCGACGTTCCCTCTCGTCGTACTTCCAGGAGATCTGTTCTCCTACCTCCCGAATCCTATTCCCCGCACCTATCAGCTCCTCACCAAAATGGCGGAGTTCAGCTAAGTTTTCATTGCTCATTGGTGGGTTTGGTATAGGTTCTGGGTCGAATTGAGGGAAAAACGTATAAGGGTTATTTAGGAGGTTTTGAAACTGCCAATCGTTAGTCCACCACTCGTCCATTTCTCCTAAAGGTTGAGTATGGATAAGAGGGTCTGGAATAGCCGGTTCTAAGTTTATTGGAAGTTGAGTTTCGGCAGGATAAGGGTAGAGGTTGTTATTTATGGGCCTGAGAATATCACAGCTTGCCAGTACGCGATCCAATTCCTCCTGTAATGGCAATTCGTCGACTTGCTTAGAACTTTCCCCAATTTCCATTTCTACTTGCTTGGAATCTTCCCCAATTGCAATTCCTTTTCCTTTATCTATGGGATTCTCTATTTTGGGAATTCTCCTAGTTGTTGATTTCCTCCTGCGTACACGTCTCCAACCTACAAATCTTCTCCTTTTCTTGGATTTTGGTTTCTCTGGAGGTGGAGCGTTGAATTCCATAGGTTCTTCTACATCGGGCATGTAACCAGTAAAGTCTCTGGAAACTTCTATTTTTACCGGATAAAGATAGAGACTCTGAAGGGCTTCAGATAACTCATTCATGCTGTTTTGCATATATGCAAAATACACATAAAATGCTAAGTTAAAATTTTATAACAAAATTTTCACAGATAATTTTCAAGTATTATTGCATACCGTGTGACTAATTTATTACAAAGGACAACTGACAATTAAACATACTAGGGTTTATTAGAAACTTATTTATTTACTGAGTAAAGTTTCTTGCTTGTAGGTGATAAGTGTGCTAATACTGGGTCAGGGTATTTTAAAGATTTGCATTTACTGCTACAGCGGCTAGCATATAGATTTCTGCCCATTTTTCATCTAACTTGTTTTCCCATGGTGGGTTACTGCCTAATTTCTGAATTTCCTGATTAACTCTCATTTCTTTTGATTGAGATTTCTTTATTTTCTCCTGACTTTTCCTAATAATCAAACTTCTTTTATTAGGAGAAAGTGGTTCCTCATAATGGCCTTTATGAACAAACATTCCCTCCTCAGTATCTACTGAGTATCTTGAGGATTTTGATTGGGATAAACTTCCCTTCTCTTTTGACGAACTATCTAATTTAAGATAGATGTTCGAAAGCTTTTGCTTACCCATATTGTAACTAACAAATAGTCAGTTAATAAAACACATAATCACAAAATGTTAATCAGGAAAATTAAGTATTTCTCAAATACTTAATTAGCTTAACTCAGTGGCTCTGATACCACCTTTTTCTGTCACGGCCCCAGCCCCGGTTTGACCCGGTTTAGGTGCCGCGGGACAGAAAATCCCGTGGTATTATTTAATTGAGTTGACAGTGGAAGATTTTAACAGGATCTTTTAAAACTGATAATGCCTACTTATTTTATTTCATAATTCGGGATAAAACCTCGGTAATTTACAGTCAGATGATTTCACTAGGAAATCTTTAATTTACAAAACATGTTTCCTTATTTATATTGAGCCACTTCCTTAAGCTTGTAGTGCTTTAATGCACTTTTCCTGGATCACAACAGATCACCTGAAACATGTTTGAAAAAGGTTTTGTCAGCGGAAAATACTGGTGAATCATTATTTTTTTACTAAAACGACTCGTTGTTATAATTTACAGTATTAAGAGCGATTACAATGTTTATACATATCAACCATCTACCCACGGTATTTATCACTTGACCACCTATTGGCTATCTCGTTGTCCAATGGTGTATGTGATTATGGTCATATCACCCCTTGGCTAACCCGTTGTCCAATGGTGACGGTTATCAAGTAATGTATACAAAACCCCACATACCGGCTGTAATATGGAGATTACAAAGACTTAATCCCTGTAATTATAACCTTGAAAATAAACATGATTTTTAAAGTAATTTGATAATAAGAGAATGACTCACATTGCAGATTTAATGGGCAGAGTTTAAGCCTACTGTTTAGTCTTGTAACCTAAATTAATAACATGCACACGAACTAGGTCAGTAACTAATACAGCATTTACGATAACTCACGATATTAAACCCTCACAACGAATGACAAAGTGCGATACTTAAACATCCATCGAATTCACGACGAATGACAAAGCATGACCCTAATATGGGCAGCACTTAAACATTCAGTGGATAGTTTTAATCTATCAGACATGGAATCGTAGCAGCGATCGAGTTAATACCCGGTATCGTAGCAGCACCCCACTATAATAAAAGTAAATTCGACTTCAGAGCACTGAAACTTCGTTTTTGAAAGTTTTCGTCGACACAGAATGAAAGCCCCTGCTCCAAACTATTTATAGGTGAAAAATAGGGTTCACGCGGCCCGCGTGAACCTTGGCTCAACATTTACGCGGCCCGCGTGGCTGCCTAGTCTACGCGTAGGTCTGATTGGTCACGAGTAGGTTCAACAGCTGGTCAATACGTGGCTCGGGAATGCTTATCCAGTCAACCATACATTGACGTGGCCCGTGTAAGCTTCCTCTGAAGGCTTACGCGGCCCGCGAGAGGACCAAGATTCTGAATTTCTTGATTTTTAATATGGATTAGGGTTTCAGGGATCCGGGATTTCACTTACGGTAAAATTGGGACATTTTTGAGAGTCCTTACATCGTATTCTAGATCGAGCCACTTGTTGGACGTACGAAACTGTTTGTAAGTTAAATCAAAAGTTTGTGAAATTAATGGTCAAAAGCGTCAACATGTTTAATTATACCTCTGAGTGACCTTTTAACGAACCCGGAGCTTAACGATGTTCGGTTATACTTTCAAGAACACCTACAACCTAACTTGGAGGACTATATGTGCCAAATATGAAACTTATTATGAATTAAAAGTTTGAAGGACTGAAACTGCCAAACATTTAACATGTTTGGCTGAGGTTATAAGGGGTCGCGGGCCGCATCCAGCCCCTTGTTTCTTGTCGCGGGGCGCGAGGATCCCCTCTGGGCAGAAACTAACTGCCAGCTGCATGTTGGAAGCCTTGGCCACCACTCAAACCACCATGCACACTCCAATTCGAAACCTTGAGCTCTTTGATGGTTTTTAATACCTGCTATGACACCTTGGATGATCTTGGAAGCTCTCTAACACATGGCTTCATCTTGGGAAGTCACCTTCAACTATAAATAGAGTCCATGGTAATCATTTTAACTTGCACCTCTCAAAATCACTTCTTTCTCACTTCTCTTTGCTCTCTTGGAGATTCCTGGCATAAAGGAGACTCCACCTCAGTCAAGTTTTCGAGATTGGACCCTTTGTAAGTGTCCCTAGCCTCTGTTTTTCGTTTTATAGGCTTTTAAAAGCCGAAAGTCAAAGTTTTTCGATAAACGTTTTGACTTTCGGTTTAGACCATTATGGTCTAGCCATTGTTTGAGGCGAACATGGCTACGTGATCGTAATTAGGTAGGTGTTAATCCCTCATTGTTTTATAGGCTTTTAAAAGTCGAAAGTCAAAGTTTTTTTATAAACGTTTTGACTTTCGGTTTAGACCATTATGGTCTAGCCATTGTTTGAGGCGAACATGGCTACGTGATCGTAATTAGGTAGGTGTTAATCACTCAAAAGGGTACCCCCTAAGAATCACGTTTGCTTGGTCAATTGACGGGTCAAAGTTATTAAAATTAAAAAGTCAAACGGTCAGTTTTTTTAAAAATAATTCAAATCTGATAATGTTGGTGTTATAAAATATATGTTATTTCACGTTAATAACTTGGTAATAATTATTAGAACATGTGTAAACATGTTCAGCCTGTTAATTCCATGTTTAGGGTCGGTTCGCAACCGAAAGTCGAGAAGTTTGACTTCTGCTTTGACTTTCAGGTCTGACCCGAATTAGATTAGTTTCATTATGTTTTAAGGTTCTACTATGGCCATATCATATTGTAGTATAACCCTCTGAGTTTATATTACATGGTCATATAGTAATATGAGTTTATTTTGCAAGTTCTGTTATTATGCTTAACCTTGACTAAAGTGCCCTTTTGTTTAAAAATAAGGTTTTTAATATAAATGAGCATGCAAATGAGTCATGTACTGGTAAGTAAACATATTTAGAATATTTTGAAATTAACCTTCTGGTCATAAACTAAGTTTACTTAAATAATTGTAAATCATGCTTTTAAAAGGACTAAAATGCCCTTTTACATATAAAATGAGTTTTAAACATAATTTCATGGAAAGACGCATTACATACTGATGTAATATCATATTTAGGATTATTTGGGATGTTAAGTCCTTAGAATGCCTAAAGTCTGTTGAACATCATTTTGTACATTAATTTGATCCGCCTGTAGATCTTTTATTACAACCGTCTGTGTCACACCCCAATCGATGGTGGAATCATCGGGGCGTGGCACTGAGCGAAACAGATTGTTCAAGAGAATCCACAACAACTATTAAGTGACAATATCTTTAATGTTAATATCCCATACTACTAACAGATAAAGCAAAACCAGTCATTACAGACTTCCTAACTTGATTCAGCATAGCTTAGCATCCTATCAACCTGTCACATACGTTAAAATAAAGTCAATACATAAAATGTAAAGGTGAGTACACAAGTTTGCATAACATATAGTATAGAAAGCGTTTACGCATAACCAGCATGTATCACGTAACGGGCGAAGCATGCAACTACCAAACAATGATTACAACTTAACCACGAGACTGCGTTGTAGAGTATGCGTGACATGTGTTCAGCGAACACATGAAGTAAAGTGATGTGATCCCTAGCAACCCCTGTCCACGACAGGTGCTGAGTCCAAACTATAGTACTATCGTCGCTAGAGGCGGTGTAGTGTAACACTGTATAAGCATAGTACAAGCATTCAACAAATCACGTATAGCATGCGGGGGTGGTTAGCATTTAGAAAGTGTTGCGTGGTGTGTTATGTTTTGATATAGAACATATGTAACACCCAAAAGTGCGTTAAGCGAAAATGGGTTCGAGTATACTCACAGAGCGTGTTTATCAAGTAAACACAAACTTGATTGGATTGAAGGGAGCGCGTTGAGTTAGCCTAAGCATGGAAATAGTAGCATAAGTCGTTGAACAGTGCGTAGCAGAATTTCGAAGTGTTCGACTGGTGATTCGAACGCATGGGTATGATCCATCCGAACGGATGGCCATTCGAGTGAGTGTGTGGGTGTTTGTAAAATTGTTAAAATTCAAAGTTTTGTGAAAACGTAGTTTAAACAATGTGAGTTATAGATACCAGGTCATCCGAGCGGATGGTCATCCGAGCGGATGGCCATTCGATCGAGATGATCTGTAGTTGGTGTTTTTGGTAAAATTTTCTAAGTAACAAGTTTTGAGTTTAATGGAGACGGTGTGATGACACGTCAACAACGGAAACACACCAAATTCAGTTCGTTCGGTCAGATGGGTACCACCCCTTCGGACAGACGAGCTGTACTTGATGAAACTTCATGTTTGACCCGTTAATCGGTCCATCTCTTTGGTGGAAATCCGTTTTCAAGCCGGCTCTCGACTATGAAACGAGTAGAGAGTCCGTATGAGCCCAGATTCCATCGATTTAGTGTGTAAGTTGAAGAAAAGTTGAAAATAATTGAAGAAGTGTGGAAATCTTGCAAAACTTAGTTGAAAAGTTGTGGAAATCTCTTAGATCTGAACCAATCTTGATGAGTTGGTGCTCCACAACAGGTTGCATAAGAAAAATGAGTGAAGAACACCTTCAAGGGGCTCAAATCAGTGATTTCATGGAAAAAGTTAGTATTTGCGTGTGATCTTGATGAAGAAGATGATGTAGAAGTGATTAGAGATGAAAATTGTACAAGATTTGAGGAGAAAAGCTTCAAAATGGCCTTGATTCGCTAGCAAAAGTGATTGAGAGCGTGTGAGCGGATGGAAATGTCAAATCAGAGAAAAAGGAGGGTGTACGGCGGTATTTATAGAGTGAGAGAGAGTTAAGTCGGTGGAGGGCGTAGTGTTCGGGGTGGATGGCCATCCGGTCGGATGGTTATCCGAGCGGCAGTCGGATGCCCATTCGATAGGTAGGCTATTCGACCAGCTCTGTGTGTGTGTGTGTGTGTGTGCGAGCTAGTTTTCCAACTTCGTTTCGTTTGCTAAGTGTTGCGTTGCATTTAATCGAGTTGAGAGTGAGCGTTTGAGTGTACAAGCGTTGCGTTGATAACCACATAACATTCCATCACAAATAAATCACACAATAAACACACATAAAACATAACATAAACAATCCACGTTTCGAGTTTGCGTTGAGCTTGCGTTGCGATAGTGTTTAGTCTCAATAAGAGACGTGAAATGCGATAAAATGCGTTAAATAGTAAGCGTTACAAGCAGTGTTTAAATATGATAACTGTGTTTTGAATAAGCGTTGTAATAAGTGTTTAAAATGCGTCAAAAGTATAATTTAAACCCATTTGCGTTAATCGAAATCTCGGGAGTACAAGCATTCAAGAGTGAAATGATGACAATAAGGAATGACCCAAAGAGTCGGGTTGTTACAGTCTGTATTTATTATTTTGAACTTTGAACACTCGGTCTGTAATAGTAATTTTATTCCAAGACTTACGCTGTGCTATTCTGTGTTTTATTGACTATGATGATATTAACTACTTCACAATACTCCCCACCTGGCCCACCGGGGTATGTGGAAATTCGGGGTGTGACATAAACAAACTATACAATGCTAAGCCTAAGAATGCTAATAATTTATATATTACAAGATATCCAAAGACCAAAATATATGACGCTTTTGTCACAATATGCACCAACACATTATCCACCCGATCAACCGGGATTCAAGTAAAATTCAAACTTTATCCGTGGGCTATTTATCGGTCATAAGATTCTTGCAACTAGAGTCCTGGCGGGTAATCTTAATCAAATCAAGATCTGTTCTTGTGTCTTTTCCACCATTAAATTATCTTAAAATGAATTCATGTAACCCATCTAGTACCGACCACTATTGCGTCGAAGGTTGGTATTGATGACTTGGCTTAGATCCTACCTTGGTGAGCAGTTGGGAGGCAGTTATAATGAAGGTTTACATCACTCGCTGGCTTAGTTTAAGTTTCAAATTACATAAGTCACACGTGAAGGGGAAAACTATTCAGAGGAGTTCATACGTTATCGTTCAAGCTGCGAATCTCAATTCAATAATGGATGGTATGATTAATGAATAACAATGACTGTTTGTGTTAGTTCACTTGGCGTTGCAACCAAACACTAACAATGGTTCTCGAAACAAAACTGGTTCATAATAGTTCATGAGGTTATGATTAAACAGTTGTGACCAGTTAAAAAGTTGGAACTATTCACCAATTGTCTTTACGTATAAGAAACCATATGCAATGAAATGAATTTCATTAGGTACTTTACATCAAAATAATGTAGTGTCACACCCCGATTCCCGGTGGGCCCGGATGGGTATAATCGTGATGGTTAGATAACACTTATCACAATATAATAATATGCAGTGAAAGTATTAGAGTAAAATTATTATATTAAATAAAGCTTGAATATATAAAAGTATTACAAGCGTTCAGTACAAGCCCACATGCGGGATCTAACAAACAGAGCCTTAGACATCATAGACCTTAAGCATCAGGAATTGCAAATTCCTTAGCCTTCATTCTAGCCGACCCGGATTCCCAGCCTATAATAAGGTTTGGTACATGCGGTTCAATCTTTTGAAAATACGTCAGCTTAAACTAGTAAATACAATTATCTGACTCATTTTGAAAATAGTTTTTCAAAAAGAGTTTTATACATAGAGAAAGCCCGTAGATGATCTTTTAAATATTTCTTGGGATTTATTCTTGTTACCAGATTTACATACTTGCCTTACAATCGGGAACCAGAGATCAGAGCCACTTTTTAATATGATTAAGGAACTCACCAAAGTTGAATAAAATGTGTCTTACAGTCGGTATGCCTACCCTTGCACGCTATTCCGTATGGACATATCAGTATATGAGTCGGGACGTCGGGACACGGTACCATTAAACCCCAATCGTTTCAGTTATCAAGTAAAACGGAATAAACCGGATTCTTACATTTATGCGCAACATAGACGACCCATTTATATAATACCCGCTCCAAGTGGCTTAGTAGCCATCCCAAGTTTAAAAACTAAAATAAGTTAAAGAGTATTTACCTTTTTGCTAGCTTCCAATCAATAAGATTATAATTTAGCAAAAAGCCGCAAGTCTAAGAATTATTGACCCAAGTCCGATTATCTGGGGGGTACTATAGTCTGGAATGAATAGATTTATTATCTGTTAGAATGTATACGGGCCAAATGTTAGTCCCTTTAGATATGACCCGATACTTAAGAATAGGTTCGCTTGATTAAGCATAAATCGAATAGAATGTGGTTTATACCTATCCGAGTTCAATAACTCATTGGATAAATGTTATTTAACCAAACATTTTGATTTGGAGAGGTTTTGAAATACCTAGACCCGTTACGCCTAGTTTCTGCGAACTAGCATCGTATAACTAGTTATGCGCATAAAGACGGGTTTTAAAGGTCGGATGAGCTCCTGACAAGACTTAATATCAAAGCACATTTTTAGATGAAGTATTTACAGACTTAAAGTCAGATTATAAGTCCGTTTTAATTTAAAATCATTCATTTAGCTCGTTTGACCACATAGGGGCATTGTGGTCATTTTTACTAATATATTTGCGACTTGTCATAAAACTCATCAAACGGAGTGACCATGTAGTATAACTTCAGTGGGTTATACTTATCAATATCATGGTCCTAAAACTAATTCAAATCAGACCTAATCGTTGACCAAACGGGTCAGAATCGAAAGTTAAAGCAAACGTTAAACTGCTTGACTTTCGATATAAAATTAAACTCTAAACAAGAAATGATGAATTGGACATGCTTAGACATGTCCTAACATGTTTTATAAACTGATAGGATGCTAAAACTTCAAGTTTTAATAGTTAAAAACTTGTTTAATGTAATTTGCAAAGTTTACGTTTTTAACCGTTTATTTAATAAAATGTTGAATCGTCATTTCACCTACTTATGATGATCTTTAGAAGGTATGTTCCTAGGATATTATAACCTTGATAATTACGATCACGTAGCCATGTTCGTATCGAACTTTGGCTTGACCATAATGGTCATAACCGAAAGTTAAACAGAAAGTCAAACTGTTTGACTTTTGACTAATATCTAGCCTATAAAATAAAATTGACTGAAATTCAACACTTACTTGTGATCCAAGATGAGAATAAACTCAGTTGGGAGGCTTCATTGGCCAGGAAACACTCCAAGAAAGAGTAGAGAAAGATTTGATGGAAATGAGCAATGAACAAGGGTGACTTAAGGTGCTATTTATACTTGAACCAAAGCATTAAGATGATGCCAAGTGTTGGGAGGTGTTACAAGATCATTACACATTCCTAGTGATGTGTTAGATCCAGGGAAGAAGGTGGCAAAACGAAGCTATGTGTCAACTTGTGAAGAAAAGCCTTAGAGGCCAAGCATAATCTGCAAGAGCCACCCCTTACGGACCGTAAGGGTTGACCGCTTACGGTCCGTAAGGACCTTCAGCGCCTAGATTTGACTTAAACCCCTTGCGGTCCGTAAGGGACCTCCAAAATCAAATTTTGAGATTTTTACACTTTAAGCCCTTGGACTTTACATATTTGGCCATTTAGCACTTTTAGTCCCCCTCCTTTCTCGTAGTTGAGATTAGTCAGAGATCCGAGATGCGTCTTAGTTAACGCACAATAAGAGTTTCTTCCTTTCCCAGAATCGGGATTAGTCGGAGATATGAAATACTTTCAAAGAACGTAGAATATAATTTCCTTCCTCCTTCCACACAGTCGGGAATATATTGGAGGATTTAATATGTATCGTTAAACAGTGGAATGATAAATCCCCTTTCCTTAGTTGGAAATTCTGAACACGTATTGCCTCACAATTAGACGAAAATTTACGGGTGTTACATGTAGTAATAATGAATTTGTGCTACAAAGTATTTAAGGGTTTTTACCAAAAAAAAATTGTGCATTATGAAAGTGAACTTATACTTATAAAATGTAAAATTATATATACAGTTAGGAGTTCTAAACATAATAAACTTAGGCACAGATTGCTCAATCGGTTAATCAATATAATGGTGATCACTTGTGTTTTTTTAGTCAATTATGAACTTTATAAATCCTTTTACCAAAGATAATTGATTGGGGGAGGGATGGGTACGGGTCTACAAATTTAATCACCCATGATGGAACTTTATCTCGAAACTTGGTTATTCACCAAGTCTCAAGTTCAAGCAAACGTATAATCTGAATGTGAATTAAGTTTTGGAAGATTTCTAACACACCATCCCATGATAGTATAACTCAATATTGTATTGTAACTTAAGGTTGCATTAAAGTATTCTTAATGGAGTTATAACAAACATTGTGTTGGACTATTTTAGTTTCTATAACATTCTTGATAATGTCCACACATTTGAATGTGGAAGTGAGGTCGCTTCCTATGAGCTAGTGGTTTGGCGCTAGAGCATTCTGAGAAGACAAGATAAGACCCATAGTCAATTAATGGGTTGGCTTATAGTGATTGAATTAATGAGTGAAAGAAAGGCGTGAGGTGTTTCAGTTGAACATATATAGGAGATGGTTTTTTCACTATTCTTCAACCATTATTACCCAACTTAGGTTTGAGCGCTTTCACAATGTAAAGGTTCAAGGTGAAATATTTCACCTTTGTTTACACATAATTCGATGGGAAATTAAAATACTAGTTAGGTCTTTTCATGTTTATATTTTCAAAACTTCAAAGTCTATTTTGAAAATGGTGAGGGTTTATTGGAAATAATTTTGAAAAAGACAAAAAAAAAAAAATTTGTTTTGGAGTTTTAGGAATGAATTAATGCATGTTGGCAGAGGAGGAAGAATAACAAAGTAAGTGGAAACAAGAACAAATGAGGAGTCAGTAATGTTAAGCCAAATATTTAATTGTCATAAGTTAGAGGGTTATTTTTGTAACTTGTAGAATATATATAAACCCCTTTGTCCGTGCAACTACCCCCCCTATATAAACCCCTTTGTATTCGATATTGAATTAATGAATGAATTATGAGTTGATATGGTATCAGATCCAATCAACTTGTAAACCCTAAACAACCCCTACTCGCTGTCAACCAACCGCACCAGCTAATCAACCAACCGGCGATCAACGAACAAATCATCAAACTGTTGTTGCTGCCGTCAACAATAATATTTGCTTCAACAATTATCTCCACTGCCTTTAATGTTTCTCGAATTCAACAATAATAATTGCCTTTTGTTGGAGAAAATCAATTGCATTTAATGATTTTGTTGCTGCCGTCAACTGTTGTTGTCGCCCCCACTTAGTGTTTTTTTTTTGGAGAAAATCAATTGCCATCAACCAGCCTTCTCAACGAATAATAGCCAATGAACAACCCCCACTCGACGAACAAAAGCCAACGAACAATCAGCTAACCTTTGAAATCACTGTTTCTCTAATCAGGTATTAAAATCACTATCTTTCTCATCATGACAACAATTACCGCCTTCAGTATTCAAGAACGTACATCCCATAATTCCCACAAGTTTGCATCCAATCTTACACCAAAAAATTATGGCTACTGGAAAGCCATGATGGAACCGTTTTTAAAGGCCAATGGATTATGTTGTTATGTTGACAACACGTTATCTTGCCCGGAAGAGAAAATTACAACCGGTGATGCTACTACTACAAACCCTAATTTTACAAACTGGATTGCTAATGATGCACACGTCCGCATGATTATTATCTCCACTATTTCCTAGTCTTCGTTTCAACACAACCAAGGAGACACGGCTCGGGAAGTGTGGTTAAGTCTAGCACGTGCATATGCTCCTTCAAATTCATCTCATGAGTTCACCCTAAAAACACAGCTTTTAAAGATTTCAATGAGAGATGGTGAAAAAGGTATCGATTATCTCAGCCGTGCTCAAGAATATTCAACGGCTCTTGCAAAAATTGGTGAACCCGTCAAAGACAAAGATCTCGTCATGCTTACTATAGCCGGTTTACATGAGGAATACCATGGTTTGAAAAGCAAACTTCTTGCCTGCTCCCCACCGGTTCAATTTAACGAGCTTCACGGCTTGATTGGTGATCATGAATATATCACTCGGTCCGTTGTTTATTCATCATCGGCCTCTCCACAAGTCTTCAATGTTACCACTGTCGCAGCAACTACTTCCCAGGCCTCTGATTTGGCTTCGATTCAACAGCAGATTACCAACCTTCAACTTTTGGCAAACCTACTTTCTTCCACAACTCAACCGTCGGCATCACCATCGGTTCCTCAGGCAAACTATGCTATTCGGTCTGCTTCTTCAAGATCAACCCGTGGATACGGTCGGGGCCGTGCGTTTTCTCGTGGGGGCCGTGGCCGTGGTGGTTCACAAGGCTCTTGCCAATTTGCTTGGGCGTCCAATCAAAATATGGTTTATGGTCATTGCAATAGGTGCGGTATTGGCCATATTCCCTCACAGTGCCCGAATCACACCGGTTCTTCTCGTGGATCACCTCAAGCGAATTATGCTAACTCTGAAGTGGGCCCATATACTACTTGGACATCAGATACATGCGCTAATTCCCATGGTACTCCTGATCTTGCTAGTATGGACAACTCGGACGTCTATTACGGTAATGACTCTCTCTATGTTGGTAACGGTAACTCTCTTCCAATCCTTCATGTCGGTTCAAAATCCCTTTTTACCACAAATAAAAACTTACAACTTAATCACATACTTCATGTCCCAGGCCTACAACGTAACCTACTTTCCGTTCACAAATTTTGCAAAGATAATAATGTTTTCTTTGAATTTCACACTTCTTTTTTTGTTGTGAAGGACGAGGCTACCAACACTATCCTCCTCACGTGCCCCAGTGACCAGGGTCTCTACTCCATTCGCCTACCTTCCTTTCAACCAGTTTCCAAGATGGCGTTCACTGCTTTTCGAGCTCCATCTACTATGTGGCATCAACGACTTGGGCATCCTCACTTTCGAGTTTTTCAACATATTGTTAAAACTTTTTCTTTACCAGTTTCTGACAAACTTTGTTCTTCTTTTTGTACTTCTTGTCAATTGGGAAAAATGTCCAAACTTACTTTGCCTATTTCATCTTTTCGTAGTAAAAACATACTTGATTTGGTTTATTGTGATGTTTGGGGCCATACTACCACGTCCTTTGACGGTTATCATTATTTTTTGTTATGTGTTGACCATCATACACGCTATATGTGGTATTTCCCGCTCATGCAAAAATCCGACGTTTTTACCACGTTTACAAATTTCGTTCGCCTAGTTGAACGCCAATTTAACACCAAACTAAAAAGTGTTTAAACTGATTGGGGTGGTGAGTTTCAGAACCTTACTCAGTTTTTTACATCCCACGGTATTTTACATCATCGCTCGTGTCTTCATACGAGTGAACAAAATGGTATTGTCGAGCGTCACCACCGCCACGTCGTGGAAACCGGTCTCACCTTACTAGCCCAATCCAAACTACCTTAAACTTTTTCGTCATTCGCTTTTCAAACCGCCGTCTACCTCATCAACCGTCTACCTTCTCGTCTTTCCTCAAACAAATCCCCATATCAACTAGTTTTCCAACGTCCTCCCGATTACTCATTTCTTTGAGTCTTTGGATGTCTCTGTTTTCCTTATTTACATCCATATAACCAACACAAAATTGTTTTTCGTTCTATTCCTTGTATATTCCTCAGTTATAGCCCATCTCATCATCGATATCAATGCCTTGATCAAACTACTCACCGAATTGCTCGCCATGTCCGATTTTAATGAGCATCATTTTCCCTCCCTTACTGAACCCTCCATCGACCCTACTTCACCCTCCACAGCCGCCACTTCTTTTTCTACAATTCCTGATCCGCCATTAACCATTTTTGATAACCCATCCACTACTACAACCGAACCATCGCTAACCCCCCATCCTATTTCCGAACCTATCCAAACCGCCCCTATTCCACAGACCACCACCACCCAACCTACTTCCTCTCCTTCGCAACCATCCACGCCCCGTTACCGACCTCCTCACCTTCGGCCACATCCTAAACCCCGAAAAAAATTTGACCCTTTAGCCAATATCGCCACCACCGCTACCGTTCCTTCAGAACTGACTTCCTTTACTATTGCCAATGAATCCGCGGAGTGGCGTCAAGCCATGGCAGCCGAGTTGCACGCACTACACAAAAACGGATCATGGTCGTTAGTTCCTCCGGTTCCGAATTCTAATGTTATTGACTGCAAGTGGGTTTATAGGTTGAAAACTGATCAGCATGGGAACCTGACTAGACACAAGGCTCGATTGGTAGCAAAGGGTTTTTTACAACAGTCTGGCATTGATTATCATGAGACGTTCAGCCCCGTGGTCAAACCAGCTACTATCCACACGGTTCTTTCTCTTTCCATCTCTAACAATTGGTCTCTCAAACAACTTGATGTGCAAATTGCGTTTTTACACGGTGATCTACATGAAACGGTCTGCATGCGTCAACCACCGGGCTTCGAGGATCCTAAACATCCTCATCATGTTTGCAAGTTGCACAAATCCCTTTATGGCTTAAAACAGTCACCCAGGGCATGGTTCACCAAACTCTCAAACGTCTTACAGCATCTTGGTTTTCATGGTTCCAAAACTATCCATCATTATTTATCCTTAACCACTTGGGTACACAAGTTTAGCTACCCGTTTACGTGGACGACATCATCATTACGGGCAACGATCCTGTCGCAACCCCCGATCCCTTATCTATCCCGGGAACGGGCGGACGCGAGCTCAGAGTTTCGGTGGTATCAGTTGTTTAATCTTGCAGCGGAATTTACATCAGGACCGTAGTTAGGAAATGTTTATCAGAGTAAAACCACCATAATTTATATTAATAAACACATGGGCAAAACCCAAGTTTCTTATTATAGTACATTTATAGGGACAAACCCTATTTTATTGAATTTAAAACATCGTTTATTAGGTAACTTTTATAGGCACATTTTTCTCAAGCCTTCAGTGCTCTCCAGCTGGCTTTTCACTAAATGGCTGTTCATATTGTGTTACCTCTAATGCGTTTTAAAACATTTGTCAGTCGGAAATACTGGTGAGTGAATCCCAGTTTAATCAAGAAACATTTTATCAATTAAAACAGTATTGAGAGCGATCACATTGTTTATTTCTACACAATTACTCATTCAGTATTTGCCACTCGACCGGATCTATGGCTATGGTCAAGTTACACATTGGCTAACTCGTTGTCCAATTGTAACGTACTGTCGTTCCCGACTTACTACTCGCAAGAAGTAAAAAATTTGGTATACAAAACCCCATAATACCGGCAGTAATTGAAGAACTACAAAGACTCAATCACCGCTTAATCACATTGTAAAACATTTAAGGTTTTGTAAAACATTCCAAAAAGGTTAACAAAAAGAGGATAAACTCACATTGCTATGTTAGACTTCGCTTAAGGGTTTCCTGGATATAATCTATAATTTATACATATGTACATTGGTTAGTATCATAACCCTTTGAAATTATTAATGATACCCTCCCCGAGACGGCATTCCAACAACTACGTCGGGCAGAACCACGACAGTTGTTACGGAACCCTAAATCAATCGGGCAGCGTAACTATTACGAAACTGGGGTTATAATACTTACAACGGAGCAGAACTTCGCTAATTAGGGGGGATATAATACCCGACTATAATGCCTCTTCTACAGAAATTGTGATTTGAGAATTGAGAATGAGCGACAGAAAACGAAAACTGATACGTTCTATTTATAGTGCTGAAATTCGACTCTCACGCGGCCCGCGTAACATACAAGCGGGGCTTACGCGTCCCGCGTCAATGTTTGGTCAACGCGTAGCTTATCCGGGTCATCTACTAGGCTCGACACGATGATGACACGTGTCGGCCTGGGGTGCTGCCACTAATTTGATCTCACGCGGCCCGCGTAAGTGTAAGCTAAGGCTTACGCGGCCCGCCTAAACTAAAGAAAACTAACGAAGTCAGTTTGAGCCTTGATACCACCCGCGTAAAAGCATGGGGTGGGTCTACGCGGCACGCCTCAGCTTAATATTTCATGTTTTTAATTTATTTTATAAACTATAACGTATTTCGGGCTCAGTTTTTACTTACGGGGTGTAATATAAGACATATAAGGATATTTTAAGATATAATAGGGTGTTGGAAAATATTATGAAAGTGTTGGTTTTACCGAGGGTTGTTACATCCTCCCCACCTTGTTTTAGAGCTCGTCCTCGAGATCTATTGGAACAAATGCGGATATTTCTTTTGCATTTCTGATTCAAGCTCCCATGTGTACTCAGGTCCTCTTTTGGAGTCCCACTTCACTTTGACTAGAACTAGTCTCTTATGTTTGAGGTTCTTAATTTTCATGTCTTCAATTTGTAGAGGTCTTTCTACAAACTTGAGTTGTTCATTTACCTCTATATCCTTAAGAGGAATTATCAGTGATCCATCAGCTAAACACTTTTTGAGATTAGATACATGAAACACATCATGTATTCCTGCCATTTCCTCTGGCAGTTGTAGCTGATAGGCTAAAGGTCATATTCTTCTAATAATCTCAAAAGGTCCAATATACCTGGGGCTTAGCTTTCCTCGTTTGATAAATCTTACTATTCCTTTCCATGGAGAGACTTTTAACAATACTTTATCTCCTACTTTAAACTCCAATGGCTTGCGTCGGTTATCAGCATAACTCTTTTGTCTATCACGTGCTGTTTTCAGTCGTTCTTTGACTTGAATAATTTTCTCGGTTGTTTCTTGCACTATCTCAGGTCCAGATAGTTGCTTTTCCCCAATTTCTTCCCAACAGACTAGGGTTCGGCACTTACTTCCATAAAGTGCTTCGAATGGTGCAGCATTGATACTTGTGTGATAACTATTATTATAAGAAAATTTTATTAAAGGTAAGTGATCGTCCCAATTACCTCCAAATTCAATTACACAAGCTCTAAGCATGTCTTCCATTGTCTGAATTGTCCTTTCCCTTTGCCCGTCCGTTTGAGGATGATAAGTTGTGCTTAGTTTTAGCTTGGTTCCCATTGCCTTTTGAAAACTTGACCAAAAATGAGAGGTAAATCGGCTATCCCTATCAGAAACAATTGATAAAGGAATACCATGTAAAGAAATAATTTCATTTACATACAATTTAGCTAATTGTTCCATACTAAAAGTTTATTTCATTGGTAGGAAATGAGCTGACTTGGTTAGCCTATCTGCAATCACCCAGATTGTATCATTTCCTTTCTTAGTTTTGGGTAATTTAGTAACAAAATCCATTGTTATCAATTCCCATTTCCACACCGGCATTTCTAATTGCTGTAACAAACCTGAGGGTTTCTGGTGTTCAGCTTTAACTTGTGAACAAGTTAAACATTTAGAAACATAGACTGCTATGTCCTTCTTCATTCCTATCCACCAGAAATTTTTCCTTAAATCCTGGTACATTTTATCACTTCCTGGATGCATCATATATTTAGACTTATGGGCCTCTTCTAAAATACGATGACTTAGGTTTCCTAATTTAGGTATCCACATTCTCTTTTCATGGAATCTCCAAATTCCATCTGTTCCTTGTTTTAATTCCTTTAACATACCTTTTATTTTTTCAGAATCATCCTTGATTACTGATTCTTGTGCTTCTCTTATTTGATCATTTAAATCTACTTGTAGATTTAATTTAAGAGAACGTACCCTTTTTGGCTTTTCATGATACTTTCGGCTTAAAGCATCTGCCACTATATTTGCTTTTCCTTCATGATACTGGGTATCACAATCATAGTCACTAAGCATCTCCATCCAGCATCTTTGTCTCATATTCAACTCCTTTTGCTTGAAGATATACCTTAAACTCTTATGATCAGTGAATATGGTAAACTTACTACCATAAAGGTAATGTCTCCAAATCTTAAGAGCAAAAATTATAGCTCCTAATTCTAGATCATGAGTTGAATAGTTCTCTTCATGATTCTTAAGTTGTCTAGATGCGTAAGCTATAACCTTTTGTCGTTGCATCAATACACAGCCATAACCTAATTTGGAAGCATCACAGTAGACTACAAAGTCTTCAGTTCCTTCTGGTAATGCTAGTATGGGTGTATGGGTTAATCTTTGCTTAAGAATTCTAAATGCTTCTTCTTGTTTTAATCCCCATTCAAACTTAACAGATTTACAGGTTAGCTTAGTTAAGGGAATGGCTATTCTAGAAAAATCTCCATTTAGTAATTGCCTCGATCTTTGTTGGATCCACATGAATTCCTTCATGATTGACTAGGTGTCCAAGGAATTGTACCTGTTCTAACCAAAATTCGCACTTTGAAAACTTAGCATAGAGCTTTTCCTTTCTTAATAGACTTAAAAGTGCGTGCAAATGCTTTGCATGATCCTCTTTATTCTTAGAGTAAATTAGAATATCATCTATAAAAACAATTATGAATTTATCCAAATACGGCTTACATATTCGGTTCATCATGTCTATAAATGCAGCTGGGGCATTGGTTAAACCAAATGGCATGACAGTAAATTCAAAATGTCCATACCTTGTTCTAAATGCGGTTTTAGGAATGTCCTCTTCCTGTACCTTTAATTGATGATATCCTGACCTTAAATCGATTTTAGAGAAAAATCGAGCTCCTTGTAATTGATCAAACAGATCATCGATTCTCGGTAATGGGTACTGATTTTTAATCGTGACCTTGTTCAATTCCCGGTAGTCAATGCACATACGCATTGATCCGTCCTCCTTTTTAACAAACAGTATTGGCGCTCCCCATGGTGACGAACTTGGTTGTATGAATCCTTTCTCCAACAATTCATCTAATTGTTTCTTCAGCTCCTGTATTTCGGCGGGTGCCAAACGATAAGGAGCTTTGGCAATTGGTGATGTTCCTGGTAGCAGGTGAATTCTGAATTCAACTTCTCTGTCTGGAGGTAGTCCTGGTAATTCTTCTGGGAAGATATCTGAAAACTGTGACACTACTGGAATGTCTTTTAGTTCTTTTCCTTTAGTGTTAGTGATTATAGAAATCAAATACACTATAGAACCTTTTCTTATAGAACTCGCAGTTTTCATCACAGAGATGAATTTTGTAGTTCTAGATGGTTTATCTCCTTTAATTGTGATCGTTTTACCTCTTGGTGAATTTACTTGAATTGACTTTTGATCACATAATATACTGGCTTTATTGGCTATCAACCAATCCATTCCTAATACAACATCAAATCCTGCCAGATTCATGGGATATAGGTTTGCTATAAATTTTTGATTTAAAATTTCTATACTTGCTCCCTGCAAGATTTCAGAAATCCTAACGGTTTCTCCATTGGCTGTCTCTACTAGACATTCTTGTGGTAGTTTAGTTAATGATTGATTTAGAAATTTGCAAAATGATGTATTAATAAAACTTTGGTTTGCACCAGAGTCAAATAATACTTTAGCAAAGACATCATTAACTAAAAACGTACCAGCTATGACATCTGGAATCATCTTGGCTTCATCTACAGTTAGAACAAATGCTCTAGCATTTTTAGTATTCTTGTTGTCTGTGGCTGGAGCTAATTTTGGAAAATTTAGCTTGATATGACCTTGTTCTCCGCAATTGTAACATACCCGGCTGTTAGCTTTCTTCCTGCAGTTTTCTTCCTTGTGTCCCGATATTTTGCAAAAATTACAGTATATGAAGCATCTTCCGGAATGCTTTCTTTTGCAATACCTACAGTATGGTGTAGAGGTAGAACCTATATTTTTCCTACGATTAGAATTTCCAGAACGAAATTCTTGTGTGAGTTTCTGGGTTAGGTTCCTTCTTTGATCTTCTTCTCGGGTACGGACTAACTCATCAGTCAAGGTATTTGCTAGTTCTACAGCTTCTTCTATGGTTTGAGGCCTAGCTACCTTGACTACGTGTCTAATCTCTCCAATTAATCCCCAAATATAACGGGAGATTAATACTGGTTCTGGTGAAGCAAGAGTTGGCACTATTCTGGCATATTCAAAGAATATTTTAGTGTATCCCTTACTATCCACACCAGTCATCCTAAGGTTTAGAAATTTGTTTGCTATCTGTTCTTTCTCATTGGGTGGGCAGAATTTCCTTTCTACCTTGTTCTTAAATTCTTCCCATTCCATATTGTAGGTTCTATCACTTCCTCTTGATTGGAGGATAGTGTTCCACCATTCTAGTGCTGCATTCTTAAACAAATTAGAAGCAAACATTATCTTATCTTCTTCAGCACATTTACTTATCCTTAAGACTGCCTCAGTCTTCTCTATCCAACGTAAGGTTGCAATGGCCCCTTCGTTGCCCGAGAATTCCATTGGTTTACAAGACCAGAATTCCTTATAAGAACAACCATAAGGCATGGTTCTTCTTCTTTTGGGAATAGGCAATTGAAGTATTGGTCCATTGTTCACACTGTTTTCTGGTTCACTTGGTCGCTTACTGCTATGTTTACTTTTATTATCAGCATCCTTAACAGTTTGAAGAATAAATGGCATTGCATCTATAATTCCTTGTGCCACTATGTGTTGGATAGCACTATTATCCACTTGATTGTTATTGTTATTGATGCTCGGATTCTCATTAACCACGTTAATGTTACTCTGGTTATCGTTATTCAGATTTCCTTGATTTCCTTCGTCGGCCATCTGAATTTTAAACATTTATCCCATATTAACATCACCAGATAACAGATAATATCGTTAATCACATTACACCCAGTCTAGTAAAAAACGTAGATCATTGCTACTTGTACTCTATTTTCAGATACTATTCGTCTATTACACACTAGTACTGAATTAAAGATTACAATACCAACAGAAAGAAAATTACACTAATAGTACTATGCATCCGTACACACATATTTTATTTTATTATATTATTATTACTACTACTATTTCCTCCATTCCCACATTCACGGATATGGATTTATCCAAAAATCCATATTGCGCTCATCGTATTTCCATACGAGACGCTCTCCCACCTGTCTCATTCTCTCACTGCTTTCTAAAATTTCCTCCCCGAAAGTCCTAAGTTCGTGGACGTTTTCTGCACTCATTGGGGGTGCAGGTTCTCGGACTGGGTTTGGAATATGGGGTGCGGTTTCCTGGTATGGGGGTGAAAGTTCCTGAAATTGGTAAGGATCCTCTAAGATCTCCCTAATGTAGTTATTATGGTAATAGGGATCTAAAGGGTCCATACCTGGGTAGGCTTCTATGTTCTGTATGGGTGGGTATTCCTGGATAGGGTAACATTGCACAAAGTCCCTATTATCGTCCCACCAAGGGTCGTAATTTGGATCTAGGGGATTCGGTGCATGCACCATAGGGATTTCTTCTGGGTTAAAATCATGCATCTCCACTTGGTTGTCAGGATTTTCTATCTCCATGGGTTGTTCTGGGTTTTGTGGTTGTGGGGCTACTAGTTGTTCTAGACTCGGGTCAGCAGCAGTTGTAGCTAGGATATGAAAATTGGCTAGGCTTCTATTAAGCATATCCTGTGTATGGGCATCTGTCTCTCGCTTAGCAGCCCCTAATACTCTTTGCTGTTGCAACTTTCGCATTCTCTTCCTACGAGCAAAGGCTTCCTTACTGAACCATCCTCGTTTCTTATTAGGAAATGGTTCTTCAGAATGAGCTCTAAAGGCAAATATTCCTTCCTCCTGATCAGCAGAATACCCTGAAAGGGCAGGCTGTGATGATGTACCTTCACTCCTAGGTGAATCAGATAACTGACGATTTATGTCTGAGGGCCCTTGATCACTCATACTATAAACTAACAGATAGTCAAATAACACATAACAAATAAATACAGTCATGCACGTATTTCCGTAATTTATTTCCTAACACAAACTTTAGAATTTTAAGTGTCAGCAGAACACTTCTTTGGCTCAGACCAGTGGCGAGGCTCTGATACCACCTTTTGTCGCAACCCCCAATCCCTTATCTGTCCCGGGAACGGGCGGACGCGAGCTCAGAGTTTCGGTGGTATCAGTTGTTTAATCTTGCAGCGGAATTTACATCAGGACCGTAGTTAGGAAATGTTTATCAGAGTAAAACCACCATAATTTATATTAATAAACACATGGGCAAAACCCAAGTTTCTTATTACAGTACATTTATAGGGACAAACCCTATTTTATTGAATTTAAAACATCGTTTATTAGGTAACTTTTATAGCCACATTTTTCTCAAGCCTTCAATGCTCTCCAGCTGGCTTTTCACTAATTGGTTGTTCACATTGTGTTACCTGTAACGCGTTTTAAAAACATTTGTCAGTCGGAAATACTGGTGAGTGAATCCCAGTTTAATCAAGAAACATTTTATCAATTAAAACAGTATTGAGAGCGATCACATTGTTTATTTCTACACAATTACTCATTCAGTATTTGCCACTCGACCGGATCTATGGCTATGGTCAAGTTACACATTGGCTAACTCGTTGTCCAATTGTAACGTACTGTCGTTCCCGACTTACCACTCGCAAGTAGTAATAAATTTTGTATACAAAACCCCATAATACCGACAGTAATTAAAGAACTACAAAGACTCAATCACCGCTTAATCACATTGTAAAACATTTAAGGTTTTGTAAAACATTCCAAAAAGGTTAACAAAAAGAGGATAAACTCACATTGCTATGTTAGACTTCGCTTAAGGGTTTCCTGGATATAATCTATAATTTATACAAATGTACATTGGTTAGTATCATAACCCTTTGAAATTATTAATGATACCCTCCCCGAGACGGCATTCCAACAACTACGTCGGGCAGAACCACGACAGTTGTTACGAAACCCTAAATCAATCGGGCAGCGTAACTATTACGAAACTGGGGTTATAATACTTACAACGGAGCAGAACTTCACTAATTAGGGGGATATAATACCCGACTATAATGCCTCTTCTACAGAAATTGTGATTTGAGAATTGAGAATGAGCGACGAAAAACGAAAACTGATGCGTTCTATTTATAGTGCTGAAATTCGACTCTCACGCGGCCCGCGTAACATACAAGCGGGGCTTACGCGGCCCGCGTCGATGTTCGGTCAACGCGTAGCTTATCCGGGTCATCTACTAGGCTCGACATGATGATGACACGTGTCGGCCTGGGGTGCTGCCACTAATTTGATCTCACGCGGCCCGCGTAAGTGTAAGCTAAGGCTTACGCGGCCCGCCTAAACTAAAGAAAACCAACGAAGTCAGTTTGAGCCTTGATACCGCCCGCGTAAAAGCATGGGGTGGGTCTACGCGGCCCGCCTCAGCTTAATATTTCATGTTTTTAATTTATTTTATAAACTATAACGTATTTCGGGCTCAGTTTTTACATACGGGGTGTAATATAAGACATATAAGGATATTTTAAGATATAATAGGGTGTCGGAAAATATTATGAAAGTGTTGGTTTTACCGAGGGTTGTTACAGATCCCAACACAGTTAATCGCATTATTGCCTCACTTGGTCAGCAGGTGTCTCTCACTGACATGGGTCGTCTTACTTACTTTCTTGGTATTGAAGTTCTTCACACCCCTTCGGGTCTTATCCTATCCTATCTCAAAGGAAGTATATTCAGGAACTTATTGATCGGGTCGGGTTAAAAGATTCGAAACCGCTTGCAACACCTACAAATTCCAAAGCAGATACGATAACCAAGGACGACCCACTTATGCCCGATCCTACAAGATATCGTCATTGTGTTGGAGCACTCCAGTATGCTACTTTATCTCGGCCCGACATTGCCTACGCTGTCAACATGGTCTGTTAGTTCATGCATGAACTTCACGAATCCCATTGGACGGCTGTCAAACGTATAATTCGCTATCTCAAGGGAACGTCTCAATTGGGCCATCGTTTTACATCGAACACAACGTCTACATTACATGCCTTTGCTGATTCACATTGGGGTGAGCGGTTGGTTCCTATTACAGCATATTTGGATTCCTATTGGGCTGGTTGCCTGGTCGACCGTCGATCCACGGGGGCTATGCTATCTTCTTGGGTTCAAACTTAGTATCATGGTCAGCTCGTAAGCAGAAAACTGTCTCTAGGTCGTCTACTGAATCTGAATACAAGGCTATTGCTGATACGGTTGCTGAACTAATCTGGCTAAAGTCTCTTCTAAAAGAACTGGGAGTTAAGTTGAATAAACCCACTCTTTGGTGTGATAATCTTGGAGCCACGTATCTTTCTGCAAACCCGGTGTTTCATGCTAGAACTAAACATGTGGAGGTAGATTTTCATTTTGTTCGTGTGCAAGTCAGTCAAGGAAATCTGACGGTTCAATTTATTAAAACAGATGATCAAATTGCCGACATCTTACGAAGCCGTTATCAACTCAAAGATTTGAATTGTTAAGATCCATGTTGCAGGTCGTTACCCGCCCTCAACTTGCGGGGGAATGTTAAGCCAAATATTTAATTGTCATAAGTTGGAGGGTTATTATTGTAACTAGTAGAATATATATAAACTCCTTTGTATTCGATATTGAATTAATGAATGAATTATGAGTTGATATGTAACCTACTAGAACTGCAAAGGGTTTAACATTTAAGAATCAATGTCATAGGAAAGGATTTAACATTACAAAATACCACTAAAAAGATGACGCTTTAATATTTAGTGTGGAATCCCGAGTTATGGATTTTGGTGCTTCATTTCACTCTACCCAGAACAAGAAGAATTGTAGATTTGAAGGAAGGTGATTTTGGTAAGGTAAGGCTGGTTAATAGTGATGTTCTTGATGTTAGGGACATGGGTGATATGGATTTAGTAACTTTAGCGAGTTCATGGACTTTCAAGGATGCTAGAGTGATTCGAAGCTTAAAGAAATGGTTTATCTCATTCGCATTTGGATGAACAGGCACAAGAGGTAAAATTCAGGAACATGTAGTGGAAAGTTATTAAGGGAAATCTTGTCATAGCTCGAGGAAGAAAGAGGTTCACTTTATATACTTGGTTTATCGTTTAAGGGAGAGACCATCCTAATTTAGAAGAAGACCAAAGTTTGGTTCAAAGAAGGTTTGTTTTGCAGGAGATAAATCAATAGCCACATGTCAGACTCAGGTTGAACGTGCTAGGATAGGTTCAGAGAAACTAGTTAGGGATTTTAATGGTAGTGGGAGCATTGGTAGTCAGCCAGCCGAAGCTTTAGCCTTACTAGACAGTGGGTTAAAAGAACCATTATTCGAGCGTCAAAGTCTGTCCAAAGGATTACCTACTACATATGAAGAGTGTTGATTATTCTCGGGATGCTCCAGGATTTGACAATTTATGTTAGTGAGAGCTGTAAGGATTGTCGACGGGTCAAGGGCAGTTCTGATGTGCTGGAGCTTAGGGAGCTTCGACGGGTTGTCAGGTTGATAAGAAGGGCCCTGCAACATAAAAGATGAGGAAGATTACAATAGGTACACTTGTTTATTGTAGAAGGCAATTTGAAGATCATCAAACCTCCAAGTGGGAAATTGTCGGGTTTTATTTTGGAGGCTAGATTGGTTTGGATAAGGTTGGTCCATTTTAATTGATTTTAGCCATTTAGTAGTTTCATGAGGAATAAGTTGAAAACCTAATATGTAATTGATATAGACATTACCCGTCTACTTGTAATTTCTCACGAGTGAGGCAAAAAGCAATAATAAAAGTATTCTGACTGCAGCTCGTGAATGTAGGTCACATCGACCGAACAACGTAAGTCTCGTGTGTTCATCTGTTTTTTTTTTCTCTTGCAGTTACATTTGTGCTTGTGTGTGTGAATCAATACCCGGATCCTTAACAGACACAAGATACGTTGAGTGTTGCAAGAAGAAAATGCATCTTTTTTTTGTCAACACCACCATCAAAGAGTTCTAGCTTCACTCTGTCGCAAGACATTTGTTGCGGATTCTTTTTGTTGTTGTGTTTGCTAAATTGCTTAAAACTGTATTTCACGGTTATTGAAATCAGGCTACTACTAGTTATTTTAAGGCGAGGAATTTATGTCCTTAAAGCAATTTTATTGCCTTGGGCGTTTTTTTTACTTGTTATGTGTGTTTGGCAAACTGCCTCTCAAAATACAACGAGGCAATGTATCTAGAATGTTAAGAAACTATTGTACATGGAGGTGTTAACTAGATGAATTGGTGAGTGCTTATATAAAAACAAAATATTTTTCCAAAAGATCGGAGACATTGGCAAGTATGATACTTGTGTGTTTCTATTGCAAAAATAAGGAGACAAAGCAAACTTTGTAAAATTTCTTTCCTTCTATTTCTTCCAAGACTCAAAAACAATTTTAACTTCATATGAAATAATGAAATATACCCTAACATGTAGTTCAGAAGCCTGCACCTTCTCTTCATTGAAGTCCCTTGTTGGACTTTTGTTTCAAGTGCTTTCCACCTCTAAGTCCACCTCTATTGTTTTGTGTCTCTGTTGAATCGTTAGCAAGATTTCACAAGGTTTCTTTGCTCTCTCCACTTTGAAAGCAATCTCTTTTGCCTATGCATCCTTAGTCAGCCTCATCTCAATGGTTTTTAGAGATCCCACCAATTCTTTAGTAGACATTTTTTGTCGTCTTCAGCTTCTTCAATGCAATAACTTTAACCACAAATTTGGTAAGTAGAGATTTTAGTATATTACTTGCAACTTTCTCTGCTGGAATAAGCACCTTCAGAACACAAGCTTCATTCTTAACTGTTTCACCCTTTAGTGAGGCAATAATATGCTTTAACTTGTACACTTTTTTTATTTTCTTTGTTTACTTGATGCATATTTTCTTTTAATTAAATTATGAAAAAATTACAGAAAACAACCTTTATGTTTGTCTCAAACTGCACTTTATACCTTTCACTATGAAATCGGCAAAAACCAACCTTCATATTCATGTTTTGATACATGGTTCAACCTTTACCACTAACTACGTCAAAAAAATTCAGTTAAATGGACTCACATGTCTTGCACGTGAGGGCATTTAAGTCTTTTAGTTTTAAATTAAAACAATACTACTTTTTTTATTAATAAAAACCCATATGCACCTCACCCCCACCTAGGGGTTTTCAAAAAACTCGTGGCACGCAGCTCGGTTGTAAATGAGTCAGCTCGGCTCGGCTCGGTTTGTAAACGAGCCAAGCTTGAGCTTGGCCTGGCTCGGCTCGTGAACTCGTGAGCCGGCTCGATAAGGTTTACATTCTTCTTTTTTTGCCCACGTCGCTCAGAAGACAAAAACTAAGGGAGTATCTCCCTTATAAAAGAAGGTAAAGAAAATGTACAAAGTGGGCTAACTATTTATACTTGCATATTTAGCCATTTGATTAAATTAAATTGCAATTATGGCCCTTATTCTATGAAAAGATTCATTTTTTGGGCTTTTTAAGTAGAAATTTTGCAGTTCTTTGTTTGTTCGAGCTAGATCGAGCCTAGCCGAGCTAGCTCGAATTTTAATCGAGTCGAGCTTGAGCCTCAAATCTTAGCTTGATTTGTAATTCGAGCTCGAGCAGAGCCAGCTCGAATTGAGTTCGAGCCGAGCTCGAGCTGGGCCGATCTCGGCTCGACTCGACTCATTTATAGCCCTACCCCCACCCCCACCCTACCTTCTCTATCCCTTTGTCTCTCTCTTTATTTCTCCCTTTCTCTACTTAAAGATGTAGGAACTAGGTTCACTTTTATAAAATATAATTACACAATATAAAATAACGAGACTCTCTTTTTTTGTAGAAAATATCACAGTACAATACCGGTTGCAATAACTAAATAAAAAAAAATATGATTATATATACTAATCTTGATTCAAGCCGCATCTCTGATGTGTCCTTCACACACATTTGATAGCATCCTAGACTCGAGTATTTATCATCTTGAGTCTTGAAAAATACACCTTGACTGCAACAAAGAGCACAATAAACGTTGGCGATTATGGTTGAGGCACGTGTTCCACACGCTTCCCTTAAAACAGATTTCGCGCCTCTACTAAAGACGACGACGCGACTGTTTCCCAGGGTACAACAGCCGAAGCAGTATGTATTGCCGAAGATGGCTCACGCGCCCGAGGTTACACCGGATAATTATAGTGTTTGAACTTATAGAACAAATAAGGATGTGATGGGGGTGGAAAACAAGTAGAGAGTACTCGTCTCTCTAGTTGGTCTTCAAGTGTTCATCCTTCTTCTTGTATTCTACATGTATCAAGCAATACAATATTTTTGTTTTTAACAAAAGAAGCACATAGCCTACTATTTGTACAAGAGTTAAGGATCAGTGAAAGGTTTCACTTAATTAGTTACTTAATTAGAGACTTAAAAACTCTAATAAAACTAATTAAATGTCATCAAGAAGCTCTACTCAAGAGTTTCTCTTTTATTCACCACATGAAGATTCTATTTAATATGTATAATTACATTAAATTATAAATATGTTAAATATCCATTCATCAAATTTTCAACAAAAGATCCACCACCACCATGTCTTCCGGCCACCAGCACCATGGCTTCCTGCCACCGCCATGCAGACGCATGATCCTAACATCACGTTTTCGCCCATCACCATCATCAACGACGAGGACTTGGAGTACCACTTTGAATTGTATCATACAGTTTGTGACTGAGTTTGGAGTTTAGGGCACTTCTGTTAGTAGCTAGAATAACTAGTTTTATGATTTTATGTCTAGGCTAGGTTTCCTTATCAGTATATCCAAGTATTTGGTGACTTGACCCTTTCGAATCAGGCCTCTATTCCAAAAATCTCAGTTTTTTTCATATTTCGTCTACTTTTTTGTAATTTAACTAAAATTATGTTATGGAATGTGAATGTGTTTTCGTAGTCAGATTCCCATGGTTTTTGTTACGAAATTTGTGTGAAATCAGTTGAATAAGAAGTGATTGGGGACTTGTGATTCTAAAATCTAAACCTAGAACTCGAACCATAATTTTGTAATTATCGGATCCACTTACAATTTTCATCAGGAAAACAGTCTATTATGAAATACGATGTTCACAACTGAATTGTGTGTGTGGTTTTGGATCTGTGTGTGTTGTGTGTATATGAAGATGTGTAGTGTGTATTCGATCTGGTGTGTATGTATGAGTTTGTTAAATTTATGTATGTATATGTTTTTATATATATATTTTTAGGTGTGTGTATGTGCAGAGATTAAAAGGACTTTTGATCTTTGACTAATGAAACAAAAAAATAGAAAAGAAAATAAGGATTTAAAAAGACTAAAATACCCTCACATGCAAAGCATGTGAGATAACTTAACAAAAAATCTAACGGCGTTAGTAATAAAGATTGAACCATGTATGAAAACATGAACATAAAGGTTGGTTTTTGTCGATTTAATAGTGAAAGGTATAAAGTACAGTTTAAGGCAAACATAAAGGTTGTTTTCTACAATTTAGTCTTAAATTATTGATCTTCTTAATGAAATTTATCCATATTGATGGGATAATTTTAAATTGAGTAAATTATAAAAATCGTCCTTTATGTATGTCACTTACTGCAAACTGTGTCCCTTGTCTTTAATAATTACAGAAAACGTACTCGATGTTTGCAAACCCTTGCAAGTTATGTCCTTAGCCCTAATTCAGTTATATTTTGTGGTTAAATCTGACCAAATGGACCCCACATGAGAGTATTTTTGTGGTTAAATCTAACCAAATGAACCCCACATGAGAGTAAAATGACCAAAATACCCTCATGTGGGGTCTATTTGGTTAGATTTAACCACAAAAAATTAACTGAGTTAGGGTTAAAGGACATAACTTGCAAGGGTTTGCAAACATCGAGTACGTTTTCTGTAATTATTAAAGACACGGGACACAGTTTGCAATAAGTGACACATAAAGACGATTTTTGTAATTTACTGTTTTAACTTTTTTGTTACTAAGAATCTACATTTATCCTCAACTATCAAACCAACCTTTTTTGTTACTAAGAATCTACATTTATCCTCAACTATCCTCAACTATCACTTAGACAGTTAGACTATCAATTAATCTGGAAAACAAGTTCGTTAGAAGGCGGATAACTAGGCTGCTGAGGTGGAGCGAGAATCAGAAGAATCTAAAGTCATATCATAAACAAAGATAATATGGCATTATAAAGACCCCAAAAGGAAAATTTATGGCCCTTTTGTTGGTTCGGTTCTGTTCAAACATAAAGGAAAACATGAAAACATACCTGTTACAGCAGACAGTGCAGTGGAGAATCCAGTCAGAGATGATGACATCGAGTTTGACATGTTTGTCAATGTGATCTGGTTCCTCCTTAGGGTGCTAACTGATGATGGGGACTAAGAAAACCGACAAGGGAATCGGCTATATGAGAGGAGGTCGATGATGATGATGTTATGATTATTAGGTTGTCTGTCTTAGTGTGTAACCTAATAACCTCTACATAATTCTCCTTATATAAGCACCTAGGAGGAAACCTAATTAGTTAATAAGGGTAATATGGTCCATCAACAATTACCAACTAATTATTTAATAGGTTATATATTTTGATCTATATTATGTAAATGATTATAATGGCTACTAGATTAAATATTAAACATAATATATTTAATCTTACATTCTCCCACTTAGCCGAGTAATCATTTACCATGAGTATTAGATAAGCATGATCAGGATTTAACACTCATTTTAGCCTTAATATAGCCGTTGAATCATTATGCGACTCAGGACCCCATTAGTCATACTATAGCCTTAATTTAAAACCTAATCGTTATGATCAAAATACGCATAAGCCCTTTGTTTGATTTGTAACTTTATTTGTCTATATGCCATTATACCGGTTGAACATATTCTAAGAGACATACAAAATCAAACTGAAGAAATTTCATTAATCATAAAACATAAGCTAGTACAATATGCTCAAATAAGGTCTTTACTAAATCCCATATTCCGAACATGTTCTTCGTAAACCTTAGGAGGGAGACCTTTAGTCATCGGATCCGCAAGCATATCTTTAGTACTAATATACTCGATACAAAGATTATTTTCCTCAACTCGTTCAGGTACGAACATATATTTTGTATCGAGATATAAACCAGCTCCAGTCGAATTGTTACTGTTCGAGAAACTAACGGCAGCTGAATTATCACAGTAAAGCTTCAATGGTCTAGAAATGGAATTAACGACTTTGAGTCCAGTGATCAGATTTCTAAGCAACATTCCATGACAAGTTGCATTATAAATAGCAATGTACTCTGCCATCATTGTGGAAGTTGTGGTCAACTGTTGTTTATGACTCTTCCATGAGATAGGGCCGCCTGCTAACATAAAGATATAGCCCGAAGTGGATTTCTTGTCATCTTTGCACTTGGCAAAGTCAGAATTAGAATAGCCCACCACTTCTAAATGATCACTTCTTCTATAAGTCAGTTTATAGTCTTTCGTCCCTTAAAGATATCGAAGTACCTTCTTAGCTGCTTTCTAGTGATCTAGGCCAGGATTAGGATTAGTCTGATAACGGCCTAGCATTCCAGCAATATAAGCGATATCTGGGTGAGTACAAACTTGAGCATACATCAAGCTCCCGACTACTGACGCGTAAGGTATCTGGCTCATTTGCTCCTTCTCAACCTCTGTTGTCGGACATTGGAATGAACCGAAAACATCTCCCTTAACTACAGGAGCGACGGAGGGTTTGCACTGTTGCATGTTGTAACGTGTAAGAACACGATCTATGTAAGCCTTCTGGGACAATCCTAAGATCCCTTTGTGTCTATCTCGGTGGATTTCGATGCCAATGACGTAAGAAGCATCTCCGAGATCCTTCATGTCGAAGTTATGCGAGAGTAACCGCTTCGACTCATGCAACATGTCTAAACTATTACTTGCCAATAGAATATCATCTACGTAAAGGACAAGTATAGTAAAGTTGCTCCCACTCATCTTGAGGTAGGTGCATTGATCCACTTGATTCTTCATAAAACCTTGCTTCTTCATGACTTCATCAAACTTAAGGTACCACTGACGTGATGCTTGTTTTAACCCATAAATGGATTTCTTCAACTTACAGACTAGATGCTCCTGACCTGCAGGTTTAAAGCCTTCAGGTTGCTTCATGTAAACATCTTCGTCTAAGTCTCCGTTAAGGAAAGCGGGTTTAACGTCCATCTGATGCAACTCTAAATCAAAGTGAGCTACTAGGGCCATGACGATCCTTAATGAATATTTACGAGAGACAGGTGAAAACGTCTCTTGATAATCAATTCCCTCTTTCTGAGTGTAGCCCTTTGGAACCAGTCTCGCTTTGTAGCGTTCAGCGTTCCCATTCGGATCCAGTTTTGTTTTGAACACCCATTTACATCCTACGGGTTTGACTCCGTTAGGTAATTCTACCAAATCCCAAACGTCATTTTTCTTCATGGATTCAAGCTCATCAATCATTGCTTTATTCCATTCAGAAGACTGATCACTGCTCATGGCTTCATTATAAGAGATAGGATCATTGAGCTTTCCGGGATCCATTTCAGTCAGGTAGGTAACATAATCATCCCAATTAGTAGGCCTTCTTTGCCTAGATGACCTCCTGAGTAGATTATCGGGTTCAGGGTTGTCTTGGTTTTGAGCGTTTGATGTGCCTTCGTCATGAGGTATAATGGGTTCTGATTGTAGAGGTAAATTTGGAGTTGGTGCAGTAGCTTCAGGTACAGTAGTTGCATTGGGTACAAGAGGAGTAATCGGAGTAATGGTAAGCGACGAGTCTCCCCCCCCCCCCCGCGTCTTGTACTTCTTTCAATTCTTCGTAAGGGTTGGTACTGCTCCCACTGACCTTGAAATCCTCCAGGAACGCAGCACGCTTGGTTTCAACAATACGGGTGACATGGGAAGGACAATAGAAACGATAACCCTATGAGTTTTCAGGATACCCGATAAAGAAACAGGTAACTGTTTTAGGGTCAAGTTTCCTTAGGAAAGGATTGTAAAGTTTTGCTTCAGCAATGTAGCCCCATACTTTCATATATTTAAGACTTGGTTTCCTTCATGTCCAAAGTTCATAAGGAGTTTTAGGGACAGACTTAGAAGGAACTCTATTGAGTATATGAACAGTTGCTTTTAATGCTTCAGTCCAGAGGAATAATGGTAAATTAGTGTTGGCTAACATACTGCGCACCATGTTCATAAGGGTACAATTTCTTCGTTCAGCGACACCGTTCTGCTGAGGTATACCATGCATGGTATATTGGTTCACAATCCCCTGGCCCTTACAAAACTCATAAAATGGACCAGGAGCTTGACCTACATCAGTATGTCTTCCATAATATTCACCGCCTCTATCTGATCTCACAACTTTAATCTGACGATCTAATTGCTTTTCAACTTCAGCCTTATAATCTTTAAAAGTTGTTAGAGATTCAGATTTTTCCTTAATAAGATACAAGTACATGTAACGAGAATAATCATCAATAAAAGTGATAAATGAAGTATGTCCTGTTATGCCAGCGATTTGGTAGGGACCACTAATGTCAGTATGAATGAGTTCTAATAAATTAGAGCTCCTAGTGGCACCTTTCTTATTCGCTAATGTCATTTTACCTTTAAGACATTTGACACATGTTCCAAAATCAGAGAAATCGAGAGGAGGTAAGACTTCATCCTTTACGAGACGATTTAATCGTTCTCTTGAGATGTCGCCTAAACGTTGATGCCACAACATGGATGAAGTCTCTAAGTCTCGTTTCTCTTTCATCTTTGTGAGTGATTCATTAATGTTATATGACAACAAAGATTTGGAAAAATTATCATCTAGTTCTAATCTATAGAGACCACCATCCAGAATACCAGTACCATAAACAACAGAATCATAGAGGATAGAGAGTTTGCGATGACCATGGGAAACAATAAAACCTTCCATGTCTAACTTTGGTCCTGATACAAGGTTCCGAGTTACCTCAGGAACATATAAGGTATCATAAAGTTTAATACATAAACCAGTTTTCATAAATAATTGTAATGTTCCAATGGCCTTCACTTCTAATTCTCGATCATCCCCAACCTTAAGCGTTCTTTGGTTTCTTTCCAGCTTCCGGATTGTAAGGAATCCCTGAGTTGAATTGGTAACATGAACCATAGAACCAGAATCAAACCACCAAGAATTAGCAGGAACACTTAAATTATAGGACTCAAGTATCATAAAATAATCGTTACCTTTCTTAGCCAGCCACTCCTTAATATCAGGGAATTCCTTCTGCATATGTCCTGTCTTTTTACAGAACTTGTAGTGGATTCTGCCTAAGGAGTTCTTAGAGCTGGAAGGTGCACTTGTATTAGGACTGGGCCTTTGGACTTTAGAAGCATCCTTCCCCTGATGATTGTTCTTCCTTTTCTTAGAGTTGGAGGTAGTGAAGTTAGCAACATCAGTAGTGCGATCCATCCTCATACGCTCTACCTCCTGTACGCACATAGCGACCAGCTCACTCATCGTCCATTTGTCCTTCTGAGTGTTGTAATTGATCTTGAATGCTTCAAAGGACGAAGGAAGCGAAGTGATGATGAAATGAATGAGAAAACCATCACTGATTTCCATTTCCAGCCCCTTCAGCTTATTTGCCACGTCATTCATCATCATGATGTGCTCGCGAATGCCGCTCCTCCCATCATACTTAGTTGTCACCAGCTTGAGAATAAGGGTACTAGCGTGTGCTTTAGACGTCCCCTTGAACTGCGCCTCCACAGAAGCCAAGTAGGTTTTAGCATCTTCAGAATCAGGAATGGCTCCCCTGATTGCATTGCTTATGGACTGCTTCATGAACATGAGAGAGATGCGGTTACACCTAGTCCACTTTTCATGAGTTAACTGCTGAGCGGCAGTACTTTGTGGAGTAAGGTCCAGCATAAATAATGACCATGAGAGCATCCTTCCATGCAGCAAAGTTATCACCAGTCAAAGGTAGAATCCCGCAATTGGGTGCTGATAGTGGAAATAAGATGAGTTAGTTATGATACTAAGGAAGAAGTTCTAATGTGATCTAAGGGCACGTAATACTAAGGCAGGCATAAATAATGACCATTTTTAATTATGAAGCTGTGATATTGTCTATTACTAACATCAAAATAATAGACTTAGTTAAAATTCTACTTAAACGAAGACAAATCAGCTTTGGCCAGAAGTGTAATCATTTAAGCATGTGTGTAAAATGATTGTAACAAATCAGCTTTGGCCAGAAATTGAGACAGTCACTTTAGTTATGCACTTGTTAAGTATGCCATCTATGAAGGAATTAAATCAGCTTTGGCCAGATATTAAGACATTCATGTTTATGATGCACACTTAACATAGCTTTCGTAATACTTGAACGATAAGTAGATGTATCAAATCAGCTTTGGCCAGAAATGACACATCAGAAGCTCATTCAAGTTAAGCTATTTTGGTTTTGTAAAACATTATCTGATTCTGATTAATTAACTAAGTAATTACAAAACCAATTATTTAATATCCAAATTTTAGTTCATATTAACTGCTTAATAAAGTAATGGGATTTCGGACAAGTCTTGACATTTTATGAACACTAATGATTTCGGATGATTTATGTCTTGGATTCATCCGAAATGAATGATTTCGAATGATCTCGGATGTGTTCAAGACATGTAAGTTGGATGATTTCGAATGGTTTCGGATGATTTCGGATGTGTCCAAGACGAATGATTTCGGATGAATTATGTCTTGTATTCATCCGAAATGGTGATGCTTAGTCTGAAATGATCCGTGATGGTCCGTAATGACCAGGCAGATGCTGATCCGTAATGGACACTTAATCCGAATTGTTCTGTGATGGTCCGTAATGACATCCGAAATGTGTTCCTCAAGCTGTCAAATCCTTAATTTTGGCAGTTAATAATTGATAAGATTTAAATCCGAAATCTTAGGGATTATGGGATTAAGTCTCCTGTTTAAATATTAATTATATTTATCTGTTTATTTCGAAAATTATATCCATTAATAGAAAAACATATTTTCAAAAATTTAAGTAGATAAAAATGGATCAAACAGGAACAAAACACCCAATAATCCGACCAAAACTAAAGGAATTTTTCGAATTTAATCAAGAACTTATGATGAACCCTAATTCAAAATATTCAAACATTCATCCGAAATCAAAATTATTTAAACTGTTGATTTCGGAATAGTTATAATGAATGAATATGTGATCCGTAATGGATCCGAGATGATCCGGAATAGCATCTCAGATGTAGTTATATGAAAAACCCTCATCTGTGATGCATCCGAAATGGAATTTCGGATGACAGAAAACGGATTCTGTTATGGTTTTCAATTCTATTTTCTAGTTTTATTCCAGATTTACGGATATAAAATAGAACCGACTAATCAACATATTTTCTGATACCACATGTTGGTTCGGTTCTGTTCAAACATAAAGGAAAACATGAAAACATACCTGTTACAGCAGACAGTGCAGTGGAGAATACAGTCAGAGATGATGACATCGAGTTTGACATGTTTGTCAATGTGATCTGGTGGCTTCTTAGGGTGCTAACTGATTATGGGGACTAAGAAAACCGACAAGGGAATCGGCTATAGGAGAGGAGGTCGATGATGATGATGTTATGATTATTAGGTTGTCTGTCTTAGTGTGTAACCTATTAACCTCTACATAATTCTCCTTATATAAGCACGCATGAGGAAACCTAATTAGTTAATAAGGGTAATATGGTCCATCAACAATTACCAACTAATTATTTAATAGGTTGTTATATATTTTGATCTATATTATGTAAATGATTATAATGGCTACTAGATTAAATATTAAACATAATATATTTAATCTTACACCTTTTTCGTTTTAAACTTGCTTACATGGAATAGTAATAAATTCTTCTATGCGGATCAAAAAAATATCCAGAGAACTACCGAAAAGAAAAAAAATATACCATTTTATAAAGTGATGTGGTTAAAGGAAACTTTTTGGTTACAATTGAGAGTTGGTTGGATGTTCTGAATGACGATTAAATCACTTTGTGTCTATGGTATATAACGCAACTGGTTTTCGGTTCGTCCTATGGGAGAAGTTTCTTTTCGGTACCGGGTTCCTTGGTGCTGTTTTGTTTCAAGAGACTTTTTAGCATGTTTCATGAGTATTCATTATAGGTTTTGTTGTTTTTTGCTTGTGTTTGTAGTGGCGGGATGCATTTGTAGTGGAGTTGCTTTCTCTTCGGTCTGTAGTTCGAGATCGTATTATTGTTTTTGTCTAGTTTCTTGCTAGTTAGGTTTCGTTTTTTAATAAATTTGTGTCCGTTTAAAAAAGGGATGGTTAGACTATTGGTTAATATATACAAAAAAAAATATATCCCTACAACATAAATTAAACAACACTTTCAAGATTTTGATAACATCTATGCACTTTAGGTACCTCCACTAAACATTTGGTTGTTGAGGCACATGCATTAATAATTATATATTGTTGCAAAACCGTCCTCTATTCATTATCTTGTTGACATTGTTTTCAAGATTATCCTAATCTTCATCTTATACCACCTCCAAACACCACCACCCACCCACCCAGCACTAGACACCACCAATTGCCCCACCACAAAAGAAAAATGCATATTGCATGCGTGTCTTTTAAAAGTCAAAAATCAAAAAGGAAAAGTCAAATTATATGGTGAGAAACGAAAACAAACCTAGTTTTTCAACCTTTATGTTTCCCAAAACTCTAGGAACATCAGAAGGAAGAAAAAAAACATTAGAAGAATCAAGAATTACAATTACCATAATACATGAAACAATTTACAATTAATTCATACATGTGTTATATAGATAAATAAGAATTTTTTGTTTACTAGTTAATCTACAAGCATAACATTTTAATTTGGTCACATATATAACCATGCATTACTAAAAAATCCCGACACACAGCTCTGTCGCAACGCTTTTGGGGCGAATTGCAATAAGTTTCGTCATTAACTTTGTGGGACAGACATTAGCGACCGCATATTTTGTTTCTAAATCTGAGTAACATTGGCAGCTAATACTTTTTGTAATGGATTTTCTGTTGGGTTTGTGACGGCAATGGTGTTATTGATTTTTGCAGCAATGGTTTTGTGATGGAACCTCCATATAATTATTGAACAATGTTTTTTCTTACCTTTTTTCACCTCCATTTATACCTGAAATCATATAAATAATGTTGGACTAACATGGATCGGATCAAACAAACAAAGAAGAATCCGATTCACGTGATGATAAAGATGAGAGGATTTAGGAGATAAATTAGAAAGGTTTAAAGCTAATAATGTAATGTTTTATCATTCGTGTCGAGCTTAATATTAATCAAAGAGTCAAGGGACGAGTTTTTTCTCCAATTCATTGTTTGGTGTTGTTCTTGATTCAGGTAGCGTGTGCCTCAACTATATACAAACACAACAAAATAAAATATCTACATATCGTTAAATATAAATTACTCGTGTATTGTATGCCCATATTTTTTATTGGCAAAGGCAAAACCTATAAAACCTTTAAACACTTGGGTTGGGAAGAGAGAGGTCTTGACTCTTGAGTTCAAGTCTCATAGACGACAATGATTCATGGAAATTAGCCATTCAAAAAAATATATAGCAGTTTAGAAACTTTTTACATGCCCGTCACCTAACAATTATTTTACAAGAAGATTGTATGAAAATTGAAGCCTTACGTCTTAAGCAGTGTGAGTTCCTTTTACATCTTCGAATTATTGTTGCTAGATATATTCTTCTAAGTACTTCACGTGTCGTAGAATCTAGCCCCTTTCAACTACCGAAATTAAATATGTCGTTGTCTGTCACTAATTGAAGAGGTATGGTTGTGGATCCTCCGTCCGGGCAAAACCCATAATCCATCCCGCAGTCTAGACAACTGGCCATGACAAGTCATCTGCGGGGCTCACCCGCCACGTGGAGGTGGAGATATGCCAACATGAAGGAGACAAAAAGGATAAGATGAAAACTACGTGTAACCTATAGTTTTTTTTTTTTTGAACGGCAAATTTGGATCACTGACGGACCACTGGAGTATCATCGTGACACCAGCGGAACCACCCGATCATATCCATCTCCACTAGGCATAATGCCTATACACCAATTCAGGAGGAAACCCAATAAATATGGGAAAAACCCCCCTTGTGGGAATCGAACCCGGGACCTATTAGTTCCAAAGTCTTATCCCACCCCCAAGATGCCACTAGGCTATAAAGCCATGGGCACGTGTAACCTATAGTGGTTTAGTATTCTTCTAAGTATCTCACGTGTTGTAGAATCTAGCACCTTCAGCTACCGAAATTAAATATGTTGCTACTTGTCACTAATTGAAGAGATATGGTTGCGGACTGTAAGTCCTACATCGGTTGAGGAGGAGAACGAAGCCTTCTTTATAAGAGTGTGGAAACCTTCTCTACCAAGACGCATTTTGCCTGGGCGAGGAACTCGTTGAGTGAAAACAAAACCGCGAGTTCCTGGATTGGCAACTCATCGGGGGTAAAGAGCATAATATCTTGGCACGGTTTACTTGGGCTGTTACAGATGGTATCAGAGCCAGGGGTAGGGCCGGTGTGCCAGCAAGGACGCTGGGCTCGCTAAGGGGGTGGAGATGTAAGTCTCACATCGATTGAGGAGGAGAACGAAGGGTGGAAACCTTCTCTACCAAAATGCGTTTTGCTTGGGCGAGCAACTCATCGGGTGAAAACAAACTGTGAGTTCCTGGATGGGCAACCCATCGGGGCAAAACGGGTAATATCTTGGCACGGTTTACTTGGGCTGTTACACGGACCCCCTGCGGATCCGGGTAAAACTCATATCCAACCCGCAATCTAGACAACCGGCCATGACAAGTCATCCGCGGGGCCCAACCACCACGTGGAGATATGCCAGCACGAAGGGAGACAAAAGGGACAAGATGAAAACGACGTGTAACCTATAACAGTCCACATATCACTATACCAGGTGATCTCCACTAACGGTCAACGCAGAAGACATAGGAGGTACAAGTGACCACGACATCTAGCCATTCACGAGCCGCAGATTCACAACCTATTAAACCCCCACTAACGGTTCACACAGAATAGACAACAAGGGCATTCTGAAAGCGATGTAGCTAATGAGAGTCTGCGAATGCACACCCACCTCTACAGATACTAACGCTCAGTTCAGGGGGAACCAGATGGATATTCCAGATAGCGACGTCTCATCTAATCACTCTCATTCCCCCGGTTATAATTACTACACTCCATCAAGGTAAAATCATCTTGTGGTCTCTACCAGAGGCGAAGATTACTTGATGCCCGGGGGTGCACCCGCCCACCCCAATATTTCGGTTAGAAGTGTATAGGTTCTGATTTTTTGTCCAGAAATTTTAAAAATTATATAGGATCGCCTCCCCTCAATTATTTTTTCTAAATATTTATACCATATATAAGTTAAAGTAAAGTTTGTTACCACTTTGTATATCCTAAATATATATAAAGTTTGTTACCACTATTTATATAAGTGATGGGTAATTTTGTAAATATATTTTAACTCTTATTTGTTTAACCCTAGATTACCCACCACACAATAAAATCGCAAGTTTTTATGTGTAAGAACGGGTACTTTGAATAAAATGATTTTTTTTTATTTGGAACTATTATTATTTGACTTGACCCGAATCGACAGCCGACCCGACCCGAAACATAACGATAGGAAAAAAAAAATCTGGGACCCATCACTTTACGCCCCATCGGAATTTTTGGTCAAGCTCCGCCACTCCTCTCTACACTCGCTCTCACTACAGTTTACTCTCTTAAGAGGAAGCTTTCTAAACGGTCACATTCTTTTCAAATCAGTGACGGGTCAATCCATAGGAGGTCCCTTGGCGAATGTAAGAAACATCAGTTAAGGCGTATGGGAAATGGTCATTTTTTTACTACGGGATCCCCGATTATGCATCTCCAATGGATTACCTATAAATTCTATCATTAGAGGGCTGTGACAATATCATTGACAGATCAGCGACATAAATTTCACTTACAACCTTATGAGTTTATGACTGATAGATTACTGGCGGAACTTTCACCATCGTAGGGTAGACGGTGTGGGGTCGGTGAAGGGCCGGTGAAGCCTAGCCCCATCCGGGAATACCCCCTCCCCCTCAATCCGGTGAGAAAAAACCTCGGTGAGCGGGGACTTGTCACCGATTAACGGGGAGATGGGGAGGTATGATTTTTTTTTTTGTTTTTTTTTTCAGGTATTTAGGTGTATGTATTTCATGTGTGTGTGATTGTTTTTGCAGGTTGAAGAAGAAGAAGGAAGCCTATGGATGTTTTAAATATATTATATGTTTGTGTATGTATTTATGTTTATGTGTGTGTATGTATTTATATTTAAATATATTTGTGTGTCTGTATGTATTTTATTTTAAATTATATTTAAACCATTCAAATATATTTTTTTGTTTATATATCTTTTATTTTAATTTATATTTGAAACATTTCAATATATTAATTATTTTAAAGTTTAAATTAAATTAAAATAATTTGGTTTTGGGGAAATTTAGGACGATACCGCGCTATTTGGGGAAAACGAAAAATAGTTGATGTTGTGTCACATGGGAAAATCTAGGAAAAACATGACGACGCCCTCCACCCTTTGTGACGGAGTTTTCATCAGTGATATCTAATTTATATTCAAAAGATAAATAAATAAGTAAAATATTTCAATTAAGTTTCAGAAAAACTATTTTTTTAACCTGTCGCGCGTTGCGGCGGCGTCATACGCGAAATGATAACGTATATACTACAATCAACCAGGTTTCCGAACTAAATTGATGTCAAAACGTATGATAGCTCAAATTTATACCGTCGAATCAAAACGTATTACATTTGACCCGATTTGTTTTCAAACAAAGTTTACGTCAAAACGTATATAAAAACATTTAATAATTGACCCAACTCGTTTTCAAAAAAAATACGTTAAAGCGTAGACGAACTCGAATTTATACCGATATAACCATAAAAATAAAAGCGTAAGAGAATAGTTTTAGGGTAGGCTCGAAACATTAGAAACTTGAAGTTAGAGGGTTATTATGACTATAGCAAAGTGTAGAGGTATAACCATAAAAATAAAAGCGTAAGAGAATACTTTTAGGGTAGGCTCGAAACTTTAGAAACTTGAAGTTAGAGGGTTATTATGACTATAGCAAAGTGTAGAGGTACAATAGGTTACATGTCAAAAGTTTGAAGGTTAAAAGAAGTTAGAAAGTATTGGGGCTTTTTGTCAAGTTTAAAAGTAAAAGGCTCATTTTTATCAAGTTAGAAAGTTGGTTTTTGTGAAGTTAGAAATTTGAGGAGGGAATTTTATCAATTAAGAAAAGTTTGGGTGAATTTTATCAAAACAGAATGTGGTCACCGACCATTGAATTTAAGATTATATAAATATACAAAATATGTTCAGCAAAAGAGTGGGAAGGTCTTTAGATGAGGTTAGTCCTAGCATGAATCCCAGCAAGTGCTGGCTTAGAAAAAGTAGAATCTGCCCATTATCCTTCTTTTTGATAATGCATTCGTTCAGCCACCAACCTCGCATGAAGTGAAGCAAGACCACTAGCTCGCTCGAAATATATACAGTTTAGCTTTAATGGTTCAGTTTATAGTTTTGAGCTTGGAACCAGCAGTTCAACATTTATTATTTATTAATAATGTATTAAATTTATAAACCATTCTTATCATTCTAAAAAAACTAATGCAAAGTTATGCTTTAAAAATGTAAAAAAAATGGGTTATTGGACTTTTCACCTGTTGGCCGATAATAATCTTAATTTTAAAAATTCCCTCATACGATCCCAACTTGTAAAAGACTGACCCTCATTGATCATTTTCTAACATATAAGAATTTTGCATCCTCAATAGATTCAAGTGCACATGGAGACTCCTTAATTGATTTAAGTGCACCTATTTTAAAAAAGAATCAATAGCGGTCAAATTCTTATAAGTTGGGATCGTTGAAGAAAAATTTTAAAGTTGTGATTATTATCAGCCAACATGTGAAACTTAGGATTATTAAAATCAATAACCTAAAAAAAATCAGTTCAAAATTGAACCACCAAAACAAGTTGGTCTGCTCGACCTAACCAACCAAGTCGAATTGATTTGCCTTTCTTCGGATCAGGATTAGTCATTCGGTCCAGAATTTTGTATTTAAGTCGGTCAAACCGGATCGGGATCACCCCTAGCATAGTTAGAATCGTGAGTTGACCAACCAAAAAGGCGTCCTTTACTTCGGCCACCAGCCATCTACTCCGGCCACACGCACTCTACTCACATAGTTGTGGGTGATAAGAGGTCTAGCACATATTTATCCTAATAGATATGAGAATTTATCTCCTATCATTCACAAATACAAAAAGAAAAAAAGGAGATTAGTTTATGGAATTTTTCGACAACCTAACATCTTAGAATCAAATATATCCATCAATGTGTTAAATGAATCACCAAGGGATAATCCGTCACAATTTTTTCATTTAAGTCATTTATCTGCCGGTGATTTTTGTCGCCACCTCATGTGAGTTGTTTTAGATATACAAATTAGCATTAGTTCGTGACATTTATGTGTTAATGTTCTACAATATATTTTTGGATAAACTTATGCCAATATGATGTTAAGAAATGATCATTTTCTTATCTTAATAAAAATAAAAAATAAAAAATAAAAACAACTTTTTTGTTACTTCACATTTCTAAGTTCCATTTTACCCATAGTGGAGAGTTCAAATAAGTAGGGATTTTTTGTAAGAATAAAAAAGAAGAAATTTCAATCAATAAGAATGTTTTATTTTTACTTCATTTAATTTTTGTATTTAATATTAGTATAAGAGTATATTGGTAAACTTAGATGGATTATTAATTGGTAGTCTTCCTTTTTAATAGCTAATTTCATTAAATTTGTAACTTATTTAAAAAAAACTTATTTTTTTAAAAAAAGAAAAAAAAAATATAATTTAAAGTGTAGCATAGTGTGTAGGATGAATTATGAGCTTTGTAAGATAAACTTCAATATGTGTAGGGTAAATTTTAAAACGTGTAGGATAAATTTTGATGTGTGTAATCAAAAATCTAAGTGTGGAGGATGATAGTGTTTATGACTAATTAATTAGTCAAAGATAATAATAAATGAGTTGAGACAAAAACTATTTAATATTTTACATTTGTGCCACTTGTTCTTTTTATTCTTAATTTGATTTTTTTCTCAAATGAACCTTTCCCTGTATAAGCATCTAAAGAAATTATCATTAACAAAGAAACCCATGTCATGTGCACCATTCGCATAAAACCACAGTGTAATCCAGAAGATATGGAATCCGTGTGACGTATCAAGTATCTCTATCTAAGCTTTGTTTACTCAAGAAAGTTGTGACCAAATGATTCACATTCAGAGCTAGAAAATAAATTATACCAATAATGTAAACCATAAGCATTAATCGACAAGGTGTTGCTTAAGATGTTAAAACAAAATTGTAAGAACCTATATGTGAAATGAGTAGGTTATATTTAATTTCTTTCAATTTTTATTTATTTATAAAAATATGGAAAAAGATAAGTGAAGAGACTACCGAGTGTATAGTGGTTCAAGTGGATGTCAACAAATCCACCTTACGTCCACTTGTTGGTCCTACATAAAGAGTTGTTCTTCGTTACCGTTTCTCTAAATTGGTAGAGGTCGTTGTATGCAAAACGCCTCACGGGGATGATAGAGATCACCATTTCAGCATCTCACTAAGAGCATCCACAATACTGGTCAAAGTTCAAATCCAGACTAGCCTAGTTAACATGCCACATCATTTCAAACCCCACTTATTCCAAAACTCCATATCACACCCCACTTTATACACTCTTCTCTTTTTGCCTAAGACGCAACACACAAAAAAAAAAAAAGACATTTCATCATCACCATGCTCAGTATATTCCACCAATAGCAAAACTAAGGTAGGGTCTGGGGAAGGTAAGATGTAGAATCTCTACCCCGTAGGAATAGAGAGGCTGCTTCCAATGAGACCCCCGGCTCGACAGCAGTTTTGCAACCTTAGACATAAGACGCATAACACTTAACAATCGGGACAAACGAAAAAGACATTTGTTTTTGTCATTATGAAAATATGTCCACAACCTTCTTATGTATCTTTGCAGTTTTCTGCACGTGTGTGTAGAGTTCTAACCATAGAGGATCCTAATTAATGGCAAAAATAAAGCAAAAGGACTTTAAGCTGCGTCTGCATATTGGCATTATCCAGAAAGTGGACAAATACACTCATGTTAGTTGAAAATGATATAAAAAGCGACATCTTATAAAGCTTATTATGTCTTTATCTGTGTTCTTTTTTTTGTCTTAACTTCATACGAAAAAAAAAACAAAACAAAACAAGAAGAAAACAGAAAGAATGAGTAGATGATTAACTAAAATATGTTACCCTTTTGACATTTGTTGAACCATGGACTAAAGCCACTAATATTATTAGTAAATACAGCATTTGTGTTTGTGATTCCATATTAGATCGTGGATCATAATATACAATACAATTGAATTGATATCAATCCAATTTTGAGGTCAAAGAGTTATCTGTTTGGACGATTTCTTGATTGGCCCGGTTGCCTTTTTATAAGCTTTTCTTTGATTTTTCATCATCCATGATCTACTATCCACTAATCCATTTTTTGTCTCTTCTTCCTTGATCCTCTCTATTTAAACAACTTGTAATAGACCTTAGTCTCGCACTATAAACGTGTTACATATTTACGTCCATGGCTAGAGTAACCTATCTAATTGTTCTTCTCTTGTTGTGTATAACAGGAAGTTTGTTGATATGTGTTTCAAGTTCACCACAGACGTTTGTTTTGCATGATTCGTATGATGTGCAACTTAAAGAAGATACGCGAAGTGTTCTGAACAAATACGGGTTTGATCAACCATTGTTGAAGTATTACTGGAGGAGGGCGATGTTAGCGAATGACCCCATGCGAGTGGTTCCTGGAGGTCCAGATGGTCATCATCATTAAGTGAACTTGTGTCTGTTTTTGGTTTTCATGTTCTCTTCTTTCTTTGCTTGCAAATGAGGAATTAGATAAAGAGAACAGTTTCTTTCTTTATTTTGTGTTGAAAGTTGTTAAACTTTTGACAAATTAGATGAAGAGAACAGTTTCTTACTTTCTTGAATTATTATAATATAATAAAGTATGGTTACAATAACTTTTTTCTTTGTTTCACAAACTGGGCTGAGATGGAACATATCAATCATTAGTTATAACTTTTAGTTCCAATATAGATTAATATTTTACATGGTCATGATGTGACAAATTAGCTAATAAACACAAGATATTGCAAAATAAAAGTGTGAATCTTTAAAAATATGTATATTAAAATTATAAATTAGATAACAGAAATAAACTTATATGGATACAGTATCAATATGCAATTGTTTTTTTTTTTTGGAAAATTACAAAAAGAATCTAAGTTAGCCACTGACTTCAAAAAGTGTGGGTTAGCAGGCGTGCATTTCACTAAAAGCGCGGGCTTACCCGACACTTTTCTCCAAAAGTGCAGGTTGTAGGGCCTTAGCCAGCGCTTTTCACCAAAAGTGTGAGCTTAGTCGCCGTCTTTAATCAAAAAGGTTAAATCATAGTTGTCTTAGCCAGCGAAAATGATGTGCTGATGTTTATTGGTCCAAGCACTTCTAAAAAATGAAAAATGTCTATCTTAGGAAAAAAGTCTCTAAGTCTATTGTTGTAATTATCCCCTTTTATTTATCTCATCTTCATTAATCTTGATCCCATTCTTTATTTCTCACAAAATATCATGTAAATAAGAACCAAGTTGTTAAAAATATGAACATTCATCAAAGCGAAAAAGAAACATGTTTTGTTTTTGTAGCATCGTGAAAGCATGTAAATGAAGTATTATAGGATGGCATGATAAATAAAAGGTCATTTTATTGGTACACCCTTTAAATATGATTTGCATACTCTTTTTCTCTCTATCTCTTTATATATATCTATATCTATACTACTTTATAATACATATAGGAAGGGCAAGATTGGAAAAAAAATATGTACTTAAAACACCCTCAATGCACAATGTACAAGTCTTAAAGCACCAAGAAACACAAATCTTTTACCCTTCACCCGGATTCATCATCAGCCGTCCATTTTCTTTCAATTCTTCACATGGATCATGATCTGACGGTTGATATTCATTTCACACGGATCACGGATCAGACTTTCTCCTCACTTTCTCTCTCTTTCTCTCAAAAAACCCGCTTCCATGCTCCTCCTCTCTATCTCTCTCTCTCTTGCGATTCCAGATCCGGATCTAGGGTTTATCTGCTCTTGTTGTATGAGACGGCATGTTCTATCGATTTTTAGTTTGGTTTGTTTAATGGCGATTGTGACCATGAAGATTTCTCCCAGATTCGTTTCGTTCCAATTTTTCTCTCAATGGTTTTTAGGGTTTCTTGAATCATGAAGATTTCTCCCAAGTTCGTTCCGATTTTTCACTCAATGGCGGTTCTAGGGTTCGATGTCAAGCACCGCAAGGTGAAAAACAAAGATCCAGGTCGATTTCTCCCAGATTCGTTTCGATTTTGTTCATCAGTTAAGTTAAATCCTTAGTTTTAATATTTTTTATTTATTTTTTTGTAGATACACAAGCCAGGGAGGTTACGGTACCAATGAATATGACAAAACTTTGCTGATCTGGGTATCTTTATTTACACTTTTTATTTTTTTTAGTTTTGTGTCCTTCTATTGTTCTAGGGTTTTATAAGTGTTTTTGAACAGTTTTGCTACTATTTTTGGAGGTGTTTATGTCAAATCTGTGTAATACTTTCAGATCTGTGTTGTATTGTGTTTTTATAATGTTTTGTGAAGTGATAATGTGAATGTAAGAATTATATTCCTTCATATAGTCTGTGTTGGTATTGTGATAATGTGTTTTTATAATGTTTTATGAAGTGATAATGTGAATGTAATAATTATCTTCCTTCAGATCTGTGTTGGTATTGTGTTTTTTTAATGTTTTGTGAAGTGATAATCTTCATTTTTATAGGGTTTGAATTCTGTTTTTAGGGTGATTGTTATTAATTTGTTATAGACAATTTGTCTGATTGTCGATGTTATGATAGATTTAACATGTTGTGTCTATTTGCAGGTAGAGCAAGGTCTGGCATCATAGTCATACAATGTGGTGCTCGAAATCCATCAATGGGTGTGGGTATTTTTGCAGCCTATGGAACAAATGAATATTGCAGGTAATTAGAGAATCACATTGTTTTATTTAATCTTTGTTGCATTGTTATCTTGACTTAATGGATACTTTGGTAGGTATTCTATAAGGTAACTGAGAACACGATGGTGAAGTTCTGTTGTTCTACATCACCAACGAAGCTCCATTTTTTGTCACAAGTAATAGCTTTTGGCATATTGCATCACTGAGAGTGAATTATGTTTTGTTCTTTGTTAATAGATTTCACAAGTTATCTAAGGTTTTCCTTCTTCACTTTCGTGGGTTTTGTTTTGTTCTAGATGAAGAGCTTTGTATCTTGAATTGGGATAAATTAAAAGGAGAAATGGTGACTTTCAAATGAAACCCAACAACGTGACTCTCGGTGCTCCTAACTTATTCCAGTTCAGGTGATTTTGTATGGTACGGACATTGATACTTTTTTTTTAAATAAATTGATCCTATAACCTTTTCTATCAACTTTTTGTTCTAAACTTCTTATTTATTAGTCATTTCTCTGATGTATATCTTATTGTGTCTTATCGACAGAGAAAGGAATTAATCCAAGTAGGTATCGAGGTTAGTACTATATTATTTATTATGGATGGAAGAATATTGAGATTTATCCTTATCTCAAAATAACTGTCCAAAACTATTAGTTTGATATCAAGTAGATTAAACATATGAATATAGTGTTTTCCAAACCGTAACACATGTGTGTTTAGTCCTTTTCACTCAAAGATGTTAAAAAGTTCACTCAGGGTGGTCTTTCCCTAAATATTGGTATGGGCAGATGTTCCTGTGTTTGTATCTTTAGTTGTTTATGTTGAGGTGGCACAAGGGGTGATTGGTTGAAATGGGTCATTTTGTGGATGGGTCTGTTTTACCTGAATGAAATAAATAGTGTTTTCAAATATCATAATAATCTAATCATGGAGCAAGGCTATATAAGATGTTTATGTATTAAACATAATCCACTTTGAACTACTTTTGACCCATTTCCATTTTTTTCACTTACAACATAATCTGTTTCGGCCGGTTCATGATTGGGACTTGTTGTATGAGACGCCACTTGAAGAGCGTATTGAAGATACTGACACACGTAAGGGTATTCACGACACGTTTCTAAGTTGTTTTCTGCTATTTCTTGATTATAATTTTGTTACGATTACTGAAGTTTGTCTCAGGTGATCAAGGCCTGCCTGCACTCGGAATGTACACCTGGAAGTCCCGCTACCTGGCGAGGTGATGGGAAATTCTTTGCTACAATAACCTCGACGCCAAATTCTTCGCATAAAAAGCTTAAAGTCTGGGAACGAGACATGGGTAACACACATTCAGTTTCCGAACCCAAGACGTACAAGTTTTCATTTTTATTAGTCTTGAGTGTTGGTTAGTCATTGGTCATGTATAACTTGGTTGATTTTCATTTAGGTTTAGTAGTGGTAAAATTGGGGGGGGGGGGGGGGTGTAAGGTATTTTTTAGTGCAACTCGAAAAAGTATGAATGACAACGTTTCTTTCTCTTCTTTTGATTTACATAAATGGTGTGATAACAGTAAGACTTCATTTACATTGTATAGTGATGGTACAATATGACGCATGACTTTCTTTTGAATGAGTTCTAAATTGTCACAGAGGACTAATTAGAAGTGGGTGAATTGTACAGTATGTTGAAAATAATGAATTGTGTTCATCTTTAAAAATTAGGCTATTTCACTCCATGTTTACTTTTGTATGGTTGATTCGGGTTAAGCTATATCTCTAACAGGCCCAATGAAAAATAGAAAAATATAAAAAAAATGGATAAAAGGACATACTACAACGATGTTATGAGAAAAAAAGTGAGGAAAAAAACAGATATACCATAAACTATATCACGAGAGGGATTGATAAAATAATAGAAAACGAGATCAAGCTTGTAAATTTTCGCCACCTCATTAACGGTCTGGTCTGATTTTATATGGCCAGTTTTGGTATAAAACCGAAAATCAAACCAGTCACTACGTTTTGAAGATTTTGAAACCGACAAGCCAAAAGTTAAAGAAAGAAAGTGATCGCGAAACCAAACCGAAGACCGGTTTGGGCGGTTTTACGATATGAAACCGAATCGTGATCACCCCTACGATATATAATTACTTTGTTTTTGAAAAATGTTTTTCTTAACACCCATTGGTTGTGACTCTTCTCTTAACACTAAGCGCCAACCCGCCCTGATAGTGAGCGTAATTTCAGAGAGATGATTTGGGCTACCAACTCCCTGTAATATATAAAAAGTCTGTTTTACTAAATTGTCACCATTCGCAAAAAAAATGTTACAAAGTCAAGCGTAAACGAAATAATAAAGGTTATACAATTAAGTAATTACATAACAAACACGAAACACTATTCAACTACATCATCATCCTACAATTAAGTAAACAA